>CM029439.1:10845741-12103241 GCA_017140255.1 Eucalyptus paniculata subsp. matutina | reverse complement strand
CGCAGAGGTCGCGTGACCAGACCTGCCTCCCGCGACCCAGATCCGGGGTCGTCGGAGGTCCCGACGGCGTCGCGCGACCTCGCCGGCCCAGATCCGGGGTCGCCGAAGGTCGCGACGGCATCGCGCGACCTCGCTAGCCCAGATCTGGGGTCGCCGGAGGTCGCCGGGAGTAGCCGCCGGCCGCCGGATGTCACGCCGCCCTTGCTGGTTTTCATTTTTTCATTTTTTTATTTTTCTTTTAATATTTTTTTTTTTTCACAAAAGTCCTTTGTCCCCCAAACATCATTTTGCTCAAAGGTACTTCACAAAGGGCTTTTAAATTACAATTTACCAAACACAAGTTGCATTTTGGAAAACACATTTAACTCATAGGTCTTTGCATTTTCCTAAAGACTTTCCCCAAAAGTCTTGCCAAACGCACCCTTAGTCCACTCAGCCATATCTTCAAATTGAAAGAGGTAATTAGTATCTCGACGTTACACAAAAAGAAAGGCTTAAAAAAAGTAAGGCTTGAAAAAAGCCTTTCATTTCTTTATCTGTCTTTTTTATTTTTCCCTATATTGGTGGATACAACTTTGATATATACTAATTTTATATGCAATCCCATTTAGATAAAGAAAACGTTATGAATAAAAAAGCGAGAATACATCTTCTTCTAAAAGAGCTTTTCTTTTTCTTTTTTTTCCTTCCATGGCCTAGCCTGCTTAGTACATAGCTAGGCCAATTTTTGTTCCATTCCAAATCATAGATAAAATGATTTGCTTGAAAACAAAAATGCTTATTATTGATTATTGAAACAACAATCAGGAGAAGGGATCTTTCCATTCCTATGATATGGAATTTCATTCTATAGCAGCAAAGTGTCATTTTTATTATATTATGATTATTCTTTCTTTTTTTTTCCTTGTTTTTTCCTTTATGGAGAAAAAAAAAAAAAAGGAACTACGGCTTATTCTGCAACGCATTCTTATTTCATAACATAAATAGTTTTATGGAGCCCTATTTGTTTTGTTAAAAATCCACTGACATATTTTTATTTTGAATTAAGAGCGCTCTTTTACTAATCTAATTAGGTTTACTGACAAAACCAAAACAACATGCCAATGCTATAATTTTCATTGTTATTTTGTTTTGGATCCTATCTTGATTACACCGGATCACCTTTTTTTTCGGTCAGCAAAATTTTTATTTATATACAATAATCACATTGTAATGGATATAATTCAGTGGTAAAAGTGTGATTTGTTTTATTAATCCCCTTTATAGTTAAGGGATCCCTCAGTTGGATTCAATTTAATTCATATATGGAACAATTTTTTTTTCTTAAAAGGATTTAATCCTTTACCTTTGAATGAAGGATTTTAAGAAAAAATATACATTTTCGTGGTTTGTATCCAAGGATCAATCAAAATTTGGAAAATTGGATTATCTACATGTGAAACATAATTTTATCTTTTTTAATGGGATCGATACTTCCAATTTAATAAATATCAGTAAATAATCCATGGATAAATATAGAAAAGCACATTTCTAATCGCAACTAAATCTTCCATTTTTTTTTTCTTTCGATAGGAAAGATTGAAGCAAAATATTTATAAATTGATGAAATTAAAGGATGATGTCAGCTTACTAGAGGCACGATATATTATATTTTTAGCTCGGCGGAAACAAAATACTTTTCCCAAGGATTTTCTCAAATAGTAATAGAGAATGAAGTAACTATAGATATTGTTGGAATACCCTATTCCCTATTTTAGATGGATTGTCTAGAAAGAGATTTTTTTTTTAATTTAAATACGTTCAAAAAGGAAAAGCTGACATAGATGTTATGGATTATTTATTTATTTATTTCGTTCACGTCTTAGTTTAGATATATTGATGTTTGTGAATTTATCCATCTTTTAATGAAACCAAAGATTCATGTTCGGTTTTGAAATAGAGATGTTAAAAATGATAATCAATGTTTGCTATAACCCTTAGCCTTTCAAGTTAATGACGCGGGTTGGATTCCCGCTACCCGCTCTGGTCTATATATACATATATATTTATACGAATTTAACTATTGTGCAAATTAATATTTTAAATTGGATTATTTAATTCTATTCTATTATTAATCCATCTTTGAATTGAATATGCAATTCCCAAAATTCTCGTCTTAACATAGTTTTTTTCCCGAACAAGAGAATATGTAAGGGAGGGATATGAAAGTTAAAAAAAAGAAAAAAAAAAGTGTCCATTGTCTAATGGGTTGGACAGAGGCCTTATGAACCTTTGGTGTAGGTTCAAATCATATCAGACGCACTCTCTTTTTTATTTTTTTATTTTTTTTTGGGGGATTTCCATCTCAAGAAGGATATTGATAACCGCGAAGGAATCAACTAGAGCCATTGGATCAAAAGTAGGGTGGAAATTAAATTTTATCTTTTTGAATTTCCCTGTAATTCTATTGGCTTTATTCCTTCGAGGCACACAAGGGAGCAAAGATTGGGTCGGATCATTTGGTTTTCCCTCAAAAGATTGAAAAAGCGAGGCAAGAGAGGGGCTCGGATTTTGGGGGATTTTTCCTTTTTCTCTCTCTAAAGCTAAAATCTCTCTCCAGGTTGGGGACTTACCGCCAACTCTCTCTCTCTCTATCAATTCTTTCTCCCAAGATCTCCACGGATTCACACTCTCGGCTAGGGATAGCAGAGCCTCATCATTCGTTGTCTCTCTCTCTTTCACGATTTCTCCATAACTTCTCTCTCATCTGTCTTCTTGCTCGGCTGAATAGAGAACATGGGAACAAAATCGAGATTTCTGGAAGCTCTTCAAGATTTCTATCTCTCCCTGCAACTTCTCCACTGATTCTAAGTTTTCTCGGCTTTTGCTTTTATATTTGTTGCGATCAAATCCTTATGTCAGCAGCTTTCATTGATTTTTATTGAAGAAGAAGCTTAGAAAACGCTTCCACATAGCAACTTCAAAGAAGTGGTCCTGGTCTTCAAGTTTGTAGCCGAGCCGTCCATTGACGAACCTCATAAATTGAAGTTTGCAGATGGGCGTCGAAGTCTGAAATTCTCTACTATGGTCCGTCTCTGCGATTACTAAAGGGAGGCTCTCGCTTGGCAAAGGGGGTGGTCTGTTTTATGTGGAATCGTCGGCCAGGAAGGAGTGGCAGAAAAATCTCGCTGAAGAAGAATTTTCACCGAGAGAGGGAGAGGAGAGTGTTCTTGGTGAGTGTGGGACATCAGGAAAAAAGCGGAGCTACAGAGCTTTGCTGAAGAAGAAGTGGGGAGAGATCGTTGGCTAATGGTGCTAGTTTTGGCCAGAAGGGAGAGAGGGAGATAAGAAGGAGGATCACCATATCTGGCCGAGGGGAGCCTTGCGGGTCAGAAGCTGAACATCGTTGAAGCTCAGTCCTGCTCTCGGTAGGGTTCCATCGGACATCGCATCTGTCTGTGGTGGAGTGACGAATAACATAAAAGTTTGCCGGCGGAGGAGAAGAGCATCGGCCATCCTTTTTGAGCTTCCTTGGCGAGCGAGCAACAACTGCACGCCACTTCCGATCAGGTAAAATCCTTCCTCTTCAATACCCTGTTTTTTCTTTCTTCACCCTATTCTGGAACCTAGGGCATAAATTTAAATCGATGAACTTGTGGCCTGATCTCGCGATACCGAGATATATTCTTGAGAGATGACGATGTTAGGAATTTGATATGTCACGTTCTGGTTAGAAAACACGTTGATCATGCGTCGAAAAACTCACATCTCGCATCTGTCCATCACGTGTTTCATAAGATGACTAGGAGAGGGCCGATTGTTAATTCGTGTCGAAGCTTGATATCGATCCATTCTTGCTTCCGTATATGCTGAACCATGGCTGACATTAGCATTTTCTTTGTGCTTTCTCTATGAATGGGTGGGAAATTTCGTGTCTGAGTCATGGATCCTCCCTTTGCTGAAACCAACCATCCCATGCCGGCGGCTATTACGGTTCGAGGCCGTTCAAGTCAGCTCTGCTCCTTATTCTAAATGGGTTCATATTGTTTGATCATTAATGATGCTAGGGTTTAATAGTGTTAGCTTCGGTTTGAAATATTTTTTTTGTTTTGCGGTCGTCGGAGTATGTGACTGGAAGTGCCGGACCCCGTTCCGATTAAACAATCGGCGTTGGGAGGTGATCTGTGGCGGTGTGAACATCAGTGTTAATGGAGAACGGCACGGCATGGTTTCAAGGCAAAAAAGGACAAAATAGGGAAAAGAGAAAAGGAGGGACAAAAGAAAGAAAAATAAAGGAAAATTTTAAAAAATTTAAAAGAAAAATAAAAATATTGAAAGATCGGTTTTAATCGACTCGGGGTGGAACCGGGTTGAAGGGTCGGGTTAGAGAGTCGGATTGGGTTTACACGATCTGAACCCATTTCCTGAATATAATTAAAAAAAGCATTTAAAAATAATAAAATAAAAATGATTAAAAAATAAAAATAATAAAAACTTAGAAAGCCTTCAAAAATTAATAAAATATTTTAAATTCGAAAAAATATAAAAATCAATAAAAATTTCGGAAAATCTGAAAATATAAAAAAAATGAAATTTATATAAAACAAATAATTAGTAAAAAAAGTTCAAAAAGAGAATTCGGAAAAGCATTAAAAATTAAGAAATAATAAAAAAAATCCTCAAAAATTGAAAAATTCTTTAAACAATTAAAATCTAAAATTGGATAAGCTTTTAGGGTTTTACAATAGGATTTCTTGTTTTGGATTGTTCCTTTTTTAAGAGACAATAGTAGGATGCTTGTGTCACGGGCCGATCGATCAACTCTCGATCAACTCTCGATTCACTCGTGCGGCCTTAAGGTTTTATCCCTAAGTAGCCTTTTACACTCGACTCACAACGAACTTCTAGAGAGAGAAATACTTGATGAGAGAGAAGCTCTGGATTTTCATATATGTTGTGAATGAGAATATAATGAGGGAGGACACCCATTTAAATACAAGTATAAGGCAAACCCTAACCGTAGATCTCCCTTAGATCTAACGGTGGAGATTGCACCTCCCCATCTACCAACCACTTGCATTTATAGCCAACTACCAGCTATATGCATTTATGGCCAATTACCAGCTATATGCATTTATGGCCAATTACCAGCTACTCGCATTTATAACGTATGCGTACAAATACAGTATCGCCCGCCCCTAGGAGAATACTATACATCTTGGGAACATAAGTCGAGGGTCATCACGTGTCACGCCCGTGCCATGGAAACCTCTTGGACATGCTAACTTTCGGGCCGTGACATTCTCCCCCACCTAATCAGGTGACGCCCTCGTCGCATCATCGGCATGGAAATCTTCTATCTCCTTCTTGAACTGCCAAAGACTATCCTCGGGCTCCCAACTGGCTTCGCTCTCCGGAAGACCTTTCCATCGGATCAGATACTCACGCTTGGCCGCACAATACCTCTTCCGTATGACTCGATCCGCCAAGATGCTCTTGACTTCTTGATGATACAAGGTCTTTGCCTCGAGTGGTGCTCGATGTGACTCTCCTCGATCTGGATCTTCCTCATCAATTTGGAAGGGTTTGAGCATACTTACGTGGAACACCGGATGCACTTTTAGCTTTGGCGGTAGCTCCAACTTGCATGCGACTCTTCCAACCCATTGTAGCACTCGAAATGGCCCTTCATAGCGACGGATCAACCCCTTGTGCACATCCTTGTATCGAAGAACCACGTGTAGTTTGGCCAACACTTGGTCTCCAACTTGGAACTCCACGTGACGTCGCTTCTTGTCCGCCCATTTCTTCATGCGCTTGGAGGCTTTGTGTAGACACGCCCGGGCCAAGTCCGCCTCTTCTTGCATGTTTTTGTCGAACTTGTACGCGGGTGGACTACTCCCCCGGTAACCCGAAGCAATGGTGCTTGGGGTGTTCGGTTGCCGCCCAGTTGCAACCTCGAACGGACTCTGGCCGGTCGACTCACTCCGTTGCAAGTTGTAGGAAAACTGGGCTACGTCGATTAACTTCGCCCAATTCATTTGCGTCGTGCTCACGTAGTGCCGGAGGTAGATCTCCAAGAGTGCATTGACCCGCTCCGTCTGACCATCGGTTTGGGGATGCAAACTCGTTGACATGTTCAACTCCGACTCCAGCAATCTGAACACTTCGGACCAGAAACGTCCCATGAAGCGGGGATCCCGATCGCTCACGATTGTCTGTGGCACCCCCAGTACTTCACCACATGCTTCATGAATAACTTGGCCACTTCTTCGGCCGGTCAATCCTTTGTCGCAGGCACAAAGGTTGCATATTTTGAGAACCGGTCAACCACCACCATTAGAGTCCGGCACCCTTCGGACTTTGGCAGGTTGACGATGAAGTCCATGGAAATGCTCTCCCATGGACGAGATGGGACGGGAAGTGGCTCCAGCAAACCCGGTGACGATCGTTGTTCCAGCTTGTCTTGTTGGCATATCAGACAAGTCTTCACATATGCCTCCATATCGTCACGCATTTGGGGCCAATAGTACCGATCTTCTGTGGCACCCCTCGACGGCCCCCGATCCGCTAGAGTCACCACAGTTCGCTTTTCCTTTTTCTTTCCCAAATAACAAGTCACTCTGATACCATTTTTAGTTGCAGCGGGTCCATACAACCATGGGGGTTTACACATTTTTTTTTTCTTTTTAACTAAAGGTCCCTTGCGCAATTCATATACGGAAGCACGTCCAACAACTCCCTTCCCTATATTCAGAAAACAATGCACACCTACTAAACATTTATAGGTAAAAGCCGTACACTTTGATTTACTTAAATCAGATGGACATCTTTAGTCGGTACATCAAAATGTCGTAGTTTTCTATACTCGGCTACACTTCAAAAGATGACCGACATCTCCTCCCACAATCGTATGCTTAAGGTCCATCAACCAGTGTCGGCGTCCAAAGGTTCCCTCCTTTGCTATCCTTCTTCCCGCGGTCATATCCAACCGCTCAAACCATCTACTAATCTGAAATGTTGGTTCCCAAAAGAGGTGAGTACAACCACTCAGTAGGTAAAGGCATCCAATAACCACTCAACGCATCATACAATTCATACATGCATTGCAGGCGTAACTTACCTTGTAGCCATGCGTAATACTATCATGCATCATCATGCCTTATCATCATGCATATCATATCATCATATGTCATCATCATAATCATCATCATCGCATCATTATATCATACATGTCATCCTTATCATGACATCATCACATCACATATTATCATCATCATCATGCACATCATCATGCATATCATACCATGGGTCATCATCATATCACAACACATATCATCATCATCATCATGCATATCATCATGCATATCATACCATGGGTGATCATCATATCAGATCACATATCATCATCATCATCATCATGCATATCATCATGCATATCATACCATGGGTGATCATCATATCACATCACATATCATCATCATCATCATGCATATCATCATGCATATCATACCATGGGTGATCATCATATCATATCACATCATCACCATCATCATGCATATCATCATGCATATCATACATCATCATCATGCATCATCATGCATATATTATCATATGTGATCATCATATCGCATCACATGCCATTATCATCATGCATCATCATGTCATGAGTTAATTATCATCTTTATCTTTCAATTTTGATCACCACATCACCCATTTCTCAAATTATCAATCTCATCATCAACCCTTCGGGCAGAAACCTCAGACAGGGTTCCATCATCAACCCTTCGGGCAGAAACCTCCGACAGGGTTCCCGGCAAACTCAGCCATCCCATGGCTACCGGGCTTCCGGCCCCCCACATTCAGGGCATCTCGCATCCCAACTAGCATCACGAGCCATTCCCTTCGGGCAGAAACCTCCGAGAGGGCTTCCGGCCTTTACCCTTCTAGCCAGGCATCCCGCACCCAAATCCTGGCATCGCGAGGCATTCCCTTCGGGTAGAAACCTCCGACAGGGCTTCCGAAATTATGTACCGACATACCACCAGGCCTCCCCTGGAATTACGTACCGTATACCACCGGGCATCCCGACACTCCCGGGGAATCTCTGGAATTATGCCACCAGGCCACCAGAGAACATCCTCCACCACAACCTCTTTCTCATCCACATTTATCCTTTTATCTCAATTTAACATGGCAATTGGCATGGCATCAAACAAATCACACTTGCATTTCAATTCACATGTCATACACATGCCAAAGCTTTATCACATATGCATTTCAACTTAATACATGTACAAAGACCTCATCACACAAGTGCCACACAAATGAAGTTGAATCCATGGCCAAATAAAAATCTATTTTATTTTATTTTATTTTATTTTATTTTATTTTATTTTATTTTTATTATTATTTTATTATTTTATTATATTTATTTATTTTCATAAATAAATATTTAATATCTATGATTTTCCCAAAATCATAATATTCAAACAATCACTAATAGGATCACAATTTCATATAAAATTCATGGCCAAATTGAATTTCTCATAATTTCACAATTTCCATGAAATAGCACCTTATATTCGGGTAATGGCCAGACTTGCACAGTTTCCAAATAAATTTGATTAAAATACTCATATGGCCTTCAAAAATTACAAAATTCTACAGGGTGATAGCCAACACATTTTCGTACCTTTTTCATTAAGAACTCTAAGCCAAATTATTTCTTGATTTATTTCTACAACCCTACGAAGCTTCTGGAACCACGACCGCGACGTCCAGAACACTCATCTCCGAATTTCTTAGTTTTTACCCATCAATTCTCTTTCATTTCTTCTGAAATTTGAGTATGTTATGTAACAAGGTGTCCTTTACAAGTTTCATGAAGGGATATAGGTCAAATAACCAGATTATGGTCACCATTTTAGTCCATGAAGTCTCGGGTGTCTCGAGATACTTAACCAGAATCATTATTTCCAAGATCTAGCCGATTCACCAAGCTACACTTGTTCTTTTTGCTTCAAATTTGAGTATGTTTGATTTTAAGGTGTTTCCTACAACTTTCTAGAAGACAACAAAGTGAGATCTCCAACAGAAATCAACATGCAACCAAGAAATCAACAAGAGGTCAGTGAAAATTTCGCAGATCTAAAGTCTCCGTACAATAGAACTTTTGACCCCTCAAATCTCCATCGTTTTCTACGAATTTTTAGTATGTCATAGTAAAAGACGTTAGCTTCAACTTTCATGAAGACATCACAGCCAAAATCGAACTCTAAACATGCATGCAAGCTCTCACAACATTCTGACTCAAACAGTTCATACGAAAATATTCCAGATCTAGCATCTCCGTAGGATGAGGGTTTGACCCCTCAAATCTCCATCATTTTCCACGAAATTTCAGTATGTTGTAGTTCAAGATGTTAGCTACAACTTTGATGAAGAAACTGAAGCCAAAATCGAACTCTAAACACACATGCAAGCTAAAACAAATTTCTGACTCCAAACAGTTCATGCGAAAACATTGGTGCAAGAGTAGAAAGTGGATTCCCAACTTGCCTTAAGACCTCACGAACAGCACGAGCGGACGGACGGCGATTCCTTCCTCTCCCTCTCGGCTTCTCCTCTCTCGGCCACACTCTCTTCTCTCTCGCAACTCTCTTGGACGACAGCCACTTCCTCTCCCTCTCTTTCTCTCTCTCTTTCTTTTTAGTGGCTTTTATATTGCATGTGGCTGCCCAAGATGGCCAATGGGGGCAGCCACACCTTGCACAACCCCCATGCCACTTGGCAGCTCGCATGCAAGGCTTGTGGGCTTGGATTGGGCCTATTCTTGGGCCGGCAAATGGGCTGGTCGACCACTCCTTTGGGCCTCTATTGGGCCGGCCAACTTGGCCCATTAAGCTTAGGCCAAATGGGTCCAAGGCCCATTCCTAATTTAAATCCTAATTTCACCTTTCAATTATTCATCTTTAATTCTTTCTTTTAAGAATTTAATTACTAAATTCCACATGGCCAAAATCTTGAAATCATAATTCCATAAATCCCAATTTATAAAACACATGGCCAATGATAGGATTTTCTTTCCTATCACATAATTATCCCTTAAAAGCTTGGCCATAAATCTTATTATAAATTATGGATTAAATGGCCATAAAATAACTTGATGGTACTTCCATCACCTATTCATAGACTTTAATGTAACTAGAGGTTGCCATGAATTTTGGGATGCCACATCTTCGACGAGGGCCAACGTGCGGTGGATCCCTGGATGACCCGCCCACTTCGAGTCGTGGCACTCGCGCAAGATTTCTTTTCTCAACTTCCCATGGAAAGGCACATACAACCGCCTTCCCTTGGTGTAGAGGAGCTCGTCCTCGCACCAAAACTGTCGGGTTTTGCCCTCCTTGGCATACCCGATGAGGGCTTGGGCTCTTGGATCATGCGCCAATCCCTCCTTGATGCGGCCGACCCATGGACAGCTCGGTCGACTCATCGTATGGCTCATCAGCTCCGTCTTCCGACTCAACACGTTTGCTACGGAGTTGGCCTTCCCCGGCTTGTACTCCAGTGCGTAGTCGAACTTTGCCAGAAAGTCCTGCCATCGAGCTTCGGACTCAACTTCTTTTGGGTCTGGAAGTAGCTCGTGGCCACGTTGTCCGTCTTCACGACGAACTTCGATCCCAGGATGTAATGTCTCCACGTCCGAAGGCAGTGCACCACCGCGGTCATCTCCTTCTCTTGGACGGTGTATCGACGCTCGGTGTCGTTCAGCTTTCGGGACTCGAACGCCACCGGATGTCCATCCTGCATAAGGACGCCACCGATTGCATAGTCCGATGCGTCCGTCTCTACCTCGTAAGGTTTGGTGTGGTCAGGCAACACCAACACTGGCTCCTCGGTCATGGCGGTCTTCAATCGATCGAAGGCTCTTTGGCATCGATCCGTCCACTCCCATGCTTTGTCTTTCTTGAGTAGGTCCGTGAGTGGCACGGTAATGCTCGAGTAGCTCCGCACGAACCGTCGGTAGTAGTTGGTGAGGCCCAAGAACGACCTCAACGCAGGCACCTTCGTCGGTGGCTCTCACTCGACGATCGATTGAATCTTTGCCTTGTCCATCCGCACACGTCCACCTCCGACGATGTGCCCCAAGAACAGAACTTCTTCTTGGGCAAAGGCGCACTTCTCGCGCTTGACGTACAGCTCGTTCTCGCGCAAGGTTTGGAAGACCTGCCTTATGTGCTCGACATGCTCTTCCAACGTCCGACTATATATGACAATATCATCTAGGTAAACCACAACAAACCTATCTAGGAAAGGGTGGAGTACCTTGTTCATCATTGTGCAGAAAGTAGCCGGAGCGTTGGTCAGGCCGAACGGCATAACCAGGAACTCGTAAGATCCATACCGCGTCACGCAAGCGGTCTTTGGCTCGTCCCCTTCAGCGATTCGAACTTGGTAGTAGCTCGATCGGAGATCCAGCTTGGTAAACCACCGAGCTCCCCCAAGTTGATCAAACAGATCCACAATGAGCGGGATCGGGTACTTGTTCTTCACTGTCAATTTGTTCAGCGCCCGGTAGTCGATGCACATCCGGAGTGACCCATCGTGCTTCTTTTGGAACAGGACCGGCGCACCGAACGGGGCCTTGGACAGCCGCACATAGCCAGCGTCGAGTAGCTCCTTGAGTTGCTTTCTCAACTCTTCCAACTCGGGCGGCGCCATACGATAAGGCGCCATGGCAGGCGATCGAGCATCAGACACTAGCTCGATTCGGTGATCCACCTCTCTCTTGGGTGGCAGCTTCTTCGGCAGCTCCGAAGGCATGACGTTCTTGAACGAGTCGAGGACTCGGGTTGCTTCCGTCGGGACTTCTTTCCCTTCACCCTTGTCGTCCTCGATCTTCAAGGTTGCCAGGAAGGTCACCTCACCCTTCCTTGTTCCTTTGGTGGGTCGTATGGCCGAGATCATCTTCCGATCACGATCCGACTCACGATAAACGGGAATTACGCATTGGCTATTCTTTTCCAATACGCATATGCATTCCGCAAAGGGAACTACAACCGCATGGATTCTATTTAGGAATTTAATTCCAACGACAATATCGTAGTCATCAAGTGGAATTATCTCTAGAGTCTCCTTGCCTCTCCATGACCCGAGTTGTAGCTCCACGTCCCTTGCAACCCCGATCGCAGGGACTTCCTTCGAGTTCACGGTCTTGAGCCAACCGGCTCCCTTCTCAACTCGTAGGTTGAGTTTCTTCGCGGCTTCCTCCGAGATGAAGATGTCGGATGCTCTCGTGTCCACGAGCACACTCACCGTGGTCACTCCGATCTTCATGTCCGCGAACATCAAGCCTTTAGGCTCCTTCGCCTTCTTGGCTTTGATCGTGCTAAGGAGTCGCAGCGATCCCAACCGGGCTTCCTCCCTAGGCTCATCCTCCTTGCAAAGAGCGGCCAGCTTGGCATTGTTCGGGCAATCCCCCGCCATGTGCGGACCGTCACAAAAGAAACAGCTATAGGAACGTACCTTCCTTTGCCCATCTCCGTTTTGACCCGCATTAGCTTGGTGAGGATGAGGACCATTTTGCAGTCTAGCTCCAGTCGGGCGATTGTTGAATCTGCCCCGATCTCCCCCACCAGTGCCTCGGTCCCTTGGATGGTTGTCCGGTCGGAATGTGGAAGGCGACGCCTTGTACTCCACGAGCAACTCGGCTACGGTCATGGCCGTAGTGAGATCTCCCACGTTGTACCGCTTCAATTCTTGCTTCGTCCATGGTTTGAGACCATCCATGAACTGGTGAAACGCTTCGACTTCATTCATCGAGGGGATTTGGAGTAGCAACTCCGAGAACCGCTTGATGTAGTCGCGCACACCACCCTTTTGCTCGAGACGCTTCAGCTCGTCACGAGCTTCCTCCTCCGCATAAGCGGGAAAGTAGTTCCGTCGGAACTCTTCGACGAAACCAACCCAGGTCGCGATAGGATTCCCGCACCTATCATCCGACCGACGACGCCACCACAACAAAGCACTATCCGCTAAGTACATAGATACAGTGTTTACCTGTGTTTGGTCGTCGTTGATTCCCATGACCTGGAAGTACTGCTCCATGTACCATAGAAAGTTGTCCACGTCCTTGGCCACCCGCGAGCCCCAGAATTCCTTTGGCTTCAGCGTGTCCACCCATGGACCTTGCACCGTGATGACACCGTTCACACGTGCAGCTTGTGCTTCAGCGAGCTTACCTGTAAGCTCCGCAATCTCCGCGCGCATGGCCGCCGTAATGGCCTCAAAGGGTTCGTACCGTTGTGCTAGTTCTTCCTGTAAGGTCCCCAGCAACTCGTGGCGGAGTTCTCCCATGCCGGTCTTGAGCTCTTGCACTTCCGCAATCAGCTCCTCCCTTCCGGCGTCAACTCCGTCCACGGTCTGGGTCAGGTCATCGACCGATCCTTGGACATCGGAGACAAACAACTCTAGCTTCGCCATCCGTTGTGTAAGATCCCCCATAGGCTCCTTTGAACCACCACGGGTCCTCCTCCCTTTGACAACGCCCTTCTTAGCGTTCCGCCCACGATCAACGCATTCCTCACCCAGGACTAGCGCCTCATCAGATCGTGGATCAGCCATTGCACTTGTGCTTGGATCGCAAATAAGCTCTGATACCACTTGTCACGAGCCGATCGATCAACTCTCGATTCACCCGTGCGGCCTTAAGGTTTTATCCCTAAGTAGCCTTTCACACTCGACTCACAACGAACTTCTAGAGAGAGAAATACTTGATGAGAGAGAAGCTCTGGATTTTCATATATGTTGTGAATGAGAATACAATGAGGGAAGACACCCCTTTATATACAAGTATAAGGCAAACCCTAACCGTAGATCTCCCTTAGATCTAACGGTGGAGATTGCACCTCCCCATCTACCAACCACTTGCATTTATAGCCAACTACCAGCTATATGCATTTATGGCCAATTACCAGCTATATGCATTTATGGCCAATTACCAGCTACTCGCATTTATAACGTATGCGTACAAATACAGTATCGCCCGCCCCTAGGAGAATACTATACATCTTGGGAACATAAGTCGAGGGTCATCACGTGTCACGCCCGTGCCATGGAAACCTCTTGGACATGCTAACTTTCGGGCCATGACACTTGTGTGTTTTTCTTTGTGATTAAATTTGGTTATGCACCTCACTAACTTGGATGTTATTTGCTTTAAAATGGGTAGGACGAAACCTCCAATTCTTCGATAGAATGTCATGGCATTAGTTAGCATTTAATTAAGTTAGGAACCAAAGGGGCATTAGTCTTAGGACTAATGTAATTAAGTCTTTAAGTCTAGAGTCTTTGCTTGGCAAATAATAAGATATCCTCCTCTATTTTACTTCGTTTCTAGTTGGCTGAAAATGCCTAGTGGCAACTCCTTAGTTGAAATTCAAACATCCCATTGTCGTGCAAGGTAGAGATTGGGAGAGCCCAAGTCAATGAAAGGGCGTTAGTCCGAAATTGACATTACCCTTAAACCTAATCCCCCTCCCTAGTCGAAGGGGTTAGGTTGCGACAACTTGTGCCGAAATGCTGAGTGAGCAAAGGTAAGTGATCTCTAAACTCTCAAGTTCGATGAAGTGAGCTCTCGATATTGATTTTTGGATCAATACTCATAAACCGGGGCTATGACTTACATTTTGATGCTTCTAAATGTCTCAGAATGATGATTGTTTGAGCTGAAATTATTGTTAGAAGCTCCTTTATGCTATAACTTGCATGACCATTTTTCTGGAATTCGCATATCATTTTGAACCGAATTTCTGGTTTGGCTAATACGAGCTCTTAGATCTTAAAATTTTGCTAAGTGTGCAACTGATGAATGCAAGTATACTCTCTGAGCTATCCTTTGATAAATTATATGCTTGATTTGGACATCGGTCGCCCTGTCAAAATTCCCTCACAATATTGTGTTTGGAATACTAGATTACTCTGTTTGTCTTTCCAATTTTGGCGACGTCCGTAGCTTCCTATTTTTTACAAATTTTTGACATGAGATTTTGGAGTCGGTGTCTTCATGACAATTATTCATCACATCCAGATCTATTAGGCATAACATTTTCACAAAAAAACAAATGTTGTTTGGTTGGTACGATCAGCCTCTCATTGAAGGTTTTTGTCTCCGAGAATAGAACTTCCAGATTGACCATCATCTGTTCTTCGATTTTTATAAAATCGTGTGATCGGAATTTGATGTTGATGTTTTTAGAAGATGCAAATGTCATTTGCTATTTTTAATGATCTTCACAAAGTTGCAGTGTTGTGCGGGAAACTGCTTTCCAGAACTGACTTTCAGTCATTCTCGGATTTTTACAAATTTTGTGATGAAAATTTCGTAACATGTTCTTCATGAAAGTTTTAAAAGACATATTAAGTTTCATTTTGACATTAATTTCATTGAACTTGAAGCTCATTAAGATATCCAACAGATCTGATCAGAGCGCCGAACATGCCAAGCCCAGATTTTTCTCGGGTGTGTGAATGTGTTTTTGTAATTTCAATGAAGTAAATGTCTTCCTTTGAAGTTTTGCAAAACACGAAAGTTAAAAGGTAATGGTATCAGCTTTCACTTGACCCCGATTTCATTGAATCAATGCAGGTTTGGTCATTTAAAAAAATTATAAATATGTTTTGATTTTTTTAGCATTATTGTCAAAATTTATATTTAAAAAGTTGCATACATTTTTTTTTTCAATTTTAAGCAATTAAAAATTAACAAATTGCGATGAAGGGTTTGGTCTTTTAAAAAAAAAGTATATATGTATTTGATTTTTTTAGTATTATTGTCAAAATTATATTTAAAAAGTTGCATACATTATTTTTTTCAATTTTAAACAAATGAAATTAAAAAAATTAATATTAATCATCCAAATGTTTTTTCAAATATGTTTTTTACCAAACAATATTTCTCTCAAAGTTGCTTCTCAAAACATAGTTTACCAAACGGCTTTTGCATTTGTTTAAAATTTTGTAGGTCAAACTACTTTGCATTTTCCTAAGGGTTAATACCCTAAAAAATCCCAAACTGGTACACTTGTGACAAATTTATCCCAAACTATTTTTTTTAGGGGTGTGCAATGGGAACCGCCCGAACCGGGAACCGACCGGACCGGACCGAACCGGTCGGTTTTGGGCGGTTCCCATGGTCGGCGGTCCGGTCCCCGGTTCCTAATCTTGGAACCGGTGGCCGGTTGGTCCGGTTCCCGGTTTCAAGGTGGGAATCGGACCGAACCGGACCGATCGGACCGAACCAAATTTTTTTATATATAATTTATATACATAGAATTAATAAAACATATAAACATGATAACTTATTGCAACCAAAGTTGCAATTTGAGGTAGCAACCTCTTATGTGGCCAAGAGACCATTAAAACCCCTTTTGTTACTCTTTTATTTATAGAAAAAATCTCATTGTTAGTTTCGATGTGAGATTAAGACTTCAAGAGATCCCGTGAATCACACGAATGAAGTTTGAATATTTTGCACGTGAAATACGTGTGGTTAGTTTTGTTGAATTGCCCGGGAATCGAATTGGATTGATCGGTCAAGAGCGCGGTCAATCTTTAGTTCTTTAGTGCAAAAAAGTAGAGTCGATTTTTTTGGACCGGACCGGACCGGACCGGAACCGATGGTCGGTCCGGTTCCTGGTCCTAGGACCAAATGGTCCGGTCCACGGTTCGCAATTTTGGGAACCGGTGCTCCCGGTCCGGTTCCCGGTTTCAAGGTGGAACCGGACCGAACCGGGAACCGATCACCCCTAATTTTTTTGACCACCAAAAACCCCAAACTGGTATACATTTGACAAATTTACCCCACATTAGTACACTTGTGACAAATTTACCCTCTGTTAGTTTTCGTTAAATTTTATTTTCAAATTATTAAGTTAAATGACACGTGACGGTTGGCCGGTATACCAATTTAGGATTTTACACTCCGTTTGTCACCATTTACAATTTTTGTGATTTTTTTGTGGTATTAATTCAATTTAGCATAGGGTATATTTGTCACAAGTTTACCATTTTGGGGTTTTTTCCAGTGAAATAAATTAGTTTGGGGGTAAATTTGTCATAAATGTATCAATTTAAGGTTTTTTATAGTCAATCGGGGTAAATTTGTCACAAGTATATCAGTTTGGGGTTTTTCATGGTCAAAAAAATAGTTTGGGGTAAATTTGTTACAAGTGTACCAATTTAGGGTTTTTTAGGGTATTAGCCCTTTTCCTAATGGGCTTTTAAAATGCTAAACTAAACACACCCTCAATCTCACCCGTTGTGGTAAGTCCCTGTTGTTGAGATCACGCCTCTTTGTTCTGGTGATCATTGCTTCAACCTAGCGAACCTCGCACGATGACGGTGTCGTTGTCGCTTCCTTCCAAGTCCCTCCATTGACGACGTTCTCCGAATTTCCCGGACTAATGGCAATCCATTTCTTCTCCTTGAGCCTTGCACCAATGACGTTGAATCCCTGCTCAACCTCTCACAAAATGAAGGATTAGGAAGACTTGGGAGAAATCTGTTTTCTGTATTGAATGAATTGTCCTTTACAAATATATGCTTCTATTTATAATACAATAAATGTGTGACTAAAGAAGGAATAAGATCTGATATATGAAATCAAATAATAGATCAATTATGATCCCAAATTGATCTTCGCATATCTTGCATATCTCCAACACTCCCAAGTCTGATATATATCAAATACGCCTCACTTGCTCAGTAGATGTGCATGTTGCCTTCCACACATTGGCTTGAAGATACAGTAGATTGTTCCATGGTTCTAATCCCATTTTCCTTTAGTACTCCTTCCTCCATCTTATCTCAAGTGAAGTTATAGTTCACTTCAACATGCTTTGTTCTCTTATGGACTATAGGATTTGATGCAAGTTTAAGTACTATATGATTGTCACAAAATAAGTTAGTCGACCCTAGGTCCAAAAGTAGTCTTCATAAGCATACTATTTTGCAAATAGTTTTGGCCATGGCTCGGTACTCAGTCTAAGCTGATTATTAAGCTGATAATAATGATACAAAAATTTCCCAATTTAATGCAAAAACCAATGACAGATTTTTGACTCATGGGACACGTGGCATAATTTGTGTCATAGTAAGCTATCATTTCCAAATTTCCAAATTGCAGTCTTGAGAAAGAAGTATCGCAAGTGCTAGACATTCTTTTAAATACTTTACAATTTGTGCTAGACATTCTTTTAAATACTTTACAATCTTCAAGGCAGTGTTCATGTGAGACCTTTGGTTTTTGCATGAGTTGACTAAGTGTTTGTGCCACATAGCATATGTTAGGTCTTGTCATGATAAGATATGTGAGTTTCCCTACAAGCCTCTGATAGATGGACGGATCTTCAAGCAAAGGATCTTTAGTTTGAGAAGATGATCTATTGTCATATTTAGCCGTGGTTAACTTAATATTATGTTCAATAGAGATGACAGCCGGTTTACATCTTGGTTAACTTAATATTCCGTTCAATAGGGATGATAGCCAGTTTACATCTTGACAATCCATCTGATAGTGTCTTCATTCCCTTGTGACTCCGATTAGGTCAGGACAAGCTCGCAGGTCGTCACACCAACCGTCAAGTCTAGCTTGAAGAATCAGACCTCGACGATGCTATTAGAATGAGAACATGTGGTTTCATTGGTGGCATAAGTGAGTTTTATTCATTAATGCTGTAACAATTAAATGTGCTATTTTCTATATATCCTATTGAGGATTAGGAGTAATCTTAGAAATGAGGTGTCTGGTCGTATCCCAGCCCCAGCCCATGTTGAGGATGTGGAAGAGATGGGAACTGCATTAAACTGAATAACAATAACTAAATATCAAAATCATTGCAAGCATTGCGTTATTTTTTTTTTAATTCTATAAATAAATAAAGATTGCCTTATAATGTCCACCTAACTTCGACCTTTATTATTGTTATTTTTTTTTTTTTTTGCCTTAATTTACGAAATGTGAATACTCCTACTAGACTTGTAAGTTTTTGGAGTAATGGACTATGCACTCATCTTAACATTTTTATTTTTATTTTTATGTTTATTTTTGGGCAAAACGAAGAGAACAGGTGAACGGTTTCTGAGGAGTTCCACACCAACATGTAATGCTTTGTATGGGACGGGAGGAATCCACACCCAGCATGGACCACCTCGACCAGGGAAAAATTTTCTCCGTGAAAATGCCTCCTTAATAGTTGAACCGGAGTTATCCCATGCCATGACACAGTTGAACCTACGTTACAAACGGACCAAGGCTTAACCCCGAGGTCAAGGAGCATCTGAGGGATATTTCGGAATTGTAACTGGAGAAGTCTCCAAGCCACTTTGAGGCAAACTCGACATTACCAATTAGTTTTTTTTTTAATATAAATAAAAAAAAACCTCTACGTTGTTGTGCCAACCGTCGGAATTATTAGAATGTTCATGGCACGGGAATGGCAAATTCGAGGACGGCTTCCAAAGCAACAAACGATCTCGATTAGATCTCCGAGTATCCAGAAAACTTCATCCGAAACAAAAGGAACAGAATCGTGGGAACGATGACGCCTTCATGCACCAACGGCCAGACGCTCACAAGGGGGCTGTTTCTGCCCCCAAAGTCCAAATGAAATTACAATATGACAAAAACAAAGAAAAACAATAAAAAACAATAAAAAAATAATAATTTTGATGGGCAAAAAGCAAATGGCACCAAAGTCCAAACCTCCCTTCCAAGCTCACCTTGGAGATAGTGCTTTGCTGATAAGCATTGCACAAAATTACTTCTTTATGCCGAAGGGATCAACTAGTTTCACGCCGATAAGTATCCGACAAGTAAAGATCCATTAATTCTCCCCTACGAGGAACAATTCCACTAAACAAACAAAATCAACCAATATATATGATTCCAGCCAAAATCTTAAAATCAAGAAAGGGAAATAGATGTCGGAATCAAATGTTCGAACAGACAGACCAAACAACCTAAAACACAATCTAAACCAATGGTTCGCATTGGAAAAGTGGTCTTCCTTCTATTTGTACGAAGTGTCCACTACTCTATCGACTTCAGGGTGCTTCTTATGTTCTCCATAATAACAGGGAAGAAGCAAACGGCACAAAGCTCTCATCGATGGCTGCTTCAGCAAAGAATTAATTTTGAAAGCTAATCGCCTCAACATATAACTCGCTTGGGCAGTATGTGCAAGACGAAGCAGGATCGACAGTGCTTTTTTGGTAGAGAAGTGATCAAAGACGATCAATCCAAATCTGATGGGGAGATCTATTGGCAATGATAGTAGGGCACCGGCGAGACGTCAAGCAGATTCAAAGAAAAAAAACTTGTGGTGTCCCTCACGTGTAGAGATTGAGAGAGAATCATAGAGTGCGACCCAAGAAAAAGGGAGGGGAGGAATTTAAAAAAATTTCCCCAATTTTTCATTCCTTCACTTTCTTTATTTTTATTTTATCAATATTTGCAAGCAATGGGAAAAGTACCAACATAGTTCTAAACCTTTTACATTTTTTTTGGTAAATGGTAAGAATTATATTAACTAAAGCCAAAGAGAAGCAAGAAGCTATACAACAAGAACTTAGCACCAAAAACTTACACTCACGAGGACAAGAACAGTCAAAGTGAGTGGAAGGGTGCCAAGGTAAAACAAGGCCACCTGCATAGGAGCAAAGGAAAGCCAAAACAGAGGCAAAAGCAAACCAAACGGCCTACAACAACACAATTGCAGAGTGAAGAACCCCATGGTAAGATTGGTAGCAGAGTGATCAGTTCGCCAAAATGGAAGGGTTTATAGACCAGCATTGTAGCAACCTAAAATTCGTGGTGTTGGAAGGGACCTGTTTAAAAGACAATGTTTGTCTCTGACAACCTTCTCCAATCGCACCTTCATAGCTAAGAGGGATGGTGGCCTACCCTTGCATATAATATTATTTCACTCCTTCCAAATGATGTTGCATAAGGTTGCAAAAGCAAACCAGCCAAGGGTGGAACGGAAAGAATTCCCAGATTTATACTTGATAGCCCAGTGTAGGTTATCCACCCAAGATTGGTACTAATTCAGTCCATCCGGCTAATTTAAGCCGGAAATTGCTGACGTGGCCGTCAGCGGTCTTATGTGGCGTTACGTGGACAAATTTTATAATTTTTAAATATTTTTTCAGATTTTTTTTTTTTTTTTTTCTTTTCTCCTTATGCCCTTGGCCGGCGAGGTCGCCAACCGGCCAACCATCGCTGGCCACAGGCTGGTCGGCATGAGGGGCCTCATGCTTTCGCCGGCCAAAGGCGAGGGCTGAAACCCTCACTCGTTGGTGGGCAAGGGCCGGCGACCCTCGCCAAGATCCAGGCGAGGGCGTGGCAGCCCTCGCTCGTGGCGAGCGAGCGTCGGCGAGGGTGTGGCAACCCTCGCCAGCCCTTGTTTGGATCTGGGTGAGAGCCACCGCGCTCTCGCCCGTCATGAGCGAGGGCTGCCACGCCCTCGCCTGGATCTAGGCGAGGGCCGCCGCACCTTGCTCGCCACGAGCGAGGGCGCAGAGGCCCTTGTCGGCCAACGGATGAGGGTTTCGGCCCTCGCCTGTGGCTGATGAGGGCGCGGCGACCCTCGCCAGTGGCTGGCGAGGGCGCGGGGCCCCTCGCCCTGACCAGCCTGTGGCCGGCGATGGTCGGCCGGCCGGCGACCTCACCGGCCAAGGGGGTAAGGAGAAAAGAAAAAAAGGAAAAAATAATTTAAAAATCTGAAATATATATATATAATTATAAAATTTATCCACATGGCGCCACATAAGACCACTAGCGGCCACCCTGGCAATTTCCAGCTTAAATTAATCGGATGGACTAAATTGGTACCAATGTAAAAAGGTTTATGACTAAAATGGTTTAATTAAAAAGTTTAGAACTGAATTGATACCAATGCAAAAAGTTTAGGACTATTTTGGTACTTTTCCCTGCAAGCAATCGCTATGGGAAAAAATGAGTAGATAATACCTCTTATTTTAAATCTCATAAACATTTATTTAAAAAAAAAAATTGTCCAAATTTTCCTTGTCCCATATCCCCCAAAAACATTACGATATCTAGTGTCCCGAAGTAAGAGCTTCTACTGGTAATATACGCCTAAAAATAATATAGTGTCAAATGCACACAACCAAATTTCCTTAACAAATAGCCTCAATATTCTGACCAAAAAAAAAAAAAAAAAAAAGCCTCAACATCATCATAATAATTTACTCGTGCTTTGAAGGGCATGCCTATAATACTAAATTTTAATAATCAGGATTTTATTGAACTGGGACATGATGTAAAAATAAAAAAATAAAAAATCTTATGATGTATTTTATAACTTTGTAGAATGGCATCATACTTTATCATATACGTGACAAAGAAAACTCTATAATGTTGAGTTTTCTCAACACAAAATATAAATACAAGTGATTTTTTAGTGTATAATGAGGAAAGCCAAATTTGAAAGTAAAAAAAAAAAAAAAAGGAATATTAAAAATCATATATATATATATATATATATATATTTACTCAAATCGCAATGTAAGAAAACACTATCGTTGTAATATTAAAGCATAAAGGATTTATAAACTAATCCTGATATTGATTTAATAACCTTGTATAAATTTACTATTCCGGCCATAAACTAGCAATAAATTACTAAAATTGCTTTACTTCTCAAACTAAGTGAAATTATTTACTCGGTTTATTTTCTTCCACTAGATTAAATCAGATTACTTGAAGAAAATCAATTTCACTTTAGCTAGCAATAGTATGTTCATCGAAAACATGTATATTTGGGGTGGAATGGAATTATTCCAGTTGCTCTAATCGTTTTAGCAAGAGGAAACGAGGTAAAATCAAGAAATAATTCACAAATCAGTATTAATAAACGAAGAAAGAAGCAGACATTCATCACATGCAATGTGGAGTCAGCAACAATCGGTGCTCAATCACGCCCTTAATGAAACAGTCAAGAGTAAACAGATCCAACGGCTGTTCCTGCACACGAGAAACGGCAAACTCCTCCAGCTCGTTTTCCGTTATTTTCCCTCCACAGAAACATAAACCCCACCAGGGTCGATCCCCAGCCAAAGGACACGTATGCCCCTAGGCTTACCTATTAATTCTCTCCCAGTGCACAATTGCACCCATGAATTATTGATTAGGTGCATGATATCTCTCTAATTCAACCAAAGAATGACATCACCTCCACAATGCAACCAAATCCAAAGGATGGGGTCTTGGCCTTAGATAAGAAGTTCATATTTAAACCTGTTTGATCTATGAACCTCATCTTTTCTTTTTCTCAATTATACAGAAATCAAGATTTCTTATATGCATGTAAGGGCAACCCCCTTGCCTTTTCGTATCTTCTTTAGTAAATTAAAAATTGCGTATATATAAGACATAATTAGATCACATGAGTGATTTAAGACGATGTGTGGTATGAGTGAGATCAGGAAGCTATATAAAAATTATTGTGACGGACACAACCCTCTCTAATTCTTATCTGATCATACGGCCCTCTTCAATTCTGATTACAACATTTTCTAAGTCTATTTTGTTTTTGGGAAAACTTTTTGGGCGAGCACGTGTGATGCTACCATTAGGAAGACATCACATGTCCACTGACTTCATTGGATCTAAAGAGTATGGCTACATATTCCAAAACAAACATATTTATTGTGTAACTTAACAAAGAAAAAGAGAAGAATTTCTACTTGAAGCAATGACTCAAACTTGTTGAGGCACGTTTTATACACCTAGATCAGTTTGTTCTTCTAAAGTGGAATATATATATATATATATATAAACACTTCACTTTGAATCAATAACCACTTACTTGCCTCTATTTTTATAAATACCATTTATATACGTCGAAGCAAAACCTCAAATTGAAAAAGCCAAATCACTCTTTTCTTGCAAATTTACTTTAGTATATATAGCTCTGATTTGGGGGGTTTGGTTTTTAATTTATTTTAAGCATTTTGGGTAGGTGTGAAAAATTTGGGATTCGGGGTTTTGGCAATTTTTCTAAAGAAAATGACAACTTAGTAAAGCAGCCCTAGTCGGCCTATTCAATTGATCTCACAAACCGTGCATAGATTCGATTCCACTATAACAACGGCTTCCTCTCTCTCCACTCCTCCACCGCCAAGGTGTTTTCCCTCTCTCTCCCTCTCTCTCTACTGATCTCCTCTGCCTTTCATGTCCTACTCAATTCGATCAGCAATTTCAGTTACCTTCGATTGGCCTCGGACATGATTCGGTTTGATTGGCTAGTCCATGTTGAAACTGCAGTGGCAATCGATTCCCCGAATTTAGCAGGCTCGATCAGACTAGATAGCGACAGCTTGACGCCGCTTCGGATTTCAATTGTTTTTGTTTCTGTGGTTTCGGTCGTTGTGGTCCCTGTGATCGAGCGTGTTCTGAGTGGACTAGGCCCTGCCGTGATTGATGGTTGGATGATTCGACAGGTCATGCTGTATGGCGACAGCGAGCAGATGCTGGAATGCAGGATCTTGAAGAATGATGAAGTTGTTTGTTCCGGCAAGACATTGACGTTCAGTGCTTATTTGGTTGACGTTGGAGAGCCTGAAGGAGGGCAAAAGCCTCTTAATGATACTTATATTCACGGCCAAGGAAATAAAGTTCCTAAGCGAACAACTTCACTTCACAGAAACAAGTTCGTTAACGTATCTGATTATGCCAGTATTGTCTGTTCTTCATGCTGGTGTCTCTATTGTTTGAAATTTGACAACTCATTCTTGTACATTCGCAATGTTGTGATCGTCTACTGGTGTTATTGTATAATCCACTTCGCATACGTTTTAAGAAATGAGAAGACCAAAGTTGAGAAGGATAAACAGCAGACAATCAGCCTAAGCCTATCGCAGAAAATTATAAGAGGTTGGCGGTGAAATCCTACATAATCTAACTCTCTCTTAATTGCATATAAATGCTGGTTACAACAACTTAGCATGTGTTTTCTTTTGTTTTTCGATTTCCAGAATCCGAAGGGAACGAAATGAATAGGTACGGCATACTGTAGGCGAGTCCGAACTCAAGGACATCAAGCATGACAGGTGAGTTTGGACTTTTGCTGACTCATCTATGCCCATGTCAGGCCGTGTCCTTCTCTTGATGTATCTCCTGGATTGTGAATCCGTTCTTGATTTTCTTCGGGATACAGTTTCTGCACATCTTTATATAACATACAGAATCTTTTCAAGATCAATAAAGATTCTCTCAACTCTGATCTTTGCATATCAAGTCTTCTCAATCAAGGTGGTTTCATATATTTTCTTGGCTTCTCTTGAAAATCATCGGAGCTTTTTAGCATATATCCAAACTTCCCTCAGAAAAATGGTCTCAGTGTTCTCTATACGGTTATATTCGAGAGTGTTATTGTTGTCTCGGCACTGGAGTTGACATGATATTCCTTTTGACGTAGATTGATACGCCTTGTATACGACTCAATTAACTCAAAAATCAAAGAAATATCATGATGGCTTCTTACGTTGTACTAGCAGTGGATCTATGACTAGGCAAGTAAAGCTCTACAGTCTACATCTCCTTCTGACTTTTACCCTTAAATAATACCAGCTATCTTGTTGCTGGATTAAATTTTAGCTCTTCCTTCCTTTATTAGTTGGTTTTCCTCTTCATGACGTATACCTTTCTCAGCAGATTAGTGAAAAAACTTTGTCAAGATAAATATGGCTCAGATGATTGAAAACTTATTTGGGTCTTTTACAAGGTTTTCTTGTATGATATGAGCTGGAAACATTTAGATGGCAGGATCCTGAGCAAAGCTGAAGAAGTAAGCCCTGGGGAGATGATGGAATATCCTGGTCATTTGGTTGAACGTGGCAACAGCGAAGCAAACGATGAATCTTTGAGGGATCTAAATGTGTGTGGAAACAGTTTCAATTCTCTTCAAAAATTAATATGCAAAAGCAGCAGCATAATGTTACTAATGTTAAATCTGCTTTAAAAGGTACCCAGAATATAGTTCAATTTGATCCATTTCCTGGTGTTCTATAAAGTTTTTATTTTTTAGTCTTTATATGAAGGTAATTTGCCTTACCTCCTAGCCTAAAGCCTTAAACTTCCAATGGATTATTAACATTTTTCTCCCTCATTGTTTATATCCCATGGACCCTATCATTCAGCTGCTCTGCAATTGATGTAATTTGGTGATACTCCATACTCACCAAAATGATATTGCAAACACATTGTGATTCGAAGCTTTAACATGCAAGTCCAAGGGATGTTCATGAGATGTGGGATGATTTCCCCAAGGCCTTGAACTTGCAGATGCCATGAATCAATTCGTTGTTTTCATTTGAAGTTAATACTTTCTTCACTGACCAGATAAAGAGAGTCGACAATTGAAAATCATCATTGTTATCCATGTTATCTCTTTCTTTTCTATTGAGGAGCATGATTCCCCTCTCTTCATGTTTTGCATGATCTACAATAATTACTTGATTCTGTTTGTGATGCACTGAAACATGTATTCATTAGTACTCTTTCAGAAGGAAAAAAAATGGCCAGATGCCTCAGAATGGGGCAAAGGTGAGTATATTAGATGCCAGAATATCAGGGGTAACAGGTCGGATTTTGTTTCATAATAGATAAAAGCTTCACCGAAAATACAAAACTATCTATTGAGTTTTCAGCTTTGTGCTTCATAGTGTGCCCATTCATTTGGAAAATCCATAATTCACCTTGACTAGTTACGTTCTTGAGATTTTCCTAGCTCTAGCATTGTGCTCTAGGTACTTAAGAATGACTCATAAGTACGAGAACTTCATGCAAAAGAGGAGGGCAATTAACCGAGTTACATGGATTCCTCACGATATTCCTTTATGCTTACATTTTCTTATGAAGTTTTCATTACTTAGCCAGTTGTTCGTTTTACTTGTCGATAAATTTTCTAATGAAGTGTTCATTAACCAGCTGACTATGTTCTTGATATTGCCGTGTATTTACTGCCTCCTTTTAGTTTAAGGTTATGGAGATAACGAATACAATAACAGATTCATTATTTTTCTTCAGTCGTTTCTAACACACATGAGAATGTGAATGTTCTTTTGCGGGTGGTGTCCTTCCTTTATTTTTGTGTTAGTTTAACTGAGCATGTCCTACTTGGAGATTGACACTTCCCTGTCATGTAGAATGGCAGGTTTTGTACACCACACAAGTAACTCAAAAGGCCAAGAAATACCATGATGGTTTTTTGCAGCTTGAAGTTCGCGGATCCCTAGGGAGGCTGGTCATTCCGAAGCACTTTTAAGGATGTTTTCATCCTTAAGCCACTGTTCTTTAAATTAAACTGGGTTGGCTACTTTGTTTGCTGATCCAAAATGAATCACTTCATTTGTTTTTGGGATAATGGTTCATTATGTGACCCAAGCATCACACTAATTCAAGTGCATTTCACTACCCAAAAAAGATATAAGGCCTTAAGCACCCCTTCTTTATAGGTCCTGGAATAACTTTTCTGCTCATTATTATATCCCCCTTGGATCATTCAGGTCCTACTGTATGATGCTAGCAGGAAAGTCTTGGCAAATAAATTTCTTAGGAAAGAGAAGTGTTGGGAACTGGAAAATCACTAGTATTCGATTCTCACTAAGTTGATATTGGGGGACTTGCAGCAGAAGAAAAGGTGCTGCTAGGTTTGAATGATTGTGAACCATGTCGCGCTGCTGGAGAATTGAGGACAGGCCATGTGGGGTGGATGGTGTTAAAGTTGATAAATTGTCTTGATGTTATAATCCTACCTATTGAGCTCCGATCGAAAAACCTTCAAACTCATGAAGAAAGGTTTCGATGTAAGTTGGAGGACGACGAGAATACGCTTTTTCTCCAATGCCATAGCATGAATATGCATTTGATGTCGTGATGAGTTGTGGGATTTTTCATTACATTCAAGTGACAGTTGAATAAGATGGGATTCATATTGATGAAATACGTCACATCATTTTTGTCACATGATGTAATGAGTGAAATGATTCATAGATGATTGATTCATCAGATAGAATACTTTTCCAGAGGAAGAGTTGTGCTCAGCGACGGAGTCTCTGCAAACCTTTTGCCTTTTGAGAGACCTGGTAGACCACTGTGGAAAAACTGTGATGTGATTCGACAAATCCCATCTGCAGCAATTATTGAGGAGGAAAGGAAGGTGTAGATTGGAGGCTGCAAACTCCGTATTATTCTCTACCTCACCAGTCCCCAGTTGCAAGTACGTCAACGTCCCTGCCTTCTCTCTCTCTCTCTCTCTCTCCCCATCTCTGTAGTAGGAGTTACAGCTTCACAAGCTCAAAGGAAGTGGAGGGAAATGCTTAATGTTGCTCTTTCTTCATTTGGAAGTGGTTGATGGAGTTAGCTAAATGCGTTTTGAGTGGTATGAAGGGCTTTTGATTGCATCGACTTTGAGGTCTCAATGCCGTCCAATTATTTTCGCATCCATTGGTAGAGCCAGATTTCAACTACCTACTGCACTAGAAGTGATATCCCATTTTTGCCTTTGATCATTGTAACATAGTAGAATTTGGTACTTTGAGACACTAATGTAGGTGATGAAATTTTTTACTTTGCTGAAATAAAAACCAATTCGCTCTTGTTGGGTGTCCTACTTAACTTGCTGAAATGATCCCATTGTCGCCAGCACATGCCTTTGGATAAATAACACACTAGGAATAAAAGTGCATCTTCAACTTTGCACATTCGGTTTGGTCTTATGTTTAAATGTAAATATATGCTCGTTAATTAGTGTGCTTCAATTGATGGGCAGTGTAAGGACTTACTGTCACGCCCCGATCCTCGAGCACGCACACATCATTCTCACTTGGTCGATTATAATATGCGATATCCTAAGACTATATATCGCCGACCCTTTCTTTTATTAAGCACATGCGGAAGCAATTATAAATCCCCAGACAATAAAACAATGGGATAGAAAAGTAGGGCCATATTTTTCATATTGAAACTTATAACCAAACTTTTATACAAAACACAACCCAGGGTACTTCACAACTTTTTACTCTATTTCTATTCACATCAAAATGGAATTCTCAAAAGAAGATAAAATCTCAATCCATCTGGGCCGTACTCAAGGCCCCTCTCGGGATTATCTTCTTCTTCCAAAATCCTTCTTCTCAGATTTTACCTCCAAGTCCTCCTTCCCAGACTTCTCCTCCTCAGCTTCTCATCGGGGTCCTGAAATGTTTTCCCCAAACTGGGATGAGACTACATCTCAGCGAGTTCTACCCCACTAAGCCCGATTAGTAAACCATTATACTATAGGCTGCCTAAACACGCATAGGGCAGAGGACTTACCTTGGCCTCAGATCCCACTTGCAAGTCAGTACAATTCATAATAGGCACCCAAGCAATCACATCACTGATCAAAGCATCGATCAAATCAACCCAGTTGATTACATGTCAACAAGACCACTCACGGTCAACTCCATTCAATCAATCAATCCATGACAAATGGATCAAATCATATCGATGATTCCATCTATACTCGATAATTAATCTCAACATTTCAATTCAACATTCCCACTCAAATATAGGCTCAAGCGGCTAGAGGTGACCCCAACACAAAGTCTCATTATCGTGCGGTACTTAGTCCTTGACCACAAATAACAATAGTATAAGGTGCTAGCGGTAACTCACACGACGTCTCGCTATCGTACTCTAATGAGACATAGCACTTAGCCCTTCACTATGCATATCAATATTGCAAGGCGCTAGAGGTAATTCCCATGCGACTCAGGTCGCCATGTAACACTTAGCCCTTGACTACAATAAGCAATGGTATAAGGCGCTAGAGGTAGCTCACACGCAATTTTCTACCTGTGTAGTAGTACTTAGTCCTTTACCTGCTCATGATCCATTGGTTTCCCTCAACACAACACACATCACATCAACTTCTAATAATCATCTTGCTTCAACTATAAGCCAAAACACGATTAATCCCTCACGGCCCAATGACATTGTGCCTCGCACTTAACTTCCTCAATTAAAGTAATGTCTTGCCCTCATTTCTTCGTATTAAAAAAATACCCAATAAAATATCGTGCGTGGGCACACGGTTGGCCTTAGCCAAAATCTAATATTTTCCTTTCCATAACTCCCACATTTTTAATAGTCCGCTCAAATAGTTTTGGCATTATCAACCGATGCCTGGTTATTTTTCAATTAATAACCAATGATTTTCCAAATTAAAGAATAATTCTCATCCTTCGCAAATAATTCAATTCAACACAAAATAAAGCTCCATTAAATAAACGGACTTCACCACGATGATCATCACGAAATTTCAGTCGTTGGCTAACCCAACCTTAATTTCCGAAAATAAATAATTAATTTATTAATTTCGAAAATTAATAATTAATTACAATAAATCCAATTTAGCTCAAATTAAAGCCCAATTAAATAAACGGGCTGCATCATGATCATCAGCATAAAAATTCAGCCAATAGCCATCCAAGTTGAATTTCCGGAAAATAAATAATTAAATAATTAATTTCGAAAATTAATATTTAAATACAAGAAATTCAATTTAGCTTAAATTAAAGCCCGATTAAATAAACGGATTTCACCACGGTCATCAGCATAATATTCCGGTTCCGGACCATTTCAGTTGAATTTTTGGAAATATATAATTATTTAATTTAATTTCGAAAATTAATATTTAAATACTAAAAATTCCACTTAGGCCCGGAAAGCTTAATTGAAGCCCACGAAGGGTCGAGAAAAATCCCGAGACACTTCAATAAATAGTAGACCACGTCTACTTGCTAATTACACAATCAATTTATCTAAATCGCATCACAATTGGCTAATAATCGCTAATCTATTCTAATCTAACCACCTAAACTAATTAATTAAAACTAAACCAACCTTAAGCATAATTAGCCAACTAATCCGAAATTAGTGAGATTACTCACCAAATATCACGCAAATCGGATCAATGCAATGGGGGCGACGCGAGGAATAACAAACTCCAAAGTGGGCCTTGGGTTCGGGGCTCGGAAACGGCCCAAAAGCGGGCCTAAAGCCGCTGGAATCCCACTTCTTGGGTTGCTGGTCGGGGCTTGCCGGGGCTGCTTCGGTGGCCAAAACGGCGAGGGAAGGCCGGTGGAGGGTGAGGGGGAAGCCGGGGAGGTTCGGCGGGGTCGAACGGCGGCCGGAGGTGGCCGGACGGGGGCTGGTCGGGGCGGAACTGAGCTGAGCAGGGGCCGATTCGCGCAGGGGGAGGAGCGGCAGCGGCGACGGACGCGGGGCGGAGCGCACAGCGTGCGCGGGCGGGCGTCGCGGGTGCGGGCGGCGGGACGGGCGGCGAGCGGCGGCTTCAGCGAACGACGGCTTCTGCTCGAGCTTCCTCTTCTGGTTCGTTTCTTCGGATGCACGGGGAGGAAGAAGAAGAAAAAGAAAGAGAGAGAGAGAGAGAGAGAGGGCAGGTGGTGAGGAAATCCGCACGAGGGGGAAAAGGGAAAGGGGAGGGAAGAGAGAGAGAAAAGAAAGAAAAAGAAAGAAAAAAAAAAGAGAGGGAGAGAGAGAAAAAGAAACAAAACAATAGCTTTATTCCTATTTTTTCCTTTTCTCTTTCTCTTTCTATTTCCTTTTGGGCTTCAATTTTTCTTCCGATAATTTCTTTCTTGAATTTTCGAACTCGTCAATAAATTGAGGAGCGATGAGACAATGTCCTAAAAAAAATAAGAATTATGACGCGCTTAAAATTCGATTCCCGAAATCGAGTTCAATTTCGTGGTTAAAAATCGATCATACGTGATTTTAGCCAAATCCAACTAATTAGGTAGCTTTTAGGGATTTTACTGTAGATACATCCCTTAACAGCTTCACCCAATAGATTAGTTAACTCGTGAGTGATCAGCTCAGAGAAAAAGGGCCATAGGCACGTCGACGAAATGCCCATTTCACTTTATCAAAAACAGGGTTGAATTTCAGGATGTCACACTTACTGTTTCATATGTTTCCAAATTTGTCTCTAACTGCACCTTGAAGATCATCCATTCATCCATTTTCTATTTTTGTAGGTCGATTGGGTAGACCTTGATGATGCGCATCATGTTATAGGAGATGGTGAAAAACAAGCGCCTAGAGTCAGATACTATAGCTCAAGCGAAAAAATTGAAGCTTATAATACAATTTGGTGTCGGTCTAGATGGTGTCTACCCCTGCTTGCTTGTGTATGTCGGGCGGGGCAATTTTTGGTTTATTTGACAGTATTATTACTGTGTTCTTTTAGCTTTTAACTGAATTTAGTACCCAACATTTACATCTTCATGAAGGTGTTGATATCGATGCTGCCACCAAAAATGGAATAAAAGTAGCCAGAATTCCGGGTGACATCATGGGAAATGCACCATCATGTGCAGAGATGGCAATTAATCTGATGCTGGATTTACTCCGAAAGCAAGTATGTTTAATCACAAGAGAAATCTTTAGTAGCTGGGGTACTTCATGTGATTCATTTTTACATGCTAAGTGCATAGGGTTAGGTATGTCGTATGTCGTGCTTCTTTTTGTTCAGTCATAGGGAATGACAGGTTGAAATATTTTAGCTGTAACATTTTCTGAAATGTGAATGAATCCTCTACCGTTTTGCATTCTCATCCTTTTCTCGTCGAAGTTCCAAGTGAATGTTTAATCATCAACGCCAGTAAATTCTATTTGAAGCCTATGTAGTTTCTTCTAAATGAAAGTGCTTGGGTGTTTATATCTTCATTAATATACTGGAAAACAAGGAAAAAAAATCGTTCAAATTCCCCAACTTTCAAAACATAACAAAACATCCTGCATAAGGCCTACATCTATATGAAAATGTTCATTTACAATTCAAGTCGACATAAGGCTTCCGATAGGGCATCCTGTGTTGGCATGACACCACTTGACGTAGGGCTTCCTGCATTAGCATTCGTTGGCCGCTACTGCCAGCCATATTACTCATAGGTGCATCCACTAAAAGGTGTCGCCATCATGGTCAAACTCCCATTATGCGACAATCCAGCAAGTGGAATCACTATTATGGTTAAATTAGGATTGACTGGATTTCGATTATTAGGAGGACGCTTGATCAAACTATGCAACCTAGACTCCAATGTGCCTAAATTCATGTACTCATCCTACATAATTGTAACTTTAAATTAGCAAAGAATGTCAAGTGCTATTCACCTAAAAAAAAAGGAGGAGAAATACTGATAATGATGAGAAAAAATAGGTGAAATCAGGCAAGAGAACTGAACAAATAATTGGCTTTCACAAATGTAAAATGTGTAATAATAAGAAAAAAAAACGCCAATAAAGGGCAATCATAAGCCGCTTCTTGTACTTTTACAAAGAAGAAGAGGAGAGAAATGATGAGGAATGGGAAGACCTTTGAGTGAGAAGATTTAAAGAGACCGTCTTTCAGGCATTTAACAATCTCCTTCAGCTTCTGCATTTGAGAGTCATCAATTGGCTGCAGATGCCGCTGTGCTAAGTGAACAAAGCTGAAAAGGGACAGTAAAAAGTTCAATCAGCGAACAAGGACTCAATGGAACTGTGGAGGTTAAAGCACAAGAAGTGCTCTAGATAAGATTACATCTTCTCTTGCATATGGTTCCGCCCCTGCCTGCAGCTACTAAATTCAGGACAACATTGCCACTTTGCTGGGACACCCCAAGCAAGTGAGTGCCCGATTGACTAGATACATCCCCCAACGCATCTGCATGTACATTCATCAGATCAATCCTCAAAAGCTCTCACTCCACCTGTAATCATTCAAACTCGCTACACATGGCTGAGCTTGTGCCGCATACATTAAAACTCTATTCACAGTTAATAAACCACACCCAATACTGCCGGGCACCAGCGCAGACTGCCATAACAAGAAATTATAGAGAGCACATGCCTTCGGATAATTCTGTTTGGCATAAGGCTTGACATAAGGCTTCCTATGTTTGCATTTGTTGGCTGCATGCTGCTACTCCCAGCCATATAACTCATAGGGGCATCCACTGAAGATGTCGCCATCATAGTCAAACTCCGATTATGCGACAATCCAGGGGTTGAAATCATCATCGTTATTGCATTAGGATTGACTGGATTTTGATTATTAGGAGGTGGACGCTTGATCAAACTATGCAATCGGGACTCCAATGTGCCTAAATTCATATACTCATTCTACATGATTGTAATTTTCAAGTAGCAAAAGAATGTCTAGTACTATTTACCGAAAAGAAAGGAAATACTGATGATAACGAGAAAAAATAAGTGAAACCAAGCAAGAGAATTGAACAGATTATTGGCTTTTGCAAATGTAAAATGTAAAACACTAAAAAAAAATCAATAAAGGGCAATCGTAAGCCGCTTATTGTACATCTACAAAGAAGAAGAGGAGAGAAATGATGAGGAATGGGACCTTTGAGTGAGAAGATTTAAAGAGACCATCTTCCAGGCGTTTAACAATATCCTTAAGCTTTTGCATTTGAGAATCATCAATTGGCTGCTGATGCTGCTGTGCTAAGAAAACAAAGCTTAAAAGGGACAGTAAAAAGTTCAATCAGCAAACAAGGACCAGTGGAACTGTGGAGGTTAAAGCACAAGAACAAGTGCTCTAGACTAAATTACATCTTCTCTTGCATATAGTGCCGAGCTCCGAGAGTATCCGTGTCCATGCCAAACGCAGCACGAGAGGCGCCACTACCTGCAGCTACCATATTCGAGACGACATTGCCATTTTGTTGGGTCACCTCAGGCAACTGAGCACCTGACTGACCAGATACATGCCCCAACATATCCGCCTGAACATTCATCACAACAATCTACGAAAAACTCTCGCTTGCTCTTCCCGTAATCATTCAAACTTGCAAAGGGTCCACGCATGCCCGAGCCGGTGGAACATACATAAATTAAAAAAAAAAAAAAAAGACTCTTTTCCCAGCGAACAAACCACACCCAATACCGCCAAGCACCATTGCAAATAGCCATGACGAGAATTAAATGAATTTGTCTAGTGCATGGTACAGCTTTTGATATTAGTGGTTCAATCGGTCCTTGACCGATTTAGAAATCAATTATCAAATGGGCTAAATTTTCCTTTCAAGAGAAAAAAGAAATTGTAGAGTCGACTGCATTAATTATTGGAGTTGTCTAAGCTAAGTCTGCTCATGATGTAGCTGCACACTTTAACTTATTTTCCGAGTTCTTGGAGTTCTCTTCAAACCGATCAAGCTCCTGCAGCCGAACATAATCATCTATTGCTTTTTATTCATTCAAGATCATCTTAATGCAGGCTTTGAGTCACGCATGCAAACAAAAATTGTAAAGTTCCTTATGGAGGGCCAAGTGCTACAGCTCGTTAAATTAGATCTTTGCCGAGATACTAATCTCGAGTGCTGAATTAATATTTTGGTACTTGAGATATTAGTTGGAGATAATACAGTTGGCCACAGTTCCCAAATCCCGCAAACTGTTTTTCCCCCCTAAGCCAGCTCTAGCCGACATACTAGGCTTGTCATAACGCCACGAAATATAATCCACTCTTTCAAGTGTAGGGAAGAGATCTTAGTAAAGATGCAAACTTAGTTCAATCTTCTATCGATGCTCATTTAGATATTGTTCTAGGAAAGTGGTGCCCGAAATGCTTGTCGTTAGCATGAGATTGTGGCTCTATAGGCAAACACATTGGTGGTCCTGAAATCAAACATATCTTATGCACCAACAATCAAGAGTATGCCGAAGCCCGCAGCTGGAGCAACAACTACTTCAACCCACTAAACTCAAAAGTTAATTGAGCTGGACACAAGCCACCCTAGTTGGCCCATGCAATTGATATCAGCAACTGTGCATAGATTCGATTCTACTATAACAACGGGGTGAACCTAATTGCATCTTAGTCTACTCATAGGGTTTGTTTAAGAGCAATGCGCATTCTCCAAGTTGTCCATCTCCATGTGATAACACTGCTTTCAATATCTGCTTCTTCCAAGCAGGCAAGACAAGGATACTTTCCTACTGACCAAATACAAAAAGGTGTTAGAAAAAAAATGACATATGAGTACTAACATGATCGCTAAGGTAAATTCCATCATAATGATCAAATAAAGTTACAGACGTTAAAAATAATTTCAAGTCTCTCGAAATGGGCAAAAGGTAAGATGCCATTAGCACAATATAACCAAGCTCTGAAGTGTGCAAATACAAGTGCAAACCACCCTGCACGGCAGAAGGTGCTAAAAAATCAGCTCCAACTCTCTTGCGTAACTCAAAGTCTGATTGATAAGCTGCATGGGTGGAATTTCCTTCAAAGGTGCAGATTCCTTTGCCTTCTAGAAATATGCAAACGCACTCTTAATCTCCCACTCGGGATCTTCCTACATTCCAACGGAGATAGAAATGTTCAAGCTCCACATTGCAGCTTTTTACATGGATATGAATCTACTGTTTACTATCTACATCAGCACTTTTACAAGCACTAGGTTTTAGTACTGAACCCACCAGCCAAGTTTGACCCCACCCAGAGTGACAGCAAGGGCCAAATGACAAGTAGATGTGACAAGTGTAAGTTTTATATCTGTCTATGATCCCAAAATAGGATAAATTATCATAATCATCGAAAAGGATATAAACTAGCAACTCCATAGAAGAGTTTTTATGAGATCCTCCGAAGGTCTGAACTAATTCAGGAGAGTATATTATCCTACTGACTTTATTAGTCAATTAGAATAGAATTCCAGGCAGAGAATTCCAGCTAAAGTCCTCTCATTAATTTTACCTTCTTGACATACTCCACAAGTTCTTGGTTAGAGGAGCATAGCAACATTTGCCATGCATCACTAATTGAAAAATAGTCATATGCTTTTTCACTACGTCTAGCAATTTCATCTCTGTTGTACAAAGGAAAAGAACAGAGTAAGCATGCAAAAAAGAATCTTTAAGTGTGACGATCTCACTACTTGACTAAAACCTTGAAATCTAGATGGGTCACACTTCCTGCTTCTATTGGCATATTGCAATGGTTGATAGCAATTAGTACAGGCCATGTACCCTTGTATTTTAATTCAAAAGCAACGAAAAGCCACAGAAGTATATGACTCAATCATACCATCAAAAATGCTATACATTTCCAAAAATACTTTCTGTTGCAAATATAGGAAGAGAGACATATCTAATTTTATTGATTACTGATCCAATCGTATCCAGTTGAAGATAACTTCAAATCTTTTTGACCGATTTAGCATCTTAACAACCAAGGCACAGTAATTACCTGACTGTCTTGGCCAGAAGGTCCATAAAATGAACATGAGTCTCATGAGACCCCATCTGCCTAGCTCAAAACACGATTATAGGCCCCTTCCACGAAAGATTGCTCCAACTCAATAGCATGCTTGATGCAAGGATTCTCCAGGGCAGCATATGAAAGCAATTCAAGTTCGGTATGGAACTCAGCTAATCTATTCTGCACAAGGAGTCTTGACAGGTTTAGACCTAAAATAGGGTACTCTTAAGGAGATGGTCAAAACGGCCACTACTCAACCATTAGAATTTTCGAGTAAGTTTACATAAAAATGATGAGTGCAAAATGGTCAATAAAGCAATAGGGATGGGAAATCTTTCTCATAATCTAGCAATCTAGGTCTAATGCCTTATAGTGCCTGCACATGCACGTGACATGAGTATGAACAAACAATTTTAAGCAATGCCGGGACAAAAGTTACCCTGCATTTGTATAATAAGGCTTCAGTTGAAAAAAATCTTGCTCAAAGGCATCTTGATCTTCCATCTTCACACTCATAATAACAGCATGCTCATTAAGTACTGAAGAGTTCTTTAGGAAGTCAGGTGATATGAGACTTCCACATTCAATTCAGCAACTGAATGACATTTAATCTTTCTCATTATAAACCAACTCTAAGTTATGTCATGCATCTTCTATGTAAGTCTCAAGCATTTGCCGTGGTCCACTGTGTGTGCAAATCCAATGAAAGTTCGGATTTGCAAAAGATCTTGTAAACCCAATGAAAAGTGAGGAGGCAAAGTCTTTGCACTTGTCAGCTTTTTATTAGTATTGTCATCTTGAAGATCAAGTAAGACTACATTTAAAGATGGAAACAAAATGCGCATTGTGAAGCAGAAGGGCATACTGAAAAGAAACAAGAAAAGCCAACGATAATTTGAAAAAAAAAGGAAAAGAAGAAAGAATAAACAAGGAAATAAGTATTAAGAAATTGGAAACATTTGGGTGGTCGGGAATTCCTCAAATGTTCAGTATTACATCATCATAAGATATGACGAGATCCATCAATGATGGTCACATCCTAACAGCAAGGAGTTAATTCATCATAATGCCATGATTCAGAAGAGGCAGACGATTGTTGCATACCCACCCATTAAATTCCTCTTGCTCTTTCCCGATCCGTCAGAAGTATCAATTAAGCAAACTAATGATGACTTTCATTGTTCTTTCACAGCAGGAAGAACATCATTTATCAGAGAGAGGCAACAGCATTTAGCAACGATTTTGCCATGCAAAGGCTACATAATGGATCACTCAAGACTCCACCAAATTGCAAATCCCAGATTCATTGATTCTGCTCAGTCTTGAGAGCTTTATGCAACAAATGTAGAAATTGAAATCACATGTACCCTAGTTTCTACTCCACATTCGCATTTCGTCAGACACCACGACCAGCACTATGGAAATGATCGGATCTCCTCTCCTTTCCTCCCCTCTCCAAGGCAGCAGCTTCCACGATGACTGTCTTCCAATGCCACGACAAGCGACAACTCTTATTTCTTCAGATGCCTCCCCCCATCCATCGCCTTTTAGAGAAGCAACGCATGCCCTCCTCCTCCTCCTCCTCCTCCTCCTCCTCCTCCTCGTGGCGCTCGCGAGAACTTTGTTGTCTTCCATGAGCAAAGTCGATGGGTTCTCTCAACAGCAAGTGTGAAACAGCAGATTCCATCCCCCACTGATTGGGAAGTCCTCAGGGATGAGAGGGAAAACGAAATGAATGACGATTTATGATGGAAAGACGACATGGAAAATAATTTGTCAAGAATGCCATAATAATACTCTCTATTTTTTAATCAGGTTCGCCCCAGTGGCCACCCTTCCAACTTAGAAGGGGGAGGTGGTGGATTCTCAGGGGGGATTGGGGTGAGGACGATTTCATTTCAGAAATAGGTTTCGACCCTGCAAGGAGACAGGGCAAAAGTCTGAGAGTGAGTGTTGGAGTAAAATTAGAATAGGATCGACTAAAAAAAAAAAATACTCTCCATTTTCTAGGATTAGATATTTATTCTAGGGGGCCCACCCCCTTATTAACCCACAAGCTCACACACCCCTCCCTCCTCTCTTGCCGGATAGCTGGGGCCACCCTTGGCCACCCACATCATTATCCCTCTCTCACTAGTCCCACTTCTTCCGCTCCATGTATATTTCGTCCATACAATGATATGTAAAGACCTGTGAAGGTACCACCCTCAATTCGGGACAATAGTGGATCCCTAATTGAGAAAGATGAGGCATGGCTCCTTTAGCGGCCCTCCACTCCCACAAATTATATAATCCATAAAAGATTAAATACTTGAGTTGAGGAAAGCCTCCTACAAAGCAAACCATTTTCTTTCCCATGAAAGCCATATATCCCAGCATGAGAAAAACCAAGTGAGGCAATTTCTCCAATATTGGCATCGGATCTTCTTTAAGTTGGGAATCTAGTAATACCAGCTTCCTCAATTGCTAGGGCAGACCCTTATGTTCTGGGAACTTCTCTATTTTTCCATTCATGGATAACTTATAGGGATAGGGATAGTTTGACATTTTACTCTGTTCACCTTCAGTCCAAAAAATAGACAAATTTGTCAAATAAAAAGATGAGGATCGAAGACGTTTCAACTTGAATTCAACAAGTTGTGGAAATTGATATAGCTAGTACGAGTACCTAGAGGGGGGTGAATAGGTATATAAAAGATTTTTCTTGATAACTTCGCAATACTTAAACAGTTGAAGAATTTGATAAGTAATAATCAATATAAGACTAAGTAAAGGGAAGAGAGAATTAAACACGCGGTTTATAGTGGTTCGGCTTGATTCAAGCCTACGTCCACTCTTCTGCACTGATAGCCAATTGGCTGGATTCCACTATGAACAAAGAGATGTTACAGTATTGATCTTCCTTGATTTCTAGGTGTAGATGATCTACCACACTCGCTCAAGGTATCACCAAGTATAGACACTCTCTGTGTATACAATTTCGCTCAGAATGAATCGACTAATAATCAAGGTACTTCAGACTCTGGAATTTCTCTATCGATCACATACTCAAACAACTAGAACGTCTTCCTTTTTATACTCCTTTATGCCATCATACCCGTTGGCACTTTCCAAAGGAATTCCTCCAATCTACCCGTTGGACAGAATCAATCAAGAAGATCATTCGAGCTATTAAAGGAACCTGACGATAGCCCATCAATCATGTTCGCCCATACAATCAGGATCTTGGTTTCCAAGAATAGAACATTCCAAGAATACTTCGTCGACCATCGGATCTTCAATTGATCTAGATACGAACAAAAGAATCCGTTATATTTATCCAACCAAAAGATCTTCTCTAGAGGATAGGATTAAATCCTCAACCATATACTTCGGCTCTGGATTTCCTTCGTCACTGGATCAGAAAGACTGTCAATGAGTATAGTCTTGAGTCTTGAGTCTTGAGTCTTGAGTCTTGAATCTTGAGTCTGTGATCGAAAGTCTTCGGACTTTAAACTAGACGATCTGCGATATCCGGACTAGACGATAGAAACGTTTTGTTAGCTTCAAAATATTCTGGAAAGATTTCTCCAACAATCTCCCCCTTTTTGATGGTGACAAAACTTTCCTGTAGATTTGAACCACTTTGACCTGCAAAAACATTTCTCAAGCAATATGGCTATCTCATAAAGGTTAACAAAACAACCAGACTCTGCATCCACAGAAAATTAGTTAGTCTTTCATGAGTAATACCATATAAAAACACTTGATATAAATGCAAACAATCAAGCATTAAAATCCACAGCCAATTCAGTCAAATCCAAGTTCGCTCAAGTCATACTCAAAAACAAACATATTCAACCACAAAAATAAATTTAAAGTCAAAGAAAGTTGGTTGGTTGGTTGGTTCAAATTGCTTCTCCCCCTTTTTGTCATCATTAAAAAGGTGAGAAAGGAGTCAGGTCTGCTTGGGAATGCGCACGATCTGGAAATCTCCCATGGACTGGACTATGCCTTCTAGCCTCTTGAAGTCTTCCCTTAGTTGAGCTACCTCCTCTCATTTGGCATTGGCTTGAAGTTGTAGAGCGAGGTCTTTCATTTTGTCCTCCAGGGTAACTGAAGATGCTTGTTCAGCATTCTTCATGGCTTGAATTTCACAATCCAGAGCATAGATTTGGCCACGCATTTCCAGAAGAATATCCATGATGCGACGAAAATCTGCAGAATTGTCCGTCTATGTACTTGCATTTGGTTTCTCAGATGGAGTGAATGCAGACGATGGCGCTTCTGTATAGTCTTGCAGACTAGGTGCTGACGTATCGTGTCCTTCTTCAGGCAATTGAAAAGCCTGAAATTCTTCTGGGTCTGCTGGAGACTGTCTTAGACCTTCACTATTGGCAGCATGAGGTGTGGTCCTTTCTTGCTCGCCAACTCCCCCTGTTTCTAGGACATTAAAAGGGGAAGAGTGATAATCATGCTCTTCTGTATCTTGATTCCCCTTCTCTCCAAATTCAGCTGCAGACTTTTCTTGCTCTTCTTCTCCTTCTTCTTCAGCTTCTTTCTCCTTCTCTCGCTGCTCTTCTTCTTCTCTGTTCTTAGCTTGCTCCTCTTCTTCTCTCTGTTTCTTCTGATGTTTTGTCGATTGAGGAACAAAACGTCTGGTCCTTATCAAGGCAGTGATTGTGAGATCTTCCTCCTCATCTTCATCCTCCAAGATGAGAGTTCTCTTCTTTTTGGATGAGGCATTAATGGCCTCCTTTCCCTTTCTCTTTGAAGCAGACGGAACTGGAGTCTTCACTCTGAATTTCTCTATTGCCTTAGAAAGTTCTTTCAGACGCATCTTCGTCAACATCTTTAAACCTACCACCATCTTATCGCACGGTCGAACACAAAGTGTGTGTGGCGGTTCAATATTCATGTGTCTCAAGATCTTGGTCACCGGACACGGGTAAGGCAATTGTCCCTTGTCCTTCGACATTGCTCTGTACATGTGAAAGAGAATAGTGTGAGGGAGAGAGAACTTCTTCCCTGAGTTGATTGCGTACATCAATTTTGCTTCGGAATTAGACACATCAGTTTTTGATGTAGACTTGGGCCTGATGCAATTGATCACAATTTTGTGCAGCACAATATTGATGGCACGCATCCTTGAATAGATGATTTTTCCCTCGATATCTCTATCTTCGACAAGGTCCATTGAGGCACGAGCAACTGAGACTTTGACTGGTTGATAACGTCCTCGTTCAACTCCAATTATGTCCGCCAACATGTCTACGTCTAACACATAATCCTGGTCTCGAACACTGAATGATATTTTATTCGCATCTATAAAGCTGAGATTCGAATAGAAATACGCAGTCAGTTGTGCATAACCATCTGTGGTATCAGTGCAAAAACGTTCCAGTTGAAGCAAACTGAACTTCTCCCTTAAGTTCACATTAACAGCATCCAAGAAATCGAAATCGACACTCCTAGGGTTTATCACCTCTCATTTCAGCAGTCTGAAGAACAAATTCTCCTGTTCCTTCAATTTAAATAACTCCATCCTCTTTCCCTTCACCTTCGCAGCAACACCCATTCTAGGTTGAAAATCACTGAACATTTTATCATCGTCGTTCCCATCAGTCAGATTTGGTCCCGACATATGAGGGTCACTGGGAATATTCGCAAGTGCTTCCTCTGCTTTACTTTTGGGAGCAATTCCCAAATCCTCCATCTTTTTCAGAAAGATATACTCATTCCCATAATTCTTATTTTTGAGAAAATCATCCACGTATTTCAACGGAGTCCCAATACTTTTCAACGCACGGTAGAGTTTGTAAATATAAGAGGGTTTTTGGACTCTTACAGGGTCTGCGTCCTCGATTATCTCTTCCTCCGGATGTTGACCCGCACCTTATGGGGTAGATGGCGTTGAGTGACGTGGTGGAGAGTGAATCGGGCTTTGTTGCTGACTCGATAATTCTTCCTCTTCGGTGAGATCGAAATGGATAGGTCCCTCCTTCATTCTCTGTGGTCCCCTGTTCGCGATTCTTGAAGACTTCCTCGAAGAAGACATCCTTCCTTGTCGCTGAAAGATTCCTTTGCTTGCTTTCCCAAGAAAAGATGACAACTTTCTCGAAGATGAACACGAAGAAGAAATCGAATTGGGAGGAGAATGTTTTTTAGGGTTTTGAAGATTGAAAATAAAAACTATATATATATATATATATATAAAACTCAGTTTTGAAAAGGGAAGTTCAATCGGCACAAGGAAAGTGTACGAATACCTCTTTTCGAAATCAATAACTGCCAAAATTAATCCTTTTGAAAAGACAGGTTTTCGTTTTTCACGGAGACTACAAAATAACTGAACGAAAGATCATACCTTTTCGAGTTGAGATAAAATAACAACTTACAGTCTATAATCATCAATGTCTGAGTCTGAGAGATTTAGAGTCTGAGAGATTTGAGTCTGACGATCATCAACTTTCTGAGTCTGAAGGTTGGAGAGTCTCTAGACTTTAACTTCTTCGAGCTTCAAAATGTTGAGTCTGGAACGGATAAAATCGAATTGATTTTTCTCCAAAGGCTTTGTGAATATATCCGCTAATTGACTTTTTGAATCAACAAATTGAATCGAGATTTCTCCATTTTGAATATGATCTCTAATGAAGTGATGTCGAATCTCTATATGCTTTGCTCTTGAATGAAGAATTGGATTTTTGGTGAGATTGATTGCGCTGGTGTTGTCACATTTGATTTCTGTGCATGAGTCTTCAATCCCAAAGTCTTGTAGCTGTTGTTTTATCCATAGAATTTGCGAACAGCAGCTTCCAAGGGCTACATACTCTGCTTCTGTTGTTGAGAGAGCTACAGTGCTTTGTTTCCTTGAGAACCAAGACACTGTCCTGCTTTCAAGCAACTGGCAAGTTCCTGAAGTACTCTTTCTATCGACTCTGCAGCCGGCCAGATCTGCGTCTGAATATCCCAGAAGATTAAAGTCTCCATTCTTAGGATACCAAAGACCGATGCTTGAGGATGAAGCGACGTATTTAATGATACGTTTTGCAGCACTGAGATGGGATTCTCTAGGATCTGATTGAAACCTAGCACAGATGCAAACACTCAACAAAATGTCAAGTCTAGAAGCAGTAAGATAAATAAGTGAACCGATGATGCTCCCGTACAGCTTTTGATCAACTTTCTTCCCTTCTTCATCTTTGTCTATCTTCAAAGAACTTGACATTGGTATATCGTCTTCTTGCAATTTTCCAATCCAAATCTTTTGACAAGATCATTAGCATATTTTTCTTGGTAAATGAAAGTTCCTTCCTTCAATTGCTTTATTTGAAGACCAAGAAAGAATGTTAATTCTCCCATCATACTCATTTCAAACTCATCCTGCATAGACTTAGAAAATTTCTTGCATAGACTTTCATTAGAGGATCCAAAAATAATATCATCCACATATATTTGAACGAGTAAAAAGCTTTTGTTTTCCTTTTTGATAAATAAAGTAGTATCTACTTTACCTTTGACAAAACCATTCTGTAATAAGAACTTACTTAGATCAATGTCGTACCAAGCTCGAGGTGCTTGCTTTAAACCATACAAGGCCTTTTTCATCGAAGACCGAGTCGCTTCTTTGGGTCTTCAAACCCAGGTGGTTGTTCCACATAAACTTCCTCTTGGATAAATCCATTTAGGAAAGCACTTTTGACGTCCATTTGGAATAACCTGAAATTTTTGTAACAAGCAAACGCAAGTAATAGACGAATAGCTTCTAACCTTGTTACGGGAGCGTAAGTCTCATCATAGTCTATTCCTTCTTCTTGCGTGTATCCTTTGGCCACGAGTCTTGCTTTATTTCGTACGACTTTTCCTTTTTCATTCATCTTGTTTCTAAACACCCATTTGGCTCCAATAACAGATTTACCTTTTGGTTTAGATGTCAATTCCCAGACATCATTAATGTTGAACTGTCTGAGCTCCTCTTGCATAGCTTCGATCTAGCTTTCATCAGATAAAGCTTCTTTTATGCTTTTTGGTTCAATTTCAGAAATGAGAGCCACAACACTAGACTCTTCACGTCTTTTGGATCTGGTGCGAATTCCTTCATTAATTTCGCCGATAATGAGATCTTTGGGATGACTGGACTTATGCTTCCAGTTACTGGTTGATTTTTCTGGATGATGATCTCTTTCTTTATTTGAATCTTCATGAACATCTTGATGCCGGTCTTCCAGAGTTTGATACATTTCTTGAGTTGTGAGCTTTGGAAGGTCTGGAGCAGATTCAGACTCTTCATACTGAGTCTGACTGGATTCATCTTGCGTAGAGTCTTGAAATTTGACGTTCATTAATTCCTCCACCGACTGGCTCTTCTTGTCATAGACTCTGTAGGCTTTGCTTGATGTAGAATATCCAAGGAAGATGCCTTCATATGATCTTTCTTCAAACTTACCAACTTGATCTTTTGCATTTTTCAATATAAAGCATTTGCAACCGAACACATGAAAGTATGAAACAATAGGCTTCTTACCTTTGAATAATTCATAAGGGGTTTTCTCAAGAATAGGTCTTAGGAAGACTCTATTGATGATATAGCATGCTATTGAAACAGCTTCAACCCAAAAACGTGAAGAAATTTTACTTTCGATTAAAAGAGTTCTAGCCATTTCTTGAAGAGATCTATTCTTTCTTTCCACAACTCCATTTTGCTGAGGAGTGTATGGAGAGGAGAACACATGCTTAAATCCAGATTCATCACACAATTTCGTGAAATCTTGATTTTCAAATTCACCTCCATGATCTGTTCTTATACTTGAGATAACACATCATTTTTCATTTTGAACCTTTTTAGCAAATTTTTTAAAATACGAAAAGGTTTCTGACTTACTTGCAAGGAAATATACCCAAGTAAAGCGAGAGTAATCGTCCACAATTACTAGACAATATTTCTTACCTACAATACTCTGGGTTCTGGTTGGTCCGAAGAGATCCATATGCATCAACTGTAGTACATGATTAGTAGAGACATGATTTATTGGCTTAAATGAATTTCTTACCTGTTTTCCCAGAATACAAGATGTGCATGGATCGGACTTTTGATATGGTAATTTGGGTAGACCTCGAACAAGCTGCTTTGATGAGATTTTGGCTAGTTGCTTCATATTGACATGGCCAAGCTTTCTGTGCCATAAGCTCGCTTCATCTTGAATTGAGGTAAGACATTGTGATTCATTTAATTTCATGTCTAAGAGGTAGATATTTCCATGTCTTCGACCCATGAAAGACTGAGTAGAGTCTTTACTAATTCCATAGCAAATTCCTTCTTAAAAGGAGATCTTGAAACCAGTATCACACAATTGGCTAATGCTGAGAATGTTATAGTTGAGTCATTCCACTAGAGAAACATTGCTTATTGTGAGATTTCCAATTTTCACAGTTCCAAATCCCACAATGCTTCCTTTGCCATTTTCTCCAAATGAAACATTTCCACCATTTACTTGAACAAGCTTTATGAAGCACTTTGAGTCTCCTGTCATGTGTCTTGAACATCCGCTATTAAGATACCACTTTACCTTTTTCTTGATAGAGACCTGCATTTAAAAAAGAGTCTCAAGTTTTCTTTAGTACCCAAATTTTCTTGGGTCCTTTGGTGTTAGTAGGATAAACATTATTAGGCCATACTTTCTTAACAGGCTTCCAAACCATAGGACACTCTTTTTCAAAGTGATCCCGATCAAGCACTTTGAACACCTTATAGCATTTCGACCTACGACTTTACAAAAACTTTCTTGAAATGATTTTTGTAAGCCTCTCTCGACGGTCTTTTCTTAATTCTTTCTTTTACTTTAGGAAAATCAATCAAGGGAATTGTTTCTGCTGTCATACCTAGACCAGACTTATTGAAGTAAGGTCTTTGAACTGAAAGAACTTTTTCAAGCTTTTCGGATCCTATTGAAAATTTCTTTGAAATATTTGATAAGTCTGTTTTTAAGAAAACATTTTCTTTCAAAAGATTATCTTCTTTTTCTTTAAGAGCAGAAATATTCAAGTCTAAACTTTTAACTCTTTCTTCTAAAATGGTTTCCTTTTGTTTTAGAGCTGAGTTTTCCTTTTTAAGTTCGGAAATCCTTTTGAGAGAAGTCTTAAGACTGAAACACAGTTCATCAATATATTTAGAGACTTTGACAGGAATTTTAAAATCACTTACCTTAAATTCACTGTCTGAGTCTGATCCGAGACCGAGTCTCGAGTCGAGTGTGCCATCAGACATATGTTGGCATATTCATTATCACTTTCTTCACATTCTGTATCACTCCAAGTCTCAGCTTTGAGAGCTTTTCGAAACTTCTCAGCTTTTCCTCTTTTCTTCTTCAGAAGAGGACAGTTGGGTCTGATGTGTCCATTTTTCTTACATTCGAAGCAGACTACATCTTTGTTTGGTTCCTCATCATCAACGAGACTTGGTCTCGCTGTCTCGGAAACTTTGTTTCTTTGAGTTGAACCTTCTACCTTTTCTATTCAGTTTTCTGAATCTTCTTATCATGAGAGCAAGCTCCTCATCATCCATATCATCTCCTGAATCTGTATCATCGAATCATCATTTGATTTTAATGCAATGGATTTCTTACCTCTTGGATCTTCGTCTTCATTAATTCGTTCCACTTCATAAGACTGAAGAGTTCCAATTAGCTCGTCGACAGATAGAGGCATAATTCTTTGCGTCTCTCTTATTGAAGTCTTTATATGATTCCAATCCTTGGAGAGTCCACGCAGTAGCTTGTTCACCTTCATGGGATCAGAAATTTTTTGTCTTTGGTTCTCAAGACCATTGACAATATCTGTAAAATGACCAAACATGTCAGTTATAGATTCTCCTGGTTTCATTTTGAAGGCTTCATATTGACCGAGGAGAATGTTGATTCTGGTCTCCTTCACTCGATATGTTCCTTCATAGGTGATATGTAATCTGTCCCATACTTTTTTTGCTGTAACACAAGAAGATATTCTGTTATATTCAGTTGGAGACAAGGCACAATATAAGGAGTAAATTGCTTTTGCATCAAGTGCTTGTCTCTTGTTTATCTCTTCCTGAGTCATTCCGCTGGTCTCAACAGTTTCTTTCCCTCTTTCAGAGACTGATGCAGCAGTAGGAGTGATTCCTCTTTCCACAACGTCCCATTCCAAAGGATCCTTTGATCGTAGGAAAGCTTTCATCTTGTTCTTCCGTATATTGTAATCCTTTCCATCAAAGTAGGGTGGTCTCGGTATTGCTTTGCCCTTCCACCAGCCCTGGTGCTAGCATACTAGCCATTGATCTTTTACTCAAGTAAAACACTTCAAATAAAGTAAGAACACGGGCTCGATACCAATTGATATAACTAGTACGAGTACCTAGAGGGGGGTGAATAGGTATATAAAAGATTTTTCTTGATAATTTCGCAATACTTAAACAGTTGAAGAATTTGATAAGTAATAATCAATATAAGACTAAGTAAAGGGAAGAGAGAATTAAACACGCGGTTTATAGTGGTTCGGCTTGATTTAAGCCTACGTCCACTCTTCTGCACTGACAGCCAATTGGCTAGATTCCACTATGAACAAAGAGATGTTACAGTGTTGATCTTCCTTGATTTCTAGGTGTAGATGATCTACCACACTCGCTCAAGGTATCACCAAGTATAGACACTCTCTGTGTATACAATTTCTCTTAGAATGAATCGACTAATAATTAAAGTACTTCAGACTCTGGAATTTCTCTATCGATCACATACTCAAACAACTAGAACGTCTTCCTTTTTATACTCCTTTATGCCATCATACCCGTTGGCACTTTCCAAAGGAATTCCTCCAATCTACCCGTTGGACGGAATCAATCAAGAAGATCATTCGAGCTATTAAAGGAACTGACAATAGCCCATCAATCCCGTTCGCCCATACAATCGGATCTTGGTTTCCAAGAATAGAACATTCCAAGAATACTTCGTCGACCATCGGATCTTCAATTGATCTAGATACGAACAAAAGAATCCGTTATATTTATCCAACCAAAAGATCTTCTCCGAGAGGATAGGATTAAATCCTCAACCATATACTTCGGCTCGGATTTCCTTCGTCATTGGATCGAAAGACCGTTAATGAGAATAGTCTTGAGTCTTGAGTCTTAAGTCTTGAATCTTGAGTCTGGTGATCAGAAAGTCTTCAGACTTTAAACTAGACGATCTGCAGATATCCAGACTAGACTGATAGAAACGTTTCGTCAGCTTCAAAATATTCTGGAAAGATTTCTCCAACATAAATATCTCTAGCTCGATAGGATCAAACATGTCAAAGACAGTCAACTTTTGCAGATTGGTAAGCTTGCCTACATCATTCACATCACATTTCTTCAGACTAAAGTTTCTCAATGTCCATAGATTCTGTAAAGTGTCCAATTGCAACTTCTTCTGGGCCCCATGGAATTTCTCCTTGACGGCAAATTTCTTAGGAAGACAAAGATACCTCAACCTTCTCATCTTCCACAATACATTTGGCATGGAAACCTGTCTACTCATAAGTAGGTCTAAAAATTCCATACATACAAGGTTCCCCATAGATTGCGGCAAGCCCATACACCCACTATTTGCTAAACTTAAGAATCTTAAATGGACTAGGCCTCCTACTGATTTAGGTAAATTCCCTCCTGCGGAAAAAATATTCTCCAGCTTCAAAACTCTGAGAAACTTACAGTTGATGAAAATAGGTTGAAATTGCTTCCAAAACTCTCTGGAATATTTCCTTGATAGGAAGAACATAAGAGTTCGAACGTGAGGCATAGTCCTTCCTATTTGTTCCACCCTTAGAGTTTCGTTTCCTTTACCCGTCATGTTCATAGTGAGAGAAAGTCTTCGTGTCCAAGTTGACTTGTCTTCTATTGCCATTGAAGAAGAACTACCCTCCCTTTCATTGTCACATCGAATGTCATGAAAGCTTATAAACCTCTCTTGCCTAGCCTTCAAGACACATAAGTCTCGCATCAAGTCGTGGAGGCGACAGGTTTTGATATTTCCAATCAAGTTGAGTCGTACTTGGACCAGTCCCCTCTTAACCAACTCCATTAAATATTGCTCCGCTACATTTTCGATTGTAGTTTCTCTCTCTTCATCAGATGAATTGAACGGCACAAAGCCTTCAACAATCCACATGCGAAGGACTCTCTTTAAATGGATTTCTTCATCCTTCGAAAAGCTAACTAGATAGAGGAAGCATGGCTTTAGATACCATGGTAGATCATCATAGCTTAAGGCCAACACTTTTAATACATCACTCTTATCCCTAAAATGCAAATTGATGTTCTTGTAAACCGTCTCCCACTCGTTGACCGCCAAAAGTCCACCAAGCACAATAACAGCCAAAGGTAATGCCCCACACCTCTTAAAGAGTTCACCTCCTAACTTCTTCATGTCTTCAGTGATTTCTACATAATATCAAGTAATAAATTGAAACTCAATAGTAACAGGAAGATGCAATTGTCATAAGAAGATAACTTCAAGGACAAATATTTGTTTTTTGATGTGAGTTAGATGTTGTAGTTCCTTATGTTTTGTGGTTCATTTATGTTTTTGTAAGGGGAAAAACTATAGAGACCCCAACAAAGCTCCTATGTATGCCTCCATCTACGCCTGAAAGATCAAGAACACTAAATTAACTAATGGAATGTATTGTCTTTGTTATTTGTTGCTTGAATTAATTGACTTGAGCAAATGTATAACAGCAATTATCCTACTCAATGAAGAAAAATGAACGCAACGCAGGAATAAATCTCGCGTGACTTGAGTGTGCTACTGATCTCCCTCGAAATTCTAGTGAAATCTTCATATTGTCACTCTATTTTGTCACATAAAGATTCACAATTTTTGTTACAATCCCAAGTCTTATTGTGAAGCCAATTATTCACAAATGCAAGAAAAGGTGGACCTGAAATGAAGCCTGTGGAAGAAGTAACATAGCTAAGCTTCACATTATTTCATAAATCCTATCAAAATTGCTTATTATGATGGTCAAATGAAAGCTTTTTCAATGTTTATCCTCATTATCAGCTATTGAGGAAAAAAAAGGTGGATTTGATTTCTCAAATATCGAAATTATGGTGCCTAATACTTGATATATTGATCATCTGTAACTCTACTATAACTATTGATTCATTAATTTGCAAAAGCTTCCGAAAGGCCAAATTGAGCAATGAAGCACCTTGTATTTGTCCCTCCATCTCTAATTGTCTTGCAATACCTTCTACGGCTTAACCCGCAATAATACCTTGACCAACTCCAACTCCAAGTTCAACGGCTAATCCGACGATAATTATAGAAGCGCCATAAATTAGACTCAAATAGGCTATATAATCATGTGAAGCCACTATATGTTAGGTTGATAAGCTTAGAGAAGTCTTACCTTTTGTTTCAGAGAATGCCTTCTTCTTTAGCAAATCCCAGCTCTCCTTGTGCAATAAGCACTGAGGTTCATGGAGAAAACAATGAGGATCGATATGCTCCGCTACTTCTTTATTATGGGTTGTTATCAATAGCTTGCTTCTCGTGTCCTTGATCGGGAATGCGGCTTGAAGACTATCCCATGCCTGTTTGGTCCAAATATCGTCAAGAACCACGATACATCTCTTTTGTTTTTGGGTCATGTATAAAGTTTCTAACAATTCGTCATCTCTCATCTTCGTAACCCCTTCTCTTTGATTAGGGTTCAACTTAATAAGAATTCCCTCCAAGATATCCCTCACGTGGTATTCTTGAGATATGCAAGCCCAAGCAAAACCATCGAAATGGTTCCTCACTTTGTCATGAGCAAAGACTTTCTTAGCGAGCGTGGTCTTACCCAAACCACCCATTCCACAAATGGAAATAACTCTGTGTCGTTCTCCATCCTGCAATAGCTCGTTCACCAACACCTTGATACTATCTTCCCTTTCGACAAAATCCTCCTCCTCGAAGTGGGCATATGTCAGTTTTCGCGTTGAAGCTCTCGCGTGTTTGTGCTCGCCTTCATTCAGACGTTGTATGCCACAATCCCGCATACTCGTTCTAAGATTGGAGATGCTGGATCTTAAGCCATCAATCTTTATCCCCACCACATGAGCTCGCACGCACGTGCACTTCGCCATGAAGCAAGCATACGCTTTGATGATGTTTTGTCCCTTCTTCAGTGTGACTCTGAGGATGTATTGCTCGATGACGTCCTCAGCATCATAGGCGATGTCTCGGAGTTGCACGACGCATTCTCGAACAGTTTGGTCGTGCTCTTGTTTTGCGTCCGCATCCCTCAGCAAGCACCGGATCAGCTTCAGCTCCTTTTGCAGGTCCTCGACCTTGCCCTCCCCCACAAAAATTTGGCCTCGTCGACGAGCAGCCTTCCTATTGTCTGCCCCACAGACGAAACAACAGACTCGGCCATTGGTATTGCACTGCTCAGACTATGATCAGTGGAGATTTTGATAGAGAATGACTTGAGAATTCACTTCTGATGCGTTAACAAACTGTGAACATATAGGCCTGCGAGTTGCAAAGAAGAGAGGAAAGGAGTAAGTACTCGGAAAGTTGCTTGTGGCATTGATAATGCATATTCTACATCCACCGATGCAAGAAAAGCACCCCCAAGAAGAAAAGAATGGAGTAATGGGGAAGTCTACAGGTAGATACTCTCTCCACAGGTAGAAGAAATGCTTTGTAGCTACAGTTACGCATGGTCCAAGACATTACCACCGATGTGCAAGTAAGTTATCACTCATTATAAGCCAAAAAAAAAAAAAATCTCAAGACCAGCACTGATTACATAATCAGTCACATTATCCCGCAGGAAATGTACCGAATACCCATGTGAGAGTCATGTGAGGGAAGAAATTCAGCATTGGATGTTCAAAGCAAAAAAAAAAACGATTGATAATATTGGATGGCCAAAGCTATAAAAAAAAAGATTGATAATTCTTACTTGGCACACAATTCAGTGGCATGGCTGAAACTTTTTGCGTACATGTGGGACCAACGATATTATCGATGGACACTCCTCGGATCTTTTCCCCCCAGCAGAATGTGATAAAACTTTTGCAAAGGGTTACGACACCACTCTAAGAAGGTACAAGGCTTTCTCGATTAAGAGACGAATCATGAGTTTGCTTGATGCTATCGTGTTAAATTTATGATGCTTTCTTGTTAAGAGGGTTTCTTGTTTTAGCTCATGACGAGTTAAAATCGTATCAAAAGTTGGTTTTCTTCCACATCTGGCAACGAAAAGAGAGTCACGGGAGTGTGTTTGCATAGTTAGACTTATATATTAATGATTCATCTCCCGCCATGACTATTTAAGCTCTCAAAAGGCGCTAACTACCCCCCCTCCCCCAGCAATTTACTTACTTCGCAGCTCTCGGAAATCCCTAGAAGATCATCTTCTTCTTCCCCCCCATTGCAGAAACCGCCATGGATGAGGCTCTGACTAAATGGAACGTCACCTTCACGAAGCACCTCAAGCAGAAGCGCAAGCTCTATCGCGACGGCTTCCTCTCTCTCCACTCCTCCACCGCCAAGGTACGTTCCCTTTCTCTCACTACTGATCTTTGTCATTGATGTCTTCTGCCTTTTGATGTTGCTACCTTTCGCATGTGTACTTAGATTTAGGCAAAATGAAAATAAATTTATCTTGTTCAGGTGCCTCATGTAATTTACAATAAGCTTTGTAAAGCCCGCAAAATGGATAGATTGTTTCATGAACCTGCTCTAGAAAGAGAATGTCATGCAATTAAGCCGGGGAATGGTTTTACTGTTTTTGATGCACACACTTTATTTTTCATTTCCTTCAATGTTTACTCTCATGTTTATTGTAGGAACCAATGTTGCGGTACTTACTCCAGCTCACAAATGATCTCTAGTAATCCAATTGATGCAGCCTATCAAATATTATCTGTCCTCGGAAAACCTTTAGATCAAGTTGCCGTTGCTGAAAATTCATATGAAAGGAAGACAACTTTTGCTTCACTAACGAAGGAGCTTCAGGATGCAGATAAGTTTTGTGATGGTGCTCAAAGACAGAGCGCCAGCTGCTGAACTAGCTTCAGTGGAGGATGTGGACACTGGAAATCTAACTGATACTGCTGACAATGAAAAGTGACCTGGCCTCATGAAGTCTAAAGGTTGGTTTTAGTGCGATTTCACTCACTTCAGCATTCTTTTAATGTCAGTGTGAACTTTCTTGCAATATATGTTTTTTCAGCTAACATTGTAAAACATCATCAGACTTAGCCTCTGATTTCAATGAATCTCACAATACGAGGGTCTTTGCAATTGGCAACTCACGGGTATTTCACAGTTACTTGTCCTACTCTGTTTACAGTAATCGATTCTTTCATCTCTATTTTGACCCATCTGCGGCAAGGTTGTGACTCTAAGCATCTTGAAATTCCATTAGAATTTAATGAGTTTTGATGTTTGTTGAAACTCTTTGGTCCAAACTACCAGACAAGGTGAATTAAAAGTAGCAGCGGACAGCAACTGCTTGTAGGGAATTATCAGACTAGATGCATGAGGACCTGCTGAATTCTCTAATACATCCCAGTCCAAAGTCTAGTTCTTTATTTACCTTGAGGACATTCTCAATTTCACTGAGCTTTGCATGACTAGCTTGTACATCTGCTGCAATTAACGTTTGCAGCCTTCTCATGCACAAGCTGACCCCAAATGCTGCAGCAGCAATCTTGTTTCTGAAGCATCTCTTTCACGTGGTTCTCACAGTGACGCTAATAATGAAAGGATAACCCCTGAAGGACAAAGGGATCCATTGAAAGTGGAGGCTGGGTGTCCTAGTTTTGATGTCGGATTTTGAACCATGTCCATTGCTTAATCAACTATAATGCTACTGTCAAGAGTTTGGATGGAGCGCGCAAGAGTCGTGTCTATCACACACGAAATATGTAGGTGTGAACTGTTGTTTTTATGTTGAGTGTTCTAGTGCCAAGTTCATTTGCAGCTCTCTGATCCGAAATGTTTTTAGTTAGACGACAAAATCAATGTATTTCCAGTGATCTTCAACATATCGAGGTACACTTATGATGCGAAGAAACTAAGATATGGATCTATCCAATTTCTTTTATGTGACATCCTGAAATTCGACCCAATTTCGATAAAGTGAAATGGGAATTTCGTCAATGTGCCTATGCTCATTTTTCTCTAAGCTGATCACTCATGAGTTAACTAACCTATTGAGTGAAGCTGTTAAGGGATGTATCTGCAATAAAATCCCTAAAAACTACTCAATATATTGGATTGGACTAAAATCACGTCTGACCAATTTTTAACCACGAAATTGAACTCGATTTTAGGAATCGAATTTTAAGCACGTCATAATCCTTTTTTTTAGGATATTGTCTCATCATTCGTCAATTTATTGACGAATTCGAATTTTCAAGAAAGAAATTATCGGAAGAAAAATTGAAGATCGAAAGAAAATAAAAAGGGAAAGAGAAAAGAAAATAAAATAAAAATAGTTGTGTTATTTTTATTTTATTTTTCCCTCTCTCCCTCTCTCTTTTTCTCTCCCCTCCCCTCGTGCGGATTTTTCCCCCACCGATCGCCCCTCCTGCTGTCTTCCACTTTGTCTTCTCTCTTTCTTTTTCATTTTTTGACCAGTCAAAACCCTTCTCTCTTCTCTCTCCTCTCTCCTCTCTCCTTCTCTCTCACTCGGCACTCTTCTCTTTCTCCCCTCCTGTTCGAACGAAAAGGAGAAGCAGAAGCGGAAGCCGCACGAAGACAGCAGCTCGCTGAAGCCGTCATCGCCGTCTGCACCGCCGCTCGCACACCCACCGCTCGCCGCCGTTCCGCCGTCCGCGCGCCCCCGCACCCGCCGCTCGCTGCCATCCCTTCCCCGCGCGATTCCAGCCGCTGCCCAGCTCGGTCTGGCGCCTCCGGCCACCGCCCAACCCCGTCCGGTCACCGCCTGTCCTCCCCGGCGTCCCCCTCGCCCTCCGCCGGCCTCCCCTCGCCGCCCTAGCCACCGGATTAGCTCCAGCAAGCCTTGAACCACAACCCACGAAATGGGTTTCCAGCTGGTTCGGGCCCGCTTTTGGGTCATTTCCAGGCCCCGAACCCGAGCCGTGCTTTGGGAAGAATTGTTCCTCTCGTCGCCCCCGTCGGATTGATCCGATATGCGCGCGATTTGGTGAGTAATCTCACTAATCCCGGATTAGTTGGCTAATTATGCTTAAGGTTGGTTTAATTTTAATTAATTATGTTTGGGTTGTTAGATTAGAATAAATTAGCAATTATTAGTTAATTGTGATGCGATTTAGATAAATTGATTGCGTAATTAACAAGTAAACATGGTTTACTAATTATTGGGATTGCCTCGGGATTTTTCCCGACCCTTAGTGGGCTTCAATTAGGCTTTTCGGGCCTAAGTGAAATTTTTAATATTTAAATATTAATTTTGGGAATTAAATTAAATAATTATTTATTTTCCGAAAACTCAACTGAGATGATCCAGAACCGGAAAATTATGCTGATGATCGTGGCGAAGTCCGTTTATTTAATCGAGCTTTATTTTGAGCTAAATTGAATTTTTAATATTAATTATTTAATTTTCGAAATTATTTATTTATTTATTTATTTTCGGAAAATTCAATTGAGATGGCTAGTGACCGGAAATTTATGCTGGTAATCATGGTGCAGTCTGTTTATTTAATTGAGCCTTATTTTGAGCTAAACGGAATTTTTAATATTTAATAATTAATTTTCGAAATTAATTAATTAATTAATTATTTTTCGAAAATTAAGATTGAGATGGCCGACGACCGAAATCTCGTGCTGATTGTCGTGGCGCAGTCCGTTTATTTATTTGAGCTTTAATTTGTATTGAATTGATTTAATTGTGGATTTTTAGGATATGTTCCTAAATTAATTATTTGGGTAAATTGAGTACGAATTAAGGTTGTGGATAATTACTTTAGAAATGGGATGAATCATCATGAAAAGTACGTGGCTCGGTGATTAGTACATCGCCTTGGAGAATGCACGGGGCTTGATGATTAGATATGTCACCTCGGAGAATGCACATGGCTCGGTGACAAAGTATATCGCCTTGGAGAATGCATGTAGCTCGGTGATTAAGTGTGGCATCTTGAAAGAGACGTGGGCTCGGTAATTTGATGCATTACCTCGGAGAATGCACGTGGTCTCAATGAGTATGTTTGGCATCTTGAAGAGACATGTGGGCTCGGTGACTTGATGCATCGCCTTGGAGAATGCACGTGGACTCGCTGATTCAAAATAACATTTTAAAGAGCACGTGGCTCGATGATCGGTTCCATCACCTTGGAGAATGCACGTGGCTTGGTGATTGGTTTTATCAGTTGAGACTGAATAGCAATAGCTTGAATGACCGGGAATTGGTTAGGATGCACATGTAATCGACTAAGTCGATTGATCATTGGTTTGATTTGATGTCGTGAATTGATTGACTGATTGGAAATGATCGTGAGTGGTCTCGTTGGCATATAATCAACTAGGTCGATTTGATCGATACTTCGATATGTGATTTGATTAATTGTGCATTGAGATATTTGAAGTATCTGTATATAACCTTGAATTGTAGGTTGAGACTGATGCCAAGGTACGTCTTCTGCTCTGTGCGTGTATAGGCAGCCTATAGTATAATGGTTTACTAATCGGACTTAGTGGGGTAGAACTCGCTAAAACGTAGTCTCATTCCAGTTTGGGGAAAACATTTCAGGACCTCGATGAGAAGTTGAGGAGGAGAAGTCTGGGAATGAGGACTTGGAGGTAAAACCTGAGGAGAAGGATTTTGGAAGAATAAGATAATCCCAAGAGGGGTCTTGAGTGCGGCTTGGATGGATTGAGAGTCTATCTTCTTTTGAGAATTCCTTTTGAAGTGAATAGAGTTTAGATTAAAAAGTTGCTAGTGCTCTGGTTTGTGTTTTGTATAAAAGTTTGGTTATAAATTTCAATATGAAAAATATGACCCTACTTTTCTATCCCATCGTTCTATTGTCTGGGGATTTTAACTGCTTCCTCATGTGCTTAATAAATGAAAAAGTCGGCGATACATTGTCCTGGGATATCGCATTATAAAATCGACCAAAAGATAAGGATGTGTGCGTGCCCGAGGATCGGGGCGTGACACTTTATCCCCTGTTCTTACTTCTCATCCAAGAACTTATACGATTTGCCGTCCTTTCTTGACTTCCGCATGCTAAGCAAGGCCTTGAAGAGATGTTTGTTTTTGCTGGAATGTAGCTCAATACTAGATCTTCTGTTCCTCTCCACATGAGTAGACATTAAAGTGGATCTTCCGGGTTTGGATGGGTACTGGATGTTCATGTGGGCATACAAGAGAATCAGTCATAAGAGATCATGTCCGCAAGACAAGTCCAAAACAAGTAAAGCTTAAAAGCTAAGCCGCACTGAAGTTCATTGATGCTTACTTGTCTTATGGGATTAGAAGGGTTTGGAGATGCAGTTCTATCAACAAGAGAACTTGAACATGTGAGTTGAAATTGAAATGGGGAGGTGCATTTTTCTGGTTAGGAAAAGTACAGCTTGCGTTAGGAGATTGTCCAACCACACGACATATGATACAATCATAGGGTATGAAAACTTGATGTAAATGCTAGGTATGGCAATCTGAAGCATTCGAGTCAAGTGTGCTGACCTGCTTTTTTGTTGGATGAAGTACTTGTGAATTTAAAGGTGCCGGCTGGGGAGGATTGTGGAAATTGTGTTGTCGAATGCGGTCTCCTGAATCAGGTTTTGCTGTTAGCATTGGTTGTTTACGAAGCTAGGATGATTAGCACATATTCTATCAAAAGTTACCTGGCAAATGATACAGGAGTCTCTATATTTCTTGAATATATGTCTTCGGAAAGAAAAAAAGCTATTAATACGTCAATGGTAGCATTTGATATCATTTGGTGACTCGTGAACTTTTAATATCTAGTGGTCCAATCTTGTTCCGTGCAATGTGCATAGTGGTAGCTAGACTAGAAAGAGACATGCATTACCTGCAGGCATTTCGCCATTTACTCCATTTATCATGCAGTATCACAGATTCTTGCTATCTCCACCATCTTTAGATTTTGAAACTGAAAGAAAGTTCTTAAGCATAAGTCAACTCCAAACTTTTGGTCTTAATTAACCAATGAGAAATCTTTTCAATGGAAGCGTGCTTGGTAAGATATATTGCATGTGGTGCTTCGGAGTTCTTATTGCTAGTGACTGCTGAGAAAGGCCTTCGTGGTCTATGAACATCTCACACATTCGTAGTCTCTGAAACAAATAGACGGGGTTGAAAATTATATCCATTATTTGTGAGAAAAAAGCGAATGGTACCAAAGATAGTTGTTCTCTATGCATTATTCCATATTATCATTGAAGCAGGATAGGTTCTGCTATTTAAAATATCTTTTGCTCTTCTATTACAATGTGATATACTCCAGCACGACATGGAGTTATCTGGAGTAATTTCAGATTTTCAGAAACTTAATGCTTTCTGGTGAGTTGCAATTTGTTAGACCCTATGTAGCAACAAGAAGAAGGAAAAGGATTGAATAGAGGAACTCCCGAACATTTGGAGATCTCAGATGGGTCGATATCATGGCAATTCAGAGGGTATGCAAGCCCTTATATAGCACACCTGTCGAATACAAGAGAATTTGATCTCAATTGCGGATGCCTCCTCAATCTTGTCATCCAAGAGATAGTTGACCCTATAAGTCATGAAGCCCAAGTGATCCACGGTGTTTATGAAAGCTCTTGTCACATAATCCTTCAATGTGTTCACCACTCTGCAATTTGTCAAGGTCATTTAACAAATGTGCAACGGGAAAAAAATGCTCAACCCAGTACACGACAATGAAGCGAAACCCCATTTATCTCACATTTGTTTCTGATCGTGTCTATTGTAAGACAATTCAAAATAATCAGCTGCCGAGTGTAACTGCTTTCTAAGATGCTTCAAGTCCTGATTAATGAAAAAGGCTACAATCAGCAGGCAAGACAAATCCAAACCTTTTCACCTTGAAATTTGAATGTAAACTAGATCGTGAGGAATTTGATCTAATAGGCAAAAAAAGTAGAGAAAAATAACTTGTTCTTGAACACAGACAAATATAAAAATGGATAAATGTGAACATAAGGAAACATCAATCGAATTTTAAGGTAAACCCATATATACAAAGTACCTTCAGGCTATCTGAAAAGTTGAAACTCTGTTTCATGGAGAGCTCATCATAATGTGAAGCTTCGTGAGGAGCAGAAACTGAAGAAGGCAATTGGGAAGCATCCATCATACCAAAGTTTAGAGTATTTTCACCTGTCACAATAAAGATGAGGCAATCAGATTCAAATTCACATCCTCGAGCACTGACTATCATTATCCATTTCCAAGACATTGTCTTGTCCTAGTTCTAATTTTCCTTCTCACCAAGAGAACATTTTCCTTCACTATTCTCTTTCACCGTCCTACCAAATTATGAAAACGTGTTTTCTTCTTGATGTTCTTCCCTATTCTTATCTCAACCATTTCCTTCCGACAAAGCCAAGGCTAAGATCCTGAGATATTGCAATGCTCACGGAGTTCTTCATGTGCTGAAGACCACGTTCTTGCCAACGAAGGCAAACTTTTCTTCTTGTTTTGTCAATTCACGGATTACGGAGAGCATTGCGGAATAGCAAGTCCAAAAAGAACTAGAGAAAACTTCTCAGTAGGAGAGCAAAAAGCACATGCAACGAATATGAAGCTGACATTACCTGATCTTTTTCCCTTGCATCTACAACAACACAGTCCCAAGCCTAGTTTCAGCTCACTAACATTCCTCGGTAAGGAAAAGAAAAGAAAGATATCCAAAAGGCCATGATCAGAATTAGTGATCTTCACCTTAACTATTGAGAGAGGGAGAGAGGGCAGAAAGATCATGTTGCAAAGATGTGTCACCGCCAAGTTTCATAGTGAGGCAGTGATGACTCTTGCTGAAGACGGGCTATAGATAATTGTTTGTGCAATTTGTGCCTCTTACTTTTGTCGCAAGCTTGTTTGAGTGTCCCTATGGGGGAGAGTAATAATTGGCGTATGATGAAGGCTACACTGTAGTAACAAGGACAAGAGAGGCACTGAGTCTGTTGGGAATAAGTCCCGAAAGGAGTGCACAACTGCACATCTGCCAGCAAAGCTAAACTTCCAATAACAGCAAAATCCCAATAATTTTTCGTCACTGTTCTTGCCTATAAGCCTCGTGTACAAGCATTTTCTTCCGTCAAATAATTTAAACTTTTACATATCGGACATAAAAGGTTGATTCTTGTCGATCCAATCACCACTCCTGTTTATTTGGCTTATGAGTTATATCATCCCTGTATCTACGCAAGTCATAACACACAAGGATCAAGGGTAATATCTCATCTTAATTGGGGTGACACAAGGGGAAACACTAACCTTCTTCTTTTGTGAAAGATATTGTGCCGGTGTGACATTTGGTACTACACAATAAATCAATCCTCTACAGAGCCAACACACATGAGTTGTCGCTTGATGTTAGCACAAGTCATTTCATCAGCTAAACCCCACTACATTAAGACAAAATAATTATATTAAAAAAAAAAAGGGACACAATTCATTTAAAATAAAAGCTACCATTTGCCCACATAAAAATCATGTAGAGGCTGGTGACTTATAATGGTATCGCCATTAAAGTCGCTGGGAGTTCCATCTAATTTGCTCGCTGATGAATTCAGTTTAATTCTTCAACAAAGTTTGACAGACGTGGTGTATAACTCAAGGATGGACTGATCTCATTCATCGGCCTACAAAGGGTCAATCTATCGCATTCCTAACTCTTGCACTCTCCAGACAATTTCTTTTTCATTTTTTTTTTCTAGATTCGTTTATGCAGAATGACAGTCATAAATGGACTCTTTTAAGAAGTCAAGAGATGCGGGTCTACGACAATCAATTCTAACTAATCGACATTTAATCTAACATAGGCCACCTCTAACTTTTGTACTACATTTTCTATATACGTCTCAAGGATTTGTTGGTCGTCCACTATGCATACAAATCCAACCATAGTGAGGTTTTGTGATAGATCACGTAAATCCCATTAAAAGTGAGGTGGCAAAATCTTTGCATCCATTAACTTTTTTGTAGTACCGTCATCAAGATAGGAGATCAAGCAAAGGCTACAAGATAAGATGGAAACAAAACGTGCGGGGCGGCCTACAAGCAGGGAAACAACAAAAAGGCAACAATAATTTAGAAAACAATGGAATAAACACGACAAAAATGTCTAAGAAATTGGAAACAGATGAGTGGCCCTTGTCAGACATTTGGTCATTACATCATCATACGATATAATGAGATCCGACCATGATTGTCACATCCCAACAACAATGAATCAATTCATCATCGCACCATCGTTTTGAAGAGGTGGAACCATCGTTGGATCCCCCACCCATTAAATCTCTCCTCCTTGCTCTTTCCCCGATCCGTCATAAGTACAAATTGAGCAAATTAATGGTGACTTTCTTCGTTCTTTCCCAGTTGGAGGAACATCAAACAGAGAGGGGTAACAGCATTTAGCGACGATTTTGCCGGCTAAATCATGGATCATGCAAGACTCTATGAAGTTGCAAACCCCAGAAACATCGATCCCTTCTCAGTCCTGAAAGCTTTATGCAGCAAATGTAGAAGGCGAAACCACATGTTTGCAGAGCTCCATCTAGAGTTTAGGAATTAAATCACGGAAAGGACAAACAATTCTCTATGCCGTGTCCTCCGAATACCAACAATCAAAGAGTATGCAGAAGCCTGCCACTGGTGCGACAACTTCTCCAACCCTACTGAGCTAAAAGTTGGGTGAACTGGACAATAGCAACCCTAGTTGGCCTATTCAATTGATCTCACCAACCGTGCATAGATTCGATTCCACTATAACAACGGCTTCCTCTCTCTCCACTCCTCCACCGCCAAGGTGTTTTTCCTCTCTCTCTCTCTCTCTACTGATCTCCTCTGCCATTCATGTCCTACTCAATTCGATCGGCAATTTCAGTTACCTTCGATTGGCCTCGGACATGATTCGGTCTGATTGGCTAGTCCATGTCGAAACTGCAGTGGCAATCGATTCCCCGAATTTAGCGGGCTCAATCAGACTAGACAGTGACAGCTTGACGCCGCTTAGGATTTCGATTGTTTCTGTTTCTGTGGTTTCGATCGTTGTGTTCTCTGTGATCGAGCGTGTTCTGAGTGGACTAGGCCATGCCGTAATTGATGGTTGGATGATTCGACAGGTCATGCTATATGGCGACAGCGAGCAGATGTTGGAATGCAGGATCTTGAAGAATGATGAAGTTGTTTGTTGTGGTGAGACACTGACGTTCAGTGCTTATTTGGTTGACGTTGGAGAACCTGAAGGAGGGCAAAAGCCTCTTAATGATACTTATATTCATGGCCGAGGAAAGAAAGTTACTAAGTGAACAACTTCGCTTCACAGAAACAAGTTTGTGAACTTATCTGATCGCGACGATATTGTCTGTTTTTCTTGCTGATGTCTCTATCGATTTGAAATTTGACAACTCATTCTTATACATTCGCAGTGTTGTGATCGTCTACCGGTGTTATTTTATTATCCACTTCGCATACGTTTTAAGAAATGAGAAGACCAAAGTGGAGAAGAATAAACAGCAGACAATCAGCCTCAGCCCATCGCAGAAAATTGTTAGAGGTTGGCGATGAAATCCAATATAATCTAACTCTCTTAATTGGATTTAAATGCTGGTTACAACAACTAGGCATGTGTTTTCTTTTGTTTTTCGATTTCCAGAATTCAAAAAGAACGAAATGAACAGGTATGGCATATTGCAGGCGAGTCCGAACTCAAGGAAATCAAGCATGACAGGTGAGTTTGGACTTTTGCTGACTCATCTATGCCCATGCCAGGCCGTGTCTCTCTTGATGTATCTCCCACATTGTGAATCCGTTCTTGATTTTCTTTGGGATACAGTTTCTGCACATCTTTATATTACATACAGAGTCTTTTCAAGGTCAATAAAGATTCTCTTGACTTTGATGCTTTGTACATCAAGTCTTCTCAATCAAGGTGGTTTCATATATTTTCATGGCTTCTCTTGAAAATCATTGGTGCTTTTTAGGATATATCCAAACTTCCCTCACAAGACTGGTCTTGATATTCTCTATACAGTTACACTTTTGATGTACATTGGCACGCCTTGTATACAACTCAATTAACTCAAAAGTCAAAGAAATATCATGGTTCTTCTTACGTTGTACGAGCAGTGGATCTATGACTAGGCAGGTAAAGCTCTACAATCTACATCTCCTTCTGATTTTTACCCTTAAATAATACCAGCTATCTTGTTGCTAGATTAAATTTCAGCTCTTCCTTCCTTTATTAGTTGCTTTTCCTCTTCATGACGTATACCTTTCTCAGCAGATCAGTGAAAAAATTTTGTCAGGATAAATATGGCTCAGATGATTGAAAACTTAATTGGGTCTTTTACAAGGTTTTCTTGTATGATATGAGCTGGAAACATTTAGATGGCAGGTTCCTGAACAAAGCTGAAGAAGTAAGTCCTGGAGAGATGATGGAATTTCCTAGTCATTTGGTTGAATGTGGCAACAGAGAAGCAAACGATGAATCTTTGAGGGATCTAAATGCATGTGGAAAGAGTTTCAATTCTCTTTAAAAATTAATATGCAAAAGCAGCAGCATAATGTTACTAATGTTAAATCTGCTTTAAAGGGTACCAGGAATACAGTTCAATTGATCCCATTTCCTGGTGTTCTATAAAATGTTTATTTTTCCTGTTTAGTCGTTATATGAAGGTAATTTGCCTTAACTCCTAGCCTAAAGTCTTAAACTTCCAATAGATAGTTAACATTTTCTCCCTCATTGTTTATATCCCATGGACCCTATCATTCAGCTGCTCTGCAATTGATGTAATTGGGTGATACTCCATACTCACCAAAATGATATTGAAAACACATCGTGATTCGGAGCTTTAAGGATGCAAGTCCAAGGGATGTTCATGAGATGTGGGATGATTTCCAAAGGGCCTTGAACTTGCAAATGCCATGAATCAATTCGTTGTTTTTATTTGAATTTAATACTTTCTTCATTGACGAGATAAAGAGAGTCGACAATTGAAAATCATCATTGTTATCCATGTTATCTCTTTCTTTTCTGTTGAGGAGCATGATTCCCTTCTCCTCATTTTTTGCATGATCTACAATAATTACCCAATTTTGTTTGTGATGCACTGAAACATGTATTCATTAGTATTCTTTCAGAAGGGAAAAAAATGGCCAGATGCATCAGAATGGGGCAAAGGTGAGTATATTAGATGCCAGAATATCAAGGGTAACAGGTCAGATTTTGATTCATAATAGATAAAAGCTTCACCGAAAATACAAAACTATCTATTGAGTTTTTAGCTTTGTGCTTCACAGAAGGTCTGAGTGTGTCCATTCATTTGGAAAATCCATAATTCACTTTGACTGGTTACGTTCTTGAGATTTTCCTAGCTCTAGCACTGTCCTCTAGGTACTTAAGAGTGACTCATAAGTACGAGAACTTCATGCAAAAGAGGAGGGCAATGAACCGAGTTACATGGATTCCTCATGATATTCCTTTATGCTTACATTTTCTTATGAAGTTTTCATTACTTAGCCAGTTGTTCGTTCTACTTGCCAATAGATTTTCTAATGAAGTTTTCATTAACCAGCCGACTATGCTCTTGATATTGCTGTGTATTTATTGCCTCCTTTTAGCTTGAGGTTATGGAAATAACAAATTCAATAACAGATTCATATTTTTCTTCAGTCGTTTCTGACACACGAGAATGTGAATGTTCTTTTGCGATCAGTGTCCTTCCTTTATTTTTGTGTTAGTTTAACTGAGCATCTCCTATTTGGAGATTGATACTTCCCTGTCATGTAGAATGGCAGGTTTGTACACCACACAAGTAACTCAAAAGGCCAAGAAATACCATGATGGTTTTTTGTAGCTTGAAGTTTGCGGATCCCTAGGGAGGCAGATGTTTTCATCCTTAAGACACTGTTCTTTAAATTAAATGGGCTGGCTACTTTGTTTGCTGATCCAACATGAATCACTTCATTTGTTTTTCAGATAATTTCATTATTGGACCCAAGCATCACACTAATTCAAGTGCATTTCACTACCCAAAAAAGTTATAAGGCCCTAAGCACCCCTTCTTTATAGTCCTGGAATAACTTTTCTACTCATTATTATATCCCTCTTGGATCATTCAGGTCCCGCCGTATGATGCTAGCAGGAAAGTCTTGGCAAATAAATTTCTTAGAAAAGACGAAGTGCTGGGAACTGGAAAATCACCGGTATTCGATTCTCACTAAGTTGATATTGGGGAGCATGTAGTAGAAGAAAAAGTGCTGCTGGGTTTGAATGATCATGAACCACATCGCGCTGCGGGAGAATTGAGGACATGCCATTGGGGGGTGGATGGTGTTAAAGTTGATCAATTGTCCTGATCTTATAATCCTACCTATTGAGCTTTGGTCGAAAAACCTTCAAACTCGCGAAGAAAGGTTTCAATGTAAGTTGGAGGACGACGAGAATATGCTTCTTCTCCAATGCCACAGCATGAATATGCACCTGATGTCGTGATGAGTTGTGGGACTTTTCATTACATTCAAGTGACAGTCGAATAAGATGGGATTCATACTGATGAAATATGTCACATCATTTTTGTCACGTGGTATAACGAGCGAAATGATTCATAGATGATTAATTCATCGGATAGAATACTTTTCCAGAGGAAGAGTCGTGCTCAGTGACAGTCTGTGCAAACCTTTTGCCTTTTGAGAGACCTGGCAGACCACTGTGGAAAAACTATGACGTGATTCAACAAATCCCATCTGCAGCAATTATTGAGGAGGGAAGGAAGGTGCAGATTGGAAGCTGCAAACTCCGTCTCATTCTCTACCTCACCAGTCCCCAGTTGCAAGTACGTCAACAGCCCTGCCTTCTCTCTCTCTCCCTCCCTCCCTCCCCATCTCTGTAGTAGGAGTTGCAGCTTCACAAGCTCAAAGGAAGTGGAGGGAAATGCTTAATGTTGCTCTTTCTTCATTTGAAAGTGGTTGATGGAGTTAGATGGATGTGTTTTGAGCGGTATGAAGGATTTTGATTGCATCACCTTTAAGTTCTTGATGCCGTCCAATTATTTTCGCATCCATTGGTAGAGCCAGATTTCAACTACCTACTGCACTGGAAGTGATATCCCATTTCTGCCTTTGATCATTGTAACATAGCAGAATTGTATACTTTGAGACACTGACATAGGTGATGAAATTTTTTACTTGTCTGAAATAAAAACCAATCTGCTCTTGTCAGGGGTCCTACTTAATCTTGCTGAAACGATCCCATTGTCGCCAGCACATGCCTTTGGATAAATAACAGACTAGGAATGAAAGAGCATCTTCAACTTTGCACATTCGGTTTGGTCTTATGTTTAAATGTAAATATATTCTTGTTAATTAGTGTGCTTCAATCGATGGGCAGCGTAAGGACTTACTGTTTCCTATGTTTCCAAATTTGTCTCTAACTTCACCTCGAAGATCATCCATTCATCCATTTTCCATTTTTATAGGTTGATTAGGAAGCCCTTGATGATGTGCATAATGTTATAGGAGATGGTGAAAAACAAGCGCATCAAGTCAGATACTATACTCGAGCGAAACAATTGAAGCTTATAATACAATTTGGTGTCGGTCTAGATGGCGTCTACCCCTGCTTGCTTGTGTATGTCGGCGGGGGGATTTTGGTTTATTTGTCAGTATTATTACTATGTTCTGTTAGCTTTTAACTGAATTTAGTGCCCAACATTTACATCTTCATGAAGCTGTTGATATCGATGCTGCCACCAAAAATGGAATAAAAGTAGCCAGAATTTCGGGAGACATCGTGGGAAATGCAACATCATGTGCAGAGATGGCGATTTATCTTACGCTGGATTTACTCCGAAAGCAAGTATGTTTGATCACTAGAAAAATCTTTAGTAGCTGGGTACTTCATGTGATTCATTCTTACATGCTAAGTCCACCGGTTAGGTATGTCATATGTCGTGCTTCATGACAGGTTGAATATTCTAGTAGTAACATTTTCTGAAATGTGAATGAATCCCCTACCGTTTTGCATTCTCATCCTTTTCTCATTGAAGTTCCAAGTGAATGTTTAACTATCAGCGCTAGTAAATTCTGTTTGAAGCCTATGTAGTTTCTTCTAAATGAAAGTGCGTGGGTGTTTATATCTTCATTGATATACTGGGAAACAGGGAAAAAAAATCGTTCAAATTATACCCCAACTTTCAAAACATAACTTAACATCCTGCATAAGGCCTACATCTGAATGAAAATGTTCATTTACAATTCAAGTTGACATAAGTCTTCCGATAAGGCTTCCTGTGTTGGCATGACACCACTTGACGTAGGGCTTCCCGCATTAGCATTCGTTGGCTGGATGCCGCTACTAACAGCCATATTACTCATAGGTGCATCCACTAAAGGTGTCGCCATCATGTTCGAGCTCCCATTATGCGACAATGCAGGAGGTGGAATCATTGTTATGGTTGAATTAGGATTGACTGGATTTCGATTATTAGGAGAAGGACACTTGATCAAACTATGCAACCGGGACTCCAATGTGCCTAAATTCATGTACTCATCCTACATAATTGTAATTTTAAATTAGCAAAAGAATGTCAAGTGATATTCACCAAGAGAGAGAGAGAGAGAGAGAGAGAGAGAGAGAAGGAAATACAATAATGACGAGAAAAAACAGGTGAAATCAGGCAAGAGAAACTGAACAAATAATTGGCTTTGGCAAATGTAAAATGTATAACAATTAAAAAAAAAAAAAAAACCAATAAAGGGCAATCATAAGCTGCTTCTTGTACTTTTACAAAGAAGAGAGAAATGACGAGGAATGGGAAGACCTTTGAGTGAGAAGATTTGAAGAGAGCGTCTTCCAGGCATTTAACAATCTCCTTCAGCTTCTGCATTTGAGAGTCATTTATTGGCTGCAGATGGCGCTGTGCAGAGAGAACAAAGCTGAAAAGGGACAGTAAAAAGTTCAATCAGCGAACAATGACTCAATGGAACTGTGGAGGTTAAAGCACAAAAAGAAGTGCTCTAGATTAGATTACATCTTCTCTTGCATATAGTTCTAAGCACTGAGAAGATCCGTATCCACGCTCAACGTAGTATGAGGGACACCACTGCCTGCAGCTACTAAATTCAAGACAACATTGCCACTTTGCTGGGACACCCCAGGCAACTGAGTGCCCGATTGACTAGATACGTGCCCTGACGTGTCTGCCTGTTACATTCATCACATCAATCTACAAAAGCTCACTCTTCCTGTAATCATTCAAACTCACTACACATGCCCGAGCTTGTGCCACATACATTAAAACTCTATTCACGGTGAACAAACCACACCCAATACTGCCAGGCACCAGTGCAGACAACTATAACAAGAAATTATAGAGAGCACATACCTTTGGATAAATTCTGTTTGGCATAAGGCTTGACATAAGGCTTCCTATGTTTGCATTTGTTGGCTGCATGCTGCTACTTCCAGCCATATAACTCATAGGGGCATCCACCGAAGATGTTGCCATCATGGTCGAACTCCCATTATGCGACAATCCAGGGGTTGAAATCATCATCATCATTGCATTAGGATTGACTGGATTTTGATTATGAGGAGGTGGACGCTTGATCAAACTATGCAACTGGGACTCCAATGTGCCTATATTCATATACTCATTCTACATGATTGTAATTTTCAAGTAGCAAAAGAATGTCAAGTACTATTTATCGAAAAGAAAGGACATACTAATGATAACAAGAAAAAATAGGTGAAACCAACCAAGAGAAATGAACAGATTATTGGCTTTCGCAAATGTAAAATGTAAAACACTAAAAAAACTCAATAAAGGGCAATCATAAGCCGCTTCTTGTACTTCTACAAAGTGTTGGAGAAATCGTTCCAGAATATTTTGAAGCTGACAAAACGTTTCCTTCAGTCTAGTCTGGGTATCTGCAGTTTAAAGTCTGAAGACTTTCTGACTACCAAACTCAAGATTCAAGACTCAAGATTCGAGACTTAAGACTCAAGACTCAAGACTATTCTCATTGACAGTCTTTCTGATCTAGTGACGAAGGAAATCCAGAACCGAAGTATATGGTTGAGGATTTAATCCTATCGTCTGGAGAAGATCTTTTGGTTGGATAAATATAACGGATTCTTCTGTTCTTATCTAGATCAATTGAAGATCCGTTGGTCGACGAAGTATTCTTGGAATGTTCTATTCTTGGAAACCAAGATCCTGATTGTATGGGCGAACAGGATTGATGGGCTGTCGTCAGGTTCCTTTTATAGCTCGAATGATCTTCTTGATTGATTCCGTCCAACGGGTAGATTGGAGGAATTCCTTTGGTAAGTGCCAACGGTATGATGGCATAAAGGAGTATAAAAAGGAAGACGTTCTAGTTGTTTGAGTACGTGATTGATAGAAAAATTCCAGAGTCTAAAGCACCTTGATTATTAGTCGATACAGTCTGAGCGAAATTGTATACACAGAGAGTGTTTATACTTGGTGATACCTTGAGCGAGTGTGGTAGATCATCTACACCGAGAAATCAAGGAAGATCAACACTGTAACATCTCTTTGTTCATAGTGGAATCCAGCCAAATTGGCTGTTAGTGCAGAAGAGTGGACGTAGGCTTGAATCAAGCCGAACCACTATAAACCGCGTGTTTAATTCTCTCTTTCCTTACTTAGTTATACATTGATTATTATTTTCCGCAAATCCTTCAACTGTCTAAGTATTGCGCAAGTATACATAAATTATTAAGAAAAATCTTTGTATACCTATTCACCCCCCTCTAGGTACTCGTACTAGCAATATCAATTGGTATCAGAGCCTGTGTTCTTACTTTGTTTGAAGTGTTTTACTTCAGAGTAAAAGATCCATGGCTAGTATGCTAGCACCAGGGCTGATGGAAGGGCAAAGCAATACCAGACCACCCTACTTTGACGGAAAGGATTACAACATCTGGAAGAACAAGATGAAAGCTTTCCTACGATCCAAGGATCCTCTGGAATGGGACGTTGTGGAAAGAGGAATCACTCCTACTGCTGCATCAATCTCTGAAAGAGAAAAAGAAACTGTTGATGTCAGCGGAATGACTCAGGAAGAGATAAACAAGAGACAAGCACTCAATGCAAAAGCAATTTACTCTTTATATTGTGCCTTATCTCCAACTGAATATAACAGAATATCTTCTTGTGTTACAGCAAAAGAAGTATGGGATAGACTACACATCACCTATGAAGGAACAAATCGAGTGAAGGAGACCAGAATCAACATTCTCCTCGGTCAATATGAAGCCTTCAAAATGAAACCAGGAGAATCTATAACCGACATGTTTAGTCGTTTTACGAGATATTGTCAATGGTCTTGAGAACCAAGGACAAAAAATTTCTGATCCCATGAAGGTGAACAAGCTATCTGCGTGGACTCTCCAAGGAGTGGAATCATATAAAGACTTCAATAAGAGAGACGCAAAGAATTATGCCTCTATCTGTCGACGAGCTGATTGGAACTCTTCAATCATATGAAGTGGAACGAATTAATGAAGACGAAGATCCAAGAGGTAAGAAATCTATTGCATTAAAATCAAACGATGATTCTGATGATGCAGATTCTGAAGATGATATGGACGATGAGGAGCTCGCCCTCATGATAAGAAGATTCAGAAAACTGAATAGAAAATGCAGAAGGTTCAACTCAAAGAAACAAAGTTTCCAGAGACAGCAAACCAAGTCTGTTGATGATGAGGAACCAAACAAAGATGTAGTCTGCTTCGAATGTAAGAAGAAGGGACACATCAGACCCAACTGTCCTCTTCTAAAGAAGAAAAGAGGAAAAGCTGAGAAGTTTCGAAAAGTGTGACATCCCGATTTTCTAATTCTAGTTTCAATTAAATAAGCCGGGCATTTCATCTTCGCGTCTATAGCTTTCTTCTCTGAGTTGGCCACTCACGAGATAACTAGTCTATCAGGTGAAGCTGTTAAGGAATCTAAACGCAATAGACTTGAGAATTCGACCGAAACGACAAGCCGACCGTACTAATCTACAAGGGTCATTACGGCACGTACGATTAGAGACCGGAGATAGGTCGATTCAACAGAATCATGTAATTCAGTGTGGGTGATTCCATCTAATTGTACAATTCTTTTTTATCAATACTAGACTAATTTCTCTGTCGTTTTAATACCCTGTATCCGTATTTGAAACATCGAGATTCCTACGACAATCAAGAGTTGCTAATGTGTCGAAGACGTACGTGTGGCTTGAAAATAATCGACAACGGGTCAATTGCACGGAAAATTCCTAAAAGCTACCCGGTAGATTAGGACGCGCTAAAGTCGCACCCATTGAATTTAACCGTGAAATTGAACCCGATTACAGAAATTGGAAGTTCTGTCAAGTCACAATTCATTTTAGGAACGTCGACTCATCCTCAGAAGATTTTTCTACAAACCGAGATTTTTGGCAGAAAAGCAAAGTAAGGCCGTTTTTGTTCGGAATTGTCGAGGGTCGTTTTGATTGAATCTTCGGGATGCAAGTTGGATCATTTGATGGGAAAAGGTCATGAGACGGACGAGGATACCTTGATGGATTTAATTGGGCTTCAATTGGATGTGTTTGGTTGAGAATTGGATGAAATTGATTGAGATTGAAGAGGGAAATGTAACAAATTCGTATGCCATGGGGGGAGAGCTATTTTGCACCTATTGGCAAGGTTGTGGAGGAAGCTTGAGGAGAGAGAGTGGCTGAGGTCATGTGATGTCATGGTGGGGGCAAAGCCAATGAGAGAATGGCAAGTGTTGAGCTCTAAAGAGCCCAAGGAGACCCCCCTTGCTCAGCAGCCTTCTTCTCCCTTAATTTGTGGCTTTCTCCATTATTGTTGAAGGAGAAAGCTCAGCAAAAACCAGAGAAACCGAGCAGCACCAGCCCCTCCATCGTCGCACGCCCGGAAGGCCATCGTCGGCCGTTTTCCTCCTCTGTTTTCTCCTCGTTCCAGTTTCTGCTCCAGCCGACCTTTCGCCAAAGATCCGAGTAAAAAGTTAACTTCCCGGTTGAATCAGAAAACGAGCCACCCATCACCGCGAAGAAGACATCCAGACCGTTCTGGAGCACCTCGCCGCTTGCCGGAACGATTCTCCAGCTGTCCCGAAATCCTGAGAGAATCTGCCGCTCGCCGGACCGTCTGGACCCGCCCGGTTCCGCCTGTTTCGCGTTTTCTTGCTGTTTCGCCCCTTTCCGACCCTTCCTTTGCCCATCCCAACCTCCTATAAGATCCCCAAGACCCCCGGGAGCCGCCGGTTGCCAACCACCCGCTTGCCGGAGCTCCAATCGGCCCGTTTTCGCCTTGGAAGCTGCTGGTTTCTTCTCTGCGGTTCAGCCAAGAACAGAAGCAGAAGACAGCAAGGTTTTGGAGACTTCGAGGCCTGTTTTCAGTGTCTTCCCGGCCTCCGTTGGTGTCACCGCTTTGGGGTTTATCGACCGCCTTGGTGTCGTGGTCGCCGTGAACTCACCGGCGCGCAAAACCAGTGCGTTTATCCTCTAATTCTTGCTTAGTGAGTTAATGACGCTTAAGGGGTGTTTAGATTAGTCTAATTAGGTTTATGTGATTAAATTAGATTATTTTAATGTAAATTAGATTAGTTGTATGATTAGTTTAATGGATGTTTAATTAGGGCTAATTGTATAATTAAATTAGTGTAATCTTGTTTAAGCCCTAATTAATTATTTTTAATTAATTAATTATTTCGAATTTTTAAATATTATTTTATTAAATTATATTATTATAATATAATATTTAATTATTTGATTTTCGGAATTAAATTTAATTATTTAATAATTTCGAAAATTATGCCGAGATGGCGGTCGTTAGAATTTGCGATCACGAAGAAATGGATCGTTTGTGTTAATTGTAAGCTTAAATTGAGAAATTGAGTGATTGATGGTTATGGTTAATTATTCCAAAAGTGTGGAATTGAGTGATATTGATGAAGTTTTGGTATTTAACTTGAAAATACTCGGTGTCGGCTTTTGGCACCGTAATTGGTTGGTAGGTCTAATTTGTATCGATTGATTGAATGGATGTTTATGTGGGGATTTATTCCAAAGTTGATTAGTGTTGGTTTTGATGGGAAAATGACCGTGAGAGGTTGTGAGTTGAACCTAGAAAGCCATCAAATCTAAATTATGCCGAGTGGGGCCATAATGCCACTACATATGCATTGCCGAGTGGGGCCGTAATGCCACTACATATAACATTGCCAAGTGGGGCCGTAATGCCACTACATATGTATTGCCGAGTGGGGCCGTAATGCCACTACATATAACATTGCCGAGTGGGGCCGTAATGCCACTACATATAACATTGCCGAGTGGGGCCGTAATGCCACTACATATAGACTTGCCTGTAAGGCCATGATTGAGAGTCGAGAATGAATAGTCAGAATGACCGTGTGATGATTTCGATGACATGTAATCGACTAAGTCGATTGATCGCTGAATCGATCCGAGTAATCGAATTGTTTGGATGATGTGGTTGTTAATATTTATTGATTAAACCGACATGCGAGAAAGGGACCGAGACGAGGTAAGCCCTTTATCCTATTTGTGTGGCTAGAGCGCCCTGAGGCGTATTTTCTTCCTAATTGAGTTTTAGAGGGTAGGACTCGCTGAGACGTTGTCTCATCCCGGTTGTGGGATAATATTTCAGGTCCCTAGATGACGGTCGTGGAGGACCGGAAGTCCTGGAGTTCGGAAGATGGAGGCTGAAGAATCGGCGAACATGTCTGACAAGTTGGTCATAGGACAGTTCCCTAGTAGTTGAGCCTGTCTATTTTGTAGACAATCCAGTGTTGTATATAAACCTATGTGTTTATAGAAAGCTTGTATGGTTGTGATTGATTGCCTGCTTTTCTATCCCAAGTTAAATGTTGTCAGGGGATTTGTTTCGCTTCCGCATGTGCAATAAAAATGAATGGGTCGGCGACACATTCTGGGAAGTCGCATTTATATCGACCGAAGTGGGATGTTCGCGCGCTCGGAGGATTGGGGCGTGACATCCCCGTTTAAGTGGTATCAAAGCGGGTCTGTGAATGGAGTGATAAGGTGCGATTGTTTGTGGGATAGTTAGTAGGAAAGGCTTTTATTTCATGCTGGTGCATGTGTCTGATAGTTGTTTGGTAAATTATTTGGTGTGGATCACTCGAATTCTAATCTGGGATTAGAATTGGGAAGCGGGTTTCTGTAAAGATCCTGTAGATGAGTGATCGGGAGCTGAGAACTCCTAGTGAGAGGACTGTAGCCTCTGTGACTCGGGGTAGAACGCCGACATGGATCGGTGCCCGAGGTTGTTGTGGTAGAGCACTGGCTCAGACCAGCGCGAGTGTAAGAGTACCGCTGCAGGTCGGTACTAGTGTAGCAGCGCCGCGCGATCCTAGGTTCGATGGGATCGTTCAGGCGCTAGTGTCCCTTGGAAGCTTGTTGGGTCAGTAAGCTCAGGATCAAGCCGCCACTGTTGCCGCTATTACTAATGCTGTTAGTGCTGTCACCGTTGTTATTGTCGCGCCTGTTGAGGTCCAGCATGGAAATGTGATCTGGGAGCAAGTCGTTGCATTCGAGTTGAGGTTCAGATTCAGTAGAGATGGAAATCAGTTTGGGAAGGAGCCTATGATTGGAGAAAAGTATTTCATTTCCGTCCAACTGGAAATGTGGGATGCTCAGGTCAGCAATGGATCAGAATGGATCAGAATGGAGCGTGTCGTGCTGACAGAAGCCAACGTGGATTAGCCCCGTGTCCTGGTAAGACGGGTGCTTGTTTTGTGTGTGACCATCAGAGTTACCTGGCCAAAAACGGTCTTAGAAAGCCGATGGGACAGATCGAAAGGAATGCGCCATAGAACGCATCGTGGGGTTTGTAGAGCAGGCCTTCAGTACAAGAAAGAGTGCATGTTGTCATCTGACAGTAGGTAGGTGACTCATTGATTGTGTGCCGAGTTTGTGAAAGGAAGCGTGAGTCAGCCCAGTGTCCGAGTATAACGGGAGCATGCTGTGAATGTGGCTAGCATGGCCATTGGGCTAGGAACTGTCCATGTAAGTCCAAGAGGACTCGAGCATCGCTACCGCCGACATGACGCCACTAGGATAGCGAAAGGAATAGGAATGGATTGACCATTCATCGATCAAGGGAAGAATGTTTCTAAAGTGTTTTTATCAGAGTAACGCAGCTGGATTTTGAGTGAAAGTTGTGGAGTTTCCGTTGATGTAATAAAGTAAAATGAAGATGAGTCTTTGACTATAGTTATACTGAATGGGTTTGCTTATGTATGACTTGAAAGTCATTTATAAAAAGATTTGGCTCGAGGAGCTTTCTGCTGTTATGAATTGTGGCAGTGATATAATTTAGTTGGTTCAGTTAGCGTACGAAAGTTTTGAGTTACTGAAAGTCAAAAAGGACCTTCGATCCCTGTTGTTCGTCACTGAAGACGACCTAGTTTCTGGATATAGGTTGCCAAATCTATATGGCAACTATAATGGATGCGACAGTTGAGGAACCGAGTATGGAGAACATAACCGTAGTACAGAAGTTGTCTGAGGTGTTTTCTGAAGAATTGCTAGGTCTGCTATCAGTAAGAGAAATAAAGTTCGTGATTGAATTAGTAATCGGATTAGAGCTAGTCTCTAAGGCTCCTTACCGAATGGCTTTATCTGAGTTGAAAGAATAGAAGGTGGAGATGCAGGAATTGTTAGATAAGGATTCTTACGTCCCAGTGCATCACCTTGGAGAGCACCGTTCTGTTCGTGAAGAAGAAAGATGGTTTGTTGTGTTTGTGTATTGATATTCTCCAAGATCGACTTGAGGACATGGTATCATCATTTGAGGATTTGAAAGGAAGACATACCGAAGTTAGCATTTCGCACTTGATATGGCAATTGTGAGTTCACTGCATTATCGTTTGGTTTGACAAATCCTCTAGCTATTTGTATGGATTTGATGAATAGAGTGTTCAAAGGGTACTTGGATCAGTTTGTGATCGTGTTCATTGAAGTTGTCCTGGTGTGTTCGAAGAGTGCTGAGGAGCACGCGAGTCATTTGAGGATTCTTGAATTTTTATGATAAGCTTAGCAGATGCGAGTTTTGGATAACTCGTGTTGCTTTCCTAAGTCGTGTGATTCCAGGAGAAGGAATCTCCATAGCCCCGTCCAAGATTGAAGCAGTGATCAGTTGGCCGAGATTGACTACAGTGAAAGAGATCATAAGATTTCTGGGTTTAGCAGAGTATTACAGAAGGTTTGTGGAAGGGTTTTCAGCCTTAGCTTCGCCGTTGACTCGACTACTGAAGAAAGAAAAGAAGTTCGTGTGGATAGACAAGTGTGAGCGTAGTTTCCAAGAGCTTAAGCATAAGCTGACTACCGCACCTGTGCTGATCATACTGTCTAGTCCTGGAGGATGCGAGATCTACAGTGATGCGTCATTTAGAGGATTGGGTTGCGTGCTAATGCAGCATGGCAAGGTTATTGCATACTCGTCCCGTCAGTTGAGATCTCGTGAACGGAATTACAGATGAATGACTTAGAACTTGCAGTAATAATGTCCATTCTGAAGATTTAGAGATATTGTTGGTGTGAAGAAAGACTCCAGATCTTCGTTGACCGTTAAAAGTCTCAAAGTATTTATTCTCTCAGAAAGAATTGAATATGAAATAGCACTGTGAACCAGATCTTTTGAAGAACTAGGATGGTGGTATCTGGTGTCACCTTGAAAGGATGAAAGAAGTCACTAATGCGTTGAGTCGGGAATCTTCATTTGTGCATATGCTGGTTAAAGTATGGGCCTTACTTGAAAAAGTTCGAGATTCGGTTTTCAAATCTGAGGTAGGCCACCTTCAAATTTTATGGCCACCCTTAGAATTGAACCGGATATTCAGGTTAGAATCAGATGCTTCAGTGGACAGACTCGGAAATGCAAAAGATCCTGCAAGAGGATACCGAGAAGAGGAGAACTAATTTTCAGATTTCTGAGGACGATTGAGTGTACCTGATGGTACAGAGATTAGAGAAGAGATCTTATCAGAAGCTCGTCTTAGCAACTTCAGCGTTGTCCAGACAATACGAAGATGAGTCCGAATTTGCATCAACAGGATTAGTAGACCATTGTGAAGACAAATATCACTGACAGGTCGCAAGTGTCAGATATGCTAGCAAGAGAAAGCACGGTTTTGCAATTCGAGAGAACCTTTGTAATCTCTCGAGATCCTCGTGTGGAAGTGGGATCACGTCACAATAGATTTTTGTGACAAGTCTACCGAGGAGTCAGTGTGGTAATAATTTCGTTTTGGGAAGTAATTGACAGACTGATGAAATCAGCCCACCCTGTGGCTGTGTGGAAGGATCTTGATTGGATTAGGCATGCAGAGATGTTTGTGCATCAGATAATTCGTTTGCATAGAGTGTTAGTGTCAGAGTTATGTCAGATCTTGACCAGAGGTTCTCAGTTTCAGCAGATCAGTCAGATAGTTCCTTTTTAGTCAGTGCAGAGCAGAGTATTCAGAACTTCAGCTGTTGAGTTGAGATCGGAGAATGAAAGGTTATAGTTTAGAGTCAGTTCAGCAATCAGTGAAAGCAGTTGCAAATATCAGTGACAGATTAAGGACCTCTCAGAGCCGTCGGAAAATTCACGCAGTTAAGCGTAAAAAACCTTTGAATTTACAGGTTGAGAATCCTGTTCATCCTTGGATGTCGCCTAGAATAGGGACATCTCGAATCGTTAAGAAAGGAGAGCTGGAACTGTTTAATCGGTGGAATATTTCGAGTTTGGGATCAATTAAGAAATTTGGCTTTAAATTGATAAAGAAAGCGGTTTGGGACACCGTCGGCGCCTCTAGCCGAGTTGGTATCCGGGATGAAGCCGCAAGTCCGAAGTCGGGAGTTCGAATCCCCGACGCGGCAGTTAGCCGCTTTGTGGAAAAATAAAAAGAAAAAGAAAAAGAACCAAAATTTTTGCAGTTTTCATTTTTGTAAATTTGGACAAGTGCTTAGCCTTTTTGGGAATCAAGAATTGGTTTAGTCAATTTGGAAATGTTTCGTCAGCACTGAGGATCTTGGATAGCAGTGCGATGCAGAATGAAGGAGCAGAATTGATGAGACGACAATACCCCACCATTTTGAAGAAGAATTTTAATGGTTTAAATTTCGAGGACGAAATTTTTATAAGAGGGGAAAAGTTGTGACATCCTGATTTTCCAATTCTAGTTTCAATTAAATAAGCCGGGCATTTCATCTTCGCGTCTATAGCTTTCTTCTCTGAGTTGGCCACTCACGAGATAACTAGTCTATCAGGTGAAGCTGTTAAGGAATCTAAACGCAATAGACTTGAGAATTCGACCAGGAAACGACTGCTCGACCGTACTAATCTACAAGGGTCATTACGGCACAGACCGATTAGAGACCGGAGATAGGTCGATTCAACAGAATCATGTAATTCAGTGTGGGCGATTCCACCTAATTGCACAATTCTTGTTGATCGGCACTAGACCGATTCCTCTATCGTTTTGGTACCCTGTGTCCGTATTTGAAACCTCGAGATTTCTACGACAATCGAGAGTCGCCAATGTGTCGAAGATGTACTTTGTGGCTTGAGAATAATCAACCACAGGTCAATTGCACAGAAAATTCCTAAAAGCTACCCGGTAGATTAGGACGCGCTAAAGTCGCGCCAGATTGAATTTAACCGTGAAATTGAACCCGATTACAGAAATTGGAAGTTCTGTCAAGTCACAATTCATTTTAGGAACGTCGACTCATCCTCAGAAGATTTTTCTACAAACCGAGATTTTTGGCAGAAAAGCAAAGTAAGGCCGTTTTTGTTCGGAATTGTCAGAGGGTCGTTTTTGATTGAATCTTCGGGATGCAAGTTGGATCATTTGATGGGAAAAGGTCATGAGACGGACGAGGATACCTTGATGGATTTAATTGGGCTTCAATTGGATGTGTTTGGTTGAGAATTGGATGAAATTGATTGAGATTGAAGAGGGAAATGTAACAAATTCGTATGCCATGGGGGGAGAGCTATTTTGCACCTATTGGCAAGGTTGTGGAGGAAGCTTGAGGAGAGAGAGTGGCTGAGGTCATGTGATGTCATGGTGGGGGCAAAGCCAATGAGAGAATGGCAAGTGTTGAGCTCTAAAGAGCCCAAGGAGACCCCCCTTGCTCAGCAGCCTTCTTCTCCCTTAATTTGTGGCTTTCTCCATTATTGTTGAAGGAGAGAAGCTCAGCAAAAACCAGAGAAACCGAGCAGCACCAGCCCCTCCATCGTCGCACGCCCGGAAGGCCATCGTCGGCCGTTTTCCTCCTCTGTTTTCTCCTCGTTCCAGTTTCTGCTCCAGCCGACCTTTCGCCAAAGATCCGAGTAAAAAGTTAACTTCCCGGTTGAATCAGAAAACGAGCCACCCATCACCGCGAAGAAGACATCCAGACCGTTCTGGAGCACCTCGCCGCTTGCCGGAACGATTCTCCAGCTGTCCCGAAATCCTGAGAGAATCTGCCGCTCGCCGGACCGTCTGGACCCGCCCGGTTCCGCCTGTTTCGCGTTTTCTTGCTGTTTCGCCCCTTTCCGACCCTTCCTTTGCCCATCCCAACCTCCTATAAGATCCCCAAGACCCCCGGGAGCCGCCGGTTGCCAACCACCCGCTTGCCGGAGCTCCAATCGGCCCGTTTTCGCCTTGGAAGCTGCTGGTTTCTTCTCTGCGGTTCAGCCAAGAACAGAAGCAGAAGACAGCAAGGTTTTGGAGACTTCGAGGCCTGTTTTCAGTGTCTTCCCGGCCTCCGTTGGTGTCGCCGCTTTGGGGTTTATCGACCGCCTTGGTGTCATGGTCGCCGTGAACTCACCGGCGCGCAAAACCGGTGAGTTTATCCTATAATTCTTGCTTAGTGAGTTAATGACGCTTAAGGGGTGTTTAGATTAGTCTAATTAGGTTTATGTGATTAAATTAGATTATTTTAATGTAAATTAGATTAGTTTTATGATTAGTTTAATGGATGTTTAATTAGGGCTAATTGTATGATTAAATTAGTGTAATCTTGTTTAAGCCCTAATTAATTATTTTTAATTAATTAATTATTGTTGGAGAAATCTTTCCAGAATATTTTGGTTCGACAAAACATTTCTATCGCCTAAGTCTGGATGTTCGGAGACCGACGCTTTAAAGTCAAGACTTTGTATTCTCAAGACTCAAGACTCAAGACTCAAGACTCAAGACTTGAGACTCAAGACTCAAGACTCAAGACTTAAGTCTATTCTCACTGACAGTCTTTCTAATCCAGTGACGAAGGAAATCCAAAGCCGAGGTATATGGTTGAGGATTCGATCCTATCCTCTGGAAAAGATTCTTTGGTTGGATAATCATTTCGGATTCTTTAATTCTTATCTAAGATCGATTGAAGATCCGATGGTCGACGAAGTATTCTTGGAATGTTCTATTCTTGGAAACCAAGATCCTGATTGTATGGGCGAACAGGATTGATGGGCTATCATCAGATTCCTTAAATAGCTCGGATGATCTTCTTGATTGATTCCGTCCAACGGGTAGATTGGAGGAATTCCTTTGGTAAGTGCCAACGGCTATGATGGCATAAAGGAGTATAAAAGGAAGACGTTCTAGTTGTTTTGAGAGTGTGATCGATAGAAAAATTCCAGAGTCTGAAGAACCTTGATTGTTAGTCGATACAGTTCGAGCGAAATTGTATACACAGAGAGTGTTTATACTTGGTGACACCTTGAGCGAGTGTGGTAGATCATCTACACCTAGAAATCAAGGAAGATCAACACTGTAACATCTCTTTGATCATAGTGGAATCCAGCCAATTGGCTGTCAGTGCAGAAGAGTGGACGTAGGCTTGAATCAAGCCGAACCACTATAAACCGCGTGTTCTATTCTCTCTTTCCCTTACTCAGTCTTGCGATTGAATTTTTAACTGTTGCAAATCCTCTAACTGTTTAAATATTGTGCAATCTTCAAGAAAATTTTTATATACCTATTCACCCCCCTCTAGGTACTAGTACTATTTGAAGTGTTTTACTTCAAAGTAAAAGATCCATGGCTAGTATGCTAGCACCAGGGCTGGTGGATGGGCAAAGCAATACCAGACCACCCTACTTTGATGGAAAAGATTACAACATCTGGAAAAATAAGATGAAAGCTTTTCTACGGTCAAAAGATCCTCTGGAATGGGATGTGGTGTAAAAAGGAATCACTCCTACTGCTGCATCAGTATCCGAAAGAGGGAAAGAAACTGTTGAAGCCAGCGGAACGTCTCAAGAAGAGATAAACAAGAGACAAGCACTCGATGCTAAAGCAATTTATTCTTTATATTGTGCTTTGTCACCAACTAAATATAACAGAATATCTTCTTGTGTTACAGCAAAAGAAGTATGGGACAGATTACACATCACTTATGAAGGGACAGACCGAGTGAAGGAGACCAGAATTAACATTCTCCTTGGTCAATATGAAGCCTTCAAAATGAAACCAGGAGAATCTATAACTGACATGTTTAGCCGTTTTACAGATATTGTCAATGGTCTTGAGAATCAAGGACAGAAAATTTCTGATCCTATGAAGGTGAACAAGCTACTTGCGTGGACTCTCCAAGGATTGGAATCATATAAAGACTTCAATAAGAGAGACGCAAAGAATCATGCCATTATCTCGTAGACGAGCCGATTGGAACTCTTCGATCTTACGAAGTGGAACGAATTAATGAAGACGAAGATCTAAGAGGTAAGAAATCCATTGCCTTAAAATCTAACGATGATTCGATGATCTGATTCATTCTCAAGAAGATCGGACGATGAGGAACTTGCTCTTATGATTAGAAGGTTCGAAAGCTTAATAGAAAAGGAAGAAGGTTCAACTCAAAGAAACAAAGTTTTCAGAAACAGCAAACCAAGTTTGTTGATAATGAGGAACCAAACAAAGATGTAGTTTGCTTCGAGTGTAAGAAAAAGGGACACATCAGACCCAACTGTCCTCTTCTGAAGAAGAAAAGAGGAAAGCCTGAGAAGTCTCGAAAAGCTCTTAAAGCTGAAACCTGGAGCGATACAGAGTGTGAAGAAAGTGATGAGGAATATGCCAACCTGTGTCTGATGGCGCAATCAGACTCAGACTCTAGATCAGACTCAGACAGTGAATTTGAGGTAAGTGATTATAAAATCCCTATCAAAGTCTCTAAATACATTGATGAATTATGTTTTAGTCTTAAGACTTCTCTTAAAAAGATTTCCGAACTTAAAAAGGAAAACTCAGTTTTAAAACAAAATGAAAACATTTTAGAAGAAAAGGTGAAAAATTTAGACTTGAATGTTTCTACTCTTAAAGAGAATGAAGATAAACTTTCAAAAGAAAATGCTTTCTTAAAAACTGACTTATCAAATATTTCAAAGAAATTTTCAATAGGATCTGAAAAACTCGAAAAAGTTCTTTCAGTCCAAAGACCTTACTTCAATAAGTCTGGTCTAGGTATGACAAATTCAAACAATCCCTTTGATTGATTTTCCGAAAGTAAAAGAAAGAATTAAGAAAAGACCGTCAAGAGAGGCTTACAAAAATCATTTCAAGAAAGTTTTTGTAAAGTCTCGTAGGTCGAAATGCTTTAAGGTGTTCAAAGTGTAACAAATCGATCATTTTGAAAAAGAGTGTCCTATGGTTTGGAAGCCTGTTAAGAAAGTATGGCCTAATAATGCTCATTCTACTAACGCCAAAGGACCCAAGAAAATTTGGGTACCAAAGAAAGCTTGAGACTCTCTTTTGAATGCAGGTCTCTGTCAAAAAGAAGGTAAAGTGGTATCTTGACAGCGGATGCTCAAGACACATGACAGGAGACTCAAATTGTTTCATAAAGCTTATTCAAGTGAATGGTGGAAAAGTTTCATTTGGAGGAAACAGCAAAGGAAGCATTGTGGGATTTGGAACCGTGAAAATTGGAAATCTCACAATAAGCAATGTCTCTCTAGTGGAAGGACTTAACTACAATCTTCTCAAAGATTAGCCAATTGTGTGATACTTGGTTTCAAGATCTCCTTTCAAGAAGGCATATGTTCTGGAATTAGCAAAGACTCAACTCAATCTTTCATGGGTCGAAGGCATGGAAATATCTACCTCCTTGATGTAAAACCAAATGAAGCACAATGCCTAATCTCAATTCAAGATGAAGCAGTCTTATGGCACAGAAAGCTTGGCCATGTCAACATGAAGCAATTAGCCAAAATCTCATCAAAGAAGCTTGTTCGAGGTCTACCTAAATTGCCATACCAAAAGTCTGACTTATGCACTCCATGCATTTTGGGAAAGCAGGTAAGAAATTCATTTAAGCAAATAAATCATGTATCTACTAATCATGTACTACAGTTGCTTCATATGGATCTCTTCGGACCAACAAAAACCCAGAGCATTGGAGGTAAGAAATATTGTCTAGTAATTGTAGACGATTACTCTCGCTTTACCTGGGTATATTTTCTTCCAAGTAAGTCAGAAACCTTTTCGTACTTTGAGAAGTTTGCTAAAAAGGTTCAAAATGAAAAAGGATGTGCTATTTCAAGTATAAGAACATATCATGGAAGTGAATTTGAAAATCAAGATTTTACGAAATTCTGTGATAAATCTGGTTTTAATCACATGTTTTCCTCTCCGTATACTCCGAGCAAAATGGAGTTGTGGAAAGAAAGAATAGATCTCTTCAAGAAATGACTAGAACACTTTTAATTGAAAGTAAAATTTATGCACGATTTTGGGCTCAAGTCGCTTTCAACAAAGATGCTATATTATAAATAGAGTCTTTCTAAGACCTATTCTAGAGAAAACCCCTATGAATTATTCAAAGGTAAGAAGCCTATTGTTTCATACTTTCATGTGTTTGGTTGCAAATGCTTTATTTTGAAAAATGCAAATGATCGAGTTGGTAAGTTTGAAGAAAGATCGATGAAGGCATCTTCCTTGGATATTCTACATCAAGCAAAGCCTACAGAGTCTATAACAAGAAAAGCCAGTTTGTGGAAGAATCAATGAATGTCAAATTCCAAGACTTAGCGCAAGATGAATCCAGCCAGACTCAGTACGAAGAGTCTGAACCCGCTCTAGACCTTCCAATGTCTACAACTCAAGAAGCATCTCAGACTCTGGAAGTTCATCATCAAGATACTCATGAAGATTCAAATAAAGAAAGAGATCATCAACCAGGCAAATCAACTAGTAACTGGAAGCACAAATCCAGTCATCCCAAAGATCTCATTATTGGCGAAATCAATGAAGAATCCGCACCAGATCAAAAAGGCGTGAAGAATCTAGTGTTGTGGCTCTCATTTCTGAAATTGAACCAAAAAGCATAGAAGAAGCTTTATCTGATGAAAGTTGGATCGAAGCTATGCAAGAAGAACTCGAGACAGTTCAACATCAATGATGTCTCGGGAATTGACATCTAAACCAAAAGGTAAAACTGTTATTGGAGCTAAATGGGTATTCAGGAACAAGATGAATGAAGAAGGAAAAGTCATACGAAACAAAGCAAGACTCGTGGCCAAAGGATATACGCAAGAAGAAGGAATAGACTATGACGAGACTTACGCACCAGTTGCAAGGTTAGAAGCTATTCGACTATTACTTGCGTTTGCTTGTTATAAAAATTTCAGGTTATTCCAAATGGACGTCAAAAGTGCGTTTCTAAATGGATTTATCCATGAGGAAGTTTATGTGGAACAACCACCTGGGTTTGAAGACCCAAAGAAGCCGACTCGATCTTCGACCGAAAAAGGCCTTGTATGGTTTAAAGCAAGCACCTCGAGCTTGGTACGACGTACTAAGTAAGTTTTTATTACAGAATGGTTTTGTCAAAGGTAAAGTAGATACTACTTTGTTTATCAAAAAGGAAAACAAAAGCTTTTTACTTGTTCAAATATATGTGGACGATATTATTTTTGGATCACCTAATGAAAGTCTATGCAAGAAATTTTCTAAGTCTATGCATGAGTTTGAAATGAGTATGATGGGAGAATTAACATTCTTTCTTGGACTCCAAGTGAAACAAATGAAGGAAGGAACTTTCATTCATCAAGAAAAATATGCGAATGATCTTGTCAAAAGGTTTGGATTGGAAAAGTGCAAAAAGACCGACATACCAATGTCATGTTCTCGAAGATAGACAAGGATGAAGAAGGGAAGAAAGTAGATCAAAAGCTGTACAGAGCATGATCGGTTCACTTCTTTATCTTACCGCTTCTAGACCTGATATTTTGTTGAGTGTTTGCATCTCGTGCTAGGTTTCAATCAGATCCTAGAGAATCACATCTCATTGCCGTGAAACGTATTATCAAATACGTTGCCTCATCTTCAAGCATCGGTCTTTGGTATCCAAAGAGGGAGACTTTAATCTTCTAGGATACTCGATGCGAGATCTGGCGGTTGCGTAGTCGATAGAAAGAGCACTTCTGGAACTTGTCAACTGCTTGGAAACAGGATAGTGTCTTGGTTTTCAAGGAAGCAAAGCACTGTAGCTCTCTTAACGACAGAAGCAGAGTATGTAGCTCTTGGAAGCTGCTGTTCGCAAATTCTATGGATAAAACAACAGCTACAAGACTTTGGCATTGAAGACTCTTGCACAGAAATCAGATGTGACAACACCAGCGCGATCAACCTCACCAAAAATCCAATCCTTCATTCAAGAGTAAAGCATATTGAGATTCGACATCACTTCATTAGAGATCATATTCAAAATGGAGAAATCTCGATTCAATTTGTTGATTCAAAGAGTCAACTAGCGGATATATTCACAAAGCCTTTGGAGAAAAATCAATTCGACTTTATCCGTTCAAGACTCAACATTTTGAAGCTTGAAGAAGTTAAAGTCTAGAGACTCACCAACTCTAAGACTCTAATCTATCAGACTTTAAATCCTCAGACTCAGACATTCATGGCTATAGACTGTAAGTTGCTATTTTATCTAAAAAGTACGAATTCTCGTTTTGTTATTCGAAAAGGTACGATCTTTCGGTTATTCTATAATCCGTGTGAAATTCGAAAACTTGTCTTTTTAAAAAGGGATTAATTTTGGCAGTTATTGATTTTGAAAAGAAGTGGTCGTACACTTTCCTTGTACCGATTGAACTTCCCTTTTCAAAACAGAGTTATATACATATATATACAGTTTTTCTTCGCCCAATTTTCAAAACCCTAAAAGGCACTCTCCTCCCGATACTGTTTCTACTTCCTGTTCGTCGTCGAAAAAGTGGTCATTTTTTCTTGGGAAAGCAAGTGAAGGAATCTTCCAATCGACAAAGAAGGATGTCTTCTTCAAGGAAATCATCAAGAATCGCAAGCAGGGGACCACAAAGAATGGAGAAGGGACCGACTCACTTCGATCTTACTGAGGAAGAAGACTTATCAAGTCAGCGACAAAGTCCGATTCGCTCTCCTCCACGTCATTCAACACCTCCTGCCCCACAAGGTGCGAGTCAACATCTGGAAGAAGAGATAATCGAGGATGCTAACCCAGTAAGAGTCCAAAGACCCTCCTTTATCTATAAGCTTTATCGTGCGTTGAAAAGCACCGGTACTTCATTAAAATATATAGATGACTTCCTTAAGGACAAAAATTATGGGAATGAGTATCTTTTTCTGCGGAAAATGGAGGAATTGGGAGTTGCTCCTAAAGGAAGGGCAGAGGAGGCACTTGCGAACATTCCAAGTGACCCTCGTATGCCAGGACAAAATCTGATTGAAGGGAACGATGATGACAGAATGTTCCTTGAATTCCAACCGAGAATGGGAGTGGCAAAGCAAAGGTGAAAGGAAATCGGATGGATTTGTTTAAATCCAAGGATCGGGAAAATGTGTATTTCAGGCTATTGAAAAGAGGGGTGATAAACCCTAGAAGTGTTGATTTTGACTTCCTGGACGCCATCAACATGAACTTAAGAGAGAAGTTGAATTTGCTTCAACTTGAGACTTTTTGCTCTGATTCTACGGACGGGTATGCTCAACTGACCGCTTATTTCTATTCAAATCTTAACTTTTTGGATGCGAATAGAATTTCATTCAGTGTACGAGACCAAGTCTACGTAGTAGATGTGAATATGTTGGCGGACATAGTTGGAGTTGAACGAGGACGTTATCTACCAATCAAAGTCTCACCGCTCGTACTACTCGGAACTTGTCAAAGATAGGGACGTAGAGAAGAAAATTACCTATTCCGGGATGAATGCCATCAACATTGTGCTTCATAAGATTGTGATCAACTCGTCTCGCACCAAGTCTACGTCAAAGACTTCGTGTGTCTTTCTGAAGCAAAGTTGATGTACGCGATAAACTCGACGGAAGTTTTCTCTCCGCACACTATTCTCTTCCATATGTACAGAGCAATGTCGAAAGACAAAGGACAATTGCCTTATCCTGGTCTGGTGACCAAGATCTTCAGACACATGAACATTGAACCGCCACAAACATTTTGTGTTCGACCGTGTGATAAGATGGTGGTAGGTTTGAAGATGTTAACGAAGATGCGTCTGCAAGAACTATCCAAGGCAATGGAGAAATTCGGAGTGAAATCTCCAGTTCAGTCTACTTCAAAAAGGAAAGGAAAGGAGGCCATTGGTGCCCCTTCGAAAAAGAAGAAAAGAACTCTCATCCTGGAGGATGAAGATGAAGATGAAGAGGATGAAGATCCCACTATCCAAGCACTGACAAGAACCAGACGTTCTGTGTCTCAACCGACAGAACTTCAGCAAAACAGAGAAGAAGAAGAGCAGAGAGAGAAGGAGAAGAAAGTTGAAGAAAAAGGAGAAGGAGAAAAAGAAAAGTCTGCTGAATCTGGAGAGAAGGGAAATCAAGAGCATGATCATCACTCTACCCCTTTCGATGTCCTAGAGACAAAGGGAGTTGGCGAGCAAGAGAGGTCTACGCCTCATGCTGCTGGCAGTGAAGATCTAAGGCAATCTCCAGAAGACCCAGAAGAAGTTCAGGTCTCTCAATTGCCTGAAGAAGGTCACGATACGTCAGAACCAAATCTGCAAGACTTAACAGAAGCGCCATCGTCTGCATACACACCATCCGAGAAAGCCAATGCTAGTACACACGGACGATTCTGCAGATTTTCGTCGTATCTTGGATATTCTTCTCGGAAATGCGTGGCCGATATATGCTCGGATCGTGAAATCCAAGCCATGAAGAATGCTGGACAAGCATCTTCGCTCTCCGGAGGATAAATTCAAAGACCTCGCTTCGCAACTTCAAGCCAATGCTAAGGGAGAAGAGGTAGCTCAACCGAGAGAAGACTCGAAGAAGCTCGAAGGAGTAGTCCACCCATTGGGGATTTCCATATCGTGCGCATTCCCAAGCAGATATGACTCCTTTCTCACCCTTTTTAATGATGACAAAAAGGGGGAGAACCAATTTGAACCAACATCTTTTAAAACTTTGACTTTTGTGGTTATGTTTATTTTTTAGTATGACTTGAGAACTTGAACTTGGGTGTGAATTTAAATTTGACTGAATTGGCTGTGGATTTTGATGCTTGACTGGTTGCATTTTTATCAAGTGTTGTTATATGGTATTACTCATGAAAGACTAACCAATTTTCTGTGGATGCAGAGTCCTGGTTGCTTTATTAATCTTTTTGAGTTAGCCATATTGCCCGAGAAATGTTTTTGCAAGTCAAAGTTGTTCAAATCTACAAGAAAGTTTTGTCACCATCAAAAAGGGGAGATTGTTGGAGAAATCTTTCCGGGAATATTTTGAAGCCGACAAAACATTTCTATCGCCTAAGTCCTGGATGTTCGGAGACCGACGTTTAAAGTCGAAGACTTTGTATTCTCAAGACTCAAGACTCAAGACTCAAGACTTGAGACTCAAGACTCAAGACTCAAGACTTAAGTCTATTCTCACTGACAGTCTTTCTAATCCAGTGACGAAGGAAATCCAAAGCCGAGGTATATGGTTGAGGATTCGATCCTATCCTCTGGAAAAGATTCTTTGGTTGGATAATCATTTCGGATTCTTTAATTCTTATCTAAGATCGATTGAAGATCCGATGGTCGACGAAGTATTCTTGGAATGTTCTATTCTTGGAAACCAAGATCCCGATTGTATGGGCGAACAGATTGATGGGCTATCATCGATTCCTTAAATAGCTCGGATGATCTTCTTGATTGATTCCGTCAACGGGTAGATTGGAGGAATTCCTTTGGTAAGTGCCAACGGCTATGATGGCATAAAGGAGTATAAAAGGAAGACGTTCTAGTTGTTTTGAGAGTGTGATCGATAGAAAAATTCCAGAGTCTGAAGAACCTTGATTGTTAGTCGATATAGTTCGAGCGAAATTGTATACACGTGTTTATACTTGGTGACACCTTGAGCGAGTGTGGTAGATCATCTACACCTAGAAATCAAGGAAGATCAACACCGTAACATCTCTTTGATCATAGTGGAATCCAGCCAATTGGCTCGGTGCGAAGAGTAGACGTAGGCTTGAATCAAGCCGAACCACTATAAACCGCGTGTTCTATTCTCTCTTTCCTTACTCGCTTGCGATTGAATTTTTAACAAGCAAATCCTCTAACCGTTTAAATATTGTGCAATCTTCAAGAAAATTTTTATATACCTATTCACCCCCTCTAGGTACTAGTACTAGCTATTTCAATTATTTCGAATTTTTAAATATTATTTTATTAAATTATATTATTATAATATAATATTTAATTATTTGATTTTCGGAATTAAATTTAATTATTTAATAATTTCGAAAATTATGCCGAGATGGCCGGTCGTTAGAATTTCGCTACGATCGCAAAGAAGGCGATCGGTTTGTGTTAATTGTAAGCTTAAATTGAGAAATTGAGTGATTGATGGTTATGGTTAATTATTCCAAAAGTGTGGAATTGAGTGATATTGATGAAGTTTTGGTATTTAACTTGAAAATACTTGGTGTCGGCTTTTGGCACCGTAATTGGTTGGTAGGTCTAATTTGTATCGATTGATTGAATGGATGTTTATGTGGGGATTTATCCCAAAGTTGATTAGTGTTGGTTTTGATGGGAAAATGACCGTGAGAGGTTGTGAGTTGAACCTAGAAAGCCATCAAATCTAAATTATGCCGAGTGGGGCCGTAATGCCACTACATATGCATTGCCGAGTGGGGCCGTAATGCCACTACATATAACATTGCCGAGTGGGGCCGTAATGCCACTACATATGTATTGCCGAGTGGGGCCGTAATGCCACTACATATAACATTGCCGAGTGGGGCCGTAATGCCACTACATATGTATTGCCGAGTGGGGCCGTAATGCCACTACATATAACATTGCTGAGTGGTTACGTAATGCCACTACATATAGACTTGCCTGTAAGGCCGTGATTGAGAGTCGAGAATGAATAGTCAGAATGACCGTGTGATGATTTCGATGACATGTAATCGACTAAGTCGATTGATCGCTGAATCGATCCGAGTAATCGAATTGTTTGGATGATGTGGTTGTTAATATTTATTGATTAAACTGACATGCAGGAAAGGGACTGAGGCGAGGTAAGCCCTTTATCCTATTTGTGTGGCTAGAGCGCCCTGAGGCGTATTTTCTTCCTAATTGAGTTTTAGAGGGTAGGACTCGCTGAGACGTAGTCTCATCCCGGTTGTGGGATAATATTTCAGGTCCCTAGATGACGGTCGTGGAGGACCGGAAGTCCTGGAGTTCGGAAGGTGGAGGCTGAAGAATCGGCGAACATGCCTGACAAGTTGGTCATAGGACAGTTCCCTAGTAGTTGAGCCTGTCTATTTTGTAGACAATCCAGTGTTGTATATAAACCTATGTGTTTATAGAAAGCTTGTATGGTTGTGATTGATTGCCTGCTTTTCTATCCCAAGTTAAATGTTGTCAGGGGATTTGTTTTGCTTCCGCATGTGCAATAAAAATGAATGGGTCGGCGACACATCCTGGGAAGTCGCATTTGTATCGACTAGAGTGGGATGTTCGCGCACTCGGAGGATTGGGGCGTGACAAAAAGCTCTCAAAGCCGAAACCTGGAGTGATACAGAATGTGAAGAAAGTGATAATGAATATGCCAACATATGTTTGATGGCACATTCGCACTCGATTCGATTCGGATCGACTGCATTAAAGGAATTTGAGGTAAATAATTTTAAAATTCCTGTCAAAGTCTCTAAATACATTGATGAACTGTGTTTTGAGTCTTAAGACTTCTCTCAAAAGGATTTCCGGACTTAAAAAGGAAAACTCAGCTCTAAAACAAAAGGAAGTCATTCTAGAAGAAAGAGTTAAAAGTCTAGACCTAAATGTTTCTGCTCTTAAAGAAAAAGAAGATGATCTTTTGAAAGAAAATGTTTTCTTAAAAACGGACTTATCAAATATTTCAAAGAAATTTTCGATAGGATCTGAAAAGCTTGAAAAAGTTCTTTCGGTTCAAAGACCTTACTTCAATAAGTCTCGGTCTAGGCATGACAGCGAAACAATTCCCTTGATTGATTTTCCTAAAGTTAAAGAAAGAATTAAGAAAAGACCATCGAGAGAGGCTTACAAAAATCATTTCAAGAAAGTTTTTGTAAAGTCTCGTAGGTCGAAATGCTCTAAGGTGTTCAAAGTGTAACAAAGAAGGATCACTTTGAAAAAGAGTGTCCCATGGTCTCGGAAGCTCGTTAAGAAAGTATGGCCTAATAATGCTTATCCTACTAACACCAAAGGACCCAAGAAAATTTGGGTACCAAAGAAAACTTGAGACTCTCTTTTAAATGCAGGTCTCCGTCAAGAAAAAGATAAAATGGTATCTTGACAGCGGATGTTCAAGACACATGACAGGAGACTCAAAGTGCTTCGTAAAGCTTGTTCAAGTAAACGGTGGAAATGTTTCATTTGGAGGAAACGACAAAGGAAGCATTGTGGGATTTGGAACTGTGAAAATTGGAAATCTCACAATAAGCAATGTTTCTCTAATGGAAGGACTCAACTATAACCTTCTCAGCATTAGCCAACTGTGTGATACTGGTTTCAAGATCTCCTTTCAAGAAGGAATTTGCTATAGAATTAGTAAAGACTCTACTCAGTCTTTCATGGGTCGAAGACATGGGAACATCTACCTCTTAGACATGAAATTAAATGAATCACAATGTCTAATCTCAATTCAAGATGAAGCGAGCTTATGGCACAGAAAGCTTGGCCATGTCAATATGAAGCAATTAGCCAAAATCTCATCAAAACAGCTTATTCGAGGTCTACCCAAATTACCATATCAAAAGTCCGATCCATGCACACCCTGTATTCTGGGAAAACAGGTAAGAAATTCATTTAAGCAAATAAATCATGTCTCTACTAATCATGTACTACAGTTGCTGCATATGGATCTCTTCGGACCAACCAGAACTCAGAGTATTGGAGGTAAGAAATACTGCCTAGTAATTGTGGATGATTTCTCTCGCTTTACTTGGGTATATTTCCTTGCAAGTAAGTCAGAAACCTTTTTGTATTTTGAAAAATTTGCTAAAAAGGTTCAAAATGAAAAAGGATGTGTTATCTCAAATATAAAAACAGATCATGGAGGTGAATTCAAAAATCAAGATTTCACAAAATTGTGTGATGAATCTGGTTTTAAACATGTATTCTCCTCTCCATACACTCCTCAAGAAATGGAGTTGTGGAAAGAAAGAATAGATCTCTTCAAGAAATGGCTAGAACTCTTTTAATTGAAAGCAAAATTTCTTCACAATTTTGGGCTGAAGCTGTTTCAACAGCATGCTATATCATCAATAGAGTCTTCCTAAGACCTATTCTTGAGAAAACCCCTTATGAATTATTCAAAGGTAAGAAGCCTATTGTTTCATACTTTCATGTGTTCGGTTGCAAATGCTTTATATTGAAAAATGCAAAAGATCGAGTTGGTAAGTTTGAAGAAAGATCGATGAAGGCATCTTCCTTGGATATTCTACATCAAGCAAAGCCTACAGAGTCTACAATAAAAAGAGCCGGGCCAGGGAGGAGTCAATGAATGTCAAATTTCAAGACTCTACGCAAGATGAATCCAGTCAGACTCAATATGAAGAGTCTGAACCTGCTCAAGACCTTCCAAAGCTTACAACTCAAAAAGTATCTCAGACTCTGGAAGACCAGCGTCAAGATGTTCATGAAGATTCAAATAAAGAAAGAGATCATTCAGAGAAATCAACCAGTAACTGGAAACACAAGTCCAATCATCTTAAAGATCTCATTATCGGCGAAATTAATGAAGGAATTCGCACCAGATCCAAAAGACGTGAAGAGTCTAGTGCTGTGGCTCTCATCTCTGAAATTGAACCAAAAAGTATAGAAGAAGCTTTATCTGATGAAAGCTGGATTGAAGCTATGCAAGAAGAGCTCAGACAGTTCAACATTAACGATGTCTGGGAATTGACGTCTAAACCAAAAAGTAAAACTGTTATTGGATCCAAATGGGTGTTCAGAAACAAGATGAACGAAAAGAGAAAAGTCGTACGGAATAAAGCAAGACTCGTGGCCAAGGGATACATGCAAGAAGAAGGAATAGACTATGATGAGACTTACACTCCTGTAGCAAGGTTAGAAGCTATTCGTCTATTACTTGCGTTTGCTTGTTTCAAAAATTTCAGGTTATTCCAAATGGATGTCAAAAGTGCTTTCCTAAATGGATTTATCCAAGAGGAAGCTTATGTGGAACAACCGCCTGGATTTGAAGACCCAAAGAAGCCAGACTCAGTCTTCAGACTGAAAAAGGCCCTGTATGGTCTAAAGCAAGCACCTCGAGCTTGGTACGACAAACTAAGTAAGTTCTTATTACAGAATGGTTTTGTTAAAGGTAAAGTAGATACTACTCTATTTATCAAAAAGGAAAACAAAAGCTTTTTACTCGTTCAAATATATGTGGATGATATTATTTTTGGATCTCCTAATGAAAGTCTATGCAAGAAATTTTCTAAGTCTATGCAGGATGAGTTTGAAATGAGTATGGTGGGAGAATTAACATTCTTTCTTGGCCTTCAAATAAAGCAATTGAAGGAAGGAACTTTCATTTACCAAGGAAAATATGCTAATGATCTTGTCAAAAGATTTGGATTGGAAAATTGCAAGAAGACTGATATACCAATGTCAAGTTCTTTGAAGATAGACAAAGATGAGGAAGGGAAGAAAGTTGATCAAAAGATGTACAGGAGCATCATCGGTTCACTTCTTTATCTTACTGCTTCTAGACCTGACATTTTGTTGAGTGTTTGTATATGTGCTAGGTTTCAATCAGATCCTAGAGAATCTCATCTCAGTGCTGCAAAACGTATCATTAAATACGTTGCTTCATCTTCAAGCATGGGTCTCGGTATCCTAAGAAGGAGACTTTAATCTTCCGGGATATTCGACGCAGATCCGGCCGGCTGTAGAGTCGATAGAAAGAGTACTTCAGAACTTGCCGCTTGCTTGGAAGGTGACGTTGTCTTGGTTTTCAAGGAAACAAAGCACTGTAGCTCTCTCAACAACAGAAGCAGAGTATGTAGCCTTTGGAAGCTGCTGTTCACAAATTCTATGGATAAAACAACAGCTACAAGACTTTGGGATTGAAGACTCATGCATAGAAATCAAATGTGACAACACCAGCGCAATCAATCTCACCAAAAATCCAATTCTTCATTCAAGAGCAAAGCATATAGAAATTCGATATCACTTTATTAGAGATCATATTCAAAGTGGAGAAATCTTGATTCAATTTGTTGATTCAAAAAGTCAACTAGCGGATATATTCACAAAGCCTTTGGAGAAAAATCAATTTGATTTTATCTGTTCCAGACTCAACATTTTGAAGCTCGAAGAAGTTAAAGTCTAGAGACTCTCCAACCTTCAGACTCGAAAGTTGATGACCGTCGACTCAAATCTCTCGACTCAAATATCTCAGACTCAGACGTTGTTGACTATAGACTGTAAGTTGTTATCTAAACTCGAAAAGGTATGATCTTTCGTTCAGTTATTTTGTAGTCGTGAAAATTGAAAAACTTGTCTTTTCAAAAGGATTAATTTTGGCAATTATCGATTTCGAAAAGAGGTATTCGTACACTTTCCCTGTACCGATTGAACCTCCCCTTTTCAAAACTGAGTTATATATATAAAGTTTTCACCTTCAATCTTCAAAACCCTAAAAGCATTCTCCTCTCAAACTGGTTTCTACTTCGAGTTCATCCTCGAGAAAGTTGTCATCTTTTCTTGGGAAAGCAAGCAAAGAAATCTTTTAGCGACAAGAAGAATGTCGTCTTCAAGGAAGTCCTCAAGAATCGCGACCAGGGGACCACAGAGGATGAAGGAGGGACCTACCCACTTTGATCTCACAAGAGGAAGAATTATCGAGTCGGCATCGTAACCCGACTCATTCTCCACCACGTCACTCAACGCCTTCTACCCCACGAGGTGCGGGTCAACATCCGTAAGAAGAGATAATCGAGGACGCGAGATCCCGTAAGAGTCCAAAACCCTCTTATATTTACAAACTTTACCGTGCTTTGAAAAGTACTGGGACTCCGTTGAAATACGTGGATGATTTTCTTAAAGAAAAAGATTATGGGAATGAGTATATCTTTCTGAAGAAAATGGAGGATTTGGGAATTGCTCCGAAGGGTAAAGCAGAGGAAGCGCTTGCAAATATTCCGAGTGACCCTCGCATGTCGGGCCCAAATTTGACTGATGGGAACGACGATGACAAAATGTTCACTGATTTTCAACCGAGAATGGGTGTTGCTGCGAAGGTGAAGGGAAAGAGGATGGAGTTGTTCAAATCAAAAGAACAGGAAAATTTGTTTTTCAGACTGTTGAAACGAGGGGTGATAAACCCTAGGAGTGTCGACTTCGATTTCTTGGATGCTGTGAATGTGAACTTGAGAAAGAAGTTCAGTCTGCTTCAACTGGAACGTTTTTGCACTGACACCACGGACGGATATGCACAACTGACTGCATATTTCTATTCAAATCTTAGCTTTATCGATGCGAATAGAATATCTTTCAGTGTTCGAGATCAGGATTATGTGTTAGACGCGGACATGTTGGCAGACATAATTGGAGTTGAACGAGGACGTTATCAACCAATAAAAGTCTCAGTTGCTCGTGCCACAATGGACCTTGTTGAAGACAGAGACATTGAGGGAAAAATCATCTATTCAAGGATGCGTGCCATCAATATTGTGCTGCACAAAATTGTGATCAATTGCATTAGGCCCAAGTCTACATCAAAGACTGATGTGTCTAACTCAGAAGCAAAATTGATGTACGCAATCAACTCAGGAAAGAAATTCTCTCTTCCTCACACTATTCTCTTTCACATGTACAGAGCAATGTTGAAAGACAAGGGACAATTGCCTTATCCAGGTCGGATGACCAAGATCTTCAGACACATGAATATTGAACCACCACACACACTTTGTGTTCGACCGTGCGATAAGATGGTGGTAGGTTTAAAGATGTTGACAAAGATGGGTCTGAAAGAACTTTCTAAGGCAATGGAGAAATTCAGAGTGAAGACTCCAGTTCCATCTGCTTCAAAGAGAAAGGGAAAGGAAGCCATTGATGCCCCATCCAAAAAGAAGAGAACTCTCATCTTGGAGGATGAAGATGAAGATGAGGAGGAAGATCTCACAATCTCTGCCTTGATAAGGACAAGACGTTCTGTTCCCCAATCAACAGAACAGCAGAAGAAATAGAGAGAAGAAGAAGAGAAAGACAAGAACAGAGAAGAAGAAGAGCAGCAAGAGAAGGAGAAAGAAGCTGAAGAAGAAGGAGAAGAAGAGCAAGAAAATTTTGCAACTGAATCTAGAGAGAAGGAGAATCAAGATACAGAAGAGCATGATCATCACTCTTCCCCTCTTGATGTCCTAGAGACAGGGGGAGTTGGCGAGCAAGAAAGGTCCACACCTCATGCTGCCAATAGTGAAGGTCCAAGACAATCTCCAGCAGAACCAGAAGAAATTCAGGCTGAAGAAGGACACGATACGTCAACTCCAAATCTGCAAGACTATACAGAAGCGCCATCGTCTGCATTCACTCCATCAGAAAGAGCAAATGGAAGTACTCAGACGGACAATTCTGCAGATTTTCGTCGTATTATGGATGTTCTTCTGGAAATGCGTGGCCAAATCTATGCTCTGGACTGTGAAATTCAAGCCTTGAAAAATGCTGGACAAGCATCTTTAGTTACCCTGGAGGATAAAATGAAAGACCTCGCTCTGCAACTTCAAACCAATGCCAAGGGAGAAGAGGTAGCTCAACTAAGGGAAGACCTGAAGAAGCTAGAAGGAGTAGTCCAGTCCATGGGAGATTTCCAGATTGTGTGCATTCCCAAGCAGACATGACTTCTTTCTTACCTTTTTAATGTTGACAAAAAGGGGGAGAAGCAATTTGAACCAACCAACCAACCATCTTTCAACTTTCTTTGACTTTAAGTTTTTTTTATGACTTGAGCAATCTTGGTGTGAACTTGAACTTGACTGAATTGGCTGTGGATTTTAAATGCTTGACTGTTTGCATTTATATCAAGTATTGTTATATGGTATTACTCATGAAAAACTAACCAATTTTCTGTGGATGCGAGTCTCGGTTGCTTTGTTAATCTTTATGAGATTGCCATATTGCTTGAGAAATGTTTTTGCAGGTCAAAGTGGTTCAAATCTACAGAAAGTTTTGTCACCATCAAAAAGGGGAGATTGTTGGAGAAATCGTTCCCGGAATATTTTGAAGCCGACAAAACGTTTCCTTCGCCTAGTCCGGGTATCTGCAGCTTTAAAGTCTCAAGACTTTCTCGACTACTACTGACTCAAGATTCAAGACTCAAGATTCGAGACTTAAGACTCAAGACTCAAGACTATTCTCATTGACAGTCTTTCGATCTAGTGACGAAGGAAATCCAGAGTCAAGTATATGGTTGAGGATTTAATCCTATCGTCTGAGAAGATCTTTTGGTTGGATAAATATAACGGATTCTTCTGTTCTTATCTAGATCAATTGAAGATCCGTTGGTCGACGAAGTATTCTTGGAATGTTCTATTCTTGGAAACCAAGATCCCGATTGTATGGGCGAACAGATTAATGGGCTATCGTCAGTTCCTTTTATAGCTCGAATGATCTTCTTGATTGATTCCGTCCAACGGGTAGATTGGAGGAATTCCTTTGGTAAGTGCCAACGGTATGATGGCATAAAGGAGTATAAAAAGGAAGACATTCTAGTTGTTTGAGTACGTGATTGATAGAAAAATTCCAGAGTCTGAAGTACCTTGATTATTAGTCGATACAGTCTGAGCGAAATTGTATACACAGAGAGTGTTTATACTTGGTGATACCTTGAGCGAGTGTGGTAGATCATCTACACCGAGAAATCAAGGAAGATCAACACCGTAACATCTCTTTGTTCATAGTGGAATCCAGCCAAATTGGCATCGTCGATAAGAGTGGACGTAGGCTTGAATCAAGCCGAACCACTATAAACCGCGTGTTTAATTCTCTCTTTCCTTACTTAGTTATACATTGATTATTATTTTCCACAAATCCTTCAACTGTCTAAGTATTGCGCAAGTATACATAAATTATTAAGAAAAATCTTTGTATACCTATTCACCCCCCTCTAGGTACTCGTACTAGCAATATCACAAAGAAGAAGAGGAGAGAAATGATAAGGAGTGGGACCTTAGAGTGAGAAAATTTAAAGAGATCGTCTTCCAGGCGTTTAATAATATCCTTCAGCTTCTGCAGAGAATTATCAATTGGCTGCTGATGCCGCTGTGCTAAGAGAACAAAGCTTAAAAGGGACAGTAAAAAGTTCAATCAGCAAACAAGGACCAGTGGAACCGTGGAGCATAAAGCACAAGAACAAGTGCTTTAGACTAAATTACATCTTCTCTTGCATATAGTGCCGAGCTCCAAGACTATCCGCGTCCATGCCAAACACAGCACGAGAGGCGCCACTGCCTGCTGCTACCATATTCAGGACGAAATTGCCATTTTGCTGGGTTCCCTCAAGCAACTGAGCACCTAAGGGTGCGTTTGGTAATCGTTTATGTTCAAAAATTGTTTCTAACGTAAATAGAAAAAAGCATTTCTGCTCCATGGAACAATTTTTGAACAAAAAAACGCGTTTGGTAAATTTGTGCCGAAATATAAAAAGAACATAAACATGTTTAGTAAATTTGTATAATTTTTTTTATTTCTTTTAATTTTTTAATTTTAATTTTAATTTTTCCTTTTCCTTTTTCCTTTTTTTCTTTTTTTTTTCTTTTTTCTTCTTTTGGACGATCGCCGGCCTCGTCCATGGCCGGTGACTAGCTAATGAGGGCCGGCGGCCTCGCCCAGCCATGACGAGGCTTGCCGGCCCCCGGTGAGGCCGAGCCTCGCCGTAGCTGGGCAAGGCTAGGCCTCGCCTTGGCTGTGCGAGCTCAAGCTCACCCAGATCTGGCGAGGTCGAGCTCACCCAGCGGCCGGCAAGGCTCGGCGTTGGCCCGGCGAGGCCGAGCCTCGCCGGCTGCGAAGCTCAGCCTCGCCGAATCTAGGCGAGATCGAGCTCACCCAGGCTGGCGCGAGGTCGGCCTCGCTAGGGGTCGGCGATGCTCGGCGCTGGAGTGTCGCTGGCCAAAGAAAAAAGAAGAAGAAAAGAAGAAGAAGAAAAAAGAGAGAAGAAAATAGAGGAGAGAGAAAAATTGTTCCAAATGTGTTTCTGAGAACAAAAAAATAGATGTGGAACAAAAACGCAAACAAATGCATTCCTGTTCCTTTTTTGTTCCCTGGAACAAAAAAAACAAAAAATCTGTTTAAAAACAAATTTTAGAAACAAAAACAAACGCAGCCTAACTGACCAGATACATGCCCCCGACATATCCGCCTGAACATTCATCACAGCAATCTACAAAAAGCTCTTGCTTGCTCTTCCCATAATCATTCAAACTTGCAAAGGGTCCACGCATGCTCAAGCCGGTGCAACATACAAAAAGAAAAATGTTGTATTTGGTAACGTTTCGTTTAAAAATTACTTCTAGGAACGTAAATAGAAAAAAAATATTTCGCTCCAAGGAACAATTTTTGAACAAAAAAACGCGTTTGATAAATCTACGCGTAAAATATAAAAAGAACAAAAACGCGTTTGGTAAATTTGTATAATTTTTTTATTTCTTTTAATTTTTTAATATTTTAATTTTAATTTTTTCTATTTAATTTTTTATTTTTCTTATTTATTTTTCCTTTTTTTCTTTTTTTCTTTTTTCTTCTTTTGGCCAGTCGTTGGCCTCGGCCATGGCTGACGACCGGCCGACGAGGGCCAATGACCTCGCCCAGCCACGGTGAGGCTCGCCGGCCCTCGGCGAGGCCGAGCCTCGCCATAGCTGGGCGAGGCTGGGCCTTGCCTTGGCTAGCCGAGCCTCGCCAGCTGCTGGGCGAGCTCAGCCTCGCCGGATCTGGGCGAGATCGAGCTCGCCCAGCCAAGGCAAGGCCGAGCCTTGCCAGGGGCCAGCGATGCCCGGCGCAGGAGCTTCACTGGCCCTCAACGGCCGATCGCCGGCCATGGCCAAGGCCGGCGACTGGCCAAAAAAAAAGAAAGAAAAAAGAGAGAAGAAAATAGAGGAGAGAGAAAAATCGTTCCAAAATTTTGTTCCAGAAACAAGAAACAAAAAAATTTTGTTTCTTATTTCTGTTCCAAATGTGTTTCTGGGAACAAAAAAATAGATTTGGAACAAAAATGCAAACAAAAACTCTGTTTAAAAACAGATTTTAGACACAAAAACAAACGCGGCCAAAGAGACTCTTTTCCTAGCGAACAAACCACACCCAATACCGCCAGGCACCATTGCCGACAGCCATGACGAGAATTAAATGAATTTGTTTAGTGCATGTACATTTTTTGATATTAGTGGTTCAGTCGATCCCTAACCGATTCAGAAATCAATTATCAATTGGGCTAAATTTTCATTTCAGGAGAAAAAAGAAATTGTAGAGTTGAGTGCATTAATTATTGGAGTTGTCTAAGTTGAGCAGATCTCACATACTTTCAGCTCATGATGTAGCTGCACACTTTTTAACTTATTTTCTGACTTCTTGAAATTCTCTTCAAACTGATCAAGCTCCTGCAACCGAACATAATCATCTATTGGTTTTTATTCATTCAAGATCATCTTAATGCGGGCTTTGAGTCACGCATGCAAACAAAACTTGGAAAGGTCCTTATGAAGGGCCAAGTGCTACAGGTCGTTAAATTAGATATTTGCCGAGATACTAATCTCGAGTGCTAAACTAATATTTTGGTACTTGAGATATTGCTTGGAGATAATACAGTTGGCCACAGCTCCCAAATCTTGCAAACTGTTTTCCCCCTAAGCCAGCTCTAGCCGACATACTAGGCTTGTCATAACGCCACTAAATATAATCCACCATTTTAAGTGTAAGGAAGAGATCTTAGTAAAGACGCAAACTTAGTTCAATCTCTATCGATGCTCATTTAGATGTTGTACTAGGAAAGTGGTGCCTGAAATGCTTGTCGTTAGCATGAGATTGTGGCTCTATCGGCAAACACACTGGTGGTCCTGAAATCAAACATATCTTATGCACCAACAATCAAGAGTATGCCGAAGCCCACAGCTGGAGCAACAACTACTTCAACCCACGAAACTCAAAAGTTAATTGAGCTGGACACAAGCCACCCTAGTTGGCCCATGCAATTGATATCAGCAACTGTGCATAGATTCTATTCTACTATAACAATGAGTTAAACCTAATTGCATCTTGGTCTACTCATAGGGTTTGTTTAAGAGCGACGTGCATTCCCCAAGTTGTCCATCTCCATGTGACAACGCTGATTTCAATATCTGCTTCTTCCAAGCAGGCAAGACAAGGATAATATCCTATTGACAAAATACAAAAGTGTTAGAAAAAAATGACATGGATATGAGTATTAACATGATCGCTGAGGTAAATTCCAGCATAATGATCAAATAAAGTTACAGACGTTAAAAAGAATATCAAGTCTCTCGAAATGGGCAAAAGGTAAGATACCACTAGCACAATATAAGCAAGCTCTGAAGTGTGCAAATACAAGTGCAAACCACCCTGCACAGCAGAAGGTGCTAAAAAATCAGCTCCAACTCTCTTGCGTAACTCAAAGTCTGAGTGACAAGCTGCACGGATGGAATTTCCTTCCAAGGTGCAGATTCCTTTGCCTTCTAGAAATATGCAAACCCACTCTTAATCTCCCACTCGGGATGTTCCTGCATTCCAACAAAGATAGAAATGTTCAAGCTCCAAATTGCAGCTTTTTACATTGATATGAATCTACTGTTTACTATCTACATCAGCACTTTTACAAGCACGAGGTTTTAGTACTGAACCCACCTGCCAAGTTTGACCCCACCAGAGTGACAGCAAGGGCCAAATGACAAGTAGATGTGACAACTGTAAGTTTTATACCTGTCTATGATCCCAAAATAGGATAAATTATCATAATCATCGAAAAGGATATAAACTAGCAACTCCATAGAAGAGGTTTTATTAGATCCTCCGAAGGTCTGAACTAATGCAGGAGAGTAAATTATCCTACTGACTTTATTAGTCACTAATTGACAAATAGTCATATGCTTTTTCACTACATCTAGCAATTTCATCTCTGTTGTACAAAGGGAAAGAACAGAGTAAGCACGCAAAAAAGAATCTTTAAGTGTGACAATCTCACTACTTGACTAAAACCTTGAAATCTAGATGGGTCACACTTCCTGCTTCTATTGGCATATTGTGATGGTTGATAGCAATTAGTACAGGCCATGTACCCTTGTATTCTAATTCAAAAGGAACAAAAAGCCACACAAGTCTATGACTCAATCATTCCATCAAAAATGCTATACTTCCAAAAATAACTTCTGTTGCAAATATAGGAAGAGACACATCTAATTTTATTGATTACTGATCCAGTTGTATCCAGTTGAAGCTAACTTCAAATCTTTTGGCCGATTTAACATCTTAACAACAAAGGCACAGTAATTACCTGACTGTCTTGGCCAGAAGGTCCATAAAATAAACATAAGTCTCATGAGGCACCGTCTGCCTAGCACTCAAAACACGATTATAGACCCCTTTCACGAAAGATTGCTCCAACTCAACAGCATGCTTGATGCAAGGATTCTCCAGGGCAGCATATGAAAGCAATTCAAGTTCAGTATGGAACTCAGCTATTCCATTCTGCAAAAGGAGTCTTGACAGGTTTAGACCTAAAATAGGGTACTCTTGAGGAGATGGTGAAATACGGCCACTACTCAACCATTAGAATTTTCAAGTAAGTTTACATTTAAATGGCGATTGCAAAATGGTCAATAAAGCAATAAGGATGGGAAATCTTTCTCATAATCTAGCAATCCTGGTCTAATGCCTTATAGTGTATGCACATGCACGTGACATGAGTATGAACAAACAATTTTAAGCAACGCCAGGACAAAAGTTACCGTGCATTTGTATAATAAGGCTTCAGTTGAAAAACATCTTGCTCAAAGGCATCTTGATCTTCCATCTTCACACTCATAATAACAGCACGCTCATTAAGTACTGAAGAGTTCTTTAGGAAGTCAGGTGATGTGAGGCTTCCACATTCAATTCAGCAACTGAATGACATTTAATCTTTCTCACCAAAACCAACTCTAACTTATGTTGTGCATCTTCTACATAAGTCTCAAGCATTCACCGTGGTCCACTGTGCATGCAAATCCAATGAAAGTGTGGTTTTGCAAAAGATCCTGCGAACCCAATGAAAAGTGAGGTGGCAAAGTCTTTGCACTTGTTAGCTTTTTATTAGTATTGTCATCTTGAAGATCAAGTAAGACTACATTGTAAAGATGGAAACAAAATGTGCATTGTGGAGCAGAAGGGTGTACTGAAAAGAAACAAGAAAAGCCAAGGATAATTTGAAAATAAACAGAAAAGAAAAAGAAGTAGAAGGAATAAACAAGGAAATAAGTATTAAGAAATTGGAAACGTTTGGGTGGTTGGGAATTCCTCAAATGTTCAGTATACATCATCATAAAAGATGACGAGATCCATCAATGATGGTCACATCCTAACAGCAAGGAGTTAATTCATCATAACGCCATGATTCAGAAGAGGCGGACCATTGTTGCATACCCACCCTTTAAATTCCTGTTGCTCTTTCCCGATTCGTCAGAAGTATCCATTAAGCAAACTAATGATGACTTTCATTGTTCTTTCGCAGCAGGAGGGACATCATTTATCAGAGAGGGGCAACAGCAATTAGCAATGATTTTACCATGCAAAGGCTACATCATGGAACACTCAAGACTCTATCAAATTGCAAACCCCAGATTCATTGACTCTGGTCAGTCTTGAGAGCGTTATGCAGCAAATGTAGAAAGCAAAATTACATGTTCATAGAGCTCAATTTGGAGTCTAGGAAAAAATAAGGGGAAAAGAAATTCCTTATATGATTGTCCTATGCCGTCTCTTCGGAATACCATCAATCAGGAGCAAGCACAAGCCTATAGCCAATGGCTATTTCAACCTACTGAACTAAAAATTGAACTGGACACAAGCAAACCTAGTTGGCCTTCCTATGTCAATGCTTTGCAACTCTTTGACCAACAGAGACACATGATGTCACCAAGTGTGCATATATTTGATTCTACTATAACAGATTAAACTTAATTGTATCTAGGCCTATTCATAGGGTTAGATTGATTAAGAACGACGTATACATTCGCCAAGTTGTCCATCTACATGTGACTAGACTGATTTCGGTTTCCAGTTCTTCCAAGCAGGTAAGCAAAGGAAAATATACTACTGATCAAATGCAAAAATGTATTCAACATCAAAATGGATACGATTATTGAAAATAAGTATTAAATTTGTCAAAATGAGCAAAAGGGATGAGATGCCATCATCATAAAATAACCAATCTTCAAAGTGTGCGGATACCAGTGCAAACCACCACGCACTGCAGCAGGTCCTAAACAATCCGCTCCAGTTTTCTTGTGTAACCCAATGTCTGATTGATAAGCTGCAGGGAAGGAATTTCCTTTGATAGATTAAACATAATTGTATCTAGGCCTATTTATAGGGTTAGATTGATTAAGAACGACATATACATTCTCCAAGTTGTCCATCTCCATGTGACTAGACTGATTTCAATTTCTGGTTCTTCTAAGCAGGTAAACCAAGGAAATGTACTACTGATCAAATACAAAATTGCATTCAACAACGAAATGGATATGATTACTAAAACTAAGTATCAAATTTCTCAAAAAGAGCAAAAGGGATGAGATGCCATCAGCACAAAAAAATCAATCTTCAAAGTGTACAAATACCAGGGCAAACCACCGTGCACTGCCACAGGTCCTAAACAATCCGCTCCAGCTCTCTTTTGTAACCCAATGTCTGATTGATAAGCTGTAGGGAAGGAAACTCCTTTCAAAGATGCAGATTCCTTGGCCTTTTGAAAATATACAAACCCACTCTTATTCTGCCACTGGGGATGCTCTTGCATTCCAACAGGTAACATATGTAATTGTTCAGTCTCCACAATACAGCTTTTATGTGGATAAATTCTTTTCCACACATTTCAAGCACAAGGTTTCCATACTGAGCACACCTTGCCAAATTCAAACTCGGCAGAGTGATGGCAACAACCAAATGACACATAGATGTTGTAAGCATAAGTTTAACATAGTCCTTGGTTCCAGAAGAAGATAAACAATCATAATAATTGAAGAGAGCATAGATTAGCAACTCAATAGAACAGATTTTATGAGACCCTTCGAAGATCTAAACTAATAAAGGAGCAGATATTTACCTCCAAGTAGAGAAAGCCAAAATCGTTTCATAATATTTACCTCCTTATATATGCCACAAGTTCTTGGTCGGAGGAGAAGAACAACATTTGCCGTGCGTCACCAATTTGACAAATAATCATATGCTTTCTCGCTAGATCCAGCAATTTCATCACCGTCGTTCAAAGGGAAAGACTAATGAGAGCACACATGAAAGAATCTTTAAATTATATCTTGCAGCCTTTACATGTAGGAGACAGGGATACTGATAAAAACAAAAATGTAGGAGACTGGGAGATGCAAAATGCATCGTTGTATTTCTCGTCATCGTTCATCTATATACAAAGAAATCAATTGCACAAGTTGAAAGCAACACGCCCATTTCAGATAAATGTACCCCATCGTCAAACACCTGACCAGCATTACGGAAATGATCGGATCTCCTCTCCTTTCCTCCCCTCTCCAAGGCAGCAGCTTCCAACGATGATTGTTTTCCAACGCCACGACAAGCGACGACTCTTTATTTCTTCAGATGCCTCCCCCCATCAAGCGTCTTTTAGAGAAGCAACGAATTCGCTCCTCCTCCTCCTCCTCCTCCTCCTCGCGGTGCTCGCGAGAACTTTGCAGTCTTCCATGAGCAAAAGTCGATGGGTTCTCTCGACAGCGAGTGTGAAACAGCAGATTCCACCCCCACCCCCCCCCCAACCGATTGGGAAGTCCTCAAGGATGAGAGGGAAAACGAAACGAATAATGAAGATTTATGATGGAAAGACGACGACATGGAAAATAATTAGTCAAGGAATATGCCATAATACAATACTCTATTTTCACTCATTGATATATGAGATTAGATATTTATGGCCCCCCTAACAACCCACAAGTTCACGCGCCCCTCCCTCCTCTTTCGCCGGACAGCTGGGGCCACCCTTGGCCACCCACATCATTATCCCTCTCTCGACATGCTGCACTTCTCAAGCTCCTTCCATATTTCGTCCCAACCGTTATATGTAGAGACATGTGAAGGTACCACCCTCAATTTGGGACACCCACTGACCCCTAATCGAGAAAGATGAGGCACGGCTCCTTCAGCGGCCCTCCACTCCTCCAACTCATATAATGCATGAAAAAGTAAATGCTTGAGTTGAGGAAAGCCTCCTGCAGAGCAAACCATTTCCTTTCCATCGAAAGCCCTATATACCAGCATGAGAACAACCAAGTGAGGCAATTTCTCCAATATTGGCATTGGATCTTCTTCGAGAAAGGAATATGTTAAGACCAACTTCCTCAATTGTTGGGGAAAACTCTTATGTTTTGGTAACTTCTCTATGGCTCCATAAATGGACACCTTACAAGAATGGGGATAATTTGACATTTTATTCAATTCGCCTTCAGGGTGTGAAGGAAAGCTTCCAAAATAAAAAGACGAGCATTGAAGGTGTTTCAAATTGAATTCAACAAGTTGCCGATATATCTCTAGCTCGATAGGATAAGATCGGATAGTTAGTTTTTGCATATTAGTAAATTTGCCTACATCGTTCACATCACATTTCTTCATACTAAAGTTTTTCAATGTCCGTAGATTCTTTAAAGTGCCCAACTGCAACTTCTTCCTGCCCCAGTGGAATTTCTCGTTGACAACAAATTGGAGAGGAAGACGAAGATACCTCAATCTTCTCATCTTCCACAGCACATTTGGCACGGAAATCCCATATACACTCAAAAGCAGGTCCAAGAATTCCAAACATATAAGGTTCCCCATAGATTGCGGCAAGCCCCAAAAATGACCATTTTTTAAACTTAAGAATCTTAAATGGACTAGATCTCCCAATGATTCAGGTAAGTTTCTCCTTAGGATAAGATTCTCTAGTTTCAAAACTCTGAGAAACTTACAATGGTTGATAATAAGATAAAATGGCTTCGAGTTCCATTCGAAGGATCCAAAGAACATGAGAGTTCGAAGGTGGACTAGAGTCCTTCTTGATGCTTTTAAGCTCGGAATCACATTTCTATTAAGAGAAAGCCTTCGTATTTTGCAACTTGACTCGACTTTTATTGCCATTGAAGCGGAACAATTCTCTGTCTCATTGTCCTGTTGAATGTTAAGAATGCTTAGAAAACTCTCTTGCACAGCCTTGGAGATGCATAAGTCTCGCATTAGGTCATGAAGGTGGCACCTTTTGATCTTTCCACTTAAATTGAATTGCACTTGAACCATGCCCCTATTAACCAACTCCGTTAAATATTGCTCTGCTACATCTTCCACTGAAATTTCTCTCTCTTTGTCGTATGCATTCAACAACACAAAGCCTTCAGTAATCCACATGTAAAGAACTTCCGTCACAAGGATTTCTGCATCCTCAAGAAAGCTACCCAAATAGAGGAAGCATGGCTTTAGATGCCATGGTAAATCTTCATAGCTTAAGGCTAACACTTTTGCTACATCACTCTTATCACTAAAATGCAAATTGATCTTTTCGTGAATAGTCTTCCACTCGTTGACGGCCAACAGTCCACCAAGCACAATGATAGCCAAGGGTAATCCTGAACACTTCTTAAGGAGTTCATATGCTAAGTTCCTCATGTCTTTGGTGATTACTACACAATATCAGGCAACAAATTGCAACTCAGCAATAGGAAGATGCAACTATAATAAAAAGATTACTTCAAGGACGAATATATGCTTTTAAAAGTATAAGTAAGACGCTATAGTTCTTTATATTTGTGGTTCATTTATGCTTTTGTAAGGGGAAAATAGGGACCACAACAAAGCTCTTGTATAGGCCTCCATCTATGCCTTGAAGATCAAGAAGTATAAACTGTGGCTTGAATTAAGTGACTCAAGCAAATGCAAAACAACAATAAAACTACTTGATGAAGAAATATGAAAGTAGCACAAGGATGACTCAAGTGTGATCTCTTGTCACTTGAATGTGCTACTAATCTCCTACACAAATTCGAGTGAAATCTCCATGTTGCCACATAACAATTCATGATTTTCCTTGTCAATCTCTACTCTTATTTTTAAGCCAACTATTCACAATTGCAAAAAAAGTGGACTTGAGATGAAGCTTACGAAAGAAGTAACATATCTAGGCTTCACATTATTTCATAAATCCTACCAAAATCGCTTATTTTTGGCCTTATAAAAGCCTTTTTGATATTTAGCCTCGTTAGAAAGGAGGAGCAAAGTTTTGGATGTTGGTTTAATGGTATAATTGTTAGCTAGTAAGAAATAAAAGGGGCATCTGATTCCCCAAATATTGAAATTATGGTGCCTAATACTTGATACTTCGATCATTTGAATTCCATTATAATTATCGATTCATAAATTGCTAAAGTTACTGAAAGGCGAAACTGAGCAATGAAGTACCTGGTGGTATTTGTCCCTTCATCTCTGACTGTTTTGCAATACCTTCTATAGCTTGGCCCGCAACAATACCTTGACCAACTTTAGGTCCATCAGAAGAAATTTCATCAGCTAATCCTACAATGATAATCGATGCGCCATAAATCAGAATCAAGTAGGCAATATAATCTCTTGAAGCTACTATAGGTTAAAACAATAACCTTAGAGAAATCTTACCTTTTGTTTCGGGGAAAACCCTCTTCATTAGCAGATCCCAGCTCTCTTGGTCCGATAAGCACCGTGGTTCATGGAAAAAACCTTGAGGATCGATATACTTCGCTACTTCTTTATTGCGAGTTGTTATCAATAGCTTACTTCTTGAGTCATTGACCGGGAATGCATCTCGAATGCTGTCCCATGCCTCTTTGGTCCAAATATCGTCAAGAACTATGATACATCTCTTCGCTTGTTGGATTTCATATAGAGTTTTGAACAATTCATCATCCATCATCTCCATAACCTTCTTTCTCTGATCAGGGATCAACTTAACGAGAATTCCTACCAAGATATTCTTCGGGTGATATTCTTGAGATACGCAAGCCCAAGTGATACTATTGAAAGTGTTCTTTACTTTGTCATGAGCGATGACCTTTTTGGCGAGTGAGGTCTTACCCAAACCACCCATTCCCCATATAAAAATAACTCTACGCATTTCTCCATCAGTCAATAGCTCTTTCACCAATTCCGCAATACTATCTTCCCTCCCAACAAAATCCTCCTTGAAATGGTCATAAGTCCGTTTCGGCATCAAAGCTCTCGCCCGTTCACGTTCACCTTCATTCGCAGATTGTATGCCAAGAACCAGCATGCTCGTTCTAAGATTGGAGATGCTGGATTTTAAGCCCTCAATCTCTGTCCCCACCCCATGAACCTGCATGCATGAGCACTTCGCCAAGAAGCGAGCATATGCTTTGATGATGTTTTTTCCCTCCTTCAGCGTGGCTCTAAGGATGTATCTCTCGATGAGGTCCTCAGCATCATAGGCCAAGTCTCGCAGTTGTGCGACACATTCTCCAACAGCTTCGTTGTGCTGTCGTCTCGCATCTGCATCCCTCAGCAAGCACTGGATTAGCCTCAGCTCCCTCTGCAGGTCCTGGACCTTGTCCTCCACGCCCCTCAAGAATTTGGCCTCATCGACGAGCAGCTTTCCTATTGTCTGCCCCACGGACGAAACAACAGACTCGGCCATTGGTATTGCACTGCTTAGACTATGATCGGTGGAGATTATGATAGAGAATGACTTTGAGAATTCGCTTCTGATGCGTTAACGAGCTCTGAACATATAGGCCTGTGAGTTGCGTAGAAGAGAGAAAAGGAATAAGTACTTAGAAAGTTGCTTGCTGCATTGATTATACCCAATATATATCTGCCGATACAAGTAAATCGCCCGAAGAAGAAAAGAATGAGGTAACGGGGAAGTTTACAGGCATATATTCTCGCCGCAGGTAGAAGAAATGCTTTGTCGCTATAGTTACAGACGCAAGAGAATCAACCCCAACTGAATGTGATTAAATTTCTCGAAAAGGCTTATGATGATGCTTTCTTGTTTGAAGGACGAATCGTGAATTAGCTTGACCAGCATTCCCGAATACGATGCTTTCTTGTGGAAGCGGTATCTCGCAGCAATTACTTGCAGCTCTCGAAATCCCTAGAAGATCTTCTTCTTCTTCATCCTCCCCAAATGCAGAAACCGCCGCCACGGATGAGGCTCCCACGAAATGGAACAGTCACCTTCACGAAGCACCTCAAGCAGAAAGCGCAAGGTCTACCGCGACGGCTTCCTCTCTCTCCACTCCTCCACCGCCAAGGTGCGTTCCCTCTCTCTCTCACTACTGATCTCCTCTGCCGTTCATGTCCTGCTCAACTCGATCGGCAAATTTAGTTACCTTCGGTTGATTCGGTTTGATTGACTTGTCTTTGTCAAAACTGCAGTGCCAATCGATCCGTTACCGTTTGTCTGTCACTGTGGATTGCTCTGTTCTGCGCTTTTGGTCGTTATGCTCTCCATATTAAGTCGCCAGTTACGTTCTTGATATTGCTGCGTATTCACTGCCTCCTTTTAGCTTGAGGTTACTGAAATAATGAAATCATTGACGGGTCCATTTCTATTCTTCAGCCATATTCGACATGCCTGAGCATGTGATGTTCTTTTGTTGGCCGTGTTCTCCCACTGTTCTGCGTTAGTTTAACTGAGCATGTCCTACTTGGAGATTGACGTTTTGCTATCATGTCGAATGGCAGGTTTTGTACACGACACAAGTAACTCAAACGACCAAGAAATACCATAATGGTCTTTTGCAGCTTGAAGTTCGCAGATCCCTAGGGAGGCAGGTCATTCCAAAGCACTTTCAAGGACGTTTTCATCCTTAAGCTGCTGTTTTTCATTGAACTGGGCTGGCTGCTTTGTTTGCTGATCCAACATGAATCACTCCTGTTTTTTAAATAGTGATCATTATGTGCCCAAGTATCACATTAATTCAAGTGCATTTCACTACCTAAAGAATTTAAAAAGCCTTTTGCACCCCTTATTTATAGGTCCTGGAATTACTTTTATGCTCATTGTTTTCTTCCCCTTGGATCATTCAGGTCACGCTGTATGATGCCAGTGTCATGGACTGGACCCGTCACCCTAGCAGAAAAGTCTTGGTGAATAAATTTCTCAGGAAAGATGAAGTGTTGGGAACTGAAAAATTGCCAGTATTTGATTCTCACTTGGTTGATATGGGGGAGCATGTAGTAAAAGAAAGGGTGCTGATAGGTTTGAATGATCATGAACCACGTCTCGCTGCTGGAGAAATGAAGACAGGCCATGGGCAGGTGGATGGTGCTAAATTTGATCAACCAACCAATCCAAGGAGGTTTGCAGCGTTATCAATTTATCCAATGCTATTCAGATGTTTCAATAAGTTTATTGTATTCACTTGTAGTTTTCCTTGATGCATCCTGTTTGTCTAGCTATATCCTAGTGAAGGACTGCAGCGGTTATTTAAGTGGCTCTTTGGGTATTAAGATAGACTTGTAAATGAATATGTTGAAAGAACATGTTAACAGCAAGTTGCTAACTCCCTAACCAAGGAGGGGCACTTATATGAGGGGTGTTATACACCCGACATGGTCACCTCAAGATGATTGAGAATTGGGGCATCGAATTCTTTCTTCCATAAATATTAATTCTATGTGCCTCAGTTATTTGATTCCTAACTCCTTATCTCTGGATGTTACAGTACTCTGGCATAAACATGCAGACAAAACTTCAGGGAAGGTTCATCCAGCGAGAGATTCAGTTTCAAACAGTGGAATTTCTAGCATGAAAAAGCACAGATTGTGTCAGGAGAGTTCCCTAGACCAAGCCTCCATGCAATGGTGATTACTCTATGGAGAAATTTCTCTTTATGAGGATTGTCTTCGACCTTTTGATGTTACTATCTTTAGCACGTGAAGTTGGATTTAGGCACAATAAAAATAAATTTATCTTATTCAGGTGCATCAAGTAATTTACAGTAAGCTTTGTAAAGACCGCAAAATGGATAGATTGTTCCATGGACCTGCTCTGGAAAGAGATTGTCATGCAATTAAGCTTGGGATTGGTTTTATTGATTCTGATGCCTCGCTCACTTTACTTTGCATTTCCTTCAAAGTTAACTCTCATGTTGATTGGAAGAACCTATGTTGTGTTACTTACTCCAGCTTGCAAATGATATCATGTAATCCACTTGATGCAGCCTATCAAATATTATCTGTCCTCCAAAAACCATTAGATCAAGTTACCATTGCCGAAGATTCATACGAAAGGAAGGCAACTTTTGCTTCACTAATGAAGGAGCTTCAGCATTCAGAGAAGTTTTATGATGGTACTCAAAGACAGAGCGCCAGCTGCTATACTAGCTTCAGTGAGGATGAGGACACTGGAAATCTAATCATTACTACTGACAATGAAGAGTTACCTGGTCTCATGAAGTCTAGAGGTTGGTTTTAGTGTGATTTCACTACCTTCAGCATTCTTTGAATGTTAGTGTTAGCTTTCTCGCAATATAAGTTTTCTCAGCTGACATTGTGAAACATCATCAGACTCAGCCTCTCATTTCAATGAATCTCACAATACGAGGGGCTTTGCAATTTGCAATTGGCAACTCACAGGTATTTCATAGTTACTTGCCCTGCTCTGTTTACAGTAATCAATTCTTTGAGCTCTATTTTGACCCGTCTGTGGCAAGGTTGTGACTCTAAGGGGGTGCATGATAAAAATTATTTCTTCCCGTAAATGATTTTTCTGCTTCCAGACCAATTTCTAACGTAAACTTGTTTGATAACGCTTATCAAATTTTCTATTTCTGAATAGATTTATTCCGTAAATAGAAATGGAGGAGAAATCGAAGTAAAAATTTTCTACTTCGATTTCTCCATAAATCAATTTCGATTTCTCCCAACCCTAATTTCACTCTTTTCTCCCTCGTACGCCTCTTCTTTGCCCAAAATAAAAATAAATATATTCATTTAAAAATAAAATAAAATGTATTAAAATAAATAAATTATTTTTTTGTTAATCATTTTATTTTTAGTTTACTAAAAATAAATTTATTAAATTTATTTATGATAAATAAATAAATATTTTTATTAAAAGTAAAATTATTTTTTATTTGCCTTGAGTGTTTTGCCAAATAAAATTAATTTTATTTTTTATTTTTATTCATTTTAAAATAAATTTATTTGTAAAATAAAATAAAATAGAATAAATAAAATTAATTTATTTAATTTATTTAAAATAATTTATTTATGATAAAAATAATAAATTTTTATTTGCCTCGAGTGTTTTGCCAAATAATTTTTTTTATTCATTTTAAAATAAATTTATTCGTAAAATAAAATAAAATAGAATAAATAAAATAAATTTATTATATTTATTTAAAATAATTTATTTATGATAAATAAAAATAAATTATTTTTATTTGCCTTGAGTGTTTTGCCAAATAATTTTTTTTTATTTTTTATTTTTATTCATTTTAAAATAAATTTATTCGTAAAATAAAATAAAATAGAATAAATAAAATAAATTTATTTTTATATTTTAATTTTAAAATAAAATGATATTTTTATTTTATTTTTTAATGATTTATTTTATTTTATTTTATTTTATTCATTATTTTTTTTGTTACTAAATCATTTTTATTTTTATTTTTATATTAAAGGTCGTCTGCCGGTCGCCGGGCCCGAAGGAAGAAACTTTGTGCCGTTATCAAACGAATTTCTATTTTTAGAGTAGAAATTTTGTGTCGTTATCAAACCAAGTTATTTTCGCTGTAAACTCTTCTGAAATGAAATAGAAAAATCCATTTCTGTTAAACTATTTCAACGTAATGGTTGTCATGCGCGCCCTAAGATCTTGAAATTCCATTAGAACTTAATGAGTTTTGATGTTTGTTGAAACTTTTTGGTCCGAACTACCAGACAAGCTGAATTAAAATTAGCAGCAGATAGCAACTGCTTGTAGGGAATTATCAGACTAGATGCATGAGGACCTGCTGAATTCTCAATTTCACTGAGCTTTGTATGACTAGCTTGTACATCTGCTGCAATTAACGTTTGCAGCCTTCTTATGAACAAGCTCGGCAATCTTGTTTCTGAAGCATCTCTTTCACACGGTTTTCACGGCAATGCTAATGATGAAACTATAACCACTGAAGGAGATAGGGATTCACTGAAAGTGAAGGCTGAGTGTCCTAGTTTTGATCTTGGATTTTGAACCATGTCCATTGCTTAATCAACTATATTGCTACTCTCAAGAGTCTGGATGGAGTGCGCAAGAGTCTCATGCCTATCACATGAAATCTGTACGGTTGAGCTATTGTTTTTATGTCGAGTGTTCTAGTGCCGAGTTCATTTGCAGCTCTCTGATCTAAAACTTATTTAGTTAAACAAAATAATCAATGTATTTCCAGTGATCTTCAACATATTGAGGTACACTTATGATGCAAAGAAACTGAGATATGGGTCTATCCAGTTTCCTTTATCCCCTGTTCTTCTTAGTTCTTGTCCAAGAATTTGTATAACTTGCTGTCCTTTCTTGACATCAGCATGCTAAGCAAGGCGTTGAAGAGATGTTTGTTTTTGCTGGAAAATAGCTCAATATCAGTTCTTCTGTTCCTCTCAACATGAGTAGACATTGAAGTGGATCTTTAAAGTTCCGATGGAAACTGGATGTTCATGTGGGCTTATAAGAGAATTGGTCATAAGAGATCATGTCCGCAAGACACGTCCAAAAAAAGTAGAGTTTAAAAGCTAAGCCACACTGAAGTTCATTTACGTAGATCTATCAACAAAAGAACCCAAACGTGTGAGTTGAAACTGAAATGGGGAGGCACGTTTTTCTGGTTAGGAAAAGTGTGGCTTGCATTAGGAGCTTGTTTGACTACACGACATATGATACAATCATAGGGTATGAAAACATGATGTAAATGCTATGTATGGCAATCTGGAGCATTCAAGTCGAGTGTGCTGACCTGCTTTTTTGTTGGATGAAGTACTCGTGAATTTAAAGGTGCCGGCTAGGGACGATCGTGGAAACTGTGTTGCCGAATGCGGTCTCCCGCATAAGGTTCCACTGTCAGCATCGGGTCTTTTCGAAGCTAGGATGATTAGCACATATTCTGTCAAAAGTTACCTGGCAAATGATACAGGAGTCTATATTTCTTGGATGTATGCCTTCGGAAATAAAAAATGCTATTAGTACGTCAGTAGTGGCATTTGATATTATTCTGTGACTAGTGAACTTTTGACATCTATTAGTCCAATCTTGTTCTATGCAATGTCCATAGTGGTAGCTAGACTAGAAAAAGAGTCATACATTACCTGCAGACATTTCGCCATATACTGCATTTGTCATGCAATATAGCAAATTCTTGCTATCTCCACCGTCTTTAGCTTTTGAAACTGAAAGAAGGTTCTTAAGCATGAGCCAACTCCAAACTTTTGGTCTTAATAAACCAACAACAAATCTTGTGAACGGAAGCATGCCTGGTAAGATATATCGCATGTGGTGCTTCGGAGTTCTTATTGCTAATGACTGCTGAGAAAGGCCTCCATGGTCTATGAACATCTCACACATTCGTAGTCTCTAGAACACATAAGCAGGTTTGAAAATTATATTCATTATCTGTGAAAAAAAAAGTTGATGGTACCAAAGATTGTTGTTCTCTGTGCCTCATTCCATATTATCATTGAAAGCAGGATATGTTATGATGTTTAAAATATCTTTTGCTCTTCTATCACAATGTGATATAATCCAGCCAGCACGACATGGAGTTTATCTGGAGTAATTTCAGATTTTCAAAAACTTAATTCTTCCTGCTGAGTTGCAATTTGTTAGACCCTGCACATAGCAAATCCGAGGGTATACAAGCCCTTCCCATCCTTAATGCTATAAGAAAAAGGACAGCCTAATTATATAGCACACCTCGCGAACACGAGAATCTGAGCTCAATTGCAAAGCCTCCTCAATCTTGTCATCCAAGAGACAGTTGACCTTATAAGTCATGGTGCCCAAGTGATCCACGGTTTTTATGAAAGTTTTTGTCGCATAATCTTTCAATGTGTTCACCACTCTACAATTTTGTCAAGGTCATTTAAGAAATGTGCAACGGGAAAAAAAAAAAAATGCTCATCCAGTACACGACAAAGAAGTGAAAACCTATATATCGCACATTTGTTTCTAATCGTGTCTATTGTAAGACAATTCAAAATAATCAGCTGCTGAGTATAACTGCTTTCTAAGATCCTTCAAGTCTTGATCGGTGAAAAAGGTTACAATTAGCATGCAAGACAAATCCAAACCTTTTCACCTTTAAATTCAAATGTAGACTAGATCATGAGGAATTTTATCTAATAGGCCAAAAAAGTAGAGAAAAGTAACTTGTTCGTAAGCAAAGATAGATGAAAATGGATAAATGTGAACATAAGGAAACGTCAATCGAATTTTAAGGTAAACCCGTCTATGTAAAGTACCTTCAAGCTATCTGAAAGTTGAAACTCTGTTGCATGTGGAGCTCATCATAATGTGAAGCTACCTGAGTAGCAGAAATTGAAGAAGGCAACTGGAAAGCATCCATCATACCAAAATTTAGAATATTTTCACCTATTACAATGAAGAAGAGGTAATCATATTCAAATTCACATCCTCAGGCACTGACTATCATTGTCCATTTCCAAGACATTGTCTTGTCCTAGTTCTAATTTTCCTTCTAACCAAGAGAACATTTTCCATCACTAATCTCTTTCATCGTCCAGCCAAATTATGCAACGTATTTCCTTCAAATTGATGTTCTTCACATATTCTTATCTCAACCATTTCCTTCCAACAAAGCTGAGGGTAAAATCCTGAGATATTGCAATGGTCACAGAGTTCTTCATGTGCCGATGACAACACTTCTTGCCAACGCAAGCGAACTTTTCTATTTGTTTCGTCAATTCACGGATCATATAGAGCATTGCCAAACCGCAAGTCCAAAATGAACAAGAGAAAAAATCTCGACAGGAGAGCAAAAAGCGTAGGCAGCAAATATGAAGCTGACATTACCTGCTCTTTTCCCTTTTCATCACAACACAATCCCAAAGCCTTGTTTCAGCTCACTAACATTCCTCGTTAAGGAAAAAAAAAGAAAAAAAAAGAAAAAAAAGATATCCAGATGGCCATAACCAGAATTAGTGATCTTCACCTTAAATCTCAATAATTCTTAGTCACTGTTTTTGCCCACAAGCCTCATGTATACGAGCATTTACTTCCGTCAATTAATTTAAGCTTTTACATATTGGGCATAAAAGGTAGATTCTCGCCAATCCAGTCACCGTGCCCGTTCATTTAGCTTACAAGTTATATCATCCCTCGATATCTACACAAGGGCGTAACACATAAGATGTTACAATTACAAGTTATCCTTATGCAAAGATCAAGTGTAATGTCTCTTCGTGATTGGGGTAATACAATCCTCTTTAATCACTATCACCCACCGAAAACATTGAAGTTTTTCATTTGTGAAAGATACTGTGTCGGTGTTGCATTTGGTACTACACAATAAGTCAATTATCTACAAAGCCACCGTACATCGGTTGTCACTTGATGTTGGCTCGAGTCTTTTCATCAATGGAGCCCCACTACATTAAGACAATAAAAAATAAAAATAAAAAAGGACATAGTTCATTTAAAATAAAAGATTTTACCCACATAAAAATCAAGTATGGTTTGGTGATTTATAATGACATTGCCGTTAAAGTCACTGGGAGTTCCATCTAATATGCTTGCTGATGAATTCAATTTAATTCTTCAACAAAATTTGTCAGATCAAGGATGGGCTGATCGCATCATCGGCATACACAGGGTTGATTATGCAAAATGATAGTCATCAATGGACTCTTTTAAGCAGTCAGAAGATGACTAATCGACATTTAATCTAATACAAACCAGCTCTAACTTATTGACTACATTTTCTATGTAAGTCTCAAGTATTCACTGGTGGTCGACTGTGCATGCAAATACAACCATAGTGAGGTTTCACAATAGATCATGTAAATCCCATTAAAAAGTGAGGTGGCGAAATTTTTGCTTTCGTGGACTTTTTGGTAGTGCCGCCGTCAAGATAGGAGATCGAGCAAAGGCTACACGGTAAGATGGAAACAAAACGTGTCGGACAGCCTGCTTGTAAAGAAACAACAGAAAGGCAACAATAATTTAGAAAGTAATGGAATAAACATGACAAAAATGTCTAAGAAATTGGAAACATATGAGGTGGGCAGGAATTCCTTGTCAGACCTTTGGTTTTTACATAATCATACGATATAATGAGATTCGTCCATGATTGTCACATTCCAACAGCAATGAGACCGTACATCATAACAAGATCATTTGGAAGAGGCGGAACCGTTGTTGGATACCCACCCACTAAACTCCTTCCTCTTTCCCCGATCCGTCGGAAGTATAAATTGAGCATATTAATGATGACTTTTGTCGTTCTCTTCCAGTCGGAGGAACATCAGTTATCAGAGGGGGGTAACAGCATCTAGCGACGATTTTGCCAGCTAAATCGTGGATCATGCAAGACTCTATGAAGTTGCAAACCCCCGAAACATTGATCCCTGCTCAGTACTGACAGCTTTATGCAGCAAATGTAGAACGCGAAACTGCATGTTCGCAGAGCTCCATCTGGAGTTTAGGGCAAAAAAAGGGAAAGGGAAAAACATAACCTGATTTTTCTACGCCGTGTCCTCTGAATACCAACAATCAAGAGATGCAGAAGCGTTTAGCTGGTGCGACAACTACTTCAACCCTACTGAACTAAAAGTTAATTGAAATGAACACAAGCAACCCAAGTTGGCCTATTCAATTGACGTCACCAACTGTGCATAGATTCAATTATACCATAGCAACAGGTTAAACCTAATTGTATCTTGGTCTACTCATATGGTTTGACTAAGAGCGACGTGTGCATTTCCCGAGTTGTCCATTTCCATGTGACAACACTGATCTCAATATCTGCTTCTTCCGAGCAGGAAGACAAAGGATAATATCCTACTGACCAAATACGTGTTTGACAGAATGCCATGGATATGAGTACTAACATGATCGCTGAGATAAATCCATCATAATGATCAAATAAAGTTACATGCATTAAAAAGAATATCAAGTCTCTCGAGATGCCATTAGCACAAGATAACCAATCTTTTTAAGTGTGCAATTACAAGTGCAAACCACCACACATGGCAGAAGGTCCTCAACAGTCCACTCCATCTCTCTTGCGTTACTCAAAGTCTGATTGATAAGCTGCAGGGAAGGAACTTCTGTCGAAGGTGCAGATTACTTTGCCTTCTGGAAATATACAAACCCACTCTTAATCTCTCACTCAGGATGTTCTTGCATTCCAACAGATATTGAAATGTTCAGGATCCACATTGTAGCTTTTTACATGGATAAATTCTTCAAAACACTATGAATCTACTGTTTACTATCTGCACCAGCATTTTCACGAGCACGAGGTTTTAGTATTGAGCCTCCCTTGCCAAGTTATACCCCAGCAGAGCGATAGCAAGGGCCAAATGACACGTAGATATGGCAAATGTAAGTTTCGTATTTGTCTGTGATCCCAAGATAGGATAAACTATCATAATCATTGAAAAGGACATAAACTTGCAACTCCATAGAAGAGGTTTTATGAGAACCTCCAAAGGTCTGAACTGATGCAGGAGACTATGTTATCCTACTGAATTAATTAGTAAATTAGAATAGAATTCCAGGAAGAGAAAGCTAAAGTCCTCTCATTAATTTTACCTCCTTGATATATTCCGCAAGTTCTTGGTAAGAGGAGCATAGCAACATTTGCCATGCATCACTAATTGACAAATAGTCATATGCTTTCTTGCCACATCTAGCAATTTCATCTCTGTTGTACAAAGGGAAAGAATAGAGTAAGCACACATAAAAGAATCTTCAAGCATGACAATCTCACTATTTGACTAAAACCTTGAAATCTAGATGGGTCACACTTCATGCTTCTATTTGTATATTGTGATGGTTGATAGCAATTAGTACAGGCCATGTACTCTTGTATTTTAATATAAAAGCAACAAAAAGCCACGCAAGTGTATGACTCAATCATCCCATCAAAAATGCTATACATTTCCAAAAACACCTTCCGTTGCAAATATAGGAAGAGACATCTAATTTTATTGATTACTGATCTAGTCGTATCCAGTTGAAGCTAACTTCAAATCTTTTGACCGATTTAACATCTTAACAACAAAGGCACAATAATTACCTGACTGCCTTGGCCAGAAGGTCCACAAAATAAACATAAGTCTCATGAGGCACCATCTGCCTAGCACTCAAAACACGATTATAGGCCCTTTCCATGAAAGATTGCTCCAACTCAACAGCATGCTTGATGCAAGGATTCTCCAAGGCAGCATATGAAAGCAATTCAAGTTCGGTATGGAACTCAGCTATTCTATTCTGCACAAGGAGTCTCAACAGGTTGAGACCTGAAATAGGGTACTCTTGATGACACTGTCCTAAAGTTGGGACGGACATCCTTTCTTGTAAATTCCACTACCTGACCAAGACCAACCTCCTCATATGCAGGGGTATATACTTCCATAATGTCGTTAGATTCCCCAAAGAATATAATCGCAGCTTTTTTGAATAGGCAATGCGGAATTTATCGGAAAAATGGAGATACTCCAAGAGCATACAATACATCTCTTTATAAACCAATCTTTATAAGTGGAAGTTGTTTGTGAGAAAGAATTGGATGAACGTGATTCGCCTTCTCGATGAACATGCAAAGTACTCGGCTTTTCGTTGCAAGTCATCAGCAAGAGTATATAATAATACATCCCTTTGTAAATCAATCATATCTCTAGCATTCTTCTTTAAATATAATAAAAACTCCAGGACTTTGCAAAGTAACAACTGTGGGCCATAGGAAGAGTCAGCCTTGATAAAATAAGCTTACCCATTTAATTTTATAATTTTTATCGACGAAAAGTCTTAATGGGAACTTCATCAGAATTCTTGACATAAACACGAAGACATGACATATTTTTCACTGTACTAGAAATGAAATGCAAGAGATTTCTCCTTACAAATTGAATTTTATGAATGAGTGCTTCAAAAATACTTGTTATGTATCCACTCAAAAAATATTTCAATTTACCATTGTTTTCTCGTGTTATGTATCATTAGTACATTGAAAATGAATTTTTTTTTTCTGTTAGGTATGATTAATAAGTATTGGGGATTGAATGTGTTAAGGTGAATCCTAACCATTCTAAGAAAATAACAATCAATATATTGAAATTGCGCAATCGAGTATAATCGAAAACTAAAGCGCAAGCAGCAACCTAGCATCATTTCTAAAAAAGAATAAACGTGTCCAAAAATCTTATGGTGAAGCTTTAAAGGCTTATTCAATTGAATTTCAATTTTCTAAGAATTTTTCACCTTTTAAGAGAAAACTACTCAAAATGCGAAATTTTAAGATTTTTCCAAAGATATCTAATTTTTCTGAATTTTTATGAATTTCCCGATTTTTTAAAAGAATTTTCGGAATTTTTATTTTTTTTTCGAATTTTTAATTCTTAATTTTAAAGGATTTATTCAGAAAATAAGGACTGGACCCGGCCGGAACGTAGGCTGAACTTGACTCTCGGGCTTGGGCCACGACATGATTGGGCTCGTTTAAAACTAACCCATTTCGAAAAGAAAACCCATCCAGCCTATTTGATAGAAATTAAGCACACTAAGCCCATCTCGCTAAGCTCAGCCCAAGCACGTCTAAAGATAAAACCAGCCCGACTTTACCAACCCCAGCTCATTAAACCTATTTAAACCCAAAGCCTATTAAGCCTAATTAAAACTAAATAAGCCCAACGTAGTCATTCGTCACTCTCTCTTCAATTTCTCTTTTGACCTTTTTGTTCTTTTGTTTCCCTTTTGCCTGCATCTTCTTCCCCATCGCAGGTCTCCTTCCCGAAGACTTCCTCACGAGACCTTCACCCAAAGCCTCTCCACCGGTGAACGCCACACAAGAATTTCATCGCACGAACCCACACTGGAAATCTAATCGATCCGACGTCAACACCTAACGTCGCCGACCATCACCAAGTCATCTTTGCCAGTCACTACTCCGGCTTACGCCGGACTCATTCCGGCGACGGTTAGAGCTCATCGGAAACATGCATCAAGAAACAGACGCCATAGCAACAAAGAAAGCACATATATGCACGCCGAGACAAAAAGAAAGGACTGACTATAGCGGCCTCTAACCGCGGGCTCCTCCGGCGAAGGGTGTGGATTTTCCGACGAGAAGACGTTCATCCATGGCCGACTCGGGCATCAAACGGTACGCCACAAAGTCAAAGGGAAACCCAGATTCAGTGATAATGCAACGATACTACAACAAACCGAGCGCAAAACGAAGATTTCAAGCATCGATTTGTGAACTCGAATTCGGTGCTTCATTCAAGCATTTTGTCAAACGGTTGATGTGCGATTCGGAATCCCATTTTCAAGTTCAGATTTAACATAGTTCGGGGGCATAAACCCAGCATATTAAGCTCTAAATCAATGCTATCGGAAACAAATCAGCATGGGTTTTGTACAATTTGCCCAAAATCTCGTCGTTTCAGTCTCACGTTCTCGAACTCAATAAGCGAGGGAAAAGCGGAGCGTCTCCGGGGTTAGCTGGCTCGGGAGACAGCTGCAGCGAACGGCGACGGGCGAATTGGCTTCTGCAGGAGGTCGAGGCGACTCAGACGAACCACCGGCGAAGGGGGAGAAAATCTCTCCCTCTCGGTCTCTCTCTCTCCGCTTTCCTCTCTATTTCCAGTGAGCCCCCTCAGGCGGAACGTCCTCTCTCTCTTTTAACGACCTCCAGCAGGTGCGCATGGCTTCTGCCACCGCCAGCTTGCCGTAGCCGGTTGATCCCTGACCCAGAAATCGCGCTGCCATCGGCCCTGCTCGCGCCCTGCTCCTGGACGTCGCTCTGTGTTGCAGAGGCGTGGGAGAGATGCGAGGGAAGGAGGTGGCCAGACAAATCATAGTACAGATGGATGGCTTGATCGGTCTGCAATGGTCAGCCCAATTCGGTGACAGGTGGGGTTTGGTTTGCTCGTTTTCAATCTTTCAAGAAGTGTGTAGGAATAAAGCAAAAGCCATCGCCACCCTCTCTCTTTCTCCCTCTAGCCTGCCCCGACAAAGGAGCTGGCAAGCACAGACCAGGACCAAACCCTAGCGCCCATCTGGGGTGTCGTAGGGGCGCCGCTGCGGAGAGGAAGAGAGGAAGGAGTTTGGGCCGGGTCCAAACCAATAAAGGGCAATCATAAGCCGTTTCTTGTACTTCTACAAAGAAGAAGAGGAGAGAAATGATGAGGAAAGACCTTTGAGTGAGAAGATTTAAAGAGACCATCTTCCAGACTATTAACAATCTCCTTCAGCTTCTGCATTTGAGAGTCATTCATTGACTACAGATGCCGCTGTGCTAAGAGAACAAAGCTGAAAAGGGACAGTAAAAAGTTCAATCAGCGAACAAGGACTCAATGGAACTATGGAGGTTAAAGCACAAGAACAAGTGCTCTAGATTAGATTACATCTTCTCTTGCATATAGTTCCGAGCTCTAAGAAGATCCGTGTCCACGCTCAATGCAGAATGGGGGACACCACTGCCTGCAGCCACTAAATTCAGGACAACATTGCCACTTTGCTTGGACACTGCAGGCAACTGAGTGCCCGATTGACTAGATACATGCCCCAACGTATTTGCCTCTACATTCATCACATCAATCTACAAAAGCTCTCAATCTTCTGTAATCATTCAAACTCGCTATACATGCCTGAGCTTGTGCCACATACATTAAAACTCTATTCACAGTGAACAAACCACACCCGATACCGCCAAGCACCGGCACAAACAACCATAACAAGAAATTATAGAGAGCACATGCCTTTGGATAAATTCTATTTGGCATAAGGCTTGACATAAGGCTTCCTGTGTTTGCATTTGTTGGCTGCATGCTGCTACTCCTAGCCATATAACTCATTGGGGCATCCACTGAAGATGTCGCCATCATGGTTGAACTCCCATTATGCAACAATCCAAGGGTTGGAATCATCATCGTCATTACATTAGGATTGACTGGATTTTGATTATTAGGAGGTGGATGATTGATCAAATTATGCAACCGGGACTCCAATGTGCCTAAATTCATATACTCATCCTACATGATTGTAATTTTCAAGAAGCAAAAGAATGTCAAGTACTATTTACCGAAAAGAAAGGAAATGCTGATAATAACGAGAAAAAAATAGGTGAAACCAGGCAAGAGAAATGAATAGATTATTGGCTCTTGCAAATGTAAAATGTAAAACACTAAAAAAACTTAATAAAAGGCAATCATAAGCTGCTTCTTGTACTTCTACAAAGAAGAACAGGAGAGAAATGATGAGGAATGGGACCTTTGAGTGAGAAGATTTAAAGAGACCGTCTCCAGGCGTTTAGCAACATCGTTCACCTTCTGCATTTGAGAATCATCAATTGGCTGCTAATGCTGCTATGCTAAGAGAAAAAAGTTTAAAAGGGACAGTAAAAAGTTCAATTAGCAAACAAGGACCAGTGGAACTGTGGAGGTTAAAGCACAAGAACAAGTGCTCTAGACTAAATTACATCTTCTCTTGCATATAGTGCCGAGCTTTGAGAGTATCTGTGTCCACGCCAAATGCAGCATGAGAGGCGCCAGTGCCTGTAGCTACCATCTTCGGGACGACGTTGCCATTTTGCCAGGACACCCCCTACAACTGAGCACCTGACTGACTAGATACATGCCTCGACATATCCGTTTCAACATTCATCACATCAATCTACAAAAAGCTCTCACTCGCTCTTCCTGTAATCATTCAAACTCGTAAAGGGTCCATGCATGCTCCAGCCAGTGTGACATACATTAAAAAAAAGAAAAAAAAAAAAGGACTCTTTTCGCAGCGAACAAACCACACCCAATACCGCCAGGCAACCATTTTAGACAGCCATGACGAGAGACTATAGAGAGCGTCAACAAAACAAGCAAAGGCAGACGATGTTCCACATCACTCTTATAAAAAATCTCTCAAGCACGGGAGGAGGGAGAAAATTAGGAGAAATTCACATCCAGATGCTCCAAAAAAAATCAAAGTTTTGATAATGGGAGACAGATTAAGGACTAGAGAACGTCGAGTGTGAAACAAAAGAGGACGAAATCGGGACTGATGAACCTGAAGTGATGTGCGGTTGGGGACGAGAAGAGCGACGTGCAGTAGCAGTGATCTCAATTCGGAGCTCAATCGGATCGATCGCGATGATCTACGGTCATCTCAATTCGGAGCAAGAATTTCCTTTACTGGAGAAATCATTTGTTGATTAGATACGAGGAAAGAAATTCCACAATTTATTTTTATTTTTATTTTTATTGAATTCCTTTTCTTTTCTTGAAAGCCTTATAACTGCACATTATGGTTTGATCGGTTTTGACTGCCTGGGACTCTTCCTTTTGTATGACGTATAGAGTGCGTACCAAGGAGGGGCATAGATGTAAATTGCGGAGCCAACTTCTTTCTTTTTCCCTAAAAAAAGAATTTAATGAATTTGTTTAGTGCGTGTACAGCTCTTGATATTAGTGGTTCAGCCGGTCCTTGACCAATTCAAAAATCAGTTACCAATCGGGCTAAATTTTTCGTTCAGGAGAAAAAGTAAATTGCAAAATCGACTGTCACGTACTTTCAACTCATGATGTAGCTATACACTTTGACTTATTTTCCGAGTTTTTCTAGTTTTCTTCAAACTGATCAAGATCTATAGTCGAACATAATCGTCTATTGATTTTTATTCATTCAAGATCATCTTAATGCGGACTTTGAATCATGCATTAAACAAAAATTGGAAAGTTCCTTATGAAGGGCCAAGTGCTGCAGCTCATTAAATTAAATATTTGCTGAGATGCTAATCTCGAGTGCTGAACTAATAATTTGGTACATGAGATATTGGTTGGAGATAATACAATTGGCCATAGCTCCCAAATCCCGAAATCTCGAGTGCTGAACAATTGGACATACTAGGTTTGTCATAACGCCACTAAATATAATATACTCTTCTAAGTGTAGGGAAGAGATCTTAGTAAAGACACAAACTAAGTTCAATCTCTATCGATGCTCATTCAGATATTGTTCTGGGAAAGTGGTACCTGAAATGCTTGTCATTAGCATTAGATTGTAGCTCTATCGGCAAACACACTGGTGGTCCTGAAACCAAACATATCCTATGCACCAACAATCAAGAGTTTGCAGAAGCCCGCAGCCGGAGAACCAACTACTTCAACCCACTGAACTCAAAAGTTAATTGAGCTAGACACAAGCATCCCTAGTTGGCCTATGCAATTGATATCAGCAACTGCGCAGAGATTCAATTCTACTATAACGACGGGTTAAACCTAATTGTATCTTGGTCTACTCATAGGGTTTGATTAAGAGTGACGTGCATTCTCCAAGTTGTCCATCTCCATGTGACAACACTGATTTCAATATCTGCTTCTTCCAAGCAAGCAAGACAAGGATAATATCCTACTGACCAAATACAAAACCAGTACTAACATGATCGCTGAAATAAATTCCATCATAATGATCAAATAAATTTACAGACATTAAAAAGAATATCAAGTCTCTTGAAATGGGCAAAAGGTAGGATACCATTAGCACAATATAACCAATTTCTGAAGTGTGCAAATACCAGTGCAAACCACCGTGGACATCAGAAGGTCCTAAACAATCCACTCCAACTCTCTTGCGTAACTCAAAGTCTGATTGGTAAGCTGCACGGATGGAATTTCCTTCAAAGGTGCAGATTCCTTTGCCTTCTGGAAATACGCAAACCCACTCTTAATCTCCCACTCGGGATGTTCCTGCATTCCAATGGAGATCGAAATGTTCAAGCTCCACATTGCAGCTTTTTACATGGATATGAATCTACTGTTTACTATCTACATCAGCACTTTTACAAGCACGAGATTTTAGTACTGAACCCACTAGCCAAGTTTGACCCCACCAGAGTGACAACAAGGGCCAAATGACAAGTAGATGTGACAAGTGTAAGCTTTATATCTATCTATGATCCCAGAATAGGATAAATTATCATAATCATTGAAAAGGATATAAACTAGCAACTCCATAGAAGAGGTTTTATGATATACTCCGAAGGTCTGAACTAATGCAGGAGAGGATATTATCCTACTGACTTAATTAGTCAATTAGAATAGAATTCCAGGCAGAGAATTCCAGCTAAAGTCCTCTCATTAATCTTACCTTCTTGACATACTCCGCAAGTTCTTGGTCAGAGCAGCATAGCAACATTTGCCACGCATCACTGATTGAGAAAGTCATATGCTTTTTCGCTACATCTAGCAATTTCATCTCTGTTGTACAAAGGAAATGAACAGAGTAAGCACGCAAAAAAGAATCTTTAAGTATGACAATCTCACTACTTGACTAAAACCTTGAAATCTAGATGGGTCACACTTCCTGCTTCTATTGGCATATTGTGATGGTTGATAGCAATTAGTACAGGCCATGTACTCTTGTATTCTAATTCAAAAGCAACAAAAAGCCACACAAGTATATGACTCAATCATCCCATCAAAAATGCTATACATTTCCAAAAATACCTTCTGTTGCAAATATAGGAAGAGACACATATCTAATTCTATTGATTTCTGATCCAATCGTATCCAGTTGAAGCTAACTTCAAATCTTTTGACCGATTTAGCATCTTAACAACATAGGCACAGTAATTACCTGACTGTCTTGGCCATAAGATCCATAAAATAAACATAAGTCTCATGAGGCTTCATCTGCCTAGCACTCAAAACACGATTATAGGCCCCTTCCATGAAAGATTGCTCCAACTCAACAGCATGCTTGATGCAAGGATTCTCTAGGGTGGCATATGAAAGCAATTCAAGTTCGGTAGGGAACTCAGCTATTACATTATGCAAAAGCAGTCTCAACAGGATGAGACCTAAAATAGGGTACTCTTGAGGAGATGGTGGAATACGGCCACTGCTCAACCAGAAGAATTCTCAAGTAAGTTTACATAAAAATGATGAGTGCAAAATGGTCAATAAAGCAATAAGGATGGGAACTCTTTCTCATAAACTAGCAATTCAGGTCTAATGCCTTATAGCGTCTGCAATTGCTTGTGCCCATGAGTATGAACAAACAATTTTAAGCAACGCCAGGACAAAAGTTACCGTGCATTTGTATAATAAGGCTTCAGTTGAAAAAAATCTTGCTCAAAGGCATCTTGATCTTCCATCTTCACACTTATAATAACAGCACGCTCATTAAGTACTGAAGAGTTCTTTAGGAAGTCAAGTGATGTGAGGCTCCACATTCAATTCAACAACTGAATGACATTTAATCTTTCTCACCAAAACCAACTCTAACTTATGTTGTGCATCTTCTATATAAGTCTCAAGCATTCGCCGTGGTCCACTGTGCATGCAAATCCACTGAAAGTGTGGTTTTGCAAAAGATCCTGTGAACCCAATGAAAAGTGAGGTGGCAAAGTCTTTGCGCTTGTCAGCTTTTTATTAGTATTGTCATCTTGAAGATCAAGTAATACTACATTGTAAAGATGGAAACAAAACATGCATGGTGGAGCAAAAGGGCCTACTGAAAAGAAACAAGAAAAGCCAACGATAATTTGGAAAAAAAAAAAAAAACAAGGAGGAATAAACAAGAAAATAAGTATTAAGAAATTGGAAACATTTGGGTGGTTGGGAATTCCTCAAATGTTCAGTATTACATCATCATAAGATATGATGAGATCCATCAATGATGGTCACATCCTAACATCAAGAATTTAATTCATCATAACGCCATGATTCAGAAGAGGCATACCATTGTTGCATACCCACCCATTAAATTCTTCCTCTTGCTCTTTCCCAATCCGTCAGAAGTATCGATTAAGCAAACTAATGATGACTTTCATTGTTCTTTCGCAGCAGGAGGAACATCATTTATTAGAGAGAGCCAACAGCATTTAGCAATGAACTTTGCCGTCTCGACAGCGAGTGTGAAACAACAGATTCCACCCCCCACCGATTTACGATGGAAAGACGACATGGAAAATAATTAGTCAAGGAATATGCCATAATACTCTCTATTTTCACTCATGATATATGAGATTAGATATTTATTCCGGGGGGCCCACCCCCCTAACAACCCACAAGCTCACGCGCCCCTCCCTCCTCTCTCGCTGGATAGCTGGGGCCACCCTTGGCCGCCCACATCAATATCCCTCTTTCACATGCCGCACTTAAAGGATCTCCTTGTCTATTTCCTCCCAACCTTCATATGTAGAGTCTACATGTGAAGGTACCACCCTCAATTTGGGACAATCGTAGATCCCTAATCGAGAAAGATGAGGCACAGCTCCTTCAGCGGCCCTCCACTCCTCCAAATATTCTAATTTATGAAAAAGTAAATGCTTGAGTTGAGGAAAGCCTCCTGTAGAGCAAACCATTTCCTTTCCACTGAAAGCCCAACATCCCAGTATGAGAACAACCAAGTGAGGCAATTTCTCCAATATTGGCATCGGATCTTCTTTGAGTCGAGAAAATAGTAAGAACAGCTTCCTCAATTGCTCGGGTAGACTCTTATGTTCTGGTAACTTCTCTATTTTTCCAATAATGGATAACTTACAAGAATGAGGATAATTTGACATTTTACTCAATTCACCTTCGGTCCATAAAATATCAAAATTTCTGAAATAAAAAGATGAGGATCGAAGATGTTTTAATTTGAATTCAGCAAGTTGCCGAAATATCTCCTTGTTAGGATCATACTGGTCAACTAGAGTCAGTTTTTGCAAATTGGTAAACTTGCCTATATCGTTCACATCACATTTCTCCGTATTAAAGTTTCTCAATGTCCGTAGATTCTTTAAAGCGCCCAACTGTAGCTTCTTCCCACCCCAGTGGAATTTCTCCTTGACGGCAAATTGGAGAGGAAGACGAAGATACCTCAATCTTCTCATCTTCCACAGCACATTTGGCATGGAAACCTTAGTATATTTACTCGGGAGTAGGTCCAAGAATTCCATACATACAAGGTTCCCCATAGATTGCGGCAAGCCCCGAAACTCACTATATTTTAAACTTAAGAATCTTAAATGGACTAGATCTCCCATTGATTCATGTAAGTTCCTCCCTAGGATAAGCTTCTCTAGTTTCAAAACTCTGAGAAACTTACAATGGTTGAAATTAGGATGAATTGGCTTCGAGTTCCATTCGAAGGATCCAAAGAACATGAGAGTTCGAAGGTGGACTAAAGTCCTTCCTATTGATTTTAAGCTCGGAATCATGTTTTCATTGAGAGAAAGTCTTCGTGTTTTGCAACTTGACTCAACTTTTTTTGCCATTGAAGCAGAACAATTCTCCATCTTATTGTCTTGTTGAATGTTAAGAATGCCTAGAAAACTCTCTTGCAGAGCCTTGGAGATGCATAAGTCTCGCATCAAGTCATGGAGGTGGCAACTTTTGATCTTTCCACTTAATTTGAATTGCACTTGAACCATTCCCCTATTAACCAACTCTGTTAAATATTGCTCTGCTACATCTTCCACTGAAATATCTCTCTCTGTGTCATATGCATTTAGTGACACAAAGCCTTCAACAATCCACATGTGAAGAACTTCCATTGCTGGGATTTTTGCATCCTCTGGAAAGTTACCCAAAAAGAGGAAGCATGGCTTTAGATGCCATGGTAAATCTTCATAGCTCAAGGCTAACAATTTTGATACATCACTCTTATCGCTAAAATGCAAATTGATCTTTTCGTGAACCGTCTTCCACTCTTTGATAGCCAAAAGTCCACCAAGCACAATGACAGCCAACGGCAATCCTGCACACTTCTTAAGGAGTTCATATGCTAAGTTCTTCATGTCTTCAATGATTACTACACAATATCGGCAACAAATTGCAACTTAGCAATAGGAAGATGCAACTGTAATAAAAAGATTACTTCAAGGACGAATATATGCTTTTAGATGTATAAGTAAGATGTTATAATTCATTATAATTTGTGGTTCATTTATGCTTTTGTAAGGGGAAAACAGGGACCACAACAAAGCTCTTGTATATGCCTCCATCTACGCCTTGGAAAAATCAAGAAGTCTAAACTGTGGCTTGAATTAAGTGAATCAAGCAAATGCAAAACAACAATAAAAATACTTGATGAAGAAATATGAAAGTAGCGCAAGGATGACTCGAGTGTGATCTCTTGTCACTTGAATGTGCTACTAATCTCCTACACAAATTCGAGTGAAATCTCCATGTTGCCACATAACAATTGATGATTTTCCTTGTCAATCTCTACTCTTATTTTTAAGCCAACTATTCACAATTGCAAAAATGGTGGACTTGAGATGAAGCTTACGGAAGAAGTAACATAGCTAGGCTTCACATTATTTCCTAAATCCTATCAAAATCGCTTATTATTTATCCTTATAAAAGCCTCTTTGATATTAAACCTCATTAGAAAGGAGGAGCAAAGTTTTGGATGTTGATTTAATGGTATACCGGTTAGCTAATAAGAAACAAAAGGGGCATCTAATTCCCCAAATATTGAAATTATGGTTCCTAATACTTGATATTTCGATCATTTGAATTCCATTATAACTATCGATTCATAAATTGCTAAAGCTACCGAAAGGCGAACTGAGCAATGAAGTACCTGGTGGTATTTGTCCCTTTGTATGTGACTGTTTTGCAATACCTTCTATAGCTTGGCCCGCAACAATACCTTGACCAACTTTAGGTCCATCATAAGAAATTTCATCAGCTAATCCTACAATGATAATCGAGGCGCCATAAATCAGAATCAAGTAGGCAATATAATCTCTTGAAGCTACTATATGTTAGGATAATAACCTTAGAGAAGTCTTACCTTTTGTTTCGGGGAAAACCCTCTTCATTAGCAGATCCCAGCTCTCTTGGTCCGATAAGTACCGTGGTTCATGGAAAAAACCTCGATGATCGATATACTTCGCTACTTCTTTATTGCGAGTTGTTATCAATAGCTTACTTCTTGAGTCATTGACCGGGAATGCATCTCGAATGCTGTCCCATGCCTCTTTGGTCCAAATATCGTCAAGAACTATGATACATCTCTTCTCTTGTTGGATTTTATATAGAGTTTTGAACAATTCATCATCCATCATCTCCATAACCTTCTTTCTTTCATCAGGGATCAACTTAACGAGAATTCCTACCAAGATATTCTTCGGGTGATATTCTTGAGATACGCAAGCCCAAGCGATACAATTGAAAGTGTTCTTTACTTTGTCATGAGCGATGACCTTTTTGGCGAGTGAGGTCTTACCCAAACCACCCATTCCCCATATAAAAATAACTCTACGCATTTCTCCATCAGTCAATAGCTCTTTCACCAATTGCGCAATACTATCTTCCCTCCCAACAAAATCCTCCTTGAAATGGTCATAAGTCCGTTTCGGCATCAAAGCTCTCGCCCGTTCACGTTCACCTTCATTCACAGATTGTATGCCAAGAACCAGCATGCTCGTTCTAAGATTGGAGATGCTGGATTTTAAGCCCTCAATCTCTGTCCCCACCCCATGAACCTGCACGCATGAGCACTTCGCCAAGAAGCAAGCATATGCTTTGATGATGTTTTGTCCCTCCTTCAGCGTGGCTCTAAGGATGTATCTCTCGATGAGGTCCTCGGCATCATAGGCCAAGTCTCGCAGTTGTGCGACACATTCTTCAACAGCTTCGTTGTGGTTTCGTCTCGCATCTGCATCCCTCAGCAAGCACTGGATTAGCCTCAGCTCCCTCTGCAGGTCCTCGACCTTGTCCTCCACGCCCCTCAAGAATTTGGCCTCGTCGATGAGCAGCTTTCCTATTGTCTGCCCCACGGACGAAACAACAGACTCGGCCATTGGTATTGCACTGCTTAGACTATGATCGGTGGAGATTATGATAGAGAATGACTTTGAGAATTCGCTTCTGATGCGTTAACGAGCTCTGAACATATAGGCCTGTGAGTTGCGTAGAAGAGAGAAAAGGAATAAGTACTTAGAAAGTTGCTTGCTGCATTGATTATACCCAATCTACATCCGCCGATACAAGTAAATCGCCCGAAGAAGAAAAGAATGAGGTAACGGGGAAGTTTACAGGCATATAGTCACGCCGCGGGTAGAAGAAATGCTTTGCCGCTACAGTTACAGACGCAAGAGAATCACGCCCAACTGAATGTGATTAAATTTCTCGAAAAGGGTTATGATGATGCTTTCTTGTTTGAAGGACGAATCGTGAATTTGCTTGACCAGCATTCCCGAATACGATGCTTTCTTGTTGAAGCGGTATCTCGCAGCAATTACTTGCAGCTCTCGAAATCCCTAGAAGATCTTCTTCTTCATCCTCCCCAAATGCAGAAACCGCCGCTCCTACGAAATGGAACAGTCGCCTTCACGAAGCACCTCAAGCAGAAAGCGCAAGGTCTACCGCGACGGCTTCCTCTCTCTCCACTCCTCCACCGCCAAGGGGCGTTCCCTCTCTCTCTCACTACTGATCTCCTCTGCCGTTCATGTCCTGCTCAACTCTATCGACAAATTTAGTTACCTTCGGTTGATTCGGTTTGATTGACTTGTCTTTGTCAAAACTGCAGTGCCAATCGATCCGTTACCGTTTTTGTCTGTCACTGTGGATTGCTCTGTTCTGTGCTTTTGGTCGCTATGCTCTCCGTATTAAGTAGCCAGTTACGTTCTTGATATTGCTGCTTATTTATTGCCTCCTTTTAACGTGAGGTTACTGAAATAATGAAATCATTGACCCGTCCATTTCTATTTTTCAGCCGTATTCGGTATTCGACATGCCTGAGCATGTGATGTTCTTTCGTGGGCCGTGTTCTCCCACTGTTCTGCGTTAGTTTAACTGAGCATGTCCTACTTGGAGATTGAAATTTTCCTGTCATGTCGAATGGTGGGTTTTGTACACGACACAAGTAACTCAAAAGACCAAGAAATACCATGATGGTCTTTTGCAGCTTGAAGTTCGCAGATCCCCAGGGAGGCAGGTCATTCCGAAGCACTTTCAAGGGCGTTTTCATCCTTACGCTGCTGTTTTCCATTGAACTGGGCTGGCTGCTTTGTTTGCTGATCCAACATGAATCACTTCTGTTTTTTGGATGGTGGTTCATTATGTGCCCAAGTATCACAATAATTCAAGTGCATTTCACTACCCAAAGAAGTTAAAAAGCCTTTTGCACCCCTTATTTATAGGTCCTGGAATTACTTTTCTGCTCATTGTTTTCTTCCCCTTGGATAATTCAGGTCACGCCGTATGATGCTAGTGTCATGGACTGGACCCGTCACCCCAGCAGGAAAGTCTTGGTGAATAAATTTCTCAGGAAAGATGAAGTGTTGGGAACTGAAAAATTGCTGGTATTTGATTCTCGCTTGGTTGATATGGGGGAGCATGTAGTAAAAGAAAGGGTGCTGATAGGTTTGAATGATCATGAACCACGTCTTGCTGCTGGAGAAATGAAGACAGACCATGGGCAGATGGGTGGCGCTAAATTTGATCAATCAACCAATCCAAGAACGTTTGCAGCGTTATCAATTTATCCAATGCTATTCAGATGTTTCAATAAATTTATTGTATTCACTTGTAGTTTTCCTTGATGCATCCTGTTTGTCTAGCTATGTCCTAGTGAAGGACTGCAGCGGTTATTTAAGTGGCTCTTTGGGTATTAAGATGGAGTTGTCAATGAATATGTTGAAAGAACATGTTAAGAGCGAGTTGCTAACTCCCTAACCAAGTAGGGGCACTTATATGAGGGGTCTTATACACCCAATATGGTCACTGCAAGATGATTGAGAATTGGGGCATCTAATTCTTTCTTCCATAAATATTAATTCTATGTGCCTCAGTTATTTGATTCCTAACTCCTTATCTCTGGATATTACAGTACTCTGGCATAAACCTGCAGACAAAACTTCAGGGAAGGTTCATCCAGCGAAATATCTAGTGTGAAAAAGCACAGATCACATCAGGAGAGCTCCCTAGACCAAGCCTCTATGCGATGGTGATTACTCTATGGAGAAATTTCTCTTTATGAGGATTGTCTTCGACCTTTTGATGTTACTATCTTTCCCACAGTGAAGTTGGATTTAGGCACAATAAAAATAAATTTATCTTAATCAGGTGCATCAAGTAATTTACAGTAAGCTTTGTAAAGACCGCAAAATGGATAGATTGTTCCATGGACCTGCTCTGGAAAGAGATTGTCATGCAATTAAGTTTGGGATTGGTTTTATTGATTCTGATGCATCGCTCACTTTACTTTGCATTTCCTTCAAAGTTAACTCTCATGTTTATTGGAGGAACCTATGTTGTGTTACTTACTCCAGCTTGCAAATGATATCATGTAATCCACTTGATGCAGCCTATCAAATATTATCTGTCCTCTGAAAACCATTAGATCAAGTTACCATTGCCGAAAATTCATATGGAAGGGAGGCAACTTTTGCTTCACTAATGAAGGAGCTTCAGCATTCAGAGAAGTTTTATGATGGTACTCAAAGACAGAGCGCCCGCTAGCTGAACTAGCTTCAGTGAGGATGTGGACACTGGAAATCTAACCATTACTACTGACAATGAAGAGTTACCTGGTCTCATGAAGTCTAAAGGTTGGTTTTAGTGTGATTTCACTACCTTCAGCATTCTTTGAATGTTAGTGTTAGCTTTCTCGCAATATAAGTTTTCTCAGCTGACATTGTGAAACATCATCAGCCTCAGCCTCTCATTTCAATGAATCTCACAATACGAGGGGCATTGCAATTTGCAATTGGCAACTCACAGGTATTTCATAGTTACTTGTCCTCCTCTGTTTACAGTAATCAATTCTTTGAGCTCTATTTTGACCTGTCTGTGGCAAGGTTGTGACCCTAAGCATCTTGAAATTCCATTAGAACTTAATGAGTTTTGATGTTTGTTGAAACTTTTTGGTCCGAACTACCAGACAAGCTGAATTAAAATTAGCATCAGATAGCAACTGCTTGTAGAGATTTATCAGACTAGATGCATGAGGACCTGCTGAATTCTCAATTTCAATGAGCTTTGTAGGACTAGCTTGTACATCTGCTGCAATTAACGTTTGCAGCCTTCTTATGAACAAGCTGACCCCAAATGCTGCAGCAGCAATCTTCTTTCTGAAGTATCTCTTTCATGTGGTTTTCACGGCAATGCTAATAATGAAACTATAACCCCCGAAGGAGATAGGGATCCCCTGAAAGTGAAGGTTGAGTGTCCTAGTTTTGATCTTGGATTTTGAACCATGTCCATTGCTTAATCAACTATATTGCTACTCTCAAGAGTCTGGATGGAGTGCGCAAGAGTCTCATCCTATCATATGAAATCTGTACAGTTGAGCTATTGTTTTTATGTTGAGTGTTCTAGTGCCAAGTTCATTTGCAGCTCTCTGATCTAAAACTTTTTTAGTTAAAGAACATAATCAATGTATTTCCAGTGATCTTCAACATATTGAGGTACACTTATGATGCAAAGAAACTGAGATATGGGTCTATCCAGTTCCTTTATCCCCTGTTCTTCTTAGTTCTCGTCCAAGAACTTGTATAACTTGCTGTCCTCTCTTGACTTCAGCATGCTAAGCAAGGCCTTGAAGAGATGTTTGTTTTTGCTGGAAAATAGCTCAATATCAGTTCTTCTGTTACTCTCAACATGAGTAGACATTGAAGTGGATCTTCGGAGTTCCAATGGAAACTAGATGTTCGTGTGGGCATATAAGAGAATTGGTCATAAGAGATCATGTCCGCAAGACATGTCCATAAAGGCTAAGCCACACTGAAGTTCATTGGTGCTTACTTGTCTTTTGGCATTAGAAGGGTTTGGAGATGTAGATCTATCAACAAGAGAACCCGAACATGTGAGTTGAAACTGTAATGGGGAGGCACGTTTTTCTGGTTAGGAAAAGTGTGGCTTGCATTAGGAGCTTGTTTGACTGCACGGCATATGGTACAATCATAGGGTATGAAAACATGATGTAAATGCTATGTATGGCAATCTGGAGCATTCAAGTCGAGTGTGCTGACCTGATTTTTTGTTGGCTGAAGTACTCGTGAATTTAAAGGTGCCGGCTAGGGAGGATCGTGGAAAATGTGTTGCCGAATGCAGTCTCCTGCATTAGGTTCCACTGTCAGCATCGGGTCTTTTCAAAGCTAGGATGATTAGTACATATTCTATCGAAAGTTACCTGGCAAATGATACAGGAGTCTATATTTCTTGGATATATGCCTTCGGAAAGGAAAAATGCTATTAGTACGTCAGTAGTAGCATTTGATATTATTCTGTGACTCGTGAACTTTTGACATCTATTAGTCCAATCTTGTTCTGTGCAATGTGCATAGTGGTTGCAATGTGCATAGTGGTAGCTAGACTAGAAAAAGAGTCATACATTACCTGCAGACATTTAGACATTTCGCCATATACTGTATTTGTCATGCAATATAGCAGATTCTTGCTATCTCCAACGTCTTTAGCTTTTGAAACTGAAAGAAAGTTCTTAAGCATGAGCCAACTCCAAACTTTTGGTCTTAATAAACCAACGACAAATCTTGTGAACGGAAGCATGCCTGGTAAGATATATTGCATGTGGTGCTTCGGAGTTCTTATTGCTAATGACTGCTGAGAAAGGCCTCCATGGTCTACGAATATCTCACACATTTGTAGTCTCTAGAACACATAAGCAGGTTTGAAAATTACATTCATTATCTGTGAGAAAAAAAGTTGATGGTACCAAAGATAGTGATTCTCTGTGCCTCATTCCATATTATCATTGAAGCAGGATATGTTTTGCTGTTTAAAATATCTTTTGCTCTTCTATTACAATATGATATAATCCAGCCAGCACGACATGGAGTTTATCTGGAGTAATGTCAGATTTTCAAAAACTTAATTTTTCCTACTGAGTTGCAATTTGTTAGACCCTGCACATGGCAAATCAGAGGGTATACAAGCCCTTCCCATCCTTAATGCTATAAGAAAAAGGCAGCCTAATTATATAGCACACCTCTCGAACACAAGAATCTGAGCTCAATTGCAAATGCCTCCTCAATCTTGTCATCCAAGAGACAGTTGACCTTATAAGTCATGGTGCCCAAGGGATCCACGGTGTTTATGGAAGCTTTTGTCGCATAATCTTTCAATGTGTTCACCACTCTACAATTTTGTCAAGGTCATTTAATAAATGTGCAACAGGAAAAAAAATGCTTATCCAGTACACGACAATGAAGTGAAAACCTATATATCTCACATTTGTTTCTGATCGTGTCTGTTGTAAGACAATTTAAAATAATCAGCTGCTAAGTATAAATGCTTTCTAAGATCCTTCAAGTCTTGATCAGTGAAAAAGGCTACAATTGCATGCGAGACAAATCCAAACCTTTTCACCTTTAAATTCGAATGTAGACTAGATCATGAGGAATTTTATCTAATAGGCCAAAAAAGTAGAGAAAAGTAACTTGTTCATAAGCAAAGACAACTATGAAAATGGATAAATGTGAACATAAAGAAACATCAATCGAATTTTAAGGTAAACCCGTCTATGTAAAGGACCTTCAAGCTATCTGAAAAGTTGAAACTCTGTTTCATGTGGAGCTCATCATAATGTGAAGCTGCCTGCGTAGCAAAAACTGAAGAAGGCAACTGGAAAGCATCCATCATACCAAAGTATAGAGTATTTTCACCTATTACAATGAAGAAGAGGTAACCAGATTCAAATTCACATCCTCGGGCACTGACTATCATTGTCCATTTCCAAGACATTGTCTTGTCCTAGCTCTAATTTTCCTTCTAACCAAGAGAACATTTTCCTTCACTAATCTCTTTCATCGTCCAGCCAAATTATGCAAACGTACTTCTTCAAATCGATGTTCTTCACATATTCTTATCTCAACCATTTCCTTCCAACAAAGCCGAGGGTAAAATCCTGAGATATTGCAATATGCTCAGAGTTCTTCATGTGCCGACGACAACAATTCTTGCCAACGCAAGCGAACTTTTCTTTTTGTTTCGTCAATTCACGGATCATATAGAGCATTGCCAAACCGCAAGTCCAAAATGAACAAGAGAAAAATTCTCAACAGGAGAGCAAAAAGCGTAGGCAGCGAATATGAAGCTGACATTACCTGCTCTTTTCCCTTTTTATATTTGTCAATCCCAAGCCTTGTTTCAGCTCACTAACATTCCTCATTAAGGAAAAACAAAAGAAAATATAGAGCAAAAGAACGCTTCAAGTGCCATAACTTTGGCCAAAGGGACACTTAAGTGCCACATTCGAAGAAAAACGGATCACTTGAGTGCCATTCCGGCCAAAGTCCGACCAAAATGCCGACGTGGCATTTTTCCGGCGAAGCGCGCCCAAAACGACATTGTTTTGTACTTCGACATGGCCAAAACAAATATCGTTTTGGGCTAATGTGGTAAAAAAAATATAAAAAATTAATTAAATTAAATTTAAAATTAAATTTAGTTAAAATATTTAAAATTAATAATTTTAAAATTAATTTTAGTTAAAATATTTAAAAATAATAATTTTAAAATTAAATTTATTTGAAATATTTAAAAATAATAATTTTAAAATTAAATTTATTTGAAATATTAAAAAATTAATAATTTAAAAAAAAAAAAAAAAAAAGGGGGCCCTGGCCAAGGGCCGACGACCCCGGCCGACCCTCCCCCACCGTCATCGGCCCTTCCGCCCCGGGCGGCAGACGGCAGTGAGGGCTAATCCCTCAGCTGCTTCCCCCTTTTTTTTTAATTATTAATTTTTAATATTTCAACTAAATTTAATTTTAAAATTATTATTTTTAAATATTTTAACTAAATTTAATTTTAAATTTAATTTAATTAATTTTTTATTTTTTTTACCACGTCAGCCCAAAACGACGCCGTTTTGGCCACGTCAACGTGCAAAACAGCGTCATTTTGGGCTCGGTTCGCCGAAAAAATGCCACGTTAATGTTTTGGCTGGATTTTGGCCGGATTGGCACTCAATTGATCCGTTTTACTTTGATTTTGGCACTTAAGTGTGCCTTTCGTAAGTTATAGCACTTAAGTGTCCCTTTGGGCAAATTTAAGGCACTCCAGGGGTCCGCACGTTGAAAAGAAAGATATCCAGATGGCCATAACCAGAATTAGTGATCTTCACCTTAAATCTCAATAATTCTTAGTCACTGTTTCTGCCCATAAGCCTCATGTATACGAGCATTTACTTCCGTCAATTAATTTAAGCTTTTACATATTGGGCATAAAAGGTAGATTCTTGCCAATCCAATCACTGCGCCTGTTCATTTGGCTTACGAGTTATTTCATCCCCGGATATCTACACGAGGGCGTAACACATACGGTGTTACAATTACAAGTTATTATTATGCAAAGATCAAGTGTGATGTCACTTCTTGATTGGGGTAATACAATCCTCTTTAATCACTATCACCCACCGAAAACATTAAAGTTTTTCATTTGTGAAAGATGTTTTGCATTTGGTACTACACAATAAGTCAATTATCTACGAAGCCACCATACATCAGTTGTCGCTTGATGTTGGCTCGAGTCTTTTCATCAATGGAGCCCCACTACATTAAGACCAAAAAAAAAAATGAAAAAAGGACATAGTTCATTTAAAATAAAAGATAGTTCATTTAAAATAAAAGATACTATTTACCCACATAAAAATCATGTATGGGTTGGTTATGACATCGCCGTTAAAGTCACTAGGAGTTCCATCTAATATGCTCGCTGATGAATTCAGTTTAATTCTTCAACAAAATTTGTAGACTATGCATGCAAATCCAACCATGGTGTCCAATTCAAGGATGGGCTGATCACATTCATCGGCCTAACTCTTTTAAGAAGTCAGAAGATGATTGATCGACATTTAATCTAATATAGACTGGCTCTAACTTATTTACTACATTTTCTATATAAGTCTCAAGTATTCACCAGTGGTCAACTGTGCACGCAAATACAACCATAGTGAGGTTTCGCATTAGATCATGTAAATTCCATTAAAAAGTGAGGTGGCAAAATCTTTGCATTCGTGAACTTTTTGGTAGTGCCGCCGTCAAGATAGGAGATCGAGCAAAGGCTACAAGGTAAGATGGAAACAAAACGCGTTGGACAGCGTACTTGTAAAGAAACTACAAAAGGCAACAATAATTTAGAAAATAAGGGAATAAACATGACAAAAATGTCTAAGAAAGTGGAAACAGATGAGGGGGCGGGAATTCCTTGTCAGAAGTTTGGTTGTTACATAATCATACGATATAATGATATTCGTCCATGATTGTCACATTCCAACAGCAATGAGTCCATTCATCATAGCAAGATCATTTGGAAGAGGCGGAAACGTTATTGGATACCCATCCACTAAACTCCTTCCTCTTTCCCCGATCCGTCGGAAGTATAAATTGAGCATATTAATGATGACTTTTGTCGTTCTCTTCCAGTCGGAGGAACATCAGTTATCAGAGGGGGGTAACAGCATCTAGCGACGATTTTACCAGCTAAATCGTGGATCATGCAAGACTCTATGAAGTTGCAAACCCCCGAAACATTGATCCCTGCTCAGTACTGACAGCTTTATGCAGCAAATGTAGAACGCGAAACTGCATGTTCGCAGAGCTCCATCTGGAGTTTAGGGTTAAAAAAGGGAAAGGGAAAAACATAACCTGATTTTTCTATGCCGTGTCCTCTGAATACCAACAATCAAGAGATGCAGAAGCGTTTAGCTGGTGCGACAACTACTTCAACCCTACTGAACTAAAAGTTAATTGAACTGAACACAAGCAACCCAAGTTGGCCTATTCAATTGACGTCACCAACTGTGCATAGATTCAATTATACCATAGCAACAGGTTAAACCTAATTGTATCTTGGTCTACTCATATGGTTTGACTAAGAGCGACGTGTGCATTTCCCGAGTTGTCCATTTCCATGTGACAACACTGACTCAATATCTGCTTCTTCCAAGCAGGAAGACAAAGGATAATATCCTACTGACCAAATACGTGTTTGACAAAATGCCATGGATATGAGTACTAACATGATCGCTGAGATAAATCCATCATAATGATCAAATAAAGTTACATGCATTAAAAAGAATATCAAGTCTCTCGAGATGCCATTAGCACAAGATAACCAATCTTTTAAGTGTGCAAATACAAGTGCAAACCACCACACATGGCAGAAGGTCCTCAACAGTCCACTCCAACTCTCTTGCGTTACTCAAAGTCTGATTGATAAGCTGCAGGGAAGGAACTTCTGTCGAAGGTGCAGATTACTTTGCCTTCTGGAAATATACAAACCCACTCTTAATCTCTCACTCAGGATGTTCTTGCATTCCAACAGATATTGAAATGTTCAGGATCCACATTGTAGCTTTTTACATGGATAAATTCTTCAAAACACTATGAATCTACTGTTTTACTATCTGCACCAGCATTTTCACGAGCACGAGGTTTAAGTATTGAGCCTCCCTTGCCAAGTTTGACCCCAGCAGGGCGACAGCAAGGGCCAAATGACACGTAGATATGGCAAATGTAAGTTTCGTATTTGTCTGTGATCCCAAGATAGGATAAACTATCATAATCATTGAAAAGGACATAAACTTGCAACTCCATAGAAGAGGTTTTATGAGAACCTCCAAAGGTCTGAACTGATGCAGGAGACTGTTATCCTATTGAATTAATTAGTCAATTAGAATAGAATTCCAGGAAGAGAAAGCTAAAGTCCTCTCATTAATTTTACCTCCTTGATATATTCCGCAAGTTCTTGGTAAGAGGAGCATAGCAACATTTGCCGTGCATCACTAATTGACAAATAGTCATATGCTTTCTTGCCACATCTAGCAATTTCATCTCTGTTGTACAAAGGGAAAGAATAGAGTAAGCACACATAAAAGAATCTTCAAGCATGACAATCTCACTATTTGACTAAAACCTTGAAATCTAGATGGGTCACACTTCATGCTTCTATTTGTATATTGTGATGGTTGATAGCAATTAGTACAGGCCATGTACTCTTGTATTTTAATATAAAAGCAACAAAAAGCCACACAATTGTATGACTCAATCATCCCATCATGGAAGGGGGAAGTGTGGGGTTCAAATCCCCACATTCTCAGGGGGATGGGGTGGGGACGCATAAGTTTCAGGAGTGGGTTTCGACTCTCACGCCCTGCAAGAAGCAGGGCAAAAGTCTGAGAGTAAGTGTAGAATAGGAATAGAATAGGACTGACCAAAAAAAAAAAAACATCATCCCATCAAAAATGCTATACATTTCCAAAAACACCTTCCGTTGCAAATATAGGAAGAGACATAATTTTATTGATTACTGATCTAGTCGTATCCAGTTGAAGCTAACTTCAAATCTTTTGACCGATTTATCATCTTAACAACAAAGGCACAAGAATTACCCGATCGCCTTTGCCGAAGGTCCATAAAATAAACATAAGTCTCATGAGGCACCATCTGCCTAGCACTCAAAACACGATTATAGGCCCTTTCCATGAAAGATTGCTCCAACTCAACAAGCATGCTTGATGCAAGGATTCTCCAAGGCAGCATATGAAAGCAATTCAAGTTCGGTATGGAACTCAGCTATTCTATTCTGCACAAGGAGTCTCAACAGGTTGAGACCTGAAATAGGGTACTCTTGAGGACACTGTCCTAAAGTTAGGACGGACATCCTTTCTTGTAAATTCCACTACCTGACCAAGACCAACCTCCTCAGATGCAGGGGTATATACTTCCACAATGTCGTTAGATTCCCCAAAGAATATAATCGCAGCTTTTCTGAATAGGCAATGCAGAATTTATCAGAAAAATGGAGATACTCCAAGAGCATACAATACATCTCTTTATAAACCAATCTTTATAAGTGGAAGTTGTTTGTGAGAAAGAATTGGATGAACGTGATTCGCCTTCTCGATGAACATGCAAAGTACTCAGCTTTCGTTGCAAGTCATCAGCAAGAGTATATAATAATACATCCCTTTGTAAATCAATCATATCTCTAGCATTCTTCTTTAACTATAATAAAAACTCCAGGACCTTGCAAAGTAACAACTGGGAACCATAGGAAGAGTCAGCTTTGATAAAATAAGCTTACCCATTTAATTTTATAATTTTTATCGACGAAAAGTCTTAATGGGAACTTCATCAAAATTCTCGACATAAACACGAAGACATGACATATTTTTCACTGTACTAGAAATGAAATGCAAGAGATTTCTCCTTACAAATTGAATTTTATGAATGAGTGCTTCAAAAATACTTGTTATGTATCCACTCAAAAAATATTTCATTTTACCATTGTTTTCTCGTGTTATGTATCATTAGTACATTGAAAATGAATTTTTTTTTCCTGTTAGGTATGATTAATAAGTATTGGGGATTGAATGTGTTAAGGTGAATCCTAACCATTCTAAGAAAATAACAATCAATATATTGAAATTGCGCAATCAACTATAATCGAAAACTAAAGCGCAAGCAGCAACCTAGCATCATTTCTAAAAAAGAATAAACGTGTCCAAAAATCTTATGGTGAAGTTTTAAAGGCTTATTCCATTGAATTTCAATTTTCTAAGAATTTTTCACCTTTTAAGAGAAAACTACTCAAAATGCTAAATTTTAAGATTTTTCCAAAGATATCTAATTTTTCTGAATTTTTATGAATTTCCCGATTTTTTAAAAGAATTTTCGTAATTTTCGGAATTTTTATTATTTTTTTTCGAATTTTTAATTCTTAATTTTAAAGGATTTATTCAGAAAATAAGGACTGGACCCGGCCCGAACGTAGGCTGAACTTGACTCTCGGGCTTGGGCCACGACATGATTGGGCTTGTTTAAAACTAACCCATTTCGAAAAGAAAACCCATCCAGCCTATTTGATAGAAATTAAGCACACTAAGCCTATCTCGCTAAGCTCAGCCCAAGCACGTCTAAAGATAAAACCATCCCGACTTTACTAACCCCAGCTCATTTTTGTCAAAAAAAAAAAAAAAAACCCCAGCTCATTAAACCTATTTAAGCCCAAAGCCTATTAAGCCTAATTAAAACTAAATAAGCCCAACGTAGTCATTCGTCACTCTCTCTTCAATTTCTCTTTATTCCTTTTCGTCCTTTTGTTTCCCTTTTGCCTGCATCTTCTTCCCCCTCGCAGGTCTCCTTCCCGAAGACTTCCTCACGAGACCTTCACCCAAAGCCTCTCCACCGGTGAACGCCACACGAGAATTTCATCGCACGAACCCACACCGGAAATCTAATCGATCCGACGTCAACACCTAACGTCGCCGACCATCACCAAGTCATCTTTGCCAGTCACTACTCCGGCTAACGCCGGACTCATTCCGGCGACAGTAAGAGCTCATCGGAAACATACATCAAGAAACAGACGCCATAGCAACAAAGAAAACACATATATGCACGCCGAGACAAAAAAGAAAGGACTGACTATAGCGGCCTCTAACCGCGGGCTCCTCCGGCGAAGGGTGTGGATTTTCCGACGAGAAGACGTTCATCCATGGCCGACTCGGGCATCAAACGGTACGCCACAAAATCAAAGGGAAACCCAGATTCAGTGATAATGCAAAAATACTACAACAAACAGAGCGCAAAATGAAGATTTCAAGCATCGATTTATGAACTCGAATTCGGTGCTTCATTCAAGCATTTTGTCAAACGGTTGATGTGCGATTCGAAATCCCATTTTCAAGTTCAGATTTAACATAGTTCGTGGCATAAACCCAGCATATTAAGCTCTAAATCAATGCTATCGGAAACAAATCAGTATGGTTTTTGTACAATTTGCCCAAAATCTCGTTTCGGTCTCACGTTCTCGAACTTAATAAGCGAGGGAAAAGCGGAGCGTCTCCGGGGTTAGCTGGCTCGGGAGCTAGCTGCAGCGAACGGCAACGGGCGAATTGGCTTCTGCAGGAGGTCGAGGCGGCTCAGACGAACCACCGGCGAAGGGGGAGAAAATCTCTCCCTCGGTCTCTCTCTCCGCTTCCTCTCTATCTCCAGTGAGCCCCCTCAGGCCGAACGTCCTCTCTCTCTTTTAAGGACCTCCGGCAGGTGCGCATGGCTTCTGCCACCGCCAGCTTGCCGTAGCCGGTTGATCCCTGACCCAGAAATCGCGCTGCCATCTGCCCTGCTCGCGCCCTGCTCCAGGACGTCGCTCTGTGTTGCAGAGGCGTGGGAGAGATGCGAGGGAAGGAGGTGGCCAGACAAATCAAAGTACAGATAGATGGCTTGATCTTTCAAGAAATGTGTAGGGATAAAGCAAAAGCCATCGCCACCCGCTCTCTCTTTCCCTCTCTTTCTCCCTCTAGCCTGCCCCAACAAAGGAGCTGGCAAGCACAGACCAGGACCAAACCCTAAAATAAAATATTTTTTAACTGCTTTTAATCTTAATTTTATTTTTTTAATTAAAATTTTTTTATCACTACTCAATGTAGATATTCGTAATGTCTATATGCTACTCACTTTAATGTGAATCTTTATTTATGGGTTAAAAATTAATTCATAATTTTTTACATGATTAAATTCTAAATAAATAAATAAAATTTAGGTGTCAACACATATAAAATGCAAGGGTCCGTAACTCAACAGTCAACAGAGAGGACCAATTTTAAGAATTAATTTAGTGCATGTATGGCTTTTACAAGTGGTTTAGTCGGTGCTTGACCGTTTGAGAAATCATTATTGGGCCAATTTTTAGTGTCAATTGTACTAATTATTGAAATTGTTTAAGCCTAGCAGATCTCACGTACTTTCAGCTTAGGATGCAGCTGTGCACTTGCACTTACTTTCCAAGCCCTGCCCAACTTCTATGGAGCCTCATGATTCTTTAAAACTTGTCAAATAAGATACAAAGTTATTGAAAGCAAAGTAGGTCGTTGGTCAAAAATGAAAAAAAAAAAGATACAATTTTATTAAGAGGAATTGGAATTTGGAATGATATAACTAACTTGAAACTAAATATGTCGCCTTACTTTTAGTAACAAAATGAGCATCATAGTGCACATCTACCATGAAAGTAATATTATTAATCTTGGATTGAGATGGTCATATCTTAGTAAATGAAGTTTAATAGAAGCAATATTTTAGTTCTGTTGGTGGATATTATATATTTCTTGGAGATTAATTTTAATTCATTAGCCAAATACACAATGATCCTTGAGTTACTGGCACCGATCTAGTCTAAACAACAAAAGTGAACATAGAATCCCAATTTAGACAAGCCTTTATGAGCTTCTCTTAACCAGTTTGCCGCTAATCCTATCCTTAACTGACACCAATTTAACATTTTCCCCGGTTCAATCCAAAAACTCAATACCCATGCCTAAACAAATCCTAGATGCCACTTTTTTAGGCTACTTCAAACTGATCAACATCCTGCTATAGAACATAATCATCTATTAGTTTTTATAATTTAAGATTATCTTGATCCATGCTTCGCGTCACACACGCAAACAAAAAATAGCAAAGTTCTTTATGGAGAGCCAAGTGCTACAGCTCATTGAATTGTATATTCACTATGACACTGATTATGAGATTTGAATTAAGAGTTTGGTGCTCAAGCTATTGGTTGGAGATAATACGGATGGTGGCGGCTCCTAAATCCTGTAGTCTGATTTCCTTGTAAGGCCAGATCCATCAGACATACTAGGCTTGTTGCAACGACACTAAATATAGTCGATCCTAGGTGCAGGAAAGAAACCTAGTATAGACAGAGAAAGCAAAGCTAGATTCTCAAGTGGCCAAGCAAACGGTGGCTAGATGGAGAAGGAAGACAAATAAAAACAAGGTTTTTACTTTTTTTTAATTAATTGACACATGTCGAATTGTAAGTGGATCTATTCAAAAAAATGCTCCACATCAGCTAGTGACATGACACTTGCAAATCACTTAATATTTTCTCCTGATTAAGGGAGAACGGTTTTATAAGTTCCCGACATCAATACAATATAAGATTGAGCCTTACCGGGCTGCTTTCTAGATAGAGCCTAGGATACTTAATATGACACATGACCGGACAGAAATACAAATCGCAGACCATTGTTACCACATGAATAAAAATAAGTTTCATGCCTTTGGATCCCTCTGTCATCCCATGAATTCACTTGCAAATTGAGTATAACATCCCACAGCAGAGAAGGTTTCACAAGAAATGACGAATAGACTATGCCAAAATTGTTGAGGCCTCCTCAGAATCTTCAAGAAATGAAACTTCACTATTAGAGAGCTCGCGCTCATCAGACGTCTCATTTTCTTCCCCTCCTGTTCATCTACTGAATGGAAACAAGAATAGATCAATTACACTCTGTCATGAAGAGGTGATTAATTAGAAAGGAAAAGAAATTATTCAAATATCACGAGACATAACAAGGTGAAGGAAATAGAATGTTGTTCGGATGCTAGCGGGAGAAAGGAGCATAAATAAATGAACTCTGACTTAAATGTCCTTTTGTGTAGCTGCAATTTCAAATCGGATAAGAGTATTTAAAGGAAAGAAGAAAGAATTGTTAAATAATAAAAGAGTGTGTCCATGAGAGGGGGCGCAAGGGGAGCAAGCGCAGCGAGGACTCCCCTTCGTTTTGTTGCTGGAAGTACATTTTTCGAGTAACCATTAAATTATAAAAAAAAATTTAAAATTTCACTGGTTAACATCTGCTAATTAGTTGACTCTTTTTTTTTTCAATCATTGTCGTCTAACTATTAATAATTTAATATGTACGGTACAATTTAATATTATAGAAATGTCCGTATGATGGACTCGACTTGCCATGATCGGTTTCTTTCGATGACGACAAAAATAAGAAGAAGATGCTTTGTGAGAGCAAGAGATCTTTTTCTACTTAACTCCTCCAACTATGTATTCCATCTTGTGTCGACATTTTCATTTCCACATTTTTTCAGCTCCTTAATCTTATCAATGTTAACATCCTTTTCTCACTACTCTCAGTCCATGGGACCCAGTCCTTTTAGCCCAAGTTGCCTGATTCATGAGCTAACGCTAATTAAGGAGGACATAGCTCAATCTTTTTAATGAGTTGGGCTTGAATAAAATTATTTAGCCTAATCATAATATTAAAAATTCTATAAAAGAGCAAATGTGGAGTTTCCATAATTACCACATAAAATAATCATGATATTTTTATCAGATAAAAAAGGGCAGACTAATCTATCTTATGTCATCAATATTATATAATTTATTAATGTCTGCAAAGTAATACAGGAATAGCATATTATGAATATGAGCGCGGCCAAGTTTCCGTCTACCTAACGTCAATGACGTATTAGTGCATGATAACTGGCTCACCACGCTTTGAAGAGAAGTTGGCAGGGAAGCTTCGAGATAAAATGAGCTTCCATGGCGTTTATGCTAGTGGTAAGATATGCTAAATTCTGAAATTTGAGTGGCTGAGAATATACAAGAGAAATACGGAAAAAAGAAAAAAAAAAAAAAAAAGAATCATCAACATTGAAACCAGGCAATTTTTATCAGAATGATTTCCCCTCAATTATGCGCGAAACGAGTTTAAAGGCATGCAGACAATCTCCAACATTCGATTTTGCGGTCGATCCCAACGAGACCAAAGGCTGGGGCGGTCTTCTCATCGTGCAAACCCAATTCCGTGACTTTCTCCTCATCTTCCAGATTATAAAAAGGCGTGCAGCTTTGGCCGGCCATGTGGCACTATTGTTCCCATTTTCTCACCATGGGTAAGCCTCTAACAAGAAAGCATCAAATTTAACAAGCACCATCAGGGAAACTCATGATTCACCCTTTAAGCAAGAAAGTACTATAATTCTTTTTGGGAAGTTTTGCTTTGTCCATGGGCTTGGTGCTCTCACATCTAATAGTCTCCTCATAAAAGTAGTAGTCAATTTGGGAGGCATATAATAGGGTTGTGATGAATTCTTTTCTTCTTTGATCTAGAGATGGCTAAATTAGGACTATCGTCCCCTACAATCATGATCACATTTTATCGTCTATCATTTAACATTAAACTGAAAATCGTTGGGAGACTTTACATCTCCAACAGTGTAAAGGTTTTTGCTCGATTCTGCTTTGACCACAATCTTATGTCGTAAATGAAACATCTCAAAGTAAGGATAATTTTCGCGTAATCAAATCGGAGATGCAGATTTAGTTTATATGATATGTAAATTTAGTTGGTAATTTCCACTAACTAAATTACAAATGCAATAGGAAATTGTATAGGCAAAATCTCATATAACAAAATGGATGATCAATCATGGCACAATTGGGGAAACTGCATTTATAGGATTGATGAAGCCCCGAAATCTAGGGGTGTTGGAACCAAACCAAAAAATGAATTGAATCGAACCAAAATTTTGTGCATTTTTTATTGGGTTCGATTTTTTATTCAAATGATGGTAAAAACCACATTTATTTTTACCTGTTCAAATTTTATTGGTTTGATTTGATTTGGTTAACCAAATCGAACTACTAAAATATAAAATCACACTTATAGACAATACTCTCTCTCTCTCTCTCTCTCTCTCTCTGTGTGGCTCGCTCGTCTTCTTCTCCGCTCACCATGAGACGATGACGCTCTTCATCATCGTTCACATTCACCTCTCCACCATAGCCGAGAAAGTTGCCGTTTTTACCCTTCCGTGCACACGAGAGGGAGAGACCCGGGGAACTCGAGGCCGTCGAAAGAGAAAATCTCGTTCACCCTTCTTTCTCCCTAACCGCTCGAGAAGGGACGTCACATTTCTTTCATTCGACATGGATCCGGGTTTCCTTTCACAGATTCACTGAGAAAAAAGAAACTTAAAATATTTCTGGAGTGGAAGAACAACTGGCAGAAACTGATTCGCGGAATGATTTCCGATGCTCTGAGAGATTGTCCGCTATATGGATCGTAGCCGCTTCATCGCCGGTACTGATTTGGTTCGTAGACAATAACTGAAGTTGTCTTCCTTGACTCGTAGCTTCGTCCCTCTTGCTCGTATAACCAGGTAAAATTACTCGTAGTCTCCAACCCTGCGCTTAGCACGCGCGGTTTCAGTCCCCAGAAGAACGCCTTCGATGTGTTTGGTAAAATGCCCAAGCCAGCTTTTCACCGACCCATCCCAGCTCTCAGCAACCCCTCGAGCCAGAACAACAGAGTACCCAAACTGAGGAGGAAGAACAAAGTTGACCCAGCTGGAGATGAAGAACTAGAAGAGCAAGAAGCGCCAGAACTGGAAGGAGCTGAAGAAGAAGAGGAAGAGGATGAGCAGAGTGTCGACGGTGTGTACAGTCAATTGAAGGAGAATCAGGTCAAGAGGACTGAGTCCGACACCAGAGAAAATATTGGGTGATCCCAGACCTCCACATCTCAAGCGAGATTATGCCAATGCGGAAGCTCCCGAGGAAGATGAAAAAATCTGCGAGCGTGTCTGCTTTTGCGGATTTTGAAGAGGACGACGTCGTGGAGGCGTGTCGACCAGTTACGGTGAGGGAAGAATTTGGTTCGGTTCAGCCAAAAAAGAGTGAGAAAAAAAAAAGAAGGTTAAAATCGAAAATCCGAACTGAATCGCATTTGGTTTAGATTGCATTGGGTTCGGTTTAGTCGTTTACCATAATGATTTGGTTCGATTCGATTCGATTTTCCAAGAAAACTAAATCAAACCAAATCATTGATATTCGTAGATATCTCTCATAAATAAATAAAAGCATGTTACTTAAATTAATTATCGTTTGGCTGTATTACAATAAAAAGAATAGTTACGGCTACAAAATCAGAAGGGCGGCACTCACTAATGCTAGAGCTTAACAAAGAAGAGAGAATCATTGATTCACGCATGATTCATTAGTTTAAGCAAAAATCAACGGCCAGGATTAACTAATGGCTGATTGATGAGTGATGAAGATGGGTTGGCCATGTCAAATACCGTGGCGGGAAGCAACTGGTGCTCTTGCCATGATTTATCTTTAAATTTGTTATTAGTTAGTTAATAAAAACTCATATCATTCTTTTGACACATTCTTATCATCTATTCATGTTCATAAACATGTCACATAAGAGAGACATAATGAAATATTTTTCTATATTTCATAAATATTCCACTCAGTCAATTCTATTGCATATATAAAAAGGATAATCTAATGAAACATTTGCGGGTACCATACACAATGAGATTTAAAAACATTTCTTCTAATTTTCACTTTCTTAGCAATACTCTTAATTTCCTTTTTTTCTTTTTTTGGGGGGGGGGGGAGACTTATTCCATTCAATTTATGCATCTAATGTACAATATATACTTTTATGTAATATATTTGATAAGATATATGCCCGAGAAATTCTATAAAGGATTGTGATACAACCAACTTTAGCTAAAATATAGTAAAAAGCTGATTTTGTGCTTCTCATTTTCCGCATCTGCTATAATCTGGGGGCCAACCCCTCGACAACAACGACAACCCACAAGCCACCGCCGCCTTTTTCTCTCTCCTGGACAGCTGGGGCCACCCCGCCACTCGCATCGGTGTCTCTGTGTCACCACCGGCTCTTCCAATGCTCATCATAAAGGTCACCCGAGAACGTTCAATTGTGGGGACTCCTTGAGGTACCCTCTTCAAGTCGGGACATTGCATGATCGCTAATTGAGAAAGATGAGGCATGGCTCCTTCAACGACCCTCCATTCCTCCAAATTATACAGATCATGGAGGACTAAATGCTTGAGTTGAGGAAAGCCTCCTGCAGAGCAAACCATTTCCTTTCCCTCAAAAGCATCATATAATATGAGAACAATCAAGTGATGCAGGTTCTCCAATATTGGCATTGGATCTTCTTTGAGTTTGGAGCTAATCAAGGCCAACTTCCTTAGTTGCTGGGGTAGATTTTTATATTCCGGAAACTTCTCTATATTTCCCCGTAGAAACAGTTTACAGGAATTACAACAGCTTGACGTTATACTCAATCCACTTTTGGTGAATAGAAAGCTTTTGAATGTAAAAGATGAGGATTGAAGATGTTTCAAATTGAATTTAGCAAGTTGTGGAATTGTCTTCAAGTCATTAGTACCATACTCGCCAATGATAGTTAGTTTTTGTAGATTGGTCAATTTTTTTAAATCGTTCACATCACACATCTTCAAAAAAAAGTTTCTTAATATCCATAGGCTATTTAAAGTGTCCAACCGCAACTTCTTTTGATCCCCAAAGAATCTCTTCTTAACAGCTAAATAGAGAGGAAGACGGAGATACCTTAACCTTCTCATCTTCCACAACACATTTGGCACAATTACCTTTTCATATGGAACCACATGAATGTCCAAGAATTCCATATATACAAGGTTTCCCAAAGATTGTGGCAAGCCCTTGAAAGAACTTTCTGCTAAACTTAGGAATCTTAAATGGACCAGGTTTCCCACTGAATTAGGTAAATTTCCTCTCATATCATAAAGGCGCTCGAGCTTCAAAACTCTGAGAAACTTACAGTTGGTGAAAAAAGGTTGAAGTTGCTTCCATTTCCCTCGACCAGATCCGAAGAACACGAGAGTTCGAAGGTTGAGCATAGTCCTTCCTATTGGTTTTATGCTCGAAATCATGCTTCCTTTGCCACTCACGTGCAAATTGAGAGAAAGCCTTCGTGTTTTGCAAGTTGAATTGACTTCTCTAGCCATCGAAGAAGAACAATCCTCCATCTGATTGTCCTGTTGAATGTTAAGAATGCCTAGAAAACTCTCTTGCATAGCCTTGGAGATGCATAAGTCTTGCATCAAGTCATGGAGGTGGCAAGCTTTGATCTTTCCACTCAAATTGAATCGTACTTGAACCATCCCCCTATTAACCAACTCCACTAAATATTGTTCAGCCACATCTTTCATCGAAATTTCTCTCTCTTCCTCATATGCATTTAGTGACACAAAGCCTTCAGCAATCCACATGTGAAAAACCTTAATTGTAGGGATTTCTACATCCTTCAAAAAGCTACCCAAATACAAGAAGCATGGCTTTAAATGCCATGGTAGGTCGTTATAGCTTAAGGCTAACACCTTTGATACATTGCTCTTATCACTAAAATGCATATTGATCTTTTTGTAAACTGTCTCCCATTCATTGACTGCTAGAAGTCCACCAAGCACAATGATAGCCAAAGGTAATCCTCCACACTTCTTAAGGAGTTCATCTCCCAATCTCTTCATGTCTTTTGTGATTACTACACAATATCAGGCAACAAATTGCAACTCAACAATCATTGGAAAATGCACTTGTAATAAGAAAATTACTTCAAGGACACATATATGCTGCTTTTAGACAGATAAGTAAGATGCTATAGTTCTTTATAATTTACATTTCGTTCATACTTTTGTAAGGGAAAAATAGGGAACACAACAAACCTCATGTCTCCATCTATGCTTGGAAGATCAAGAAACCTAAGTTAAAAAATTGAATGCATCGTTTTTGTCATATGTGGCTTGAATGAAGTGACCCAAGCAAACGTAAAACAACGATAATCCTACTCAATGAGAAAAGATGTAAACAGTGCAGGGATAACTCGAGTGATTCTTGTAACTTGAATGTGCTGCTAATCTCCTGCACAAATTCTAGTGAAATCTTCGTGTTGCCATTCTTTTTTGTTGCATAATGATGCACAATTTTCCTAATAATCCCAGCTCTTATTGTTAAACCAACTATCCACAAATGCAACAAAGTGGACTTGAGATGAAGCCAATGAGAGAAGTGACATAGCTAGGCTTCACATTATTTCATATTTCCTATGGTAAAAGAACACCTGGAGTGCCAAAACTTGATATGAGGAACACTTAAATGCCAAAAGTTACAAAAGTGACACTTAAGTGTCAAATTAGAGTAAAATGGATCAGTTAATTGTCAACGGCAAAAAAATCCAGCCAAAATGCTGACGTTATGATTTCCTGGTGAGACAAGTGCAAAACAACGTCGTTTTGCTAACGTGGTTATATAATTAATATAAATATTAATTAAATTAAATTTAAAATTAAATTTATTTATATACTAATTTGAAAAAAAAAAAACAAAAAGAGAGAGAGAGAGAGAGAGAAGAAGACGAAGATTGTAGGCGGTGAGGGCTCAGCCCTCACCTTCTGCCTCCTCCACCTTTTTCTCTTTTTTTAATTAAATTTTTTGTAAAAATATAAATATTTTAATTCAATTAATATTTATATTAAAATTCAAAAAATAAAAAGACAAAACAACGTCGTTTCGGTTTTTCATCGCTGACTTAGCTCTCTAGCGTACCACGTAAGTACGTTATATTATTAAAAAATTGTCACGTAGGATTTCCAACTACTTTCACCAGACTTAACACTCAAGTGCCCCATTTTTCAAAAAAAAAAAAAAAAGTGGTACTTAAGTGTCACTTTCATAACTTTTGGTATTTAAGTGTCTCTCGTGCCAAGTTTGGTACTCCAAATGTCCGACACTCTAAATCTTATCAAAATCACTTATTATGTTGGCCATATGAAAGCTACTCGATATTTATCCTCATCAAAGGAACGAAGGAGCAATTTGGATGTTTGTTTAGAGGTACAATTGTTAGCTATTTAGAAATAAAAGGAGCATATGATATTCTTACCCTTTACCAAAAAAAAAAAAAAGCATCTGATTCTCCAAATATTGAAATTATGGTGCCTAATAGTCCATATATCAATAATTTGAATTTCACTGTAACTATCAATTCATAAATTGTTAAAACTTCAGAAATATCATACTGAAAGCAATGAAGTACCTGGTATTTGTACCTCCATCTCTAATTGTCTTGCAATACCTTCTACAACTTGGCCTGCAGTAATACCTTGACCAACTTCAAGTCCAACTGAAGAATGTCTATCAGCCAATCCTGTGGTAATAACGGAGGTGCGAAAAATGAAAATCAAACAAGCAATATAATCTCTTGAAGCTATTGTACGTAAGGATAATGACCTTAGTAAGGATAATGACCTTAGAGAAGTCGTACTTTTTGTTTTAGGAAACCCCTGCTTTATCAACAGCTCCCAACTCTCCTCGTTTGATAAGCATTGAAGTTCATGGAGAAAAAAATGAGGATCGATATACTCCACTACTTCTTTGTTGCAGGTTGTTATCAATAGTTTGCTTCTTGTGTCCTTGATTGGGAATGCGGCTTGAAGACCGTCCCATGCTTGTTTGGTCCAAATGTCGTCCAGAACCACAATACATCTTTTTTGTTTCTGGGTCATGTATAAAGTTTCTAACAATTCATCATCTCTCATCTTCATAACCATTTCTCTACGATCGAGATCAACTTAACAAGAATTCCCTCCAAGATATCTCTTTGGTGGTATTCTTGAGATACGCAAGTCCAAGCAAAACCATCAAAATGGTTCTTCACTTCGTCATGAGTGAAGACTTTTTTAGCAAGTGTGGTTTTACCCAAACCACCCATTCCCCATATAGAAACAACTCTTTGCTGTTTTCCATCCTTCAACTCTTTCACCAACACCTTAATACTATCTTCCCTCCCAACAAGATCCTCCTCAAAATGGGCATAAGTACGTTTTGGTGTCGAAGCTCTTGCCCGTTCCCGCTTGCCCTCTTTCACAGAGTGTATGCCATAATCCCGCATACTCATTCTTATATTGGAGATGCTGGATTTTAAGCCCTCAATCTCTGTCCCCACCACATGAACCTGCAAGCACATGCACTTCGCCACGAAGCAAGCATATGCTCTGGCCATGTTTTGTCCCTACTTCGGCGCGACTCTGAGGGTGTATCCCTCGACGACGTCCTCGGCATCATAGGCAATGTCTCGGAGTTGTGCAACCCATTCTCCAACAGCTCGGTCGTGCTCTCCTTTTGCGTCCGCATCCCCGAAAGCACTACCGGATCAACTTCAGCTCCTTTTGTAGGTCCTTGATCTTGCCCTCCACTCCCCACAAGAATTTGGCCTCGTCGATGAGCAGCTTTCCTATTGTTTGCCCCCACGGACGAGACAACAGACTCGGCCATTGGTATTGCACTACTTGATTATGATCGCTGGAGATTATGACAGAGAATGACTTTGAGAATTCGCTGCCGATACGTTAACGAGCTCGAACATATGGGCCCGCGAGTTTAGCGTAAGAGAGAAAAGGAATGAGTACTTAGAATGTTGCGTATTGCATTGATAATGCATAGTCTACATCCACCGAGGCAAGAAAAGCAACCCCAAGAAGAAAAGAATGGAGTAATGGGGAAGTTTACAGGCATATATTCTCTCTGCAGGTAGAAGAAATGCTTTGTCGCTATAGTTACAGACGCAAGAGAATCACCCCCAACTGAAATGCATTATCATTCCACTTTCAAGGAAATCCTAGCAGTAAAAAATGGAATTAAAAAATTTGAATTTCATCTCATTGGCCATCACTTTCTGGTAGAATTAGACATGGCATCTTTCCCACGAGATGACCAAGTTTAAACGGGAAGCAGATTCCGAACTCTCAACTGCTTCGATGGGCTGAATGATTTTCAAAATACTCTTTTGAAACCAAACATATTCCTAGAAAAAAGAATGTGCTTGCTGATTTTTTGTCAAGACCTAAAGCACCAGCTGAAATCAACATGTACATCAAGAGACCTGCTTTCCATATGCTCAATCATGGTGTGAAATACAAGATTGAAAAGATCAAAGACTTGCCAAGCTGGAAATTTCCTCAGGAAATTATTCAGCAAATCCAGAATGACAGTCTTACTGAGAACATGGAGAACCTCATGTGGCAATGCCACACAGACCTTTTCAGATTCAATGGAGGTTCGATTCTTTATCCTTTCGGGTTAAATTTGAATTATCCTTTTATTCATCCTCTTATCTGGAAGGAAGATGATTTCCCTGATCAGCTCAAAACGCTGTTATGGTACTTAACCAATAAGTACTTGATAGCCATTGAAATTCCCACCAGAAGATTCATTGCCAATCTCACCAGGATATTCATGCTCGGGAGAAACATCGAAAAAGAAAGTGATAAAAATCTCTTAGACTTTCTTAATTGGTTCTATCATCCAACATGCTGGAAACAAGACCTAGAAAAAGAACTGAGAACCATGACACCAAATCCCGAAGTTCACACATCCTGTTTTTCCGACGTCCGTGGAATTTTTGCAGAAATAATGGTTGTATTCTTGATGCACCACTCGAAATAGGAACCACATCCTATAAACCTCATTTGAATAGCCGAGAAGCCCGGATTCACAAATCTTATCCAAGATCTGTTCGATGTTGTGAAAACGAATATCGAGAACTCCAGAGAATCCTATGCCAAGAAAACAAAACCATTCCTGAAGATATTTTGAATAATGTACCCACTACGTGGGATCATTATGACCAAGCAATAGAAGCTAAGGAAGCACTCAGGCAGTACAGACAAGCTGCATCGTCCCAAGAACATGAAATGACAAGCGAATATGACATTATCCAGTCCACTCAAGACCCCTATGCACGCTTTGGAGGTCCCCTGTCCCAGAATCCCTATGAGCAAGGACCTTTGTCCTCATTTCAAGACATGGACACATCTTACTATGCACAGCCATCCAACTGGCCTTAGCCGAGTTTTCCTGCCAATACTACCAGTGAAAATACAGATTGGGCAGCAGAAGAAGCATCCCATTGGGCTCATGAAGCATCCTCATCTCGAAGGCTAAACCAAATCCTCTCACCTCAAGACCTTGAAGCCCTCCAGCAGAAATACGAGGCACATCTCCTAGAAGATAGCTCAGATGATGACTCAGTATGTAGCTACAATGCCCGTGACGGACGAGATCGCTAAAGTCCGTACATTTTCACTGTAGCAAAACCACTGTTCACTTTTACTGTAGCACTAGGCTAGGGAATGTACTGTTCACAGTACGGTTACTGTTCATAGTGTGCGAATAATTCCCTCCCGGAAATTTCCGGTGCCTCTGTTTGTATCTGGACCCATGAGTTGGTCCCTGTGTTTGTCCTTGTGATCTCTTATTACCTATATAAGGCAAGGAGAGTGTATTGTTTTGAGGCAGAGTCCTCTGAAGTAAAAGTGTGTGCTTTGTGAAAAATTCTCCATGGCTTTCTAAATTCCTCCTCTTCTCTAGCCTGGTATGATCCTCCGAGAAATGCAGCTTGGGTAGATTAAAAGCATTTCCATCCTGGCATCTTTTGGGTGTCTTTAGGCTCTGAACTAAAGGGCTGAGTGGTTTTCTACTAAAAGGCTGTCCCTGAAAGGCTTGAACGGGAGTTGTTCGCCCAATGTGGGATGCATACCTGCAGGAAATTTACTCTCCTTCCCTGGTTCTAAGTCTAGGTCCATTCATGATCAGCTATAAGAATAGCTCTATAAGCGTGTCAATGAAATGCCTGATTTATTCAATAGAAGACGAGACTGAAATCTGGAATGTCACACAAAGTGTGCAAATACCAATGCAAACCACTGTGCACTGTCGTAGGTCCTAAACAATCCACTCCAACTCTCTTGTATAACCCAATGTCTAATTGATAAGCTATAGGGAAGGAATTTCCTTTGAAGATGCAGATTCCTTGGCCTTCTGAAAATATACAAACCTGCTCTTAATCTGCCATTGGGGATGCTCCTGCATTCCAATAGGTAACATATGTCATTGTTCAGTCTCCACGATACAGCTTTTTTGTGGATAAATTCTTCCACACACACTTCGAAACACTTTTTCAAGCACAAGGTTTCCATACCGAGCACAAATTGCCAAGTTCGAACTTAGCAGAGTGATAGCAATGGCCAAATGACACATGGATGTTGTAAGCGTAAGTTTAACATCAGTCCTTGATTCTAGAAGAAAAAAAACAATTGTAATAATTGAAGAGGACATAGATTAGCAACTCAATAGAACATATTCTATGATACCCTTTGAAGATTTGAACTAATACAGGAGCGGATATTATCTTTTTGACTACATTAGTCAATTGAGAACAGAATTCCACGTAGAGAAAGCCAAAATCTTCTCATAATATTTACCTCATTATATATACTGCAAGTTCTTAGTCGCTGGAGAAGAGCAACATTTTCCGTGGGTCACCAATTGACAAATAATCATATGCTTTCTCCTTAGATCCAACAATTTCATCACCGTCGTTCAAAGGGAAAGATTAATGTGAGCACACATGAAAGAATCTTTAAATTACATGAAAGAATCTTTAAATTATATCTTGCAGCTTTTACATGTGGGAGACAGGGATACTAATAAAAACAAAAGAAAAATGTAGGAGATTGGGAGATGCAAAATGCACGGTTGTATTTCTCATCATCGTTTATCTATAGACAAAGAAATCAATTGCACAAGCCAAAAGCAACACGCCCATTAATGTACCCCAGTTCCTATTCCACATCCGCATTTCGTCAAACATCTTATCAGCTCTAGGGAAATGATTGGATCTCCTCTCCTCTCGCAATGCATCAGCTTCCACGATGATGGCTTCCAACTATTGAATTTAATCAAAGAGAAGAAGACACACAGGAGAATTGCTAATGCTCATTACTATTCATCAGAACATAAGCCTATTAAATAGGCAGAACATCCAAACCACTTAGCAAGAAAATAGCTACAGAATAGCAACAACAAAACCCACTAACATACCCCACTAACCAAAACATGTGCAGAAACAAACTCCTAAAAACAAGCCACTTCCTATTGACTAAGACTCCATTATTACATTGTTGAAGAAACATAAAAACTGAAAGCACATAAAAAAAAATAAATAAAAAAAACTTGAAGTTAACTACTTCAACACCAACACCACAAGCGACGGCTCTTATTTCTTCAGATGCCTCTTGTTAGCCGTCTTTTGGAGACGCATCGAATTCACTCCACCTCCTCCTCCTCCTCCTCCTCCTCCTCCTCCTCCTCACGGTGCTCGTGAGAACCTTGCAGTCTTCCATGAGCAAAGTCGCTGAGTTCTCCCGACAATGAGCGAAACAATAGATTCCAGTTCCACCCCCCACTGGCTTGCAAGTCCTCAGGGATGAGACAGAAACCGAAACGAATGATGATTTATGATGGAAACAAGACATGGAAAATAATTTGTCAAGGAATGCCATAATACTCTATTTCCACTCATGATATATGAGATTAGATATTTATTCTCGAGGGCCCACCCCCTAACAGCCCATAAGCTCATGCCCCTCTCCCTCCTCTCCCGCTGGACAACTGAGGCCACCTTTTTAGCTCGTTGTATATTTCGTCCCCACCGTAATATGTAGAGACATGTGAAGGTACCACCCTCAATTTAGGACAATGCTCGATCCCTAATCGAGAAAGATGAGGCGCGGCTCCTTCAGCAACCCTCCACTCCTCCAAATTAGGTAATGCATAAAAAATTAAATGCTTGAGTTGAGGAAAGCCTCCTGCAGAGCAAACCATTTCGTTTCCCCATAAAGCATAATATCCCACAATGAGAAAAACCAAGCTTTTCAATTTTTCCAATATTGGCATTGGATCTTCTCTGAGTTGGGAACATATTAAGACCAGCTTCCTCAATTGTTGGGGTAGACTCTTATGTTCTGGCAGCTTCTCTATTTTTCCATTAATGAATAGCTTACATGAATGGGCATAATTTGATATTTTACTTAGTTCACCTTCAGTCCATGAATTATAAGAATGCGTGAAATAAATAGTCAAGGATTGAAGATGTTTCAAATTGAATTTAGCAAGTTGCGGATCATACGAATCAACGACAGTCGTTTTTGCAGATTGGTAAGCTTGCCCACATCATTCACATCACATTCCTTTAGACTAAAGTTTCTCAATGTCCATAGATTCTTTAAAGTGCCCAACCGCAACTTCTTATGGGCCCCATGGAATTTCTCCTTGACACCAAACTTGTAGGGAAGACGAAGATACCTCAACCATCTCATCTTCCACAACACATTTGGGATGGAAACCCTAATATATTGAAGCATAACCAAGTCCAAGAATTCCATACATACAAGGTTTCCCATAGATTGTGGCAAGCTCGTAAACCCACTACGTGCTAAACTTAAGAATCTTAGATGGACTAGGTCTCCCATTGATTCAGGTAGACTTCCTACTTTCCCATCAAGATCGTCCAGCTTCAAAACTCTGAGAAACTTATAATTGATGAAATTGGGTTGAAATTGCTCCCAATTACATCCCCTAGATTGGAAGAACAAAAGAGTTCGAAGGTGGGGCATAGTCCTTCCTATTTGTTCCACCCTCAGAGTTATGTTTCCTTCACCAATCCCGTTCATAGTGAGAGAAAGCCTTCGTGTTCTGCAAGCCATTGAAGAACTACCCTCCCTTTCATTGTCATGTTGAATTTTACGAAAGCTTAGAAACCTCTCATGGCTAGTCTTGGAGACACATACCTCTCGCGTCGAGTCATGGAGGCGGCAGGTTCCAATATTTCCATTCCAGTTGAGTCGTACTTGGACCAACCCCCTCTTAACCAACTCCATGAAATATTGCTCTGCTACATCTTCCATTGTAATTTCTCTCTTTGCGTCATCAGGCAGCACAAAGCCTTCAGCAATCCACATGCGAAGGACTGTTTTCACAGGGATTTCTGCATCCTCTGGAAAGCTACCCAAATAGAGGAAACATGGCTTTAAATGCCACGGTAGATCATCATAGCTTAAGGCCAAAACTTCAAATAAAATACTCTTATCACTCAAATGCAAATTGATGTTTCTATAAACCGTCACCCACTCGTTGTCCGCCAAAAGTCCACCAAGCACAATAATAGCCAAAGGTAATACCCCACACTTCTCAAGGAGTTCATCTCCTAACTTCTTCATGCCTTCAGTGATTTCTACATAATATCAAGTAATAAATTGAAACTTGATAGTAGTAGGAAGATGCAACTGTCATAAGAAATAACTTCGAGGACAAATATTTGCTTTTTGATATATGAGTTGGATGTTGTAGTTCCTTATGTTCTATGGTTCATTTATGCTTTTGTAAGGGGAAAAACTATAGAGACCCCAACAAAGCTCCTATATATGCCTCCATCTACGCCTGAAAGATCAAGAACACTCATTTGACTAATGGAATGTATTGTCTTTGTTATCTGTTGCTTGAATTAATTGACTTGAGCATATGTATAACAACAATAATCCTACTCAATGAAGAAAAATGAAAGCAACGAGGGGATATATCACCCGTGACTTGAATGTGCTATCGATTTCCCTCAAAATTCTAGTGAAATCTTCATGTTGTCACTCTATTTTGTCACATAAAGATTCACAATTTTCATAACAATCCCAAGTCTTATTGTTAAGCCAATTATTCACAAATGCAAGAAAAGGTGGACCTAAAATGAAGCCTATGGAAAGTAACATAGCTAGGCTTCATATTATTTCATAAATCCTATCAAAATTACTTATTATGATGGTCAAATGAAAGCTTTTTCGATATTTATCCTTATTGGAGGACAGGAGGAGCAAAGTTTTGGATGTTGGCTTAGAGGTACAATTGTCAGCTATTGAGAAACAAAAGGTGCATATGATTCCTCAAATATTGAAATTACGGTGTCTAATACTTGATATATTGATCATTTGAACTCCACTGTAACTATTGATTCATTAATTGCGAAAGCCTCCGAAAGGCCAAATTGAGCAATGAAGTACCTGGTATTTGTCCCTCCATCTCTGATTGTCTTGCAATACCTTCTATAGCTTGATCCACGGCAATACCTCGACCAACTCCAAGCCCAACAGAAGCAAGTTCAACAGCTAATCCGACAATAATTATAGAAGCGTCATAAATTAGAATCAAGCAGGCAACATAATCCTTTGAAGCCACAATATGTTAGGTTAATAACTTTAGTGAAGTCTTACCTTTCACTTCAGGAAATGCCCTCTTCTTTAGCAGAATCCAGCTCTCCTCATGCGATAAGCACTGAGGTTCATGGAGAAAACAATGAGGATTGATATGCTATGCTACTTCTTTATTGCGGGTTGTTATCAATAGCTTGCTTCTCATGTCCTTGATCGGGAATGCGGCTTGAAGACTGTCCCATGCTTGTTTGGTCCAAATATCATCAAGAACCACGATACATCTCTTCTGTTTTTGGGTCATGTATAGAGTTTCTACCAATTCGTCATTTCTCATATCCGTAACCTCTTCTCTTTTGTTAGGGATCAACTTAACAAGAATTCCCTCCAAGATATCCCTCACGTGATATTCTTGAGATATGCAAGCCCAAGCAGAACCATCGAAATGGTTCTTCAATTTGTCGTGATTGAAGACTTTCGAGCGTGTGTGGTCTTTCCCAAACCACCCATTCCCCATAGAGCAACAACTCTGTGTTTTCCATCCTTCAGCTCTTTTATCAACGCCTCGATACCATCTTCCCTCCCGACAAAATCCTCCTCCTGGAAATGGGCATAAGTCCGTTTCGGCAGCGAAGCTCTCGTGCGTTTGCGTTCGCCCTCATGCAAAGGTTGTATGCCATATTTCTGCATCTTATTACCAATATCCGAAATTCTGGATTTTAAGCCCTCGATCTCTGTCCCCACCTCATGAACCTGCACGCACAAGCACTTCGCCATGAAGCAAGCATACGCTTTGATGATGTTTTGTCCCTCCGTCAGCGCCGCTTTGAGGTAGTATCTCTCGATGACGTCCTCAGCATCATAGGCAAAGTCTCGGAGTTGTGCGACGCATTCTTCTATAGCTTCCTTGCGCTCTCGTTTTGCATCCACATCCATCGGCAAGGCTGGACCTACCTCGGCTCGCTGTGCGGTCCTTGACCTTGCCCTCCACTCCCTCAAGAATTTGGCCTCGTCGATGAGCAGGTTTTCCTATTTTCTCCACCGCGAACGAAACAACAAACTCAGCCATTGGTATTGCACTTTGCTCGACTTTGATCGGTGGAGATTATGATAGAGAATGACTTGAGAATTCACTTCGATGCGTTAACAAGCCGTGAACATATAGGCCTGCAAGTTGCAAAGAAGAAAGGAAAGGAATTAAGTACTTAGAAAGTTGCATATTGCATTGCTAATGCATATTCTACATCCCCCGACGCAAGAAAAGCACCCCAAGAAGAAAAGAATGGAGTAATGGAGAAGTCTACAGGTATATATTCTCTCCGCAGGTAGAAGAAATGCTTGATAGCAACAGCTCGATGCTGCATAGGTTTTCAATTTTGATTGTCCTCACGGATTGTTCTGTTCTGTGGTTTTGGTCCTTGTGCTCTCCATGATTGAGCTTGTTCTGAGTGGATTAGGCCATGCCGTGATTGATGGTTGGATTTTTGACATTTGACAGGTAATGCTATATGATGACAGCAAGCAGCTGTTGGAATGCAGGACTTTCAAGAACGAAGTTGTTTGTTCCAGTGAGACATTCAATGCTTATTTGGTTGACGTTGGAGAGCCTGAAGCAAGGCAAAAGCCTCTCAATGATACTTATATTCACAGCCGAGCAAAGAAAGTTCCTAAGCGAACAACTTCACTTCACAAACAATTTCGTCAAAGTATCTCGGTTACGCCGGTATTGTGTATTCTTACATATTTGTTTTCCTCATGTTGTTGTCTCTAATTATTTGAAATTTGACAACTCATACTCGTACATTCGCAATGTTGTGATTATCTGCCTGTGTTGTTGTATAATCCATTTCACTCACGTTTTAAGAAGATGAGAAGACCAAAGTGGAGAAGAATAAACAGCAGACAATCAGCCTAAGCCCATCACAGAAAATTATTAGAGGTTGGTGATGAAATCCTTCATAATCTAACTCTCTTGATAGCTAGTAAATGCTGGCTACAAAACTTAGCATCTGTGTTTCTCCTTTTCCAGAATTCAAGAAGAATGAAATGAACAAGTATGGCATATTACCGGGAGGTCCCAACTCAAGACATCGAGTATGGCGGTGAGTTTGGACTTTTGCAGATTCATATATGCCATGCCTGGCCATATATCATTTCCTTTGATGTCGTATCCTGGATTGTGAATCATTTCTTAATTTCCTCTAGGTTTACAGTTTCTACTTATCTTTATACTACGCATAAAATCTGTTCAAGGACAATTGATGTTCTCTCAACTCTGATGCTTTGTGTATCAATTCTTCTCAATCACGGCGGTTTTATGTTCACATTTTTCTCATGGCTTCTCTTGAAAAGCATTGGGAGCTTCTTAGCATATTTCCAAACTTTCCCGCAGAAACTGGTTTGACTATTTTGCTAGTTATATTCTAAAGTTTGTTATTATGGTCTCAGCACTACAGTTGACGAAATCTTCCTTTTGATATAGATTGGCATGTCTTGTATACAACCCGGTTAACTCAAAAGTCGAAGAATCATGATGGTTTCTTACGTTCTACAAGCAGTGGACCTATTACAAGGCAGGTCAAGGCAGGTCAAGCTCTACAGTCTACGTTTCCTACTGATCTTTTTGACAATTTTCTCATGCATGTGAAAGTCACAGACCAAAGAAAGCTTCCACTTGTTAATAACAATCATTCTAATGATTGAAAGTTAGCATCAACGACTTATTGGAAGCAAGTTAACCGTTATCTACGTCAATCAAACGACCAAAAAAAAAAAACAAAACAAAACAAAACAAAACAAAACAAGCCACAATCCACATGGCTTTATAGAACGCAAAAATAAAACATCAAAATATTAAATCAACAAAATATCAATGCAATGACTATAACAATACTAAAGTAACTAAAACGAGCAAAAACTAAAAAAAGTAGGACGCACAGAGCAAAAACCAAATATCGGTTAGCGACTCACAAACTTAGTTGCGCCCTTCTCATTCATCTGAGTGTTAGTACCTAAAAACAATCCACAAAAAGCTTCAATCAAAATCAAACTAAAAGCAAAATGAATAAAGCAAAAATTAAGTATCAATTAGCGAGTAGTCCACCGACGTAGATCTCTCCGAATGATCTGCTGCCAATTTTACGACCGAGCTCGAAACAATAAGTCAAAATGATTATTGCTCATTAATACACTAGGATTGGGACAAAGTGCTCATCATCACTCTCCACAGCTAAACTATATATAGGCGACAGGCATATCGGTAATGTCACATCAGATATAGCAATAGGTCTAAAAGGAGTAGTTGGAAAATCAAACATGCCCATAACCGGACTTTCAAAAGATTGGTTTCACCACGGGCTATGAGCAATAGTCAGCATCGTATCTTTTGCTCATATCTTTTGCTCTATGTGCCGTCAAAAGAAGATTGGTTTCGCCTGGGCCGACGGCAATAATTTAACATCAATCATCATATTTTCGCTTGACGTCAAAAGATTGCTTTCTCGGGGCCAATAACTTTATGTGCCGTGAATTGATCCATCATAATTTTGCTTCACGTGTCGTCAACAAATTGTTTTCACACAAGCTAATGCCGATAGCAACTTTTTTTTTTTTTTTTTTTTCACGTGGTGGGAAAAACGCACAACGTAGATTATATCTATGGTAAGATATATCAAGGCTCGTACCACCTCAACACGTATACACACATCAATCAGGCTCATCCATGTTAATCAAATTCAACTCCTCAAAAGCAAAGGTAAATTGCAATGATCGAACTGTATGATTAATTTAGAAATTTTATATATGCACTTCTCGCATTCTAAAGATTTAGTGAAGTGCTATATTGATTTCACGGCGAGTTAATAATCAAACGTTTTGGCTCTAAGTCTTCGTTCGTTTTACGAAAAACACCGCATTTTCGGAGAATATTTTTCAGGAAGTCATTTTTCAAAAAATTATCATTATTTTCCGCTATTCATCTAAAATCTAAAATTGAAGTGAAAAATATTTTTCATTGTTCGATAAGGAAAAACCTTTTTCCTATGAATTTTTGTTAAATAATTTTATTATTTTTTTAATTTTTAAAATCAATTTTTAAATTATTTTTCTAAAAATCGATTTTTAATTATTTGTCTTTTTCTTTTTATTTTCTTTCTTTTTATCTTCTTTTTCTTTTGCTAATCGCCAACCACGACGACAGCCGGCAATTGGCCAAAGGCCAGCTTCGATTGGTGAGCGACGACAAGTGAGCTTGAGCTCGCCTGCCTTTAGGCTCTCCACATTGGCGAGCTAGAGGCAAGCTAGCTCCCTGATGTGGCTCGCGATGAGCCAACATGCCTTGAGCTTACTGCTCACTAGAGATTGGCAAGCGCAAGGGCGAGCCTCAAGCTTACCGGCCTCTAGCCTCGCCAGATCGGCGAGCCAGAGGCTCATGCTCGCCGCTAGTTTGCCAAGATAGCGAGCGGTGAGCTCGAACTCACCAGAGGTTGGTGAGCCTTGAGCTCACCACTCACTAGAATTGGCGAGCTAGGCGAGGCCTAGGGCTCGAGGCCAACAAGCTCGAGGCTCGCCTATAGTCGGCCATGCCAAGGACTGGCCAAAGAAAAAGGTGGAAAAAAAGAAAAAGAAAAATAATTAAGACAAAAAATAAATAAAAGGAAAAATAATTTAAACTTCAAATCATTAGAAAAGAAAACAAGAAAGGAGGCGAGTAAGGTATGAGTTAAGAGAGAGAGAGAGAGAGAGCGGGTAAGAAAAATATTTTTCCCAATTTTAAAAGTGAAAAACATTTTACCCTCTTTTACAATATTTTTTTCCTTGATGGAAAATATTTTCCACGATTAATTTATTTTCCATGAAATGAATACCAAAAAATCCGAAAAATGTTTTATTGGAAGTTATTTTTAAGAAAGGAACATAGCCTAAAATATAAGTGTTGTGGATATGACATTAGAGATTATAATCCAAAAGTTCGAAAGCAATTAGTTAGATGCAAAAAGACCGCATGTATATAATGCCTATGAAAAGCTCCACCATTGAATACTTTAACATGTGGCGGCAATATTCTATACACAACTTTATACTTATAGAGAGGATACAATACTTATTTTCTCAACTATTTTTAGACCTTGAACCGAAAGAAAATATGAAATAGTTAATAGCCGCCACATTATCAGCCTACATGGCGTGCATGAGAACAAATTGGTTACTTAAAATAGCCAATTTCAAGACTGGTCAGCAGCCAAATTAGCCCCAACTACACGATTGTTCATCTTAAACCTTGAAGAAATTGGAGTTCAAGGCAAATTTTGATCATTTTCTTTATTAGACCCGATTAATGAGTGCCCTAAAAGACTCTTTAATAAGATTCTGATAAATTTATAAGAAGCCTTTAAAGTAGTATTGGGGGTGGCCCGTTCTCGCTACTTTTATTCACATGTTTAGAGAAGGATTACCATAAGATTATGATGTGACCTCTCATCTACCAGATTAAGCAATTAGTATCACAAGAGACGGAGAAAAAGTTTGTTAGATAAATGACAAGTTTTGTAGAAAAAGTTTTTGCCCAGACAGCTGTAAGAAAAGAAAATCTCAAGAAAGACCAACGCACCATGAGAGAGTAGTCAATTAAGAGAAATTGTTAAAAGAAACAAAAAGAAAAAGAAATGCTTTGTCTCCAATGCTTCTTTCTTGCTTCGTGCTTCACGTTTTGACTCCAATGCTTTGTCTCTTTTCTTGTGTCTTTCGGGGTCCCCTTTGATGGACAGCTGCACGAAAAATTGTAAAGAAGGACCGATGCATGGGAGTTACTTTGTCGTATTTTTCATGTTGCTCGTTCCTTTGATTGATATTACGCTTTTTCGTTTTTCTCCTTCAGTGTATATGTTACATCTCATCATTAATCTAAATGCCAGAATTGAACCATACAAACCCAAAGCAACATGCCGCTTCTATTTCATGCACTCGAACACTGTTTTAAATCATATAGGCAACATTTGAAAAATGCTCGGATCATTGCAATCACCATCACCACTCACCACTAGAAACTATTGGAAGATGATTTGATTCTTAGCTTCGATTCTGATCACGGAGATTGTGGGATAATTGATTTGATCACGAAATATCGTCAGAATATTTAGAAGATATAATAGGAATTGTAATATTATTTGATTTCCCTTTGTATTATAAATATGGGCATGTACATGTACGAAATACAGAAAAATACAATCACGATTTCCTCCATTTTTCTTCGTTTCTTGTCATCGTATCAGAGCAAAGCGTTCTGACCTAGCTTCTGCAAATACCCTGAATTGCCTTCGGTAGTCTTTTTAATTGTTGTTGCAAATTTCTTTCTGCAAAACAAATTGACAAATTCATACGTTCGAACACCATGCCCGAAAATCAAAGCAACAAATCAAGCAGCAGCAACAACGACAAGAGATGATCTCACCTGTGGAGTTATCGTTCGACACCAACAATTCTCCTGAGAGTCTAGCTTCAGATCAACCAAACCCAGAATTTGCAGCAGCAACCTTCGGCTCCATTGCCCACATATGTTCAACCCCCTGCACCAATCCAATGGCCACCAATGCAGTGGATTCCAGTCCCAGGCCCATGGGCCGTTGGACCCAATCAACAACAATGGGCTCCTTACAGCCCATCTGGAGAAGGTACGAATCATGGGCCTCGAATTGATGGATCGGGTCACAGATCCAAATCGAGTTAGACGGGTCATGGGATGAATCCCTACCTGGGATTACAACTCGGGTTCTACCCGTACCCCATCCTCAGCGCCGGCGACCGTCCAGAACCTGGGGACATTCTTTACACCTCGCCAGCCGACAGACCGGAGTTCCGAATCATCAACCTGCAACTTACCGGTCTAGACAACTACAATGCGTGGGCTCAAGATTTCCGATGGGCTCTCATGACCAAGGACAAAGATGGGTTCCTTGATGGAACTGTGCCTGTTCCCGACGACGACCATATGCGGCGACGATGTTGGCGGAGGTGTAATCAACTCGAGTGCACCTAGATCGTGAACTACGTGGCCGCTGATATCATTGCCGCCGGCCTTCCACCGATTGAAGACTCGAAACAAATGTGGGACAACATCAGAGAAGTGTATGGGAAGTTGGACGGAGCGAAGCTATTTTCGCTCACTCAAGCTCTGTTGGATCTGAAGCAAGGGAACCTATCGGTTACCGCTTGCTTCAACCGACTCTCCTCTCTCTGGAATGAGCTCGAGGCTGCTGAGGTAGAGCTCAAAGGACCCAAAGAGACTCTCGAGCGGTACAGACGGATTAGAGAGAGGGAGAAGGTTACCCGTTTTCTGTTCATTCTGAATGAAGGCTTCTCGAGGACATCTAGCATGACAGGTGAGTTTGGACTTTTGCTGACTCATCTGTGCCCATGCCAGGCCGTGTCTTTCTTTTGATGTATCTCCTGGATTGTGAATCCGTTCTTGATTTTCTTTGGGATACAGTTTCTGCACATCTTTATATTACATACAGAATCTTTTCAAGATCAATAAAGATTCTCTCGACTCTAATGCTTTGTATATCAAGTCTTCTCAATCAAGGTGGTTTCATATATTTTTGTGGCATTGGAGCTTTTTAGCATATATCCAAACTTCGTTTAGAAAAATAGTCTCAATGTTCTCTATGCGGTTATGTTCGAGAGTGTTATTGTTGTCTCGGCACTGGAGTTGACATGATATTCCTTTTGATGTAGATTGATACGCCTTGTATATGACTCAATTAACTCAAAAGTCGAAGAAATATCATGATGGCTTCTTACGTTGCACGAGCAAAGGATCTATGACTAGGCGGTAAAGCTCTACAGTCTACATCTCCTTCTGATTTTTACCCTTAAATAATACCAGTTGTCTTGTGACATCCTAAAATTTGAGTCCTCTGAGGGATGAATGGATGTGAATTTCGTCAATGCATTGTTGGTTGATCTCACTCGGAATTGATCACTCCTGAGATACTGACCTTGAGGGGAAAGGCTAATGAGGACAAAAATCGTACGACTAAAGAACTTGACCTGGGAAAATGACTTGACCATGAGACTTGCGTGAGGACGATCCTGTAGATAGGCAGGCCGATTCTAAGGACGACTAGAAGTCGATTCGCGGACAGAACATTATGGAATGATGGGTGTTTCCGTTTACTATTATCGAATCCACGAATGACCCTATGTTAATCCTCAGTGATCGTGTACTTTGAAATAAGAATCTATCATCCGTAATTTCATGTAGTCAAGGATGTCCATGCGTCGAGATGTCTTGAGCGTGGTTTGGCACGAGTCGGTCACGCGTGAATCCTCACAGCCACCCATCAGTCTGAGTTGTAACCGAAATGGCATTTGGCGAAATTGACATGACAAGAGAACTTAGGATTGGACTTTGAATTATCGGGAATGTCCGGGACGAACTTTGGATGAAGCTACTTCGACAGTTGACAGAGCCAGTTAAGCCGAGTAATTGGAAAAAGGGATCTTCGGACCGAGGAAGCGAGCCGTTAAGACACGGGCCGGGCCAAGTCAGTGTGGGCCTTAGGCCCAAGTTGGGACAGCCACCAAATGGGCCTAAGTCAAGCAAATGAGCCCATTGGGCCAAACCAACTATTCATCTTCTAAGCCCATGGGCCAATTCTTAGCCATTTCAAGCCCAATTAATTCCCGAGCCCATTACTATTCATTTCCAAGCCCATTTCTTAGGCCCATCCACCAATTTCAGACAAGGACAGATTGGTAAATTGGTGCAAGGTGAAATGACTATTTTGCCCCAAGTGTGTGGATAAGGGCAAAGGAAGAGAGAGAATGTGGGGTCAAGGGCATGGGGACTTGAAGCAAGGATGTGAAGGCTTGATGGGGGTCTTAACAGTCCTCACATCACTCTCTCTCTCCCCTCATTCGGCTCTCCCTCAACAAAGCTCTCTCTCCTCGTTTTCCTCTTCTCCAATTTCTATTCCAACAGACCTTCCTCAAAAGATTCGAGTTAATTGTTGGCTTCCTGCATGAACCAGCCAACGCTCCACCCATCACCGTGAAGAGCACACCCGCACTGTCCCTACGAACCCAACCGCTCACTCACCAAACGATTCTCCGGCCGTCCGTACGGCGGCGCGGGCCACCGGCCGCGCGCCGTCTAGCCCCCGTTCTACTCCAACTGACCCTTCGGTGAAGAATCGAGTCAAAAGTGGTCTTCTCGGATGAATTAAAGAACGAGCCACCTATCACCGTGACCGGGAGAGACAGACCGTTCTGGCCGTCCTGTACGGCCGTCACAAGCCGCCGATCGCCGGTCCGTCGGTCTGCCTACAATATGCACTGTTACGCATTTTCGGGCCTTTTTCTTCCATTCCAGACGTTCCTCCACCCATCCCAACCTCCCACAAGACTCCCAAGACCCCCGGGTGTCGCTGGTTGCTGGCCACCCCCTTCGCCAAAGCTCCGGCCAAGTCGTTCAACTTGTTTTCTTCTCCGGCAGAGCTATTTTCCAGAATTTCAAAGAGAAGCAGAGGCTATGGTTGCTGTGTTGAGCTTGGGACCGCCTTGGATCATCATTGTAGAGGTTCCAGTGCATAGCCACTGTCGTCGCCGCCACGTCGGTGCCTCCGACCCGCTTAACGGGTGAGTTTAGCTCCTAATCCTTCGATTAGTGCCTAAACTTGCTTAGGGTTAGTTTAGTTAGATTTAATTCTAGCTTTGGAGATTTAATTAAGTTTTATTAGCCCTAAGATAGGTGGTTAGATGGATGGATTAGATTAGCTTAACTTAATCTCGCTTTATTTGCTTAATTGTGCTTATGTGTTTAATTAAGCTTGTTTTGCTTAATTAATTGTTTGTTTGTTTTAATTAATGTTTTGTTTAATTTCTGAATATAATTTATGGTTTATTAAATTCTGGAAAATTACTGTTCACGCGACACTATTCACAAATACTGTTCACGTGCATTGTTTACGCGTACTGTTCACCGAGTACTGTTCACGTGCACTGTTCATCCAGAATGTGAAAAATGTCCAAAATTCATGTGTGTTGATTTTATGAAAGAAATGAATGAGTAAATCCATGGACATCCGCATGAATTGAGTGATGATTGTGCAATTGTGTGGTGATTGGAAATTTGGTATTTATTCAGAAAATCTTGGGTGTCGGGTTTTGACACCGAAAATGTATTTTAAATATTATATCGAACAGTGGGGTTTGAAAAAGGAAAGTATTAGTTTTCTGGTTCGAATTAATGTGTGCCCACGCACGACTACTTTCTCAGATGTTTTTAATACGAAGGAAAGAGGCCAGGATTACTATTTTAATCGAGGCATTTCAGTGAAATGCAAAGTGTCCAGGGCCGATATTGAATTATCGTGTCTTGGTTAAGAGGAAACCGTCTCAGGCTGTTGAGCTGGACGTGCCCCTATATGGAATGCCCGCGCAATTGATGCCGGTCGCAGTAGAGGCTGGGCCAACTGGACCGATGCTCCTTCGGGAATGCCGTCGACGTAGTGATGAAGCCGTACTCCAAGGGGGGAGACGATGCTCCTTCGGGAATGCCATCGACGTAGTGACGAAGCCGTGCTTCAAGGGGGGAGATGATGCCTGGCATTAATGTCAGTAGATAGCCGAACCGCGAGTAGGCTATGCCATTGAGTGGCAATGAATAACAATTGGAACGCATGCTGAATGATATTGACGCGCCGGATTATGGGACGAAATTGTGTGGCACGGTATGGGACGTGTCATAACGATTTGGTCTTATAATCAGGACCCCTGTGGTTGACTGAGATGAGTGAGGCGTTTCAATTATTGTATGCATTGAGTATATGCATTATGTTTTTGAACTGCACTAATGTGCATGAACGCATGAGAATCATGGTATCGATGGTTCCGGTCATGCATGAGTGAACCACATTACTTATGGCACGCATGCATGAATCGATAACGTGCAGGGTGTGGCAATGGCCAGGTGAGATCGCTTGTGATGCGACTCATGTGTGATTGATGAGATGCATCATCTAATGGCCATGTGCATTGCATGTATCGTGCTGAATTATAACGTGCAGGGTATGGCATACCAGGTAAGGTTGTATGCGAACCGACTATTGATTGTTGGTTGTTAGTTGTGGGTCGTTGGTTGTTTGTGGTGTGGTTCTGGAGAGATACCCTAAGTTGAGTTGGTGTACTAACCGGGGCTTAGGGGTGGAACTCGCTGAGATTTATATCTCACTGGTTATTGAATAACCATTTTCAGGTTCCTAGTGTGAAGTGCCAGGAGCTTGAAGCAGAAGGGTCAGGAGCATAGGTGGCTCAGTAGTTCGTTATGACATAGACCTTCTGTATAAACTTGAAGTGTTTATAAAAGTGTATTTAATTTTAAACTGGTTGAGCTACTTTTCTATCCCATGTATGTTATTGTCAAGGGATTAGTGAATTCGCTTCTACATGTGCAATAAAATGAAAAGGGTCGGCGACGAGTCCTCGGAACGTCACAATATTCTATCGACCACCAAAGGATGTGTGCGCGGTTGAGGTTCGAGGCGTGACATATCTTGTTGCTGGATAAAATTTCAGCTCTTCCTTCCGTTATTGGTTGGTTTTCCTCTTCATGACGAAGCAAACGTTGAATCTTCGAGGGATCTAAATGCGTGTGGAAACAATTTCAATTCTTTTCAAAAATTAATATGCAAAAGCAGCGGCATAATGTTAGTAATGTTAAATCTGGTTTAAAAGGTACCTGGAATGCAGTTCAATTTGATCCATTTCCTGGTGTTCTATAAAGAGTTTATATTTCCTGTTTAGTCTTTATATGAAGGTAATTTGCCTTACCTCCTAGCCTAAAGTCTTAAACTTCCAATAGATTATTAACGTTTTTCTCCTCATCATTTATATCCCATGGACCTTATCATTCAGCTGCTCTACAATTGATGTAATTGGGTGATACTCCATACTCACCAAAATGATATTGCAAACACATTGTGATTCGGAGCTTTAAGGATGCAAGTCCAAGGGATGTTCATGAGATGTGGGATCATTCCCGCAAGGCCTTGAACTTGCAGATGCCACGAATCAATTCGTTGTTTTCATTTGATATTAATACTTTCTTCATTGACCAGATAAAGAGAGTCAACAATTGAAAATCATCATTGTTATCCAAGTTATCTCTTTCTTTTCTATTGAGGAGCATGATTCCCTTCTCTTCATGTTTTGCATGATCTACAATAATTACCCGATTCTGTTTGTGATGCACTGAAATATGTATTCATTAGTACTCTTTCAGAAGGAAAAAAAAATGGCCAGATGCCTCAAAATGGGGCAAAGGTGAGTATATTAGATGCCAGAATATCATGGGTAACAGGTCGGATTTTGTTTCATAATAGATAAAAGCTTCACCGAAAATACAAAACTATCTATTGAGTTTTCAGCTTTGTGCTTCACAGAAGTTCTGAGTGTGTCCGTTCATTTGAAAAATCCATAATTCACCTTGACCGGTTATGTTCTTGAGATTTTCCTAGCTCTAGCACTGTGCTCTAGGTACTTAATAATGACTCATAAGTACAAGAACTTCATGCAAAAGAGGAGGGCAATTAACTGAGTTACATGGATCCCTCAGGATATTCCTTTATGCTTACATTTTCTTATGAAGTTTTCATTACTTAGCCAGTTGTTCGTTCTACTTGCTGATAGATTTTCTAATTAAGTTTTCATTAACCAGCCGACCACGTTCTTGATATTGATGTGTATTTACTGCCTCCTTTTAGCATGAGGTTATGGAAATAACGAATTCAATAACAGATTCATTATTTTTCTTTAGTCGTTTCTAAAAAACATGAGAATGTGAATGTTCTTTTGTGGGTGGTGTCTTTCCATTATTTTTGTGTTAGTTTAACTGAGCATGTCCTACTTGGAGATTAACACTTCCCTGTCATGGAGAATGGCAGGTTTTGTACGCCACACAAGTAACTCGAAAGGCCAAGAAATACCATGATGGTTTTTTGCAGCTTGAAGTTCGCGGATCCCTAGGGAGGCAGGTCATTCCGAAGCACTTTTAAGGATGTTTTCATCCTTAAGCCATTGTTCTTTAAATTAGACTCGGGCTGGCTACTTTGTTTGCTGAGCCAACTTGAATCACTTCATTTGTTTTTCAGATAATGGTTCATTATGTGACCCAAGCATCACACTAATTCAAGTGCATTTCACTACCCAAAAAAGTTATAAGGCCCTAAGCACCCCTTCTTTATAGGTCCTGTTTCTGCTCATTATTATATCCCCTTTGGATCATTCAGTCCCACCGTATGATGCTAGTAGGAAAGTCTTAGGAAATAAATTTCTTAGGAAAGATGAAGTGCTGGGAACCGAAAAATCACTGGTATTCGATTCTCACTTAGTTGATATTGGGGAACATGTAGTAGAAGAAAAAGTGCCACTGGGTTTGAATGATCGTGAACTACGTCGTACTGCTGGAGAATTGAGGACAGGCCATGGGGAGGTGGATGCTGTTAAAGTTGATCAATTGTCCCAATAATATAATCCTACCTATTGAGCTGCAGACGAAAAACCTTCAAACTTGAGAAGCAAGGTTTCAATGTAAGTTGGAGGACAACAAGAATACGCTTTTTCTCCAATGCCACAACATGAATATGCACCTGATGTCATGATGAGTTGTGGGATTTTTCATGACATTCAAGTGACGTCAAATAAGATGGGATTCATACCGATGAGATATGTCACATCATTTTTGTAACGTGATGTAACAAGTCAAATGATTCATAGATGATTAGTTCATCGGATAGAATACTTTTCCAAAGGAAGAGTTGTGCTCAGTGACACAATTTGTGCAAACCTTTTGCCTTTCGAGAGACCTGTCAGACCACTCTGGAAAAACTATGATGTGATTCAACAAATCTCATCTGCAACAATTATTGAGGAGGAAAGGAAGGTGATTGGAGGCTGCAAACTCCGTCTCAATCTCTACCTCACCAGTCCCCAGTTGCAAGTATGTCAACGTCCCTGCCTTCTCTCTCTCTCTCTCTCTCTCTCTCTCTCTCTCCCCATCTCTATAGCAGGAGTTACAGCTTCACAAGCTCAAAGGAAGTGGAGAGAAATGCTTAATGTTGCTCTTTCTTCATTTGGAAGTGGTTGATGGGTTAGCTAGATGTGTTTTGAGCGGTATGAAGGGATTTTGATTGCATCACCTTTGAGGTCTCGATGCCGCCCAATTATTTTCGCATCCATTGGTTGAGCCAGATTTCAACTACCTATTGCACTGGAAGTGATATCCCATTTCTGCCTTTGATCATTGTTACAAAGAGGCGATATGGTTACAAAGTTTGCTCTCGGACTTTGGGTTAGAACAGAAAAGTGTGGATATACACTGTGATAACCAATGTGCGATATATTTGGCGTATAATCCAATTTATCACAAGCAAACGAAGCATATCAATATCAGGTACCACTTCATCTGAGATGTCTTAGCTAAAGGTATTGTTATTGTTAAAAAGATTGCTACAGCAGATAACTTGGCAGACATGATGACAAAGTCTATTCCTTTGGCGAAGCTCAAGCTTTGCTTGAGCTCTATTGGCGTCTGTGGAGAGTGAGCGCCCATCGGGGCATTGGGAGAGTAGCATGGATGATGAACACTATAACTTGGCTTCAAATATCGAGCCAAGGTGGAGAATTGTTAAATTAATGTCTCTAGTTTGAATTCGGATGACGATTTGTTAAACCGATTTTATTGATAAAGATTTCCCAAGTAACAGAAAAGTTTCGTTGGACTCTTGAAGATTTACAAAAGAGGAAATAAAGATAAAACAAAGTTTCCTCTTTGGGCACACGCATATAAAAGGGAAAAGAAGCCTTACGTAAAAGTGTTGCTGCTGAAACCCTACGAGGAGCCACTGTTGTACAACGTCAAGTGAAGCCACCCACGCAATCAAGAAAAGAAGTTCTTGTTTTTGGCGTTTGGTTTTGAGCTTGAACGCGCAATAATTTTGTGCCGTGAGTTTATACTAAAGTGAGTTGTTATTTATAAACACTTTGGGTTTGGGGTTAAAACTAGGTGTGGGAAACACTTGAGCGTGTGAGTGATTGTAAACTTTAATTCTCAGATTTTAGTGGATTATTTGCTATTGGCTCTCCCCGTGGACGTAGGTACCGATACTCGGACTGAACCACGTAAATTTCTGGTGTCCTTATTTTTCTCGTTTATTTCTTTGGTGATTTCGCATTGACGTAAATTATAAGATTATGTCGTTTCCGCGTATTGCAGAGAGAAAACCAGTGGCTTCAACGGTGAAAACGGGCCGATCAGAGCTCCGGTGAGCGGGTGGTTGGCAACCGGTGGCTCCCGGGAGTCTTAGGGATCTTGTGGGTGGATGGAATGGGCAAAGGAAGGGCTGAAATGGGGCCAAACAGCAAGAAAACGCGAAACAGTGCAAGCGGGCAGCTTCCAAACGGTCCGGCGAGCGGCGGACTCCGGCGGCTGTATGGAACGGACGGCGGCTCCGTTCAGGGCAAGGTTGGGCTTGTTGGAACGGTCTGGATGTCCTCGTCATGGCGATGGATGGTTTGTTTGCTGATTCATCCGGGAAGTCGACTTTTTACTCGGATTTTTGGCGAAAGGTCGGCTGAAGCATAAACTGGAAGAGGAAAACAGAGGAGGAAATGAGGTCGGCGGCAAGGGGGAAGGGGTTGGCTTGGTTTCTTGGCTCTCCTCTGGTTTTGCTGAGCTTCCTCAAGGCCTCTACAATGGAGAAAGCCACAAAATAAAGAGGAAGAAGGGCTGATGAAGAGGGGGCTCCCCTTGGTGGCCTTTAGCCTTCAACACTTGTCCAAACCTCCTCTCTCTTGCCCCCACCATGACATCACATGACCTCAGCCACTCTCTCTCCTCAAGCTTCCTCCACAAGCTTGTTAATAGGTCCAAAATGTGGTGTACCCCTTGGCATACGAATTTGGTACATTTGTACATCAAATTCATCCAATTTCCTTCAAATCCTAACCCAATCAATCCAATTTGAAGTTCATAATTTCATACCATGTAACCACACTTAATTCCACATTTTTATTTGACCATAGAACCATCTTGAATGCCAAAAGTGTGACCAAAAGTGGGCCTACCAATTTTCCCGAACCAAATTAACCATGCTTTGAATTTTTCGCTAAAAACTCGGTTTGCAAAAAAAAAAATCTTCTAAAGATGAGTCGACGTTCCTAAAATGATTTGTGACACAACAAGACTTCCAATTTCTGAATTCCGGTTTAAATTCATGGTTGATTTCAATCTGGTGCGATTTTAGCGCGTCCTAATCTATCGGATAGCTTTTAGAAATTTTCAATGCAATTGACCCATGATCGATTGTTTTCTAGCCACAGCATAGATCTTCGACACATTGGCGACTCTCGATTGTCGTAAAAATCTCGAGGTTTCAAATACGAACACAGGATACCCAAAACGACAGAAAAATCGGTCTAGTGCCGGTCGACGAATATTGAAATCAGGTGGAATCACCCACACTCGATCACACATCTCAGTCGAATCGACCTATCCCTGATCTCTGATCGATTTTGATAATGCCGTAATGACCCTTGTAGACTAGCACATTCAAGCAGTCGACTTCTAGTCGAATTCTCAAGTCATCGCATTAAAATCTCTTAATGACTTCCCCAGATAGTCTAGTTATCTCACAAGTGATCGGCTCTGAAAATAGCACTATAGACGCATCGATGGAATGCCCGATTTATTCAATTGAAAACAGTACTGGAAATTCAGGATGTCACAAATCGAGAATAGAATTCCAGATAGAGAAAGCCAAAATCCTCTCGTAATATTTACCTCCTTATATATGCCGCGAGTTCTTGGTCGTAGGAGAAGAGAAACATTTGTCGTGTGTCACCAATGGACAAATAATCACATGCTTTCTCGCTACATCCAGCAATTTCATCACCATTATTCAAAGGGAAAGACTAATGTGAGTACACATGAAAGAATCTTTAAATTATATCTTGCATCCTTTACATGTAGGAGACAGGGATAGTGATAAAAGCAAAAAAAAACAAAAAACAAAAATGTAGGAGACTAGGAGATGCAAAATGCACTGTTGTATTTCTCGTCATCGTTTATCTATATACAAAGAAATCAATTGCACAAGCCGAAAGCAACAAGCCAATTTCAGATTAATGTACCCCAATTTCTACTCCACATCCGCATTTCATCAAACATCTAACCAGCACTATGGAAACGATCGAATCTCCTCTCCTCTACAATGCATCAGCTTCCACGATGACGTCTTCTAACTGTTGAAATTTAATCAAAGAGAAGAAGACACATAAGAGATGCTGCTGTAACTCTCGTTACTTTTCATCAGAACATAAGCCTATTAAATAGGCAGAACATCCAAACCACTTAGCAAGAAAATAGCTATAGAATAGCAACAACAAAGACCCACTAACATATCCCACTAACCAGAACATGTGCAGAAACAAACTCTAAAAACAAGCCACTTCCTATTGACTAGGACCCAACTATTACATTATTGAAGACACGTAAAAACTGAAAGCACATAAAAAAACTTAAAGTTAAAGACTTCAACACCAACACCACAAGCGACAACTCTTATTTCCTCAGATGCCTCTCGTCAGCCGTCTTTTGGAGACTCATCGAATTCGCTCCTCTTCCTCCTTCTCCTCCTCATGGCGCTCGGGAGAACCTAACAGTCTTCCATGAGCAAAGTCGCCGAGTTCTCTCGACAGCGAGCAAAACAATAGATTCCAGTTCCACCCCCCGCTGATTTGCAAGTCCTCAGGGATGAGAGGGAAAACAAAACGAATGATGATTTATGATGGAAAGAAGACATGGAAAATTCATCAAAAAATGCCCTGCTTCTTCCCCTCCTTGAATATTTCGTGCGCACCGTCATATCTAGAGACATGTGAAGGCACCACCATCAATTTGGGACACTCTGCGATCCCTAATCGAGAAAGATGAGGCACGGCTCCTTCAGCCTTCCACTCCTCCAAATGAGGTAATGCCCAAAAAGTAAATGCTTGAGTTGAGGAAAGCCTCTGCAGAGCAAACCATTTCCTTTCCCATGAAAGCTTGACATCCCAACATGAGAAAAACCAAGTTTTCCAATTTCTCCAATATTGGCATCGGATCTTCTTCGAGTTGGGAAAATAGTAAGACCAGCTTCCTCAATTGTTGGGGAAGACTTCTATGTTCCTGTTCCGGTAACTTCTCTATTTTCCCTCCTAAGGACAGCTTATAGGAATGGGGATAGTTTGACATTTTACTCAATTCACCTTCGGTCCATAAAGATTTATAATTTTTTAAATAAAAAGACGAGGATTGAAGATGTTTCAACTTGAATTCAACAAGCTGCGGAAATATCTCTAGCCCGATAGAATCATGCTCGTCAAAGACAGTAAGTTTTTGTAGATTGGTAAGCTTGCCTACATCATTCACATCACAATTCTCCCTATTAAAGTTTTTTAATGTCCGTAGATTCTTTAAAGTGCCCAACCGCAACTTCTTTTGGTCCCAAAGGAATTTCTCCTTGATGGCAAATTTGTAGGGAAGACGGAGATACCTCAACCTTCTCATCTTCCACAACACATTTGACATGGAAACCTTAACATATGTCTCCACAAGCAGGTCCAAGAATTCCATACATACAATGTTCCCCATAGATTGTGGCAAGCCGTTAAACCTACCACCTGCTAAACTTAAGAATCTTAAATGGACTAGGTCTCCCATTGATTTAGGTAAGCTTCTCTTCACATTAAGGTTCTCCAGTTTCAGAACTCTAAGAAACTTACAATGGTCGAAAATAGGTTGAAATTGCTTCGAGTCCCATGTGACACCTTCGAAAGACATGAGAGTTCGAAGGTGGTCCAAAGTCCTTCCTCTTGCTTTTAAGCTTGGAATCGCATTTCTATTAAGAGAAAGCCTTCGTATTTTGCAACTTGACCCAACATTTATTGCCATTGAAGCAGAACAATTCTCCATCTCATTGTCTTGTTGAATGTTATGAATGCTTAGAAAACTCTCTTGTAGAGCCTTGGAGATGCATAAGTCTCGCATCAGGTCGTGGAGGTGGCAACTTTTGATCTTTCCACTTAATTTCAATCGTACTTGAACCATTCCTCTGTTAACCAACTCCTCTAAATATTGCTCCGCTACATCTTCCACTGAAATTTCTCTCTTTTGTCATATGCATTCAGCGACACAAAACCTTCAGCAATCCACATGTAAAGAACTTTCGTTACAAGGATTTTTGCATCCTCAGGAAAGCTACCCAAATAGAGGAAGCATGGCTTTAGATGCCATGGTAAATCATCATAGCTTAAGGCTAACACTTTTGATACATTGTTCTTATCACTAAAATGCAAATTGATCTTTTCATGAATCGTCTTCCACTTGTTGACGGCCAACAATCCACCAAGCACAATGATAGCCAAGGGCAATCCTTCACACTTCATAAGGAGTTCATGTGCTAACTTCTTCATATCTTCAGTGATTTCTACACAATATCGGCAACAAATTGCAACTCAACAATCATAGGAAGATGCAACTGTAATAAGAAGATTACTTCAAGGATGAATATGTGCTTTTAGAAGTATAAGTAAGATGCTATAGTTCTTTATAATTTGTGGTTCATTTATGCTTTTGTAAGGGGAAAATAAGGACCACAACAAACCTCCTATATATGCCTCCACCTATGCCTAGAATATCAAGAAGTCTAAGTTAACAAATGGAATGTATCGTCTTTGTTATCCGTGGCTTGAATTAAGTGACTCAAGCAAATATAAAGCAACAATAAACCTACTTGACGAAGAAATATGAAAGCAGCACAGGGACAACTCGAGTGTGATCTTCCATAACTTGAATGTGCTACTAATCTCCCGCACAAATTCTAATGAAATCTTCGTTTGCCGCATAATGATTCACAATTTTCCTTATCAATCCTTACTTTTATTGTCAAGCCAACTTCGCACAAATGCAAAAAAGGTGGACTTGAGATGAAGCCGATGGAAGAAGTAACATAGCTAGGCTTCACATTATTTCATAAATCCGATCAAAATTGCTTATTATGTTGGCCTTATAAAAAGCCTCTTCGATATTTAACCTCACTAGAGGAAAGGAGCAACAAAGCTTTGGATCTTGGTTTAGTGGTATGATTGTTAGCTATTAAGAAACAAAAGGGGCATTTGATTCCCCAAATATTGAAATTATGTTGCCTAATACTCGATATTTCGATCATTTGAATTCCATTGTAACTATCCATTCATAAATTGCTTAAGCTTCCGAAAGGACAAACTGAGCAATGAAGTACTTGGTTTTTGTCCCTCTATCTCTAACTATTTTGTGATATCTTATATAGTTTGGCCCGCAACAGTATCTTGACCAACTTTGGGTCCATCAGAAGAAATTTCAACAACTAATCCCGCCATGATAACCGAAGCACCATAAATTAGAATCAAATAGGCAATATAATATCTTGAAGCTACTATATGTTAGGTTAATAACTTTAGAGAAGTCTCACCTTTTGTTTCAGGGAATGCTTTCTTTAATAAATCCCAGCTCTCTGGATCCGATAAGCATCGAAGTTCATAAATCCCTTGAGGATTGATATACTCAGCCACATCTCTATTTCGGGTCGTTGTCAATAGCTTGCTTTTTGTGTTCTCAACCAGGAGTGCATCTTGAAGACTATCCCATGCCTCTTTGGTCCATATATCATCAAGAACCACAATACAACTCTTTTCTTTCAAGGTCCCTTGTAGTTTTTCAGATAATTCATGATTTATCATATTCTTAACACTCTCATTTTGATTAGGGATCAATTTAAGGAGAATTTCCATCAAAATATCTTTCACGTCGTACTCTTGAGATACGCAAGCCCAAGCGAAACCAGTGAAATTTTTCTTCACATCATCCTGAGCAAGAACTTTCCTAGCAAGTGAGGTTTTACCCACACCACCCATTCCCCATATAGAAATAACTCTCTGCTGTTTTTCATCCTTCAACAGCTTCACCAACTCCTTAATACTATCTTCCCTCCCAACAAAATCTTCCCCTAAACGGGAATGAGTACGTTTCGACGTCAAATCTCTCCCCCATTTGCGGTCGCCTTCATTCGCAGGTTGTACGCCAAAAGCCAGCATGCTCGTTCTAAGATTGGAAATTCTGGATTTTAAGTCCTCAATCTCTGTCCCCACCATATGAACCTCCACGCACGTGCACTCCGCCACGAAGCAAGCACACGCTCTGGTGATGTATTGTTCCTTCTTCAGCGCGACTCTGAGGGTGTATCTCTCGATGATGTCCTCGGCATCATAGGCGAAGTCTCGGAGTTGTGCGACACATTCTCCCACAGCTTCGTTGTGCTCTCGTCTCACATCCGCATCCCTCGCAAGCACCGGATCAGCCTAAGCTCCCCGTACAGGTCCTCGACCTTGCCCTCCACGCCCCACAAGAATTTGGCCTCGTCGATGAGCAGATTTCCTACTGCCCGCCCCACGGACGAAACAACAGCCTCGGCCATTGGTATTGCACTACTTGACAATGACTAGTGGAGCTTGTGATTGAGAATGACTCACAGAATTCCCTTCTATGCGTTGACAAGCTCTACACATATAGGCCTGTGAGTTGCAAAGAAGAAAGAAGAGGAATAAGTACTTTTAAAGTCGCGTATTGCATTGATAATACATATTCTACATCCACGGATGCAACAAAATCACCCCACGAATGACTTGAGCTTTATTAGGTCTCCAAGCTTGGCAACTTCTCTTCGAGTGTACTAAGCTGGTAATTATGTTCGTTCTTTTACTCCTGGAGTTGCAACAAGCATGAGCTTCGATTTTTTCTTCGTGAATCGTGCCTTGAACCCGCACACCACAAAGAAAAGAAGTTCCTAGGTTATGGCCCATTAAGAGTCCTTCGATGCTTAAATTAGCATCGGACTAGAGCTTGTAAAATATGGAATTTATAGAGAAAGCATAGTATTGGAATGGCTTACTCCTGTATTTACAGAGAAATAGGTGGGCGGCATGTGGGTCTCAAGCTTTTAGCCTTGGCCCCCCTTAAGAAAAGGCTTACTCATGGTGGGTCCATTCGGGAACCTATTTGATTATGGACGTCTTCTTTAGTAGTGATCCTTGTTAAATATGCCGTAATTAAAGCAAAATTTGTCAAAAGCTTACGCATAGGGGGATTATCTTACAAGTTTGGGGAAAAAATCGGAACAAAAGTTTGTCATCATCAGTTTGCCTCAACTATGTTGTAATTGAGCAAAATTCAGTTATTAAATTACACCCATCTAATAAGCATGTAAAAATTTTGATTACAAATGACTAAAATTTCAATACGTCCTATAATTGAAAACGAAATTGAAATTATTTAGCTATCGAATGAACTCTTACTGCTCTTCAAATGCCTAGAAATTTAAATCTCAAATGCACGACCATGGAAGCTGTGAAGAAATGAAACGTCGCCTTGAAGAAGCTTGTTTGTGTCAATGCCAGCCGTGCCATGTGAGACGGCCGGCGTCCGCGTAAGTAATTTCTTGTCAAAATTGACCAGATAGACTCAATTGGCAAAGCATGAAAATATTTAGGATTGACAAAATTAAAAAGTTTATAATTGAATTGACAAAAAAATAATAAATTTAGAACTTTTTGGATAATATTCCCATACATGTGAAAGCCACAAACCAAGGAAAGCTTCCACTTGTTAATAGTAAACATTCTAAAGTATAGGACTTAGCACCACCGGCCTGTTGGAAGCAAGTGAACCAATATCTATGTCATTCAAACAGCCCAAGTGAAAAAAAGGGAACAAAGCCCAATCCATATAGACATCATCCATGTGAAAGCCACAAATTGAGGGTACATAGCCGAAACTACCGACAGGGGCCTTGGCTGCCTATCCGCCATCATGTTGGCGGTAGGCTGCACAATTGCGTTCCTTATTTTTATGTGCCGATGTCTACACGCTTTGCCCCCTAATTAAGGGGCAATTTTTCTTCCCCCACCTTAGGGAATATCTTCCTAAAGTTTTAAGTCTCGGAACTTGGACATAAAAGTTTTAGGACTGACTAAGGTCCACTAACCAATATTTATGTCATTTAAATGACCCAAGTAAAAAAACGGAACAAAGCACAATCCATATCGCCTCAAAGTACATAAAAATAAAACATCAAAATTTTAAATTTAGAAAATACTATTGCAAGGACTACAACAATACTAAAAAAAACTAAAATGCACAAAAACTAGAAAAAGTAGAACATATAAAGCAAAAACTAAGTATTAGCAACTCACAAACTTAATTGCGACTTCCTCGTTCGTTTAAATGTTAGTACCTGAAAACAATTCACGAAAAACTTCAATCAAAATCAAACTAAAAGCAGAACGAATAAAGCAGAAAAATCGAGTATTAGGTTACGAGCAGTCCCCCGAGATAGACCTCTCCCAATGATCCGCTACTGAAAACAATAACTCAGAATGATAATTGCTCAATAATAATACGGGAGATTGGGTCGATGAGCTCATCATCATCATCACCACTCTCCGCAGCGAACTACACATAGGCGATGGCATGTAGGGAGTGGCACATTACTCAGCATTATCTTTTTGCTTTGTGTCCCGTCAAAAGGAGATTGGTTTCGCATGGGCTGAAGGCAATATTTCAGCATAAATTTTTGGCCCTACGTGCCGTTCAAAAGATGGGTTTATCAGGGCGAAGATCGTTAAGAGATTGCTTTCTCATGAGCCAATAGCTTTATGTACCATCAATTCAGAATCATTCCTTTGCTTTATGTGTCGTCAAAAGATGGGTTTCACACTCATCATCGAACGTCATAGGATATAACAAGATTGCACAAAAACATAAAACAAAAAAAATACGAAAACTCATGTCAAATTCCAAGTGGAACTTAGAACCAAATTCCAAATTCCAAGTTTCATCTAGAACCTATCTTTGGAAATGATTTTCTAATTTTTTAAATTTGGAATCCATCCCGCATATTCTTGAACCATGTTCACCCCTAATTATCAAAGCTGTGAAGAAATGGAACATCACCTTCACGAAGCACCTAAAGCAGGACCGTAAGGTCTTTCGTGATGGCTTTCTCTCTATCCACGCCTCCACTGGTAAGGTGCGTGCGATGCTCACCGGTCCCTACTTAATTGGTAAACAAAGCTTCATGTCATCATACGAGAATACCATAATTGTCCCAGTTGCTTCCCGACCAACCCCCTCACTCGGTCAAATCATACATGTCTCAAGCGAAAAATCGATTATTTTATCTTTTCTTATAAGTATCCTTTCAGACAAAAAATCGATTCTCAACGAGGGACAAGGCGCGCTTACTTGGCTTTTAGCTAAAAAAAAAGAAAGGAACGCTTACTTGGTCATTTAATGGTATTGTCCGAGAAACACAACATGAATTCGTGCATCACAACTCTAAACATATAATACACATGCACATGCATGTGAAAGCCACAAACTGAGGAAAGGTTCCACTTGTTAACGATAATCATTTTCAAATATAAAATTAGCATCGCCGACTTTCTAGTAGCAAGTGAACCAATATCTATGCCACTCAAACAACCCAAGAGAAAAAGGGAACAAAGCACAATCCATATCACCTCAATGAACGTAAAAATAAAGCATCAAAATATTAAATCAACAAAATACCAATGCAATGACTACGGCAATACTAAAAATATACTAAAACGCACAAAAACTAGGTAAAGAAAAGGGTCAATTCAACTGAGAAAAGAGCCACTCACAAGCTTAACTGTGACTTCCTTGGTCGTTTGAATATTAGTACCTGAAAGTAATTCACGAAAAACTTCAATCAAAATCAAACTAAGAGCAGAACGGATAAAGCAAAAGCCAAATATCAATTAGCAACCAGTCCACCGAGGTAGATCTCTCCGAACAATCCGTTACCGATCTTACCATCAAGCCGGAACTTGTTGCCTATGCGCAGCCCAACATTTCAAAGCCCCTGCTATGAAGGGAAGAAACGTAGCTATGCACAGAGACTATAAGAAAGACTTCATCGCCATCAAAGCGCGATTATTGAGCCGGCCATAAAGAGAGTGTGTGTTGGTCACTACTCATCGACATTCCAATAAATAATATGACGGCGAGCAGCCGTTGAAATTCAATGCTCAACTAACAAATTCAGCAATAAATTCGATGCTCAACTAACAACTTCAGCATTAAATTCGATGCTCAACTAACAACTTCAGCATTAACGATGACAAATTTTAACTGCCATCTGGAGGAAGAAATTAATGAAAATTGTCACATCGTACTTTTTCCTCTGCTTAAAGCTAACCGAGGTTAGAATTAATAAATTTAACAACTTATATGCACGAAATGAAAATTTTGGAACTTGAGTACCAGATCAATACCAATTTTAAGAGTCCTCCCGTAATTGTCCCGTGCAAAGTTCAACTCCATAATTTTGTGGGCTTTTACACCCACTGAAAATTTGTGACTCTGAGGCTAGCCTATTAAAACTTGGCGTGCCCAAAGTGGAATAAGCCGTAAGAAAAGTATATCATACGTAGATTTTAGTAGATCATTTGTTATATACAAATGATCGAAGCCATAAGTGATCATAGCGAAGAGATGGACCGTAAGAATATATAACTAAGAAAAGTAAAATAAGAATATACTCTGTGCGCGCGCGCGCGTGTGAAGGAAACAGGCCGCCAGAAGGCAGAAATATCGTAGCGGTTCAGTAGCTTCCATCCATTAATTTCAGATATAAGAGAAGAAAAACCAAAAAGAAAAAGACGAATGCAACCTGATGTTAGTGCAAGAGCTAGTTCAGAAGAAGCTAGCTCCTATAAGAAAAAAGGAGAACGATGCTGTCTATTCTTAGATCCAGTTGCCTAGCTAATGACAAGTTAGAAAAATCATTCCCCATCGCCATTCCCCAAACCTTGGAGTTTTGAGCAGTAGTGGTAACTAAGTTAACAAACAAAGTGTTGGATTTCAAGTCGGCGAAAGACGACTTACCTTTATCCGATGCGCAAACAACAATTAACCTCAGAACGAACGTTGAATTGCGGATGAATCACGAACAAAATTACTTCACTTTAGTCTGAATGCAATCACAAGGAAAGCACTCGATTTCCATGGCGTAAATGCAAACCATTCTTGTAAAGGATGAAATTGAATGCCTTCTCTCTTTGATGGAAATAAGACAAGAAAAATGGAGAGAAATTCTGAATGTTCGTTCTGACAACCATTCCAACGGTTGTCTACCAAAGACATTTATACAACTCCCTCCATACCCTTTCAAAGAGGTGCTTTTCCATCGTAGCTTATTAAGGCAAAACGGTTCATTCCAATCGCACCCCATCATGGACGTACTAGCTAAAGTACAACATCTCCCACTCGGATATGATGGGCTTGATAGTGTTCTATCAAGAATTTAAGGCATTCAACATTCATCAACTTTACAAAACAATTCATACTGGCAAGTAAGCCGTGCGACCAGTGAGTACACCTGCACTTGGGAGCTCAAATTATGCACCCGTTAGGGATGACATAATGGCTACAGCCAATATATATATATATATATAAAATCGATGTCTCACAGTGCCCCAAACATATTTTCTTACATCAATTCAGGTATACCTATCCCTTAAAGACTATACTTGATTATTCTCAAAACATAATGTATTTACAATTATATCCGCAACCACATAAGGCGATATAATTGGTCGACCAGTAAATACATGTGATAGATGTAAAACAACAATAATCTTCATTCGCACTCATGTCTCTCTCCATTTCAAAACAACTGCTTTTCTAGACACGTCCCATAAAGCCATACCTATTCATGACCGCCGATAACATGCTAAAGTAGCAACATTGATATTTCACTTCGAGAACATAGTCAAAAGTAACATAAGGCACAAATTGAAGTAAATTATAAATTACCTCAATGGCTCACACGATGAGTAAATAGGGATAATTTTACTCACCTTCTCTTGTTGGTTGAACAAGACACATGTAGTATGAGTTACATGCTATAGTGGATTTCTCTTTCTATAAGAGCGTATGTCATTTTTTTTTAAAATATATCCACTATACGGATTTTAGCCTAATCATAATCACGTGCTTCTCACGTACTCTTGTTTAGCTCGAGTGCTATATCAGCTCGCTTTTTATAACGCCTAATTAAGTACTCGCATCCGGCATCTTACAAGCATACATGATTGTGGGACTATAATGTTTTATCTTATTATAAACAAATCACAGACATCATCTTGACTCCAATAAAGGCAACATATCTTATGTACCAGACTTGCTCTTCAGCATTTATTTGTATATAACGTCTCATCTCAACGTGCTAACTATAGCACTTGAGGCGATTGCTCGTGTGAGTGAGCCAATCATTATCTGTTGACATACTTTTCAATAATATATGTGTGTATGTGCTAGTTTCATAATGGATTTGTACTTCTTAATAAAACATCAAAGTCACTAATAGACAAATAAGTACAATACACATGTCCACATATACATAAAACAATGATCCTCTACAATAACACATCACATTTTACACAATCCTAATGACATCGTGTGGGTCAAGAATATGTCTCTAGGAATAACCTTCGTAAATGGATCAGCAACCATTCTATTGGTTGAAATGTATTGTAGGATCACTTCTTTCTGCACTATAAAATTTTTGATGAAGTTGTTCTTTATGTCAATGTGCTTCGTCCTTCCATGATACTTAGGATCTTTCACATAGGTAATGGCTACTTGACTATTGCAATATACTATCACCGGTCTTGGAACCTCAGTAACAGTGGCTAAATTTTCCAAAAAATATTTTAGCCATACTGCTTCTTGCACTACGCTAGAATATACAATAAATTCAGCCTCTATTGTAGACAAGGCCGTGCATGTCTGTTTCTTGCTATTCCAAGAAATCGCACCTCCATTGAGCAAAAACGCATATCCAAAAGTTGATAGTCCATGATGCCTTTCAAGTATCTCAGGATCCCCTTCATTGCTTTCCAGTGTGCTTGACCGAGATTTGATTGATATCAGTTCACCAATCCCACGACATAACATATGTCGGGTTGAGTACACATCATAGTATACATCAAACTTTCGACCGCACTAGCGTAAGGAACAGTTTCCATTACTTTAATTTCTTCTGGAGTCTTATGACACATTTCAGTACTTAGGCCTTTACCTTGCATAACAAGGATATCAATGGGATTACAGTACCGCATATTGAAACGTTCGAGAATCTTCATAATATAAGATTATTGTGAAAAAGTAAGGAGTTTCCTTAATCAATCTCTTTCGATCTTAACTCCTAATATATAAGCAACTTCTCCCATGTCCTTCATTTCAAAATTGGAGGACAACCATTCTTTTATGGTGATAACCAAAACCTTGTCATTTCCAGCTAATAGAATATCATCCACATAAAGTGATAAAATCACAAATTTATCTCCGGATCGCTTGACATATACACAGTGATCTTCTTCGATCATCGTGAAACCAAAAGTTGTTATGGCTTGATGAAAACGAAGATACCACTGTCTAGATAATTGCTTAAGGCCATATATTGAGCGATGAAATTTGTAAACTTTATGCTCTTAACCCTTAGCTATAAAACATATTGGTTGTTTCATATAGATTTTCTCATCTAGTTCTCCATTGAGAAATGTCATCTTTACATCCATTTGATGTAATTCAAGGTCCAAATGTGCGACGATGGCTAGGATAAAGCGTATTGAGGCAAACCTTACAACTGGTGAAAATGTTTTCTCATAGTTTATACCCTCTTGTTGAGTATAACCTTTTGCTACAAGACGAGCCTTATACTTTTCAATGGATCCATTCACCCTTCGCTTAATCTTAAAGACCCATTTGTTTCCAATGGCCTTACGATTAAGTGGTAGATCAACCAAGACCCATACATAATTTATTCTCATTGACTCCATTTCATCTTCCAAAACTTTTCTCCATTCTTCCTTATCAAAGGATGAAAGAGCCTCTTGAACGGTCTTAGACTCGGCATTGTTTTTCTGAGCAATCATAAATGCTTCACCTTCAATCTCAAAACAACGACGGGAAATGCTTTTACGATTACTTTTAAGCAACTGAATTTCTCTTGAATTCAATTCACCAGACGATGCAACACTCCCACTAGGTTTTGTATGTTGAGGTAAATCTTCATTTCCCTTTATAACATTAGTGGGTGTGTTATTAGGATCTTCCATTTCATATAATTGGAAATCCTTATCAATCTCACCTCTACTAGGAAAATCGCTCTCCAAGAACGTGATATCCCGTGACTCCATTTCGGTCACACTCCCATCAGCTTGTTCACATATGAACACATATCCTTTGGAATGTTCAGAATATCTTATAAAGATACATTTCTTCTCTTCAGGACCTAATTTGCCATATTTATGGGAAGAATCATGAACATAAACTGCACATCCCCATGGACGTAAACTACTTAAGTCTGATTTTCTATCAGTCCATAATTCATAAGGGGTGAAAGTGACCGATTTTAAGGACACTTGGTTAAGTACATAGGCAGCAGTCAATAATGTATCTCCCCAAAAGGAGATAGGTAAATTTGCTTGCGCCATCATAGACCTAACCATTTTCAATAGGGTTCTATTCCTTCTCTCAGCTACCCCATTTTGTTGTGGAGTAATAGGAATAGTCAATTGTCGTACAATTCCCTTTTCATCACAAAGAACCTTGAATTGTTCCGATAGATACTCACGTCCACGATCGGTTCTCAATGCCTTTATTGTTTTATTCAACTGATTCTTTACCATCGTTATATATCGTCTAAAGCAGTCTAATGCATCTGACTTATGGGAGATTAGAAAGACATAACCAAAACGCGTGAAGTCATCTATGAAAGTGATGAAATATGAGACTCCATGTCTCACCCTCACATTCAAAGGACCACAAATGTCAAAATGAATGAGTTGTAATGGAAATTCGGCTCTAGTCCCTTTATCAAATGGTTTTCTAGTTGTTTTTTCCGCTACACAATGTTCACATACGGGTATATTAACATTAGTGAGTGACCCTAAAAGGCATTCTCTAGCTAATCTTTGCATTCTTTGCAACCCAATGTGACATAATCTAGCATGCCAAGTACTTGCATCAATCTCAACATTACTAGAAGATGCAATTAAAGAAAAACAACCATTAACATTAACATTGTACTGATCATAGTCAATGTCTAACACCATAAAATCATTCGATACATGACCTGAACCATAATAAACTGTTCCATACAAAATGTCAACACAATCACCATGAAAATTTAATACATAACCTAGGTTAAGAAGAACAACTACGGAGACCAAGTTTCGTCGAATATCCGGAGTATAGAGGACATCATGTAGGAATAGGCTTCGACTACCACGTAAAATTAATTTACATGTGCCGATACCCTTCAATTTAACTCTTGAGTTATTCCCAACATATATCCATCTTCTTCCAGGCTGTATCCGACGATACTCCACAAATGCTTCTCGGTCTCTAACTACGTAGTCTGTTGCTCCTGAGTCTATAGTCCACATTAGATGAGATTCAGTAAGTATTACAGTACTAGAAATAAAAACATTACTTAAAGTAATGGAGTAATAGGGTACCTCTTTCGGCTCAGTGCATTCACGAGCAAAGTGACCCATCTTGCCACAATTGTAGGACTTCATGTTAGCCTTGTCCTTCTTCCCACCACGCTTTTTGCGTTGGAAGGTCTTAGCCTTTTTAGGTGCCTGATCAGTCTTCTTCCCTTTGTTGTTGAATTGAGAATTCCTTTTGCGCTTGAAGCCCGAAGTTTTGCGCAAACTCGATTTAGCAATATAAGCATGAGTAGAGGATCTCACAGCCTCTAAGCGCTCATCCTCTAATTCTAAATGATGCGATATATCATCAAAAGTGACAATATTCTCATTATGCGTCATATTGATCTTCATATGCTTCCAATTATTAGGAAGAGACCTTATAACAGTCCAAACCCGCTGTTCATTAGTAAGGGAGTGACCTGCCGACTTCAATTCATGAATCATATTTGACATCTCCCGAAGATGCTGCCTTATCGTTACATTTGGGTGCTTTCGGTATGTGTCAAACTTGATGGTGAGTCTCTTCAGCTTAATGGCAGATATACCCCCAAACATATCTTTCAAGGCAACCCACATTGTTTGAGCTTTATCATAACTTTCAAACTCACTCATGAGATCATCTTGCATATAGCTCAGTAACGTGATGCGATCAATGCTATTCTTATTTTTCCAAGTTTGATAAGTTTCTAGATCTCTCCTGTGTTGAGCTGAAGTTCCATGCTCAGGTTCATCCATGGTGTGGTTGAGGGTTTCCAAAAACTCTTGCTCCTCAAGGACGTACTGAACCTTTCGGTGCCAAATATCATAATTGTTACCATTCAGCTTCTCACCCTTATTGAGGTCAGCCACAATGGTCTTGGATACCGATACCATAATCAATTGCTTTAACATATTGACATAATAGACGCAGAATCAATACTAGCACATTTTTTAGAGTAAAACACATTTAATTTGTAGCAAAAACAAACTAAATTAATGATAATTTAACAAAAGACACAGAAACAAAAGTTCACTATGTTCCCAATCAACTTCTATGTATGATTGTTCTATTATCATTAATTAGTTTAATTTGCGCAAATTTGAAGTTCTAGGTGAGAACTCCTTTGAATTCTACCAACCTACGAACTCCCATTAGGAAAAATAATTACATGACCTCATATAATTTCTACATTTTTCCATTAACTCAAAAGCATAGCATGATATAAACTAACATACAAAAAAAAAAAAATTATGCTGCAACTACAATCAAATCTGTAATTCAAGATCTAACGGAAAAACAACGATTTCCTACCATTGTTTGAATTTTCATGGAACTAGTAAATTGCAAGTATAATAAACTAAATATATGCTACCATCGAACCAAACTCTACACAGTATATATGACATCACTTCCATATAGGCTAGCTACTATATTTCCTAAAGTATAAGAAAATGCAAGCTAAAAAAGAATAAATTATGCATTAAACCCCCAAAAATACGCATACTTAGGGTTCCCTACACATTTTCATACCTTTAAAAAATTCAAAAATAAAAAATAATTATATCACGGTGTAGAGCGCATCCATACGAACCCAACGCCTCCGACCACGCTCCAATCCGAACTTGCACGTGCCCACACGCGCCACCTGAGTGGCCACACGCCAGCGAGCCCAAGGGCTCCTGGCCGGTCCCACCGGTCCAACCGTTGACCGGTCAACGGTCAACAAGTCGGGTCAGGTTGCCGGTTGGCCAACTGCTGCCGGCGATGACCTCATCGATGACGTCATCCCAGTGGTTACCAACCATTGGATGACGTCATCCATGACATCAGCACGTGTTGCGTTGCTTCACGCGGGATGCGCACGCGTTGGTTCGCCGACCGGCGCGTGTTGTGCACGCGTTGGCATCCCCAGCGCGTCAGGCGCATAAGGCCCACGCACATCGGTTTTTGGTCGCACATGTGGGCGTGTCCGGCCTCGTCCGGTCGCGCTCGAACCACCATTGGACTCGTCTCGACAAGTACTTGCACACTGTATATTCAATAGTTGATTTTGGCCAAAAAAATATTTCGAAAATTGGCCAAAACCGCACAGATGCATGCGACCCCGAACCCGTTCTTTGCTTTGGTTCGATTTTTCGACGATTCATGTATCAATTTCGATTAATAAACTTCCAACCAGTGTAGATATCATACTCTTGATCTCGATATCAAATGGTAAATTGGAAAATTCGATGAAAAAAAGGCAGAAACCACGACCGGGCTCTAATACCAATGTCGGATTTCAAGTCGGCAAAAGACGACTTACCTTTATCCGATGCGCAAACAACAATTAACCCCGGAATGAACGTTGAATTGCGGATGAATCACGAACAAAATTACTTCACTTTGGTCTGAATGCAATCATAAGGAAAGCACTCGATTTCTACGGCGTAAATGTAAATCGTTCTTGTAAAGGATGAAATTGAATGCCTTCTCTCTTTGATGGAAATAAGACAAGAAAAATGGAGAGAAATTCTGAATGTTCGTTCTGACAACCATTCCAACAATTGTCTACCAAAGACATTTATACAACTCCCTTCATACCCTTTCAAAGAGGTGCTTTTCCATCGTAGCTTATCAAGGCCAAACGGTGCGTTCCAATCGCACCCCATCATGGACGTACTAGCTAAAGTACAACACAAAGATCATTCTCTATAATGAAGATAATGAAGAATTGTCTGCGCATTCAATTGAGTGGAGGATCAGTTGATGAATAATTACTTTGGTTGCTTTTTATTGAGAAAAGATGTATTTGATAATATAGAAATCATAGAATGAAGCAATTCATTGGAAACATGGAAACAACTTCTTTCGATATTCTTCTTGATGTATTTTCCAATCTTTGCTCTCAGTCACACACACTAAGGTTCGGCTCTTAAGTGGTTAAGTGGCCTATCAAGATAAGTCACGAGCTCTACCAGAAGATAAATCATGTACTCTATCTGTAGATGGCGATATACAAAGAAATCAATAGCACAAGCCGAAAGCAATATGCCGAATTCAATTTTATGTGCCCTAGTTCTATTCATCCACTCATTCGCCAACGTTAGCACTAATCATACCATATAAAACGATTAGAGTCCATGTCAACAATTTTCGGCTAAGACTCAATTGACAAACAATGAAAAAGTCTAAGATTGAATTGGTATAAATACACTAAATTTTGGACTATTTTGGTAATTTTCTCGAGGAAGTTAGATTTGAATGTTTTTGAGGTTCTCCACACAATCGTTGAATAGGCTAATTTCCAGTTAATTGCTACGAGTATGGAATAGATTTGGCTCCAGACTGTGCACAGCAAGTCCACCTTGTCCATACACCTGCACTCCTGCAATAATATCTCATAAAAAAAAATGTTCATAATGTTCATTTGGCCAATGGACTCCAGGTTTACATAGGAAGGAGGATATCAAAGCTGGTCCCTCAATTTTTTGTCAATGTTCAATTTGGTCTTCAAAATTTAATTTTGATCAAATTGGTCTTGGTATTCATTGGTTTAAGCTGATCGATCCTTTTAGCCGACATACAATCCAACTGACTCCGGGAAAGCAATTTGAAGCCGTAAAAGATCGAGGTGGGCCGGCCATAACACGTCAGCGTGTGCCCCAATGAATCGGGAAGCTCCACGTGGTACCACGTCAGTGAGTTTTCCCCATTGCTCTTTCTGCACAAAAAAATATGAATTTTCTCTTTCTTATTTAAAACCCCAATAATAGGTCTACACGCATTAATTGCTAAAAAGATAGTTCATCAGAGAGGCGCACGAGCTAGATTGGAGCCAATTTTCTTTTTTCCAGAAATTACTAGTCCACTTTGTTAAAATATCCAAATAAAAGTGAAATATATGATTTTTGCAATCCTTTTAGAACCATACGTCGCTTTATCACTAATTTGCATTCCCTGCTTTTGCATTTTCTTTGTCTGTTCAATTTTAAACCTCATCGATCAATTACAATTTCGCTATGCAGAGAATTCAAATAACTCTCAGTGAACATCTTTTTCTTGGAATCATAAATATATAATCCATGGCGAAAATTTTCAGTGGGAAGTATTCTCAAGAAAGTAAAAGAAATATGGCATTTAAATATAGAAAATAATATTACTCAAAATGGAAATCCATATGCGATCATGTCTTCTACGATTCGAAGAAAGGATCTTTTGAAATCAAAAGCATCATTTCAGTGGAACCAACAATTTTTGACTTTAAAAATGAAAACTACATAACATAGTGAATCACAAATCGCTGGGAATCACCACTCTTGGCTAATAATTGCGCCGTTGTGTCTCGGATGGGAGAGCTCTCTGCTTACACAAAAATATTCGGTTCATCTTTAATTCTTAGCTTTTTAGTTAAGATTATTCAATTAAAGATTTTAGTCATTAGGGATTGGATATTAGAGGTGTCAAAATGGGTCATTGACCCATTTATATTTAAACAGGGTCGTTGATGGGTCAAGCCTAATTTCCTAAAGCACCCATAATGGGTTTTAAAGATAAAGAGATTGAGATATATGGGTCTTAAATGGGTCAGCTCTCTTACCCATTTAAGACCCATTTATTAACCCATTAAAAATGAAATCATTTATTTTCACTCAAAACCTCACAACATTTCTCTTCTCTCTTTAACTTTGCAATTTTCTTTTATAAAAACCGAAATTATAATTATTTTTTATTTTAATTTCCTTTTCTTTTTTGTTTCCTTTTTTTTTTTTCTTCTTCCTTCGTTCGTCGGCACGGCGATGGCCGGCACGGCCGCGCCAAGCGAGCCTCGAGCTCGCCAGATTTGGCGAGGTGGAGGCCCCGCCAACGTCCGGTGAGGCTCAAGCCTCGCAAGATCCGGCGAGGGGCGAGCTTGGACTCGCCCGACACCGCGAGCCTCGAGCTTGCCAAATGGGGCGAGGTAGAGGCCTCGCCCGCCGTCGGCAAGCTCGAGCTTGCCAAATCGGCGAGTCGGGCGAGCTCGAGGCTCGCCTATGGCTAGCTGCCAGCCGTCGTCGTGGCCGGTGAAAGAAAAATAAAAATAAAAAATAAAAAGTATATTTAAAAAATAAAAAAAAAATTATTAAAAAATTATTTTTAAAAATAATTTAAATTATATTTTTAAAATAATAATTTTAAAAATTATAAAAAATTTACATTAAATTTGTGTTGTATAAAACTATTTTAGCAATACCATTTTAAAAAAAATGATATATATTAGAAATAAGCTTGGAAGTATTTTAGTAACATAATCTTTAAAAAAAACATAGAAATAAGTTTTTCTAAATTTAGTTAAATATGAAAATATTTTAAATATGGGTTGGGTCGGGTATGAGTTGGGTATGAGTCAGGTCGGGTATGGGTCGGAAAATTTACATTAGACTTAAATGGGTCATAAATGGATTAACGGGTCAATTTGGGTTGACCCATTAATGACTCAACTCAAACCCGACCCAATCCACCCATTTGACATCTCTAGATATCATGAACCAACTATATAGGAAGCATGACCTCAGATATTATGGTAAATCCTCCTAGCTCATCCCGAGACACTTTCAACGGGTCACTTTCCCCACTAAAATGTCGATCGATGAGCTGTCTGCCACTCGCTCTTCGTTGCTTTATCCGCAAGAAGTCCACTAAGAACGATGACTGTCAAGGGTAATCCTCCTCACTCCTTTTAAGGAGTCTATTTCCTTAGCCTCTCCACGTCTTCATGAATTTCTGTACGATACTACACAACAAATTTCGACTTAGCCGACAAGTGTAGATGATGTAACTGCCAATCTGGAAGAGGTGCAATGCTGGTAGTAGTTTTACTGCTTCAGCTAAAATATGATCACGGATGCCATAGCTAATTGATACTTTCAAGGAATTTTCCTGATTAGCGGAAAAGAAAGGATAAACTTTCGAACTTCTGTTGTTAATGGCATCTAAAGGATAGCAGGAATCATGCAAAATTCTTTGGAGCTATTGCGGATCCCAAGATTCTCAACTACACAAAACAAACTCAAATATGGATTCCAATCTCAGATTTTTGCCCATATCTCTTGTTCAATCTCAGTGTCGGGAATGGTGTGGGAGCATAATGGTTTTTCTTTTCTGTGATAAAGAAAGGCTCGAACGTTCGCCTGCGAGAAGGATGGACAAGGAATGAGTGATGAGGAATCTGGAAGAGTGACAAGGAACAACGTGCCGATCTCAGTTTTATGTACCCCCAGTTTCTACTCTCGCCCACGCGTTTCGTCAGAAGTCTGACCAGCGCTGCGAAATGCTCGGATCTTCTCTCCTCTCCGATGCAAGCTTTCGTGATGATGTCTCTGACGCCACAAGCGACGGCTCTCGTTTCTTCACGCCTCCCCATCCAGCGTCTTTGGAGAAGCATTGAATTCGCTCCGCCTCCTCTCGCATGCCCTTCACCCTTCACTTGGCCTCCCTTGGGGCGCTCGCAAGAACTTAGCAATCTTCCGGGAGCAAGTCACAAGCTTGACAGCGAGCGAAGAAACAACAGATTCCCCCCGCTGAAGTGCACAATGGATGAATTACGACAATGCAGCTTTCGCAAATGACAATGATGTGCGTGTGAGCTTCGAAACTACTACCCGTAATGGCTGGAAAGAAATAGCCTAACTTCCAGGTTATTGTTGCGAAAAGAAAAGAGATGCTCTGGGAATGATTTCTTCTTTGTCCGTGATGAAATGTTCATAAGTTCATTAAGCCAGTGGGCTCCTGATATCATAAATAATTGATTCGCTTGGGAGGTGCAGAAGCTAGATTGGAGCCAACTTCTTTCTTTTTCGCTAATAAAGAATAACATTAATTCACTCGGTGCATGTGCAGCTTATTAATTAGTGGTTTAGTCAGCGCTTGACTGATTCAGAAATCAATTACAAATTGTGGCTAATTTTTTGCCTGGGGAGAAAAAGGAAATTGTAGAATCAATTGCATTGATTATTGGAGATGTTCAAGCCGAGCAGATCTCACGTACTTTCAGCTCATGATGCAGCTGCACACTTGAACTCATTTTCCGAGTTCTTTGAGTTCTCTTCAAACTGATCAAGATCCTAAGTAGGACATAATCATCTATATTGATTCAACAAGATCACGTTAATGTGGGCTTCGAGTCATACATGCAAATGAAAAATGGGAAAATTCTTTATGGAGGGTCAAGTGCTGCAACTCATTGAATTAGATCTTTGCTAAGACGCTCATCTCAAGTATTGAACGAATAGTTTGGTGCTCAAGTTAGTGGTCGGAGATGATACAGATGGTGGCAGCTACCAAATCCCGCAAAGTGATTTTCTTGTTAAACTTGTTGCAATGGCACTAAATATAATCGACTCTAAGTGTAGGAAAGAAAACTTAGTATAGACACGGACTTGGTTCAATCTCTACTGATGCTTGCTTAGAAATTGTTCCAAGAAAGTCGTGCCTGAGATGCCCATCGTCAACATGAGGCTGTGGCTTTATCGGCAAAACACATTGGTGGTTCTGAAACCATAACATATTCTATGCACCGACCAAAATTTGAAGTTTGTTGGTGCTGATGTTAGTAGTTACAGTAAACTCAAAACAGCCAAATGCCTTTTCTAGCAGTATGAGCTATGAAAATCGGCAAAAAGTTGAAGATGGGCCCGAAGCTTAGGCAGACTTGAGCATACCTATGGCTCAAGGCGTGCTCCAATCTGAGTGTGAAACTTATAGCCAGATCCCGCAGGAATTGCCTGGCGAAATATGCAATATGGGAACTTCATTAGACAAGCATTGGCCCCCTCTTCCATTAGGTACTCACAAGATGGCTTATAAACATACGCATTCATCATCTACTTAAAACGAGACAACATGGAGTTTATGCTCCCGCAAAACGGTCATATATTGAGTTCCACATACTTGGTGGTATATATCCAAATGCAAGAACGAAAAATTAACTTTAAATAATACTTTTTTCAAGAGCACCAGACAATTCTTCACAAGATACGCGGCAATACTTAAACTTACAAGAAGTCAACGTTAGTTCCATGATATAAGTGGGGACTGGCTTTATAAAGTCGATAAACATTGCTAAAATACAACATCAGACATTACTGGACAAACATTACTCAACCGCTGTTTGGACAGAGCTTTGGAATACTAAATACGATGCATGTACAGGTATAGACACGAGTAGCAAACCATTAATAGGTAAGTTTGATGCCTCTGGATTTCTCTGTCATCCCACGAATTCACTAGCAAATTTAGTATAACATTCCATAAGAGATGCTTTCACAAAAAATGACGATTAAACCATGCCGAATCTGTTGAGGACTACTTAGAAGCTTCGAGTAACAAAACTTCATTATTAGAGGGTTCTCCCTGATAAGAAGTCTCATGTTCTTCCATTCCTGTTCTTCCGCTGAATGGAAAGAAGACTAGATCAATCATGCTACGTATTGAAAGAAGTGTTTAATTAGAAAGGAATATAAATTATGTAAACAATCTCAAGAGAAATCAAGTCAAAGGAAATAGAGACATTAAGTTATAATATTGTTTGGATGCTAGAGAGAGAAAGGAATATAAAATAATTTATTATGATTTTAGTTTCTTTTTTACGTACCTAAAATTTGATCTAAGATAAGGGTATTTGGAGGAAAGAAGAAAGAATTGTTATATAATATAAGAGTGTGTCCATGAGATGGTGTGCGAGCGCTTAAACACTAGGTACTACAGAGATTTAAAATACCATTCAAATTTCACTCATTCACTTTTGTTATGTTAACTTTTTCTTTTTCTATCAATTAATGTCTTTTTAACAGTCGATGATTGAAGACGTACGGTACATTCTTCTACTATATAAATGTCTTTCAAAAAGACTCGACTAGCAATGTTCGGGTTGTCACGTGAAAAAGATAGACTAGGATAAAATTTAGATGATTTCTGTATTTGAGGGATCCTTTTCTTCCTAACTACTCGAGTTATGTGTTCCCGCTATCATTGACGTATTCTTTTTCGCTTTTTTTTTTTCTCTCTCTCAACACCCTTCTCGATGTGATCATTCTTCTTCTCACCATTCTAGATTCAAAGGACCAAATCCTTTTAGCCCAAATTACCATTTCCATGAGCTAGCTCAAATTAAAGAGGACCCAGCTTAATATTTTAACTTGTTGAGCCTGAATTAAAAGATATTTTAGCCCAATCATGATATTGAAATTCTAGAAAAGAGAAAGCTTGGAGTATATAAAACTTATTACTGGACCACGATTTAAGTAAATATCTAATGAAACTGCTTTATCAGAGAGTCCTTCCTAATGTGGAGTCTAGCGCTCTTCCTCTTCTTCTCCATTGCATGAGAAGATGGAATTTCTTACAAAGTGAAATGCTAAGACATTTATTTATTGATTGCTGAGACATCCTCGAAAAATGCTAATTACTCAGTAACTTATTCTTTAGCTCTAGGCAACCTCCAAGATCCTCCTTGCTAATCTTCCCGCAGTCGAAAGGTTTGAATTTATTAGGGTGTGGAAAAAGATGGAGCAGTATTCATGTCCCATAATCATGATGTAATTGACTAGACGTAAACAGTGAATTATTTGATAACTTTATGATAAAAGTGATGTACCATGTACTTAAGCATATAGAAAACTCAATATTAACGTATTATTAATTGATAATGATCATGATATAAACTCAAGAATTTAGAACAACTTGAACAAATGAATTAATGAACACAATACTAGCATCAATATTTTATAGCTTTAATACCATGAAAAAATCCAATCTGGTACATCTATGACAACTTTACCAAAAATTAATTTTTTGATCACGAAAATCCCAAATTGGTACACTTATAACAAATTTAATCAAAACTATTTAGACAAAAAAAATCTCTAAATTGGTACAAATGTGATAAATTTACCCAATATTAATCTTCGTTGAATTGGATTAATATCACAAAAGCCAATCTAACTCTAAAATCCCAAATTAATATATCCATGACATAATTTTTGGATCAAGTCGAATATGATCCAACTTTTTTAACCTGTTTTGACCCATTTTAGTATAGTACAAATTTATCGACCCAACCCATACTTAACCAAAAACTGACCTGATCCACTTATACCCATCCACACAATTGGGAAGTCAAAGCTCTATGGTGCGATAGCAGCACGTCATTCATTTGTATATCGTTGCAACAAAAACTTCTTTAAATGCAAACACTTCACATTCAATTTGGAAGCCATACGGACAGTCGAAGCTAGATTCTTTTAATAGACATTTCACCAAACAGTTTGGGTGCAACCAAGCTAACCTCATCTCGCTCTCATTCTCTTCGTGCCTCAGCCGTGTAAACAAAATCACGGAAAATAAGTACGCTACAAGCCCCATGACTTAAGTGCGGAGCCTACTTTGATGTCAACACTTTTCATTGGATCACTTTAGTGCCAAAATCAAAGAGAAACCGAATTTGTGCATGAGAGTTGTGGGAAAGAGGAAATCCCATGTTGAATGTCTAGAGATAAACAAATAAACAATTGATAATTCCTACTTGGCACATAATAATGAATTTAATGTCTTAGCGCACTTAAGCTTGTTTCGCTTATTTCCCGCCATTACTACTTGAACTCCAGAAGCGGAATCGCTCTCGCAGCAATTGCTCACAGCTCTAAAAAATCCCTAGATCTTCTTCTTGTTATTCTTCTCCCTTTTTATCCATCCCCCAAATGCAGAAACCACCACCATGGATGAGGCTCCGACGAAATGGAAGGTCACCTTCATGAAGCATCTCAAGCAAAAGCATAAGGTCTATTGTGATGGCTTCCTCTCTCTCCACCCCACTCTCTCCGATTTAAGGTAAATTTTTCATAAGTGTAATAGTTTTAGGTTTTTTGTGATCCAAAAATTAATTTAAGGTAAATTTATTACAAATATACTAGTTTTCAGTTTTTAATGGTGTAAAATGTATTTTATACGATTCAAAAATATCTATAATGAACAATGAAAATATATTTTCACATAAAGGAGTCCGTTAGATGAGTGAGTTGGATTGGATTTGGATTAAGTTGAAAATGATCAGATTCTTTTAATCCGTGTTGACCCATTTTAGTATAGTACAATTTACCGATCCAACCCATTTATACCCATCCACACAATTTGGGAATTCAAAGCTCCATGCCACGACAACAACACATTTTTCATTTGAATATCCTTGCAACAGATGCTTCATTACATGCAAACACTTCACATTCAATTTGGAAGCCATATCTTGGCAATTGAAGCTAGATTTTTTTAATAGCCATTTCAACTGGAATAAGTATATCAGTAGCACCATTGACTTTTGTACTGTGTTTATTTTGATGCCAAAAGTATGCACCTGCCACGTGAGAGTCATGGGAAAGAAGAAATCTCGCATTGAATGTCCAGAGATATTAAAAAAAGATAATAAAAAACAATTGATGACCTACTTGGCGCATAACAATGAATTCAATGGCTCAACCAAAAAACCTTAAAATGCTTGGAGACCGTCTTAGCGCTCTTAAGCTCCTTTCCCGCCATAACATTTCAGCTCTCGAAAGCGGTACCACTTCACTCGCAGCTCTCCGAAATCCCTAGAAATTTTTCTTCTTCTTCTTCTTCATCATCCTGCAAATGCAGAAACCGCCATGGACGAGGCTCCGACGAAATGGAACGTCACCTTCACGAAGCACCTCAAGCAGAAGCGCAAGCTCTACCGCGACGGCTTCCTCTCTCTCCACTCCTCCTCCGCCAAGGTGCGTCCCCTCTCTCTCACTCCCTACTCATCTCCGCCATTGATGTCCAGCTCAACTCGATCGGCGAATTTGGTTACCTTCGATTGGGCTGGGACATGATTCGGTTTTGATCGGCTAGTAGTAGTCCATGTCGACACTGCAGTGGCGATCGATTCCCTGAATTCAGCTCGCTCGATCAGGCTAGATAGCAACGGCTCGATGCTGCTAAGGATTTCGGTTTTGACTGTCCTCGCGGATTGTTCTGTTCTGTGGTTTTGGTCGTTGTGCTCCCCGCGATTGAGCTTGTTCCGAGTGGATTAGGCCATGCCGTGGTTGATGATCGGATTTTTCGACAGGTAATGCTGTATGACGACAGCGACCAGCTGTTGGAATGCAGGATCTTGAAGAATGACGAAGTTGTTTGCTCCGGTGAGACGCTGACGTTCAATGCTTATCTGGTTGATGTTGGAGAGCCTGAAGGAGGGCAAAAGCCTCTCGATGATACTTATGCTTGCAGCCGAGAAAATAAAGTCCCTAAGCGAACGAATCTGCTTCACAGAAACAAGTTCGTCAATGTATCTGATTGTGCCGGTATTGTCTGTTCTTACATATTTGTCTTTCTAAATGCTGGTGTCTCCGTTGGTTTGAAAATCAATGACTCGTGCTCATACGTTTGCAATGTTGTGCCCATCATCTACCTGTATTATCGTATAATTGACTTAGCTCTCTTTTCAAGGAGATGAGAAGACCATAGTGGAGAAGCATAAACAGCAGACGGTCAGCCTAAGTCCATCGCAGAAGATTATTAGAGGTTGGCGATGAATTCCTACATAATCTAATTCTCTCTTACTTGCAAGTAAATGCTAGGTACAAAACTTAGCACGCGTGTTCCTTTGCTTTTTTTATTTTCAGAATTCAAGAAGAATGAAATGAACAAGTACGGCATATTGCAGGCGAGTCCGAACTCAAGGACATCAAATACGACAGGTGAGTTTGGACTTATACTGACTCATCTATGCCCATGCCAGGCCGTGTCTTTCTCTTGATATATCTCCTGGATTGTGAATCTGTTCTTGATTTTCTTTGGGTGTATAATTTCTGCATGTTGTTACACTACGTGTGGCATCCATTCAAAAAATATTTACTCAAATTTGATGCTTTTGTATATCAAATCTTCTCAGTCACATCGGTATTTTGTTCACATATTTAAATTGCTTCTCCTGAAGAACATTGGAGCTTCCTAGCATAACTCCAGACTTTCCCTCAGAAAACTGGTCTCTATATTCTCTATGTAATTACATTCATAAGTTTGTTATTGTTGTCTTAGCACTGCAGTTGACGTGATATTCCTTTTGATATAGATTGGCATGTCTTGTATACAACACAATTAACTCAAAAGTCAAAGAAATATCATGATGGCTTCTTGCGTTGTACAAGCAGTGGATCTATCACTCGGCAGGTCAAGCTCTACAGTCTACATCTCTACTGATCATTAACCTTAGATAATACCAGCTGTCTTGTTGCTAAATAATATTTCAGGTCTTCCTTCCTTAATTAGTTAGTTTTCTTCTTCATGGTGTATACCTTTCTCTACAGATTAGTGAAAATTTTTTATCAGGATAAACATGGCTCAGATCATTGAAACCTTTTTGGGGCCTTTACCAGGTTTTCTTGTATGATACGAGCTGGAAACTTTTAGATAGTAGGTTCCTGAACAAAGCTGAAGAAGTAAGCCCTGGGGAGATGATGGAATTTCCTGGTCATTTGGTTGAAGTTGGCAATCGTGAAGCAAACCATGAATCTGTGAGGGAACTAAATCTAAATGCAAGTGGAAACAGCTTCAGTTCTCTTCACAAATTATATATGCAAAAGCAGCAGCGTAATGTTACTACCGTTAAATCTGCTGTAGAAGGTACCCTGGAATAGAGTTCAATTTGATTTGTTAGCAGGTGTTCTATAAATAGCTGTTTTTTTTCCTGTTGATTCTTTCTTTGGAGGTAATTTGCCTTAACTCCTCTCCTAAAGTCTTGAACTGTCAATTGATTGTCAACATTTTCTCCCTGATTGTTTATATTCCCACCGATCCTATCATTCAGCTGCTCTGCAAATTTATGTAAATAGGGGATGCTCCGTACTCACCAAACTGATATTTTAACACAATGTGATTTGGTGCTTTACGGACACAAATTCATGGGATGTTTATGATTGTGGGACCATTTCAACAAATTCTGGAACTTGCAGACGCCAAGAGTCAGTTCATTGTTTTTATATGTAGTTAAAACTTTCTTCATTGACCAAATATAGAGAGATCACAATTGAAAACCATATCTGTTATTTATATCATCTTCTCCTTTTCTGTTAAGGAGCGAGATTCTCTTCTCTTCATGTTTTTCATGATCGATGATAATTACCTGATTCTGATTGTGATGCACTGAAACATGTATTCATTAGTACTCTTTCAGAAGAAAAAAATGGCCAGATGCATCAGAATGGGGCAAAGGGGAGTATATTAGATGCTGGAAAATCAGGCGTAACAGGTTAGATTTTGCTTGGATGCATATTCAGTTTGCTAAGAGTGTTTGCTAGTTGCCTTGTCTCTACATTTGTTGCACGTTCTTATGTGATTATGAACTCACTTTTTTTTCCTTGGTGAAATCGAAGTTGCCGTTAGGAAACTTTCGCACTTGTCATAGGCAAAACTCTATACTGCTTAATGAGATGGATTTTTGAAATTCCTTGCATATGACAGATAGCACACTTGAGTTAAAGTGGAGAAAATGTATAGTAGATAGAAGATTTACCAAATAGAAAACTATGTATTAACGTTCTGGCTTTGTGCTTCAGAGGTGGTCTGAGGTTGTCCTTTCACTTGGAAAATCCGCAATTTACCTTGTCAGGTTATGTTCTTGATTTTTTCATAGCTCTAGCACCATGCTTTAGGTATTGAAGAATGAATCCTATTTAAGAGAACCCCATGCAAAAGAGGAGATCATATGGGCTAAGTTACATGGATTCCTCAGCGTATTCCTTCATGGTTTTTACATTTTCTATTGAAGTTTTCATTAACGAGCCAGTTGCTCGTTCTACTTCCTGATAGAGTTTCTAATAAAGTTTTCATTAAGTAGCCAGTTATCGTCTTCATATTGCTTCATATTTACTTCCTCATTTTAGCTTGAGGTTACTGACATAATGAAATCAATATCAGGTCCACTATTGTCCTTCAGCCGTTTTTGACACCCATGAGCATGTGAATGTGCTTTTGTGGCCTATGTGCTCCCCCTCTTTTGTATTATTCTGAGCATGTCCTACTTGGAGATTGACATTTTCCTGTCATGTAGAATGGCAGGTTTTGTACACAACACAAGTAACTCAAAAGGCCAAGAAATACCATGATGGTTTTCTGCAGCTTGAAGTTTGCGGATCCCTAGGGAGGCAGGTCATTTCGAGGCACTTTCATGGATGTTTCATTAAGCCACTGTTTTTTTCATTAAACTGGGCTGGGCACTTTGTTTGCTGATCCAACATGAATCACTTCTGTTTTTTGGATAGTGGTTCACTATGTGCCCTAAGCATCACACTAATTAAATGCATTTCATTACCCAAAAAAGTTCAAAGGCCTTTTTATAGGTCCTGGAATCACTTTTCCACTAATTGTTTTCTTCCCCTTGGATCATTCAGGTCACACTGTATGATGCTAGTAGGAACATCTTGGTGAATAAATTTCTTAGGAGAGATGAAGTGTTGGGAACTGGAAAATCTCTGGTGTTCGATTCTCACTTGGTTGATATTGGGGAGCATGTGGTGAAAGAAAAGGGGCCAATGGGTTTGAATGATTGTGAACCATGTCGTGCTGCTGGAGAAATGAGGACAGGCCATGGGGAGGTGGATGGTGCTAAAGTTGATCAATCAATCCTAGGAGGTTCGCAGCATTATTGATTCAGCCAATGCTATTTAGATGTTTCAATAACTTCATTGTAGATGTAGTTTTCCTTGATGCATCCTGTTTGACTAGCTATGTCCTAGTGAAGTACTAAGGAGGTTTTTTATGTGGATCTGTGGGTGTTAAGATACAATTGGAAATGAATATGTTGAAAGAACATGTTAAGAGAAAGTTGCTACCTTCCTAACCAAGTAGGGGCACTTATATGAGGAGGATTGTACACCTGATATGGTCACCTCAAGATGATTCAGAATTGGAACATCTAATTCTTTCTTTTATAGATATTAATTCTATGTGCCTCAATTGTTTGATGCCTAACGCTTGACCTTTGGATATTACAGTACCCTGGCATAAACATGGAGACAAAACTTTGGGGAAGGTCCATCCAGCGAGAGATTTGGATTCAAACAGTGGAATATCTGGTATGAAAAGCACAGATTGCATCAGGAGAGTTTCTGAGACCAAGCCTCTACGTGATGGTGATTACTCTATGGAGAAATTTCTCTATATTAGAATTATCTTCTGCCTTTTGATGTTACTATCTTTCACATGTGTAGTTAGATTTAGGCACAATGAAAATAATTTTATCTTATTCAGGTGCATCAAGTAATTTACAGTAAGCTTTGTAAAGCCCGCAAAATCGATAGATTGTTTCATGGACCTGCTCTAGAAAGAGAATGTCATCAATTAAGCTTGGGATTGGTTTTATTGATTTTGATGCATCGCTCACTTCATTTTGCATTTCTTTGAAAGTTAATTCTCATGTTTATTGGAGGAATCTATGTGTGTTACTATAGCTTGCAAATGATCTCTTGCAATCAAATCGATGCAGCCTGTCAAATACTATCTGTACTGCGAAAACCATTAGATCAAGTTGCCATTGCTGAAAATTCATACGAAAGGAAGGCAACTTTTGCTTCCCTAACAAAGGAGCTTCAGGATCCAGATAAGTTTTGTGATGGAACTCAAAGACAAAGAGCACCAGCTCCTGAGCTGGCTTCGGTGGAGAATGTGGACACTGGAAATCTGACTGATACCACCAACAATGAAAAGTTACCTGGTCTAATGAAGTCTAAAGGTTGGTTTAGTGCAATCTAACTCACTCCAGCATTCTTTTAGTTTTAGCGTTAGCTTTGTTGTAATATATGTTTCATCATCTGACATTGTAAAATATCATCAGAATTAGCCTCTGAATTCAATGAATCTTACTTGACGGGGGACTTTGCAATTGGCAACTCACAGGTATTTCACAGCTACTTGTCCTGCTCTATTTTCAGTAATAGATTCTTTCAGCTCTATTTTGACCCGTCTGTGGCAAGATTGTCACTCTAAGCATCTGGAAATTCCCTCAGAACTTAATGAGTTTTGATGTTTGATGTAACTCTTTCGTCCAAACTATTGGACGAGCTGAATTAAATTAGCAGCAGGTAGCAACTGCTCGCAGGGAATGTTCAAACTAGATGCATGAGGGCCCTGCTTGAATTCTCTAATGCATCCCTGTCCAAAATCTAGTTCTTTATTTACCTTGAGGACATTCTCAATTTCACTGAGCTTTGTATGACTAACATGTACATCTGCTGCAATTAACGTTTTCAGCCTTCTCATCGGCAAGCTGACCCCAAGTGCTGCAGCGACAATCTTGTTTCTGAAGCATTGCTTTCACACGATTCTCACAGCAATGCTAGTGATAAAAGAATGGACCCTGAAGGAGATAGAGATCCATTGAAAGTGAAGGCTGAGTGTCCCAGTTTTGATCTTGGATTTTGAACCATATCCACTGCTCAATCAACAATATTGCTACTGTCAAGCATCTGTTAGTGCTCAAGAATTCTGCCTGTCACACATGAAATCTGTACAGTCAAGCTCCTGTTTTTATGTGGAGCATTCTAGTGCCAACTTCATTTGCAGCTGTCTGATCTGAAACGTTTTTAGTTATATGACATAATCAATGTATTTGCAGGGATCTTCAATATATTGAGGTACGCTTTTGATGCATAGAAACTCATATGTGGGTCTATCCGGTTTCCTTTATTCCCTGTTCTTCTTAGTTCTCGTCCAGTTAGTTCTCGTCCAGGAACTTGTGCAACTTGCTGTCCTTTCTTGACTTCTGCATGCTAAGCAAGGCCTTGAAGAGACTTTTGTTTTTGCTGGAACATAGCTCGATATCAGTTCTTCTGTTCCTCTCAACATGAGTAGACATTGAAGTGGATCTTCGGGGTTCCGATGGGTACTGGATGTTCATATGGGCATATAAGAGACTCGGCCATGAGAGGTCATGTCCGCCAGACATGTCCAACAAAAAATAAAGCTTAATAGCTAAGCTGCACTGAATTTCACTGATGCTTACTCGTTTTTTGGCGTTAGAAGGGTTTGGAGTTGTGGATTTATCGGCCAGAGAACTTGAACGTGTGAGTTGAAATAGAAATGGGGAGGTGCGTTTTTCTGTTTAGAAAAAGTGCGGCTTGCATTAGTAGCTTTTCTGACTACATGATATATGATACAATCATAGGGCATGAAAACATGATGTAAACGCTATATATGGCAATCTGGTGGGGGTAAGAACATTAGGAGTGTCAAAATTTCTTTTTGTTCACTTGAGTGCCACATCAGAATAAAATCAATTATTTGAGTGTCAATTCTAGCAAATCATTCTACATGGAATTTATTTATTTTTTTTGATTTTTTTTAAAGTTTGTTTTTTTAATTTTGTTTTGCTTTTTTTTTTGCCATGAGGGTCACTGGCGACCCTTGTTGGTTGTGAAACCCTCGCCCTCGGATGTGAAGTATTGGGCGAGGCTGCGAGAGCCCCCCGCCAACTGTGGGCAATGTTGCCAGTGGCTGGTGAGGACGTGATGCCCTCGCATAGGGCCTTCACTATGAGGGCGAGGCAGCCCTCACACAGATCTAGCCATGAAGGCCCTAGGCGAGGGCCCTCATAACTTCGCCAGTGTAGTGGCTAGTGAGGCCTCGGCGACCTCGCTTAGGGCCTTCGTGGCCATGGGCGAGGATCTTGCTGTTGGTGACTCTTGCCCGCCCAAAATAAAAAAGAAAAAATAAAGAAAAAATATTTTAAACATTGTCCACGTTAGTGCTGGCAAAGCCATGTTAAACAACTAGCGTCTATGTCAAATTTTTTGGGGAGATAATTCGGAATTGGTACTCAAATGATTAATCTTTCAAATTTGTGACACTGAAGTGAGCAAAAAGAAAGTTTTTGCACTCGGATAAGCCCAAACGGGGCACTCTTAATGCTCTTACCCCCAATTTGGAGTATTCAAAACCGACCTCCTTTTTTGTTGGACAAGGTACTTGCGAATGAAAAGGGGCCCGTTTGGGAGGATTGTGGAAATTGTGTTGCCAAATGCCGTCTCCTGCATCAGGGTTCCATTGTCAGCATCAGGTCTTTCCGGAGCTAGGATGAGTAGAACAAATTCAGTCAAAAGTTACCTGACGATTGATGCAGAAGTCTCTATATTTCTCGGATATACTTCTTTGGAAAGAAAGAAAAAAGTTATTAGTACGTCAGTAGTAGCATTTGATATTCTGCTTTTTGATGGAATAAGGTGAACACTTGCAAATGATGAGCGAGAGAACAGCTACTTCTATGACTCATGAACTTTTTACATCTAAATAGGCCAATCTTGTTCTGTGAAATGTGCATAGTGGTAGCTAAACTAGAAAAAGAGTCATACAATGTTAACCTGCTGATATTTCGCCATTTACTTCATTTGTCACGCAATATCGCAGATTTTTGTTGTCTCCACCGTCTTTAGCTTTTGAAACTGAAAGAAAATTCTTAAGCATGAACCGACTTCGATCTTTTGGCCTTAATAAACCAATGACAAATGTTGTGAAGGGAAGCATGCCTGGTAAGATATATCACATGTGGTGCTTCGGAGTCCTTATCGCTAGCTACTGTTGAGATAGGCCTCCATGGTCTACGGACATCTCACACATTCGTCGTCTCTAAAACACAAAAATAGGGTTGAAGATTATATTCGTTATATGTGACAAATGAGTCGATAGTAAGAGAGATAGTTGTTCTCTATGCCATTTTCCATATTATTGTTGAAGCAAGATATATTATGCTATTTAGAATATATTTTGCTCTGCCATTTAGTTTGTTACAACGTAATATAATCTGGCAAGTCATGTAGTTTATTTGGAGTAATTTCACGGTATCAAGAACTTAATTTTTCTTGTTAAGTTGCAATTTATTAGACCGCGCACATGGTAGATCATAGGGTATGCAAGCCCTTCCCATTCTTGTCATCCAGGAGAATCCAAGCACACCTAATTATATAGCACACCTGTTGAACACGAGAATCTAAGCTCAATTGCAGAAGCTTCCCCAATCTTGTCATCCAGGAGACAATTGACCTAATAAGTCATGGAGCCCAAGTGATCCATAGTGTTGATGAAAGCTTTTGTTGCATAATCTCTTAGCGTGTTCACCACTCTACAGTAGACAAGGCCAACAAAGAGATGCGCAACATAAATAAATGCTCAAGGCGGTACGCTATGATGAATTGAAAACCTATGCATCTCACATTTGTTTATGATCTTGTCCGTTGTAAGATAATTCAAAATATTCAGCTGCTGAGTATAATTGCTTCCTAAGATCCTTCAAGTCCTTATTAGAGAAAAGCTTGTGATTAGCATGCGAGACAAATCCAAGCCCTCTCAGCCTGAAATTCGAACATGATGTAAACTAGATCATGAGGAATTTGATCATCTAATAGGCGAAAAAAATGGAGGAACATCAATCGAATTTTAAGGCAAACCCAGAAAAAGTAACTAGTAATTATGTACCTTTAGGCTATCTGAAAAGATCAAACTCTCTTTCATGGAGAGCTCGTCATAATGCAAAGCTCCTTGAGGGGAGGAAAATGAAGGAGGCAACTAGCAAGCATCCATCATTCCAAAGTTTAAAGTATTTTTACCTATTATAATGAAGATGAAGCAATCAGATTCAACTTCATACCCTCGGGCACTGACTATCATTATCCATTTCCAAGACGTATTTTCTTCTTCTTGACGTTCTTTCCCTATTCTTATCTCAACCATTTTCTTCCAACAAAGCCGAGGCTAAAATCCTGAGATGTTGCAATGCTCACAGAGTTCTCCTTGTGCCGACGACAACAGATATTGCCAACGGCAGCATTTCTTCTTGTTGTCAATTCACGGATCACATAGGGCATCGCCAAACCGCAGGTCCAAAAAGAACCAGAAAAAAATCAAAGCAGGAGAGCAAAAAGCATATGCGACGAATATGAAGCTGACATTACCTCCTTTTTATCTACTGCAACACGGTTCCAAGCCTCCTTTCAGCTCCTTAACATTCTCTGATAAGGAAAAGCAAAGAAAGATATCCAAAAGGCCATAACCAAAATTAGTGATCTTCACCTAGATATTGAGAGAGGGGGAGAGAGAGTAGAAAATCGTCTTCCAGAAATGGGTCACCACCAAGTGTCATAGTGATTTGTGCCTTTTGCTTCTGTCACAAGGTTGTTTGAGTGTCTCTGTTGGGGAGAGCAATAATTGGGGTATGATGAAGGCTGCACCATGCTAACGAGGACACGCAAGGCGCTGAGTTTTTTGGGATTAAGTACTGAAAGCAACGCGCCCCCAAACTGAACACCACAAAAGTGAGTCGTCCAATAACAATAATATCCCAATAATTCTTAATCGCTATTTTGCCCATAAGCCTCTCACGTATGAGCATTTTCTTCCATCTAATAATCTAAGGTTTTACATATCTAGCATAAAGGTAGATTCTCACTAATCCAATCTCTGCTCCTGTTCATTCCGTTTACTAGTTATCTCATCTCCCGATATTTATACACGGCATGACACGTGAGAAGGATTTCCAGTTATTCTTTTGCAAAGATCAAGTGTAATATCTGCTTATGAGTGGGAAATACTGTCATTTTCATTCACTCTCATCCATCGAAAACATTACATTCTTCTTGTGGGAATGATGTTGTGTCAATTTAGCATTTGGTACTACATAGAAGTCGATCCTCCATGCAGCCAACATGCATCAGCTGTCTGGTGTTGTTAGCTCCAATCTTTTTATCATTTGAGCCACACTAAATTAGTATAGGGAAAAAGTTGAAAAAATAGAAAAGACTTCATTCACTTAAAATAAAAGATTAACTTGCTTTTTGCCTACATTAAAATCATGTGATGAGCTGGTAAATGATAATGGCATCACCATTAAAGTCATTGGGGGTTCCACCTAACTTGCTCACTGATGAATTCAGTTTAATTCTCCACCCAAATTTGTCAGGCCTGATTTGAACTCAAAAATGGGCTTGATCTCATTCGTTAGCCTACACAGGGTAGATCCATCACATTTAAAATGTGGATTCAGTCAAATTCCCAACTCAATTTGCATTCATCTGAAAATTTATTTGGTACGAATTATGTAAAATGGCATCGTCAATGGATAGTTGTGCTTAATTTAGTTGTCGATAAAGTGATCTTGTTATTTTCTTTTTTGGATATAATCAATTTGTACAAGAGACAATGGACTTTTTTAGGAAATTGGGTTATGCGGGGCTTACACATTCAATTCAGCTACCGAATGACATTTAATCTAACCGTAGACCTACTCTAGCTGTTCATGCAAATCCAATGAAAGTGAGGTTTTGCAAAAGATCCTGTAAACGCAATTAAAAGTGAGGTGGCAAAATCTTTGCATTTGTCAACTTTTTATTAATATCGTCATCTTGAAGATTGAGCAAGATTTCATGGTAAAGATGGAAATGAACCGTGCGCTTTGGAGCAGAAGTGCCTACTTGAAGAGAAACAAAAAAAAAAAAAAACGAGTCATTTGAGAAAATAATGAAATGGACATGATATAAAAAGTCATGAATTTGGAACATTTTGGAGGTTGGGAATTCCTTATCAGACTTTTATGATACATCATCATACTATATGATGAGATTTGTTGATGATTGTCGCAACGCAACAGCTATGAGTCAATCAATAATGACTTCATTGTTCTTTCCCAGTAGGAGGAACATCAATTATCATAGTCGGGCAACAGCGTTTAGCGACAATTTAACCACGCAGAGGCTAAATCATCGATCATGCAAGACTCAAAAAAATTGCAAACCCCTGCTGTGTCCTGAGGGCTTTATGCAGCAAATGTAGAAAGCAGAATCTCATGTTCACAGAGCTCAATCTGGAGTCCAGGAGAAAATATAGGGGAAAAGAAAAATCTGACACGATTCTGCTACGCGACTCGTCCAAATCGATCTTAAAAGATGGTTTCTGAATACCAACAATCAAGAGTAAGCATGAGCCCACGGCTGTGCAACGACTATTTCAATGCTTTGCGACTCTTTGACCAATGAAGACAATTACTGTCACCGAGGGACGAGGGTCCATTGGTCAATTTATGAGCGACACTTTCCAAAGGTCTGAACTGATGCTGAAGAGTATGATACCCTTCTGACTTAATTAGTCAATTTACAACAGAATTATAGGTAGTAGAAACTAAAATCCTCTCTTCGCAGGAGAACAGCAACATTTGGGAGAACTTCGCAATCTTCCATGAGCAATTCGCGAGTTCCTCTCCTCTCCACAGCAAGCAAAACGATGGATTCCCCCGGATTGAAGTCCACGAGGATGATAGGGAAAATGAAACGAACAGAATGTTGCAAAATTGCAGAATGGATGGAATTTTTGATAATGAATACGTCATGTCAGCTTCGAAACGATTACACACAGATGGCTGGAAAGAAGTAGTCTAGCGTTCTTGCATATAACGCGAGGGTGCGTTGACTCAATAGAGAGAGACTAAAGCGTGAAATGAAGAAATATATGAATTCGAGTAGTGCGCGTGCGTACGGTTTAACTTGATATGAGATAATATATATGATATTAATTTTAAGAATCTAGGAACAACTTTGGGCAAATGAACTAGCGAATACAATTAATATTATTGTCATCAATATATTATATAATTTATATATTTAATAGAGTAAAACAAAAATCTCTTTTCACATGGAGTTACCAAATAGATAGATCGTGTCATGAATCTGGTCTTGAAAGAAGAATGTCATGCAATTAAGCTTGGGAATGGTCGTATCGATGTTGATGCATTGATGTGCCCTTTATTTTGCACTTCCTTCAAAGTTAACTCCCGTGTTTATTAAACCACCAGGGCACCCTTCTAAATATGGAAGGGTAAGGTGGGGAGCTCGAATCCCCATCTTTTTAGGGGGTTGGAGTGGAGACGATTTAGTTTTAAATATGAGTTTCGACTTTCACGTTCTGCAAGGAAACAAGACAAAAGTCCATGAAAGTGAGAATTAGAGTAAAAATAGAGTAGGACCAAAAAAAAAAAAAAAAAAAAACTTAATGGAGGAACCTACATTGTGTTACTTACTGTAGCTTGCAAATGAGCTCTTGTAATCCAATCGATGCGGCCTATCAAATATATCTGTCCTCTGAAAACCATTATACCAAGTTGCCGCTGGAGAAAGTCATATGAGAGGAAGGTAAGTTTTGCTTCACTGACAAAGGAGCTTCAGCATTCAGATAATTCTTCTGATGTTGCTCAAAAACAAAGAGTGCCATCTGCTAGACTACCTTCAGTGGAGTATAAGGCATCGGAAATCTAGCTGACAACATTGGCTACGAAAAGTTACCTAGTCTCATGAAGTCAAAAAAGGTAGGTTTAGCCGTGATTTCTTTCAATTCAGCATTCTTTCAAATTATAATGTTAGTTTTCTCATAGTTTATGTTTCCTTGTCTACATTGTAGAATTTCATCAGAATCATCCTCTGATTTCAATGAATTTCACTCTACGGAAGGGCTTTCAAATTGGCAACTCCCACCTATTCCACGGCTACTTGTCCTGTTAAATTTAGCGTAATCAATACTTTTAGCTCCATTTTTCAGCCTTTGGTGGTAAGGTTGTGACAAATGACAATAAGCATCTTGAAACTCCATTAGAACTTCATGAGTTTCGATGTTGGTTGAAACTTTTTGGTGCAAATTACTATACAAGCAGAAACAAATTGGCTGCAGGTAGCAACTGCTTGTAGGAAACCAAAGTCTAGTTCTGCATTTACTTAGTGGACATTCTCAATTGCACTGAGCTCTGTATGACTAGCATACACATCTGGTCCAATTATTGCTTTCCACCTTCTCCCGAGCAAGCTGACCCCAAATGTTGTGGCAACAAGCCTTGCTTCCAAAGCATCTCTTTCATGCTGTTCTAGTGGCGATGCTAATGATGAATTGAAGACCCCTGAAGGAGATAGGGATCAATTGAAAGTGAATGCCGAGTGTCCCAGCATTGATCTTGGATTTTGAACAATGGTCATTGCTCCATTGACCGAATTGACTACTATAAGAATCTGAATGGTGTGCACAAAAATCTCGTGCCTATCGCATATGAAATTCTTACAGTCGAGCTCTTGTATTTATGGGGAGTGTTTTAGTGCCCAGTCCATTTGCAGGTGTCTGATCTGAAACCATTTTAGTTATACGACATAATCAATGTATTTGCAGCGATATTCAACATATTGAGGTACACTATGTTTACATATCGAAATGGAAAGAGGCCACCTGTGTCAATCTGAGATATTAGTTAAATTTAAGACAAGTGAAAGCATGGTGAAGAAGTAGTTCAGCTGAGGAAGCATTTTGTGTGTTCTCATGTCTTCAAATATTTATATGGCAGGACAAAGTTGCATCATAGACCGTTTGTTTGTACACAATGCTCGTTCGATTCCTATCGAGAAAGATGCTCAGTTTGGAAACTTCGTTAGACAACATATGAAGGTTGCCCAGTTTTAGCTGTGTCTTAGCATGCAGATCATGTAACAGCAGCTCCTCAGTCAAACTGAGGGAAAAGCAGCCTGTGATTGTGATAAATAGCTGCTTAAGCAATTTTATTGGTTCCTTCCAGGTTGCCCAGTTTTAGCTGGGTCTTGTGAATTGTGACTTGTGAGCCTATCATTATTTAATTACTAGGAGGAAATAGTATCTCCGCTTTGCAAACATTCTTCAATCTTTACCTTCTCTGTTTGGAATATCAGGCAAGAGGGAACTGTAGAGTATAGAGCGGCAACCATCTTCCGAAGGAATTCCTTGTAGAAATTATGTAATCTTATCGGGACTTTCTTTTCGTTCTGTTTCTTATTGCATTAAATTATTCTCAAAATCTTAAGCTAGCTTAAGCTACCATAACAAATACAGCATCGGTCATACTTGCGGTGCAAAGAAACCATGATATGGGCCTATCCGTTTTCTTTCATCCCCTGTTCTTCTTAGCTCTCATCCAGGAACTTCGATAACTTGCTGTCCTTTCTTGACTTCCGCATGCTAAGCTAGGCCTTGAAGAGACGTTTGTTTTTGCATGAATATAGCTTGATATCAGTTCTCCTATTCCTGTCAGCATGACAATATATTGAAGTAGATCATCCGGTTCCGATGGGTACTGGATGTTCATGTGGGGATATAATGGCAATTTACAAAAGAATCAATCATAAAAGATCACGTCCTCAAGACATCTGAAGAACAAGAAAAGTAGTTCTATAACTCGTGAACTTTCTTCATCTAATAGACCGATCTTGTTATGTGCAATATGCATATGGTAGTTAAACCAGAAAATGGGTCATGCAACGTTAGCATTTGGACATTTTCCCATTTAAGCCACTTGTCATGTATTATCGCAGATTCTTGCCGACTTCCTCGTCTTTAGCTTTTGAAACTAAGAGAAAGTTATTGAGCATGAGCCAACACCTACTTTTTGGTCTTCATAAAACAATAGATAAATCTTGTGAAGGGAAGTGTGCCCGGTGAGATACATTGCATGAGGTCCTTAAGAGTTCTTATCGCTAGTGAGTGCTGAGAAATGCCTCCATGGTCTATGAACGTCTCAGACGTCAATAGTCTTTGAAAAACAATAACATTATTGAAAGTTCTATTTGTTACTTTGTGATAAATAAGTTGATAGCACAAGGGATGGTTGTTCTCCTTGCCATTTTCCATACTTTGGTCAAAGCAAGATTTCTTCTGCTCTTTAGAATCTCTCTTGCTCTAGTAATTAGTTTGTCATAATATGATATAATCTGGCGCATTATGGAGTTTATCTGGAGTAATTTCACATTTTGAAAAACTTGATTCTTCTTGACCAGTTGCAATCTATTAGACCCTGCACATGGTAAATCAGAGGGTATGCAAGCCCTTCCCATCCTAAACACTACGAAACAAGGAAAACCTAATTATATTGCACAACTGTCGAACGCAAGAAAATATGAGCTCAACCGCAGATCCTTCCTCAATCTTGTCAGCCAGGAGACAGTTGACCTTTTAGGTCATGGAGCCCAAGTGATCCACATTGATTATGAAAGCTTTCGTCGCAAAATCTTTTAATGTGTTCACCACCCTACAATATTGTCAAGGCAATTTACCAGATGTGCAACAGGAAGAAATGCTCAACCCGGTACAAGACAATGAAGTGAAAACCTATTTATCTCACATTTGTAGCTATGTACTGAAGAAAACTATAGGTGTATTATGAAGTACCTTCAGCTATTTGGAATGTTCAAGCTCTCTGTCTCATGGAGAGCTCATCATAATTCGAAGCTTCCTGAGGAGTGGAAACTGAAGAAGGCAACTGGAAAATCCACCATACTAATGTTTAGAGTATCTTCACCTGTTACAATGAAGATGCAGCAAACAGATTCAAATTCACACCCTCGTGCATTGATTGTCATTATCCATTTCAATTGAAAATATACAGACCCACTCTTCATCTGCCACTTGAGATGCTCCTGCATTCCAAAAGATAACATATGTAATTGTTCAGGCTCCACAATACAGCTTTTACGTGGATGTACCCTTCCGCACACTATGAAGCCCTTTTTAAAGCACGAGGTTTCTGTACCGAGCACCCTTTCCAAGTTCAAACTCAGCAGAGTGACAGCAAGGGCCAAATGACACATGGACGTGGTAAGTGCAAGTTTAACATCAGGCTGTGATTCCAGAAGAAGATAATTATAACAGTTGAAGAGGACATAGATTAGCAACTCAATAGAACAGATTTTATGAGACCCTTCGAAGATCTGAACTGATACTGGAGATGCAAAATGCACCGTTGTATATCTCGTCATCATTTATCTATATACAAAGAAATCAATTGCACAAGCCGAAAGCAACATGCCCATTTCAGATAAATGTACCCCAGTTCCTACTCCACATTCGCATTTCGTCAAACACCTGACCAGCACTATGGAAATGATCGGATCTCCTCTCCTTTCCTCCCCTCTCCAAGGCAGCAGCTTCCAACGATGACTGTCTTCCAACGCCACGACAAGCGACGACTCTTATTTCTTCATATGCCTCCCCCATCCAGGGTCTTTTGGAGAAGCGACAAATTCGCTCCTCCTCCTCCTCCTCCTCCTCCTCCTCCTCGCGGCGCTCGCAAGAACTTTGCTGTCTTCCATGAGCAAAGTCGCTGGGTTCTCTCAACCGCGAGTGTGAAACAGCAGATTCCACCCCCCACTGATTCAGAAGTCCTCAGGGATGAGAGGGAAAACGAAAGGAATGACGATTTATGAATGATGGAAAGACGACGACATGGAAACTAATTAGTCAAGGAATATGCCATAATACAATACTCTCTATTTTCACTCATAATATACGAGATTAGATATTTATTCTGGAGGGCCCACCCCCCTAACAGCCTACAAGCTCACGCGCCCCTCCCTCCTCTCTCGCCGGACAGCTGGGGCCACCCTTGGCCACCCCACATCATTATTCCTATCCCGGACTGTTTAACTTTTTGATCTCCTTCCATATATCGTCCGTACCGTCATATGTAAAGACATGTGAAGGTACCACCCTCAATTTGGGACAACCGGAGATCCCTAATCGAGAAAGATGAGGCACGGCTCCTTCAGCAGCCCTCCACTCCTCCAAATCATATAATTCACCAAAAAGTAAATGCTTGAGTTGAGGAAAGCCTCCTGCAGAGCAAGCCATTGCCTTTCCCGTGAAAGTGCGGTACAGCATGAGAAAAACCAAGTGAGGCAATTTCTCCAATATTGGCACCGGATCTTTTTCGAGTAGAGAATATAGTAAGACCAACTTCCTCAATTGCTGGGGTAAACTCTTATGTTCTGGCAACTTCTCTATTTTTCCAAAAATAGATAGCTTACAAGAATAGGGATAGTTTGACATTTTACTTAATTCACCTTCAGTCCATAAATGATCATACCGTCCAAGATAAAAAGACGAGGTTCGAAGGTGTTTCAAATTGAATTCAGCAAGTTGCAGAAATATCTCCAGCTCGATAGGATGATACCTGTCAAAGACAGTCAATTTTTGCAGATTGGTAAGCTTGCGTACATCGTGCACCTCACATTTATTTGAACTAAAGTTTCTTATTGTCCGTAGGTTCTTTAAAGTGCTCAACTGCAACTTCTTCTGGCTCCAATGGAATCTCTCATCGACGTCAAATTGGTAAGGAAGATGGAGATGCCTCAACCTTCTCATCTTCCTCAACACATTTGGCATGGAAACCATAGTATGTATACCCAAGTCCAAGAATTCCATACATACAAGGTTCCCCATAGATTGCGGCAAGCTCTTAAATCGACCACCTGCTAAACTTAAGAATCTTAAATGAACTAGGTCTCCCACTGGTTTAGGTAAGCTTCTCGTCACACGAAGGTTCTCTAGTTTCAGAACTCTGAGAAACGTACAATGGTTAAAAATAAGTTGAAATTGCTTCCTCTCCCATATGACACCTGCGAAGGACATGAGAGTTCGAAGGTGGACCAGAGTGCTTCCTGATGCTTCCAAGCTTGAAATCATATTTTTATTAAGAGAAAGCCTTCGTATTTTGCAACTTGACTCGACTTTTATTGCCATTGAAGCAGAACAATTCTCCGTCTCATTGTCCTGTTGAATGTTAAGAATGCTTAGAAAACTCTCTTCTAGAGCCTTGGAGATGCATAAGTCTCGCATCAGGTCGTGGAGGTGGAAGCTTTTGATCTTTCCACTTAAATTGAATCGTACTTGAACCATTCCCCTATTAACCAACTCTATTAAATATTGCTCTGCTACCTCTTCCACTGATTTTTTTCTCTCTTTGTCATATGCATCCCCCGACACAAAGCCTTCAGCAATCCACATGTAAAGAACTTCCGTCGCAAGGATTTCTGCATTCTTAGGAAAGCTAGCCAAATAGAGGAAGCATGGCTTTAGATGCCATGGTAAATTGTGATAGCTTAAGGCTAACACTTTTGATACATCAAATTTATCCCTAAAATGCAAATTTATCTTTTCATGAATCGTGTTCCAATTGTTGACAGCGAGCAGTCCACCAAGCACAATGATAGCCAAGGGCAATCCTGCACACTTCTTAAGGAGTTCATGTGCTAACTTCTTCATGTCTTCAGTGATTTCTACACAATATCAGGCAACCAATTGCAACTCAACAATCATAGGAAGATGCAATTGTAATAAGAAGATTACTTCAAGGATGAATATGTGCTTTTAGAAGTATAATTAAGATGCTATAATTCTTTATAATTTGTTATTCATTTATGCTTTTGTAAGGGGAAAATAGGGACCATAACAAAGCTCCTATATATGCCTCCATCTATGCCTGGAAGATCAAGAAGTCTAAATTAACAAAATGGAATGTATCATCTCTGTTATCCGTGGCTTGAATTACTTGACTCATGCAAATATAAAGCAACAATAAACCTACTTGACGAAGAAATATGAAAGCAACACAAGGACAACTCAAGTGTGATCTCCCATCACTCAAATGCACAACTAATCTCTCGCACAAATTCTAATGAAATCTTCGTTTCCTTTTATTGTTAAGCCAACTATTCACAAAAGCAAAAATGGTGGACTTGAGATGAAGCCTATGGAAGAAGTAACATAGCCAGGCTTCGCATTATTTCATGAATCCAATCAAAATTGCTTATTATGTTGGCCTTATAAAAGCCTCTTTGATTTTTAACCTCATTAGAGGAAAGAAGGAACACAGTTTTGGATCTTGGTTTAGTGGTATAATTGTTAGCTATTAAGAAACAAAAAGGGCATATGATTCCCCAAATATTGAAATTATGGTGCCTAATAGTCAATATTTCAATCATTTGAATCCATTGTAACTATCTATTCATAAAGGCTTAAGTTTCCGAAAGGACAAATTGAGCAACGAGGTACCTGGTATTTGTCCCTCTATCTCTGATTGTTTTGTGATATCTTCTATAGCTTGGCCTGCAATAGTATCTTGACCAACTCTGGGTCCATGAGAAGAAATTTCAACGACTAATCCTGCAATAATAATCGAAGCACCATAAATTAGAATCAAACAGGCAATATAATATCTAGATGTTGGGATAATAACATTAGAGAATTCCCACCTTTTGTTTCAAGAAACGCCCTCTTCTTTAATAGATCCCAGCTCTCTCGGTCCGATAAGCATTGAAGTTCATGGATCCCTTGAGGATTGATATACTTAGCTACATCTCTATTCCGGGTCGTTATCAATAGCTTGCTTTTTGTGTTCTCAACCCGGAATGCAACCCGAAGACTATCCCATGCCTCTTTGGTCCAAATATCATCAAGAACCACGATACAACTCTTTTCTTTCAGGGTCTCGTGCACTTTTTCAAACAATTCCTGACTTATCATCTTCTTAATATTCTCATTTTGATCAGGGATCAATTTAATGAGAATTCCCACCAAAATATCTTTCACATTGTATTCTTGAGATACGCAAGCCCAAGCGAAACTAGTGAAATTTTTCTTCACTTCATCGTGAGCAAGGACTTTCCTAGCGAGTGAGGTTTTACCCACACCACCCATTCCCCATATAGAAATAACTCTATGCTGTTTTCCATCCTTCAACAGCTTTTCCACCAACTCTTCGATACTATCTTCCCTCCCAACAAAATCCTCCTCGAAATGGGAATAAGTACGTTTCCACGTCAAATATCTCCCCCTTTTGTGGTCGCCCTCATTCGTAGGTTGTGTGCCAAAAGCCAGCATGCTCGTTCTAAGATTGGAGATGCTGGATTTTAAGTCCTCAATCTCTGTCCCCACCACATGAACCTGCCCGCACGTGCACTTCGCCACGAGCCAAGCACACGCTCTGGTGATGTATTGTCCCTCCTTCGGCATGGCTCTGAGGATGTATCTCTCGATGAGGTCCTCGGCATCATAGGTGAAGTCTCGGAGTTGCGCAACCAATTCGCCGACAGCTTCGCTGTGCTCTCGTCTCGCATCCGCATCCCTCAGCAAGCCCTGGACCAGCTCCTTTTGTAGGTCCTCGACCTTGTCCTCCACGCCCCTCAAGAATTTGGCCTCGTCGACGAGCACCTTTCCTATTGTCTGCCCCACGGATGAAACAACAGACTCGGCCATTGGTATTGCACTACTTAGACTACGATCGGTGGAGATTATGACAGAGAATGACTTTGAGAATTCGCTTCTGATGCGTTAACGAGCTCTGAACATATAGGCCTGTGAGTTGCGTAGAAGAGAGAAAAGGAATAAGTACTTAGAAAGTTGCTTGCTGCATTGACTATACCCAATCTATATCCGCCGATACAAGTAAATCGCCCGAAGAAGAAAAGAATGAGGTAACGGGGAAGTTTACAGGCATATATTCACGCCGCAGGTAGAAGAAATGCTTTGTCCCTATAGTCACAGACGCAAGAGAATCAACCCCAACTGAATGTGATTAAATTTCTCGGAAAGGGTTATGATGATGCTTTCTTGTTTGAAGGACGAATCGTGAATCTGCTTGACCAGCATTCCCGAATACGATGCTTTCTTGTTGAAGCGGTATCTCGCAGCAATTACTTGCAGCTCTCGAAATCCCTAGAAGATCTTCTTCTTCTTCTTCTTCATCCTCCCCAAATGCAGAAACCGCCCTCATGGATGAGGCTCCCACGAAATGGAACAGTCACCTTCACGAAGCACCTCAAGCAGAAAGCGCAAGGTCTACCGCGACGGCTTCCTCTCTCTCCACTCCTCCACCGCCAAGGTGCGTTCCCTCTCTCTCTCTCACTACTGATCTCCTCTGCCGTTCATGTCCTGCTCAACTCGATCGGCAAATTTAGTTACCTTCGGTTGATTCGGTTTGATTGACTTGTCTTTGTCAAAACTGCAGTGCTCATCGATCCGTTACCCTTTTTGTCTGTCACTGCGGATTGCTCTGTTCTGTGCTTTTGGTGGTTATGCTCTCCATATTAAGTAGCCAGTTACGTTCTTGATATTGCTGCGTATTTACTGCCTCCTTTTAGCTTGAGGTTACTGAAATAATGAAATCATTGACGGGTCCATTTCTATTCTTCAGCCATGTTCGACATGCCTGAGCATGTGATGTTCTTGTGGGCCATGTTCTCCCGCTGTTCTGCGTTTGTTTAACTGAGCATGTCCCACTTGGAGATTGACATTTTCCTGTCATGTGGAATGGCAGGTTTTGTACACGACACAAGTAACTCGAAAGGCCGAGAAATACCACGATGGTCTTTTGCAGCTTGAAGTTCGCGGATCCCTAGGGAGGCAGGTCGTTCCGAATCACTTTCAAAGACGTTTTCATCCTTAAGCCGCTGTTTTTCATTGAACTGGGCTGCCTGCTTTGTTTGCTGATGCAACATGAATCACTTCTGTTTTTTGGATAGTGGTTCATTATGTGCCCAAGTATCACACTAATTCAAGTGCATTTCACTACCCAAAGAAGTTAAAAAGCCTTTTGCACCCCTTATTTATAGGTCCTGGAATTGCTTTTATGCTCATTGTTTTCTTCCCCTTGGATCATTCAGGTCACGCTGTATGATGCTAGTGTCATGGACTGGACCTGTGACACTAGCAGGAAAGGTTTGGTGAATAAATTTCCTAGGAAAGATGAAGTGTTGGGAACTGAAAAATTGCTGGTATTTGATTCTCGCTTGGTTGATATGGGGGAGCATGGAGTAAAAGAAAGGGTGCTGATAGGTTTGAATGATCATGAACCACATCTCGCTGCTGGAGAAATGAAGACAGGCCATGGGCAGGTGGATGGTGCTAAAGTTGATCAATCAATCAATCCAAGGAGGTTTGCAGCGTTATCGATTTATCCAATGCTATTCAGATGTTTCAATAAATTTATTGTATTCACTTGTAGTTTTCCTTGATGCACCCTGTTTGTCTAGCTATGTCCTAGTGAAGGACTGCAGCGGTTATTTAAGTGGCTCTTTGGGTATTAAGATAGACTTGTAAATGAATATGTTGAAAGAACATGTTAAGAGCGAGTTGCTAACTCCCTAACCAAGCAGGGGCACTTATATGAGGGATGTTATACACCTGATATGGTCACCTCAAGATGACTCAGAATTGGGGCATCTAATTCTTTCTTCCATAAATATTAATTCTATGTGCCTCAGTTATTTGATTCCTAACTCCTTATCTCTCGATATTACAGTACTCTGGCATAAATATGCAGACTAAACTTCAGGGAAGGTTCATCCAGCGAGAGATTCAGTTTCAAACAGTGGAATATCTAGCGTGAAAAAGCACAGATCGCGTCAGGAGAGTTCCCTAGACCAAGCCTCTATGCGATGGTGATTACTCTATGGAGAAATTTCTCTTTATGAGGATTGTCTTTGACCTTTTGATGTTACCATCTTTCGCACGTGAAGTTGGATTTAGGCACAATAAAAATAAATTTATCTTATTCAGGTGCATCAAGTAATTTACAGTAAGCTTTGTAAAGACCGCAAAATGGATAGATTGTTCCATGGACCTGCTCTAGAAAGAGATTGTCATGCAATTAAGCTTTGGGATTGGTTTTATTGATTCTGATGCATCGCTCACTTTACTTTGCATTTCCTTCAAAGTTAACTCTCATGTTGATTGGAGGAACCTATGTTGTGTTACTTACTCCAGCTTGCAAATGATATCATGAAATCCACTTGATGCAGCCTATCAAATATTATCTGTCTTCTGAAAACCATTAGATCAAGTTACCATTGCCGAAAATTCATATGAAAGGAAGGCAACTTTTGCTTCACTAACGAAGGAGCTTCAGCATTCAGAGAAGTTTTATGATGGTACTCAAAGACTGAGCGCCAGCTGCTGAACTAGCTTCAGTGAGGATGTGGACACTGGAAATCTAACCGTTACTACTGACAATGAAGAGTTACCCGGTCTGATGAAGTCTAAAGGTTGGTTTTAGTGTGATTTCACTACCTGCAGCATTCTTTGAATGTTAGTGTTAGCTTTTTCGCAATATAAGTTTTCTCAGCTGACATTATGAAACATCATCAGACTCAGCCTCTCATTTCAATGAATCTCACAATATGAGGGGCTTTGCAATTTGCAATTGGCAACTCACGGGTATTTCATAGTTACTTGTCCTCCTCTGTTTATAGCAATCAATTCTTTGAGCTCTATTTTGACCCCTCTGTGGCAAGGTCGTGACTCTAAGCATCTTGAAAATCCATTGAACTTAATGAGTTTTGATGTTTGTCGAAACTATTTGGTCTGAATTACCAGACAAGCTGAATTAAAATTAGCAGCAGATAGCAACTGCTTGTAGGGAATTATCAGACTAGATGCATGAGGACCTGCTAAATTCTCAATTTCACTGAGCTTTGTATGACTAGCTTGTACATCTGCTGCAACTAACGTTTGCAGCCTTCTTATGAACAAGCTGACCCCAAATGCTGCAGCAGCAATCTTGTTTCTGAAGCATCTCTTTCACAAGGTTTTCATGGCAATGCTAATGATGAAAGTATAACCACTGAAGGAGATAGGGATTCACTGAAAGTGAAGGCTGAGTGTCCTAGTTTTGATCTTGGATTTTGAACCATGTCCATTGCTTGATCAACTATATTGCTACTCTCAAGAGTCTGGATGGAGTGTGCAAGAGTCTCATGCCTATCACATGAAATCTGTACGGTTGAGCTATTGTTTTTATGTTGAGTGTTCTAGTGCCAAGTTCATTTGCAGCTCTCTGATCTAAAACTTTTTTAGTTAAGCAACATAATCAATGTATTTCCAGTGATCTTCAACATATTGAGGTACACTTATGATGCAAAGAAACTGAGATATGGGTCTATCCAGTTTCCTTTATCCCCTGTTCTTCTTAGTTCTCATCCAAGAACTTGTATAACTTGCTGTCCTTTCTTGACTTCAGCATGCTAAGCAAGGCCTTGAAGAGATGTTTGTTTTTGCTGGAAAATAGCTCAATATCAGTTCTTCTGTTCCTCTCAACATGAGTAGACATTGAAGTGGATCTTCGGAGTTCCGATGGAAACTAGATGTTCACGTGGGCATATAAGAGAACTGGTCATAAGAGATCATGTCTGCAAGACATGTCCAAAAAAAGTAAAGTTTAAAAGCTAAGCCACACTGAAGTTCACTGATGCCTACTTGTCTTTTGGCATTAGAAGGGTTTGGAGATGTAGATCTATCGACAAGAGAACCCGAACGTGTGAGTTGAAACTGAAATGGGGAGGCACGTTTTTCTGGTTAGGAAAAGTGTGGCTTGCATTAAGAGCTTGTTTGACTACACGACTTATGATACAATCATGGGTATAAAAACATGATGTAAATGCTATGTATGGCAATCTGGAGCTTTCAAGTCGAGTGTGCTGACCTGCTTTTTTGTTGGATGGAGTACTCGTGAATTTAAAGGTGCCGGCTAGGGAGGATCGTGGAAACTGTGTTGCCGAATGCAGTCTTCTGCATTAGGTTCCACTGTCAGCACCGGGTCTTTTCAAAGCTAGGATGATTAGCACATATTCTGTCAAAAGTTACCTGGCAAAGATACAGGAGTCTATATTTCTTGGATATATGCCTTCGGAAAGAAAAAATGCTATTAGTACGTCAGTAGTAGCATTTGATATTATTCTGACTCGTGAACTTTTGACATCTATTAGTCCAATCTCGTTCTGTGCAATGTGCATAGTGGTAGCTAGACTAGAAAAAGAGTCATACATTACCTGCAGACATTTCGCCATATACTGCATTTGTCATGCAATATAGCAGATTCTTGCTATCTCCACCGTCTTTAGCTTTTGAAACTGAAAGAAAGTTCTTAAGCATGAGCCAACTCCAAACTTTTGGTCTAAATAAACCAACGACAAATCTTGTGATCAGAAGCATGCCCGGTAAGATATATCGCACGTGGTGCTTCGGAGTTCTTATTGCTAGTGACTGCTGAGAAAGGCCTCCATGGTCTATGAACATCTCACACATTCGTAGTCTCTAGAACACATAAGCAGGTTTGAAAATTATATTATTTGTGAGAAAAAAAGTCAATGGTACTTATCATTGAAGCAGGATACGTTATGCTGTTTAAATATCTTTTGCTCGTCTAGTACAATGTGAATGTGATATAATCCAGCCGGCAACGACATGGAGTTTATCTGGAGTAATTTCAGATTTTCAAAAACTTAGTTCTTCCTGCCGAGTCGCAATTTGTTAGACCCTGCACATGGCGAGTCAAAGGGTATGGAAGCCCTTCCCATCCTTAATGCTATAAGAAAAAGGACAGCCTAATTATATAGCACACCTGTCGAACACGACAATCTGAGCTCAATTGCAAATGCCTCCTCAATCTTGTCATCCAAGAGATAGTTGACCTTATAAGTCATGGTTCCCAAGTGATCCACGGTGTTTATGAAAGCTTTCGTCGCATAATCTTTCAATGTGTTCACCACTCTACAATTTTGTCTAGGTCATTTAATTAATGCGCAACAGGAAAAAAAATGCTCATCCAGTACACGACAATGAAGTGAAAACCTATATGTCTCACATTTGTTTCTGATCGTGTCTGTTGTAAGACAATTCAAAATAATTAGCTGCTGAGTAGAACTGCTTTCTAAGATCCTTCAAGTCCTGATCAGTGAAAAAGGATACAATTAGCACGCAAGACAAATCCAAACCTTTTCACCTTGAAATTCGAACGTAGACTAGATCACGAGGAATTTTATCTAATAGGCCAAAAAAGTAGAGAAAAGTAACTTGTTCATAAGCAAAGACAAATATGAAAATGAGTACAATCGAATTTTAAGGTAAACCCATCTATGTAAAGTACCTTCAAGCTATCTGAAAAGTTGAAACTCTGTTTCATGTGGAACTCATCATAATGTGAAGCTGCCTGAGTAGCAGAAACTGAAGAAGGCAACTGGAAAGCATCCATCATACCAAAGTTTAGAGTATTTTCACCTATTACAGTGAAGAAGAGGTAATCAAATTCAAATTCACATCCTCGGGCACTGCCTATCATTGTCAATTTCCAAGACATTGTCTTGTCCTAGTTCTAATTTTCCTTCTAACCAAGAGAACATTTTCCTTCACTGATCTCTTTCATCGTCCAGCCAAATTATGCAAACGTATTTTCTTCAAATTGATGTTCTTCACATATTCTTATCTCAACCATTTCCTTCCAACAAAGCCGAGGGTAAAATCCTGAGATATTGCAATGCTCACAGAGTTCTTCATGTGCCGATGACAACAATTCTTGCCAACGCAAGCGAACTTTTCTTTTGTTTCGACAATTCACGGATCATATAGAGCATTGCCAAACCGCAAGTCCAAAAAGAACAAGAGAAAAATTATCAACAGGAGAGTAAAAAGCGTAGGCAGCGAATATGAAGCTGACATTACCTGCTCTTTTCCCTTTTTATCACAACACAATCCCAAGCCTTGTTTCAGCTCACTAACTTTCCTCGTTAAGGAAAAAAAAGAAAAGAAAGATATCCAGATGGCCATAACCAGAATTAGTGATCTTCACCTTAAATCTCAATAATTCTTAGTCACTGTTTTTGCCCATAAGCCTCATGTATATGAGCATTTACTTTAAGCTTTTACATATTGGGCATAAAAGGTAGATTCTCGCCAATCCAATCACCGCATCCGTTCATTTGGCTTACAAGTTATATCATCCATCGATTTCTACACAAGGGTGTAACACACACGATGTTACAATTACAAGTTATTCTTTTGCAAAGATCAAGTGTAATGTCTCTTCTTGATTGGGGTAATACAATCCTCTTTAATCACTATCACCCACCGAAAACATTAAAGTTTTTCATTTGTGAAAGATGTTGTGTCGGTGTTGCATTTGGTACTACACAATAAGTCAATTATCTACAAAGCCACCATACATCAGTTGTCGCTTGATGTTGGCTCAAGTCTTTTCATCAATGGAGCCCCACTACATTAAGACAAAAAAAAAAAAAAATAGAAAAAAAGGACATAGTTCATTTAAAATAAAAGATACTATTTACCCACATAAAAATCATGTATGGGTTGGTGATTTATAATGACATCCCCGTTAAAGTCACTGGGAGTTCCATCTAATATGCTCGCTGATGAATTCAGTTTTATTCTTCAACAAAATTTGTCAGACCATGCATGCAAATCCAACCATGGTGTCCAATTCAAGGATGGGCTGATCACATTCATGGGCGTACACATGGTCGATTATGCAAAATGATAGTCATCAATGGACTCTTTTAAGAAGTTAGAAGATGAATGATCAACATTTAATCGAATATAGACCAGCTCTAACTTATTTACTACATTTTCTATAGAAGTCTTAAATATTCACTAGTGGTCGACTGTGCATGCAAATACAACCATAGTGAGATTTCGCAATAGATCATGTAAATCCCATTAAAAAGTGAGGTGGCAAAATCTTTGCATTCGTGAACTTTTTGGTAGTGCTGCCGTCAAGATAGGAGATCGAGCAAAGGCTACACGGTAAATGGAAACAAAACGTGTTGGACAGCGTACTTGTAAAGAAACAACAAAAGGCAACAATAATTTAGAAAATAATGGAATAAACACGACAAAAATATCTAAGAAATTGGAAACAGTTGAGGTGGGCAGGAATTCCTTGTCAGACCTTTCGTTGTTACATAAATCATACGATATAACGAGATTCGTCCATGATTGTCACATTCCAACAGCAATGACTCCGTACATCATAGCAAGATCATTTGGAAGAGGCGGAACCGCTGTTGCATACCCACCCACTAAACTCCTTCCTCTTTCCTTGATCCGTCGGAAATATAAATTGAGCATATTAATGATGACTTTTGTCGTTCTCTTCCAGTCGGAGGAACATCAGTTATCAGAGGGGGGTAACAGCATCTAGCGACGATTTTGCCAGCTAAATCGTGGATCATGCAAGACTCTATGAAGTTGCAAACCCCCGAAACATTGATCCCTGCTCAGTACTGACAGCTTTATGCAGCAAATGTAGAACGCGAAACTGCATGTTCGCAGAGCTCCATCTGGAGTTTAGGGTAAAAAAAGGGAAAGGGAAAAACATAACCTGATTTTTCTATGCCGTGTCCTCTGAATACCAACAATCAAGAGATGCAGAAGCGTTTAGCTGGTGCGACAACTACTTCAACCCTACTGAACTAAAAGTTAATTGAACTGAACACAAGCAACCCAAGTTGGCCTATTCAATTGACGTCACCAACTGTGCATAGATTCAATTATACCATAGCAACAGGTTGAACCTAATTGTATCTTGGTCTACTCATATGGTTTGACTAAGAGCGACGTGTGCATTTCCCAAGTTGTCCATTTCCATGTGACAACACTGATCTCAATATCTGCTTCTTCCAAGCAGGAAGACAAAGGATAATATCCTACTGACCAAATACGTGTTTGACAAAATGACATGGATATGAGTACTAACATGACCGCTGAGATAAATCCATCATAATGATCAAATAAAGTTACATGTATTAAAAAGAATATCAAGTCTCTCGAGATGCCATTAGCACAAGATAACCAATCTTTTAAGTGTGCGAATACAAGTGCAAACCACCACACATGGCAGAAGGTCCTCAACAGTCCACTCCAACTCTCTTGTGTTACTCAAAGTCTGATTGATAAGCTGCAGGGAAGGAACTTCTGTCGAAGGTGCAGATTACTTTGCCTTCTGGAAATATACAACCCACTCTTAATCTCTCACTCAGGATGTTCTTGCATTCCAACGGATATTGAAATGTTCAGGATCCACATTGTAGCTTTTTACATGGATAAATTCTTCAACACACTATGAATCTACTGTTTTACTATCTGCACCAGCATTTTCACGAGCACGAGGTTTTAGTATTGAGCCTCCCTTGCCAAGTTTGACCCCAGCAGAGCGACAGCAAGGGCCAAATGACACGTAGATATGGCAAATGTAAGTTTCGTATTTGTCTGTGATCCCAAGATAGGATAAACTATCATAATCATTGAAAAGGACATAAACTTGCAACTCCATAGAAGAGGTTTTATGAGAACCTCAAAGGTCTGAACTGATGCAGGAGGCTAGGTTATCCTACTGAATTAATTAGTCAATTAGAATAGAATTCCAGGAAGAGAAAGCTAAAGTCCTCTCATTAATTTTACCTCCTTGATATATTCCGCAAGTTCTTGGTAAGAGGAGCATAGCAACATTTGCCGTGCATCACTAATTGACAAATAGTCATATGCTTTCTTGCCACATCTAGCAATTTCATCTCTGTTGTACAAAGGGAAAGAATAGAGTAAGCACACATAAAAGAATCTTCAAGCATGATAATCTCTCTATTTGACTAAAACCTTGAAATCTAGATGGGTCACACTTCATGCTTCTATTTGTATATTGTGATGGTTGATAGCAATTAGTACAGGCCATGTACTCTTGTATTTTAATATAAAAGCAACAAAAAGCCACACAAGTGTATGAAACAATCATCCCATCAAAAATGCTATACATTTCCAAAAACACCTTCCGTTGCAAATATAGGAAGAGACATCTAATTTTATTGATTACTGATCTAGTCGTATCCAGTTGAAGCTAACTTCAAATCTTTTGACCGATTTAACATCTTAACAACAAAGGCACAAGTAATTACCCGACCGCCTTGGCCGAAGGTCCATAAAATAAACATAAGTCTCATGAGGCACCATCTCGCCTAGCAGTCAAAACACGATTATAGGCCCTTTCCATGAAAGATTGCTCCAACTCAACAGCATGCTTGATGCAAGGATTCTCCAAGGCAGCATATGAAAGCAATTCAAGTTCGGTATGGAACTCAGCTATTCTATTCTGCACAAGGAGTCTGAACAGGTTGAGACCTGAAATAGGGTACTCTTGAGGACACTGTCCTAAAGTTGGGACGGACATCCTTTCTTGTAAATTCCACCACCTGACCAAGACCAACCTCCTCAGATGCAGGGGTATATACTTCCACAATGTCGTTAGATTCCCCAAAGAATATAATCGCAGCTTTTCTGAATAGGCAATGTGGAATTTATCAGAAAAATGGAGATACTCCAAAAGCATACAATACATCTCTTTATAAACCAATCTTTATAAGTGGAAGTTGTTTGTGAGAAAGAATTGGATGAACGTGATTCGCCTTCTCGATGAACATGCAAAGTACTCAGCTTTCATTGCAAGTCATCAGCAAGAGTATATAATAATACATCCCTTTGTAAATCAATCATATCTCTAGCATTCTTCTTTAAATATAATAAAAACTCCAGGACCTTGCAAAGTAACAACTGGGGACCATAGGAAGAGTCAGCCTTGATAAAATAAGCTTACCCATTTAATTTTATAATTTTTATCAACGAAAAGTCTTAATGGGAACTTCATCAAAATTCTCGACATAAACACGAAGACATGACATACTTTTCACTGTACTAGAAATGAAATGCAAGAGATTTCTCCTTACAAATTGAATTTTATGAATGAGTGCTTCAAAAATACTTGTTATTTATCCACTCAAAAAATATTTCATTTTACCATTGTTTTCTCGTGTTATGTATCATTAGTACATTGAAAATGAAATTTTTTTTTCTGTTAGGTATGATTAATAAGTATTGGGGATTGAATGTGTTAAGGTGTATCCTAACCATTCTAAGAAAATAACAATCAATATATTGAAATTGCGCAATCAAGTATAATCGAAAACTAAAGCGCAAGCAGCAACCTAGCATCACTTCTAAAAAAGAATAAACGTGTCCAAAAATCTTATGGTGAAGCTTTAAAGGCTTATTCAATTGAATTTCAATTTTCTAAGAATTTTTCACCTTTTAAGAGAAAACTACTCAAAATGCTAAATTTTAAGATTTTTCCAAAGATATCTAATTTTTCTGAATTTTTATGAATTTCCCGATTTTTTTAAAGAATTTTCGGAATTTTCAGAATTTTCAGAATTTTTATTATTTTTTTCGAATTTTTAATTCTTAATTTTAAAGGATTTATTCAGAAAATAAGGACTGGACCCGGCCGGAACGTAGGCTGAACTTGACTCTCGGGCTTGGGCCACGACATGATTGGGCTTGTTTAAAACTAACCCATTTCGAAAAGAAAACCCATCCAGCCTATTTGATAGAAATTAAGCACACTAAGCCTATCTCGCTAAGCTCAGCCCAAGCACGTCTAAAGATAAAACCAGCCCGACTTTACCAACCCCAGCTCATTAAACCTATTTAAGCCCAAAGCCTACTAAGCCTAATTAAAACTAAATAAGCCCAACGTAGTCATTCGTCACTCTCTCTTCAATTTCTCTTTTTTCCTTTTTGTTCTTTTTATTGCCCTTTTGCCTGCATCTTCTTCCCCATCGCAGGTCTCCTTCCCGAAGACTTCCTCACGAGACCTTCACCCAAAGCCTCTCCACCGGTGAACGCCACACAAGAAGGCGTGCAGCTTTGGCCGGCCATGTGGCACTATTGTTCCCATTTTCTCACCATGGGTAAGCCTCTAACAAGAAAGCATCAAATTTAACAAGCACCGTCAGGGAAACTCATAATTCACCCTTTAAGCAAGAAAGTACTATAATTCTTTTTGGGAAGTTTTGCTGTGTCCATGGGCTTGGTGCTCTCACATCTAATATTCTCCTCATAAAAGTAGTAGTCAATTTGGGAGGCATATAATAGGGTTGTGATGAATTCTTTTCTTCTTTGGTCTAGAGATGGCTAAATTAGGACTATCGTCCCCTACAATCACGATTCACATTTTATCATCTATCATTTAGCATTAAACTGAAATTGTTGGGAGACTTTACATCTCCAATGGTGTGAAGGTTTTTGCTCGATTCTATTTTGACCATAATCTTATGTCGTAGATGAAACATCTCAAAATAAGGATAATTTTCGCATAATCAAATCAAAGATACTGATTTAGTTTATACGATATGCAAAATTAGTTGGTAATTTCCACTAAATCACAAATGCAATAGGAAATTGTATAGGCAAAATCTCACATAACAAAATAGATGATCAATCATGGCACGATTGGGGAAATGCATTTATAGGATTGATGAAGCCCCAATATCTAGGGGTGTTGGAATCAAACTGAGAAATGAATTGAATCGAGATTTTGTGCATTTTTTATTGGGTTTGATTTTTCATTCAAATAATGGTAAAAATCACATTTCTTTTTATCTATTCAAATTTTATTGGTTCGATTTAATTTGGTTAACCGAATCAACTAATAAAATATAAAATCACACTTATGGACAATGCTCTCTCGCTCGCTCGTCTTCTTCTCCGCTCACCATGAGACGACGACGCTCTTCATCATCGTTCACATTCTCCTCTCCACCATAGCCGAGAAAGTTGCCGCTTTTACCCTTCCGTGCACACGAGAGGGAGAGACCCGCAGAACTCGAGGTCGTCGAAAGAGAAAATCTCGCTCACCCTTCTTTCTCCCTAACCGCTCGAGAAGAGACGTCACATTTCTTTCATTCGACATGGATCCGGGTTTCCTTTTACAGATTCACTGAGAAAAAAAAAACTTAAAATATTTCTGGAGTGGAAGAACAACTGGCAGAAACTGATTCGCGGAATGATTTCCGATGCTCTGAGAGATTGTCCACTATATGGATCGTAGCCGCTTCATCGCCGGTACTGATTTGGTTCGTAGACAATAACTGAAGTCGTCTTCCTTGACTCGTAGCTTCATCCCTCTTGCTCATATAACCAGGTAAAAATACTCGTAGTCTCCTACCCTGCGCTTAGCACGCGCGGTTTCAGTCCCCAGAAGAACGCCTGCGATGTGTTTGGTAAAATGCCCAAGGCAGCTTTTCACCGACCCATCCCAGCTCTCAGCAACCCCTCGAGCCAGAACAACAGAGTACCCAAGCTGAGGAGGAAGAACAAAGTTGACCCAGCTGGAGATGAAGAACTAGAAGAGCAAGAAGCGCCAGAACTGGAAGGAGTTGAAGAAGAAGAGGAAGAGGATGAGCAGAGTGCCGACGGTGTGTACAGTCAACTGAAGGAGAATCAGGTCAAGAGGACTGAGTCCGACACCAGAGAAAATATTGGGTGATCCCAGACCTCCACATCTCAAGCGAGATTATGCCAATGCGGAAGCTCCCGAGGAAGATGAAAAAATCTGCGAGCGTGTCTGCTTTTGCGGATTTCGAAGAGGACGACGTCGTGGAGGCGTGTCGACCAGTTACGGTGAGGGAAGAATTTGGTTCGGTTCAGCCAAAAAAGAGTGAGAAAAAAAAGAAGGTTAAAATCGAAAATCCGAACTGAATCGCATTTGGTTTAGATTGCATTGGGTTCGGTTTAGTCGTTTACCATAATGATTTGGTTTGATTCGATTGAATTTTCCAAGAAAACTAAATCAAACCAAATCATTGATATTCCTAGATATCTCTCATAAATAAATAAAAGCATGTTACTTAAATTAATTATCGTTTGGCTGTATTACAATAAAAAGAATAGTTACGGCTACAAAATCAGAAGGGCGGCACTCACTAATGCTAGAGCTTAACAAAGAAGAGAGAATCATTGATTCACGCATGATTTATTAGTTTAAGCAAAAATCAACGGCCAGGATTAACTACTGGCTGATTGATGAGTGATGAAGATGGGTTGGCCATGTCAAATACCGTGGCGGGAAGCAACTGGTGCTCTTGCCATGATTTATCTTTAAATTTGTTATTAGTTAATTAATAAAAACTCATATCATTCTTTTGACACATTCTAATCATCTATTCATGTTCATAAACATGTCACATAAGAGAGACATAATGAAATATTTTTCTATATTTCATAAATATTCCACTCAGTCAATTCTATTGCATATATAAAAAGGATAATCTAATGAAACATTTGCGGGTACCATACACAATGAGATTTAAAAACATTTCTTCTAATTTTCACTTTCTTAGCAATACTCTTAATTTCTTTTTTTTTTCTTTTTTTTTTTGGGGGGGGGGAAGAGACTCATTCCATTCAATTTATGCATCTAATGTACAATATATACTTTTATGTAATATATTTGATAAGATATATGCCCGAGAAATTCTATAAAGGATTGTGATACAACCAATTTTAACTAAAATATAGTGAAAAGCTGATTTTGTGTTTTTCATTTTCCTCATCTGCTATAATATGGGGGGCCACCCCCTGACAACCCACAAGCCAACGCTCCCTTTTTCTCTCTCTCCTGGACGGCTAGGGCCACCCCGCCACCCGCATCGGTGTCTCTGTGTCACCACCGGCTCTTCCAATGCTCATCATAAAGGTCACCAGAACGTTCAATTGTGGGGACTCCTTGAGGTACCCTCTTCAAGTCGGGACATTGCATGATCGCTAATCGAGAAAGATGAGGCATGGCTCCTTCAACGACCCTCCATTCCTCCAAATTATACAGATCATGGAGGACTAAATGCTTGAGTTGAGGAAAGCCTCCTGCAGAGCAAACCATTTCCTTTCCCTCAAAAGCATCATATAATATGAGAACAATCAAGTGATGCAGGTTCTCCAATATTGGCATTGGATCTTCTTTGAGTTTGGAGCTAATCAAGGCCAACTTCCTTAGTTGCTGGGGTAGATTTTTATATTCCGGAAACTTCTCTATATTTCCCCGTAGAAACAGTTTACAGGAATTACAACAGCTTGACGTTATACTCAATCCACTTTTGGTGAATAGAAAGCTTTTGAATGTAAAAGATGAGGATTGAAGATGTTTCAAATTGAATTTAGCAAGTTGTGGAATTGTCTTCAAGTCATTAGTACCATACTCGCCAATGATAGTTAGTTTTTGTAGATTGGTCAATTTTTTTAAATCGTTCACATCACACATCTTCAAAAAAAGTTTCTTAATATCCATAGGCTATTTAAAGTGTCCAACCGCAACTTCTTTTGATCCCCCAAAGAATCTCTTCTTAACAGCTAAATAGAGAGGAAGACGGAGATACCTTAACCTTCTCATCTTCCACAACACATTTGGCACAATTACCTTTTCATATGGAACCACATGAATGTCCAAGAATTCCATATATACAAGGTTTCCCAAAGATTGTGGCAAGCCCTTGAAAGAACTTTCTGCTAAACTTAGGAATCTTAAATGGACCAGGTTTCCCACTGAATTAGGTAAATTTCCTCTCATATCATAAAGGCGCTCGAGCTTCAAAACTCTGAGAAACTTACAGTTGGTGAAAAAAGGTTGAAGTTGCTTCCATTTCCCTCGACCAGATCCGAAGAACACGAGTTCGAAGGTTGAGCATAGTCCTTCCTATTGGTTTTATGCTCGAAATCATGCTTCCTTTGCCACTCACGTGCAAATTGAGAGAAAGCCTTCGTGTTTTGCAAGTTGAATTGACTTCTCTAGCCATCGAAGAAGAACAATCCTCCATCTGATTGTCGTGTTGAATGTTAAGAATGCCTAGAAAACTCTCTTGCATAGCCTTGGAGATGCATAAGTCTTGCATCAAGTCATGGAGGTGGCAAGCTTTGATCTTTCCACTCAAATTGAATCGTACTTGAACCATCCCCCTATTAACCAACTCCACTAAATATTGTTCAGCCACATCTTTCATCGAAATTTCTCTCTCTTCCTCATATGCATTTAGTGACACAAAGCCTTCAGCAATCCACATGTGAAAAACCTTCGTTGTAGGGATTTCTACATCCTTCAAAAAGCTACCCAAATACAAGAAGCATGGCTTTAAATGCCATGGTAGGTCGTTATAGCTTAAGGCTAACACCTTTGATACATCGCTCTTATCACTAAAATGCATATTGATCTTTTTGTAAACTGTCTCCCATTCATTGACTGCTAGAAGTCCACCAAGCACAATGATAGCCAAAGGTAATCCTCCACACTTCTTAAGGAGTTCATCTCCCAATCTCTTCATGTCTTTTGTGATTACTACACAATATCAGGCAACAAATTGCAACTCAACAATCATTGGAAAATGCACTTGTAATAAGAAAATTACTTCAAGGACACATATATGCTGCTTTTAGACAAATAAGTAAGATGCTATAGTTCTTTATAATTTACATTTCGTTCATACTTTTGTAAGGGAAAAATAGGGAACACAACAAACCTCATGTCTCCATCTATGCTTGGAAGATCAAGAAACCTAAGTTAAAAAATTGAATGCATCGTTTTTGTCATATGTGGCTTGAATGAAGTGACCCAAGCAAACGTAAGACAACGATAATCCTACTCAATGAGAAAAGATGTAAACAGTGCAGGGATAACTCGAGTGATTCTTGTAACTTGAATGTGCTGCTAATCTCCTGCACAAATTCTAGTGAAATCTTCGTGTTGCCATTCTTTTTTGTTGCATAACGATGCACAATTTTCCTAATAATCCCAGCTCTTATTGTTAAACCAACTATCCACAAATGCAACAAAGTGGACTTGAGATGAAGCCAATGAGAGAAGTGACATAGCTAGGCTTCACATTATTTCATATTTCCTATGGTAAAAGAACACCTGGAGTGCCAAAACTTGATATGAGGAACACTTAAATGCCAAAAGTTACAAAAGTGACACTTAAGTGTCAAATTAGAGTAAAATGGATCAGTTAATTGTCAACGGCAAAAAAATCCAGCCAAAATGCTGACGTTATGATTTCCTGGTGAGACAAGTGCAAAACAACGTCGTTTTGCTAACGTGGTTATATAATTAATATAAATATTAATTAAATTAAATTTAAAATTAAATTTATTTATATACTAATTTGAAAAAAAAAAAAAAAAAAAAGAGAGAGGAAGAAGACGAAGATTGTAGGCGGTGAGGGCTCAGCCCTCACCTTCTGCCTCCTCCACCTTTTTCTCTTTTTTTTTAATTAAATTTTTTGTAAAAATATAAATATTTTAATTCAATTAATATTTATATTAAAATTCAAAAAATAAAAAAGACAAAACGACGTCGTTTTGGTTTTTCATCGCTAACTTAGCTCTCTAGCGTACCACGTAAGTACGTTATATTATTAAAAAATTGTCACGTAGGATTTCCGACTACTTTCACCAGACTTAACACTCAAGTGCCCCATTTTTCAAAAAAAAAAAAAAAAAGTGGTACTTAAGTGTCACTTTCATAACTTTTGGTATTTAAGTGTCTCTCGTGCCAAGTTTGGTACTCCAAATGTCCGACACTCTAAATCTTATCAAAATCACTTATTATGTTGGCCATATGAAAGCTACTTGATATTTATCCTCATCAAAGGAACGAAGGAGCAATTTGGATGTTTGTTTAGAGGTACAATTGTTAGCTATTTAGAAATAAAAGGAGCATATGATATTCTTACCCTTTACCAAAAAAAAAAAAAAAAAGGAGCATCTGATTCTCCAAATATTGAAATTATGGTGCCTAATAGTCCATATATCAATAATTTGAATTTCACTGTAACTATCAATTCATAAATTGTTAAAACTTCAGAAATATCATACTGAAAGCAATGAAGTACCTGGTATTTGTACCTCCATCTCTAATTGTCTTGCAATACCTTCTACAACTTGGCCTGCAGTAATACCTTGACCAACTTCAAGTCCAACTGAAGAATGTCTATCAGCCAATCCTGTGGTAATAACGGAGGTGCGAAAAATGAAAATCAAACAAGCAATATAATCTCTTGAAGCTATTGTACGTAAGGATAATGACCTTAGTAAGGATAATGACCTTAGAGAAGTCGTACTTTTCGTTTTAGGAAACCCCTGCTTTATCAACAGCTCCCAACTCTCCTCGTTTGATAAGCATTGAAGTTCATGGAGAAAAAAATGAGGATCGATATACTCCACTACTTCTTTGTTGCAGGTTGTTATCAATAGTTTGCTTCTTGTGTCCTTGATCGGGAATGCGGCTTGAAGACCATCCCATGCTTGTTTGGTCCAAATGTCGTCCAGAACCACAATACATCTTTTTTGTTTCTGGGTCATGTATAAAGTTTCTAACAATTCATCATCTCTCATCTTCATAACCATTTCTCTACGATCAGAGATCAACTTAACAAGAATTCCCTCCAAGATATCTCTTTGGTGGTATTCTTGAGATACGCAAGTCCAAGCAAAACCATCAAAATGGTTCTTCACTTCACTTCGTCATGAGTGAAGACTTTTTAGCAAGTGTGGTTTTACCCAAACCACCCATTCCCCATATAGAAACAACTCTTTGCTGTTTTCCATCCTTCAGCTCTTTCACCAACACCTTAATACTATCTTCCCTCCCAACAAGATCCTCCTCAAAATGGGCATAAGTACGTTTTGGTGTCGAAGCTCTTGCCCGTTCCCGCTTGCCCTCTTTCACAGAGTGTATGCCATAATCCCGCATACTCGTTCTTATATTGGAGATGCTAGATTTTAAGCCCTCAATCTCTGTCCCCACCACATGAACCTGCAAGCACATGCACTTCGCCACGAAGCAAGCATATGCTCTGGCCATGTTTTGTCCCTTCTTCGGCACGACTCTGAGGGTGTATCCCTCGACGACGTCCTCGGCATCATAGGCAATGTCTCGGAGTTGTGCAACCCATTCTCCAACAGCTCGGTCGTGCTCTCCTTTTGCGTCCGCATCCCCCAGAAAGCACTAGATCAACTTCAGCTCCTTTTGTAGGTCCTTGATCTTGCCCTCCACTCCCCACAAGAATTTGGCCTCGTCGATGAGCAGCTTTCCTATTGTTTGCCCCCACGGATGAGACAACAGACTCGGCCATTGGTATTGCACTACTTGATTATGATCACTGGAGATTATGACAGAGAATGACTTTGAGAATTCGCTGCCGATACGTTAACGAGCTCTGAACATATGGGCCCGCGAGTTTAGTAGAAGAGAGAAAAGGAATGAGTACTTAGAATGTTGTGTATTGCATTGATAATGCATAGTCTACATCCACCGAGGCAAGAAAAGCAACCCCAAGAAGAAAAGAATGGAGTAATGGGGAAGTTTACAGGCATATATTCTCTCCGCAGGTAGAAGAAATGCTTTGTCGCTATAGTTACAGACGCAAGAGAATCACCCCCAATTGAAATGCATTATCATTCCACTTTCAAGGAAATCCTAGCAGTAAAAAATGGAATTAAAAAATTTGAATTTCATCTCATTGGCCATCACTTTCTGGTAGAATTAGACATGGCATCTTTCCCACAGATGACCAAGTTTAAACAGAAGCAGATTCCGAACTCTCAACTGCTTCGATGGGCTGAATGATTTTCAAAATACTCTTTTGAAACCAAACATATTCCTGGAAAAAAGAATGTGCTTGCTGATTTTTTGTCAAGACCTAAAGCACCAGCTGAAATCAACATGTACATCAAGAGACCTGCTTTCCATATGCTCAATCATGGTGTGAAATACAAGATTGAGAAGATTAAAGATTTGCCAAGCTGGAAATATCCCCAGGAAATTATTCAACAAATCCAGAACGACAGTCTCACAGAGAACCTGGAAAACCTCATGTGGCAATGCCACACAGACCTATTCCAATTCAACGGAGGTTCGATTCTTTATCCTTTCGGGTTAAATTTGAATTATCCTTTTATTCATCCTCTTATCTGGAAGGAAGATGATTTCCCTGATCAGCTCAAAACGCTGTTATGGTACTTAATCAATAAGTACTTGATAGCCATTGAAATTCCCACCAGAACATTCATTGCCAATCTCACTAGGATATTCATGCTCGGGAGAAACATCGAAAAAGAAAGTGATAAAAATCTCTTAGACTTTCTTAATTGGTTCTATCATCCAACATGCTGGAAACAAGACCTAGAAAAAGAACTGAGAACCATGACACCAAATCCTGAAGTTCACACAGTCCTGTTTTTCCGACGTCCATGGAATTTTTGCAGAAATAATGGTTGTATTCTTGATGCACCACTCGAAATAGGAACCACATCCTATAAACCTCATTTGAATAGCCGAGAAGCCCGGATTCACAAATCTTATCCAAGATCTGTTCGATGTTGTGAAAACGAATATCGAGAACTCCAGAGAATCCTATGCCAAGAAAACAAAACCATTCCTGAAGATATTTTGAATAATGTACCCACTACGTGGGATCATTATGACCCAGCAATAGAAGCTAAGGAAGCACTCAGGCAGTACAGACAACTTGCATCGTCGCAAGAACATGAAATGACAAGCGAATATGACATTGTCCAGTCCACTCAAGACCCCTATGCACGCTTTGGAGGTCCCCTGTCCCAGAATCCCTATGAGCAAGGACCTTCGTCCTCATTTCAAGACATGGACACATCTTACTATGCACAGCCATCCAACTGGCCTCAGCCGAGTTTTCCTGCCAATACTACCAGTGAAAATACAGATTGGGCAGCAGAAGAAGCATCCCATTGGGCTCATGAAGCATCCTCATCTCGAAGGCTAAACCAAATCCTCTCACCTCAAGACCTTGAAGCCCTCCAGCAGAAATACGAGGCACATCTCCTAGAAGATAGCTCAGATGATGACTCAGTATGTAGCTACAATGCCCGTGACGGACGAGATCGCTGAAGTCCGTACATTTTCACTGTAGCAAAACCACTGTTCACTTTTACTGTAGCACTAGGCTAGGGAATGTACTGTTCACAGTACAGTTACTGTTCATAGTGTGCGAATAATTCCCTCCCGGAAATTTCTGGTGCCTCTGTTTGTATCTGGACCCATGAGTTGGTCCCTGTGTTTGTCCTTGTGATCTCTTATTACCTATATAAGGCAAGGAGAGTGTATTGTTTTGAGGCAGAGTCCTCTGAAGTAAAAGTGTGTGCTTTGTGAAAAATTCTCCATTGCTTTCTAAATTCCTCCTCTTCTCTAGCCTGGTATGATCCTCCGAGAAATGCAGCTTGGGTAGATTAAAAGCGTTTCCATCCTGGCATCTTCTGGGTGTCTTTAGGCTCTGAACTAAAGGGCTGAGTGGTTTTCTACTAAAAGGCTGTCCCTGAAGGGCTTGAACGGGAGTTGTTCGCCCAATGTGGGATGCATACCTGCAGGAAATTTACTCTCCTTCCCTGGTTCTAAGTCTAGGTCCATTCATGATCAGCTATAAGAATAGCCCTATAAGCGTGTCAATGAAATGCCTGATTTATTCAATAGAAGACGAGACTGAAATCTGGAATGTCACACAAAGTGTGCAAATACCAATGCAAACCACTGTGCAATGTCGTAGGTCCTAAACAATCCACTCCAACTCTCTTGTATAACCCAATGTCTAATTGATAAGCTATAGGGAAGGAATTTCCTTTGAAGATGCAGATTCCTTGGCCTTCTGAAAATATACAAACCTGCTCTTAATCTGCCATTGGGGATGCTCCTGCATTCCAATAGGTAACATATGTCATTGTTCGTCTCCACGATACAGCTTTTTTGTGGATAAATTCTTCCACACACACTTCGAAACACTTTTTCAAGCACAAGGTTTCCATACCGAGCACAAATTGCCAAGTTCGAACTTAGCAGAGTGATAGCAATGGCCAAATGACACATGGATGTTGTAAGCGTAAGTTTAACATCAGTCCTTGATTCCAGAAGAAAAAAAACAATTGTAATAATTGAAGAGGACATAGATTAGCAACTCAATAGAACATATTCTATGATACTCTTTGAAGATTTGAACTAATACAGGAGCAGATATTATCTTTTTGACTACATTAGTCAATTGAGAACAGAATTCCACGTAGAGAAAGCCAAAATCTTCTCATAATATTTACCTCATTATATATACTGCAAGTTCTTGGTCGCAGGAGAAGAGCAACATTTTCCGTGGGTCACCAATTGACAAATAATCATATGCTTTCTCATTAGATCCAACAATTTCATCACCGTCGTTCAAAGGGAAAGATTAATGTGAGCACACATGAAAGAATCTTTAAATTATATCTTGCAGCTTTTACATGTGGGAGACAGGGATACTAATAAAAACAAAAGAAAAATGTAGGAGACTGGGAGATGCAAAATGCACGGTTGTATTTCTCATCATCATTTATCTATAGACAAAGAAATCAATTGCACAAGCCAAAAGCAACACGCCCATTAATGTACCCCAGTTCCTATTCCACATCCGCATTTCGTCAAACATCTTATCAGCTCTAGGGAAATGATTGGATCTCCTCTCCTCTGCAATGCATCAGCTTCCACGATGATGGCTTCCAACTGTTGAATTTAATCAAAGAGAAGAAGACACACAGGAGAATTGCTAATGCTCATTACTATTCATCAGAACATAAGCCTATTAAATAGGCAGAACATCCAAACCACTTAGCAAGAAAATAGCTACAGAATAGCAACAACAAAACCCACTAACATACCCCACTAACCAAAACATGTGCAGAAACAAACTCCTAAAAACAAGCCACTTCCTATTGACTAAGACTCCATTATTACATTGTTGAAGAAACATAAAAACTAAAAGCACATTAAAAAAAAAAAAAAAAAACTTGAAGTTAACTACTTCAACACCAACACCACAAGTGATGGCTCTTATTTCTTCAGATGCCTCTTGTTAGCCGTCTTTTGGAGACGCATCGAATTCACTCCACCACCTCCTCCTCCTCCTCACGGTGCTCGTGAGAACCTTGCAGTCTTCCATGAGCAAAGTCGCTGAGTTCTCCCGACAATGAGCGAAACAATAGATTCCAGTTCCACCCCCCACTGGCTTGCAAGTCCTCAGGGATGAGACAGAAACTGAAACGAATGATGATTTATGATGGAAACAAGACATGGAAAATAATTTGTCAAGGAATGCCATAATACTCTATTTCCACTTATGATATATGAGATTAGATATTTATTCTCGAGGGCCCACCCCCCTAACAGCCCATAAGCTCATGCCCCTCTCCCTCCTCTCCCGCTGGACAACTGAGGCCACCTTTTCAGCTCGTTGTATATTTTGTCCCCACCGTAATATGTAGAGACATGTGAAGGTACCACCCTCAATTTAGGACAATGCTCGATCCCTAATCGAGAAAGATGAGGCGCGGCTCCTTCAGCAACCCTCACTCCAAATTAGGTAATGCATAAAAAATTAAATGCTTGAGTTGAGGAAAGCCTCTGAAAGCAAACCATTTCGTTTCCCCATAAAGCATAATATCCCACAATGAGAAAAACCAAGCTTTTCAATTTTTCCAATATTGGCATTGGATCTTCTCTGAGTTGGGAACATATTAAGACCAGCTTCCTCAATTGTTGGGGTAGACTCTTATGTTCTGGCAGCTTCTCTATTTTTCCATTAATGAATAGCTTACATGAATGGGGATAATTTGATATTTTACTTAGTTCACCTTCAGTCCATGAATTATAAGAATGCGTGAAATAAATAGTCAAGGATTGAAGATGTTTCAAATTGAATTTAGCAAGTTGCGGATCATACGAATCAATGACAGTCAGTTTTTGCAGATTGGTAAGCTTGCCCACATCATTCACATCACATTCCTTTAGACTAAAGTTTCTCAATGTCCATAGATTCTTTAAAGTGCCCAACCGCAACTTCTTATGGGCCCCATGGAATTTCTCCTTGACACCAAACTTGTAGGGAAGACGAAGATACCTCAACCATCTCATCTTCCACAACACATTTGGGATGGAAACCCTAATATATTGAAGCATAACCAAGTCCAAGAATTCCATACATACAAGGTTTCCCATAGATTGTGGCAAGCTCGTAAACCCACTACGTGCTAAACTTAAGAATCTTAGATGGACTAGGTCTCCCATTGATTCAGGTAGACTTCCTACTTTCCCATCAAGATCGTCCGAAACTTCGAACTCGAGAAACTTATAATTGATGAAATTGGGTTGAAATTGCTCCCAATTACATCCCCTAGATTGGAAGAACAAAAGAGTTCGAAGGTGGGGCATAGTCCTTCCTATTTGTTCCACCCTCAGAGTTATGTTTCCTTCACCAATCCCGTTCATAGTGAGAGAAAGCCTTCGTGTTCTGCAAGCCATTGAAGAACTACCCTCCCTTTCATTGTCATGTTGAATTTTACGAAAGCTTAGAAACCTCTCATGGCTAGTCTTGGAGACACATACCTCTCGCGTCGAGTCATGGAGGCGGCAGGTTCCAATATTTCCATTCCAGTTGAGTCATACTTGGACCAACCCCCTCTTAACCAACTCCATGAAATATTGCTCTGCTACATCTTCCATTGTAATTTCTCTCTTTGCGTCATCAGGCAGCACAAAGCCTTCAGCAATCCACATGCGAAGGACTGTCTTCACAGGGATTTCTGCATCCTCTGGAAAGCTACCCAAATAGAGGAAACATGGCTTTAAATGCCACGGTAGATCATCATAGCTTAAGGCCAAAAATTCAAATAAAATACTCTTATCACTCAAATGCAAATTGATGTTTCTATAAACCGTCACCCACTCGTTGTTCGCCAAAAGTCCACCAAGCACAATAATAGCCAAAGGTAATCCCCCACACTTCTCAAGGAGTTCATCTCCTAACTTCTTCATGCCTTCAGTGATTTCTACATAATATCAAGTAATAAATTGAAACTCGATAGTAGTAGGAAGATGCAACTGTCATAAGAAATAACTTCGAGGACAAATATTTGCTTTTTGATATATGAGTTGGATGTTGTAGTTCCTTATGTTCTATGGTTCATTTATGCTTTTGTAAGGGGAAAACTATAGAGACCCCAACAAAGCTCCTATATATGCCTCCATCTACGCCTGAAAGATCAAGAACACTCATTTGACTAATGGAATGTATTGTCTTTGTTATCTGTTGCTTGAATTAATTGACTTGAGCATATGTATAACAACAATAATCCTACTCAATGAAGAAAAATGAAAGCAACGAGGGATATATCACCCGTGACTTGAATGTGCTACCGATTTCCCTCAAAATTCTAGTGAAATCTTCATGTTGTCACTCTATTTTGTCACATAAAGATTCACAATTTTCATAACAATCCCAAGTCTTATTGTTAAGCCAATTATTCACAAATGCAAGAAAAGGTGGACCTAAAATGAAGCCTATGGAAAGTAACATAGCTAGGCTTCATATTATTTCATAAATCCTATCAAAATTACTTATTATGATGGTCAAATGAAAGCTTTTTCGATATTTATCCTTATTGGAGGACAGGAGGAGCAAAGTTTTGGATGTTGGCTTAGAGGTACAATTGTCGGCTATTGAGAAACAAAAGGTGCATCGATTCCTCAAATATTGAAATTACGGTGTCTAATACTTGATATATTGATCATTTGAACTCCACCGTAACTATTGATTCATTAATTGCGAAAGCCTCCGAAAGGCCAAATTGAGCAATGAAGTACCTGGTATTTGTCCCTCCATCTCTGATTGTCTTGCAATACCTTCTATAGCTTGATCCACGGCAATACCTCGACCAACTCCAAGCCCAACAGAAGCAAGTTCAACAGCTAATCCGACAATAATTATAGAAGCGTCATAAATTAGAATCAAGCAGGCAACATAATCCTTTGAAGCCACAATATGTTAGGTTAATAACTTTAGTGAAGTCTTACCTTTCACTTCGGAAATGCCCTCTTCTTTAGCGAATCCAGCTCTCCTCGTGCGATAAGCACTGAGGTTCATGGAGAAAACAATGAGGATTGATATGCTATGCTACTTCTTTATTGCGGGTTGTTATCAATAGCTTGCTTCTCATGTCCTTGATCGGGAATGCGGCTTGAAGACTGTCCCATGCCTGTTTGGTCCAAATATCATCAAGAACCATGATACATCTCTTCTGTTTTTGGGTCATGTATAGAGTTTCTACCAATTCGTCATTTCTCATATCCGTAACCTCTTCTCTTTTGTTAGGGATCAACTTAACAAGAATTCCCTCCAAGATATCCCTCACGTGATATTCTTGAGATATGCAAGCCCAAGCAGAACCATCGAAATGGTTCTTCAATTTGTCGTGATTGAAGACTTTCGAGCGTGTGTGGTCTTTCCCAAACCACCCATTCCCCATAGAGCAACAACTCTGTGTTTTCCATCCTTCAGCTCTTTTACCAACGCCTCGATACCATCTTCCCTCCCGACAAAATCCTCCTCCCGGAAATGGGCATAAGTCCGTTTCGGGCAAAGCTCTCGCGCGTTTGCGTTCGCCCTCATGCAAAGGTTGTATGCCATATTTCTGCATCTTATTACCAATATCCGACATTCTGGATTTTAAGCCCTCGATCTCTGTCCCCACCTCATGAACCTGCACGCACAAGCACTTCGCCATGAAGCAAGCATACGCTTTGATGATGTTTTGTCCCTCCGTCAGCGCCGCTTTGAGGTAGTATCTCTCGATGACGTCCTCAGCATCATAGGCAAAGTCTCGGAGTTGTGCGACGCATTCTTCTACAGCTTCCTTGCGCTCTCGTTTTGCATCCACATCCATCAGCAAGGCCTGGACCTACCTCAGCTCGCTGTGTAGGTCCTTGACCTTGCCCTCCACTCCCCTCAAGAATTTGGCCTCGTCGATGAGCAGGTTTCCTATTTTCTCCACCGCGAACGAAACAACAAACTCAGCCATTGGTATTGCACTGCTCAGACTTTGATCAGTGGAGATTATGATAGAGAATGACTTGAGAATTCACTTCTGATGCGTTAACAAGCTGTGAACATATAGGCCTGCAAGTTGCAAAGAAGAAAGGAAAGGAATTAAGTACTTAGAAAGTTGCATATTGCATTGCTAATGCATATTCTACATCCCCCGATGCAAGAAAAGCACCCCAAGAAGAAAAGAATGGAGTAATGGAGAAGTCTACGGTATATATTCTCTCCGCAGTAGAAGAAATGCTTGATAGCAATAGCTCGATGCTGCATAGGTTTTCAATTTTGACTGTCCTCACGGATTGTTCTGTTCTGTGGTTTTGGTCCTTGTGCTCTCCGTGATTGAGCTTGTTCTGAGTGGATTAGGCCATGCCGTGATTGATGGTTGGATTTTTGATAGGTAATGCTATATGATGACAGCAAGCAACTGTTGGAATGCAGGACTTTCAAGAACGAAGTTGTTTGTTCCAGTGAGACGTTCAATGCTTATTTGGTTGACGTTGGAGAGCCTGAAGCAAGGCAAAAGCCTCTCAATGATACTTATATTCACAGCCGAGCAAAGAAAGTTCCTAAGCGAACAACTTCACTTCACAGAAACAATTTCGTCAAAGTATCTGGTTACGTCGGTATTGTGTATTCTTACATATTTGTTTTCCTCATGTTGTTGTCTCTAATTATTTGAAATTTGACAACTCATACTCGTACATTCGCAATGTTGTGATTATCTGCCTGTGTTGTTGTATAATCCATTTCACTCACATTTTAAGAAGATGAGAAGACCAAAGTGGAGAAGAATAAACAGCAGACAATCAGCCTAAGCCCATCACAGAAAATTATTAGAGGTTGGTGATGAAATCCTTCATAATCTAACTCTCTTGATAGCTAGTAAATGCTGGCTACAAAACTTAGCATCTGTGTTTCTCCTTTTCCAGAATTCAAGAAGAATGAAATGAACAAGTATGGCATATTACCAGGAGGTCCCAACTCAAGACATCGAGTATGGCAGGTGAGTTTGGACTTTTGCAGATTCATATATGCCATGCCTGGCCATATATCATTTCCTTTGATGTCGTATCCTGGATTGTGAATCATTTCTTAATTTCCTCTAGGTTTACAGTTTCTACTTATCTTCATACTACGCATAAAATCTGTTCAAGGACAATTGATGTTCTCTCAACTCTGATGCTTTGTGTATCAATTCTTCTCAATCACGGCGGTTTTATGTTCACATTTTTCTCATGGCTTCTCTTGAAAATCATTGGGAGCTTCTTAGCATATTTCCAAACTTTCCCGCAGAAACTGGTCTGACTATTTTGCTAGTTATATTCTAAAGTTTGTTATTATGGTCTCAGCACTACAGTTGACGAAATCTTCCTTTTGATATAGATTGGCATGTCTTGTATACAACCCGGTTAACTCAAAAGTCGAAGAATCATGATGGCTTCTTACGTTCTCCAAGCAGTGGACCTATTACAAGGCAGGTCAAGCTCTACAGTCTACGTTTCCTACTGATCTTTTTGACAATTTTCTCATGCATGTGAAAGTCACAGACCAAAGAAAGCTTCCACTTGTTAATAACAATCATTCTAATGATTGAAAGTTAGCATCAACGACTTATTGGAAGCAAGTTAACCGTTATCTACGTCAATCAAACGACCAAAAAAAAAAACAAAACAAAACAAAACAAAACAAGCCACAGTCCACATGGCTTTATAGAACGCAAAAATAAAACATCAAAATATTAAATCAACAAAATATCAATGCAATGACTATAACAATACTAAAGTAACTAAAACGAGCAAAAACTAAAAAAAGTAGGACGCACAGAGCAAAAACCAAATATCGGTTAGCGACTCACAAACTTAGTTGCGCCCTTCTCATTCATCTGAGTGTTAGTACCTAAAAACAATCCACAAAAAGCTTCAATCAAAATCAAACTAAAAGCAAAACGAATAAAGCAAAAATTAAGTATCAATTAGCGAGTAGTCCACCGACGTAGATCTCTCCGAATGATCTGCTGCCAATTTTACGACCGAGCTCGAAACAATAAGTCAAAATGATTATTGCTCATTAATACACTAGGATTGGGACAAAGTGCTCATCATCACTCTCCACAGCTAAACTATATATAGGCGACAGGCATATCGGTAATGTCACATCAGATATAGCAATAGGTCTAAAAGGAGTAGTTGGAAAATCAAACATGCCCATAACCGGACTTTCAAAAGATTGGTTTCACCACGGGCTATGAGCAATATTCAGCATCGTATCTTTTGCTCATATCTTTTGCTCTATGTGCCGTCAAAAGAAGATTGGTTTCGCCTGGGCCGACGGCAATAATTTAACATCAATCATCATATTTTCGCTTGACGTCAAAAGATTGCTTTCTCGGGGCCAATAACTTTATGTGCCGTGAATTGATCCATCATAATTTTGCTTCACGTGTCGTCAACAAATTGTTTTCACACAAGCTAATGCCGATAGCAACTTTTTTTTTTTTTTCACGTGGTGGGAAAAACGCACAACGTAGATTATATCTATGGTAAGATATATCAAGGCTCGTACCACCTAAACACGTATACACACATCAATCAGGTTCATCCATGTTAATCAAATTCAACTCCTCAAAAGCAAAGGTAAATTGCAATGATCGAACTGTATGATTAATTTAGAAATTTTATATATGCACTTCTCGCATTCTAAAGATTTAGTGAAGTGCTATATTGATTTCACGAGTTAATAATCAAACGTTTTGGCTCTAAGTCTTCGTTCGTTTTACGAAAAACACCGCATTTTCGGAGAATATTTTTCAGGAAGTCATTTTTCAAAAAATTATCATTATTTTCCGCTATTCATCTAAAATCTAAAATTGAAGTGAAAAATATTTTTCATTGTTCGATAAGGAAAAACCTTTTTCCTATGAATTTTTGTTAAATAATTTTATTATATTTTTAATTTTTAAAATCAATTTTTAAATTATTTTTCTAAAAATCGATTTTTAATTATTTTTCTTTTTCTTTTTATTTTCTTTCTTTTTATCTTCTTTTTCTTTTGCTAATCGCCAACCACGAGGACAGCCGGCAATTGGCCAAAGGCCAGCTTCAATTGGTGAGCGACGACAAGTGAGCTTGAGCTCGCCTGCCTTTAGGCTCTCCACATTGGCGAGCTAGAGGCAAGCTAGCTCCCTGATGTGGCTCGCGACGAGCCAACATGCCTTGAGCTTACTGCTCGCTAGAGATTGGCAAGCGCAAGGGCGAGCCTCAAGCTTACCGGCCTCTAGCCTCGCCAGATCGGCGAGCCAGAGGCTCATGCTCGCCGCTAGTTTGCCAAGATAGCGAGCGGTGAGCTCGAACTCACCAGAGGTTGGCGAGCCTTGAGCTCACCACTCACTAGAATTGGCGAGCTAGGCGAGGCCTAGGGCTCGAGGCCAACAAGCTCGAGGCTCGCCTATAGTCGGCCATGCCAAGGACTGGCCAAAGAAAAAGGTGGAAAAAAAGAAAAAGAAAAATAAATAAAAGGAAAAATAATTTAAACTTCAAATCATTAGAAAAGAAAACAAGAAAGGAGGCGAGTAAGGTATGAGTTAAGAGAGAGAGAGAGAGAGAGAGCGGGTAAGAAAAATATTTTTCCCAATTTTAAAAGTGAAAAACATTTTACCCTCTTTTACAATATTTTTTTTTCCTTGATGGAAAATATTTTCCACGATTAATTTATTTTCCATGAAATGAATACCAAAAAATCCGAAAAATGTTTTATTGGAAGTTATTTTTAAGAAAGGAACATAGCCTAAAATATAAGTGTTGTGGATATGACATTAGAGATTATAATCCAAAAGTTCGAAAGCAATTAGTTAGATGCAAAAAGACCGCATGTATATAATGCCTATGAAAAGCTCCACCATTGAATACTTTAACATGTGGCGGCAATATTCTATACACAACTTTATACTTATAGAGAGGATACAATACTTATTTTCTCAACTATTTTTAGACCTTGAACCGAAAGAAAATATGAAATAGTTAATAGCCGCCACATTATCAGCCTACATGGCGTGCATGAGAACAAATTGGTTACTTAAAATAGCCAATTTCAAGACTGGTCAGCAGCCAAATTAGCCCCAACTACACGATTGTTCATCTTAAACCTTGAAGAAATTGGAGTTCAAGGCAAATTTTGATCATTTTCTTTATTAGACCCGATTAATGAGTGCCCTAAAAGACTCTTTAATAAGATTCTGATAAATTTATAAGAAGCCTTTAAAGTAGTATTGGGGGTGGCCCGTTCTCGCTACTTTCATTCACATGTTTAGAGAAGGATTACCATAAGATTATGATGTGACCTCTCATCTACCAGATTAAGCAATTAGTATCACAAGAGACGGAGAAAAAGTTTGTTAGATAAATGACAAGTTTTGTAGAAAAAGTTTTTGCCCAGACAGCTGTAAGAAAAGAAAATCTCAAGAAAGACCAACGCACCATGAGAGAGTAGTCAATTAAGAGAAATTGTTAAAAGAAACAAAAAGAAAAAGAAATGCTTTGTCTCCAATGCTTCTTGCTTCGTGCTTCACGTTTTGACTCCAATGCTTTGTCTCTTTTCTTGTGTCTTTCGGGGTCCCCTTTGATGGACAGCTGCACGAAAAATTGTAAAGAAGGACCGATGCATGGGAGTTACTTTGTCGTATTTTTCATGTTGCTCGTTCCTTTGATTGATATTACGCTTTTTCGTTTTTCTCCTTCAGTGTATATGTTACATCTCATCATTAATCTAAATGCAAGAATTGAACCATACAAACCCAAAGCAACATGCCGCTTCTATTTCATGCACTCGAACACTGTTTTAAATCATATAGGCAACATTTGAAAAATGCTCGGATCATTGCAATCACCATCACCACTCACCACTAGAAACTGTTGGAAGATGATTTGATTCTTAGCTTCGATTCTGATCACAGAGATTGTGGGATAATTGATTTGATCACGAAATATCGTCAGAATATTTAGAAGATATAATAGGAATTGTAATATTATTTGATTTCCCTTTGTATTATAAATATGGGCATGTACATGTACGAAATACAGAAAAATACAATCACGATTTCCTCCATTTTTCTTCGTTTCTTGTCATCGTATCGAGCAAAGCGTTCGACCTAGCTTCTGCAAATACCCTGAATTGCCTTCGGTAGTCTTTTTAATTGTTGTTGCAAATTTCTTTCTGCAAAACAAATTGACGAATTCATACGTTCGAACACCATGCCCGAAAATCAAAGCAACAAATCAAGCAGCAGCAACAACGACAAGAGATGATCTCACCTGTGGAGTTATCGTTCGACACCAACAATTCTCCTGAGAGTCTAGCTTCAGATCAACCAAACCCAGAATTTGCAGCAGCAACCTTCGGCTCCATTGCCCACATATGTTCAACCCCCTGCACCAATCCAATGGCCACCAATGCAGTGGATTCCGGTCCCGAGCCCATGGGCCGTTGGACCCAATCAACAACAATGGGCTCCTTACAGCCCATCTAGAGAAGGTACGAATCATGGGCCTCGAATTGATGGATCGGGTCACAGATCCAAATCGAGTTAGACGGGTCATGGGATGAATCCCTACCTGGGATTACGACTCGGGTTCTACCCGTACCCCATCCTCAGCGCCGGTGACCGTCCAGAACCTGGGGACATTCTTTACACCTCGCCAGCCGACAGACCAGAGTTTCGAATCATCAACCTGCAACTTACCGGTCTAGACAACTACAATGCGTGGGCTCAAGATTTCCGGTGGGCTCTCATGACCAAGGACAAAGATGGGTTCCTCGATGGAACTGTGCCTGTTCCCGACGACGACCGTATGCGGCGACGATGTTGGCGGAGGTGTAATCAACTCGAGTGCACCTAGATCGTGAACTACGTGGCCGTTGATATCATTGCCGCCGGCCTTCCACCGATTGAAGACTCGAAACAAATGTGGGACAACATCAGAGAAGTGTATGGGAAGTTGGACGGAGCGAAGCTATTTTCGCTCACTCAAGCTCGTGGATCGAAGCAAGGGAACCTATCGGTTACCGCTTGCTTCAACCGACTCTCCTCTCTCTAGGAATGAGCTCGAGGCTGCGAGGTAGAGCTCAAAGGACCCAAAGAGACTCTCGAGCGGTACGGACGGATTAGAGAGAGGGAGAAGGTTACCCGTTTTCTGTTCATTCTGAATGAAGGCTTCTCGAGGACATCTAGCATGACAGGTGAGTTTGGACTTTTGCTGACTCATCTGTGCCCATGCCAGGCCGTGTCTTTCTTTTGATGTATCTCCTGGATTGTGAATCCGTTCTTGATTTTCTTTGGGATACAGTTTCTGCACATCTTTATATTACATACAGAATCTTTTCAAGATCAATAAAGATTCTCTCGACTCTAATGCTTTGTATATCAAGTCTTCTCAATCAAGGTGGTTTCATATATTTTTGTGGCATTGGAGCTTTTTAGCATATATCCAAACTTCGTTTAGAAAAATAGTCTCAATGTTCTCTATGCGGTTATGTTCGAGAGTGTTATTGTTGTCTCGGCACTGGAGTTGACATGATATTCCTTTTGATGTAGATTGATACGCCTTGTATATGACTCAATTAACTCAAAAGTCGAAGAAATATCATGATGGCTTCTTACGTTGCACGAGCAGTGGATCTATGACTAGGCAGGTAAAGCTCTACAGTCTACATCTCCTTCTGATTTTTACCCTTAAATAATACCAGTTGTCTTGTGACATCCTAAAATTTGAGTCCTCTGAGGGATGAATGGATGTGAATTTCGTCAATGCATTGTTGGTTGATCTCACTCGGAATTGATCACTCCTAAGATACTGACCTTGAGGGGAAAGGCTAATGAGGACAAAAATCGTACGACTAAAGAACTTGACCTGGGAAAATGACTTGACCATGAGACTTGCGTGAGGACGATCCTGTAGATAGGCAAGCCGATTCTAAGGACGACTAGAAGTCGATTCGCGGATAGAACATTATGGAACGATGGGTGTTTCCGTTTACTATTATTGAATCCACGAACGACCCTATGTTAATCCTCAGTGATCGTGTACTTTGAAATAAGAATCTATTATCCGTAATTTCATGTAGTCAAGGATGTCCATGCGTCGAGATGTCTTGAGCGTGGTTTGGCACGAGTCGGTCACGCGTGAATCCTCACAGCCACCCGTCAGTCTGAGTTGTAACCGAAATGGCATTTGGCGAAATTGACATGACAAGAGAACTTAGGATTGGACTTTGAATTATCGGGAATGTCCGGGACGGACTTTGGATGAAGCTACTTCGACAGTTGATAGAGCCAGTTAAGCCGAGTAATTGGAAAAAGGGATCTTCGGACCGAGGAAGCGAGCCGTTAAGACACGGGCCGGGCCAAGTCAGTGTGGGCCTTAGGCCCAAGTTGGGACAGCCACCAAATGGGCCTAAGTCAAGCAAATGAGCCCATTGGGCCAAACCAACTATTCATCTTCTAAGCCCATGGGCCAATTCTTAGCCATTTCAAGCCCAATTAATTCCCGAGCCCATTACTATTCATTTCCAAGCCCATTTCTTAGGCCCATCCACCAATTTCAGACAAGGACAGATTGGTAAATTGGTGCAAGGTGAAATGACTATTTTGCCCCCAAGTGTGTGGATAAGGGCAAAGGAAGAGAGAGAATGTGGGGTCAAGGGCATGGGGACTTGAAGCAAGGATGTGAAGGCTTGATGGGGGTCTTAACAGCCCTCACATCACTCTCTCTCTCCCCTCATTCGGCTCTCCCTCGACGAAGCTCTCTCTCCTCGTTTTCCTCTTCTCCAATTTCTATTCCAACAGACCTTCCTCAAAAGATTCGAGTTAATTGTTGGCTTCCCAGACGAACCAGCCAACACTCCACCCATCACCGTGAAGAGCACACCCAGACTGTCCCTACGAACCCAACTGCTCACCAAAACGATTCTCTGGCCGTCCCGTACGGCGGCGCGAAGCCACCGGTCGCCAGTCCGTCTAGCCCTGTTCTACTCCAACTGACCCTTCGGTGAAGAATCGAGTCAAAAGTGGTCTTCCCGGATGAATTAAAGAACGAGCCACCTATCACCGTGACCGGGAGAGACAGACCGTTCCGGCCGTCTGGTACGGCCGTCACAAGCCGCCGATCGCCGGTCCGTCGGTCCGCCTACAATATGCACTGTTACGCATTTTCGGGCCTTTTTCTTCCATTCCAGACGTTCCTCCACCCATCTCAACCTCCCACAAGACTCCCAAGACCCCCGGGTGTCGCTGGTTGCTGGCCACCCCCTTCGCCAAAGCTCCGGCCAAGTCGTTCAACTTGTTTTCTTCTCCGGCAGAGCTATTTTCCAGAATTTCAAAGAGAAGCAGAGGCTATGGTTGCTGTGTTGAGCTTGGGACCGCCTTGGATCATCATTGTAGAGGTTCCAATGCATAGCCACCATCGTCGCCGCCACGTCGGTGCCTCCGACCCGCTTAACGGGTGAGTTTAGCTCATAATCCTTCGATTAGTGCCTAAACTTGCTTAGGGTTAGTTTAGTTAGATTTAATTCTAGCTTTGGAGATTTAATTAAGTTTTATTAGCCCTAAGATAGGTGGTTAGATGGATGGATTAGATTAGCTTAACTTAATCTCGCTTTATTTGCTTAATTGTGCTTATGTGTTTAATTAAGCTTGTTTTGCTTAATTAATTGTTTATTTGTTTTAATTAATGTTTTGTTTAATTTCTGAATATAATTTATGGTTTATTAAATTCTGGGAAATTACTGTTCACGTGACACTATTCACAAATACTGTTCACGTGCATTGTTCACGCGTACTGTTCACCGAGTACTGTTCACATGCACTGTTCATCCAGAATGCGAAAAATGTCCAAAATTCATGTGTGTTGATTTTATGAAAGAAATGAATGAGTAAATCCATGGACATCCGCATGAATTGAGTGATGATTGTGCAATTGTGTGGTGATTGGAAATTTGGTATTTATTCAGAAAATCCCGGGTGTCGGGTTTTGACACCGAAAATGTATTTTAAATATTATATCGAACAGTGGGGTTTGAAAAAGGAAAGTATTAGTTTTCTGGTTCGAATTAATGTGTGCCCACGCATGACTACTTTCTCAGATGTTTTTAATACGAAGGAAAGAGGCCAGGATTACTATTTTAATCGGGGCATTTGAGTGAAATGCAAAGTGTCCAGGGCTGATATTGAATTATCGTGTCTTGGTTAAGAGGAAACCGTCTCAGGCTGTTGAGCTAGACGTGCCCCTATATGGAATGCCCGCGCAATTGATGCCGGTCGCAGTAGAGGCTGGGCCAACTGGACCGATGCTCCTTCGGGAATGCCGTCGACGTAGTGTTGAAGCCGTACTCCAAGGGGGGAGACGATGCTCCTTCGGGAATGCCATCGACATAGTGACGAAGCCGTGCTTCAAGGGGGGAGATGATGCCTGGCATTAATGTCAGTAGATAGCCGAACCGCGAGTAGGCTATGCCATTGAGTGGCAATGAATAACAATTGGAACGCATGCTGAATGATATTGATGCGCCGGATTATGGGACGAAATTGTGTGGCACGGTATGGGACGTGTCATAATGATTTGGTCTTATAATCAAGACCCCTGTGGTTGACTGAGATGAGTGAGGCGTTTCAATTATTGTATGCATTGAGTATATGCATTATGTTTTTGAACTGCACTAATGTGCATGAACGCATGAGAATCATGGTATCGATGGTTCCGGTCATGCATGAGTGAACCACATTACTTATGGCACGCATGAATGAATCGATAACGTGCAGGGTGTGGCAATGGCCAGGTGAGATCGCTTGTGATGCGACTCGTGTGTGATTGATGAGATGCATCATCTAATGGCCATGTGCATTGCATGTATCGTGCTGAATTATAACGTGCAAGGTATGGCATACCAGGTAAGGTTGTATGCGAACCGACTATTGATTGTTGGTTGTTAGTTGTGGGTCGTTGGTTGTTTGTGGTGTGGTTCTGGAGAGATACCCTAAGTTGAGTTGGTGTACTAACCGGGGCTTAGGGGTGGAACTCGCTGAGATTTATATCTCACTGGTTATTGAATAACCATTTTCAGGTCCCTAGTGTGAAGTGCCAGGAGCTTGAAGCAGAAGGGTCAGGAGCATAGGTGGCTCAGTAGTTCGTTATGACATAGACCTTCTGTATAAACTTGAAGTGTTTATAAAAGTGTATTTGATTTTAAACTGGTTGAGCTACTTTTCTATCCCATGTATGTTATTGTCAAGGGATTAGTGAATTTGCTTCTGCATGTGCAATAAAATGAAAAGGGTCGGCGACGAGTCCTCGGAACGTCACAAAATTCTATCGACCACCAAGGGATGTGTGCGCGCTTGAGGTTCGGGGCGTGACATATCTTGTTGCTAGATAAAATTTCAGCTCTTCCTTCCTTTATTGGTTGGTTTTCCTCTTCATGACGAAGCAAACGTTGAATCTTTCAGGGATCTAAATGCGTGTGGAAACAGTTTCAATTCTCTTCAAAAATTAATATGCAAAAGCAGCAGCATAATGTTAGTAATGTTAAATCTGGTTTAAAAGGTACCTGGAATACAGTTCAATTTGATCCATTTCCTGGTGTTCTATAAAGAGTTTATATTTCCTGTTTAGTCTTTATATGAAGGTAATTTGCCTTACCTCCTAGCCTAAAGTCTTAAACTTCCAATAGATTATTAACGTTTTTCTCCCTCATCATTTATATCCCATGGACCTTATCATTCAGCTGCTCTACAATTGATGTAATTGGGTGATACTCCATACTCACCAAAATGATATTGCAAACACATTGTGATTCGGAGCTTTAAGGATGCAAGTCCAAGGGATGTTCATGAGATGTGGGATCATTCCCGCAAGGCCTTGAACTTGCAGATGCCACGAATCAATTCGTTGTTTTCATTTGATATTAATACTTTCTTCATTGACCAGATAAAGAGAGTCAACAATTGAAAATCATCATTGTTATCCAAGTTATCTCTTTCTTTTCTATTGAGGAGCATGATTCCCTTCTCTTCATGTTTTGCATGATCTATAATAATTACCCGATTCTGTTTGTGATGCACTGAAATATGTATTCATTAGTACTCTTTCAGAAGGAAAAAAAAATGGCCAGATGCCTCAGAATGGGGCAAAGGTGAGTATATTAGATGCCAGAATATCATGGGTAACAGGTCGGATTTTGTTTCATAATAGATAAAAGCTTCACCGAAAATACAAAACTATCTATTGAGTTTTCAGCTTTGTGCTTCATAGAAGTTCTGAGTGTGTCCATTCATTTGAAAAATCCATAATTCACCTTGACCGGTTATGTTCTTGAGATTTTCCTAGCTCTAGCACTGTGCTCTAGGTACTTAATAATGACTCATAAGTATGAGAACTTCATGCAAAAGAGGAGGGCAATTAACTGAGTTACATGGATCCCTCAGGATATTCCTTTATGCTTACATTTTCTTATGAAGTTTTCATTACTTAGCCAGTTGTTCGTTCTACTTGCTGATAGATTTTCTAATTAAGTTTTCATTAACCAGCCGACCACGTTCTTGATATTGCTGTGTATTTACTGCCTCCTTTTAGCATGAGGTTATGGAAATAACGAATTCAATAACAGATTCATTATTTTTCTTTAGTCGTTTCTAAAAAACATGAGAATGTGAATGTTCTTTTGTGGGTGGTGTCTTTCCATTAACTGAGCATGTCCTACTTGGAGATTAACACTTCCCTGTCATGGAGAATGGCAGGTTTTGTACGCCACACAAGTAACTCGAAAGGCCAAGAAATACCATGATGGTTTTTTGCAGCTTGAAGTTCGCGGATCCCTAGGGAGGCAGGTCATTCCGAAGCACTTTTAAGGATGTTTTCATCCTTAAGCCACTGTTCTTTAAATTAGACTGGGCTGGCTACTTTGTTTGCTGAGCCAACTTGAATCACTTCATTTGTTTTTCAGATAATGGTTCATTATGTGACCCAAGCATCACACTAATTCAAGTGCATTTCACTACCCAAAAAAGTTATAAGGCCCTAAGCACCCCTTCTTTATAGGTCCTGTTTCTGCTCATTATTATATCCCCTTTGGATCATTCGGTCCCACTTTGTATGATGCTAGTAGGAAAGTCTTAGGAAATAAATTTCTTAGGAAAGATGAAGTGCTGGGAACCGAAAAATCACTGGTATTCGATTCTCACTTAGTTGATATTGGGGAACATGTAGTAGAAGAAAAAATGCCACTGGGTTTGAATGATCGTGAACTACGTCGTACTGCTGGAGAATTGAGGACAGGCCATGGGGAGGTGGATGCTGTTAAAGTTGATCAATTGTCCCAATAATATAATCCTACCTATTGAGCTGCAGACGAAAAACCTTCAAACTCGAGAAGCAAGGTTTCAATGTAAGTTGGAGGACAACAAGAATACGCTTTTTCTCCAATGCCACAACATGAATATGCACCTGATGTCATGATGAGTTGTGGGATTTTTCATGACATTCAAGTGACGTCAAATAAGATGGGATTCATACTGATGAGATATCATCATTTTTGTTACGTGATGTAACAAGTCAAATGATTCATAGATGATTAGTTCATCGGATAAAATACTTTTCCAAAGGAAGAGTTGTGCTCAGTGACACAATCTGTGCAAACCTTTTGCCTTTTGAGAGATCTGGCAGACCACTGTGGAAAAACTATGATGTGATTCAACAAATCTCATCTGCAGCAATTATTGAGGAGGAAAGGGAGGTTTAGATTGGAGGCTGCAAACTCCGTCTCATTCTCTACCCCACCAATCCCCAGTTGCAAGTACATCAACGTCCCTGCCTTCTCTCTCTCTCTCTCTCTCTCTCTCTCTCTCTCTCTCCCCCATCTCTATAGCAGGAGTTACAGCTTCACAAGCTCAAAGGAAGTGGAGAGAAATGCTTAATGTTGCTCTTTCTTCATTTGGAAGTGGTTGATGGGTTAGCTAGATGTGTTTTGAGCGGTATGAAGGGATTTTGATTGCATCACCTTTGAGGTCTCGATGCCGCCCAATTATTTTCGCATCCATTGGTTGAGCCAGATTTCAACTACCTATTGCACTTGGAAGTGATATCCCATTTCTGCCTTTGATCATTGTTACAAAGAGGCGATATGGTTACAAAGTTTGCTCTCGGACTTTGGGTTAGAACAGAAAAGTGTGGATATACACTGTGATAACCAAGGTGCGATATATTTGGCGTATAATCCAATTTATCACAAGCAAACGAAGCATATCAACATCAGGTACCACTTCATCCGAGATGTCTTAGCTAAAGGTATTGTTATTGTTAAAAAGATTGCTACAGCAGATAACCTGGCAGACATGATGACAAAGTCTATTCCTTTGGCGAAGCTCAAGCTTTGCTTGAGCTCTATTGGCGTCTGTGGAGAGTGAGCGCCCATCGGGGCATTGGGAGAGTAGCATGGATGATGAGCACTATAACTTGGCTTCAAATATCGAGCCAAGGTGGAGAATTGTTAAATTAATGTCTCTAGTTTGAATTCGGATGACGATTTGTTAAACCGATTTTATTGATAAAGATTTCCCAAGTAACAGAAAAGTTTCGTTGGACTCTTGAAGATTTACAAAAGAGGAAATAAAGATAAAACAAAGTTTCCTCTTTGGGCACACGCATATAAAAGGAAAAGAAGCCTTACGTAAAAGTGTTGTTGCTGAAACCCTACGAGGAGCCGCTGTTGTACAACGTCAAGTGAAGCCACCCACGCAATCAAGAAAAGAAGTTCTTGTTTTTGGCGTTTGGTTTTGAGCTTGAACGCGCAATAATTTTGTGCCGTGAGTTTATACTAAAGTGAGTTGTTATTTATAAACACTTTGGGTTTGGGGTTAAAACTAGGTGTGGGAAACACTTGAGCGTGTGAGTGATTGTAAACTTTAATTCTCAGATTTTAGTGGATCATTTGCTGTTGGCTCTCCCCGTGGACGTAGGTACCGATACTCGGATTGAACCACGTAAATTTCTGGTGTCCTTATTTTTCTCGTTTATTTCTTTGGTGATTTCGCATTGACGTAAATTATAAGATTATGTCGTTTCCGCGTATTGCAGAGAGAAAACCAGCGGCTTCAACGGTGAAAACGGGCCGATCAGAGCTCCGGTGAGCGGGTGGTTGGCAACCGGTGGCTCCCGGGAGTCTTAGGGATCTTGTGGGTGGATGGAATGGGCAAAGGAAGGGCTGAAATGGGGCCAAACAGCAAGAAAACGCGAAACAGTGCAAGCGGGCAGCTTCCAAACGGTCCGGCGAGCGGCGGACTCCGGCGGCTGTATGGAACGGACGGCGGCTCCGTTCGGGGCGAGGTTGGGCTTGTTGGAATGGTCTGGATGTCCTCGTCATGGCGATGGGTGGTTTGTTTGCTGATTCATCCGGGAAGTCGACTTTTTACTCGGATTTTTGGCGAAAGGTCGGCTGAAGCAGAAACTGGAAGAGAGGAAAACAGGGGAGGAAATGAGGTCGACGGCAAGGGGGAAGGGGTTGGCTCGGTTTCTTGGCTCTCCTCTGGTTTTGCTGAGCTTCCTCATGGCCTCTACAATGGAGAAAGCCACAAAATAAAGAGGAAGAAGGGCTGATGAAGAGGGGGCTCCCCTTGGTGGCCTTTAGCCTTCAACACTTTTCCAAACCTCCTCTCTCTTGCCCCCACCATGACATCACATGACCTCAGCCACTCTCTCTCCTCAAGCTTCCTCCACAAGCTTGTTAATAGGTCCAAAATGTGGTGTACCCCTTGGCATACGAATTTGGTACATTTGTACATCAAATTCATCCAATTTCCTTCAAATCCTAACCCAATCAATCCAATTTGAAGTTCATAATTTCATACCATGTAACCACACTTAATTCCACATTTTTATTTGACCATAGAACCATCTTGAATGCCAAAAGTGTGACCAAAAGTGGGCCTACCAATTTTCCCGAACCAAATTAACCATGCTTTGAATTTTTCGCTAAAAAACTCGGTTTGCAAAAAAATCTTCTAAAGATGAGTCGACGTTCCTAAAATGATTTGTGACACAACAAGACTTCCAATTTCTGAATTCCGGTTTAAATTCATGGTTGATTTCAATCTGGTGCGATTTTAGCGCGTCCTAATCTATCGGATAGCTTTTAGAAATTTTCAATGCAATTGACCCATGATCGATTGTTTTCTAGCCACAGCATAGATCTTCGACACATTGGCGACTCTCGATTGTCGTAAAAATCTCGAGGTTTCAAATACGAACACAGGATACCCAAAACGACAGAAAAATCGGTCTAGTGCCGGTCGACGAGAATATTGAAATCAGGTGGAATCACCCACACTCTGATCACACATCTCAGTCGAATCGACCTATCCCTGATCTCTGATCGATTTTGATAATGCCGTAATGACCCTTGTAGACTAGCACATTCGAGCAGTCGACTTCTAGTCGAATTCTCAAGTCATCGCATTAAAATCTCTTAATGACTTCCCCAGATAGTCTAGTTATCTCACAAGTGATCGGCTCTAAAAATAGCACTATAGACGCATCGATGGAATGCCCGATTTATTCAATTGAAAATAGTACTGGAAATTCAGGATGTCACAAATCGAGAATAGAATTCCAGATAAAGAAAGCCAAAATCCTCTCGTAATATTTACCTCCTTATATATGCCGCGAGTTCTTGGTCGCAGGAGAAGAGAAACATTTGCCGTGTGTCACCAATGGACAAATAATCACATGCTTTCTCGCTACATCCAGCAATTTCATCACCATCATTCAAAGGGAAAGACTAATGTGAGTACACATGAAAGAATCTTTAAATTATATCTTGCATCCTTTACATGTAGGAGACAGGGATAGTGATAAAAGCAAAAAAAAAAAAAAAAAACAAAAATGTAGGAGACTAGGAGATGCAAAATGCACTGTTGTATTTCTTGTCATCGTTTATCTATATACCAAGAAATCAATTGCACAAGCCGAAAGCAACAAGCCAATTTCATATTAATGTACCCCAATTTCTACTCCACATCCGCATTTCATCAAACATCTAACCAGCACTATGGAAACGATCGAATCTCCGCTCCTCTACAATGCATCAGCTTCCACGATGACGTCTTCTAACTGTTGAAATTTAATCAAAGAGAAGAAGACACATAAGAGATGCTGCTGTAACTCTCATTACTTTTCATCAGAACATAAGCCTATTAAATAGGCAGAACATCCAAACCACTTAGCAAGAAAATAGCTATAGAATAGCAACAACAAAGACCCACTAACATACCCCACTAACCAGAACATGTGCAGAAACAAACTCTAAAAACAAGCCACTTCCTATTGACTAGGACCCAACTATTACATTATTGAAGACACGTAAAAACTGAAAGCACATAAAAAAAACTTAAAGTTAAAGACTTCAACACCAACACCACAAGCGACAACTCTTATTTCCTCATATGCCTCTCGTCAGCCGTCTTTTGGAGACTCATCGAATTCGCTCCTCTTCCTCCTTCTCCTCCTCATGGCGCTCGGGAGAACCTTACAGTCTTCCATGAGCAAAGTCGCCGAGTTCTCTCGACAGCGAGCAAAACAATAGATTCCAGTTCCACCCCCCGCTGATTTGCAAGTCCTCAGGGATGAGAGGGAAAACAAAATGAATGATGATTTATGTGGAAAGAAGACATGGAAAATTCATCAAAAAATGCCCTGCTTCTTCCCCTCCTTGAATATTTCGTGTGCACCGTCATATCTAGAGACATGTGAAGGCACCACCATCAATTTGGGACACTCTGCGATCCCTAATCGAGAAAGATGAGGCACGGCTCCTTCAGCCTTCCACTCCTCCAAATGAGGTAATGCCCAAAAAAGTAAATGCTTGAGTTGAGGAAAGCCTCCTGCAGAGCAAACCATTTCCTTTCCCATGAAAGCCTGACATCCCAGCATGAGAAAAACCAAGTTTTCCAATTTCTCCAATATTGGCATCGGATCTTCTTCGAGTTGGGAAAATAGTAAGACCAGCTTCCTCAATTGTTGGGGAAGACTTCTATGTTCCTGTTCCGGTAACTTCTCTATTTTCCCTCCTAAGGACAGCTTATAGGAATGGGGATAGTTTGACATTTTACTCAATTCACCTTCGGTCCATAAAGATTTATAATTTTTTAAATAAAAAGATGAGGATTGAAGATGTTTCAACTTGAATTCAACAAGCTGCGGAAATATCTCTAGCCCGATAGAATCATGCTCGTCAAAGACAGTAAGTTTTTGTAGATTGGTAAGCTTGCCTACATCATTCACATCACAATTCTCCCTATTAAAGTTTTTTAATGTCCGTAGATTCTTTAAAGTGCCCAACCGCAACTTCTTTTGGTCCCAAAGGAATTTCTCCTTGATGGCAAATTTGTAGGGAAGACGGAGATACCTCAACCTTCTCATCTTCCACAACACATTTGACATGGAAACCTTAACATATGTCTCCACAAGCAGGTCCAAGAATTCCATACATACAATGTTCCCCATAGATTGTGGCAAGCCGTTAAACCTACCACCTGCTAAACTTAAGAATCTTAAATGGACTAGGTCTCCCATTGATTTAGGTAAGCTTCTCTTCACATTAAGGTTCTCCAGTTTCAGAACTCTAAGAAACTTACAATGGTCGAAAATAGGTTGAAATTGCTTCGAGTCCCATGTGACACCTTCGAAAGACATGAGAGTTCGAAGGTGGTCCAAAGTCCTTCCTCTTGCTTTTAAGCTTGGAATCGCATTTCTATTAAGAGAAAGCCTTCGTATTTTGCAACTTGACCCAACATTTATTGCCATTGAAGCAGAACAATTCTCCATCTCATTGTCTTGTTGAATGTTATGAATGCTTAGAAAACTCTCTTGTAGAGCCTTGGAGATGCATAAGTCTCGCATCAGGTCGTGGAGGTGGCAACTTTTGATCTTTCCACTTAATTTCAATCGTACTTGAACCATTCCTCTGTTAACCAACTCCTCTAAATATTGCTCCGCTACATCTTCCACTGAAATTTCTCTCTCTTTGTCATATGCATTCAGCGACACAAAACCTTCAGCAATCCACATGTAAAGAACTTTCGTTACAAGGATTTTTGCATCCTCGGGAAAGCTACCCAAATAGAGGAAGCATGGCTTTAGATGCCATGGTAAATCATCATAGCTTAAGGCTAACACTTTTGATACATTGTTCTTATCACTAAAATGCAAATTGATCTTTTCATGAATCGTCTTCCACTTGTTGACGGCCAACAATCCACCAAGCACAATGATAGCCAAGGGCAATCCTTCACACTTCATAAGGAGTTCATGTGCTAACTTCTTCATATCTTCAGTGATTTCTACACAATATCAGGCAACAAATTGCAACTCAACAATCATAGGAAGATGCAACTGTAATAAGAAGATTACTTCAAGGATGAATATGTGCTTTTAGAAGTATAAGTAAGATGCTATAGTTCTTTATAATTTGTGGTTCATTTATGCTTTTGTAAGGGGAAAATAAGGACCACAACAAACCTCCTATATATGCCTCCACCTATGCCTAGAATATCAAGAAGTCTAAGTTAACAAATGGAATGTATCGTCTTTGTTATCCGTGGCTTGAATTAAGTGACTCAAGCAAATATAAAGCAACAATAAACCTACTTGACGAAGAAATATGAAATCAGCACAGGGACAACTCGAGTGTGATCTTCCATAACTTGAATGTGCTACTAATCTCCCGCACAAATTCTAATGAAATCTTCGTTTGCCGCATAATGATTCACAATTTTCCTTATCAATCCTTACTTTTATTGTCAAGCCAACTTCGCACAAATGCAAAAAAGGTGGACTTGAGATGAAGCCGATGGAAGAAGTAACATAGCTAGGCTTCACATTATTTCATAAATCCGATCAAAATTGCTTATTATGTTGGCCTTATAAAAAGCCTCTTCGATATTTAACCTCACTAGAGGAAAGGAGCAACAAAGCTTTGGATCTTGGTTTAGTGGTATGATTGTTAGCTATTAAGAAACAAAAGGGGCATTTGATTCCCCAAATATTGAAATTATGTTGCCTAATACTCGATATTTCGATCATTTGAATTCCATTGTAACTATCCATTCATAAATTGCTTAAGCTTCCGAAAGGACAAACTGAGCAATGAAATACTTGGTTTTTGTCCCTCTATCTCTAACTATTTTGTGATATCTTATATAGTTTGGCCCGCAACAGTATCTTAACCAACTCCGGGTCCATCAGAAGAAATTTCAACAACTAATCCCGCCATGATAACCGAAGCACCACAAATTAGAATCAAATAGGCAATATAATATCTTGAAGCTACTATATGTTAGGTTAATAACTTTAGAGAAGTCTCACCTTTTGTTTCAGGGAATGCTTTCTTTAATAAATCCCAGCTCTCTGGGTCCGATAAGCATCGAAGTTCATAAATCCCTTGAGGATTGATATACTCAGCTACATCTCTATTTCGGGTCGTTGTCAATAGCTTGCTTTTTGTGTTCTCAACCAGGAGTGCATCTTGAAGACTATCCCATGCCTCTTTGGTCCATATATCATCAAGAACCACAATACAACTCTTTTCTTTCAAGGTCCCTTGTAGTTTTTCAGATAATTCATGATTTATCATATTCTTAACACTCTCATTTTGATTAGGGATCAATTTAAGGAGAATTTCCATCAAAATATCTTTCACGTCGTACTCTTGAGATACGCAAGCCCAAGCGAAACCAGTGAAATTTTTCTTCACATCATCCTGAGCAAGAACTTTCCTAGCAAGTGAGGTTTTACCCACACCACCCATTCCCCATATAGAAATAACTCTCTGCTGTTTTTCATCCTTCAACAGCTTCACCAACTCCTTAATACTATCTTCCCTCCCAACAAAATCTTCCCCTAAACGGGAATGAGTACATTTCGACGTCAAATCTCTCCCCCATTTGCGGTCGCCTTCATTCGCAGGTTGTACGCCAAAAGCCAGCATGCTCGTTCTAAGATTGGAAATTCTGGATTTTAAGTCCTCAATCTCTGTCCCCACCATATGAACCTCCACGCACGTGCACTCCGCCACGAAGCAAGCACACGCTCTGGTGATGTATTGTTCCTTCTTCAGCGCGACTCTGAGGGTGTATCTCTCGATGATGTCCTCGGCATCATAGGCGAAGTCTCGGAGTTGTGCGACACATTCTCCCACAGCTTCGTTGTGCTCTCGTCTCACATCCGCATCCCTCAGCAAGCACCGGATCAGCCTAAGCTCCCTGTACAGGTCCTCGACCTTGCCCTCCACGCCCCACAAGAATTTGGCCTCGTCGATGAGCAGATTTCCTACTGCCCGCCCCACGGACGAAACAACAGCCTCGGCCATTGGTATTGCACTACTTGACAATGACTAGTGGAGCTTGTGATTGAGAATGACTCACAGAATTCCCTTCTATGCGTTGACAAGCTCTGCACATATAGGCCTGTGAGTTGCAAAGAAGAAAGAAGAGGAATAAGTACTTTTAAAGTCGCGTATTGCATTGATAATACATATTCTACATCCACGGATGCAACAAAATCACCCCACGAATGACTTGAGCTTTATTAGGTCTCCAAGCTTGGCAACTTCTCTTCAGAGTGTACTAAGCTGGTAATTATGTTCGTTCTTTTACTCCTGGAGTTGCAACAAGCATGAGCTTCGATTTTTTTCTTCTGTGAATCGTGCCTTGAACCTGCACACCACAAAGAAAAGAAGTTCCCAGGTTATGGCCCATTAAGAGTCCTTCGATGCTTAAATTAGCATCGGACTAGAGCTTGTAAAATATGGAATTTATAGAGAAAGCATAGTATTGGAATGGCTTACTCCTGTATTTACAGAGAAATAGGCGGGCGGCATGTGGGTCTCAAGCTTTTAGCCTTGGCCCCCCTTAAGAAAAGGCTTACTCATGGTGGGTCCATTCGGGAACCTATTTGATTATGGACGTCTTCGTTAGTAGTGATCCTTGTTAAATATGCCGTAATTAAAGCAAAATTTGTCAAAAGCTTACGCATAGGGGGATTATCTTACAAGTTTGGGGAAAAAATCGGAACAAAAGTTTGTCATCATCAGTTTGCCTCAACTATGTTGTAATTGAGCAAAATTCAGTTATTAAATTACACCCATCTAATAAGCATGTAAAAATTTTGATTACAAATGACTAAAATTTCAATACGTCCTATAATTGAAAACGAAATTGAAATTATTTAGCTATCGAATGAACTCTTACTGCTCTTCAAATGCCTAGAAATTTAAATCTCAAATGCACGACCATGGAAGCTGTGAAGAAATGAAACGTCGCCTTGAAGAAGCTTGTTCGTGTCAGTGCCAGCCGTGCCATGTGAGACGGCCGGCGTCCGCGTAAGTAATTTCTTGCCAAAATTGACCAGATAGACTCAATTGGCAAAGCATGAAAATATTTAGGATTGACAAAATTAAAAAGTTTATAATTGAATTGACAAAAAAATAATAAATTTAGAACTTTTTGGATAATATTCCCATACATGTGAAAGCCACAAACCAAGGAAAGCTTCCACTTGTTAATAGTAAACATTCTAAAGTATAGGACTTAGCACCACCGGCCTGTTGGAAGCAAGTGAACCAATATCTATGTCATTCAAACAGCCCAAGTGAAAAAAAAAGGGAACAAAGCCCAATCCATATAGACAGCATCCATGTGAAAGCCACAAATTGAGGGTACGTAGCCGAAACTACCGACAGGGGCCTTGGCTGCCTATCCGCCATCATGTTGGCGGTAGGCTGCACAATTGCATTCCTTATTTTTATGTGCCGATGTCTACACGCTTTGCCCCCTAATTAAGGGGCAATTTTTCTTCCCCCACCTTAGGGAATATCTTCCTAAAGTTTTAAGTCTCGGAACTTGGACATAAAAGTTTTAGGACTGACTAAGGTCCACTAACCAATATTTATGTCATTTAAATGACCCAAGTAAAAAAACGGAACAAAGCACAATCCATATCGCCTCAAAGTACATAAAAATAAAACATCAAAATTTTAAATTTAGAAAATACTATTGCAAGGACTACAACAATACTAAAAAAAACTAAAATGCACAAAAACTAGAAAAAGTAGAACATATAAAGCAAAAACTAAGTATTAGCAACTCACAAACTTAATTGCGACTTCCTCGTTCGTTTAAATGTTAGTACCTGAAAACAATTCACGAAAAACTTCAATCAAAATCAAACTAAAAGCAGAACGAATAAAGCAGAAAAATCGAGTATTAGGTTACGAGCAGTCCCCCGAGATAGACCTCTCCCAATGATCCGCTACTGAAAACAATAACTCAGAATGATAATTGCTCAATAATAATACGGGAGATTGGGTCGATGAGCTCATCATCATCATCACCACTCTCCGCAGCGAACTACACATAGGCGATGGCATGTAGGGAGTGGCACATTACTCAGCATTATCTTTTTGCTTTGTGTCCCGTCAAAAGGAGATTGGTTTCGCATGGGCTGAAGGCAATATTTCAGCATAAATTTTTGGCCCTACGTGCCGTTCAAAAGATGGGTTTATCAGGGCGAAGATCGTTAAGAGATTGCTTTCTCATGAGCCAATAGCTTTATGTACCATCAATTCAGAATCATTCCTTTGCTTTATGTGTCGTCAAAAGATGGGTTTCACACTCATCATCGAACGTCATAGGATATAACAAGATTGCACAAAAACATAAAACAAGAAAAATACGAAAACTCATGTCAAATTCCAAGTGGAACTTAGAACCAAACTCCAAATTCCAAGTTTCATCTAGAACCTATCTTTGGAAATGATTTTCTAATTTTTTAAATTTGGAATCCATCCCGCATATTCTTGAACCATGTTCACCCCTAATTATCAAAGCTGTGAAGAAATGGAACATCACCTTCACAAAGCACCTAAAGCAGGACCGTAAGGTCTTTCGTGATGGCTTTCTCTCTATCCACGCCTCCACTGGTAAGGTGCGTGCGATGCTCACCGGTCCCTACTTAATTGGTAAACAAAGCTTCATGTCATCATACGAGAATACCATAATTGTCCCAGTTGCTTCCCGACCAACCCCCTCACTCGGTCAAATCATACATGTCTCAAGCGAAAAATCGATTATTTTATCTTTTCTTATAAGTATCCTTTCAGACAAAAAATCGATTCTCAACGAGGGACAAGGCGCGCTTACTTGGCTTTTAGCTAAAAAAAGAAAGGAACGCTTACTTGGTCATTTAATGGTATTGTCCGAGAAACACAACATGAATTCGTGCATCACAACTCTAAACATATAATACACATGCACATGCATGTGAAAGCCACAAACTGAGGAAAGGTTCCACTTGTTAACGATAATCATTTTCAAATATAAAATTAGCATCGCCGACTTTCTAGTAGCAAGTGAACCAATATCTATGCCACTCAAACAACCCAAGAGAAAAAGGGAACAAAGCACAATCCATATCACCTCAATGAACGTAAAAATAAAGCATCAAAATATTAAATCAACAAAATACCAATGCAATGACTACGGCAATACTAAAAATATACTAAAACGCACAAAAACTAGGTAAAGAAAAGGGTCAATTCAACTGAGAAAAGAGCCACTCACAAGCTTAACTGTGACTTCCTTGGTCGTTTGAATATTAGTACCTGAAAGTAATTCACGAAAAACTTCAATCAAAATCAAACTAAGAGCAGAACGGATAAAGCAAAAGCCAAATATCAATTAGCAACCAGTCCACCGAGGTAGATCTCTCCGAACAATCCGTTACCGATCTTACCATCAAGCCGGAACTTGTTGCCTATGCGCAGCCCAACATTTCAAAGCCCCTGCTATGAAGGGAAGAAACGTAGCTATGCACAGAGACTATAAGAAAGACTTCATCGCCATCAAAGCACGATTATTGAGCCGGCCATAAAGAGAGTGTGTGTTGGTCACTACTCATCGACATTCCAATAAATAATATGACGGCGAGCAGCCGTTGAAATTCAATGCTCAACTAACAAATTCAGCAATAAATTCGATGCTCAACTAACAACTTCAGCATTAAATTCGATGCTCAACTAACAACTTCAGCATTAACGATGACAAATTTTAACTGCCATCTGGAGGAAGAAATTAATGAAAATTGTCACCTCGTACTTTTTCCTCTGCTTAAAGCTAACCGAGGTTAGAATTAATAAATTTAACAACTTATATGCACGAAATAAAAATTTTGGAACTTGAGTACCAGATCAATACCAATTTTAAGAGTCCTCCCGTAATTGTCCCGTGCAAAGTTCAACTCCATAATTTTGTGGGCTTTTACACCCACTGAAAATTTGTGACTCTGAGGCTAGCCTATTAAAACTTGGCGTGCCCAAAGTGGAATAAGCCGTAAGAAAAGTATATCATACGTAGATTTTAGTAGATCATTTGTTATATACAAATGATCGAAGCCATAAGTGATCATAGCGAAGAGATGGACCGTAAGAATATATAACTAAGAAAAGTAAAATAAGAATATACTCTGTGCGCGCGCGCGCGTGTGAAGGAAACAGGCCGCCAGAAGGCAGAAATATCGTAGCGGTTCAGTAGCTTCCATCCATTAATTTCAGATATAAGAGAAGAAAAACCAAAAAGAAAAAGACGAATGCAACCTGATGTTAGTGCAAGAGCTAGTTCAGAAGAAGCTAGCTCCTATAAGAAAAAAGGAGAACGATGCTGTCTATTCTTAGATCCAGTTGCCTAGCTAATGACAAGTTAGAAAAATCATTCCCCATCGCCATTCCCCAAACCTTGGAGTTTTGAGCAGTAGTGGTAACTAAGTTAACAAACAAAGTGTTGGATTTCAAGTCGGCGGAAGACGACTTACCTTTATCCGATGCGCAAACAACAGTTAACCTCGGAACGAACGTTGAATTGCGGATGAATCACGAACAAAATTACTTCACTTTAGTCTGAATGCAATCACAAGGAAAGCACTCGATTTCCATGGCGTAAATGCAAACCGTTCTTGTAAAGGATGAAATTGAATGCCTTCTCTCTTTGATGGAAATAAGACAAGAAAAATGGAGAGAAATTCTGAATGTTCGTTCTGACAACCATTCCAACGTTGTCTACCAAAGACATTTATACAACTCCCTCCATACCCTTTCAAAGAGGTGCTTTTTCATCGTAGCTTATTAAGGCAAAACGGTCCGTTCCAATCGCACCCCATCATGGACGTACTAGCTAAAGTACAACATCTCCCACTCGGACATAATGGGTTTGATAGTGTTCTATCAAGAATTTAAGGCGTTCAACATTCATCAACTTTACAAAACAATTCATACTGGCAAGTAAGCCGTGCGACCAGTGAGTACACCTGCACTTGGGAGCTCAAATTATGCACCCATTAAGGATGACATAATGGCTACAGCCCAAAAAAAATAATATAAAATCGATGTCTCACAGTGCCCCGGACATATTTTCTTACATCAATTCAGGTATACCTATCCCTCAAAGGCTATACTTGATTATTCTCAAAACATCATGTATTTACAATTATATCCGCAACCACATAAGGCGATATAATTGGTCGACCAGTAAATACATGTGATAGATGTAAAACAACAATAATCTTCATTCGCACTCATGTCTCTCTCCATTTCAAAACAACTGCTTTTCTAGACAGGTCCCATAAAGCCATATCTATTCATGACCGCCGATAACATGCTAAAGTAGCAACATTGATATTTCACTTCGAGAACATAGTCAGAAGTAACATAGGGCATATTTACCTCAATGGCTCACACGATGAGTAAATAGGGATAATTTTACTCACCTTCTCTTGTTGGTTGAACAATACACATGTAGTATGAGTTACATGCTATAGTAGATTTCTCTTTCTATAAGAGTGTATGTCATTTTTTTAAATATATCCACTATATGGATCTTAGCCTAAACATAATCACATGCTTCTCACGTACTCTTGTTTAGCTCGAGTGCTATATTAGCTCGCTTTTATAGCGCCTAATTAAGTACTCGCATCCGGCATCTTACAAGCATACATGATTGTGGGACTATCATGTTCTATCTTATTATAAACAAATCACAGACATCATCTTGACTCCAATAAAGGCAACATATCTTATGTACCAGACTTGCTCTTCAGCATTTATTTGTATATAACATAATTTTCAATAATATATGTGTGTATGTGCTAGTTTCATAATGGATTTGTACTTCTTAATAAAACATCAAAGTCACTAATAGACAAACAAGTACAACACACATGTCCACATATACATAAAACAATGATCCTCTACAATAACACATCACATTCTACACAATCCTAATGACATCCTGTGGGTCAAGAATATGTCTCTAGGAATAGCCTTCGTAAATGGATCAACAACCATTCTATTGGTTGAAATGTATTGTAGGATCACTTCTTTCTGCACTATAATATCTCTAATGAAGTTGTTCTTTATGTCAATGTGCTTCGTCATTCCATGATACTTGGGATCTTTCACATAGGTAATGGCTACTTGACTATCGCAATATACTATCACCGGTCTTGGAACCTCAGTAACAGTGGCTAAATTTTCCAAAAAATCTTTTAGCCATACTGCTTCTTGCACTACGCTAGAACATACAATAAATTCAGCCTCTATTGTAGACAAGGCCGTGCATGTCTGTTTCTTGCTATTCCAAGAAATCGCACCTCCATTGAGCAAAAATGCATATCTAGAAGTTGATAGTCCATGATGCCTTTCAAGTATCTCAGGATCCCCTTCACTGCTTTCCAGTGTGCTTGACCGGGATTTGATTGATATCAGTTCACCAATCCCACGACATAACATATGTCGGGTTGAGTACACATCATAGTATACATCAAACTTCCGACCGCACTAGCATAAGGAACAGTTTCCATTACTTTAATTTCTTCTAGAGTCTTATGACACATTTCAGTACTTAGGCCTTCACCTTGCATGACAATGATATCAATGGGATTACAGTACTACATATTGAAACGTTCAAGAATCTTCATAATATAAGATTCTTGTGAAAAAGTAAGGAGTTTCCTTAATCAATCTCTTTCGATCTCAACTCCTAATATATAAGTAGCTTCTCCCATGTCCTTCATTTCAAAATTGGAGGACAACCATTCTTTTATGGTGATAACCAAAACCTTGTCATTTCCAGCCAATAGAATATCATCCACATAAAGTGATAAAATCACAAATTTATCTCCGGACTGCTTGACATATACACAGTGATCTTCTTCGATCATCGTGAAACCAAGTTGTTATGGCTTGATGAAAACGAAGATACCATTGTCTAGATAATTGCTTAAGGCCATATATTGAGCGATGAAATTTATAAACTTTATGCTCTTGACCCTTAGCTATAAAACCTATTGGTTGTTTCATATAGATTTTCTCATCTAGTTCTCCATTGAGAAATGTCATCTTTACATCCATTTGATGTAATTCAAGGTCCAAATGTGCGACGATGGTTAGGATAAGGCGTATTGAGGCAAACCTTACTACTGGTGAAAATGTTTTCTCATAGTTTATACCCTCTTGTTGAGTATAACCTTTTGCTACAAGACGAGCTTTATACTTTTCAATGGATCCATTCACCATTCGCTTAATCTTAAAGACCCATTTGTTTCCAATGACCTTACGATTAAGTGGTAGATCAACCAAGTCCCAGACATCATTTATTCTCATTGACTCCATTTCATTTTCCAAAGCTTTTCTCCATTCTTCCTTATCAAAGGATGAAAGAGCCTCTTGAACGGTCTTAGACTCGGCATTGTCTTTCTGAGCAATCATAAATGCTTCACCTTCAATCTCAAAACGACGACGGGAAATGCTTTTATGATTACTTTTAAGCAACTGAATTTCTCTTAAATTCAATTCACCAGACGATGCAACACTCCCACTAGGTCTTGCATGTTGAGGTAAATCTTCATTTCCATTTATAACATTAGTGGGTGTATTATTAGGATCTTCCATCTCATATAATTGGAAATCCTTATCAATCTCACCTCTACTAGGAAAATCGCTCTCCAAGAACGTGACATCCCGTGACTCAATTTCGATCACACTCCCATCAGCTTGTTCACCTATGAACACATATCCTTTGGAATGTTCAGAATATCTTATAAAAATACATTTCTTCTCTTTAGGACCTAATTTGCCATATTTATAGGAAGAATCATGAACATAAGCTGCACATCCCCATGGACATAAACTACTTAAGTCTGATTTTCTATCAGTCCATAATTCATAAGGGGTGAAAGTGACCGATTTTGAGGACACTTGGTTAAGTATATAGGCAGCAGTCAATAATGCATCTCCCCAAAATGAGATAGGTAAATTTGCTTGCGCTATCATAGACCTAACCATTTTCAATAGGGTTCTATTCCTTCTCTCAGTTACCCCATTTTGTTGTGGAGTAATAGGAATAGTCAATTGTCGTACAATTCCCTTTTCATCACAAAGAACCTTGAATTGCACCGATAGATACTCACGTCCACGATCGGTTCTCAATGCCTTTATTGTTTTGTTCAACTGATTCTCTACCATCATTATATATCGTCTAAAGCAGTCTAATGCTTCTGACTTATGGGAGATCAGAAAGACATAACCAAAACGCGTGAAGTCATCTATGAAAGTGATGAAATATGAGACTCCATGCCTCACCCTCACATTCAAAGGACCACAAATGTCAGAATGAATGAGTTGCAATGGAAATTCGGCTCTAGTCCCTTTATCAAATGGTTTTCTAGTTGCTTTTTCCGCTACACAATGTTCACATACGGGTATATTAACATTAGTGAGTGACCCTAAAAGGCATTCTCTAGCTAATCTTTGCATTCTTTGCAACCCAATGTGACATAATCTAGCATGCCAAGTACTTGCATCAATCTCAACATTATTAGAAGATGCAATTAAAGAAAAACAACCATTAACATTAACATTGTATTGATCATAGTCAATGTCTAACACCATAAAACTATTCGATACATGACATGAACCATGATAAATTGTTCCATACAAAATGTCAACACAATCACCATGAAAATTTAATACATAACCTAGGCTAAGAAGAACAACTACGGAGACCAAGTTTCGTCGAATATCCGGAGTATAGAGGACATCATGTAGGAATAGGCTTCGACTACCACGTAAAATTAATTTATATGTGCCGATACCCTTCAATTCAACTCTTGAGTTATTCCCAACATATATCCATCTTCTTCCAGGCTGTATCCGACGATACTCCACAAATGCTTTTCGGTCTCTAGCTACGTAGTCTGTTGCTCCTGAATCTATAGTCCACATTAGATGAGATTCAGTAAGCATTACAGTACTAGAAACAAAAGCATTACTTAAAGTAATGGAGTACTAGGGTACCTCTTTCGGCTCAGTGCATTCACGAGCAAAGTGACCCATCTTGCCACAATTGTAGTACTTCATGTTAGCCTTGTCCTTCTTCCCACCACGCTTCTTGCGTTGGAAGGTCTTAGCCTTTTTAGGTGCCTGATCAGTGTTCTTCCCTTTGTTGTTGAATTGAGAATTCCTTTTGCACTTGAAGCCCGAAGCTTTGCGCAAACTCGATTTAGCAATATAAGCATGAGTAGAGGATCTCACAGCCTCTAAGCGCTCATCCTCTAATTCTAAATGATGTGATATATCATCAAAAGTGACAATATTCTCATTATGCGTCATATTGATCTTCATATGCTCCCAATTATTAGGAAGAAACCTTATAACAGCCCGAACCTGCTGTTCATCAGTAAGGGAGTGACCTGCCGACTTCAACTCATGAATCATATTTGACATCTCCCGAAGATGCTGCCTTATCGTTACATTTGGGTGCTTTCCGTATGTGTCAAACTTGATGGTGAGTCTCTTTAGCTTAATGGCAGATGTACCCCCAAACATATCTTTTAAGGCAACCCACATTGTTTGAGCTTTATCATAACTTTCAAACTCACACATGAGATCATCTTGCATATAGCTCAGCAACGTGATGCGATCAATGCTATTCTTATTTTTCCAAGCTTGATAAGCTTCTAGATCTCTCCTGTGTTGAGCTGAAGTTCCATGCTCAGGTTCATCCATGGTGTGGTTGAGGGTTTCCAAAAACTCTTGCTCCTCAAGGACGTATTGAACCTTTCGGTGCCAAATATCATAATTGTCACCGTTCAGCTTCTCACCCTTATTGAGGTCAACCACAATGGTCTTGGATACCGATACCATAATCAATTGCTTTAACATATTGACATAATAGACACATAATCAATACTAGCACATTTTTTAGAGTAAAACACATATTTAATTTGCAGCAAAAACAAACTAAATTAATGATAATTTAACAAAAGACACAGAAACAAAAGTTCAGTATGTTCCCAATCAACTTCTATGTATGATTGTTCTATTATCATTAATTAGTTTAATTTGCGCAAATTTTAAGTTCTAGGTGAGAACTCCTTTGAATTCTACCAACCTACGAACTCCCATTAGGAAAAATAATTACATGACCTCATATAATTTATACATTTTTCCATTAACTCAAAACCATAGCATGATATAAACTAACATACAAAAAAAAAAAAAAAAAAAACAATCATGCTGCAACTACAATCAAATCTGTAATTCAAGATCTAACGGAAAAACAAGGATTTCCTACTATTGTTTGAATTTTCATGGAACTAGTAAATTGCAAGTATAATAAACTAAATACATGCTACCATCGAACCAAGCTCTACCTAGCATATATGACATCACTTCCATATAGGCTAGCTACTATATTTCCTAAAGTATAAGAAAATACAAGCTAAAAAAGAATAAATTATGTATTAAACCCCCAAAAATACGCATACTTAGGGTTCCCTACACATTTTCATACCTTTAAAAAATTCAAAAATAAAAAATAATTATATCACGGTGTAGAGCACATCCATACGAATCCAACGCCTCCGACCACGCTCCAATCCAAACTTGCACGTGCTCACATGCGCCGCCTGAGTGGCCACACGCCAACAAGCCTGAGGGCTCCTGGCCGGTCCGACCGGTCCAACTGTTGACCGGTCAACGGTCAACAGGTCGGGTCAGGTCGCCGGTTGGCCAACTGCCGCCGGCGATGACCTCATCGATGACGTCATCCCAGTGGTTACCAACCGTTGGATGACGTCATCCATGACATCAGCACGCGTCGCGTCGCTTCGCGCGGGACGCGCACGCATTGGTTCGCCGACCGGCGCGTGTTGCGCACGCGTTGGCATCCCCAGCGCGTCAGGCGCATAAAGCCCACGCACAGCGGCTTTTGGTCGCACGTGTGGGCGCGTTCGGCCTCGTCCGGTCGCGCTCGAACCACCGTTGGACTCATCTCGACGAGTACTTGCACACTGTATATTCAAAAGTTGATTTTGGCCAAAAAAATATTTCGAAAATTGGCCAAAACCGCACAGATGCACGCGACCCCGAACCCGTTCTTTACTTTGGTTCGATTTTTCGACGATTCATGTATCAATTTCGATTAATAAACTTCCAACCAGTGTAGATATCATACTCTTGATCTCGATATCAAATGGTAAATTGGAAAATTCGATGAAAAAAAGGCAGAAACCACGACCGGGCTCTAATACCAATGTTGGATTTCAAGTCGGCAGAAGACGACTTACCTTTATCCGATGCGCAAATAACAATTAACCCCGGAATGAACGTTGAATTGCGGATGAATCACGAACAAAATTACTTCACTTTGGTCTGAATGCAATCATAAGGAAAGCACCCGATTTCCACGGCGTAAATGTAAATCGTTCTTGTAAAGGATGAAATTGAATGCCTTCTCTCTTTGATGGAAATAAGACAAGAAAAATGGAGAGAAATTCTGAATGTTCGTTCTGACAACCATTCCAACAATTGTCTACCAAAGACATTTATACAACTCCCTTCATACCCTTTCAAAGAGGTGCTTTTCCATCGTAGCTTATCAAGGCCAAACGGTGCGTTCCAATCGCACCCCATCATGGACGTACTAGCTAAAGTACAACACAAAGATCATTCTCTATAATGAAGAGAATGAAGAATTGTCTGCACATTCAATTGAGTGGAGGATCAGTTGATGAATAATTACTTTGGTTGCTTTTTATTGAGAAAAGATGTATTTGATAATATAGAAATCATAGAATGAAGCAATTCATTAGAAACATGGAAACAACTTCTTTCGATATTCTTCTTGATGTATTTTCCAATCTTTGCTCTCAGTCACACACACTAAGGTTCGGCTCTTAAGTGGTTAAGTGGCCTATCAAGATAAGTCACGAGCTCTACCAGAAGATAAATCATGTACTCTATCTGTAGATGGCGATATACAAAGAAATCAATAGCACAAGCCGAAAGCAACATGCCGAATTCAATTTTATGTGCCCTAGTTCTACTCATCCACTCATTTCGCCAACGTTAGCACTAATCATACCATATAAAACGATTAGAGTCCATGTCAACAATTTTCGGCTAAGACTCAATTGACAAACAATGAAAAAGTCTAAGATTGAATTGGTATAAATACACTAAATTTTGGACTATTTTGGTAATTTTCTCGAGGAAGTTAGATTTGAATGTTTTTGAGGTTCTCCACACAATCGTTGAATAGGCTAATTTCCAGTTAATTGCTACGAGTATGGAATAGATTTGGCTCCAGACTGTGCACAGCAAGTCCACCTTGTCCATACACTTGCACTCCTGCAATAATATCTCATTAAAAAAAAATGTTCATAATGTTCATTTGGCCAATGGACTCCAGGTTTACATAGGAAGGAGGATATCAAAGCTGGTCCCTCAATTTTTTGTCAATGTTCAATTTGGTCTTCAAAATTTAATTTTGATCAAATTGGTCTTGGTATTCATTGGTTTAAGCTGATCGATCCTTTTAGCCGACATACAATCCAACTGACTCCGTGAAAGCAATTTGAAGCCGTAAAAGATCGAGGTGGGCCGGCCATAACACGTCAGCGTGTGCCCCAATGAATCGGGAAGCTCCACGTGGTACCACGTCAGTGAGTTTTCCCCATTGCTCTTTCTGCACAAAAAGATATGAATTTTCTCTTTCTTATTTAAAACCCCAATAATAGGTCTACACGCATTAATTGCTAAAAAGACAGTTCATCAGAGAGGCGCACGAGCTAGATTGGAGCCAATTTTCTTTTTTCCAGAAATTACTAGTCCACTTTGTTAAAATATCCAAATAAAAGTGAAATATATGATTTTTGCAATCCTTTTAGAACCATACGTCGCTTTATCACTAATTTGCATTCCCTGCTTTTGCATTTTCTTTGTCTGTTCAATTTTAAACCTCATCGATCAATTACAATTTCGCTATGCAGAGAATTCAAATAACTCTCAGTGAACATCTTTTTTTTTGGAATCATGAATATATAATCCATGGCGAAAATTTTCAGTGGGAAGTATTCTCAAGAAAGTAAAAGAAATATGGCATTTAAATATAGAAAATAATATTACTCAAAATGGAAATCCATCTGCGATCATGTCTTCTATGATTCGAAGAAAGGATCTTTTGAAATCAAAAGCATCATTTCAGTGGAACCAACAATTTTCGACTTTAAAAATGAAAACTACATAACATAGTGAATCACAAATCGCTGGGAATCACCACTCTTGGCTAATAATTGCGCCGTTGTGTCTCGGATGGGAGAGCTCTCTGCTTACACAAAAATATTCGGTTCATCTTTAATTCTTAGCTTTTTAGTCAAGATTATTCAATTAAAGATTTTAGTCATTAGCGATTGGATATTAGAGGTGTCAAAATGGGTCATTGACCCATTTATATTTAAACGGGGTCGTTAATGGGTCAAGCCTAATTTCCTAAAGCACCCATGGTTTTAAAGATAAAGAGATTGAGATATATGGGTTTTAAATAGGTTAGCTCTCTTACCCATTTAAGACCCATTTATTAACCCATTAAAAATGAAATCATTTATTTTCACTCAAAACCTCACAACATTTCGCTTCTCTCTTTAACTTTGCAATTTTTTTATTATAAAAACCGAAATTATAATTATTTTTTATTTTAATTTCCTTTTCTTTTTTGTTTCCTTTTGTTTTTTCTTTCTTCTTCCTCCGTTCGTCGGCACGGCGATGGCCGGCAATCGGCCAGGCACCAGGCGAGCCTCAAGCTCGCTAGATTTGGCGAGGTGGAGGCCCCGCCAACGTCCGGCGAGGCTCAAGCCTCGCAAGATCCGGCGAGGGGCGAGCTCGGGCTCGCCCGACGCCGGCGAGCCTCGAGCTCGCCAAATCTGGCGAGGTAGAGGCCTCGCCGGCGTCGGGCAAGCTCGAGCTTGCCAGTGTCGGCGAGTCGGGCGAGCTCGAGGCTCGCCTGTGGCTAGCTGCCAGCCGTCGTCATGTGCCGACGAAAGAAAAATAAAAAATAAAAAATAAAAAGTATATTTAAAAAATAAAAATAAAAATAAAAAATTATTAAAATTTATTTTTAAAAATAATTAAAATTATATTTTTTAAATAATAATTTTAAAAATTATAAAAAATTTCCATTAAATTTGTGTTGTATAAAACTATTTTAGCAATACCATTTTAAAAAAAATAATATATATTAGAAATAAGCTTGGAAGTATTTTAGTAATATAATCTTTAAAAAAAACATAGAAATAAGTTTTTCTAAATTTAGTTAAATATGAAAATATTTTAAATACGGGTTGGGTCAGGTATGGGTTGGGTATGAGTCGGGTCGGGTATGGGTCGGAAAATTTACATTAGACTTAAATGGGTCATAAATGGGTTAACGGGTCAATTTGGGTTAACCCATTAATGACCCAACTCAAACCCGACCCAATCCACCCATTTAACATCTCTAGATATCATGAACCAACTATATAGGAAGCATGACCTCAGATATTATGGTAAATCCTCCTAGCTCATCCCCAGACACTTTCAACGGGTCACTTTCCCCACTAAAATGTCGATCGATGTCTGTGTGAGCTGTCTCCCACTCGCTCTTCGTTGCTTTATCCGCAAGAAGTCCACTAAGAACGATGACTGTCAAGGGTAATCCTCCTCACTCCTTTTAAGGAGTCTATTTCCTTAGCCTCTCCACGTCTTCATGAATTTCTGTACGATACTACACAACAAATTTCGACTTAGCCGACAAGTGTAGATGATGTAACTGCCAATCTGGAAGAGGTGCAATGCTGGTAGTAGTTTTACTGCTTCAGCTAAAATATGATCACGGATGCCATAGCTAATTGATACTTTCAAGGAATTTTCCTGATTAGCGGAAAAGAAAGGATAAACTTTCGAACTTCTGTTGTTAATGGCATCTAAAGGATAGCAGGAATCATGCAAAATTCTTTGGAGCTATTGCGGATCCCAAGATTCTCAACTACACAAAACAAACTCAAATATGGATTCCAATCTCAGATTTTTGCCCATATCTCTTGTTCAATCTCAGTGTCGGGAATGGTGTGGGAGCATAATGGTTTTTCTTTTCTGTGATAAAGAAAGGCTCGAACGTTCGCCTGCGAGAAGGATGGACAAGGAATGAGTGATGAGGAATCTGGAAGAGTGACAAGGAACAACGTGCCGATCTCAGTTTTATGTACCCCCAGTTTCTACTCTCGCCCACGCGTTTCGTCAGAAGTCTGACCAGCGCGGCGAAATGCTCGGATCTTCTCTCCTCTCCCATGCAAGCTTTCGTGATGATGTCTCCGACACCGCAAGCGATGGCTCTCGTTTCTTCACACCTCCACATCCAGCGTCTTTGGAGAAGCTTTGAATTCGCTCCGCCTCCTCTCGCATGCCCTTCACCCTTCACTTGGCCTCCCTTGGGGCGCTCGCAAGAACTTTGCAATCTTCCGGGAGCAAGTCACAAGCTTGACAGCGAGCGAAGAAACAACAGATTCCCCCCGCTGAAGTGCACAAGGATGATAGGGAAAATGAAACGAAAAAGGTGGCCAATATTGCACAATGGATGAATTACGACAATGCAGCTTTCGCAAATGACGATGATGTGCGTGTGAGCTTCGAAACTATTACCCGTAATGGCTGGAAAGAAATAGCCTAACTTCCAGGTTATTGTTGCGAAAAGAAAAGAGATGCTCTGGGAATGATTTCTTCTTTGTCCGTGATGAAATGTTCATAAGTTCATTAAGCCAGTGGGCTCCTGATATCATAAATAATTGAGTCGCTTGGGAGGTGCAGAAGCTAGATTGGAGCCAACTTCTTTCTTTTTCGCTAATAAAGAATAACATTAATTCACTCGGTGCATGTACAGCTTATTAATTAGTGGTTTAGTCAGCGCTTGACTGATTCAGAAATCAATTACAAATTGTGGATAATTTTTTGCTTGGGGAGAAAAAGGAAATTGTAGAATCAACTGCATTGATTATTGGAGATGTTCAAGCCAAGCAGATCTCACGTACTTTCAGCTCATGATGCAGCTGCACACTTGAACTCATATTCCGAGTTCTTTGAATTCTCTTCAAACTGATCAAGATCCTGCAGCAGGACATAATCATCTATTGGTTTTTATTGATTCAACAAGATCATGTTAATGTGGGCTTCGAGTCACGCATGCAAACGAAAAATGGGAAAATTCTTTATGGAGGGTCAAGTGCTGCAACTCATTGAATTAGATCTTTGCTAAGACGCTCATCTCAAGTATTGAACTAATAGTTTGGTGCTCAAGTTAGTGGTCGGAGATGATACAGATGGCGGCAGCTACCAAATCCCGCAAAGTGATTTTCTTGTTAAGTTTGTTGCAATGGCACTAAATATAATCGACTCTAAGTGTAGGAAAGAAAACTGAGTATAGACACGGACTTGGTTCAATCTCTACTGATGCTTGCTTAGAAATTGTTCCAAGAAAGTCGTGCCTGAGATGCCCATCGTCAACATGAGGCTGTGGCTTTATCGGCAAAACACATTGGTGGTTCTGAAACCATAACATATTCTATGCACCGACCAAAATTTGAAGTTTGTTGGTGCTGATGTTAGTAGTTACAGTAAACTCAAAACAGCCAAATGCCTTTTCTAGCAGTATGAGCTATGAAAATCGGCAAAAAGTTGAAGATGGGCCCGTAGCTTAGGCAGACTTGAGCATACCTATGGCTCAAGGCGTGCTCCAATCTGAGTGTGAAACTTATAGCCAGATCCCGCAGGAATTGCCTGGCGAAATATGCAATATGGGAACTTCATTAGACAAGCATTGGCCTCCTCTTCCATTAGGTACTCACAAGATGGCTTATAAACATACGCATTCATCATCTACTTAAAACGAGACAACATGGAGTTTATGCTCCCGCAAAACGGTCATATATTGAGTTCCACATACTTGGTGGTATATATCCAAATACAAGAACGAAAAATTAACTTTAAATAATACTTTTTTCATGAGCACCAGACAATTCTTCACAAGATACGCGGCAATACTTAAACTTACAAGAAGTCAACGTTAGTTCCATGATATAAGTGGGGACTGGCTTTATAAAGTCGATAAACATTGCTAAAATACAACATCAGACATTACTGGACAAACATTACTCAACCGCTGTTTGGACAGAGCTTTGGAATACTAAATACGATGCATGTACAGGCATAGACACGAGTAGCAAACCATTAATAGGTAAGTTTGATGCCTCTGGATTTCTCTGTCATCCCACGAATTCACTAGCAAATTTAGTATAACATTCCATAAGAGATATGCTTTCACAAAAAATGACGATTAAACCATGCCGAATCTGTTGAGGACTACTTAGAAGCTTCGAGTAACAAAACTTCATTATTAGAGGGTTCTCCCTGATAAGAAGTCTCATGTTCTTCCCCTCCTGTTCTTCCGCTGAATGGAAAGAAGACTAGATCAATCATGCTACGTATTGAAAGAAGTATTTAATTAGAAAGGAATATAAATTATGTAAACAATCTCAAGAGAAATCAAGTCAAAGGAAATAGAGACATTAAGTTATAATATTGTTTGGATGCTAGAGAGAGAAAGGAATATAAAATAATTTATTATGATTTTAGTGTCTTTTTTACGTAGCTAAAATTTGATCTAAGATAAGGGTATTTGGAGGAAAGAAGAAAGAATTGTTATATAATATAAGAGTGTGTCCATGAGATGGTGTGCGAGCGCTTAAACACTAGGTACTACAGAGATTTAAAATACCATTCAAATTTCACTCATTCACTTTTGTTAGATAGTTAACTTTTTCTTTTTCTATCAATTAATGTCTTTTTAACAGTCGATGATTGAAGATGTACGGTACATTCTTATACTATATAAATGTCTTTCAAAAAGACTCGACTTGCAATGTTCGGGTTGTCACGTGAAAAAGATAGACTAGGATAATATTTAGATGATTTCTGTATTTGAGGGATCCTTTTCTTCCTAACTACTCGAGTTATGTGTTCCCGCTATCATTGACGTATTCTTTTTTGCGCTTTTTTTTTTCTCTCTCTCAACACCCTTCTCGATGTGATCATTCTTCTTCTCACCATTCTAGATTCAAAGGACCAAATCCTTTTAGCCCAAATTACCATTTCCATGAGCTAGTCAAATTAAAGAGGACCCAGCTTAATATTTTAACTTGTTGAGCCTGAATTAAAAGATATTTTAGCCCAATCATGATATTGAAATTCTAGAAAAGAGAAAGCTTGGAGTATATAAAACTTATTACTGGACCACGATTTAAGTAAATATCTAATGAAACTGCTTTATCAGAGAGTCCTTCCTAATGTGGAGTCTAGCGCTCTTCCTCTTCTTCTCCATTGCATGAGAAGATGGAATTTCTTACAAAGTGAAATGCTAAGACATTTATTTATTGATTGCTGAGACATCCTCGAAAAATGCTAATTACTCAGTAACTTATTCTTTAGCTCTAGGCAACCTCCAAGATCCTCCTTGCTAATCTTCCCGCAGTCGAAAGGTTTGAATTTATTAGGGTGTGGAAAAAGATGGAGCAGTATTCATGTCCCATAATCATGGTGTAATTGACTAGATGTAAACAGTGAATTATTTGATAACTTTATGATAAAAGTGATGTACCATGTACTTAAGCATATAGAAAACTCAATATTAACGTATTATTAATTGATAATGATCATGATATAAACTCAAGAATTTAGAACAACTTGAACAAATGAATTAATGAACACAATACTAGCATCAATATTTTATAGGTTTAATACCATGGAAAAATCCAATCTGGTACATCTATGACAACTTTACCAAAAATTAATTTTTTGATCACGAAAATCCCAAATTGGTACACTTATAACAAATTTAATCAAAACTATTTAGACAAAAAAAAAATCTCTAAATTGGTACAAATGTGATAAATTTACCCAATATTAATCTTCGTTGAATTGGATTAATATCACAAAAGCCAATCTAACTCTAAAATCCCAAATTAATATATCCATGACATAATTTTTGGATCAAGTCGAATATGATCCAACTTTTTTAACCTGTTTTGACCCATTTTAGTATAGTACAAATTTACCGACCCAACCCATACTTAACCAAAAACTGACCTATCCACTTATACCCATCCACACAATTGGGAAGTCAAAGCTCTATGGTGCGATAGCAGCACGTCATTCATTTGTATATCGTTGCAACAAAAACTTCTTTAAATGCAAACACTTCACATTCAATTTGGAAGCCATACGGACAGTCGAAGCTAGATTCTTTTAATAGACATTTCACCAAACAGTTTGGGTGCAACCAAGCTAACCTCATCTCGCTCTCATTCTCTTCGTGCCTCAGCCGCGTAAACAAAATCGCGGAAAATAAGTACGCTACAAGCCCCATGACTTAAGTGCGGAGCCTACTTTGATGTCAACACTTTTCATTGGATCACTTTAGTGCCAAAATCAAAGAGAAACCGAATTTGTGCATGAGAGTTGTGGGAAAGAGGAAATCCCATGTCTAGAGATAAACAAATAAACAATTGATAATTCCTACTTGGCACATAATAATGAATTTAATGTCTTAGCGCACTTAAGCTTGTTCCGCTTATTTCCCGCCATTACTACTTGAACTCCAGAAAGCGGAATCGCTCTCACAGCAATTGCTCACAGCTCTCAAAAATCCCTAGATCTTCTTCTTGTTATTCTTCTCCCTTTTTATCCATCCCCAAAATGCAGAAACCACCACCATGGATGAGGCTCCGACGAAATGGAAGGTCACCTTCATGAAGCATCTCAAGCAAAAGCATAAGGTCTATTGTGATGGCTTCCTCTCTCTCCACTCCACCAATAAGGTGCGTTCCCCACTCTCTCCCTCGCTACTGATCTCCTCTGCCATTGATGTCCAGCTCAACTCAATCGGGTGAATTTAGTCACCTCTGATTGGGCTTAGACATGATTCGGTCTAATTGGCTAGTAGTCCGTGTCAATGGCAATTGATATGTGAATGTTCTTTCTCCAAATTTAGCTCAATCGCTTGAACTATATGGCGATGTTTGGATACAAATTTTAGGATCCATTCTTGTATATAAAGTTCGACCCCATAAACGTGCACGCTTTTGCCCCATTCAACATTTGTTGCTATAAGGCTAGCGGAATAAAGCCCGACAGAAACATCATTTTCAGTTTGTAACAAGTACCAAAACACTAAAGAAAGAGAATACAATAGAGGAGGAATAAGGCCGTGAGAAGGCAGAAAGATACTGTCCTTCCTTTGATCTGGTTGCTTGTAGATTGATTTTGCTTGTTGTAATGACGAGTTGGCAGGATCGTTCTCCCGGTCATTCCTCAACTCTTGAAGTTTTGAGCAGTAGAGTTAAACTAATTTACCAAAAAAAGATCATTCTCTACAATGAACATTATGAAGAATTGTCTGCGCATGCAATAGAGGGGAGGATTGGTTGATGAACAATTCGTTTGGTTGCTTTCTATTTGAGAAAGACATATTCGATCATATTGAAAAAAATGAGACAACTAAGCAATGCATTGAAAACACGAAGAAAAGTCGAGGACGATTAGAAACAGTAGGTGTCGCTTCCTTCGATATTTTTCAGAATGTACTCTGCAACCTGTTCTCTCAAGTCACACCCGCGAAGATACATGTACATTCTTGTGCGTGTGCTAGTCAGAAAGATAGAAGTCGGTAGACGAATCTTTGCTTCCAGTCGCATGCACGCTCGCGCACACAAATCTTTGCAAGATAGAATTGTAGCCGATCAATATGAATCATGTACTCTATCGGGGTGATGGCAACATGCAAATAAATCAACTGCACATGCCGATTTCAGTTTTGCGTTGGCTCAGTTGCTACTCACTCGCGCATTTCGTCAAACATCTGACGAGCACTGCCTCAGCGTCTTCGGAGACGCATTGGATCCGCTCCGCCTCCTCCCAGACGCCCTTCGCCCTCGGCTTGCCCCGTCACGGGGCGCTCGCGAAGAACTTCGCAATCTTCCAATGCCGCAAGTCGCAAATTCTCTCTTGACAGCAGTTGAAGCAACAGATTCTTCCGTCGATTGAAGCCCACGAGAATGGTAAGGAGAATGGAAGGAACGAATGGGGCAAATTGCAGAATGGATGAATTAGATAATGTAAGTGTGCGCTTCCGAACTGCCACGCCCGACGGCCGAAAAGAAATGAGTCCAACTTCCAATTCGTAAAGTGAAAACATGCACGCCCTTATATTTCTAGAAACAGCCCCTGATTTTCAAATGATGATGGCGGGAAAAAAACCATAAAAGAACTGTAAATTATGTTCACTCTTACAAATTTACTTTAATTTTTTTTTTTGTGACAAAATCCAAAACTTATAACCACATAACATATTTATCCTAAATTTATATTGGTGTGACACATTTACCCAAATTTTTTATTATGACACCAAAAATCCAAAATTGATATATTTGTGACAAATTTACCATCCGTTAAATTTTGTTAAATTAGACTAATGTTATAAAAATTGCAAACTAGTGCAAATGGATGGTAAAACTCTAAACTAGTACTAACTTAGCAAACATTAATGGGAAGTAAATTTTTTGTAGGTGTAATAGTTTTTGGTTTTTTGTGATTCAAAAATTGATTTAAGGTAAATTTGTCACAAGTGTATAAATTTGGAGTTTTTGGTGGTGTAAACTCTATTTTATACGATTCAAAAATATCTACAATGAATAACGAAAATATATTTTCATATAAAGGAGTATGTTAGATGAGTGAGTCGGATTGATTTTGGATCAAGTCAAAAATGATCCGACTATTTTAATCCATTTTGATCCATTTCAGTATAGTACAAATATACCGATCTAACCCATTTATATCTCGTCCACACGATTTGGGAAGTCAAAGCTCCATGCGAGGATAGAAGCACGTCCTTCATTTGAATATCCTTGTGACAGACACTTCATCACATGCAAACACTTCACATTCAATTTGGAAGCCATATCTCGGCAATTGAAGCTAGATTTTTTTAATAGGCGTTTCAACTAGGAGTAAGTACATTAGTAGTATCATGACTTTTGTATGGCGTATATTTTGATGTCAAAACTTACCAAATATGCGCGTGAGAGTCATGGGAAAGAAGAAATCTCCCATTGAATGTCTAGAGATATATTAAAAAAAATGAAAACAAAAGCAATTGATGATTCCTACTTGGCACATAACAATGAATTTAAAGGCTGTACCAAAAAACCTTGAAGTGCTTGGAGACCGTCTTGGCGCTCTTAAGCTCGTTTCCCGCCATAACATTTCAGCTCTCGAAAGCGGTATCACTTCACTCGCAGCTCTCCAAAATCCCTAGAAATTCTTCTTCTTCTTATTCTTCATCATCCTCCAAATGCAGAAACCGCCATGGATGAGGCTCCGACGAAATGGAACGTCACCTTCACGACGCACCTCAAGCAGAAGCGCAAGGTCTACCGCAACGGCTTCCTCTCTCTCCACTCCTCCTCCGCCAAGGTGCGTTCCCTCTCTCACTCACTACTCATCTCCGCCATTGATGTCCAGCTCAACTCGATCGGCGAATTTGGTTACCTTCGATTGGGCTGGGACATGATTCGGTTTTGATCGGCTAGTAGTCCATGTCAAAACTGCAGTGGCGATCAATACCCTGAATTCAGCTCGCTCTATTAGGCTAGATAGCAACGGCTCGATGCTGCTAAGGATTTCGATTTTGACTGTCCTCGCGGATTGTTCTGTTCTGTGGTTTTGGTCGTTGTGCTCCCCGCGATTGAGCTTGTTCTGAGTGGATTAGGCCATGCTGTGATTGATGATCGGATTTTTCGACAGGTAATGCTGTATGACGACAGTGACCAACTGTTGGAATGCAGGATCTTGAAGAATGACGAAGTTGTTTGCTCTGGTGAGACGCTGACGTTCAATGTTTATTTGGTCGATGTTGGAGAGCCTGAAGGAGGGCAAAAGCCTCTCGATGATACTTATGCTTGCAGCCGTGAAAATAAAGTTCCTAAGCGAACGAATCTGCTTCACAGAAACAAGTTCGTCAACATATCTGATTGTTCCGGTATTGTCTGTTCTTACATATTTGTCTTTCTAAATGCTGGTGTCTCCGTTGGTTTGAAAATCGATGACTCGTGCTCATACGTTTGCAATGTTGTGCCCATCATCTACCTGTATTATCGTATAATCGACTTGGCTTTCTTTTAAAGGAGATGAGAAGACCATAGTGGAGAAGCATAAACAGCAGACGATCAGCCTAAGTCCATCGCAGAAGATTATTAGAGGTTGGCAATGAATTCCTACATAATCTAATTCTCTGTTAATTGCAAGTAAATGCTCGGTACAAAACTTAGCACGCGTGTTCCTTTGCTTTTTTGATTTTCAGAATTCAAGAAGAATGAAATGAACAAGTACGGCACATTGCAGGCGAGTCCGAACTCAAGGACATCAAGTACGCAGGTGAGTTTGGACTTTTACTGACTCATCTATGCCCATGCCAGGCCGTGTCTTTCTCTTGATGTATCTCCTGGATTGTGAATCTGTTCTTGATTTTCTTTGGGTGTATAATTTCTGCATGTTGTTACACTACGTGTATCACACCCCGATCCTCAAGCACGTATCCATCTCTTACCTAATCGATTAATAGCATCCCAAAACGCATCGCCGACCCTTTTATTTATATACGCATACGGAAACATAAAATAATCCCCAGATAATAAATAATTGAATAGAAAAGTAGGGCATAACCACACTTTTATACAGGGCAAACCGCATAATATATATAACAATACTATTCATTAATGGCTGAACTATCACACATCAATTCTCAGCCTAGGTTTGCAAACAGAATGGGATCTCAGTTTTCATCCGGGTCATACTCTGGATTATCCTCTTCTTCGGATTCTTCTTCTTTTGCTTCGGGTTCATCCTCGAGCTCTTCTTCCTCAAAATTCTCCTCATGCTCGTCCTCAGCTCCCTCCTCCTCAGGTTCCTCCTCCCCGTACTCTTCTGGGTACACCTCTTATTGTTCAATCTCTCTTTCTGGAGTCTACTGCTCATCATAATGCAAAGCTTCCTGAGGAGCGTAAACTAAAAAAGGCAACTGGGAAGCATCCATCATACTCAAGTTCAGAGTATCTTCATCCGTTACAGTGAAGATGAAGCAATTAGATTCAACTTCACACCTCGGGCACTAATTGTCATTATCCATTTCCAAGACACCATCTCGTCCTAGTTCTATTTTTCCTTCTAACCGAGAGGACATTTTCTTGCTACCTTCTCTTTCACCGTCCTGACAAATTATGAGACCTATTTTCTTCTCCTTGATGTTCCTCCTCTATTCTAATCTCAACCATTTCCTTCCAACAAAGTCGAGGCTAAAATCCTGAGATATTGCAAAGCTCAGAGAGTTTTTCATCTGCTAATGACAACAGTTATTACCAATGCAAGCAAACTTTTCTTCTTGTTTTGTCAATCACAGATCACATAGAGCATTGCCAAGCCGCAAGTCCAAAAAGAATTAGAGAAAAAAATCTCAGCAGGAGAACAAAAAGCACATGCGATGAATACGAAGCTGACATTACCTCCTTTTTATCTACAACCGCACAGTCCCAACCCTACTTTCAGCTCACTAACATTCCGCGGCAATGAAAAGAAAAGATATCCAAAAGGCCATAACCAGAATTAGTGATCTTCACCTTAGATATTGAAGAGGGGGAGAGAGAGATCAGAAAAATCATCTTGCAGAGATGTGTCGCCAGCAAGTGTCATAGTGCGACAGTGATGACTCTTGCTGAAGACGGCTATAGATAATTTTTGTGCAATTTGTGCCTTTTGCTTCTGCCACAAGATTGTTTGAGCGTCTCTGTTGGGGAGAGTAATAATTGGGGTATGATGAAGACTACTCTGTACTAACAAGGAAAAGAAAGACGCTAAGTTCTTTGAGAATAAGTGTTGAAAGCAACGCACACCTAAACAGAAAACTGCCAAAGTGAGACGTCTAATAATGGTAAAATCCCAATGATTCTTCGTCTTAAGGTTTTACATATCCATCATAAAAGGTAGATTCCTGCTGATCCAATTGCTGCTCCCATTCATTTGGCTCAGAGTTATCCCATTCCTCCATATCTATGCGAAGTATGATGCAAGAGGAGGTTTTATGAGTTTCTTATGTGAAGATCAAGTGTAAAATCTTTTCTTGATGATGAAAAATGCAATCATTTTCACTCACTGTCAACCACCGAAAAAACTGATCTCCTTCTTGTGTGAAAGATTCCCTGTCGGTTTGGCATTTGGTGCTACACAGGAGTCGATCCTCTACAGAGCCGACATATATCAGCTGTCTGTTTCTGTTAGCTCGAGTATTTTCATCTATTGAGGCCCACTGCATTAAGATACAATGGACTTTTTTTAGGAAGTCAGGTGATGTGGGGCTTACACATTCAATTCAGCAACTGAATGACATTTAATCTTTCTCCCCATAAACCAACTCTTAACTTATGTCGTACATCCTCTATATAGGTCTCAAGCATTCGCTGGTGATCCACTGTGCATGCAAATCCAATCAAAGTGCAGTTTCCCGAAATTCAAAATGAGGTGGAAAAAATCTTTGCACTTGTCAACTTTTCATTAATATCGTCTCCTTGAAGATCGAGTAGGACTGTATGGAAAGATGGAAAAAAAACGTGCACTGTGGAGTAGAAGGGCCTACTTGAAAAGAAACAAGAAAAGCCTACGATAATTTGAAATAAAATGTAATGGAATAAACAAGAAAATAAGTCACAGAAATTGGAAACAATGGGTGGTTGGCAATTCCTTATCAGACGTTCGTTATTACATCATCATACGGTATGATGAGGTCCTCAATCATGGTCACATCCCAACAGCAAAGAGTCAATTCATCATAAAACCATGATTTAGAAGAGGGGGACCACTGTTGGATACCCACCCATTAAAATTCTTCCTCTCGTTCTTTCCGGATCCGCCAGAAGTATCAATTAAGCAAATTGACGACGACTTTCATGCAAAGGCTACATCATGGATCACGGAAGACTCTACCAAATTGCAAACCCCAGATTCATTGATTCTGCTCAGTCTTGAGAGCTTATGCAGCAAATGTAGAAAGCGAGATCACCTGCTCACAGAGCCCAATCTGGAAGTTAGGAAAATATAAGGGCAGAAGAAATTATTGATACGATTTTGCTACGCCGTCTCATTGAGATACCATCAATCAAGATCAAGCACAAGCCCACAGCTGGTGGCTGTTTCAACTTACTGAGTTAAAAACTGAACTGGACACGAGCAACCCTAGTTGGCCTTCCCACGTCAATGATTTGCAACTCTTTGACCAACGAAGACAATTGATGTCACCAAGTGTGCACAGATTCGATTCTACTATAACAACATATTAAAACCTAATTGTATCTAGGTCTATTCACGGTATTAGATTGATTACAAGAAACTACACATTCTCCATGTCACAACATTGATTTAAGTTTCTGCTTCGAGCTGGTTAGACAAGGAAAATATCCTACCGAACAAATACATAATTGCGCTCAACAATATGATGGATATGAGTACTAGCATGATTGCTGAGATAAAATCCATCACAATGATCAAATAAACTTATAGACTCAAAAAATAAATATCAAATTCCTCGAAATGGGCAAAAGGGATGAGATGACATTAGCGCAAAATAAGTAATCTTCGAAGTGTGTAAATACCAGTGCAAATCACCATGCACTGTGGCAGGTCCTACAAAATCCGCTCCAACTCTCTTGCGTAACTCAATGTCTGATTGATAAGCTGCCACGAAGGAATTTCCTTAAAAGATACAGATTTATTCACTTTTGAAAATATACGAAGCTGCTCTTGATTTGCCAATTGGGATGCTCCTGCATTTGAACATATAACATATGTAATTGTTCAGGCTCCACAATACAACTTTTATGTGGATAAATTCTTCACACTTTGAAGCACTTTTGCAAGCACGAGGTTTCTATACTGAGCACACCTTGCAAAGTGTGAACTCAGCATAGTTACAGCAAGGGCCAAATGACACATAGATGTGGTAAGTGTAAGTTTAACATCAGTCCGTGATTCTAGAAGAAAAAAAAACAGTCATAATAGTTGAAGAGGACATAGATTGGCAACTCGATAGAAGATATTTTATGAGATCCTTCAAAGATCTGAATCGATACTGGAGTGGATATTGTCTTTTTGACTTAATTAGTCCAACGAGAACAGAATTCCAGGTAGAGAAAGCCAAAATCCTCTCATAATATTCACCTCCCTGATATATACCGCGAGTTCTTGGTCATAGGAGTAGAGCAACATTTGCCGTGCGTCAATAATTGGCATATGGTCATATGCTTTCTTGCTACATCCAGCAATTTCATCACCATTGTTCAAAGACATAGACTAATGTGAGCACACATGAAAGAATCTTTTAAGTTATATCTTTCAAAACTTGTTATGAAAAATAATTACTCCTAAAACTTTCAAAAAACGCAATCAATGGAAGAACTTGATTGGACTAATTTGACAAGTTTTATGACTTGATGGCACATTTTAAAAGTTTTGGGACTTAATTACACTTTCGTGATAAGTAATTGCAGGGAAAAGTGTTTAAAAAGTCCTAAACCTTTTGCATTTGTGCCAATTTAGTCCTAAACCTTTTTTCTTGTGTCAATTAAGTCCTAAACATTTTTATATTATGCCAATTTAGTCTTTTCCGGCCAATTTTGGCCGGATTTTGCTGACTACACACCGATTGGTTGACGTGGCTTGATCAGCCTTGACATAGACAACTTTTAATAATATTTTAATATTTTTGAATTTTTGAATTTATTATTTATTATTTTTTCCTTCTCCTCCTTCTTCCTCCAGCCAGTTGTCGAACCTTGGCGACTAGCCAAAGGCGACGGTCGACGGGGTCAAGGTCGACCTTGCCCTCGCCGCCCAGTGCAAGGCCGCCCTTGCGGCCATTGGCGAGGTGGCTGGCGAGGTCGACCTCCCCAACTGTCACCTCCGGCCGGTTGCCGAGGTCAAGCGATCGGCTGGAGGAAGAAGGAGGAAAAGAAAAAAAAAGAAAAAGAAAAAGAAAAATAATTCAAAAAAACTAAAATATTATTAAAAGTTGCCCAAATTAGTGCCGATTAGGTCACGTCGGTCGGCTTGTGTCCAAATCAGCAAAATCCGACTAAAATTGGCTGGAAATGATTGAATTGACACAACATAAAAATATTTAGGACTTTATTGGCACAAAAAAAAAAGGTTTATGACTAAATTGAGACAAATACAAAAGGTTTAGGACTTTTTTAACACTTGTCCTAGTAATTGCATATTTTGATTTTATGACTCAATTACTCTTTCTTAACAAATTTTGGGACTTTCAATATATTTGTCCCTCTCTTTTTAGTGTAAATTTATATATATATATGTGTGTGTGTGTGTGTGTATATCTTTCACTAGCAGGATGTTCTCGACTTTATAAATTTATTATATATATAATACAAGGGTCCGCAATTTAACAGAGAAGACTAAGCACAAAATGAAGAACCGTATGAATTCAATTAGTGAATGTACAGCTTTTTAGTAGTGGTTTAGTCAGTGTTTGATCGAGTCAGAAATCATTACAAATTGCGCTAATATTTCATTGAGGAGAAAAAGAATCGTAAAGTCAACTGCATTTATTATTGGAGTCGTTTAAGCAAAACAGACCAGACGAATTTTCAATTCACGATGTAGCTGTGCACTCGAATTTATTTTCCAAGTTCTATCCAACTTCTCTGGAACCTCATAATTCTTTAAAGGGAGCTAGAGAAGATCCGAATGTATTGAAAGCAAAAGAGTGTGGACCAAGAAAGAAAAAGGTACAAATTTATCAAGAGAATTTCAAATCCGAAATGATATAACTAATTCGAAACTGACACAACTTGATATGTTGCACTCATTGTAATAACAAAACGAGGGTCATAGAGCGCGCTTGTAGCATGAAACCTTATTTTGATTGACTTTCTTTCATTAGTACACAGTAATCCTTGAATTACTAGCACCCGTCTATCAGTTTAAAAACAGAAGTGAATAGATAACCCAATTTTTATAAACCTTTTATGAGCTTCTCTTAACCAGATTACTGCTGATCATGTCCTTAGCTGACGCTAATTTGCATGTTGCGATTTCTAGCAATCAAGATATGTTACATTTCATGCTCATTGTGCCAGCTCGAGCGACAACATACGTCATGACGCTTTGCCCTATGGACTTTGCTCAGCCCGACAATCTCTTGATTTTCTCCTAATAATCAGTCTGCTTTGCTGCTGCATCGGTGAGGTATCAGCTGACCAACGTCCTGCAGCAGGACGTAATCGCCCATTGTTTTTTATTTAATTCGAGATTATCTGGATGCGTGCTTCGAGTCACACTGCAAAAGAAAATCGGAAGATCTTTTTTTTAATGGAGGGCCAAGTGCCACAGCGCATTGAATTAGTTCCGTCATGTATGAGCTATGAAAATCAGCATAAGAGTTGAAGATTTGCCGGAAGTGGCTTAAGGCTGGGTGTGGAGTTAACCCGATCATGCAGGAATTGCCTGGTGATATTTGCAATATGGGAACTTCGAGAGACGAACATCAGCTTCCTCCTACAGTAGGCACGGACGAGATGGCTCCTAAACCAATACATTCATGATCTACCGAAAACAAGATGACAGGGTGTTTTTATCTCCAGCAGGATGGTCATATATCGATCATCACATTCTCGATGTTAAGTAGCCAAAGACAAGAATGAGAAACGACTCTTAATATTACTTACTTCAGGAGCCCCAAACAATTCTCGAGAGGCACATGACAAAACTTACAGGAAAGCAGCATTAGTTACAGAATGAAACACAAGTTGCTCAGAGTACAATAACATGATCTGACTATTTCATAGACGATGACTACAACTATTACTCGACAGTTCCCTGTGAATTTGAGTTGTACTTTGAGCAACTTGTGTTCCATTCCACATGGAAAATAGATGAGTTTCAAGCCTTTGGATCTCTCTGTCATCCCATGAAGTTGCTGGCAAATTCAATGTATCATCTCGTAAGAGATAAGGTTTCACAATTTATTGAGGACTCCTCAGAAGCTTCAGGCATTGGAGCTTCATTATTAGAGTTCTCCCTACTCAGATGTCTCATTTTTCTCTCTTCCTGTTCTTCCGCTGAATGGAAACAAGACAAGACCTATTAGATCATGTCATGATAGAAGTGATTAATTAGAAAAAGAAAAAGAAAATTTTCAATAATCATGAGAGAAAAGAAGGTAAAGGAAATAGAGGCATTAGCTTATAGAATTGTTTGGATGCTAGCGAGAGAAAGGAATATAAAATAATGAATTATGTTTTAAATGTCTTTTTATGTTCCTACAGCTTGAGATAAGATAAGGGTATATGGTGGAAAGAAGAAAGAATTGTCAAAGAATTAAAGAGTGTGTCCGTGAGAGAGTGTGGAGGGGAGCAAGTGCACCTAGAACTTCCGTTTGTATTATTGCTGGATCTTTGTATCCCATCCATGAGAATACTTTGCCATTAAAGGTCAAAGTACTATTCAAATTTCCCGTTTGACATTGGATAATTGGCTGACATTCAGAAGATGCTCTGTGAGAGCGAGATATCTTTTTCTTCTTAACTCCTTAAGGCTATGCGTTCCAGCTGTTATCAACCTTTTTATTCTCGCTTTTCTGCAACCCACTTATCAATGTTATCATTCTTCTTCTTGCTATCCTAAGTCCAAAGGACCAAGTCCTTTTAGCCCAAATTACCTGATTCATGACCTAGTCAACTTAAGGATAACCTGGATTGATTTTTTTTAAAGGATTAATACCATAAAAATTCCAAACTAATACACTTGTAACAAATTTACTCTAAACTAATGCGATTTTTTTATGGTGTTAATCTATTTTTTTAACTAGTTTCACCTAAATAAATATATTTAAGCTTAATCATAATATTAAAATTTTAAAAAATAGGAAACTTGAAGTATTTATAATAAATTATCTTACCCCGACCCAAGTAAATATAGATTGAAACTCGCATTAGCAGAGAGTTCTCCCCAGTACGAAGTCTAGTGCTCTTCGCTTGCTCTTCATCTTGTTTTCCTCCGCTGCATGAGAAAAAGAGAGAGAGAATTTCTTACAAAAGAAATGCTAAGACATTTATATATCAATTGCTTATACATTCTAAAAAATGCTAATTACTCAGTGATCTGTAGTTTACCTGTAGGAAAACCTCCATAATACTCTCTTAACTCTTGGATCTCCTGCAGTCAAAAGGTTTCAATTAATTAGGCATGAAAAACGATTGAGCAATATTCATGTCCCATACCAATGATTTTAATTAACTGGATGTAATTCATGAATTATTTGATGAACTTTTGATGAAAAATGGTGTATGATATATTTTAAGCATAAATGCAACTTAATATCAACATATTATTAGATGATTATAATTATGATATAAACTTGAATTTCAATATTTCCTATAATTAATCAATATTTCTGAAGTGAAACAAATTTATTTTGCCACATAAAGGGCGTTATGATTAAACTAGAGAAACGATGAATAGAGAAAGGAGGGCGGGAAACGAACAATAAATAGCAGTGTTATGGTGGAACAGAGAATAGACAGCACATTGCCAACTATGTAAATCGACCGAAAAAAAAAAGAGAGTAGAAAATCTCGGATTGCTCCATTTGCATAGATATAGATTGGATCCAAAATGCCATGATCACTGATTAGCTAATTAAAAATTCTGTTCAGAAAAATTACGATACTTCATATTATAGAGGAGGTGCCCTGCAGGGCCTTTCAGAATAATTATTGGTCCTTTCTAAGTAAATTGTGGAGGTAATTTATTATGAATCATTACTATAATCCAGGGTCACATGTGCGGCACATTTAAACATTTTACTCACAACATCAATATTTGTTATTGATATATATATTGATAATCTAGGGGTATAGACATGAGATACGCACAAGACCCCTTTGGTTAAGTTTAGTGGTTAATCTATGCAAGCGACCCTAATTTCGAGCAAATTTCTATGGGTCTTAATGGAAAATAGTTCAAGTTGGCTCGATCACAAAAACTCATATCATTTCTTCATAAATTAATGTTATGAATAAAATTTTGAAAAACGATCTAAATATATATATATATATATTAATTAGGAGTAATGTTACGTAAGTTATGGTTTTCCTATATCAAATCTATACAAAGTAATAACATAAACTATAATTATGTTTTAACTAAGTGAGTCCTATTCCAACACCTAACAATATTCGCTGACACATCACTCTTTCACATCAAGTTTCCATTTTCAGTCATTATACTAAATACCTCACATTAATTCTTCTAGCAAGAACTGGAGCGATACTCACATTGATAAGAAAACTCCTCGTCATGACAATTTGCTTCCAATGCTCGTCTTGCTGAAACAAATGTTCATCTCGCGAAAAGAAATGTTCACCTATAGAACTGTCATATTTATAGACTCCTCCAGGTACCGTCTTCAATTTGGGACAACCGCTGACCCCTAATTTAGAAAGATGAGGCATGGCTCCTTCAGCGACCCTCCACTCCTCCAAATTTGGCAGATCATGAAGAACTAGATGCTTGAGTTGAGGGAAGCCTCCTGCACAGCAAACCATTTCCTTTCCCACAAAAGCACTATTCATCAGTTGGAGAACAACCATGTGATTCAATTTCTCTAGTGTTGGCATTGGATCTTCTTTGAGTTGGGAATCCGATAAGACCAGCTTTCTTAGTTGTTGGGGTAGATTCTTATACTCTGGTAACTTCTCTATTCCTCCTTTAATGAATAGTTTACAAGAAAGGCGATAACTTGACATATTACTCAATTCATTTTCAGTGAATGAACGAATTTGGTTTAAGATTTCAAAAGATGAGGATTGAAGATGTTTGAAAGTGAAATTAGCAAGTTGTGGAATTATCTTCAATTGATAAGAACCATACAAGGGGGAGACAATTATTTTTCGCAGATTCTTTAGTTTGCCTAAATCATTCACATTGCAGTATTCCGGATTAAAGTTCCTCAATGTCTGTAGATTCTCTAAAGAGTCCAACCGCAAATTCTTCTGGCCATTCTCGGCAAAATATTTGGGAAGGTGAAGATGCCTCAACCTTCTCATCTTCCACAACACATTTGGCACATTCACCTTGGAATGTTCCAATCCTTGCAGGTCCAAGTATTCCATGCAAACAAGGTTTCCCATGGATTGTGCCAAGTCCTCGAGCACACATCCTTCTAAACTTAAGTACCTTAAATGGACTAGGTCTCCCACTGATTCAGGTAAGTTTCCTATCATACCCTCTAACTTTAGAACTTTGAGAAACTTACAATTGATAATAATATCTTCAAATTGCTTCCACATCCATTCCCTAGAATTGAAGAACATAAGAGCTCGAAGGTGAAGCACAATGTTTTCTTTTTGTCTTACTCGTGAGTCACTCATAAGCATATTGAGAGAAAGCCTTCGTGTTTTCCAAGTTGACTTGTCTCCAATTGCCATTGAAGAAGAAGAAAAAGAATCCTCTATTTCATTGTCCTGTTGATTTTCAAGAATGGTTAGAAACTTCTCCTGCCTAGCTTTGCATATGCACATGTCTCGCATCAAATTGTGGAGGCAGCAACTTTTGATCTTTCCACTCAAGGTGAATCGTACTTGAACCATTCCCCTATTTGCAAACTTCATTAGATATTGCTCTGCGACATCTTCATCATATGGATTGGGAGACACAAAGCCTTCAGCAATCCACATTTGAAGAACTTTCGTTGCAAGGATTTCTGTATTCTCCGGAAAACTACCCAAATAGAGGAAGTATGGCTTTATATGTTGTGGTAAATTGTCATAGCTTAAGGCCAACACTCTAAATATATCACTCTTATCACCAAAATGCGAATTGATGTCTTTGTAAGTCGTCTCCCATTCGGTGTCCACCAGAAGTCCACCGAGCACGTTGACAGCTAAGGGTAATCCTCCACACTTCTCAAGGAGCTTATCTCCTAACATCTTCATGTTTTCATCCATCACTGCACAATATCAAGCAACAAATTGGAACTCAGTAATCATAGGAAAATGCAATTGTAATAAGAAGATAACTTCAAGGACGGATATCTACTTTTAGATATATAAGTACAATGCTACAGTTCTTTATAATCTGTGGTTCATTTATGCATTTGTAAGGGGATAGCCTTTAGGGATTACAACAAAGCTCCTATCAATGCCTCCATCTAGAAGATCAAGAACCCTAAATTAACTAATGGAATGCATTTTCTTTGCCATCAGTGGCTTGAATTAAGTAACTCAAGCAAATGTATGACAACAATAATCTACTTGATGAAGACAAACGAAACAATGGAAGAGATAACTTGAGTGTACTAGTAATCTCTTGTAATTTGAGTGTGCTAGTAATCTCCATTACAACGGAAATAATAGTAAAATCTTAATGTTAACGACCTCTTTTGTTACATGATATTCATGATTTTCTTTATGTTAAGGACCCCTTTTGTTACATGATTCATGATTTTCTTAACAATCCCAACTCTTATTATTGGACCAACTATTCACAATTCCAAAAGGGGTTTACCTCATATGAAGCCTATGAAGAAGGAACATAGCTCAGCTCTCCATCGTTTCATGAATTCCCATCAAAATAGCTTAAATTGTTGGCTATATAAAATCCTCTTCCACATTTTCCATCATCGGAGGAAAGGAAGAATAAAGTTCTGGATTTGTGTTTAGGGGTATAATCGCTAGCTACTAAGCAACAGAAGAAGAATCTCATTCCCCAAATATCAAAATACCGATGGCTACTTCACAAGTCAATTTTTTGAACTCCCTATTAACTATTGATTCACAAATTGTTAAACCTTGTAAAAGGCCAAACTGTGCAATGAAGTACTTTGTATTACACGGTCTCTAAGGCTGCACATGACAATGCTTCTATTCCCGGAAAGAGTTTTTTTTTTTATTTATAGAAATTGTTCTTTTCTATTTTTGCTCCGGGGAACAATTTCTGAGTAAAAGAACCCGTTTGGTAACGATACAAAATTTCTACTCTTGGAATAGAAAAAGAATAGAAATGCATTTGGTAACGCAACAATTTTTTTTTTGTATTTATTCATTTTTTATTCTTGCTCATGGATCGCCACTATTGCCGGCCGCTTGCCGTTGCCGTTACACTACCGCTGGCCATCGACCGTCACCACCAATCGCTGCCGCCCGCCCATCGTCCGCGGCCGCGGAGGAGGCGGCCGGGTGGCCGTGGGAGGGGCGGCCAGCGGCCGTGGGAGGGGGCGGCCGATGGGCGAGCGGCGACTGTCGACGATGACGGTCGGTGGCCGGCAGCCGTGCAGCGGCAGCAGTGTTCGGTGGCGGCGGCCGGCAACCGATGACGGCCGGCGACCGATGACGACCGGCGACCGGCGGCAGCAACTGCGGGCAGTTGGTGGCGGCGGTGGCGGAGGTGGCCGACAACTAGCGGCAACAGCAAGCGATTGACGGTGGCCGTGACAAGAAAGAGAAATAAAATAAAAAAAATTAGCTTATTTCTAGAAATTGTTCCCAGGAACAAGAAGCGACTTTTTTTGCTTCTCGTTTCGCTTTAAATCTATTCCCAGGCTAACTTTTTATTCTCGGGAATAGAAAAACAACTTGGCGTTACCAAATAGGTTTTTGTTCTTTTTTTGTTTCGGGGAACAAAAGAACATAAATTTTGAGGAAAAGAAACGTTGTCATGCTGCCCCTAACTATAATAACCTCTTGAACCACTATAATAATTATAACCTTAAAAAGCCTTACCTTTCGTTTCAAGAGACCCCCTCTTCTTTAGAAGATCCCAGCTCTCCTCGTTCGATAAGAATCGAGGTTTATGGAAAAGACCGTGAGGATCAATATGCTCTGCTACTTCTCTATTGTGAGTTGTTATCAATAGCTTGCTTCTTGTGCCCTTGACCGGGAATGCAGCTTGAAGACTGTCCCATGCCTCTTTGGCCCAAATATTGTCAAGAACCACAATGCATCTTTTCTTTAATTGGATCTCATATAGGGCTTTGAACAATTCATCATCCATCATCTCCTTAACCTTCTCTCTTTGATTAGGGATCAACTCAATAAGAATTTTCACCAAGATATCTTTCGAGTGGTATACTTGAGATACACAAGCCCAAGCGAAACCGTCGAAATTGTTCTTCACTTTGTCATGAGTGAGGACTTTCTTAGCGAGTGAAGTTTTACCCAAACCACTCATTCCCCATATAGTAATAACTCTGTGTTGTTCTCCATCCTTCAACAGCTCCTTCACCAACTCCTGAACACTATCTTCCCTCCCGACAAAATACTCCTCGAAATAGGCATAAATCGGTTTCGACGCTGAAGCTCTCGTGCGTTTGCGTTCGCCCTCATTCACCATTTGTATGCCATGATTCAGCATACTCATTCTCAGATTGGAGACTTTGGATTTTAAGCTATCGATCTCCGTTTCCACCTCATGAACCTGCAAGCACGCGCACTTTGCCACGAGGCCACGGTACGCTTTGACGATATATTGTTCCTTCTTCGGCGCGACTCTGAGGATGTATTCCTCGATGATGTCCTCGGCATGCCAGGCAATTTCTCGGAGTTGTGCGACCCATTCTCCGACAGCTTGGCCGTACTCAACTCTCGCGTCCGCATCCCTCAGCAGGCCCTGCATCATATACAGCTCCTTTTGCAAGTCCTGCACCTTGCCCTCCACGCCCCGCAAGAATCTGGCCTCGTGGGTGAGCAGATTTCCTATTGTCTTCACAACCGACGAAACAGCAAACTCGGCCATTGTTATTGAAGCGCTACTTAGACTATGATCAGTGGAGTTTTCTAATAGAGAATGACTTTGAGAGTTCACTTCCGATGCGTTAACAAGCTGAGAACATACACATAGGCCCGCGGGTTGCCAAGAAGAGAGGAAAGGAATAAGTACTTGGAAAGCTGCATATTGCATCGATAGTTACATATTCTACATCCACCGGCGCAAGAAAAGCACCCCAACGGAATCTAATTAAACTTCTCAGAAGGGGTAAAGAACTTGCTTGACGGCAATCGCTAATACGATGCTTTTGCATCTTTAAATGTCATGTTGAAAAAAAAGCGAATCAATCGGAGTTGGGGCGAGGACGTGTTAGTGAGGGAGTAGGGTCCCGCAACTTGTACATACAGGGTGTTAAAATTGAACCAAAATTTCGTGTAGTTTTGGTTTAGTTTGTATAATAGAAAAAAAAAAAAAAACCTTCTTTTTTTTGTTTGGTTCGGTTCAGTTAATGAAAATTTATCTTCTTTTTCATCCCCTATTTAATTTAGTTCCAGTAAGTAGGGAAAAAAAAACCGAAAAATCAAACCGAGCTGAATCAGAATTTGATTAGATAGAATCAAATAATTATAGAACAGGTTAGGACCAAAGTGAAAAAAAGAAAAAGCGGAACAAAAATGCTGTCATCATCAGTCTTCCACGAAATTCTTTTAAGCTGGTTTCGCGCTCATATTAATAATTCATCTCCCGCCACGACCGTTTAAGTTCTCAGAAGCGGTATCACTCTCGCGGCAAATCACTCGCAGCTCTCGCAAATCCCTGGAAGATCTTTCTTCTTCATTTCCAAAATGCAGAAACCGCCATGGATGAGGCTCCGACGAAGTGGAACGTCACCTTCACGAAGCACCTCGAGCAGGAGCGCAAGCTCTACCGCAGCGGCTTCCTCTCTCTCCACTCCTCCGCAATCGATATGTGAATGTTCTTTCCCTGAATTTAGCTTGCTCGCTCGAACTAGATGGCATCGTCTGGATGCTGCTTGGGATCTCGATCTTGTCAGTCATCGCCGATTGCTCTGTCCTTAGGCTCTCCAGGATTGAGCTTGTTCGGAGTAGATTCGGTCGTTGCATGATTGATTGTCGGATGTTTGACAGGTAATGCTGTATGATGACAGCGAGCAGCTGTTGGAATGCAGGATCTCGAAGAATGATGAAGTTGTTTGTTCTGGTGAGACGCTGACGTTCAATGCTTATTTGGTTGATGTTGGAGAGCCTGAAGGAGGGCAGAAGCCCCTGGATGATACTTATATTCATGACCGAGAAAAGAAAGTTCCTAAGTGAACGGCTTTGCTTCACAGGAACAAGTTCATCGACGTGTCCAATTGCACCGGTATTGTCTGTTCTTGCATATTTGTCTTTCTTAATGCTAGTGTCTCCGTTGGTTTGAAATTCCACAACTTGTACCTTCGCAGTGTTGTGCTCATCATCTATCTGTATAATCGTATAATCCACCTACCATACTTTTTAAGGAGATGAGAAGACCAAAGTGGAGAAGGATAAACAGCAGAGAATCAGCCTGAGCCCACTGCAGAAAATTATTAGAGGTTGGCGATAAAATCCTACATAATCTAACTCTCTCTTAATTGCAAGTAAATGCTGGGTACAAAACTTAGCACGCGTGTTTCTTTTTTTTTTTTTTTTTAAATTTCCAGAATTCAAGAAGAATGAAATGAACAAGTACGGGATATTGCAGGCGAGTCCGAACTCAAGGACATCAAGTACCGCAGGTGAGTTTGGACTCCTGCTGACTCATCTATGCCCATGCCAGGCCGTGTCTTTCTCTTGATGTATCTCCTGGATTGTAAATCCGTTCTTGATTTTCTTTGAGGTACAGTTTCTGCACATCTTGATACAACATACAGAGTCTTTTCAAGGTCAATAAGGATTCTCTCAACTCTAATGCTTTGTATATCAAATCTTTGCAATCACAACGGTTTCATATATTTTCATGGCTTATCTTGAAAATCATTGGAGCTTTTTAGCATACATCCAAACATCTCTCAGAAAACTGGTCTCCATATTCTCTATGCAGTTATATTCGAGAGTGTTATTGTTGTCTCAGCACAGCAGTTGACATGATATTCCATTTGATGTAGATTGGTATGCCTTGTATACAACACACTCTAACTCAAAAGTCGAAGAAATATCATGATGGCTTCTTACGTTGTACGAGCAGTGGATCTATGACTAGGCAGGTCAAGCTCTACAGTCTACATCTCCTTCGCATTTTTACCCTTAGATAATACCTGCTATCTTGTTGGTGAATTAAATTTCATCTCTTCCTTCCTTTAATAGTTGGTTTTCTTCTTCATGACGTAAACCTTTCTCAGCGGATTAGCGAAAACTTTTTGTCAGGACAAATATGGCTTAGATTACCAGGTTTTCTTGTATGACATGAGCTGGAAACTTCGAGATAGCAGGTTCCTGAACAAAGCTGAAGAAGTATGCCCAAGGGAGATGATGGAATTTCCTGGACATTTGGTTGAAGTTTGCAATCGTGAAGCAAACCATGAATCTTTGAGGGATCTCAATGCATGTGGAAACGGCTTCAGTTCTCTTCACGAATTAAATATGCAGAAGCAGCAGCATAACTTTACTACAATTGAATCTGGTGTAGAAGGTACCTGGAATACAGTTCAATTTGATCCATTTCCCGGTGTTCTAATTTTTTTCCTTTTTTTTTCCTGTTTGGTATTTCTGTAGAGGTAATTTGCCTTACCTCCTGGCCTAGAGTCTTGAACTGCCAATAGAATGTCAATATTTTCTCCTAGATTGTTTCTACGTCCCTCGGCCTTATCATTCAGGTGCTCTGCAATTGATGTAATCGTGGGTTACTCCGTACTCGCCAAAATGATATTTCGACAGTGTGATTCGAAGCTTAAAGGACACATGTTCATGGGATATTTATAAAACTCAGGACGATTTCCACAAATTCTTGAACTTGCAGATGCCAAGAGCCAATTCTTTGTTTTTATTTCTAGATAAAAAATTTCTAGTGCTTTGCAGAAGAAAGAAAAGAACAATTTTTAAAGAAAAACATGACTTTTAAAGAAACCCAACCTCAAGTGCTTTGCAGATTATCAACCGCCGGTGCGTAGTTAATCTTCTGTGAAGTCATAATGAGTTCAAGAACACCACACAAGATTGGCCCGATGGTTCAAAGACGGGCAAAGCCAAGGTTCCCTGAACATTATAATGAAGAGAATGATCGAACCTCGAATATTCTTTGCTGGTGTAGTATTGTACGTTAAAAGTCCATTCAGGCAGCTTTCGCAAGAAAACAGGACCAGGAAGTCCCAGTTCTCCATCATTCCCCCCGTCCGCAGAAAACAAATACATCATAGACACCGTTTTGTGCTGGTGAAGCCCAATAGTATCTGCACCAAGAACAAAGGGTTGCCCTGAAGTCGTGAGGATGTACCGACCACCATTCTTTACTGGAGCCCAAACCTGAGCCAGAACAAGCTGCTCAGTGGATTCTTTGAAGTAACGAAGAGCCTGGGTCATCCTTTCTTTGATGATACAGTATCCATCAAGATTTTCAAATGCCGTCAGCCCTAAATATGGCGATGGCAGCTTTTTACGATCACTATCCTCAGCGGGGGCTTTGGTTTCTGAATTGTGACGATCTATATATTCGGAAACAACTTCTCAGTCAAAACTCAGTAGCCACGGCTTCACAGGCCATTGCGGACAGTTTGAACAAATCAAACTTCAAGGAAGAGGCAACTTCATAGTTCAGGACTCTGAATTCATAATTCTCACACAATATATATAGGAAATCAGGTGCAATGGGAGGTGGAAGAAGGAGCAATCCCAACAATAAATTCAAACTCCTTGCTTTGATTCCCAAGCTTTTTGAAGCGATAGAAAACAGAACCGTATCATCAGACCAAATTTCTTGATTAGTCAAAGAGGAAAAAACAGTCAAAATAACATGCAACAAATTCAGATTAGTTCCAAACGAGGAAAAATTTCGACTTTCCAAAAATCGTAAAACCAGAGAAGCCGAAAACCAAGCAAGTAAACGCGGGTGGAGAAATAGTCAACCCTCAATTCTCAAGTCTCAGATGGCCGAAAAAACAGAGCTTTTCAACGACACAAATCCAGTTCAATCAATGCGATCCGCACATACCCGACTCGAAACCAAAAGCGAACGAATTTAAACGAACTCAAGACTGACATGCGACAAACCGAGAGCAATCGGAGAGGCGGACTCCGCTGGCGGCCCGGGTGCGGCGGCAAGCTTGTCCTTGAACCCGCAGGATAAGGCCCAGAGAGGGGAGCTGGGCTGGTTGGAGGCGTACAGGAATGCGCCGAAGGGGAGCTGCTGATCCATCGTTGGCCAGGGACCGTAGACAGTTTCTATGGGTGTAGTCCTCCTAAAAGGTAATGAAGGCGTGCAAAGGTTTCTTCGGATCGAATGGAGATTGTCCCTTGGTTTGACTACAAGACCTACCGCTGAGTCGGGATGAAAGTCAGCCTTAGTGATCCAACAATGCCAAGTGGAAGGCTATTGCTCAATGGATAAAAATTACTCTAGGTTGTTGATATCTTATAATTAACTCTCAACTCATTGATTTGAGTTTTTTTGGGTCAATATTTTAATGGGTTCGAAATTGGGATCCCTTTCGCCGATATCAACAAATGGCATTGTAGTCAGGAGAGATGTGGTATCGATTTTGTACTGCAACCTCCCATAGGAGATCCATCATTAATGGAAACAACATGAGATATACTTTAATGCAGTATGTTATGAGTTGAAATATAATAAATAGACATATTTGATATGTTAGATCCATTCAAATATGGAAAACATAAGTTTAGAAGTTCTTGTTCTTGCTTACAATTTCGATCGATGACCAAAAAAGAAAAAAACATCTATGTTCATTCTTTTCATCTTTGTTAAAGGTGAAGGAGCTTTAACATAATGTGAAGTAGTCATCGGGATGGCAAAATTTAATGTCTTTACATTTGTTTTTTCCTCTCTTTTAAATATACGAGGTCAATTTCCTTCTAGCCTTTTTGGGTTGTGTTTATAAGTTAGAATTGGAATGAGAGACTGTTAACTCATTTAGTAGGTTACTGGTTTGGCAAATAACATAGTTTGCTTATGATTATTTTTTCTTTTTATGATCGGAAAGTCTATCTATGATTAGATGCCTGATATAAGTTTAATCTTCACTCCACCAAGTACAAATGGTTCTTGTGGTTGGAAACTCATCCAAACTTTCACTTATGCCACATTTTTACTTACCCCAAATAAGATTCTCTATTGTAAAATGAAGATTAAAGACTGAATCAAATTCATTCTTCACCGGTCCGATGAAGGGCTATGACCACCAATGAGCTAGATCTAATGCCACGGTCATTGGTCAAGGTCGCCTAAGGTTGCCCTCACCAGTAGGGTGACCTCCGGTGAGGGCCACCATTGACGGCTATCAGTACTAGATTTAGTTTGTTGGCGCGGTAGCCTTTCGCCGAATTAATTATGGTTTTTTTTTTTAATTATATATATTTGATTTTTTTAGTATTATAATGAAAAAATATATTTAAAAAGTTTCATATATTATCTTTTAATTTTAAACAAATAAAATTTTAAAAATTTTATATTACTCACTTAAAGGGCTTTATAAATATGTTTTCCACCAAACAAGTATTTATCTCAAAATTACTTCTGAAAATCTATTTTACCAATGGCTTTTTTATTGATCTAATTCTTTAAGTTAAATTATTTTATATTTTTTCAATCGGATTTCAAAATACTGAATTAAATGCACCGACCTCGTTTCCCGCCATAACATTTCAGCTCTCGAAAGCGGTATCACTTCACTCGCAGCTCTCCGAAATCCCTAGAAATTCTTCTTCTTCTTCTTCTTTATCATCCTCCAAATGCAGAAACCGCCATGGACGAGGCTCCGACGAAATGGAACGTCACCTTCACGAAGCACCTCAGGCAGAAGCGCAAGGTCTACCGCGATGGCTTCCTCTCTCTCCACTCCTCCGCCAAGGTGCGTTCCCTCTCTCTCACTCGCTACTCATCTCCACCATTGATGTCCAGCTCAACTCCATCGGCGAATTTAGTTACCTCCGATTGGGCTGGGACATGATTCGGTTTTGATCGGCTAGTAGTCCATGTGGACACTGCAGTGGTGATCGATTCCCTGAATTCAGCTCGCTCGATCAAGCTAGATAGCAACGGCTCGATGCTGCTAAGGATTTCGGTTTTGACTGTCCTCGCGGATTGTTCTGTTACGTGGTTTTGGTCGTTGTGCTCCCTGCGATTGAGCTTGTTCTGAGTGGATTAGGCCATGCTGTGATTGATGATCGGATTTTTCGACAGGTAATGCTGTATGACGACAGCGACCAGCTGTTGGAATGCAGGATCTTGAAGAATGACGAAGTTGTTTGCTCCGGTGAGACGCTGACTGTAATATATGGGGTTTAAAACAAGAAAAGAAAAGTTTGAAAAGTCAAAAAGGGGAGGCTGAAGAGAACCGTGGAAGCTTCGGCAGTGTTTTAAAAAGAGAGAAAGAGGGAGAGAAAGAGAAGAGCAGCGGACAGAAACAGGGGAAAACGCAAAACAGGGGAGAAGAGAGAAAGAAGAGAAAGAAAGAAAAAAAAAAAAAGGGAAAAAGGAAAAAAATTTGGCGCGCTCGTGACCCGGACGCCTCATCAAGCCGACTCAAGTGTGTTTTGCAAGGCCGGTAAGAAATTGAAGCCTTTAATCACTTGCTTAAAGCAATTGCCGCAATTAGGGCTCGAAATTCGGATTTCATGGGTATTTGTGTGGCGAAGCCCAATTTTTGAGTCGTTAAGCTGTAAATTTTTTTAGAAATGGTACTTTGGGATGTTGTGAAGCTATAGCATCTTTCGGATCGTGATTTGAGCTTGCGGTTTGTTCGGAACGGATTTTTGAAGTTGGAGGCGCAATCTGGTACTGTAGCGAACAGTGGCTTCGAGTCTCTTTTTTTGTTATTTCCGGTACTGTTTTGGAGCGGCCAAGTTGGGGTTGTTGTTGTACGTTAAGAGAGCTTTCTAAAGACTATAAGACGGCTCGAAACGGAATTTTGTGGAGAAAGTTATGGCGTGACGAAGTTGGCGCATGGGCCGCGCCTAGCTGAAAATGATAGGTTTATGCTAAATTGTGAACTTTTGGGGCGCGTAAGTGTCGTTTATCGACTAATAGGCCTAGTATAGGCGAGTCGTTATAAGAATATCATTTTTACTCGGCTTTTTAATATTTTCCCGTTAATTGTTAGGAATCCGAATGCGTCGGTTCGTGTGAGCGACGTAGTTGATTTTTGGCTTTTCCCAGGTGAGTGACACTATTTCTTCTTTGTATTTTAAACTCATGTTTTGAGAAACATGGTGGATTAAATGCTCTATGAGTTGATAAAAAGCATGTTTTGTTGCATAAAACAGAATCGAGCTATTACTGACATTTTTGTTGTTCGAAAGGAATTATATTTTGAAGTTGATTTGAATAGTTGTGTGAAAAAGGGATTTGTGAAAATATTTGTGAAAGAATCTTGAAATGTCGTAGAAAATGTTTTGATATTTATATATATTAAATTTGGAGTTGTGGTATGATTCTCTTTCTGATGTTGGAATTACTGGATGTTGTGATTAGTGGTTGGTGCTCAATGTCTCTATGGACCCTGAGGGGTGTGGGCATGCGCATACTATTCTAGGATATCCTTGTGGGCCGAGCCACCGGCTAATAATATGTGGAGACCTTGCCAAGGGGGGAATCTTGGTCGTCTTGTCACGGGCGTTACGCGTGACCATGGCTAGACATTTGAGCATGAATTGGTCAATGGAGTGGACCATTGACGTGTGATTTGAGTTTGGTCGATGGAATGGACCATCGATGTGATTTGATGAGATTAATAAATGGAATAGACCATTGATGCATGTTTTATGAGATTGACTAATGGATTGGATCATTGGTATTTTGGTATTTGAGTTATGATTATGTATTTGAGTTATGTTTTAAATGTGCATAGTGATTTCTCGATCCGTTTAGAAGAAATGTGTTACTCACTGAGCCGTGGTAGCTCACTCCTCTCATCTAATTGTTTTTCAGGTTCTTCAGCGAGTCACGAATAGGCGTGAGCGTTCGTTCGGGGAGGACTTTTTGGTGGAAATTTTGGGTATGGCTTATGCATAGTGTAGAAGGTTTATGTTTTGATGTTTGTGGATTATAGATATACTCTGATATTGTAACCAAGTGCCCTTTTTGTCAAATATATATATATATATATATGTGGATGTATATATGTTGATATCGGGTTGAAATTTTGGTTACGTTGAGGCTGCGTCCTTTGGAAAAAGGACGGCCGTGTTATGCCCCTTCTTCTTGTGAATCGGGGTGTGACATTTGTTGGTATCAGAGCTTAGGTTTTGATTTGTTTGGGTAGATGTGGGACGATGTGAGATTGTGCGATAGATTTTTTTTAACGCATTCGCCTTTTAGATATTAAGTTGTAGCTCCATTCTTGGATTCAGGTGATCATGCGTGACTCGGAGACACTTGCTTCGCTTCGTAGAAATAGTAAAGGCAAGCAAGTTGTAGCCCCTGATGCTAGAGACACGCCTCAAGCTTCTCGAGGTGCGTCTCTAAGGAGGAGACGGGAAGATCGGTGTGATGAAAGTCCTAACTCGGATGAAGTCAGGGAAGTTAACCAACGGTCGTTTCCCCTAAGTGACTTTGAGCAAGCCATGATTCATTGGTATCGTCAAGCAAAGGAATTGAGTGGAGATGGAGCAACTGGCTCATACACCTTTGCGCAATTCAGAAAGGCGAAACCACCCACTTATGATGGGAAAGCTGATCCTCTTGCAGCTGAGTAGTGGACTAGAAAGATTGAAGGGATCTTTGAAGCTGAAGGTGTTCCCGAGGATAAGAAGGTTATTTTTGCTTCTCGATACTTAGAAGGCGAGGCAGAGCATTGGTGGGAGGGAATGAGGCCAGCTCTTGGAGATAGGGGTGGTGTTATAGCTTGGGAGGACTTTAAACAAGCTTTCAATGCCCAATTCTTCCCAGTGTCATTTCAGACAAAAATGAAGAGTGATTTTATACACATATCTCAAGGCGACTCCACGGTTTTGGAGTATGCAGCCCGCTTTAATCAGATGAGTAGATTTGCTGAGCAATATGTGTCTAATGAGCAAGATAAAGCTGATCACTTTCAGAGGGGGCTCCGGTATGAAATTGGTTCGGCACTCACACCTCTAGCATTGACATCTTATAAAGACGTGCTGGAACGAGCGATCAAGAGTGGAACAAAAGATTCTGGAGCGAGATGTGCAAGGCGTACCTCAGCATAAGAAGTTGAGATTCACTGACTATCAGAATAGCGGCTCTGGTGGCAGCGGAAAGAGGAAAGCTTTTAATCAGCCAGGAAAGCCCAGAATTCAGAATAATCCAGGCCCTTGTACTACATGTGGGAAACGACATAGCGGTCTTTGTTACCGCAAGAGAGGAGCATGTTTCACTTGTGGAAAAATGGGACATATGGCACGTGATTGTCCAACACAAAAGAATGCCCCTGGAGATAGTAGAGTATGTTTTGTATGTGGACAACTTGGACATCAAGCCTATAATTGTTCTATGAGGAAGACCGCACCTCCATTTGATAAGCCACAAGAAGGCCAGCAAAGGCAAAGGATGACTGGGAAAATTTTTACGATGATAGGAGAGGATGCAGCGGCTTCTAATACAGTTGTTGCAGGTAATATTTCTATTGCCTCACAACTTGCTTATGCATTGTTTGATCCCGGTGCCACGCATTCCTTTACTTCCATTAACTTTGCAAGGAAACTTGATATGTTGCCTGAGCTTCTAAATTATGAATTGTGTATCGATACTCCCACTGGTGATTTCTTGATTGCTAATCATGTGTTCAAGAATTGTTTGTTGCGAATTGATGATGTACCATTGCTTGTGGATTTGGTGGAGTTAGATATACGAGATTTCGATGTTATTCTAGGGATGGATTGGTTATCAAAATATCATGCCACTGTCGATTGTTATTCAAAGAAAGTTGTTTTTCGACCTCCGTTCTGGGTATCATCAGTTGAAGATAAAAGTTGACGATGTGCCAAAGACTGCTTTCAGAACAAGGTATGGGCATTATGAGTTCCTTGTCATGCCTTTTGGGTTAACGAATGCACCTGCGGCTTTCATGGATTTGATGAACAGGATATTCAGGCAATTTCTTGACAGATTTATTGTGGTATTCATCGATGATATTTTGGTGTATTCGAGGAGTTTGGGAGAACATGAACAACACTTGAGAGTTGTTTTACAAACTTTGCGTGAAAAGAAGTTGTATGCTAAATTTAGTAAGTGTGCCTTCTGGCTTGATCATATAGAATTCTTGGGTCATGTAATATCAAAGGATGGTATCTCAGTTGATCCAAAGAAAGTTGAAGCAGTTGTTCAATGGAATCGCCCTACCAATGTCACGGAGGTAAGAAGTTTTCTTGGGCTAGCAGGTTATTACAGAAGATTTATAGAAGGGTTTTCTAAAATTGCCAATCCACTTACTCGCTTAACTCAGAAGGGAGTTAAATTTGTATGGTCAGATCAATGTGAGCGCAGTTTCCAAGAGTTGAAGAGGCGATTGGTGTCAGCTCCTATATTAACTTTGCCTTCAGGAATTGGTGGCTTTACAATTTATTGCGATGCATCTAAGGAAGGTTTAGGTTGTGTTCTTATGCAAGATGGTAAAGTTGTGGCATATGCCTCTAGACAGTTGAAGGCTCATGAGAAGAACTACCCTACTCACGATCTAGAGTTGGCGGCGGTTGTGTTTGCATTAAAAATATGGCGGCACTACTTGTATGGTGAAAAATGTGAAGTCTTTACCGATCATAAGAGTTTGAAATATATTTTTACTCAAAAAGAACTTAACATGAGGCAGAGGAGATGGCTAGAACTTCTGAAGGATTATGATTTATCCATCAATTACCATCCAGGTAAAGCTAACGTGGTAGCTGATGCCTTGAGTCGCAAATCCTCTGAAAATATGGCAGCATTGCTCACTTCTCAAAAGCCTATTCTTGAAGATATGAGAAAGCTGGACCTTGAGGTTTTGGTCCATCGACTTGGTGTTCAATTAGCTAATATTCGAGTACAACCGACATTGATTGACAGAATCAAGGCTAAACAAAATAAAGATCCTCAATTGGAGAAGATCAAAGAAGGCGTAGAAGCTAGGAAACAAGATGACTTTAGTATCCATGTAGATGGGTCATTGAGGTTTCGTGGTCGATTATGTGTTCCCAATGATTCAGAATTGAAAAAGGAGATATTACAAGAAGCTCATAGCACTAGATTCTCGATTCATCCGGGAAGCACCAAGATGTACAGGGATTTGAGAGGAAATTTTTGGTGGATCAATATGAAGAAAGATATTGTGAAGTTTGTCGACCAATGCCTAGTTTGCCAGCAAGTGAAAATTGAGCATCAGAAACCAGGTGGCCAGCTACACCCACTTGAAGTACCTAAATGGAAGTGGGAGCATATTACCATGGATTTCATCGTCGGCTTACCGAGGACGCCTAGTGGTAAAAATGCCATATGGGTGATTGTTGATCGATTGACTAAATCTGCACACTTTTTGTCTTATCGATTCGGTCTTTCGCTTGAAGACATGGCGAAGCGATACGTCAATGAGATAGTGAGACTTCATGGAGTTCCAGTGAGTATTGTTTCCGATAGAGATCCCAGGTTTGTGTCCAACTTTTGGAAGAGTTTACAAGGGGCGTTAGGTACTCAACTCAACTTTAGCACAGCTTTTCATCCACAAACGGATGGCCAGTCAGAAAGAACTATTCAGACATTAGAGGATATGCTACGATCTTGCGTTATTGACTTTGGTGGTTCGTGGGATGAACATTTACACTTGGCAGAGTTTTCATATAATAACAGCTATCATTCTAGTATTAAAATGGCTCCTTTTGAAGCTTTATATGGACGTAAATGTAGGATTCCTGTTTGTTGGGATGATGTTGGTGAGAAAAGATTAACCGGCCCTGAATTCATACAACAATCAGAAGAGAAAATCAGACTCATTCGAGAGCGTTTGAAAACAGCACAAAGCCGTCAGAAAAGTTATGCAGACCTTAAGAGGCGTAAAGTAGAATTTAATGTAGGAGACCATGTATTCTTGAAGGTTTCTCCTATGAAGGGTGTCATGAGATTTGGCACGCGTGGTAAATTAAGCCCAAGGTACGTGGGACCATTTTTGATATTAGAAAAGATTGGTGAAGTTGCTTATAAGTTAGCTTTACCTCCAGCATTATCCGGAGTCCATAATGTGTTTCATGTATCCTTATTACGGAAATATGTGCCAAATCCTGATCACGTATTGGATTTTACACCATTGAAGTTGAGAGAAAACTTAACGTACGAAGAGCAACCCATCCGTATTATCGATAAAAAGGATCAAGTGTTGCGACGACGCACTATTCCTTATGTAAAGATCCAATGGCAAAATCACACGGAGAGAGAGGCCACTTGGGAACTCGAGGAAGAGGCAAGGCGCAAATACCCTTACTTATTTCATGAATGAGGTGCTTGTAAATTTCGAGGACGAAATTTTTTTTTAGGAGGGGAGAATGTAATATATGGGGTTTAAAACAAGAAAAGAAAAGTTTGAAAAGTCAAAAAGGGGAGGCTGAAGAGAACCGTGGAAGCTTCGGCAGTGTTTTAAAAAGAGAGAAAGAGGGAGAGAAAGAGAAGAGCAGCGGGCAGAAACAGGGGAAAACGCAAAACAGGGGAGAAGAGAGAAAGAAGAGAAAGAAAAAAAAAAAAAAAGGGAAAAAGGAAAAAATTTTGGCGCGCTCGTGACCCGGACGCCTCATCAAGCCGACTCAAGTGTGTTTTGCAAGGCCGGTAAGAAATTGAAGCCTTTAATCACTTGCTTAAAGCAATTGCCGCAATTAGGGCTCGAAATTCGGATTTCATGGGTATTTGTGTGGCGAAGCCCAATTTTTGAGTCGTTAAGCTGTAAATTTTTTTAGAAATGGTACTTTGGGATGTTGTGAAGCTATAGCATCTTTCGGATCGTGATTTGAGCTTGCGGTTTGTTCGGAACGGATTTTTGAAGTTGGAGGCGCAATCTGGTACTGTAGCGAACAGTGGCTTCGAGTCTCTTTTTTTTGTTATTTCCGGTACTGTTTTGGAGCGGCCAAGTTGGGGTTGTTGTTGTACGTTAAGAGAGCTTTCTAAAGACTATAAGACGGCTCGAAACGGAATTTTGTGGAGAAAGTTATGGCGTGACGAAGTTGGCGCATGGGCCGCGCCTAGCTGAAAATGATAGGTTTATGCTAAATTATGAACTTTTGGGGCGCGTAGGTGTCGTTTATCGACTAATAGGCCTAGTATAGGCGAGTCGTTATAAGAATATCATTTTTACTCGGCTTTTTAATATTTTCCCGTTAATTGTTAGGAATCCGAATGCGTCGGTTCGTGTGAGCGACGTAGTTGATTTTTGGCTTTTCCCAGGTGAGTGACACTATTTCTTCTTTATATTTTAAACTCATGTTTTGAGAAACATGGTGGATTAAATGCTCTATGAGTTAATAAAAAGCATGTTTTGTTGCATAAAACAGGATCGAGCTATTACTGACATTTTTGTTGTTCGAAAGGAATTATATTTTGAAGTTGATTTGAATAGTTGTGTGAAAAAGGGATTTGTGAAAATATTTGTGAAAGAATCTTGAAATGTCGTAGAAAATGTTTTGATATTTATATATATTAAATTTGGAGTTGTGGTATGATTCTCTTTCGATGTTGGAATTCTTGGATATTGTGATTGGTGGTTGGTGCTCAATGTCTCTATGGACCCTGAGGGGTGTGGGTATGCGCATACTATTCTAGGATATCCTTGTGGGCCGAGCCACCGGCTAATAATATGTGGAGACCTTGCCAAGGGGGAATCTTGGTCGTCTTGTCACGGGCGTTACGCGTGACCATGGCTAGACATTTGAGCATGAATTGGTCAATGGAGTGGACCATTGACGTGTGATTTGAGTTTGGTCGATGGAATGGACCATCGATGTGATTTGATGAGATTAATCAATGGAATAGACCATTGATGCATGTTTTATGAGATTGACTAATGGATTGGACCATTGGTATTTTGGTATTTGAGTTATGATTATGTATTTGAGTTATGTTTTAAATGTGCATAGTGATTTCTCGATCCGTTTAGAAGAAATGTGTTACTCACTGAGCCGTGGTAGCTCACTCCTCTCATCTAATTGTTTTTCAGGTTCTTCAGCGAGTCACGAATAAGCGTGAGCGTTCGTTCGGGGAGGACTTTTTGGTGGAAATTTTGGGTATGGCTTATGCATAGTGTAGAAGGTTTATGTTTTGATGTTTGTGGATTATAGATATACTCTGATATTGTAACCAAGTGCCCTTTTTGTCAAATATATATATATATATATATATGTGGATGTATATATGTTGATATCGGGTTGAAATTTTGGTTACGTTGAGGCTGCATCCTTTGGAAAAAGGACGGCCGTGTTATGCCCCTTCTTCTTGTGAATCGGGGTGTGACACTGACATTCAATGCTTATTTGGTTGATGTTGGAGAGCCTGAAGAAGGGCAAGAGCCTCTCGATGATACTTATACTTGCAGCCGAGAGAATAAAGTTCCTAAGCGAACGAATCTGCTTCACAGAAACAAGTTCATCAACGTTTCTGATTGTGCCGGTATAGTCTGTTCTTACGTGTTTGTCTTTCTTAATGCTGGTGTCTCCGTTGGGTTGAAAATTGATGACTCGTGCTTGTACGTTTGCAAATTTGTGCCCATCATCTACCTGTATTATCGTATAATCGACTTGGCTTTCTCTTCAAGGAGATGAAAAGACCATAGTGGAGAAGCATAAACAGCAGACGATCAGCCTAAGCCCATCGCAGAAGATTATTAGAGGTTGGCGATGAATTCCTACATAATCCAATTCTCTCTTAATTGCAAGTAAATGCTGGCTACAAAACTTAGCACGAGTGTTCTTTTGTTTTGTTTTTTTGTTTTTGGTTTTCAGAATTCAAGAAGAATGAAATGAACAAGTATGGCGTATTGCAGGCGAGTCCGAACTCAAGGACATCAAGTACAACAGGTGAGTTTGGACTTTTACCGACTCATCTATGCCCATGCCAGGCTGTGTCTTTCCCTTGATGTATCTCCTAGATTGTGAATCTGTATTGATTTTCTCTGGGTGTATAATTTCTGCATGTTGTTACACTACATGCGGCATCCATTCAAAGTATATTTACTCAAATCTGATGCTTTGTATATCAAATCTTCTCAGTCACAGTGGTATATGTTCACATATTTAAATCGTTTCTCTTGAAGAACATTGGAGCTTCCTAGCATATTTCCAGACTTTCCCTCGGAGAACTGGTCTCTATATTCTCTATGTAGTTACATTCATAAGTTTGTTATTGTTGTCTTAGCACTGCAGTTGACGTGATATTCCTTTTGATATAGATTGGCATGTCTTGTACACAACACAATTAACTCAAAAGTCGAAGAAATATCATGATGGCTTCTTGCGTTGTACAAGCAGTGGATCTATCACTAGGCAGGTCAAGCTCTACAGTCTACATCTCTACTGATCATTAACCTTAGATAATACCAGCTATCTTGTTGCTGAATCATATTTCAGGTTTTCCTTCCATAATTAGTTAGTTTTCTTCTTCATGGTGTATACCTTTCTCTACAGAATAGTGAAATTTTTTTATCAGGATAAACAAGGCTCAGATCATTGAAACCTTTTTTGGGGCCTTTACCAGGTTTTCTTGTATGATACGAGCTGGAAACTTTTAGATAGTAGGTTCCTGAACAAAGCTGAAGAAGTAAGCCCTGGGGAGATGATGGAATTTCCTGGTCATTTGGTCGAAGTTGGCAATCGTGAAGCAAACCATGAATCTTTGAGGGAACTAAATCTAAATGCAAGTGGAAACAGTTTCAGGTCTCTTCACAAATTAAATATGCAAAAGCAGCAGCGTAATGCGACTACCATTAAATCTGCTGTAAAAGGTACCCTGTAATAGAGTTCAATTTGATTTGCTAGCTGGTGTTCTATAAATAGCTGTTTTTTTTCCTGTTGATTCTTTTTTTGGAGGTAATTTGCCTTACCTCCTCTCCTAAAGTCTTGAACTGTCAATTGATTGTCAACATTTTCTCCCTGATTGTTTATATTCCCATCAATCCTATCATTCAGCTGCTCTGCAAATTTATGTAACTAGGGGATGCTTCGTACTCACCAAACTGATACTTTAACACAATGTGATTCGGAGCTTTAAGGACACAAATTCATGGGATGTTTACGATCATGGAATGATTTCCACAAATTCTGGAACTTGCAGATGCAAGAGTCAGTTCGTTGTTTTTATATGTAGCTAACACTTTCTTCATTGACCAAATATAGACAGATCACAATTGAAAATCATCTCTGTTATTTATATCATCTTCTCCTTTTCTGTTAAGGAGTGAGATTCCCTTCTCTTCATGTTTTGCATGATCTATGATAATTACCTGATTCTGCAATTGTGATGCACTGAAACATGTATTCATTAGTACTCTTTCAGAAGAAAAAAATGGCCAGATGCATCAGATTCGGGCAAAGGGGAGTATATTAGATGCTGCAAAATCAGGCGTAACAGGTCAGATTTTGCTTGTATGCATGTTCAGTTTGCTGAGAGTGTTTGCTAGTTGCCTTGTTTCTACATTTGTTGCACGTTCTTATGTGATTATGAACTCACATTTTTTTTTCTTGGTGAAATCAAAGTTGCCCGTTAGGAAACTTTCGCACTTGTCATAGGCAAAACTCTATACTGCTTAATGAGATGGATTTTTGAAATTCCTTACACATGACAGATATCGCACTTGAGTTAAAATGGAAAAAATGTTCAGTAGATAGAAGATTCACCAAATTAAAAACCATGTATAAAGGTGCTGGCTTTGTGCTTCAGAGGTGGTCTAAGGTTGTCCTTTCACTTGGAAAATCCGCAATTTACCTTGTCAGGTTATGTTCTTGATATTTTCCTAGCTCTAGCACCATGCTTTAGGTATTGAAAAATGAGTCCCATTTAAGAGAACCCCATGCAAAAGAGGAGGGCATATGGGCTAAGTTACATGGATTCCTCAGTGTATTCGTTTATGATTTTTACATTTTCTATTGAAGTTTTCATTAACGAGTTGGTTGCTCGTTCTACTTCCCGATAGATTTTCTAATAAAGTTTTCATTATGTAGCCAGTTATTGTCTTGATATGACTTTGTATTTACTGCCTCCTTTTAGCTTGAGGTTACTACAATAATGAAATCAATAACAGGTCCACTATTGTCCTTCAGCCATTTTTGACACCCATGAGCATGTGAATGTTCTTTTGTGGGCTATGTGCTCCCGCTGGTTTGTATTATTCTGGGCATGTCCTTGGAAATTGACATTTTCCTGTCATGTAGAATGGCAGGTTTTGTACACAGCACAAGTAAATCAAAAGGCCAACCATGATGGTTTTCTGCAGCTTGAAGTTCACGGATCTCTAGGGAGGCAGGTCATTTCGAGGCGCTTTCACGGATGTTTTCATTAAGCCACTTTTTTTTTCATGAGCTGGGCTGGCCACTTTGTTTGCTGATCCAACATGAATTGCTTCTGTTTTTTGGATAGTAGTTCATTCTGTGCCCCAAGTGTCACACTAATTCAAGTGCATTTCATTACCCAAAAAAGTTCAAAGTTCTTTTATAGGTCCTGGAATCACTTTTCTGCTAATTGTTTTCTTCCCCTCGGATTGTTCAGGTCACACTGTATGATGCTAGTAGGAAAATCTTGGTGAATAAATTTCTTAGGAGAGATGAAGTGTTGGGAACTGGAAAATCTCTGGTGTTCGATTCTCACTTGGTTGATATTGGGGAGCATGTGGTAAAAGAAAAGGGGCCAATGGGTTTGAATGACCTTGAACCATCTCACGCTGCTGGAGAAACGAGGACAGGCCATGGGGAAGTGGATGGTGCTAAAGTTGATCAATCAATCCTGGGAGGTTTGCAGCATTATTGATTCATCCAATGCTATTTAGATGTTTCAATAACTTCATTGTAGATGTAGTTTTCCTTGATGCATCCTGTTTGACTAGCTATGTCCTAGTGAAGTACTGAGGAGGTTATTTAGGTGGAGCTGTGGGTGTTAAGATACAATTGGAAATGAATATGTTGAAAGAACATGTTAAGGGAAAGTTGCTACCTTCCTAAACTACTAGGGGCACTTATATGAGGAGGATTGTACACCTGATATTGTCACCTCATGATGATTCGGAATTGGAACATCTAATTCTTTCTTTCATAGATATTAATTCTATGTGCCTCAGTTATTTGATGCCTAATGCTTGACCTTTGGTTATTACAGTACCCTGGCATAAACATGGAGACAACACTTCGGGGAAGGTTCATCCAAGGAGAGATTCAGATTCAAACAGTGGAATATCTGTTATGAAAAGCACAGATTGCATCAGGAGAGTTTCCTGAGACCAAGCCTCTACGTGATGGTGATTACTCTATGGAGAAATTTCTCTATATTAGAATTATCTTCTGCCTTTTGATGTTACTATCTTTCGCATGTGTAGTTAGATTTAGGCACAATGAAAATAATTTTATCTTATTCAGGTGCATCAAATAATTTACAGTAAGCCTTGTAAAGCCCGCAAAATCGATATATTGTTTCATAGACCTGCTCTAGAAAGAGAATGTCATCAATTAAACTTGGGATTGGTTTTATTGATTTTGATGCACCACTCACTTCATTTTGAATTTCTTTGAAAGTTAATTCTCATGTTTATTGGAGGAACCTATGTGTGTTACTACATCTTGCAAATGATCCCTTGGAATCACATCGTTGCAGCCTGTCAAATACTATCTGTACTCCGAAAACCATTAGATCAAGTTGCCATTGCTGAAAATTCATATGAAAGGAAGGCAAGTTTTGCTTCCCTAACGAAGGAGCTTCAGGATCCAGAGAAGTTTTGTGATGGAGCTCAAAGACAAAGAGCGCCAGCTGCTGAGCTGGCTTCAGTGGAGAATGTGGACACTGGAAATCTGACTGATACTACCAACAATGAAAAGTTACCTGGTCTAATGAAGTCTAAAGGTTGGTTTAGTGCAATCTCACTCACTTCAGCATTCTTTTATTTCTAGTGTTAGCTTTGTTGCAATATATGTTTCGTCATCTGACATTGTAAAATATAATCAGAATTAGCCTCCGAATTCAATGAATCTTACTTGATGGGGGACTTTGCAATTGCCAACTCGCAGGTATTTCACAGCTACTTGTCCTGCTCTATTTTCAGTAATCGATTCTTTCAGCTCTATTTTGACCCGTCTGTGGCAAGATTGTGACTCTCAGCATCAGGAAATTCCATCAGAACTTAATGAGTTTTGTTGTTTGATGTAACTCTTTCGTCCAAACTACTGGCCAAACTGAATTAAATTAGCAGCAGGTAGCAACTGCTTGCAGGGAATGTTCAAACTAGATGCATGAGGACTTGCTTGAATTCTCTAATGCATCCCAGTCCAAAATCTAGCTCTTTATTTACCTTGAGGACATTCTCAATTTCACTGAGTTTTGTATGACTAGCATGTACATCTGCTGCAATTAACGTTTGCAGCCTTCTCATGGGCAAGCTGATCCCAAGTGCTGCAGTGACAATCTTGTTTCTGAAGCATCGCTTTCACACGGTTCTCACAGCGATGCTAGTGATAAAAGAATGGACCTTGAAGGAGATAGAGATCCATTGATAGTGAAGGCTGAGTGTCCCAGTTTTGATCTAGGATTTTGAACCATATCCATTGCTCAATCAACAATATTGCTACTGTCAAGCATCTGGATGGAGTGCGCAAGAATTTTTGTGCCTGTCACACATGAAATCTGTACAGTCGAGCTCCTGTTTCTATGTGAAGCGTTCTGGTGACAAATTCATTTGCAGCTGTCTGATCGGAAACGTTTTTAGTTATACGACATAATCAATGTATTTCCAGTGATCTTCAATATATTCAGGTACACTTTCGATGCACAGAAACTCATATATGGGTCAATCCGGTTTCCTTTATCCCCTGTTCTTCTTAGTTCTCGTCCAGGAACTTGTACAACTTGCTGTCCTTTCTTGACTTCCGCATGCTAAGCAAGGCCTTGAAGAGACTTTTGTTTTTGCTGGAATATAGCTCGATATCAGTTCTTCTGTTCCTCTCAACATGAGTAGACATTGAAGTGGATCTTCGGGGCTCTGATGGGTACTGGATGTTCATATGGGCATATTAAGAGACTCGGCCATGAGAGGTCATGTCCGCTAGACATGTCCAACAAAAATAAAGCTTAGTAGCTAAGCTGCACTTAATTTCATTGATGCTTACTCGTTTTTTGGCGTTAGAAGGGTTTGGAGATGTGGATTTATTGGCCAGAGAACTTGAACGTGTGAGTTGAAATAGAAATGGGGAGGTGCGTTTTTCTGGTTAGAAAAAGTGCGGCTTGCATTAGTAGCTTGTCTGACTATGTGATACATGATACAATCACAGGGCATGAAAACATGATCTAAATGCTATGTATGGCAATCTGGAGGGGGTAAGCACACTAGAAGTGCAAAAAAACTTTTTTCGCTCACTCGAGTCACATCAAAGTAAAATTAATTACTTGAGCGACAATTATAGCAAATCATTCTACGTGTAATTTATTGTTTTTTTTTAAAAAAATTTTAAATTTGTGTTTTTATTTTGATTTGAAACTTTTTTTTTTCCACAAGGGTCACCAGCAACCCTCATTGGCTGTGGAACCCTTGCCCTCGGCTGTGAAGTCCTGGGCAAGGCCGCAAGAGCCCCTGCCAACTCCGGGCAACGTCGCTAGCAGCTAGTGAGGACATGATGCCCTCGCTCCTTCAGTATGAGGCATCGGAAATCTAGCTGACAACGTTGGTTACGAAAAGTTACCTAGTCTCATGAAGTCGAAAAAGGTAGGTTTAGCCGTGATTTCTTTCAATTCAGCTTTCTTTCAAATTTTAATGTTAGTTTTCTCATAGTTTATGTTTCATTGTCTACATTGTAAAATTTCATCGAATCATCCTCTGATTTCACTGAATTTCACTCTACGGGAGGGCTTTCAAATTGGCAACTCCCACCTATTCCACGCTACTTGTCCTGTTAAATTTAGGGTAATCAATACTTTCAGCTCCATTTTTGAGCCATTGGTGGCAAGGTTGTGACAAATGACAATAAGCATCTTGAAACGCCATTAGAACTTCATGAATTTCGATGTTTGTTGAAACTTTTTGGTGCAAACTACTATACAAGCAGAAACAAATTAGCTGCAGGTAGCAACTGCTTGTGGGAAACCAAAAGTCTAGTTCTGCATTTACTTAGTGGACATTCTCAATTGCACTGAGCTCTGTATGACTAGCATACACATCTGGTCCAATTATCGCTTCCCGCCTTCTCCCGACCAAGCTGACCCCAATTGTTGTGGCAAGAAGCCTTGCTTCCAAAGCATCTCTTTCATGCAGTTCTTGTGGTGATGCTAATGATGAATTGAAGACCCCTGAAGGAGATAGGATCAATTGAAAGTGAAGGCCGAGTGTCCCAGTTTTGATCTTGGATTTTGAACAATGGTCATTGCTCAATCGACCGTATTAACTACTATAAGAATCTGAATGGTGTGTACAAAAATCTCGTGCCTATCGCATATGAAATTCGTACAGTTGAGCTCTTGTATTTATGGGGAGTGTTTTAGTGCCCAGTCCATTTGCAGGTGTCTGATCTGAAACCATTTTAGTTATACAACATAAACAACGTATTTGCAGCGACATTCAACATATTGAGGTACACTATGTTTACACATCGAAATGGAAAGAGGCCACCCGTTTCAATCTGAGATATTAGTTAAATTAAAGACAAGTGAAAGCATGGTGAAGAAGTTCAGCTGAGGAAGCAGAAATAATTCTGTCTTCTCATGTCTTCAAATATTTATATGGCAGGACAAAGTTGCATCATAGACCGTTCGTTTGTACACAACACTCGTTTGATTCCTATCGAGAGAGATGCTAAAACTTTAGATATTAGATATTCGTTAGATAACACATATCTGGCCATTGAAGGTTGCCCAGTTTTAGCTGTGTCTTAGCATGCAGATCATGTAACAGCAGCTCCTTAGTCAAACTGAGGGAAAAGCAGCCTGTGATTTTGATAAATAGCTGCTTAAGCAATTTTATTGGTCCCTTCCAGGTTGCCTGGTCTTAGCTGTGTCTTGTGAATTGTGGCTTGTGAGCCTATCATTACTTAACTACCGGGAGGAAACAGTATCTCAGCTTTCTAAACATTCTTCAATCTTTACCTTCTCTGTTTGGAATAACAGGCAAGAGTGAACTGTAGACTATAGAGCGGCAACCATCTTCCGAAGGAATTCCTTGTAGAAATTATTTAATTTTATCAGGACTTTCTTTTCATTCTGTTTCTTATTGCATTAAATTATTCTGAAAATCTTAAAGCTAGCTTAAGCTACCATAACAAATACAGCATGGTCATACTTGCGATGCAAAGAAACCGTGATAATGGGTCTATCCGTTTTCTTTCATCCCCTGTTCTTCTTAGCTCTCGTCCAGGAACTTCGATAACTTGCTGTCCTTTCTTGACTTCCGCATGCTAAGCAAGGCCTTGAAGAGACGTTTGTTTTTGCATGAATAAAGCTCGATATCAGTTCTCCTATTCCTCTCAGCATGAGTATATATTGAAGTGGATCATCTGGTTCCGATGGGTACTGGATGTTCATGCGGGGGATATAATGGCGATTCAAAAGAGAATCAATCATAAAAGCTCATGTCCTCAAGACATCCGAAGAACAAAAAAAGTAGTTCTATAACTTGTGATCTTTCTTCATCTAATGGACCAATCTTGTTATGTGCAATATGCATATGGTAGTTAAACCAGAAAATGGGTCATACAACGTTAGCATTTGGACATTTTGCCATTTAAGCCACTTGTCAAGTATTATCGCAGATTCTTGCCGACTTCCTGGTCTTTAGCTTTTGAAACTGAGAGAAAGCTATTAACCATGAGCCAACACCGACATGTTGGTCTTAATAAAACAACAGATAAATCTTGTACAGGGAAGTGTGCCTGGTAAGATATATCGCATGAGGTCCCTCAGAGTTCTTATCGCTAGCAAGTGCTAGGAGACACCTCCAGGGTCTATGAACGTCTCAGACGTCAATAGTCTCTGAAAAACAATTACATTGTTGAAAGTTCTATTTGTTACTTTGCGATAAATAAGTTGATAGGACAAGGGATGGTTGTTCTCCTTGCCATTTTCCATACTTTGGTCAAAGCAAGATTTCTTCTGCTGTTTAGAATCTCTCTTGCTCTAGTAATTAGTTTGTCACAATATGATATAATCTGGCACATTATGGAGTTTATCTGGAGTAATTTCACATTTTGAAAAACTTGATTCTTCTTGATCAGTTGCAATCTATTAGACCCAGCACATGGTAAATCAGAGGGTATGCAAGCCCTTCCCATCCTAAACACTACGAAACAAGGAAAACCTAGTTATATTGCACAACTGTCGAATGCAAGAAAATATGAGCTCAACCGCAGATGCTTCCTCAATCTTGTCAGCCAGGAGACAGTTGACCTTATAGGTCATGGAGCCCAAGTGATCCACATTGATTATGAAAGCTTTCGTCGCAAAATCTTTTAAAGTGTTCACCACTCCACAATATTGTCAAGGCAATTTACCAGATGTGCAACAGGAAGAAATGCTCAACCTGGTACAAGACAATGAAGTGAAAACCTATTTATCTCACATTTGTAGCTACGTACTGAAGAAAACTATAGGCGTATTATGAAGTACCTTCAGCTATCCAGAATGTTCAAGCTCTCTGTTTCATGGAGAGCTCATCATAATTCGAAGCTTCCTGAGGAGTGGAAACTGAAGAAGGCAACTGGAAAATCCATTAGCTTCACCTGTTACAATGAAAATGCAGCAAACAGATTCAAATTCACACCCTCGTGCATTGACTGTCATTATCCATTTCCATTGAAAATATACAGACCCACTCTTCATTTGCCACTTGGGATGCTCCTGCATTCCAAAAGATAAATATGTAATTGTTCAGGCTCCAAAATACAGCTTTTACGTGGATGTATCCTTCCACACACTATGAAGCCCTTTTTAAAGCACGAGGTTTCCATACTGGGCACACCTTTCCAAGTTCAAACTCAGCAGAGCCACAGCAAGGGCCAAATGACACATAGATGTGGTAAGTGCGAGTTTAACATCAGTCTGTGATTCCAGAAGGAGATAAACAATCATAATAGTAGAAGAGGACATAGATCAGCAACTCAACAGAAGAGATTTTATGAGACCCTTCAAAGGTCTGAACGGATACTGGAGCGAATATTATCTTTTTGACTTAATTAGTCAAGTGAGAACAGAATTCCAGTTAGAGAAAGCCAAAATCCTCTCATAATATTTACCTCCATGATATATACCGCGAGTTCTTGGTCACAGGAGAAGAGGAACATTTGCCAGGCGTCCCCGATTGACAAATAATCATATGCTTTCTCGCTACATCCAGCAATTTCATCGCCGTTGTTCAAAGCGAAAGAGTAATGCAACCACATGTAAAAGAATCTCCAGAGTATATCTTGCAGCCTTACATGTAGGAGACGAGGATACTGATAACAACAAAAAATACAGGAGACTGGGAGATGCAAAATGCACTGTTGTATTTCTCGTCATCGTTTGTCTATATATACAAAGAAATCAATTGCACAAGCCGAAAGCAACACGCCGATTTCAGATTGATGTACCCCAGTTCCTACTCCACATCCGCATTTTGTCAAACATCTGACCAGCACTATGGAAATGATCGGATCTCCTGTCCTCTCCTGTCCTCTCCTCTCCAATGCAGCAGCTTCCAACGATGACTGTCTTCAACACCACGACAAGCGACGACTCTTATTTCTTCAGATGCCTCCCCCATCCAGCCTTCTTTTGGAGAAGCATCGAATTCCCTCCTCCTCCTCCTCCTCCTCCTCACGGCGCTCGCGAGAATTTTGCAGTCTTCCATAAGCAAAGTTGCTGAGTTCTCTCAACAGCGAACGAAACAACAGATTCCCCCTCCCCCCCCCCCCAACTGATTTGGAAGTCCTCAGGGATGAGAGAGAGAACGAAACGAATGATGATTTATGATGGAAAGAAGACATGGAAAATAATTTGTCAAGAAATGCCATAATAATACTCTCTATTTTCACTTACAGATATTTTACTCTCATCAATTATATGCAGCATTGTGGTTATTCATCAATTCTTTCATTTTCCACATCTGCTAATTATTCTGGGGGGCCCACCGCCCTAACAAGTGACAACCCACAAGCTCACGCGCCCCTCCCTCGACTCTCGCCGCTGCACTTCTTGAACTCCCTGTTCATTTCTTCCAAACCGTCATATGTAGAGACATGTGAAGGTACCACCCTCAATTTGTCACAAAGGAAGATCCCTAATCGAGAAAGAATAGGCACGGCTCCTTCAGCGGCCCTCCACTCCTCCAAATCAAATAATCCACCAAAATGTAAATGCTTGAGTTGAGGAAAGCCTCCTGCCGAGCAAACCATTTCCTTTCCCGTGAAAGCAAACCCAAGCATGAGAAAAACTAAGTGAGGTAATTTCTCCAATATTGGCATCGGATCTTCTTCGAGTTGAGAACCTAGTAAGACCAGCTTCCTCAATTGCTTGGGTAGACTTTCATGTTCTGGTAACTTCTCTATTTTTCTATAAATGGATAGCTTACAAGAATAGGGATAGTTTGACATTTTATTCAATTCACCTTCGGTCCATAAAAAATGGTGATTGTCGAAATAAAAAGACGAGGATCGAAGATATCTCAAATTGAATTCAGCAAGTTGCGGAAATATCTCTAGCTCAATAGGATCATCCCGAGCAAAGACATTCAATTTTTGCAGATTGGTAAGCTTGCCTAGATCGTTCACATCACATTTCTTCGGACTGAAGTTTCTCAATGTCCGTAGATCCTTTAAAGTGCCCAACCGCAACTTCTTCCAGGCTCCATGGAATTTCTTCTTGACATCAAAGTAGTAAGGAAGACGGAGATACCTCAACCTTCTCATCTTCCACAACACATTTGGCATGGAAAGTGTAGTATCTACTCCCAAGTCCAAGAATTCCATACATAAAAGGTTCCCCATAGATTGCGGCAAGTCCGAAAAGTAGGTACCTTTTAAACTTAAGAATCTTAAATGGACTAGATCTCCCACTGATTTAGGTAAGCTTTCCATCACATGAAGCTTCTCCAGCTTCAGAACTCTGAGAAACTTATAGTCTTTAAAAATAGATTGAAATTGCTTCGACTCCCATTTGACACCTCCGAAGGTCATGAGAGTTCGAAGGTGGACCAGAGTCCTTCTTGATGCTTTTAAGCTTGGAATCACATTTCTATTAAGAGAAAGCCTTCGTATTTTGCAATTTGACTCGACTTTTATTGCCATTGAAGCAGAACAATTCTCTGTCTCATTGTCCTGTTGAATGTTACGAATGCTTAGAAAACTCTCTTGTAGAGCCTTGGAGACGCATAAGTCTCGCATCAGGTCGTGGAGGTGGCAGCTTTTGATCTTTCCACTTAATTTGAATTGCACTTGAACCATTCCCCTATTAACCAACTCCATTAAATATTGCTCTGCTACATCTTCCACTGAAATTTTTCTCTCTTTGTCATATGCATTCAGCGACACAAAGTCTTCAGCAATCCACATGCGAAGAACGTTCATTGCTGGGATTTCTACATCCTCTGGAAAAATACCCAAAGAAGGAAGCATGGCTTTAGATGCCATGGTAAATCTTCATAGCTCAAGGCTAACAATTTTGATACATCACTCTTATCGCCAAAATGCAAATTGATCCTTTCGTGAACCGTACTCCACTCGTTGATAGCCAGAAGTCCACCAAGCACAATGATAGCCAATGGCAATCCTGCACACTTCTTAAGGAGTTCATATGCTAAGTTCTTCATGTCTTCAGTGATTACTACACAATATCAGGCAACAAATTGCAACTCAGCAATAGGAAGATGCAACTGTAATAAAAAAAAATTACTTCAAGGACGAATATATGCTTTTAGATGTATAAGTAAGACGCTATAGTTCTTTATAATTTGTGGTTCATTTATGCTTTTGTAAGGGCAAAATAGGACCATAACGAAGCTCCTATGTATGCCTCCATCTACGCCTAGAAGATCAAGAAGTCTAAATTAACAAAATGGAGTGTATCGTCTCTGTTATCCGTGGCTTGAATTATGTGACTCAAGCAACTATAAAACAACAATAAACCTACTTGACAAAGAAATATGAAAGCACGGGGACAACTCAAGTGTGATCGCCCATAACTCGAATGCACTACTAATCTCCCGCACAAATTCTAATGAAATCTTCATTTGTTGCATAACAATTCACGATTTTCCTTTTCAGTCCCTCCTTTTATTGTTAAGCCAACTATTCACAAATGCAAAAATGGTGGACTTAAGATGAAGCCTATGGAAGAATTAACATAGCCAAGCTTCGCATTATTTCATGAATTGGATCAAAATTGCTTATTATGTTGGCCTTATAAAAGCCTCTTCGATATTTAACCTCATTAGAGGAAAGGAGGAACAAAGTTTTGGATCTTGGTTTAGTGGTATAATTGTTAGCTATTTAGAAACAAAAGGGGCATCTAATTCCCCAAATATTGAAATTATGGTGCCTAATACTCGATATTTCAATCATTTGAATCCCTTGTAACTATCTATTCATAAATTGCTTAAGTTTCCAAAAGGACAAACTGAGCATTGGAGTACCTGGTATTTGTCCCTTTGTCTCTGACTGTTTTGCAATATCTTCTACAGCTTGGCCCGCAATAGTATCTTGACCAACTTGAGGTCCATCGGAAGAAATTTCAACTACTGCAATGATAAGCGAAGCACCATAAATCAGAATCAAACGGGCAATATCTTGAAGCTACTATATGTTAGGATAATAACATTAGAGAAGTCTCACCTTTTGTTTTGGGAAATGCCCTCTTCTTTAAGAGATGCCAGCTCTCTCGATCCGATAAGCATTGAAGTTCATGGATCCCTTGAGGATTGATATACTCAGCTACATCTTTGTTGCGTGTCGTTATCAATAGCTTGCTTCTTGTGTTCTCCACCGGGAATGCAGCTCGAAGAGTATCCCATGCCTCTTTGGTCCAAATATCGTCAAGAACCACAATACATCTCTTTTCTTTTAGGGTGTCGTATAGTTTTCCCAACAATTGTTGATTTATCATATTCTTAATACTCTCATCTTGATCAGGAATCAATTTAACGAGAATTCCCACCAAAATTTCGTTCACGTCGTATTCTTGAGATACGCAAGCCCAAGCGAAGTCAGTGAAATTTTTCTTCACTTCAACCCGAGTGAGGACTTTCTTAACGAGTGAGGTTTTACCCAAACCACCCATTCCCCATATAGAAATAACTCTGTACTGTTCTCCATCCTCCAACAGCTCTTTCACCAACTCCTCAATACTATCTTCCCTCCCAACAAAATCCTCCTCGAAATGGGAATAAGTACGTTTCGACGTCCAACCTCTCCCCCGTCTGCGGTCGCCCTCACTCGCAGGTTGTGCGCCAAAAGCCAGCATGCTTGTTCTAAGATTGGAGATGCTGGACTTTAAGCCCTCAATCTCTGTCCCCACCGCATGAACCTGCACGCATGTGCACTTCGCCACGAAGCAAGCACATGCTCTGGTGATGTATTGTTCCTTCTTCAGCGCGACTCTGAGGGTGTATCTCTCGATGATGTCCTCGGCATCATAGGCAAAGTCTCGGAGTTGTGCGACACATTCTCCAACAGCTTGGTTGTGCTCTCGTCTTGTATCCGCATCCCTCAGCAAGCACCGGATCAGCCTCAGCTCCCTATACAGGTCCTCGACCTTGCCCTCCACGCCCCATAAGAATTTGGCCTCGTCGATGAGCAGGTTTCCTATTGTCTCCACCGCGAACGAAACAACAGACTCGGCCATTGGTATTGCACTGCTCAGACTATGATCAGTGGAGATTATGGCAGAGATTTTGTAAGTGCTCAATTACTAGCCGCTGTTGGTCTTGGGTTAGAGTTAAAATACGCTGTTCGAGAAGAAGCTGCTATTTCATCCGTCCTGTGACATCGGGAACGAAATTTTTTTTGGTTTCACATAGGCTAATCGCAATATTTCAGCATCATAATTTTTTTAAATTGATTTCAGATGGTTTCACATGAGCTGATAGTAAGAGTTCAGCATGATAATTTTTTCAAAATTGATTTCACACGGTTTCACACGGGCTGATAGCAAGAGTTCAGCATCATATATAATGTATTTTCTGGATTGGTTTCCCATGGGCTAAATCGCGGTAATTCACTCATCATATTTTTGGTTTTGTGTGAAGTCAAAAGGAGTCAAATTTTCATTTAATGTGCAGTCAAAAGAAACCATATTTTCGTTCGACGAGCCCTCATAAGATGGGTTTCACATGGGCTGATAGCAAAAGTTCAGCTTCCAGATTAGTTTCCCATGGGCTAATCGCGGTAGTTCACCATCATATTTTCGTTTTATGTGCCATCAAAAGGAATCAAATTTTCGTTTAATGTGCTGTCAAAAGGAACATATTTCCGTTCAGTGTGCGCTCAAAAGATGGGTTTGACATGGACTTATGCTTCTTTTTCGTTTTTTTTGGTCAGACATGGACTTATGCTAATAGCAACTTTTTTGTTTCTTGTGGTGGGAAAACGAACCATCACGGTTGCGTTATCCTGGTCCGTACCATCCCATGGACGCACCCACAAACCGGCGAGACTCGTAATGTTAATTAAATCAACTCCTCAAAATTAAGAGTAAGATGTGATGATTGTATAATTTGAAAACTCCACATATTCACTTCTCTCATGACGACTCATGATGAAAATAATGAAAATTTTAAGAAAAAGGAAAACCTCATTACTTGAAGATTTAGCAAAGTGCTTAAGTCATTTTGCAGTTAGTTGATACTAAGATGTTTAGATGTAAAATTGTAAGTGCGGTTTCTATAGTGTTATTTTAAAATTTATAATACAAAAGTTTGAAAGTAATAAGTTACACCGAGGAAAACCACACATATATAATCATAGCTTTATAAAATAAAAAAATAAAAACAATTTTGAATACTATAACATGTGATTGCAACATGCTATGTATCGCTGTGTACTAATGGATGATATGTGTAATTTGTATCATCTATTCTTGTAAAATCCTAAAAGAATTGATGAGAGGTACAAGGAGCACTCAGTCAAAACATAAATGTTTCAGGTGAAAATCCATTTTTTTTTCTCTATCTTGTAAGTAACGGAAAAAGCCTATACCCAAAAAGGTACAAGAAGCACAAATTTGACGAAAATGTTGAGACACAAATAGTAAAAGAACACCAAAAATGAATTGCTTGGGCTTACAGTGGTACTATACCAGAATCTCAACATGAATTCATGCATCACAACTCTAAACAAACAATACACATACACGTGCATGCGGTAAGTCACAAACTGAGGAAAGCTTCCACTTGTTAATAATAATCGTTCTAAAGTATAGAAGTTAGCCGCCGACTTTCAGGAAGCGTGTGAACCAATATCTACGTCTTTCAAACCATCCAAGAAAAAAAATGCAAGAAAGCACAACTCATTTCGCCTTAAAAAATGTAAAAATAAAACATCAAAATTTTAAATAAACAAAATACGATGCAATGACTACAACAATACTAAAATATGTAAAATGTCCAAAAACAAGAAAAAATAGAGCACATAAAGAAATTACCAAGTATCAGTTGGTGACTCACTTTCTCGTTCGTCTGAATGTTGATACCTGAAAACAATTCACGAGAAACTTTAATCAAAGTCAAACTAAAAGCAGAATGGATAAAACAAAAATTGTGTATGAATTAGCAGGCAATCCACCGAAATAGATCTATCCAAACAATTCGCTTCCAATCTTATGACCTGGCCGCAAACAATAACTCAGAACGATTATTGCTCAATAATAAAACTGGGATTGGGTCGACGAGCTCATCACCTTCATCCTCCACAGCGAACTCTATATAGGCGATGGCACATGGGCCAATAGCAATAATTCAGCATCGCATATTCGCTTTATGTCCCGCCGAAAGATTCGTTTCACACGGTATAAGAGCGATGATATAGCATCGTCCTTTCGCTTCATGTCCTGTCACTCTCCATGTACCGTCAGAAGATGAGGTTCTCCTGGCGAATAGCTTAAAGACTGCATTTAATTCAGCATTTAAGGAGCTTTTGGGTGAGGCCACCGAGAGGGTCGCTCGATTCAGACGGCAAAGGATTTGGTTCATTCTTAAAAAATATATATATAATATACCCAAAGTTTATTATAAAAGTTTTTTTGGCCAAATACACGTTCAACTCAAAATTTATTTATAAAAAAATTTCAACCAAACATAATTTATATTTTCTCAAATAACTTTAACTTTCGACATTTGCATTACATGCAAAGCTCATTTATAAAGTTGAATCAGGCCGACAATGGGACTTTTGTCTTTTGAGTCCTCAGAAGATTGGTGTCACATGGGCTGATGGCAATAATTCAGCATCAATTATAGTCATACTAAAAGTTAGCACGACCGACTTACTATAAGCAAGTGAACTAATATCTACATCATTCAGACAACCCAAGAGTTAAAAGGACGCCAAAGTAAAGCGTCGAAATTCTAATCAACAAGATATTGATGCAATGGCCATGAAAATACCAGTAAAAAAAAACACAGAAAATAGGAAAAAGAAAAGAAGCCAATTCAACTGGGAAAATGCCACACACGAGCTTAATTTGACTTCCTCCTTCGTCTGAATTTTAGAACCGGAAGAAAATTCGTAGAAAACTTCAATGAAAATCAAACTAAAAGTAGAATGGGTAAAGCAAAAATTGAGCATCAATTAGTGAGTAGTCCCCCCAAGGTATATCTCTCTGGATGATTGCTACCAATCTTAAGATCTAAGTAACACCGATATTGACAAGCGACACGTGATATAACACAACACAACATACCAACACGTCGTTTATCAAAAGAGAAAAAATTCCGATACGTCAAGACACGCCATGTATTAAATAAATATTTTTATACATACAACATAATTTATCATTTTATAATTATTTCAATCAAATTAATTTGATTCAAATTTACAAATAAATTAATAATAAGAAAAGCCTAGAATGAATTTACACTAAAAATATTAATCCATAATTTATTAATATTATTTATTGTTTCAATTTAATAAATTCAACTCCATTTCAACAATTCATAAAACTTTGAGAAAAAAAAAAAGCAAGCAATTCACATTCTAGACCATTGTGTAAGGTGTGTTGGAAGAGAAAAAAAAACTTGGAGGTGAGTTGTGTATCATGGGAAGTGACCATAAGAAGAAAAGAGAAGACTAGTTTTTTTCATTTCCCTGTTTATTATTTTTTTATTATTTCACATATATGTATTTTAACTCATTAATTATTGAAAATTTTTAAAATTGAATTAAGTACGCTCGAATTAATCGTGTCAAAAACTTCGACGTCGTAATTCCGACTCGAATGTCGGAAAAATTAATCGGTGTCCGATTTTCCGATATCATATGGTCGAGATCTAAGAAAGTATCCGAAAGTATCAAAGAGTTGATTATATATTGAAATATTCGACACGACATGAAAATTCTCAAAAAGTATCGATACATTACAGCTTACGATCAAGCCGTTTTATAGTTTAAGACCAAGCCTGAGCTTGTTAACAGAGATGGAATTTGTTTCAAGGATCAACCAGAAACAATAATGACGATTGTTCAATGATAATACTGGGATTGGATCAATGAGCTCATCATCTTCGTGGTCGTCGTCGGTATGTCATTTGTCATTCTCTTAAGCTAACTCGATGTAATAATGGCATATAAGTTAATAGCACATGGGCTAATGGCAACTATTGAGCAGTAGTCCCATCAAAAGATTGGTTTTACACAGCGTAAGGTCAGTGATCCAGCATCAGACTTTTGCCTTTCGTACCGTCAAAAGAAGATTGGCTCGGTATGGGATGATGGCAATAATTCAACGTCACATCTTCGCTATACGTGTTGTCAGAAGATTGCTTTCTCACGGGCCAACAGAAAGCGCTCTCAATTCGTCACCATACTTTTTTCTGTGTCCTTCGTTCCACATGCGCTTATTGATAGCGACATTTTTGCTCGTTGTGGGAAAGCAAACCATCGCAGATACATGTGCCATGAGATATAATATGGCCCATACCATCTAATAACAACACGTATACACCAACCAGACTCGTCCATGTCAATTAAATTCAACTTCACGAAATTAAAGATAATAGTGGTGATCGAACTCGCTCATATTATTTGGAAACTCTATATATGCACTTCTCACATTTTTTAAAGATTTAGCAAAGTGCTACAGTAATTTTGCAACGAGTTGATGGTCAAATGTTTTGACTCTAAAAGATAAATATCGTGGGTGTCTATGAGATTATAATCCAAAATTTTAAAAGCAATGAGCTAGATGCAAAAGGACCACATGTATATAATGCCCATGAAAAGCTCCATCATTGAATACTTTAAACATGTGATTGCAACGTGCTACATACAACTTTGTACTTATTGATATCATTTGTAATTTGTATTTATCTATTCGTGCCAAGTCTTACAAAAGATTAATCAGAGGTTGTTGCATAATTTTTTCTTTTTTCTTTTACAATCCATGCCACGATTATAGAGGACAGATTACCTAAAAGCTCATGAAACCCTCTACAAACCTTCCAACCCTGTTCAGTTCAGATATTTAGTTTATATAATCAGCTTGACCTAGAGCAATTTGCATGAAATTAGTGACATTAATGGGCAATCTCCAAGTTTCTAATGCAAAAAGCTCCTAACACTCCAACCAACACAAGAAATAAGAGAGTTGTTCAGATGATCGAGATTTTGCATTTCAAATGGTTTGAGATTATTAAATTAGAAAGGAAAAGTGATATTACGGAACCCTATTCATAGGTGGTCAATCCACAAAAGAATGAGGATTGAGATTTTAGTTTTGTGCCTGAAAGTTAAGGAGGGGATACAACATTTATTTTCTCAACGACCTTTAGACCGGGGCGTGATGGGAACTATTAATATTTTTTAGACTAACAACATTCGTGGTGGTTGCGGTGACGTTGACTTCAGACTACGTGATTGTAAATGATGATCCCTCTTGTTGAGGGAGGTGAGACAAGCGACTGATTAAGAGGGAAGGGAGATCAGAGTTTCTTTGTCATCTGGGTTACGATCACGTGCACCAAAGCCCAAATTAGTTCCTTAAACTAACCAATTAAAGAGGAAAAATTATTAAAAAAAACTTAAATTTATTACAATTGTGCAAATTCAATTTTAAATATTATTTTTGTTACCAATTCAGTTATAAACATTTTGTATTTGTATTAATTTCGACTAATCTTGATCGGTTGGCCTAATGTGAATGCCGACTAATACTGACTTAGATAGTTTTTAATAAAATTTTCATTTTACAAATTTTTATTAATTTTTTTATTTTTCCTTTTGCTTTTTTTTTCCTTGTTTTCTTTATTTTCCCACAATGGTCGGCAACCGAGCCTCGCGATGTTGGCCCCCTATATGTGCATCGACTTGTCCCCGGTGAATGTCCCCACATAAAATAAAAGCTTGTAAGGCACGCCGTGATCCGTCTCGTTGAGCCGATCGATCTTGCATCCAAGACAATCTTCCGGATACACAACCTAAGCCCAAGCCTTCTTGTCCTTCTTCAACAATGCCCCCGTGTTCTCCGCCATCTTTGCTCCCACCTCCTCGCCGCTCTTCCCTTACGACGCTTTGTTTTTTTTTTTTTTTTATTGGAGGAGCGAACTGCGTAAACGACAAACCAAAATACGGAGCAATGGTTGACTCAAAGATGGGACCAAAATAAGAAGCGGAGATGGCGACATGGCAAACATGCGAATGCCTTGGTGCGGTGGACACAAAGCCGTTGCCACGCGGAAGCGGGTTTCTTCCCGCAACTTGAAAAGATCTCGAGACATGGCCGCGGGTCAAGGCGGCTATGGCCTTGCCCGTGGCCGGTGACTATAGGGAAAAGAAAAGAAATGATATGAAAAAAAAAGAGATAGAAAATAAAAACTGAAATAATTATAAAAAATTATTCGCGTCAACACCGGATAGACGCTCAACATAAATAAAATTAATTGGATAGGATGAATTAATACAAATGCAAAAAGTTTGATAAAGAATACACGATATATTTGCATGTAAGTTAATTTCAATATTTGAAAGTTTTCGGTGGAAAAATTTATCATTTATTGCGCAATTAGCACTCTTTGATAAGATCTTTATAATTTTATAAAAGGCTCTCAAAAGTAGAAGAGGAGGGAGGCTCCCTCGCTCCCTCTCAGTGCTTCCATTCGCATGCTTAGAAAAGGATTCCATAAGATTACGATGTGACCTCACATCTGCCAAATTCAATAATTCGCATAAACAGTGGGTGGGTGAGAAAAAGTTTGGCAGATAAATTACGACTTCCACGAGAAACACTTCTGCCTAGACAACTGTAAGAAAAAGGTGTGAAGAAAGACCAGTGCACATGGTAGGGTAGTCAATAAACAGAAATTGTCAGAAAGGACATGAGCAATCGCAGGCTCGCAGCTAAGAATTTATGGCAGGGATACTATGAAGAATGGCGAGAAACGAGATTCACGTTTCTTTTTTTTTTTCTTTTTTAGATTCACGTTTTGACCACCAATGCCTTGTCTCTTTTCTTTTTGTCTTTTTTTGGTTCCCCTTTGATGGACAAATGCGCGAAAAATTGCAACTAAAAAATGAAGCACGGGAGCTGAAGAAATTATGAGAAGGAATCTGAGGAGGTGCCTAACTGTTGTTGTCCGTCCCCTTAATTAATATGTATTGAAAAAGCCAATTGGTATTTTCTTAACCACGGTTTTTTTCGTTTTTCTCACTGAGTATATATTTTACGTCTCATTATTCATCTAAATGCAAGAATTGGACTATACAAACCCAAAGCAACATGCCGCTTCTATTTCATGCACTGGAACACTACTTCAACTCATACGAGCATTTTGTCAAACGCCCCCCAGCATTTGCAAAATGCTCGGATCTTTCTCTTCTTTGGTTTAGCTTTGACTTTGACGATGACATCTGCAACGCCACGAGGAATGACTCTCGCTTCGTCTAGTCTAGCATCAGCGTCTTTCGAGAAGCATGGGATTCACATCCCCTCCTTTTGCGTGCCCTTCCCTTTGTCCCCTCGCGAAACCCGCAACATTTTTGAATGCTCTATGAGCAAGTCACGAGATGTCTCTACAGCGTGTGAAATGACAGATTCCGCGATTGAAGCTCACAACGATGAGAGGGAAAATGAAACCAGCAAAATGGGCAAATTCCAGAATAGATAAATTATGATAATGTGTGTGTGAGCTTCGAAACTTTTACATCCAACGGCTGAAAAAACATAATCTAATTTCCAATTCATTGTTGAAAAGAGAGAAGATATGCTTCAGGTATAAATATGATATACTCAATTTTATAAATGATCATTGGGTAAGTTGAACTTGAGGTAGCGGTCTAACTTGTTGCTCGAATTTGAGACCCACATTTCAAAGATGCAACTTTCAATTGAGTGGATCATCAATTCCAATGTTCACAATTCAATTAACAACAAGCGTTCCTTTGTAGGCCCAAATTCTTCAAAGCGATGGTGATTTCCTTTGCTGGAGTATTCTTTTCTTGAAGTTCGATCATCAATTCTTCAACCAAGAGCTTCTCTTCATTTATGTCCAACTCTCTTGACCGATTGAGCGCCCCACCCATGCTAAATGTCTGCTCGTGTTGCCACATACATATGCTGAAAATAATAGATTAAATAAGGTACAGTGCTGAGTGATAGTAAAATGGAAAATTAATGGAATGAAGTCATTTATTAAAATTAAAAACAGTATACTTATCCGTGCTTGATCTTGGCTTGTGTAATTATTTTTTACACTGTCGCGTATAAAATAAAAGTCAGAAACAATTAATGAATTGTGGTGTTTAGAACTTTAAATATCAAAATCACCCTAGTGTGCCGTGGAATTTTGCACGAAAAAATTATCGAGCAAAATTTGATTGCCGATAAGAGAAAACTCAGATCTAATGGCAAGGATTAGTTTGTTGCCTCCCAATCCATGATGCATCTTCTTGCACATCCAACGGCAAAGATGATGCGCCACTTTTTAACCATTTAAAGAGTCACGACAATTCTCTCTAAATGTGGCTATGGAGGTGTGAGATTTTGTGTTTCGAAAAAGATTAAGAATGCGTTTGATTCAAAATTTGAAAAATACCTTTAGAGAAATGCGACGGACTTTAACACGAAGGATTTTCATGGAAAGCAAAAGTAGTTTTTAATCATCACCACAACTTCCCCGATGCACAGATCCAGCACTCACTTTGGAACATGAAATTTCCCCAGTTTTTTCCCCCTCTTCTTCGACTATTATTTGCGCAAATTAAGCTCTCCTTTTTCAATCTCTTGAAGCATATCACAAATCAAACCAGACAACTCCTGGGTCGTGATTCCTTAACATTTATGAAGGCATTGTATCTCCATGTTGCCATATAACGGAGCATAAAATTTATTTTGTATGCATCTGGTATGTGGCGCAAGGTAAATGGACAAGGAACACTTTCCTCACAAAGTATTCGGAACAAAATTGACCAATGGAGACTGTGGATGTTACCAAGGGTGCATAGAGTCGATTCCGCTATAACAACAGGTTAAACTTGATTTTATCCCGGTCTACTCATGATATTAGAATGATTAAGAGCAACGCATGCATTTTTCGTGTTGTCCATCTCCATGTGAGAACACTAATTTCGATATTCGCTTCTTCCGAGCAGATAATATTAAGGAAAATATCCTACTGATCAAATACAAGATCATATTCAACTAAATGACATGGATGTGAGTATTAACTTGATTGTTGATATTAATTCCATCACAATGACCAAAATAAAAGTTATAGACATTAAAGAGTAGGGTTAGTACCCTAAAAAATCCCTAACTGATATACTTGTGGTAAATTTACTCAAAACTAATTTTTTGACCATGAAAAATCTCAAACTAATACACATGTGACAAATATACCCCAAAATACCACAAAAAACCTTAAACCTAGATACTTGTAATAAATTTACCCTGAACTAATTTGTTTGACCACTAAAAATCACAAAAAAAGATACATTTGTGATAAATTTACTCTCCGTAAATTGGATTGATACCACAAAAATTGTATAACTAAGACATACAATGAGTAAAATCCCAGATTAGTATACTAGTCAACTATCACGTATCATTAAACTTAATAATTTAATAATAAAATTTAACATAAACTAACATAGATTAAATTTATCATAAGTGTACTGATCTGGGGTAAATTTATTATAAATGTATTAGTGTGGGATTTTTGGTGATAAAAAAATTAATTCAAAGTAAAATTATTAATTCAGGATTTTTTAGGATATTAAACCCTAAAAAGTATATTAATTTTGTCGAAATGGCAAAAAGGGATGAGATGCCATCAGCCCAAAACAACCAATCGTTGAACGGTGCAAATACCGGTGCAAACCACCACACACGATGGGTCCTAAACAATCTGTTCAGCACTCTTTGCATAACCCAACGTTTGATTGATAAGCTGCAGGGAAGGAATTTCCTATGAAGTTACAGGTTCCTTTGCCTCCTAGAAATATATAAACCCACTCTTTAAGAGTCTAATCTTGACATTTGAAAGTTTTCGGTGGAAAAATTTCTCATATATTGCCCAAATAATATAATGAAAATGAAATTTTTTCTTGATTATGTGTGATTAATTAGTGTCCTTAAAGCACTTTAATAAGATTCTGATAAATTTATAAAAAGCCTTCAAAGTAGCATAGCATAAGATGAGAAAATAGCATTATGACGAAGGCTTGCTCTCACTTCTTTCTTCCAAATGCTTAGAGAAGGATTACCCATAAGATTAAGATGTGACCTTTCATCTGCGAGATTCAACAATTAGCACCGAAAGAGACGGAGAAAAAGTTTGGTAGATAAATGACAACTTCTACAGGAAACACTTTTGTCCAGACAGCTGTAAGAAAAGAAAAGAGAAGACATGAGCACTAAAAGAACATGTAAGGAAAGACCAAGGCACATGGTAGGGTAATCAATAAGAGAAATTGTCAAAAAAGAGAAAAGAGAAGACATGAGCACTAAAAGAACATGTAAGGAAAGACCAATGCACATAGTAGGGTAATCAATAAGAGAAATTGTCAAAAAAGAGAAAAGAGAAGACATGAGCACTAAAAGAACATGTAAGGAAAGACCAATGCACATGGTAGGGTAATTAATAAGAGAAATTGTCAAAAAGTGAAAAGAGAAGACATGAGCACTAAAAGGACATGTAAGGAAAGACCAATGCACATGGTAGGGTAATCAATAAGAGAAATTGTCAAAAAGTGAAAAGAGAAGACATGAGCACTAAAAGGACGTGTAAGGAAAGACCAATGCACATGGTAGGGTAATTAATAAGAGAAATTGTCCAAAAAGAAAAAAAGAGAAGACATGAGCACTGAGCAGTCGGAGCTAAAACAGGGATGCAATAAAGACTGGCGAGAAACGACAGAGGTCGCTTCTTGCTTCAGGCTTCATCGACTACCAATGCTTTGTTTCTCTTCTTTCTGTGGTCCCTTTGGTAAGTCATGATAAATTAATAAAAGGCTCTCAAAAGTAGGAAAGGAGGGGAGGCCCTCTCTCTTCCATTCACAATAAGGATTCCCATAAGATAATGACGTGACCTCTCATATGCAAGCTTCAACGATCAGCACCGAAAGAGGCGGATAGAAAGTTAGGTTGATAAATGACAACTTCTACAGGAAACACTTTTGCCCAGACAACTGTAAGAAAAAGATGTAAAGAAAGACCAATGCACATGGTAGGGTAGTCAATAAACAGAAATTGTCAAAAAAAAGACAAAAGCAATGGGAGCTAAAAGTTCATCGCAGGAATTCTACACAGAATGGCGAAACCCGAGAGAGGTTGCTTCTTGCTTCACGCTTCACGTTTCACGTTTCGACCACCGATGCTTTGTCTCTTTTCTTTTTGTCTTCGTTGGGTCTCTTTGATGGACAACCGCATGAAAAATTGTAAAGAAAGAACGAAGCACAGGAGTTGAAGAAATTATGAGAAGAAATCTGAGGAGGTGCCTCACTGTTGTGTTTCGTTCCTTCAATTAATATGTATTGGAAAAGCCAATTGGTATTTTTTTAATCACAGCTTTCCATTTTTCTCGTTGAGTTTTATAGTTTATATCTCGTTGTTCATCTATCCGCAAGAATTGGACTATATAAACCAAAAGCAACACAACGCTTCTATTTCATACGCTTGAAAAATGACGTGCAACAACTTGTGCTGATTTTACAAAAGTTGCTTCCTAATGGCAAACTCCCCTAATCAAAGATGAGGGATGATTCGAGTTTCAGAAGATAGATTGAACAATTTCAATCGCTCCCTGTCTGCTTCTCTTTCTTGACGGTTTTTTTTTTCCCTTGTTGAGGGAAAGAAAATAGGTACGAATTTCTTAATTGTATGAAATCAAATCTTTTGTTGTATTGCATGATTTGGACCCCACCTATCAAGACTTAGTTGGCATGTAACGCGATGATAAACGTTGATATAGTAACAATTATGGCTATACGAGATAAAGCTTTTAATGACTCGAAGGCATATGCTTCAAGCATATTCTAAAAATGCAGTAAGGTTACTTCTTGGTCCACGATGATGTACTGCTGTCCCTTGTTTGCGCTATCAGTCTCTTTCCGGTCCCTTTCTGTTCTGTCGTTTGGCACTACTTCTCTTATTGAGAAACGATCTAGAAGGATATGCTTCAACTGGGGTTGATTAATCATGTTGAAAAGATCTTAAAACCTTTCAATTAATTCAGTTGGATCTCGATTCTTTACAATCTAATCAAAGTTGTGAATTGTTTGCTCGTTGGAGATTTTTTTTTTTTTTGGTCGAAAGTGAGGCATACTTTCATTTAAAACAAGGATTACAAGTAGACGGTAAATTAGCTTCAGAACATAAAATATTCAGAAGGGGTTGAGGTGGCACATTTAACCAATTGGTGGGTAAAGACTTGAGGCGATGCGCTTTGGCGGTCCAATCAGCTGCGGGGTTTGCTTCCCGGGGGCAGTAGGCGAGTGATACGGATGAAATCTGTTGAAGGAGCTCTTTGATTTCGGTCACTAAATTCATTACGGCCCATGGAGCAGCAGCCCGGCCCAAACTGGCCTCCACGAGTGCGTAATTGTCGCACTGTACTTCCCAGCTTCTGTCTTCAAACTGAACAGCATCCACTTGACTTCCTCTTCGTTGGTTCAGAAAGTTCAACGTGTGCAGGAGTGCTAGGGATTCGGCGTGCAGAGAAGAGGTGGCCCGAATATCAGCTGCAAATCCGTCAATCAATAAGCCACTCGAGTCCCGGATGAGCCCAGCGACCGAGCTTATTTCTTCTCCCTTCTTCCAAGAGCAATCTACGTTCAGCTTGAAGCTAGTGCTGTTCGGAGCCGTCCAGTGCTCTGTTATGGCTGACTTGCTGGATTTGTGCTGTTCTTTCTTTCGTTGGAGATTTGATTTGATCGAACTTTTTTGAAGAAAAGGGTAGAGGACTGATGCATTTTTACCTGCCCAGATTCTCTTGGGCCGCAGGATGGCAAATGAACAAAAGCCCATTATTTATGTGTTCGAATCTGTCTCCCTAAAGCTTTATATAAAGGACCTAGTTCTGCTATTGCTCGTGGACTTTAGGGCCGCAACCTGCTTTGCTCCCAATTCCATAAGTGCATACAGTCCCATTTCGCTGTGTAGATTTCAACTCACATGGGCATTTTGTCAACCGCCTGGCCAGCATTTGAAAAATACGCTCGGATCTTCCCTCATCTTTGGTTTAGCAACGACTTTGACGATGACATCTGCAACGCCACGAGAAATGACTCCCACTTCGTCTAGTCTCGTATCAGCGTCTTTCGAGAAGCATTGGATTTGTGCCACCTCTTGCGTGCCCTTCGCTTGTCCCCTCGCCAAACCCGCAAGAGTTTCGCATCTTCTACGAGCAAGTGTGAGATTTCTCTACAGCGAGTGGAATAAGAGATTCCGCCATCGAAGCTCACAAGGATGAGAGGGAAAATGAAATGAAAAAATGAGTAAATTCCAGAATGACAGTGTTCTATGATAATGCAGCTTTCACGAGACTTCAATGTCTTGTTAAGAGTTATTGGTGCGAAAGGAACGTGGACATGCATGTGTTTAGTAGCTTCTAACTCTAAAAGTTCACTCGACCAATGGCTTCAGATTTAAACGGGAAGGTGATATCAAGGTTGGTCCCTAAATTCTAAATCATTGTTTGATTTGATCTTTGAAATTTAATTTCGATCGAATTGGTCTTTGTTCTCTTTAATTTAAGGTGCAAGAGCTAGATTGGAGCCAATCTTCTTCTTTTTTTCCCAGAAATACTATTCCAATTTGTTAAAAGTTTAATATTATTACGAAAAACCCAAAACCTAATCGTGATAAATTTATCAAAATTAATTTTTTGATAACAAAAAATCTCAAAATGGTACACTTGTGATCTCAATCTAATTTTTTAATCACATAAACCCTAGATTAGTACACTTGTGATGCATTTACCTCAAACATCTCTTTAAGGCCTTGCTTAGCATTCGTTAGTTGATAAAGGACAGCAAGTTATACAAGTTCTTGGACAAGAACTAAGAAGAACTGGGGACAAAGCAAACTGGATAGACCCATATCTCAGTTTCTTTGCATCATAAAGTGTACCTCAATAGGTTGAAGATCACTGGAAATATATCGAATGGCATGGCGTTCGTCCTCATTCACAGATTGTATTCCATGACACTGCATACTAATTCTCAAATTGGACATGCTGGATTTTAAGCCCTCAATTTCTGTCCTCACCACATGAACCTGCATGCACGTGCACTTTGCCACGAAGCAAGCATATGCTTTGATGATGTTGTGTCCTTCTTCAGCACGACTCTGAGGATGCATTGCTCTATGACGTCCTCGGCATCATAGGCAATGTCACGGAGCTGTGCGACCCATTCTCCAACAGCTTGGTCATGCTCTCATCTAGTGTCCGCATCTCTCAGCAAGCACCGGGTCAGCTTCAGCTCCTTTTGCAGGTCCTCAACCTTGCCCGCCACGCCCCATAAGAATTTGGCCTCGTCGACGAGCAGCTTCCCTATTGTCTGCCCCATCAACAAAAACAACAACTCGGTCATTGGCATTGGACTACTTGACAATGATCAGTGGAGCTTATGATGGAGAATGACTTGGAAATGGGAAATTCACTTTCCATGCGTTAACAAGCTCCGAACCAATAGGCCTGCGAGTTGCAAAGAAGAGAGGAGGAATAAGCACTTAGAAAGTTGCATATTGCATTGATAATTACATATTCTATATCCATGGATGCGCAAGAAAATCACCCCACAAATGGCTTGGAGCTTGTTGGGTCTTGAAGCTTGCGAACTCTTGGAGCAACAAGCATAAGCTCCAATTTTTATTTAAGTCAGCTTCACAAAGCACTTGAAGCATGACCGCAAGGTCTATCGCGTGGTCTCTCTAGAATACTATAGTTGCCTCGGTTGTTTTACAGCAACCCCCTCATTGATCTCACTGAGTCAAAACATACATGTCTCAAGCAAAATATCGATCTTTCTTTTAGGTAATCTTCCAGGCAAAAAGTCAATGCTCAACAAGGGACAAAGGGACAAAGGAGCATTTACTTGGGCATACAATCGTATTATACCAGAAGCATGACATGAATTCATGCATCACAGCATCAAACATATACTCACATGCATGTAAAAGCCACAAACCCAGGAAAGTTCCACTTGTTAACAATAATAATTCTGAAATATAAAAGTTAGCACTGCCGACTTGCAGTAAGCAAGTGAACCTATCACTATCTATGCCAGTCGCACAACTCAAGAAAGAAACGGAGCAAAGCACAATCCATGTTGCTCGAAAGAACGTAAAAATGAAACATCAGAAGTCTAAATCAACAAAACACCGATGTATTGACCACAACAATACTATAAAAAAAAAGAAGAAATGCACAAAAATTAGAAAAAGAAAATGGTCAATTTAACTGGGAGAAGTTTGACCAAAAAAAAAACTGGGAGAAGAGCCACCACAAGCTTAATTGAGACTTCCTCGTTCGTCCAAACAAAATCAAACTAAGATCACAACGGATAGGGCAAAAGTCAAGTACCAATCAGCAAGCAGTCCACCAAGGTAGACCTCTCCTTATGATCCGCTACCGATCTTACGACTGAGCCGGAACTTTTTTCTAGGATTAACCAGAAATTATAATGCAGGAGGATTATTGTTCAATAATAATACTAGGATTGGGTCAATGAGCTCATCATCTTCATCCTCACCATTATCATCATCATCAGTCTCTACAGCTGAATTTTTATAGACAATGACATACAGGTAATGATGCAATTTTGTTGTATGTGCCATCAAAACATTCGTTTCCCATGGGCTGGTACAAATAGCAATAATTTAGCATCATGTATTTTTTTAATATTCGTTATTGCAGTTCTTGCATTCTGAAAAATTAATAACTTATCATCAAAATGATTAAATTTTTTGAAAAGTGATTAAATTTTTTGAAAAAGGAAAACCTCCTTACTTCAAGATTCAGACAACTTCTGCAGCAAACAACGCCCACGAGAGGGTAGTCAATTGTTAAAGAAGAAATGAGCAGTTGGAGCGGAGAGTGTATTACAGGAATACTACAAAGAATGGCGGAAAACGAGAGAGGTTGCTTTCATGGCTCCGCGTTTCTGACCACCAATTGCTTTGTCCCTTTTGGTTTCTTGTCTTTTTCTTTTATCTTTCTGGGTCCCTTTGATGGACAACTGCACGAAAAATTGTAAAGAAAGACCAAAGCACAAGAGCTGAAGATATTATGAGAAGAAACCTGAGGAGGTGCCTCGCCGTTTCTTTGTCGTTTTTTCTCCATATTACTTGTCCCTTCAGTTAATGTACAGGGGACGCGCCTATTGGTCTTTTTCTTAATCGCGGTTTTCTTCTTTTTCTCTTCTCTCATATTTTTATCCTACGCCATCGTTCATCACAATGCAAGAACTACACCACAAAAACGAGAGCAACCCATCGCTTCCATTTCATGCGCCCGAACACCGTTTCAACTCCCCACGTGGGCATTTTGTCAAGCACCCGGCCACCACTTGAAAATGCTCGGATCTTCCCCGCTTCTTCGGTTCCGTACCAACTTTGACGACGGTGCCTCCAACCCAATGAGCAGTGACGCTCATTGCAACTCGTCTCGCATCAGCGTCCACCGAGAAAAGCATCGGATTCATCGTCGCCTTCTCTCGCATGCCCTTCACTTGTCCCTTCGCAACCCGTGAGAATTTTGCATCTTCTACGAGCAAGTCACGAGCTCTCTCTCCGGCGAGCGGAATAAGAGAGGTTCCGCCTTTGAAGCCCCCAAGGACGAGAGGGAAAATAAAAGTTGGACCCTAAAATTTTAGTTAAATTTGGTACTTGAAATTGAATTTTGACCAAATTGGTATTTGTGCTCTCTGATTTAAGCGAATCGATCCTCTCAGCCAACACATAATCCAAATGACTACAACAAACCAATTTGAAGCCACAAAACATCAATTCGCTAGGAAGGCTAGAAAGGCGCATGAGCTAGATTGGAGCAATACTTCTTCTTTCTTTTTTTTTTTTTTTTTTAAACAGAAATTACTAGTCCACTTTATTGAAAGATTCAATTAAAAGTAAAAAATTTAATCCTTGCATTCTTTTATAGAACCATCCATCTTTTTATCATTCATGCGCACTCCTTCTTTTTCAATTTTCTCTGTATGTTCATCAAATTTAAATCTCATCAATCAATTACATGTTTGCTATCTAGTGAGTCAAAATAACCCTCACTTGAATAGGAGTCAAAGATCTTTTTTTTTTTTTTTCAGAATTACGAATAAATAATCCACAAGATGATAGGGAAAATGAAATAAACAAAATGGTCAAATTGCAAAATGGATGGATTTTGATAACGTATCCATGAGCTTCAAAGCCATTACACCCAATGGCTGAGAAAGAAATAGTCTAGTTTCCAGTTCATTGTTGAAAAAAAGAAAAGACACATCTTTGGGTATAAATGTGATACAATATATTTTAGAGATGATGATTGGGTAAGCCAAGCTTGAAGTAGCGGTGTAACTTGTTGCCCAAGTTTAAGACCCACAATTAAAGCTGTAACTTTCAAATAAGTTGATCATTAGTTCTGTTAGTTACAATTCAATTAATAAATGCCTTTTCTCATATAATTCTGCTCATATTGTCACATGACGATAAAGGATTAAATAAGGTAAAATACTTTTTTAAACAAGCGATGGTAAAATGGAACCTCAATGGAATAAATTCATTCATTAAAATTAAAAATAGTGTAATTGTCGGTGCTTGAACTTGGCTTGTGTAATGATTTTTTCTAGACAAATAATGAGATATCAATTAGATGTTTTATCTCATTAGCCATTGTATTAAATATGCCATCGAGCTTCATTAACGGATTTTTTTTTTTTTTAATTACTAGTCAATGATAGCCAGCTTCACAGTGAGAAGCCTAAGGGAAGGGAGAGGGCCTGTAGTCTTGGCTTTGGACTTACTATCTCTTCACTGAGTATAATGCAAGAACTTATTTCCGCGCTGCGAAATTTTGCACGACAAAGTTATTGGGCAAAATCCGATTGTCGATATGAGAAGAATTTGATCTAATGGCGAGGATTAGTTTGTTGTCTCCTGATCGATGATGCACCTCTTGCACGTCCAAGGTAGAGATAGGGCACGATTTATTTGCCATTCGAACTGTCACAGCAACTTTCTAAAATCATAAAAAAAACTCTAAATTATGTTTACTGTTGCATATTTACTTTAATTTTTTTTGGTGATAAAATCTCATATACACACATACCCATGTAACGCATTTACCCTAAATTTATATTGGTATGACACATTTACGTCAACTTTTTATTATAACACCAAAAATCCAAAACTGGTATATTCCGTTAGTTTTTGTTAAATTATATTGATATTACGAAAACCGCAAACTAGTATATCTCGCGACACACCTAACTTAAATGAATTTATCGTAAAATTTAATATAAACAAATGGTGGGTAAATTTTTCATAGGTGTACTAGTTTGAAGTTTTTTTTTTTAGTCTAATAATTAATCTAAGATAAACTCCCACAAGTGCACAAATTTGGCGTTTTTGGTGATGAACTCTATTTTATACGATTCATAAATATCTGTAATGAATAACAAAAATATATTTTCACTTAAAGGAGTCACAAGTAAAGTAGGCCCATTAGACGGGCAGATAGGATTTGGGTAAAGTCGAAAATGATCCAACTCTTTTAATCTATTTTGACCAATTTTAGGATAGTACAAATTTACTGACTCCACCCATTTATGCCCGTCCACATGATTGGGAAGTCAAAGCTCCATCCTGCGATAGCAACACGTCATTCATTTGAACATCCTTGCAACAAACACTTTATTTCGTGCAAGCACTTCACATTCAACCTAGATGCCATATCGGCAATCGAAGCTAGATTTTTTAACAGGCATTTCAATCAGGAATAAGTACATCAGCAGCGTCGCGACTTTTGTATAGAGCATATTTTGATGACAAAACTTACCAAATGTGCGAGTGAGAGTCGTGGGAAAATCTCGCATTGAATGTCTAGGGATATAAAAAAAAAGGGTTAATACCCTAAAAAATCCCAAATTAAGACACTTTAAAATTTACCATAAACTATTTTTTTAACCACCAAAAACCCCAAACCTAAGATACCTTTGACAAATTTACTCCAAACTCAGACATTTGTGACAAACTTACCTTATATTAGTTTTCGTTAAATTTTATTATCAAATTATTAAGTTAAATTACACGTGACGGTTGACTAATATATTGATTTAGGATTTTACGATCGTTTGTCACGGTTACAATTTTTTTAATTTATTTGTGGTATTAATCTAATTTAGCGGATGGTATATTTGTCACAAATTTATCAATTTAGGTTTTTTGCGATCAAATAAATTAGTTTACGGTAAATTTGTCGAAAATGTCTTAGGTTTAGGGTTTTTTATGGTTAGTTGGGGTAAATTTATCACAAGTATCTTAGGTTTGGGATTTTTTAAATAAAAAAATAGTTTGGGGTAAATTTGTATTAGGTGTCTGGTTTGGGGTTTTTGAGGGTATTAATCCTAAAAAAAACGAAAATAAAAAACAATTAATGATTCCTACTTGGCACATAATAATGAATTCAATGGCTCAACCAAAAAAATTTTTAAAATGCTCGGAGACCGTCTCAGCGCTCTTAAGCTCGTTTACCGCCATAACATTTCAGCTCTCGAAAGCGGTACCACTTTACTTGCAGCTCTCCGAAATCCCTAGAAAATCTTCTTCTTCTTCTTCTTCTTCTTCTTCATGCTGCAAATGCAGAAACCGCCATGGATGAGGCTCCGACGAAATGGAACGTCACCTTCACGAAGCACCTGAAGCAGAAGCGCAAGGTCTACCGCGACGGCTTCCTCTCTCTCCACTCCTCCGCCAAGGTGCCTTCCCTCTCTCTCACTCCCTACTCATCTTCGCCATTGATGTCCAGCTCAACTCGATCGGCGAATTTAGTTACCTCCGATTGGGCTGGGACATGATTCGGTTTTGATCGGCTAGTAGTCCATGTCGAAACTGCCGTGGCGATCGATTCCCTGAATTTAGCTCGCTCGATCAGGCTAGATAGCAACGGCTCGATGTTGCTAAGGATTTCGATTCCGACTGTCCTCGCGGATTGTTCTGTTCTGTGGTTTCGGTCGTTGTGCTTCCCGCGATTGAGCTTGTTCTGAGTGGATTAGGCCATGCCGTGATTAATAATCGGATTTTTTGACAGGTAATGCTGTATGACGACAGCGACCAGCTGTTGGAATGCAGGATCTTGAAGAATGACGAAGTTGTTCGCTCCGGTGAGACGCTAACGTTCAATGCTTATTTGGTTGATGTTGGAGAGCCTGAAGGAGGGCAAAAGCCTCTCGATGATACTTATGCTTGCAGCCGAGAAAATAAAGTTCCTAAGCTAACAAATCTGCTTCACAGAAACAAGTTCGTCAACGTATCTGATTGTTCCGGTATTGTCTGTTCTTACATATTTGTCTTTCTAAATGCTGGTGTCTCCGTTGGTTTGAAAATCAATGACTCGTGCTCATACGTTTGCAATGTTGTGCCCATCATCTACCTGTATTATCGTATAATCGACTTGGCTTTCTTTTCAAGGAGATGAGAAGACCATAGTGGAGAAGCATAAACAGCAGACGATCAGCCTAAGTCCATCGCAGAAGATTATTAGAGGTTGGCGATGAATTCCTACATAATCTAATTCTCTCTTAATTGCAAGTAAATGCTACGTACAAAACTTAGCACGTGCATTCCTTTGCTTTTTTGATTTTCAGAATTCAAGAAGAATGAAATGAACAAGTACGGCATATTGCAGGCGAGTCCGAACTCAAGGATATCAAGTACAACAGGTGAGTTTGGACTTTTACTGACTCATCTATGCCCATGCCAGGCCGTGTCTTTCTCTTGATGTCTGGATTGTGAATCTGTTCTTGATTTTCTCTGGTGTATAATTTCTGCACGTTGTTACACTACATGTGGCATCCATTCAAAAAATATTTACTCAAATTTGATGCTTCGTATATCAAATCTTCTCAGTCACAGCGGTATTATGTTCACATATTTAAATCACTTCTCTTGAAGAACATTGAAGCTTCCTAGCATATCTCCAGAGTTTCCCTCAGAAAACTGGTCTCTTTATTCTCTATGTAGTTACATTCATAAGTTTGTTATTGTTGTCTTAGCACTGCGGTTGACGTGATATTCCTTTTGATATAGATTGGCATGTCTTGTATACAACACAATTAACTCAAAAGTTGAAGAAATATCATGATGGCTTCTTGTGTTGTACAAGCAGTGGATCTATCACTAGACAGGTCAAGCTCTACAGTCTACATCTCTACTGATCATTAACCTTAGATAATACCAGCTGTCTTGTTGCTGAATAATATTTCAGGTCTTCCTTCCTTAATAAGTTAGTTTTCTTCTTCATGTTGTATACCTTTCTCTACAGATTAGTGAAATTTTTTTATCAGGATAAACATGGCTCAGATCATTGAAACTTTTTTGGGGCCTTTACCAGGTTTTCTTGTATGATACAAGCTGGAAACTTTTAGATAGTAGGTTCCTGAACAAAGCTGAAGAAGTAAGCCCTGGGGAGATGATGGAATTTCCTGGTCATTTGGTTGAAGTTGGCAATCGTGAAGCAAACCATGAATCTTTGAGGGAACTAAATCTAAATGCAAGTGGAAACAGCTTCAGTTCTCTTCACAAATTATATTTGCAAAAGCAGCAGCGTAATGTTACTACCATTAAATCTGCTGTAAAAGGTACCCTGGAATAGAGTTCAATTTGATTTGTTAGCTGATGTTCTATAAATAGCTGTTTTTTTTTTTTTTCCTGTTGATTCTTTCTTTGGAGGTAATTTGCCTGACCTCCTCTCCTAAAGTCTTGAACTGTCAATTGATTGTCAACATTTTCTCCCTGATTGTTTATATTCCCATCGATCCTATCATTCAGCTGCTCTGCAAATTTATGTAACTAGGGGATGCTCCGTACTCACCAAACTGATATTTTAACACAATGTGATTCAGTGCTTTACGGACACAAATTCATGGGATGTTTATGATTGTGGGACGATTTCCACAAATTCTGGAACTTGCAGACGCCAAGAGTCAGTTCATTGTTTTTATATGTAGTTAACACTTTCTTCGTTGACCAAATATAGAGAGATCACAATTGAAAACCATATCTGTTATTTATATCATCTTCTCCTTTTCTGTTAAGGAGTGAGATTCCCTTCTCTTCAAATTTTTCATGATCTATGATAATTACCCGATTCTGATTGTGGTGCACTGAAACATGTATTCATTAGTACTCTTTCAGAAGAAAAAAATGGTCAGATGCATCAGAATGGGGCAAAGGGGAGTATATTAGATGCTGGAAAATCAGGCGTAACAGGTTAGATTTTACTTGGATGCATATTCAGTTTGCGAAGAGTGTTTGCTAGTTGCGTTGTCTCTACATTTGTTGCACGTTCTTATGTTATTATGAACTCACTTTTTTTTCCTTGGTGAAATCAAAGTTGTCCGTTAGGAAACTTTCGCACTTGTCATAGGCAAAACTCTATACTGCTTAATGAGATGGATTTTTGAAATTCCTTACATATGACAGATAGTGCACTTGAGTTAAAGTGGAAAAAATGTATAGTAGATAGAAGATTTACCAAATAGAAAACTATGTATTAAGGTTCTGGCGTTGTGCTTCAGAGGTGGTCTAAGGTTGTCCTTTCACTTGGAAAATCCGCAATTTATTTTGTCAGGTTATGTTCTTGATATTTTCGTAGCTCTAGCACCATGCTTTAGGTATTGAAGAATGAATCCTATTTAAGAGAACCCCATGCAAAAGAGGAGATCATATGGGCTAAGTTACATGGATTCCTCAGCGTATTCCTTTATGGTTTTTACATTTTCTATTGAAGTTTTCATTAACGAGCCAGTTGCTTGTTCTACTTCCCGATAGAGTTTCTAATAAAGTTTTCATTAAGTAGCCAGTTATGGTCTTCATATTGCTTCATATTTACTGCCTCCTTTTATCTTGAGGTTACTGAAATAGTGAAATCAATATCAGGTCCACTATTGTCCTTCAGCCGTTTTTGACACCCATGAGCATGTGAATGTTCTTTTGTGGCCTATGTGCTCCCCCTCTTTTCTATTATTCTGTGCATGTCCTACTTGGAGATTGACATTGACATTTTCCTGTCATGTAGAATGGCAGGTTTTGTACACAACACAAGTAACTCAAAAGGCCAAGAAATACCATGATGGTTTTCTGCAGCTTGAAGTTTGCGGATCCCTAGGGAGGCAGGTCATTTTGAGGCACTTTCATGGATGTTTCATTAAGCCACTCTTTTTTCATTAAACTGGGCTGGGCACTTTGTTTGCTGATCCAACATGAATCACTTCTGTTTTTTGGATAGTGGTTCACTATGTGCCCTAAGCATCACACTAATTAAATGCATTTCATTACCCAAAAAAGTTCAAAGGCCTTTTTATAGGTCCTGGAGTCACTTTTCCGCTAATTGTTTTCTTCCCCTTGGATCATTCAGGTCACATTGTATGATGCTAGTAGGAACATCTTGGTGAATAAATTTCTTAGGAGAGATGAAATGTTGGGAACTGGAAAATCTCTGGTGTTCGATTCTCACTTGGTTGATATTGGGGAGCATGTGGTGAAAGAAAAGGGGCCAATGGGTTTGAATGATTGTGAACCATGTCATGCTGCTGGAGAAATGAGGACAGGCTATGGGAAGGTGGATGGTGCTAAAGTTGATCAATCAATCCTGGGAGGTTTGCAGCATTATTGATTCATCCAATGCTATCTAGATGTTTCAATAACTTCATTGTAGATGTAGTTTTCCTTGATGCATCCTGTTTGACTAGGTATGTCCTAGTGAAGTACTAAGGAGGTTATTTATGTGGATCTGTGGGTGTTAAGATACAATTGGAAATGAATATGTTGAAAGAACATGATAAGAGAAAGTTGCTACCTTCCTAACCAAGTAGGGGCACTTATATGAGGAGGATTGTACACCTGATATGGTCACCTCAAGATGATTCAGAATTGGAACATCTAATTCTTTCTTTTATAGATATTAATTCTATGTGCCTCAATTATTTGATACCTAATGCTTGACCTTTGGATATTACAGTACCCTGGCATAAACATGGAGACAAAACTTCGGGGAAGGTTCATCCAGCGAGAGATTCAGATTCAAACAGTGGAATATCTGGTATGAAAAGCACAGATTGCATCAGGAGAGTTTCCGAGACCAAGCCTCTACGTGATGGTGATTACTCTATGGAGAAATTTCTCTATATTAGTATTATCTTCTGCCTTTTGATGTTACTATCTTTCGCATGTGTAGTTAAATTTAGGCACAATGAAAATAATTTTATCTTATTCAGGTGCGTCAAGTAATTTACAGTAAGCTTTGTCAAGCCTGCATAATCAATAGATTGTTTCATGGACCTGCTCTAGAAAGAGAATGTCATCAATTAAGCTTGGGATTGGTTTTATTGATTTTGATGCATCACTCACTGCATTTTGCATTTCTTGGAAAGTTAATTCTCATGTTTATTGGAGGAACCTATGTGTGTTACTACAGCTTGCAAATGATCTCTTGTAATCAAATCGATGCAGCCTGTCAAATACTATCTGTACTCCGAAAACCATTAGATCAAGTTGGCATTGCTGAAAATTCATACAAAAGGAAGGCAACTTTTGCTTCCCTAATGAAGGAGCTTCAGGATCCAGATGAGTTTTGTGATGGAGCTCAAAGACAGAGCACCAGCTCGTGAGCTGGCTTTGGTGGAGAGTGTGGACACTGGAAATCTGACTAATACCACCAACAATGAAAAGTTACCTGGTCTAATGAAGTCTAAAGGTTGGTTTAGTGCAATCTCACTCACTCCAGTATTCTTTCAATTTTAGTGTTAGCTTTGTTGTAATATATGTTTCGTCAGCTGACATTGTTAAATATCATCAGAATTAGCCTCTGAATTCAATGAATCTTACTTGACGGGGGACTTTGCAATTGGCAACTCACAGGTATTTCACAGCTACTTGTCCTGCTCTATTTTCAGTAATAGATTCTTTCAGCTCTATTTTGACCCGTCTGTGGCAAGATTGTCACTCTAAGCATCTGGAAATTCCATCAGAACTTGATGAGTTTTGATGTTTGATGTAACTCTTTCGTCCAAACTATTGGACATTCTTAATGTCAGTGAAATTAAGAATGTCCTCAAGGTAAATAAAGAACTAGATTTTGGACAGGGATGCATTAGAGAATTCAAGCAGGGCCTCATGTATCTAGTTTGAACATTCCCTGCAAGCAGTTGCTACCTGCTGCTAATTTAATTCAACATGTACATCTGCTGCAATTAATGTTTGCAGCCTTCTCATGGGCAAGCTGACCCCAAGTGCTGCAGTGACAATCGTGTTTCTGAAGCATCGCTTTCACACGGCTCTCACAGCGATGCTAGTGATAAAAGAATGGACCCTGAAGGAGATAGAGATCCATTTGAAAGCGAAGGCTGAGTGTCCCAGTTTTGATCTTGGATTTTGAGCCACATCCATTGCTCAATCAACAATATTGCTACTGTCAAGCATCTGGATGGAGTGCACAAGAATTTTCTGCCTGTCACACATGAAATCTGTACAGTCGAGCTCCTGTTTTTATGTGGAGCGTTCTAGTGCCAAATTCAATTGCAGCTGTCTGATCTGAAACGTTTTTAGTTATACGACATAATCAATGTATTTCCAGTGATCTTCAATATATTCAGGTACGCTTTTGATGCACAGAAACTCATATATGGGTCTATCCGGTTTCCTTTATCCCCTGCTCTTCTTAGTTCTCGTCCAGGAACTTGTACAACTTGATGTCCTTTCTTGACTTCCGCATGCTAAGCAAGGCCTTGAAGAGACTTTTGTTTTTGCTGGAATATAGCTCGATATCAGTTCTTCTGTTCCTCTCAACATGAGTAGACATTGAAGTGGATCTTCGAGGTTCTGATGGGTACTGGATGTTCATATGGGCATATTAAGAGACTCGGCCATGAGAGGTCATGTCCGCAAGACATGTCCAACAAAAAATAAAGCTTAATAGATAAGCTGCACTGAATTTCATTGATGCTTACTCGTTTTTTGGCGTTAGAAGGGTTTGGTTTGGAGATGTGGATTTATCGGCCTGAGAACTTGAACGTGTGAGTTGAAATAGAAATGGGGAGCTGCGTTTTTCTGGTTAGAAAAAGCGCAGCTTGCATTAGTAGCTTGTCTGACTACATGATACATGATACAATCACAGGGCATGAAAACATAATCTAAACGCTATGCATGGCAATTTGAAGGGGGTAAGAATACTAGGAGTATAAATTTTTTTTTTACTCACTTGAGTGTCATATCAGAGTAAAATAAATTACTTGAATGTCAATTATAGCAAATCATTCTAAGTGGAATTTATTTATTATTTTGAATTTTTTAAAAATTGAGTTTTTATTTTTATTTTGAATTTTTTTTTCTTGCCATGAGGGTCACCAACGACCCTCGTTGGTTGTGAAACGCTTGCCATTGGCTGTGAAGTCCTAGGCGAGGTCGTGAGAGCCTTGCCAACTCTGGGCAATGTCGCCAGTGGCTAGTGAGGACGTGACACCCTTGCCTAGGGCCTTCATGACAAGGACGAGGTGGCCCTCACCTAGATCTAGCCACGAAGGCCCTGGGTGAGGGCCCTCGTGGCCTCGCCAACACAGTGGCCAATGAGGCCTCGGTGACCTCACCTAGGGCTTTTGGCCTCACCTAGGGCCTTTGCAGCCAAGGGTGAGGTAGCCCTTGCCCAAATTGGGCTAGGATTTTGCGGTTGGTGACTTGCTTGCCAAAAAAAAAAAAAAAAGTCCCAAATAATAATAATAGTAATAAAATATTTTAAAATTATTTATGTCAAAGCCGTGAAGTCATATCGGATGATTGCCATCCATGTCAAATTTTTTGATGAGTTAAATCGGAATTGATACTTAAATGATTGATTTTTCAAATTTGTGGCATTCAAGTGAGCTAAAATAGAATTTTGACACTTAGATGAGCACATACGAAAGCCTGGTGCTCTCTATGCTCTTACCCCCAATTTGGAGTATTCAAGTCAAGTGTACCGACCTGCTTTTTTGTTGGACAAGGTACTTGCGAACGAAAAGGGGCCCGTTCGGGAGGATTGTGGAAATTGTGTTGCCAAATGCCGTCTCCTGCATCAGGGTTCCATTGTCAGCATCAGGTCTTTCCGGAACTATATTGATTAGCATAAATTCAGTCAAAGGTTACCTGACGGTTGATGCAGAAGTCTCTATATTTCTCGGATATACTTCTTTGGAAAGAAAGAAAAAAGTTATTAGTACGTCAGTAGTAGCATTTGATATTCTGCTTTTTGATGGAATAAGTTGAACACTTGCAAATGATGAGCGAGAGAACAGCTACTTCTATGACTCATGAACTTTTTACATCTAATAGGCCAATCTTGTTCCGTGAAATGTGCACAGTGGTAGTTAAACCAGAAAAAGAGTCATACAGTGTTCACCTGCTGATATTTCGCCATTTACTTCATTTGTCATGCAATATCGCAGATTTTTGTTGTCTCCACCGTCTTTAGCTTTTGAAATTGAAAGAAAGTTCTTAAGCTTGAACCAACTTCGATATTTTGGTCTTAATAAACCAATGACAAATCTTGTGAAGGGAAGCATGCCTGGTAGGATATATCGCATGTGGTGCTTTGGAGTTCTTATTGCTAGCGACTGTTGAGATAGGCCTCCGTGGTCTATGAACATCTCACACATTCGTTGTCTCTAAAACACAAAAATAGGGTTGAAGATTATATTCGTTATCTATGATAAATGAGTCAACAGGATGAGAGTTAGTTGTTCTCTATGCCATTTTCCATATTATTGTTGAAGCAAGATATACTATGCTATTCAGAATATATTTTGCTCTGCCAATTAGTTTGTTACATTGTAATATAATCTGGCAAGTCATGTAGTTTATTTGGAGTAATTTCACGGTATCAAGAACTTAATTCTTCTTGGTAAGTTGCAATTTATTAGACCCTGCACATGGTAGATCATAGGGTATGCAAGCCCTTCTCATTCATAATGCTATAATACAAGGAAAACCTAATTATATGGCACACCTGTTGAACACAAGAGAATCTAAGCTCAATTGCAGAAGCTTCACCAATCTTGTCATCCAGGAGACAATTGACCTTATAAGTCATGGATATAAGTGATCCACAGTGTTGATGAAAGCTTTAGTTGTATAATCTCTGAGCGTGTTCACCACTCTACAGTATTGACAAGGTCAACAAAGAGATGCGCAACATAAATAAATGCTCAAGCCGGTACACTATGATGAATTGAAAACCTATGCATCTCACATTTGTTTATGATCTTGTCCGTTGTAAGATGATTCAAAATATTCAGCTGCTGAGTATAATTGCTTCCTAAGATCCTTCCAAGTCCTGTTTAGAGAAAAGCTTATGATTAGCATGCAAGACAAATACAAACTCTTTTCACGCGAACATGATGTAAACTAGATCATGGGGAATTTGATCATCTAATAGGTGAAAAAAATAGAGGAACATCAATCGAATTTTAAGGTATACCAAGAAAAAGTAACTAGTAGTTATGTACCTTCAGGCTATCTGAAAAGATCAAACTCTCTTTCATGGAGAGCTCATCATAATGCGAAGCTCCTCGAGGGGAGGAAAATGAAGGAGGTGACTGACAAGCATCCATCATACCAAAGTTCAGAGTATTTTCACCTGTTATAGTGAAGATGAAGCAATCAGATTCAACTTCACACCCTTGGGCACTGACTATCATTATTTATTTCCACGACGTATTTTCTTTTTCTTGACGTTCTTTCCCTATTCTTATCTCGACCATTTCCTTCCAACAAAGCCGAGGCTACAATCCTGAGATATTGCAATGCTCACAGAGTTCTCCATGTGCCGACGACAACAGTTATTGCCAATGGAAGCATTTCTTCTTGTTTTGTCAATTCACGGATCACACAGAGCATTGCCAAACCGCAGGTCCAAAAAGAACCAGACAAAAAATCTCAACCGGAGAGCAAAAAGCATATGCGAAGAATACGAAGCTGACGTTACCTCCTTTTTATCTACTGCAACACAGTCCCAAGCCTCCTTTCAGCTCCCTAACATTCTCTGATAAGGAAAAGCAAAGAAAGATACCCAAAAGGCCATAACCAAAATTAGTGATCTTCACCTTAGATATTGAGAGAGGGGAGAGAGGGGAGAAAAATCATCTTGCAGAAATGGGTCACCACCAAGTGTCATAGTGATTTGTGCCTTTTGCTTCTGTCACAAGGTTGTTTGAGTGTCTCTGTTGGGGGAGAGCAATAATTGGGGTATGATGAAGGCTGCACCATCCTAACAAGGACAAGCAAGGCGCTGAGTTTTTTGGGATTAAGTACTGAAAGCAACGCGCACCCAAACTGAACACCACAAAAGTGAGACGTCCAATAACAATAATATCCCAATAATTCTTAATCGCTATTTTGCCCATAAGCCTGTCATGTATGAGCATTTTCTTCCATCTAATAATCTAAGGTTTTACATATCTAGCATAAAGGTAAATTCTCATGAATCCAATCTCTGCTCCCGTTCATTCCGCTTACTAGTTATCTCATCTCCCAATATTTATACGGGGCATCTGACATGAGAAGGGGTTTTTCAAGTTATTCTTTTGCAAAGATCAAGTGTAATATCTGCTCAGGAGTGGGAAATTCTGTCATTTTCATTCACTCTCGTCCATTGAAAACATTAACATTCTTCTTGTGTGAATGATGCTATGTCAGTTTGGCATTTGGTATTACATAGAAGTCGATCCTCTATGGAGCCAACATGCATCAGCTGTCTGGTGCTGTTAGCTCGAGTCTTTTTATCATTTGAGCCACACTAAATTAGTATAGGGAAAAAAATTGAAAAATAGAAAAGACTTCGCTCACTTAAAATAAAAGACTAACTTGCTTTTTGCCTACATTAAAATCATGTGATGAGCTGGTAAATGATAATGGCATCGCCATTTAAGTTGTTAGGAGTCCCACCTAACTTGCTTACCGATGAATTCAGTTTAATTCTTCACCCAAATTTATTAGGCTTGATTTGAATTCAAGGATGAGCTTGATCTCATTCATTAGCCTACACAGGGTAGATCTATCACATTTAAAATGTGGATTCAATCAAATTCCCAACTCAATTTGCATTCATCTGAAAATTTATTTGGTACCAATTATGTAAAATGGCATTGTCAATGGATAGTTGTGCTTAATTTAGTTGTCAATAAAGTGATCTTTTTTTTTTTCTTTTTTCTTTTGGATATAATCAATTCGTACAAGAGACAATGGACTTTTTTAGGAAATCGGGTGATGCGGGGCTTACACATTCAATTCAGCTACCAAATGACATTTAATCTAAAAATAGGCCTACTCGAGCTGTGCATGCAAATCTAATGAAAGTGAGGTTTTGCCAAAGATCCGGTAAACGCAATTAAAAGTGAGGTGGCAAAATCTTTGCATTTATCAACTTTTTATTAACATCGTCATCTTGAAGATCGAGCAAGATTTCATGGTAAAGATGGAAAAGAAACTAGCAAGATTTCATGGTAAAGATGGAAACGAAACGCACGCTTTGGAGCAAAAGCACCTACTTGAAGAGAAACAAGAAAAAGCAAGTCATTTGAGAAAATAACGGAACGAACACAATATAAAAAGTCATGAATTTGGAACATTTTGGGTGGTTGGGAATTCCTTATCAGACTTTTATGATACACCATCGTACTATACAATGAGGTTTGTTGATGGTTGTCGCAACCCAACAGCTATGAGTCAATCAATAATGACTTTCATTGTTCTTTCCCAGTAGGAGGAACATCAATTATCATACTTGGGCAACAGCATTCAGCGACGATTTAACCACGCGGAGGCCAAATCATCTATCATGCAAGTGTCACGGTCCGTGAATCCTCCCGTACTCGTGACACTTGTGAGTGGCGCTTGGGGTTATCTGGTGAAGAGTGTGAGGCAGAAGGGTAGAACACAATTGGTCCGTGGGAGTGGCGTCAGGACGGTTGGTGCTAGGAGTTCTAGGATAGAAGGATTATATCACTTAGGAGCTCTGAAGACGGGGTAGGCCTCCCGTGCACAACCGGTCGGGAGCCGATGCCGCTCTCCCGACGAGGCCATGGCGCCGAAACCGGTTGTCGTCCCTAAAGAGAACTGCTGCCTTACTCGATGGACCAGACGCCCGAGCGAAGCTGGGCGTGGTAGAGTCTCGTACGAAGAATCATTCACCGTATCGTTCGTGGAACAGCTAAAGAAAGGGCTGGCCTGGCGAATTCCGCTCGCTAGGCGCCCGCGGGTCGTTTCCGAGGCCAAGGAAACTCTCGGCCCGTGACAAGTGGTATCAGAGCAGGAATCCCTCCAGTAAGCGAGTGAGCAAGTCGGAGAATTGGACTCCTCGCTCAAGTGCGGGTCAAGCAGATAAGTCCTGGTGGATGGGTGCTAGGGCGAGTCGGCTTCTCGTCGAGCGGAATGCGAGTTAGAGAAGAACCGAACCCTTGCTGAATGGGGATAACGTTCCTGGATCAATCGGTGAATACGAAGAAGAGGTCTACTGCCGCGTTTTCAACAAGAAAAGAACCTCCATTGGTCTGCTGGGGTCAAGATGCTGATTAGGCTGAAAGGGTGCTGCCAAAAGATGCGGTTGGCGAAAAATGCCACACTTGCCAAAAGCGCAGGTGACTAAAGGGCCGAGCGGCTGAGATCAAAAGAGGCCACCAATGGAGCAAGACCTGTTTTGTTGGGCGAGCGTGACCGTTCGATGTGAATTCCCAAAAAGTGGCACATCAATGGTTAACTTACGCAAGGAAGCGACAGAGCAGAGATCGCAACGAGGGCGTTGCGAATTGAGTGGGGGAGAATGTCACGGTCCGTGAATCCTCCCGTACTCGTGACACTTGTGAGTGGCGCTTGGGGTTATCTGGTGAAGAGTGTGAGGCAGAAGGGTAGAACACAACTGGTCCGTGGGAGTGGCGTCAGGACGGTTGGTGCTAGGAGTTCTAGGATAGAAGGATTATATCACTTAGGAGCTCTGAAGACGGGGTAGGCCTCCCGTGCACAAACTGGTCGGGAGCTGATGCCGCTCTCCTGACGAGGCCATGGCAGGCCGAAACCAGTTGTCGTCCCTAAAGAGAACTGCTGCCTTACTCGATGGACCAGACGCCCGAGCGAAGCTGGGCGTGGTAGAGTCTCGTACGAAGAATCATTCACCGTATCGTTCGTGGAACAGCTAAAGAAAGGGCTGGCCTGGCGAATTCCGCTCGCTAGGCGCCCGCGGGTCGTTTCCGAGGCCAAGGAAACTCTCGGCCCGTGACACAAGACTCGATGAAATTGCAAACCCCAGAATAATCAATTCTGCTCTGTCCTGGGGGCTTTATGCAGAAAATGTAGAAAGCAGAATCTCATGTTCACAGAGCTCAATCTGAAGTCTAGGAGAAAATATATGGGGAAAAGAAAGATCCGAGACGATTCTCCTACGCTGACTCGTCCGAATCGATCTTAAAAGATGGCTTCCGAATACCAACAATCAAGAGAAAGCATGACCCGCGGCTGTGCAATGACTATTTCAATGCTCTGTGACTCTATGATCAATGAAGACAATTGCCGTCACCGAGGGGCGAGGGTCCACTAGTCAATTTATGAGAGGTGCTTCCGAAGGTCTGAACTGATGCTGGAGAGTATATTATCCATCTGAGTAAATTAGTGAATTTGAAAACAGAATTCCGAGTAGAGAAAGCTAAAATTCCCTCACCGCAGGAGAACAGCAGGCAGCATTTGCCGCGCGTCGCCAATTGACACATAATCATTTGCTTTCTCGCTACCCCCAGCAACTTCATCTCTGTATATCGAAAGGGAAAGAATAAAGTTGGCAGACATAGAAAAGAATATTTAGATATACAAAGAAATGAATTTACTCATTCCACAAGCAACATGCCGATTTCGGCTTTTAGCCACCCCAGTTTCTACTCTCGCCCGCGCATTTCGTCAGACATCTGACCAGCGCTACGAAGCGCTCGGATCTTCTGCCCTTTCCATTGCAGCTTTAATGGTGACGATTTCAACACCACGAGCGACGACTCTCGTTTCTTCATATGCCTTCCATCCAGCGTCTTTTTGGAGAAGCGTGGAATTCGCTCCACCTCCTCTCGCGTGCCCTTCGCCCTTCACCTTTTCCTCTCCCGGCGCTCGGGAGAACTTCACAATCTTCCATGAGCAAGTCGCGAATTCTTCTCCTCTCCACAGCGAGCGAAACGACGGATTCCCCCCGAATTGAAGTCCACGAGGATGATAGGGAAAATGAAACGAACAGAATGGGCAAAATTGCAGAATGGATGGAATTTTTTATAATGAATACGTCATGTCAGCTTCGAAACGATTACACACAGATGGCTGGAAAGATGTAGTCTAGCGTTCTTACATATAACGCAAGGGTGCGTTGACTCAATGGACAAGACTAAAGCGAGAAATGAAGAAATATATGAATTCGAGTAGTGCGCGTGCGTACGGTTTAACTTGATATGAGATAATATATATGATATTAATTTAAGAATCTAGGAACAACTTTGGACAAATGAATTAGCAAATACAATTGATATTATTGTCATCAATATACTATATAATTTATATATTTAATAGAGTAAAATGAAAATCTCTTTTCACATGAAGGATTTACAAAATGGATAGATCGTGTCATGAACCTGGTCTTGAAAGAAGAATGGCATGCAATTAAGCTTGGGGAGCAGTCATATTGATGTCGATGCATCGCTGTCCTCCTCTATTTTGCATTTCCTTCAAAGTTAGCTCCCGTGTTTACTGGAGGACCCTACGTTGTGTTACTTATTGTAGCTTGCAAATGAGCTCTTGTAATCCAATCGATGCGGCCTATCAAATATTATCTGTCATCCGAAAACCATTAAATCAAGTTGCCGCTGCAGAAAGTCATATGAGAGGAAGGTAAGTTTTGCTTCACTGACAGAGGAGCTTCAGCTTTCAGATAATTCTTCTGATGTTGCTCAGAAACAAAGAGTGCCATCTGCTAGACTACCTTCAGTGGAGTATGAGGCGTCGGAAATCTAGCTGACAACACATTGGCTACGAAAAGTTACCTGGTCTCATGAAGTCGAAAAAGGTAGGTTTAGCCGTGATTTCTTGCGATTCAGCGTTCTTTCAAATTCTAATGTTAGTTTTCTCATAGTTTATGTTTCCTTGTCTACATTGTAAAATTTCATCAGAATCATCCTCTGATTTCAATGAATTTCACTCTGCGGAAGGGCTTTCAAATTGGCAACTCCCACCTATTCCACGGCCACTTGTCCTGTTAAATTTAGGGTAATCAATACTTTCGGCTCCATTTTCGAGCCATTGGTGACAAGGTTGTGACAAATGACAATAAGCATCTTGAAACTCCATTAGAACTTCATGAGTTTCGATGTTTGTTGAAACTTTTTGGTGCAAACTACTATACAAGCAGAAACAAATTAGCTGCAGGTAGCAACTGCTTGTAAGAAACTGTTGAATTGTTGATCCAATTTCTAGAAACTTCATGAAAGATTTGAGCTAGAAAAGTCAAGAAAAATCCTTAAGAAAATCTAGCTTAGTTGGCAAAAGAAAAAGTGTAGAAGGTAGAAGGCTCTAGACGAACTATAATCTAGAATTTCCTAGATAAAGTCTACATGGACAACATTCTATAGAAATCTAGAATGTTGTACTAAGGCGGTGACTCACGCCTATAAATAAGAGTTAGTGGATTGTGTTGTAGTAGAAAAACCAGAAAAGACTCATTCCTTTGTAATACAAACCTTCATAATAAAAGTTCTATTTTTACCCATACTCCCTCGCATTGTAGTCCATTTTTATTCACACATAACACTTGCACACACACACGCTTCCGCAAAAACACCCAACAGTGGTATCAGAGCCACGTCTTTGGTTGGTATTGGGCGTTTGTCCTACCTACCCATTCCTAAAACTACCCTTCCGAATACCCATAAACTAAATCATTGCCAATTCTACCTCATCCTCATTTCCCATTCCCATTTTTTATGGGAACAACTATGACTTTTGGAGCATAAAAATGACTACATTCTTGATGGCTCAAGACTTATGGGACATCGTGGAAAAAGGTTGCGAGGCTCCGCCAGAAGGTGCAAGTGTTTCGAAGGATCGACTACAAAAGGATGCAAGGGCGCTATACTTTATCCAGCAAGCACTCTCGGAAACCATATTTCCGAGAATAATTGGAGCAAGGACTGCAAAAGGGGCTTGGGATACATTATGAGAAGAATTTCAAGGATCGGAAAAGGTACGCACTATTTGCCTTCAAATTCTGAGAAGAGATTTTGAAAATTCTAAAATGAAAAATTATGAGACCGTACAAGAATATTGTGGAAAATTAAAGGAACTCGTTAATCAAATGAGAGCCTATGGAGATGGGATAACTGATCAAAGGGTTGTTGAGAAAATATTGGTGTCACTTACAAAAAAATACAACTCCATAGTTACAACTATAGAAGGAACTAAAGACTTGACGACCCTATCAATAAGTGAATTAATTGGATCTCTAGAAGCATATGAGAAAAGACTAGTGGCACAAGATGAAGATTCAGTTGAAAGTGCCTTTCAGTCTAAAGTAAATATACGGTCTCATCAATCTAAAAATGGTGGAAGGAGCTCATGGAAAAACAAAAGAGGAGGAGAAATTATAAAAAAAAAGAGTAAAATTATCCACCTTGTGGTATTTGCAAGAAAACAAATCATTTGGAGAAGGATTGTTGGTTTAAAAATAAAAAATAATGCCACTTTTGTAAAAGATATGGCCACATAGAAAAAGATTGTCACTCAAAAACAAATAATCGAGCAAACTATGTAGAAAAAAAAGAAAGTGAAGAGAATACATTCTACACAGGCCAAGCGGCAAATGATAATAAAAGTGAAACATGGTACATCGATAGTGGGTGTAGCAATCACATGACGGGAGACGAAACTATATTCACTGATATTGATAAGTCGGTGAAATCCTAAGTAAAATTGGGCAATGGTGCATTAGTAGATGTCAAAGGAAAAGGCACCATCACCGTGGAAACGAATAAAAGCCCAAAATATATACATAATGTATATCTAGTCCCTCGTCTTGCACAAAATCTATTAAGTGTGGGCCAAATGATACAAAGTGGGTATTCTCTATATTTTAATAAAGATACCTGCCTTATCTATGATAAATATAAAAATATCATTGCCTCTGTTAAGATGAAAAATAACAATTTTCCTATTCAATGGAAATATGTCAAAGATATAGCCATGAAAGCTCAACTTGATGATTCATGGCTATGGCATCGAAGATTTGGTCACTTCAATTTTGCTGGACTAAAAATTCTCCATCAGAAAAATATGATGAAAGATTTTCTAGCCATCACAGAAATTTCAGATGTTTGTGAAGGCTGTCTTCTTGGAAAACAACAGAGAGAGTCCTTCCCATTTGGAGTTGCATGGAAAGCTAATGAGCCATTGGAACTTGTCCACACAGATGTGTGCAGTCCGATGAGGACACCTATACCCAGTCAAAATAAATATTTCATCCTATTCATTGATGATTACACAAGAATGACGTGGGTATACTTTCTTCGAGAAAGATCTGAGGTTTTTTCTATCTTCAAAAAATTCAAGAACCACGTTGAGAATCAAAGTAGCCAAAGAATCAAAGTCCTAAGGAGTGACAAAGGCACATAATACAATTCAAAGGATTTTAATGAATTTTTTGAAGATGAAGGAGTCCATCATCAACTAACTGTTGGCTATGCCCCAAAACAAAATGGAGTAGCTGAAAGAAAAAATAGAACTGTCATGGAGATGGCAAGGTCCATGCTAAAGGAGAAAGGCCTTCCCAACACTTTATGGGCAGAAGCAATTTATACTGCTGTATACCTATTAAACAGGTGTCCAACTAAAGTAGTTCAAAATAAAACTCCAGTCGAAGCATGGAGTGGACGGAACCTTTAGCAAAGCATCTCAAAGTGTTTGGATGCATTTGCTACGTCCACATCCTTACTCAGAAAAGGAGTAAACTAGATGAAAAGACAGAAAAAGGAATATTCCTTGGCTACAGTGACCAATCAAAAGGCTATCGGATTTACAACCTAAGAACTAAGAAACTTATGATTAGTCGAGACGTCGAGTTTGACGAAAATGCTGCCTGGAATTGGGAGAGCGAGAAGATCGAGAAGAAGTACATAACCTTGCTAGACACACCACCTGCTCAAGAAGAGTCAACGTCACAAGAAGAAGGAGAAGTACCGGATTCCACCACTCACGATATAACTCCACCAAGCTCTCCAAGAGTAACGCAAGAAGAATCTACTCCAGAGTCACTAGTACTAAGGGTAAAAGCTCTTAGAAGAATTTACGACACATGCAACTTTGCTATTTTGGAACCAGAAAACTATGAACAAGCATCCAAAGAAGAAGTTTGGATAAAAGCCATGGAGGAAGAGATCAAGATGATCGGGAAAAATGAAACTTGGGAGCTTGTCGATCGACCTGAAAACAAAGAGATCGAGCTGAAATATTGCAAAACCGAGGAACAAGTAGTGGACATCTTCACTAAAGCATTACCGCTAGCCAAGTTCGAGACATTGCGGGAAATGCTTGGAGTAACACAAAATTGGATCAAGGAGGAGTGTTGAATTGTTGATCCAATTTCTAGAAACTTCATGAAAGATTTGAGCTAGAAAAGTCAAGAAAAATCCTTAAGAAAATCTAGCTTAGGTGGCAAAAGAAAAGTGTAAAAGGTAGAAGGCTCTAGAAGAACTATAATCTAGAATTTCCTAGATAAAGTCTACATGGACAACATTCTATAGAAATCTAGAATGTTGTACTAAGGCGGTGACTCACGCCTATAAATAAGAGTTAGTGGATGCTTGTGTTGTAGTAGAAAAACCAGAAAAGACTCCTTCCTTTGTAATACAAACTTTCATAATAAAACCCATACTCCCTTGCATTGTAGTCCATTTTTATTCACACATAACACTTGCACACACACACACACTTCCGCAAAAACACCCAACATAAACCAAAGTCTAGTTCTGCATTTACTTAGTGGACATTCTCAATTGCACTGCGCTCTGTATGACTAGCATATACATCTGGTCCAATTATCGCTTCCCGCCTTCTCCCAAGCAAGCTGACCCCAAATGTTGTGGCAACAAGCCTTGCTTCCAAAGCATCTCTTTCATGCAGTTCTTGTGGCGATGCTAATGATCAATTGAAGACCCCTGAAGGAGATAGGGATCAATTGAAAGTGAAGGCCGAGTGTTCCAGCTTTGATCTTGGATTTTGAACAATGGTCATTGCTCAATCGACCGTATTGACTACTATAAAAATCTAAATGGCGTGCACAAAAATCTTGTGCCTATCGCATATGAAATTCGTACAGTCGAGCTCTTGTATTTATGGGGAGTGTTTTAGTGCCCAGTCCATTTGCAGGTGTCTGATCTGAAACCATTTTAGTTATACGACATAATCAATGTATTTGCAGTGATATTCAACATATTGAGGTACACTATGTTTACATATAAAAAGAGGCCACCCATTTCAATCTGAGATATTAGTTAAATTTAAGACAAGTGAAAGCATGGTGAAGAAGTTCAGCTAAAGAAGCAGAAATAATTCTGTGTCTTCTCATGTCTTCAAATATTTATATGGCAGGACAAAGTTGCATCATAGACCGTTCGTTTGTACACAATGCTCATTTAATTCCTATCGAGAAAGATGCTCAGTTTAGATACTTCGTTAGATAACACATATCTGGCCATTGAAGGTTGCCCAGTTTTAGCTGTGTCTTAGCATGCAGATCATGTAACAGCAGCTCCGTAGTCAAACTGAGGGAAAAGCAGCCTGTGATTGTGATAAATAGCTGCTTAAGCAATTTTATTGGTCCCTTCCAGGTTGTGTCTTGTGAATTGTGGCTTGTGAGCCTATCATTACTTAATTACCAGGAGGAAACAGCATCTCAGCTTTCTAAACATTCTTCAATCTTTTCCTTCTCTGTTTGGAATAACAGGCAAGAGTGAACTGTAGACTATAGAGCAGCAACCATCTTCCGAAGGAATTCCTTGTAGAAATTATGTAATTTTATCAGGACTTTCTTTTCATTCTGTTTCTTATTGCATTAAATTATTCTCAAAATCTTAAGGCTAGCTTAAGCTACCATAACAAATACAGCATAGGTCATACTTGCGGTGCAAAGAAACTGTGATATGGGCCTATCCGTTTTCTTTCATCCCCTGTTCTTCTTAGCTCTCGTCCAGGAACTTCGATAACTTGCTGTCCTTTCTTGACTTCCGCATGCTAAGCAAGGCCTTGAAGAGACGTTTGTTTTTGCATGAATAAAGCTGGATATCAGTTCTCCTATTCCTCTCAGCATGAGTATATATTGAAGTGGATCTTCTGGTTCCGATGGGTACTGGATGTTCATGTGGGGATATAATGGCGATTCACAAGAGAATCAATCATAAAAGATCATGTCCTCAAGACATCCGAAGAACAAGAAAAGTAGTTCTATAACTCGTGAACTTTCTTCATCTAATAGACCAATCTTGTTACGTGCAATATGCATATGGTAGTTAAACGAGAAAATGGGGATAAGTACACTAATGGTGCTATAAGTTGTGTACGGCGCTCACTTTGGTACCAAAAGTTTCTGTCGGATCACTTAAGTGCCAAAAAATTTGAAAAACACTCACTTTGGTGCCAACTCCGATCCGGTTGCCTGGAAATCCGACGTGTCACTTTTTTATTAATTTTTTAAGCTGATGTGGCTCACTAGAGAACACAGTCAGCATCCTAACACCAAAACGACGCCGTTTGGTGTCTCCCCCAATTCAAAACCCTAATCTCCGGCCGTCGCCGTCCTCGACGGTCCTTGCGCTTGGCGGCCACGGCTTTGACCCCGACCTCGACCCCAACCCCGACGATGGCCACTCAACGGCAGCGGCTCTGACCTCGACCCCGACCCCGACCCCGACGATGGCCTCTCGGCGGCCGTAGCTCCGACCCCGACCCCGACCCCTACCGCGACGATGGCCACTCGACGGCCGCGGCTCAGACCCCGACCCCGACCCCGACGATGGCCACTCGACGGCCGCAGCTTTGACCCCGACCCCGACCTCGATGATGGCCACTCGGCGGCCACAGCTTCGACCCCGACCCCGACCCCGACCCCAACCCCGACGACGGCCACTCAGCGGCCAAGTCGAAACCCTAATTTCAATCCCCAATGAGTTAAACGGCGTTGTTTTTGTGAGGCCATCCATGTAGGATGGAAAAACGACATCGTTTAAGGCCTTGTCGATTTAAAAAAAAAAGCCACGTAATTATTTTGGCTGAAATCTTTCGTTGGTGGCCGGAATCTTTTGCCGGTGGCACCAAAGTGAGCGTTTTTCCTCCGATTTGGCACTTAAGTGATACGACGGAAACTTTTGGCACCAAAGTGAGCGCTGTACACAATTTATGGCATCATTAGTGTACTTATCCCCGAGAAAATGGGTCATACAACGTTAGCATTTGGACATTTTGCCATTTAAGCCAATTGTCATGTATTATCGCAGATTCTTGCCGACTTCCTAGCCTTTAGCTTTTGAAACTGAGAGAAAGTTATGAAGCATGAGCCAACACCAACTTTTTGGTCTTAATAAAACAACAGATAAATCTTGTGAAGGGAAGTGTGCCTGGTAAGATATATCGCATGAGGTCCTCCAGAGTTCTTATCGCTAGTGAGTGCTGAGAAACCTCCATGGTCTATGAGCGTCTCAAACATCAATAGTCTCTAAAACACAATAACATTGTTGAAAGTTCTATTTGTTACCTTGTGATAAATAAGTTGATAGCACGAGAGATGGTTGTTCTCCTTGCCATTTTCCATACTTTGGTTGAAGCAAGATTTTTTCTGCTCTTTAGAATCTCTCTTGCTCTAGTAATTAGTTTGTCACACTATGATATAATCTGGCACATTATGGAGTTTTTTTTTTTTTGGTAAAGGTAAGAGATATATTGAACTATAACCAAAAGTTAAACAGCTAAACGGCTAAACAGCAAGGACTTGGCACCAAAAACTTACACTCATGAAGACAAGGAAAACTTGATTCTTCTTGATCAGTTGCAATCTATTAGACCCTACACATGGTATATCAGAGGGTATGCAAGCCCTTCCCATCCTAAACACTACGAAACAAGGAAAACCTAATTATATTGCACAACTGTCGAATGCAAGAAAATATGAGCTCAACCGCAGATGCTTCCTCAATCTTGTCAGCCAGGAGACAGTTGACCTTATAGGTCATGGAGCCCAAGTGATCCACATTGATTATGAAAGCTTTCGTCGCAAAATCTTTTAATGTGTTCACCACTCTACAATATTGTCAAGGCAATTTACCAGATGTGCAACAGGAAGAAATGCTCGACCCGGTACAAGACAATGAAGTGAAAACCTATTTATCTCACATTTGTAGCTATGTACTGAAGAAAACTATAGGTGTATTATGAAGTACCTTCAGCTATTCAGAATGTTCAAGCTCTCTGTTTCATGGAGAGCTCATCATAATTCAAAGCTTCCTGAGGAGTGGAAACTGAAGAAGGCAACTGGAAAATCCATTATCTTCACCTGTTACAATGAAGATGCAGCAAACAGATTCAAATTCACACCCTCGTGCATTGACTGTCATTATCCATTTCCATTGGAAATTACAAACCCACTCTTCATTTGCCACTTGGGATGCTCCTGCATTCCATAATATAACTTATGTAATTGTTCAGGCTCCACAATACAGTTTTTACGTGGATGTATCCTTCCACACAATATGAAGCCCTTTTTAAAGCATGAGGTTTCCGTACTGAGCACACCTTTCCAAGTTCAAACTCAGCAGAGGCACAGAAAGGGCCAAATGACACATAGATGTTGTAAGTGCAAGTTTAACATCAGTCTGTGATTCCAGAAGAAGATAAACAATCATAATGGTTGAAGAGGACATAGATCAGCAACTCAACAGAAGAGATTTTATGAGACCCTTCAAAGGTTTGAACGGATACTGGAGCGAATATTATCTTTTTGACTTAATTAGTCAAGTGAGAACAGAATTCCAGTTAGAGAAAGCCAAAATCCTCTCATAATATTTACCTTCATGATATATACTACAAGTTCTTGGTTGCAGGAGAAGAGGAACGTTTGTCGGGCGTCCCCGATTGACAAATAATCATATGCTTTCTCGCTACATCCAGCAATTTCATCGCCATTGTTCAAAACGAAAGACTAATGTAACCACACGTAAAAGAACTCCAAAGTATATCTTGCAGCCTTACATGTAGGAGACGGGGATACTGATAACAACAAAAAATACAGGAGACTGGGAGATGCAAAATGCACTGTTGTATTTCTCGTCATCGTTTGTCTATATATACAAAGAAATCAATTGCACAAGCCGAAAGCAACACGCCGATTTCAGATTAATGTACCCCAGTTCCTAATCCACGTCCGCATTTCGTCAGCACTATGGAAATGATCGAATCTCTTCTCCTCTCCAATGCAGCAACTTCCAACGATGACTGTCTTCCAACGCCACGACATTCTCCTCTCCAATGCAGCAACTTCCAACGATGACTGTCTTCCAACGCCACGACAGGCGACGACTCTTATTTCTTCAGATGCCTCCCCTATCCAGCGTCTTTTAGAGCAGCAACGAATTCGCTCCTCCACCTCCACCTCCTCCTCCTCCTCACGGCGCTCGCGAGAACTTTGCAGTCTTCCATGAGCAAAGTCGCTGGGTTCTCTCGACAGTGAGTGAAACAACAGATTCCAACCCCCGCTGATTTGGAAGTCCTTAGGCATGAGAGGGAAAACGAAACGAATGATGATTTATGATGGAAAGACTGACATGGAAAATAATTTGTTGAGGAATGCCATAATACTTTATTTTCACTTATAATATATAAGAATAAATATTTACTCTTATCAATTATATACAGCATTGCGGTTATTCATCAATTTTTCGGTTTACACATCTGCTAATTATTCTGGGGGGCCCACCTCCTCTCTCGTCGGACAGCTGATGCTACTCTTGGCCACCCACGTCAATATACCTCTCTCGAATGCCGTTCTTCTTTTTCTTTTTTTCAAAAATGCCGTTCTTCTTAATCTCCTCGAATACTTCGTACGTACAGTCATATGTAGAGACATGTGAAGGTACCACTCTTAAATTGGGACAATGGTTGATCCCTAATCCAGAAAGATGAGGCACGGCTCCTTCAGCGGCCCTCCACTCCTCCAAATTTGACAAATCATAAAAAAGTATATGCTTGAGTTGAGGAAAGCCTCCCGCAGAGCAAACCATTTCCTTTCCTGTGAAAGCCCCAAATCCCAACATGAGAACAGCCAAGTGAGGCAATTTCTCCAATATTGGCATCAGATCTTCTTCGAGTTTAGAATATAGTAAGACCAGCTTCCTCAATTGTTGGGGTAGGCTTTTATGTTCTGGTAACTTCTCTATTTTTCCTCTCATGGACAACTTACAAGAATGAGGATAGTTTGACATTTTACCCAATTCACCTTCAGTCCATAAAGGAGATGCCAGATACAAAGACAAGAATCGAAGATGTTTCAAATTGAATTTAGCAAGTTGTGGAAACATCTCCAGCTGAACACAACCATACTTGTCAAAGACGGTTAGTTTTTGCAGATTGGCAAACTTGCCTACATCATTCACATCAAATTTCTTCAGATTAAAGTTTCTCAATATTTGTAGATTATTTAAAGTGCCCAACCGCAACTTCTTTTTGTCCCAAAAGAATTTCTCCTTGATCACAAATTGGTAGGGAAGACGGAGATACCTCAACCTTTTCATCTTCCACAATACATTTGGGATGGAAACCGTAGTACAACTATCCATAAGCAAGTCCAAGAATTCCATACATATAAGGTTCCCCATAGATTGCGGCAAGCCCTTAAGCCCACTACCTGCTAAACTTAAGAATCTTAGATGGACTAGGTCTCCAATTGATTTAGGTAAGCTTCTAATCACACTAAGGTTCTCCAGTTTCAAAACTCTACGAAACTTACAATGGTTGAAAATAGGTTGAAATGCAACATGTCCGAAGGACATGAGAGTTCGAAGGTGGACCAGAGTCCTTCCTCTTGCTTTTAAGCTTGGAATCACATTTCTATTAAGAGAAAGCCTTCGTACTTTGCAACTTGACCCAACATTTACTGCCATTGAAGCAGAACAATTCTCCATCTCATTGTCTTGTTGACTGTTAAGAATGCTTAGGAAACTCTCTTGTAGAGCCTTGGAGATGCATAACTCTCGCATCAGGTCGTGGAGGTAGTAGCTTTTGATCTTTCCACTTAATTTGAATCGTACTTGAACCATTCCTCTGTTAACCAACTCTGTTAAATATTGCTCTGCTACATCTTCCACTGAAATTTCTCTCTCTCTATCGTATGCATTCAGCGACACAAAACCTTCAGCAATCCACATGTAAAGAACTTCAACTGCAAGGATTTCTGCATTCTCAGGAAAGCTACCCAAATAGAGGAAGCATGGCTTTAGATGCCATGGTAAATCATCATAGCTTAAGGCTAACACTTTTGATACATCGCTCTTATCACTAAAATGCAATTTGATCTTTTCATGAATCGTCTTCCACTCGTTGACGGCCAGCAGTCCACCAAGCGCAATGATAGCCAAGGGCAATCCTTCACACTTCTCAAGGAGTTCATGTGCTAACTTCTTCATGTCTTTAGTGATTTCTACACAATATCGGGCAACAAATTGCAACTCAACAATCATAGGAAGATGCAACTGTGATAAGAAGATTACTTCAAGGACGAATATGAGCTTTTAAAGTAAGATGCTATAGTTCTTTATAATTTGTGGTTCATTTATGCTTTTGTAAGGGGAAATTAGGGACCGCAACAAAGCTCTTGTATATGCCTCCACCTACGCCTAGAATATCAAGAAGTCTAATTTAACAAATGGAATGTATCATCTTTGTTATCCGTGGCTCGAATTAAGTGACTCAAGCAAATATAAAGTAACAATAAACCTACTTGACGAAGAAATATGAAAGCAGCATAGGGACTACTTGAGTGTGATCTTCCATAACTTGAATGTGTTACTAATCTCCCACACAAATTCTAATGAAATCTTTGTTTGCCGCTTAATGATTCATGATTTTCCTTATCAATCCCTACTTTTATTGTTAAGCCAACTTTGCACAAATGCAAAAAAGGTGGACTCGAGATGAAGCCTATGGAAGAAGTAACATAGCTAGGCTTCACATTATTTCATAAATCCGATCAAAATTGCTTATTATGTTGGTCTTATAAAAGCCTCTTTTGGTATTTAACCTCATTAGAGGAAGGAGGAACAAAGCTTTGGATCTTGGTTTAGTGGTATAATTGTTAGCTATTAAGAAACAAAAGGGGCATCTGATTTCCCAAATATTGAAATTATGGTGCCTAATACTCAATAGTTCGATCATTTGAATTCCATTGTAACACTCCATTCATAAATTGCTTAAACTTCCAAAAGGACAAACTGAGCAATGAAGTACCTGGTATGTGTCCCTCTGTCTCCGACTGTTTTGTGATATCTTTAATAGTTTGGCCCACAACAATATCTTGACTAACTCCAGGTCCATCAGAAGAAATTTCAACAACTAATCCTGCAATGATAATCGAAGCACCATAAATTAGAATCAAACAAGCAATATAATATTTTGAAGCTACTATATGTTAGGATAATAACGCCCGAGAAGTCTCACCTTTTGTTTCGGGAAATGCTCTCTTCTTTAATAGATCCCAGCTCTCTTGGTCCGATAAGCGTTGAAGTGGGTGTATCCCTTGAGGATTGATATAGTTAGCTACATCTCTATTCCGGGTCGTTATCAATAGCTTGCTTTTGTGTTCTCAACCCGGAATGCAACTCGAAGACTATCCCATGCCTCTTTGGTCCAAATATCGTCAAGAACCACGATACAACTCTTTTCTTTCAGGGTCTCTTGTAGTTTTTCAGATAATTCCTGATATATCATCTTCTTAACACTCTTATTTTGTTCAGGGATCAATTTAACGAGAATTCCCAAAAAAATATCGTTCATGTCGTACTTTTGAGATACGCAAGCCCAAGCTAAACTAGTGAAATTTTTCTTCACTTCATCCCGAGCAAGGACTTTCCTAGCGAGTAAGGTTTTACCCATGCCACCCATTCCCCATATAGAAATAACTCTCTGCTGTTTTTCATCCTTCAACAGCTTTTCCACCAACTCCTTAACACTATCTTCCCTCCCAACAAAATCTTCCCCGAAATGGGAATAAGTACGTTTCGACGTCAAATCTCTCCCCCATTTGCGGTCGCCCTCATTCGCAGGTTGTGCGCCAAAAGCCAGCATGCTCATTCTAAGATTGGAGATGCTGGATTTTAAGCCCTCAATCTCCGTCCCCACCACATGAACCTGCACGCACGTGCACTTCGCCACGAGGCAAGCACATGCTCTGGTGATATATTGTTCCTTCTTCAGCGCGACTCTAAGGATGTATCTCTCGATGATGTCCTCGGCATCATAGGCAAAGTCTCGGAGTTGTGCGACACATTCTCCAACAGCTTGGTTGTGCTCTCGTCTTGTATCCGCATCCCTCAGCAAGCACCGGATCAGCCTCAGCTCCCTATACAGGTCCTCGACCTTGCCCTCCACGCCCCACAAGAATTTGGCCTCATCGATGAGCAGATTTCCTATTGTCTGCCCCAGGGACGAAACAACAGCCTCGGCCATTGCTATTGGGCTACTTGACAATGATCGGCGGAGCTTGTGACTGTGAATGACACAAAGAATTCACTTTCTATGCGTTGACAAGCTCTGCACATATGGGCCTGCGAGTTGCAAAGAAGAAAGAAGAGGAATAAGTACTTATAAAGTTGCGTAGTGGATTGACAATACATATTCTACATCCACGGATGCAACAAAATCACCCCACGAATGACTTGAGCCTTATTAGATCTTCAAGCTTGGCAGCTTCTCTTCAAAGTGTACTGAGCTGGTAATTCTGTTTATTCTTTTAGTCTTGGAGTTGCGACTAGCAGGAGCTTCTATTTTTTTTTTCTGTGAATCGTGCCTTGAACCTGCACATCACAAAGAAAAGAAATTCCCAGGTTATGGTCCATTAAGAATCCTTCGATGCTCAAATTAGCATGGGAACAGAGCGAGTAAAGTATGGAATTTACAGAGAGCGTAGTATTGGAATGGCTTACTCCCGCATTTATAACGAAATAGGCGGGCGGCACGTGGGTCTTAAGATTTTGGCCTTAGCCCCCTTAGTAAAGGCTTACTCATGGTGGGTCCATTTGTGAACCTATGTGATTATGGACTTGTTCGTTAGTAGTGGTCCTTGTTAAATATGTTGTAATTAAAGCAAAAAATTGTCAAAAGCTTACTCATAGTGAGATTTTCTCACAGGTTTGGGGAAAAAATCGGAACAAAAGTTTGTCATCATAAGCTTGCCTCAACTATATTGTAATTGAGCAAAATTCAATTATTAAATTACACCCATCTAATAAGCATGTAAAAATTTTGATTACAAACAGCTGAAATTTCAATATGTCCTATAATTAAAAACGAAATTGAAATTATTTAGCTAACAAACGAACTCTTGTAGCTCTTCAAATCCCTAGAAATTCAAATCCCAAATGCACGACTGGGGAAGCCATGAAGAAATGGAAAGTCACCTTCAAGAAGCACCTGAAGCAGGACCACAAGATCCGTCGTGATGGCTCTCTCCTCTCTCCACGCCTCCACTGGTAAAGTACGTGCGTTGCTCACTAGACACTCTCACTACTTAATTGGTAACAGTGTTTCTTCATGTCATCAAAGAGTTACCTCAGTTGCTTCCCAATCAACCCCCTCATTAATCTCGATCAGTCAAAACATACATGTTTCAAGCGAAAATCTTTTTTTTTTCTCTCTTATAAGTAACCTATCAAGCCAAAAGCCGATGTTCAACAAGGTACAAGGAGCACAAACTTGACGAAAATTTTGAGACACACGTCGTAAAAGAACACTAAAGATGAATTGCTCGGGCTTAGAGTTGTACTGTACCAGAAGCACAGCATGAATTCATGCATCACAAGTCTCAACTCTAAACGTACAACATACTACAAGTGCATGTGGAAGTCACAAACTGAGGAAAGCTTTCACTTGTTAATAATAATCATTCTAGAGTATAGAGGTTAGCATCGCCAATTTGCTGGTAGTAAGTGAACCGATATCTATGTCATTTAAATGATAAAAAAAAATGAAACAAAGAACAATCCATATGTAGAAATAAACATCAAAATTTTAAATCAACAAAATACAGATGCAATGATTACAACAATACTAAAAACACTAAAACGCACAAAAACTAGAGAAAGTAGAACGGGTAGAAAGCAAAATCAAGTATCAACTAGCGACTCACAGGTGTAATTGCAACCTCTTTGTTCGTCTGAATGATAGCACCTGAAAACAATTCATGAAAAAGTTCAATCAAAATCAAACTAAAAACAAAATATTTAAAGCAAAAATCAAGTAGCAATCCACCTACGTAGATCTGAACGATCCGCTACCAATTTTATGACTGAGCCAGTGGCTTTATGTGCTGTCAATTCGGCATCATACTTTTGCTTTATGGGTTCGTCAAAAGATTCGTTTCCCATGGGCAAATACTGATAGCAACATTTTTGTTCCTTGTGGTGGAAAAACAGATCATCATGGATTGTTGGTAAGATATATTATGGTTCATGCGATCTCATAAACACACCCAAATCAATTACACTCCTCCGTCTTAATTACATTCAACTCCACAAAATTAAGAGTAAATTGCAATGATCCAACAGCTTGTCAAGTTTGAAAACTTTATACTTGCATTTCTCACATTCTGAAGACTTAATAAGTGTTGTGGTGATTTCGCAATGAGTTGACAATTAAATGTTTTGACTCTAAAACATAAGTGCGTGAGTATCTATGATGCCATATGAGCAATTATTTAGATGCAAAATGACCACATGTGTATAATGTCCATGAAATGGTTCATCATTGAAAAGTTTGACATGTGACTGCAACATGCTTTGTACAACTTTATACTTATGGATGATATTTGTAATTTGTATTTATCTATTTATGCAAAGTCTTACAAAAGATTAATGAGCAGTTGTTGCATCCTTTTTCTTTTTATTTTCACAATCCAAGGCACAGGCATGGAGGATAGATTCTTTAAAAGCGCATGACGTACCCTACAAACTAAATAAACGTAAAGAAGGGAAAGAAGAAAGAGAAGGAAAAGAGAAGAAAAGAAATGAGAAAAAATGAATATTTTCGAAAAAATGTCAACATATTATTAAAGATTGTCTAAGTCAGCAATTTTGACTAAGATTGATTGGATATACTCAATTGATAAAATATGAAGATTTTAGGATTTATTTAGTAAAATTAAAAGGTTTATAATTTCATTATAAAAATATAATATATTTACGACTTTTTGACAATTTTCTCATGCATATGTGAAAGTCACAAACCAAGGAAAGCTTCCACTTGTTAATAATAATCATTCTAATGATTGAAAGTTAGCATCAATGACTTATTGGAAGCAAGTGAGCCATTATCTATGTCAATCAAACGACCCAAGAAAGAAAGCAGAACAAGCCGCAGTCCACATCGCTTTATCAAATGTAAAAATAAAACATCAAAATATTAAATCAACAAAATATCAATGCAATGACTATAACAATACTAAAGTAACTAAAATGAGCAAAAACTAGAAAAGGTAGAACGCATAGAGCAAAAATCAAGTATCAGTTAGTGACTCACAAGCTTAGTCGCGCCCTTCTCGTTCGTCTGAGTGTTAGTACCTAAAAACAATTCACGAAAAAACTTCAATCAAAATCAAACTAAAAGCAAAACGAATAAAGCAAAAATCGAGTATCAATTAGCGAATAGTCCACCGATGGAGATCTCTCTTAGCGATCCGCTGTCAATTTTACGACCGAGCTCGAAATAATAATTCGAAATGATTATTGCTCAATAATAACACTGGAATTAGGATAAAGTGCGCATTATCACTCTCCACAGCTAAACTTTATATAGGCGACAGCATATCGGTAATGTCACATCAGCTGATAGCAATAGGTCTAAAGGAGGGGTTTAATTTATATTGGAAAATCAAACATGCCCATGACCGGGCCGTCAAAAGATTGGTTTCACACGGGCTATAAGCAATGATTCAGAATCGTATCTTTTGCTTGTATCTTTTGCTCTATGTGCCGTCAAAAGAAGATTGGTTTCGCCTGCGCCGACGGCAATAAATTAACGTCAATCATCATATTTTCGCTTTATGTGACGTCAAAAGATTGCGTTCTCAGGGCCAATAACTTTATGTGCCGTGCATTGATCCATCATAATTTTGCTATACGTGTCGTCGACAAATTGGTTTCACACGAGCTAATGCCGATAGCAACTTGTTTTGTTTCACGTGGTGGGAAAAACGCACAACCGCATATTATATCTATTGTAAGATATATCAAGGCTTGTATCACCTAATAAACACGTATACACACATCAATCAGACTCATCCATATTAACCTATTGCAAGATATACTAAGGCTCATACCACCTAATAAACACATATACACACATCAATCAGACTAATCCATGTTAATCAAATTCAACTTCTCAAAAACAAAGGTAAATTGCAATGATCGAACCGTATGACTAATTTAAAAATTTTATATATGCAATTCTCACATTCTAAAGATTTAGCAAAGTGCTATAATGATTTCACAGCGAGTTAATAATCAAACGTTTTGACTCTAAGTCTCTGTTCGTTTTACGAAAAATACCGCATTTTTGGAGAATATTTCTCAGGAAGTCATTTTTCAAAAAATTATCATTATTTTCCGCTATTCATCTAAAATCTAAAAATGAAGTGAAAATTATTTTTCATTATTCGATAAGGAAAATCTTTTTTTCTCTGCACTTTTGTTAAATAAATTTATTATTCTTTTACTTTTAAAATAAATTTTAAAATTATTTTTTAGAAATCAATTTTTAATTATTTTTCTTTTCTTTCTTTTTATCTTCTTTTTCTTTTGCCGGTTACCAACCACGACGACAGCCGGCAATCGACTAAAGGCTAGCTTCCGTTGGCGAGCAGCGAGGGGCGAGCTCGAGCTCGCCGACTTATGGCCTCTCCAGATCAGTGAGCTAGAGGCAAGTTGGCTCGCTAGAGATCAACAGGCGCAAGGGCAAGCCTTGAGCTTGCTGACCTCTGGCCTCGCCAAATTAACGAGCTAGAGGCTCATGCTCGTTGCTAGTTTGTCGAGTTGGCGAGCGGCGAGCGGCCAACTCGAGCTCGCCGCTCGCTAGACATCGACAAGCCAAGCGAGGCCTAGGGCCCAAGGCCAACAAGCTCGAGGCTCACCTTTGGTCGATCACCGACCATAGTCGTGCTGGGGATCGGCCAAAGAAGAAGGTGGAAAAATAGAAAAACAAAAACAAAAAGAAAAAGAAAAATAATTAAGACAAGAAAAAATAAAAAGAAAAATAATTTAAAATTCGAATTATTAGAATAGAAAACGAGAAAGAAGGAGGCGAGTAAGGTATGGGATAAGAGAGAGAGAGCGAGTGAGAAAAATATTTTTTCCAATTTTAAAAATGAAAAACATTTTATCCTCTTTTACAATACTTTTTTTCCTTGATGGAAAATATTTTCCACAACTAATTTATTTTCCATGAAATGAATACTGAAAGATTTGAAAAATGTTTTATTGGAAGTTATTTTTTATGAAACGAACAGATCCTAAAATATGTTGATATGACAGTAGAGATTATGATCCAAAAGTTTAAAAGCAATTAGTTAGACGCAAAAAGACCGCATGTATATAATGCCTATGAAAAACTCCACCATTGAATACTTTAACATGTGGCGGCAATATTCTATACACAACTTTACACTAACAGAGAGGATACAATACTTATTTTCTCAACTATTTTTAGACCTTGAACAAAGAAAATATCAAATAGTTAGTAGCCACAACATTATCAGCCTACATGGCGTTCATGAGAACAAATTGGTTACTTAAAATAGCCAATTTCAAGACTGGTCAACAGCCAAATTTAGCCCCAACTACACGATTGTTCATCTTAAACCTTGAAGAAATTGGAGTTCGAGGCTAATTTTGATAATTTTCAAGAAAAAATGCATTGCCAATGAACATCATAATAGAGCGAATTAAGATGGGATATATATGTTCCGGTTGGTTTGGTCTGGCAAAATCTAGTGAAATCAACAAATTTCGCTTTATGGTTCCGAATTTGATTTGACATGGCGATGCCAAACCAATTAATCTTCTTACGTTATTATTGTTTATTGTCACTGCTATTTAATTTGCAAAATGAGCAATTCACTAGCAAAATTATTTGCTTTCAAGAAATGTCGCTTTAAATTTGACAACGACACAGAGCAAGTAGCCAAGTATTACTCACATAGCGTTTCCATTTCTCCCTTTGACGTGGCTTCCCAACGGCCTCCATAATGTCTTCCTCAATGTTGCATACCTGGATTCCTTTGGATACGTCCTCAATTTGGATAGACAACGATCCCGACTAGAAAAAGATGTGGCATGTCTCCTTTTGTGACTCTCCATTCCATTCCACGGCCAAACCAAGACCAACCTCCTCAGATGTAGGGGCATATACTTGTGTTCCGACATCTTCTTGGTTTGGCCATGTAAGTATAGTTTACAAGGATCGGATCGCCAGACATTCTACTTAAATCATCTGGACTGAACCCTTACCAAGAAGCGAAGAAACAAAGGGAGGCGAATTTGAGGCATTCATAAGTTTATCAAGTTGTGGAATTATCTCCTGTTTTTCAGGAGGAGATGCATTGTCCTAACGAAGTAATTTTGTAATTTTGGCAAATTGTCTCACATTTCTCTATACGAAATAAAAAATACCATCACAGCTTTTCTCAATCAACAAAGTGGCGAATTTATTTGGAAAGTAGAGATACTCTAAGAATATATGATACATGTTTGTGTAAACCAATCTTGATATGTGAAAGTTTTTAGTGGAAAATTTTCTCATCTATTGCGCAACCAATATAATGAAGATAACAATCTTTCTTTATTAGACATGATTAATGAGTGCCCTGAAAGACTCTTTAATAAGATTCTGATAAATTTATAAAAAGCCTTTAAAGTAGTATTGGGGGGTGGCTCATTCTCGCTACTTTCATTCACATATTTAGAGAAGGATTATCATAAGATTATGATGTGACCTCTCATCAACCAGATTAAACAATTAGTATCACAAGAGATGGAGAAAAAGTTTGTTAGATGTATGACAATTTTTGTAAAAATGACTTTTGCCCAGACAGCTGTAAGAAAAGAAAATCTAAAGAAAGACCAACGCACCATGAGAGAGTAGTCAATTAAGAGAAATTGTTAAAAAAAAAAAAGAAAAATAAATGAGCAGTTGGAGCCAAAAATTCAACTCTACAAAGGATGGCGAAAGACGAAAGAGGTGGCTTCTTGCTTCGTGCTTCACATTTTGACCCCCGGTGCTTTGTCTCTTTTCTTTTGTCTTTTGGGGTCCCCTTTGATGGACAACTGCACGAAAGATTGTAAAGAAGGATCGAAGCATGGGAGTTACTTTGTCGTATTTTTCATGTTGCTCGTCCTTTGATTGGTATTACGCTTTTTCGTTTTTCTCCTTCAATTTATATGTTACATCTCATCATTAATCTAAATGCAAGAATTGAACTATACAAACTCAAAGCAACATGCCGTTTCTATTTCGTGCACTCAAACACTGTTTTAAATTATATAGGCAACATTTGAAAAATGCTCAAATCATTGCAATCACCATCACCACTCACTGCTGGAAATTGTTGGAAGATGATTTGATTCTTAAGGGTCCGTTCGTTTCACGGAAAATAGCCTATTTTCGGAAAATATTTTTTCAGAAGTGATTTTTTAGGATAATGACAATATTTTCTGGTGTTCGGCTAAAACCTGAAAATGTTTTGAAAAATATTTTCTGGTGTTCGGTAAGGAAAATATTTTCCGCTCTCCAGATTGACAAGCATGAGCGTCAAGCTCGAGGCTCGCCAGATCAACGAGCGTGAGCTTAAGATCGACGACCTTGAGGTACACCTGGTGACGGCCTTCAGTAGTCTTTTCAATTGTTGTTGCAAATTTCTTTGTGCAAAACAAATTGACACACCAGTTAGGAATTCATACGTTCAAACACCGTGCGCAAAAATCAAAGCAACAAATCAAGCAGCAGCAACAGTGACCAAGAGATGATCTCACCTGTGGAGCAATCTTTCGACACAAACAATTTTCCTGAGAGTCTAGCTTCAGATCAGATTGACCAAACCCAGAATTTGGAGCAACAACTTTCGGCTCCATTGCCCACATCTGTTCAACCCTCTACACCAATCCAATGGCCACCAATGCAGTGGATTCTAGTCCTAGGCCCATGGGCCGTTGGACCCAATCAACAACAATGGGCTCCTTACAGCCCATCTGGAGAAGGTACGAATCATGGGCCCCAAATTGATGGATCGGGTCACAGATCCGAATCGAGCTCGACGGGTCATGGGATGAATCCCTACTTGGGATTACAGCCCGGGTTCTACTCGTACCCCGTCCTCGGCGCCGGCCATCGTCCAGAAGCTGGGGACGTTCTGTACACCTCGCCAGCCGACGGACCGGAGCTCCGAATCATCAACCCGCAACTTACCGGTCCAGACAACTACAATGCACGGGCTCGAGATTTCCAGCGGGCTCTCGTGACCAAGGACAAAGATGGGTTCCTTGATGGAACTGTGCCTGTTCCCGACGACGACCGTATACGGCGACGATGTTGGCGGAGTTGTAATCAGCTCGTGCACACCTGGATCGGGAACTGCGTGGCCGCTGATATCATCGTCGCCGGCCTTCCACCGACTGAAGATTCGAAAGAAATGTGGGACGACATTAGAGAAATGTAGGGAAAGCTGGACAGAGCGAAGCTATTTTCGCTCACTCAAGCTCTGTCGGATCTGAAGCAAGGGAACCCATCGGTTACCGCTTGCTTCAACCGACTCTCCTCTCTCTGGAATGAGCTCGAGGCTGCTGAGGTAGAGCTCAAAGGACCCAAAGAGACTCTCGAGCAGTACAGACAGATTAGAGAGAGGGAGAAGGTTACCCGTTCTCTGTTGATTCTGAATGAAGGCTTCTCGAGGACATCAAGCATGACAGGTGAGTTTGGACTTTTGCTGACTCATCTATGCCCATGCCAGGCCGTGTCTTTCTCTTGATGTAACTCCTGGATTGTGAATCCGTTCTTGGTTTTCTTTGGGATATAGTTTCTGCACATCTTTATATTACATACAGAATCTTTTCAATATCAATAAAGAATCTCTCAACTCTGATGCTTTGTGTATCAAGTCTTCTCAATCAAGGTGGTTTCATATATTTTCGTGGCTTCTCTTGGAAATCATTGGAGCTTTTTAGCATATATCCAAACTTCCCTTAGAAAAATGGTCTCAATGTTCTCTATGCGGTTATATTCGAGAGTGTTATTGTTGTCTCGGCACTGGAGTTGACATGATATTCCTTTTGATGTAGATTGATACGCCTTGTATACAACTCAATTAACTCAAAAGTCGAAGAAATGTCATGATGGCTTCTTAAGCTGTACGAGCAGTGGATCTATGACTAGGCAGGTCAAGCTCTATAGTCTTCATCTCCTTCTGATTTTTACCCTTAGATAATACCAGCTATCTTGTTGCTGGATTAAATTTCAGCTCTTCCTTCCTTTATCAGTTGGTTTTCCTCTTCATGACATATACCTTTCTCAGCAGATTAGTGAAAAAATTTTGTCAGGATAAATATGGCTCAGATGATTGAAACTTATTTGGGTCTTTTACGAGGTTTTCTTGTTGATATGAGCTGGAAACATTTAGATGGCAGGTTCCTGAGCAAAGCTGAAGAAGTAAGCCCTGGGGAGATGATGGAATTTCCTGGTCATTTGGTTGAACGTGGCAACAGTGAAGCAAACGATGAATCTTTGAGGGATCTAAATGCGTGTGGAAACAGTTTCAATTCTCTTCAAAAATTAATATGCAAAAGCAGCAGCCTAATGTTACTACTGTTAAATCTGCTTTAAAAGGTACCTGGAATACAGTTCAAATTGATCCATTTCCTGGTGCTCTATAAAGTGTTTATTTTTCCTGTTTAGTCTTTATGTGAAGGTAATTTGCCTTACCTCCTAGCCTAAAGTCTTAAACTTCCAATAGATTGTTAACATTGTCTCCCTCATTGTTTATATCCCATGGACCCTATCATTCAGCGGCTCTGCAATTGATGTAATTGGGTGATACTCCATACTCACCAAAATGATATTGCAAACACATTGTGATTCGGAGCTTTAACATGCAAGTCCAAGGGATGTTCATGAGATGTGGGATGATTTCCGCAAGGCCTTGAACTTGCAGATGCCATGAATCAATTCGTTGTTTTCATTTGAAGTTAATACTTTCTTCATTGACCAAATAAAGAGAGTCGACAATTGAAAATCATCATTGTTATCCATGTTATCTCTTTCTTTTCTGTTGAGGAGCATGATTCCCTTCTCTTCATGTTTTGCATGATCTACAATAATTACCCGATTTGTGATGCACTGAAACATGTATTCATTAGTATTCTTTCAGAAGGAAAAAAAATGGCCAGATGCCTCAGAATGGGGCAAAGGTGAGTATATTAGATGCCAGAATATCAGGGGTAACAGGTTGGATTTTGTTTCATAATAGATAAAAGCTTCACCGAAAATACAAAACTATCTATTGAGTTTTCAGCTTTGTGCTTCACAGTGTGCCCATTCATTTGGAAAATCCATAATTCACCTTGACCGGTTACGTTCTTGAGATTTTCCTAGCTCTAGCACTGTGCTCTAGGTACTTAAGAATGACTCATAAGTACGAGAACTTCATGCAAAAGAGGAGGGCAATTAACCGAGTTACATGGATTCCTCAGGATATTCCTTTATGCTTACATTTTTCTTATGAAGTTTTCATTACTTAGCCAGTTGTTCATTTTACTTGCTGATAAATTTTCTAATGAAGTTTTCATTAACCAGCTGACTATGTTCTTGATATTGCCGTGTATTTACTACCTCCTTTAGTTTGAGGTTATGGAAATAACGAATACAATAACAGATTCATTATTTTTCTTCAGTTGTTTCTGACACACATGAGAATGTGAATGTGCTTTTGCGGGCAGTGTCCTTCCTTTATTTTTGTGTTAGTTTAACTGAGCATGTCCTACTTGGAGATTGACACTTCCCTGTCATGTAGAATGGCAGGTTTTGTACACCACACAAGTAACTCAAAAGGCCAAGAAATACCATGATGGTTTTTTGCAGCTTGAAGTTCGCGGATCCCTACAGAGGCAGGTCATTCCGAAGCACTTTTAAGGATGTTTTCATCCTTAAGCCACTGTTCTTTAAATTAAACTGGGCTGGCTACTTTGTTTGCTGATCCAAAATGAATCACTTCATTTGTTTTTGGGATAATGGTTCATTATGTGACCCAAGCATCACACTAATTCAAGTGCATTTCACTACCCAAAAAAGTTATAAGGCCCTAAGCACCCCTTCTTTATAGGTCCTGGAATAACTTTTCTGCTCATTATTATATCCCCCTTGGATCATTCAGGTCCCACTGTATGATGCTAGCAGGAAAGTCTTGGCAAATAAATTTCTTAGGAAAGACGAAGTGCTGGGAACTGGAAAATCACTGGTATTCGATTCTCACTAGTTGATATCGGGGGACTTGCAGTAGAAGAAAAAGTGCTGCGGGGTTTGAATGATTGTGAACCACGTCGCGTTGCTGGAGAATTGAGGATAGGCCATGGGAGGTGGATGGTGTTAAACTTGATCAATCGTCCTAATGTTATAATCCTACCTATTGAGCTCCGGTTGAAAAACCTTCAAACTCATGAAGAAAGGTTTCGATGTAAGTTGGAGGACGACGAGAATACGCTTTTTCTCCAATGCCACAGCATGAATATGCACACTATGTCGTGATGAGTTGTGGGATTTTTCATTACATTCAAGTGACAGTCGAATAAGATGGGATTCATACTGATGAAATACATCACATCATTTTTGTCACATGATGTAACGAGTGAAATGATTCATAGATGATTGATTCATCGGATAGAATACTTTTCCAGAGGAAGAGTTGTGCTCAGTGACGGAGTCTGTGCAAACCTTTTGCCTTTTGAGAGACCTGGCAGACCACTGTGGAAAAACTATGATGTGATTCGACAAATCCCATCTGCAGCAATTATTGAGGAGGAAAGGAAGGTGTAGATTGGAGGGGAAGGTGTAGATTGGAGGCTGCAAACTCCGTATTATTCTCTACCTCACCAGTCCCCAGTTGCAAGTACGTCAACGTCCCTGCCTTCTCTCTCTCTCTCTCTCTCTCTCTCTCTCTCTCTCTCTCTCCCCATCTCTGTAGCAGGAGTTACAGCTTCACAAGCTCAAAGGAAGTGGAGGGAAATGCTTAATGTTGCTCTTTCTTCACTTGGAAGTGGTTGATGGAGTTAGCTAAATGTGTTTTGGGCAGTATGAAGGGCTTTTGATTGCATCGACTTTGAGGTCTCAATGCCGTCCAATTATTTTCGCATCCATTGGTAGAGCCAAATTTCAACTACCTACTGCACTGGAAGTGATATCCCATTTCTGCCTTTGATCATTGTAACATAGTAGAATTGGGTACTTTGAGACACTGATGTAGGTGATGAAATTTTTTACTTTGCTGAAATAAAAACCAATCTGCTCTTGTTGGGGGTCCTACTTAAACTTGCTGAAATGATCCCATTGTCGCCAGCACATGCCTTTGGATAAATAACAGACTAGGAATAAAAGAGCATCTTCAACTTTGCACATTCGGTTTGGTCTTATGTTTAAATATAAATATATGCTCGTTAATTAGTGTGCTTCAATTGATGGGTAGTGTAAGGACTTACTGTTTCATATGTTTCCAAATTTGTCTCTAACTGCACCTTGAAGATCATCCATTCATCCATTTTCCATTTTTGTAGGTCGATTGGGTAGACCTTGATGATGTGCAACATGTTATAGGAGATGGTGAAGAACAAGCGCCTTGAGTCAGATACTATAGCTCAAGCGAAACAATTGAAGCTTATAATACAATTTGATGTCAGTCTAGATGGTGTCTACCCCTGCTTGCTTGTGTATGTCAGGCCGGGGGATTTTGGTTTATTTGTCAGTATTATTACTATGTTCTTTTAGCTTTTAACTGAATTTAGTACCCAACATTTACATCTTCATAATGGTGTTGATATTGATGCTGCCACCAAAAATGGAATAAAAGTAGCCAGAATTCCGGGTGACATCATGGGAAATGCAGCATCATGTGCAGAGATTGCGATTAATCTGATGCTGGATTTACTCCGAAAGCAAGTATGTTTAATCACAAGAGAAATCTTTAGTAGCTGGGGTACTTCATGTGATTCATTTTTACATGCTAAGTCCACAGGTTAGGTATGTCGTGCTTCTTTTTGTTCAGTCATAGGGAATGACAGGTTGAATATTCTAGCTGTAACATTTTCTGAAATGTGTAATGAATCCACCGTTTTGCATTCTTATCCTTTTCTAGTCAAAGTTCCAAGTGAATGTTTAATCATCAGCGCCAGTAAATTCTGTTTGAAGCCTATGAAGTGCGTGGGTGTTTATATCTTCATTGATATATTGGGAAATAGGAAAAAAAAATTCGTTCAAATTATACCCCAACTTTCAAAACATAACAAAACATCCTGCATAAGGCCTACATCTGAATGAAAATGTTCATTTACAATTCAAGTTGACAGAAGGCTTCCGATAAGGCTACCTGTGTTGGCATGACACCACTTGACGTAGGGCTTCCCGCATTTGCATTCGTTGGTTGCATGCTGCTATTGCCAGGCATATTACTCATAGGTGCATCCACTGAAGGTGTCGCCATCATGGTCGAACTCCCATTATGCGACAATCCAGGAGGTGGAGTCATTGTTATGTTTGAATTAGGATTGACTAGATTTCAATTATTAAGAGAAGGACGCTTGATTAAACTATGCAACTGAGACTCTGATGTGCCTAAATTTATGTACTCATCCTACACAATTGTAATTTTAAATTAGCAAAAGAATGTCAAGTGCTATTCACCAAAAAAAAAAGGAGGAAATACTGATAATGACGAGAAAAAACAGGTGAAACCAGGCAAGAGAACTAAACAAATAATTGGCTTTGGCAAATGTAAAAAGTATAACAATAAATAAATAAATAAATGAAAAAAATAAACCAATAAAGGGCAATCATAAGCCGCTTCTTGTACTTCTACAAAGAAGAGGAGAGAAATGATGAGGAATGGGAAGACCTTTGAGTGAGAAGATTTAAAGAGACCGTCTTCCAGGCATTTAACAATCTCCTTCAGCTTCTGCATCTGAGAGTCATTAATTGGCTGCAGATGCCACTGTGCTAAGAGAACCAAGCTGAAAAGGGACAGTAAAAAGTTCAATCAGTGAACAAGGATTCAATGGAACTGTGGAGGTTAAAGCACAAGAAGAAGTGCTCTAGATTAGATTACATCTTCTCTTGCATATAGTTCCGAGCTCTGAGAAGATCCGTGTCCATGCTCAACGCAGCATGAGGGACACCACTGCCTGCAGCTACCAAATTCAGGACAACATTGCCACTTTGCTGGGACACCCAGGCAACTGAGTGCCCAATTGACTAGATACATGCCCCAACGTATCTGCCTGTACATTCATCACATCAATCTACAAAAGCTCTCACTCTTCCTGTAATCATTCAAACTCGCTACACATGCCTGAGCTTGTGCCACATACATTAAAACTCTATTCACAGCGAACAAACCACACCCAATACCGCCAGGCACCAGTGCAGACAACCATAACAAGAAATTATAGAGAGCACATGCCTTTGGATAAATTCTGTTTGGCATGAGGCTTGACATAAGGCTTCCTGTGTTTGCATTTGTTGGCTGCATGCTGCTACTCCCAGCCATATAACTCATAGGGGCATCCACTGAAGATGTCACCATCATGGTTGAACTCCCATTATGCGACAATCCAGGGGTTGGAATCATCATCGTCATTGCATTAGGATTGACTGGATTTTGATTATTAGGAGGTGGACGCTTGATCAAACTATGCAACCGGGACTCCAATGTGCCTAAATTCATATACTCATCCTACATGATTGTAATTTTCAAGTAGCAAAAGAATGTCAAGTACTATTCACCGAAAAGAAAGGAAATACTGATAATAACAAGAAAAAAATAGGTGAAACCATGCAAGAGAAATGAACAGATTATTGGCTTTCGCAAATGTAAAATGTAAAACACTAAAAAAAACTCAATAAAGGGCAATCATAAGCCGCTTCTTGTACTTCTATAAAGAAGAGGAGGAGAGAAATGATTGGGAATGGGACCTTTGAATGAGAAGATTTAAAGAGACCGTCTTCCAGGCGTTGAGCAACATCCTTCAGCTTCTGCATTTGAGAATCATCAATTGGCTGCTGATGCTGCTGTGCTAAGAGAAAAAAGCTTAAAAGGGACAGTAAAAAGTTCAATCAGCAAACAAGGACCAGTGGAACCCTGGAGGTTAAAGCACAAGAACAAGTGCTCTAGACTAAATTACATCTTCTCTTGCATATAGGGCCGAGCTCCGAGAGTATCCATGTCCACGCCAAACGCAGCATGAGAAGCGCCACTGCCTGCAGCTACCATATTTGGGATGACGTTGCCATTTTGTTGGGACACCCCATGCAACTGAGCACCCGACTGACCAGATACACGCCCCGACATATCCGCCTGAACATTCATCACATCATTCTACAAAAAGGGTCGACGCATGCCCGAGCCAGAACGACATACATAACAAAAAAAAAAAAAAAAAGTGCAGGCAGCCATAACGAGAGATTATAGAGAGCATCAACAAAACAAGCAAAAGCAGACGACGTTCCACATCACTCGCTCGAGAATCTTTCGAGCACGGGAAGAGGGAGAAAATTGGGAGAAATTCACACCCAGATGCAGCAAAAAAAATCAAATCTTTGATAGCGGGAGACAGGTTGAAGGACTGGAGAACCGTCGAATGCGAAACAAAAGAGGACGAAATCGGGACCGACGAACCTGAAGCGATGTGCGATTGAGGACAAGAAGAGCGACGGTGCAGTAGGAGTGATCTCAATTGGGAGCTCAATCGGATCGATCGCGACGATCTACGATCATCTCAATTCGGAGCGAGAATTCCCTTTATTGGAGAAATCATTCGTTGATCAGATACGAAGAAAGAAATTCCACAATTTTTTTTGATTGAATTTCCTTTCTCGAAGGCGTTATTACTGCACATAAAGTTTGACCGGTTTGACTGCTGGGGACTTTTCCTTTTGTATTGCGTACGGTGTGCCTTCAAAGGAGGGGCTTTTATGTAAATTGCGGGGTGAGTGCCCCTTAATTCGCTTAGTACGGTGCGGAGCCAACTTCTTTCTTTTTCCCTAAAAAAAGAATTAAATGAATTTTCCCTTCAGGAGAAAAAGCAAATTGTAGAGCCGACTCCATTTGTGGTTCAATCGGTCCTTGACCAATTCAGAAATCAGTTATCAATTGGGCTAAATTTTCCCTTCAAGAGAAAAATAAAATTATAGAGTCGACTGCATTAATTTTTGGAGTTGTCTAAGCCGAGCATGTTACACATACTTTTCTTTGAATGTAGCAACACACTTTGACTTATTTTTCGAGTTCTTTGAGTTCTCTTCAAACTAACTGAGACCTAAAATAGGGTACTCTTGAGGAGATGGTGGAATACGGCCACTGTTCAACCATAAGAATTTTCAAGTAAGTCTACATAAAAATGATGAGTGCAAAATGGTCAATAAAGCAATAGGGATGGGAAATCTTTCTCATAATCTAGCAATTTAGGTCTAATGCCTATTAGTGTCTGCAAATGCACGTGACATGAGTATGAACAAATAATTTTAAGCAACGCCATGACAAAAGTTACCCTGCATCTATATTTTAAGGCTTTAGTTGAAAAAAATCTCGCTCAGGGGCATCTTGATCTTCCATCTTCACACTTATAATAACAGCACGCTCATTAAGTACTAAAGAGTTCTTTAGGAAGGCAGGTGATGTGAGGCTTCCACATTCAATTCAACAACTGAATGACATTTAATCTTTCTCACCATAAACCAACTCTAACTTATGTCGTGCATCTTCTATTTAAGTCTCAAGCATTTGCCGTGGTCCATTGTGCATGCAAATCCAGTGAAAGTGCAGTTTTGCAAAAGATCTTGTAAACCCAATGAAAAGCGAGGTGGCAAAGTCTTTGCACTTGTCAGCTTTTTATTAGTATCGTCATCTTGAAGATCGAGTAAGACTACACTGTAAAGATGGAAACAAAACATGCATTGTGGAGCAGAAGGGCCTACTGAAAAGAAACAAGAAAAGCCAACGGTAATTTTAAAAAAAAAAAAAAACGGAAGGAATAAACAAGAAAATAAGTATTAAGAAATTGGAAACATTTGGGTGGTTAGGAATTCCTCAAATGTTTAGTATTACATCATCATAAGATATGACGAGATCTATCAATGATGGTCACATCCTAACAGCAAGGAGTTAATTCATCATAACGCCTTGATTCAAAAGAGGCGGACCATTGTTGCATACCCACCCATTAAATTCTTCCTCTTGCTCTTCCTCGATTCGTCAGAAGTATCAATCAAGCAAACTAATGATGACTTTCATTGTTCTTTCGCAGCAAGAGGAACATCACTTATCAGAGAGGGGCAACGGCCCTTAGCAATGATTTTGCCATGCAAAGGCTACATCATGGATCACTCAAGACTCTATCAAATTGCAAACCCCAAATTCATTGACTCGCTCGTCTTGAGAGTGTTATGCAGCAAATATAGAAAGCAAAATCACATGTTCACAGAGCTCAATCCAGAGTCTAGGAAAAAATAAGGGGAAAAGAAATTTCTTATATGATTGTCCTATGCCGTCTCTTCGGAATACCATAAATCAGGAGCAAGCACAAGCCCATAGCCGGTGGCTATTTCAACCTACTGAACTAAAAATTGAACTGGACACAAGCAACCCTAGTTGGCCTTCCTATGCTTTGCAACTCTTTGACCGATGGAGACAATTGATGTCATCAAGTGTGCATATATTCGATTCTACCACAACAAATTAAACCTAATTGTATCTAGGCCTATTCATAAGGTTAGACTGATTAAGAACAACGTATACATTTGCTAAGTTGTCCATCTCCATGTGACTAGACTGATTTCAGTTTCTGGTTCTTCCAAGCAGGTAAACGAAGGAAAATATACTACATACCAAATACAAAATTGTATTCAACAACGAAATGGATATGATTACTAAGAATAAGTATCAAATTTCTCAAAAAGAGCAAAAGGGATGAGATGCCATCAGCACAAAATAACCAATCTTCAAAGTGTCACACCCCAATCCTCGGGCATGTGCCCATTCCTACGTTAGAGGACGCATCGCTAATCCTTTCATTTTAATACACATGCGGAAGTAGATAAGAAATTCCCAGACAATAAAACAATGGGATAGAAAAGTAGGGCCATATTTTTCAAACCTGAAAAACCATAACCACACTTTTATATAAGCAAACCTCATAATATATATTACAGTACTATTCACAAGTCAGACCTATCACACATTAGATCACAACTTAGAGTTTGCAAAACAGGATGGGGTCTCAGTCTTCATCCGGGTTATACTCTGGATCCTCCTCGGGATCATCCTCCTCTTCTTCATCTTCAGGGTCTTCTTCAAGGTCCTTCTCTTCAGGTTCGTTCTCAAGCTCCTCATTAGGTTCCTCCTCTTCGACATCCACTCCTTCTTTGACACCCCAACTGGAGTCCATGTTAGAGTATACCAGAGATTCAGGATTGTCGAGCTGGGATCCTTTGCATCCACTACTAACCCATCCTTAGGATCTGTCGTCCTCTCTCCGAACGCCTATTCCAGTACATGCAAAGACACATCACTTTCTGGTATAAGACCCTCTCTTCGCCCATCATGGTAGTAACGGTACCATGACCGATACTCATGGGGCATCTTATCGGGTTTATTCACGTCAACCCAGATAGTGGACTTGATCAGTATGTATTCCAGTCCTTCGAGGTGGCTATGTATATGGAAGTGGTATCTTATCTTTGTGATCTCCTCGAGAATACCAAAATGCATGGGAGGACGAGGAGGTGAAGGTACTGCTATCTAGGAGCTTGAAATGTTATCCAACAACGGGGTGAGACAATGTCTCAGCAAATTCTACCCCTAAAACTCGATTAGGAAACCAATACGCCATAAGGGTAGCCTATGCATAACACAAGTCAAAGGACTTACCTTGGCCTCAATTCAATCCTGCAAATCAATATCATTTACAGATACCTCAAATCACATCAACCACTCAATTCAAAATATCATATCAAAACATTGATCAATCGACCTAATCAATTACATGTCATCACGACCTTTCCCCGGTCGATACATTTAATACTATCTATAAGGTCCTATCAAATTAGGACCGCTCACCTAAAACTGAAAATATAGATAGTATAACTCGCCCAAAGTTGATAATATAGTATACTATGTATATGCTCATCCAAAGCTGATAGATTAAGGCCCCCGAACCAATTTAGTATACTATATATGCCCGTCCAAAGTTAATAATAAGTTGCTCCCCCAAAGCTGATATTATGGTATACTATTTATATGCTCACCCAAAGTTAATAAAATAGGGTTCCGGGCCATTATAGTATACCACTACCACCATACAATCAATTTATCATTTTTATCATACCCGATAAAATTAGTCGTGTGTTGGTACACGGTCGGCTTTAACCAAAATACAATAATTTCACTTTTGATTCATCCACTCCTTTTAGCAGTCCAAAAACAAATTTTTAGCGCTATAGACCAATGCTTGGTAATTTTTCAATTAATTACCAAAATTAATTAATTTAGGAATAAATCATAAAATCACAATTAAATCAATTCAGCACAAATTAAAGCTCGAATAAATAAACAGACTACACCACGATAATCAACATAAAAATTCGGTCACCGGCTATCACGGTCTAATTTCTGAAAAATAATTAATTAATTAATTAATTACAAAAAAAAATTAAATAAATGCCTATAAATTCAATTTAGGCCCGTAATGCCTAATTGGATGCCGAAACGGACCCAAAAAATTTTTGAGGTTCGTTCAATAAATACTAAAACATATTTCCTTGTTAATTACACTAATCATTTGCCTAACATGCATGGATAAGGCACTAAATTAATCAACCTAATCTAATCTATCTACCTAATTGCACTTAATTAAATCTAATCAACCTCTAAACATCATTAACCCTCTAAGCGAGGTTTAGTGAGTTAAACTCGTTTCGAGATTCGATCGGATCAAATCGTTAGGAACGTCGCGGGGGACGGAAAACTCCAAAGCAGGCCTAGCCTTCGGGGCCCGAAACCACCTCACAACGGGCCAAACAACATCTCTAAAACCCACTATGTTTTTGTTCTGTTCTTACTAAAACAGAAGACCATAAGTTAGGTTTAGGGCGGGGATTGATCGAGGAAGAATGTAAGGACCAAACTGGGCCTTAGTGGGCACTCACGAGGGTCGGAGGCAAACCGGCGGAACGGAGCAGGAACACACACGGCTGGGCGGTGGCTCGCGTGGCATGTGGACAGGGGCAAAATCGGCGACAACGGCATGCAGCTTGCGGTCCGGTGGTGGTGCGGCTGCTCCAGCTTCTCTCCTGCACCTCTAGTCTTCGCACGGCAGCTTCGATGGAGGAGGAAGAGGACTTGGACAATGTATAAGGGAGAGAGGGAGAGATGGCGGACAAAGGGGCCACCAAGGGCCATTTCTTCCATTCTCTTGTCTCCTTGACCATCCACCACCACCCATGTCTTCCTTGGCTGCAATTCAGCCACCCATGCACACTCCACAACTCTTGAACTGGTCCAAAATGGGCTAGGCAAGGGGGCATGCGAATTTGACAAGTTTTGGCTTCAATAGGACTTGATTTCCTTTACAATCCAATCTCATTTGGCCCTTACAAATTCAATTGACACATCAATTATCAAATTGGTATTTTTCCTCACCAATTGATCCCACTTACTTCCCAAATTCGTGATAAAAAATGATCTCCGGCTTTTTTTGAACAAAAACGGCCATAGGTCGACTTTTTCCAAAAAAAGTCTCGGATTGCAAAAAAATCTTCTGAGACTGAGTTGACATTCCTAAAATTTATTGTAACATGACAGAATCTTTAATTTCTGAAATCAGACTCAAATTCATAGTTAATTTCCATTCGGCACGTTTTTAGCGTAACCTAAGCTATCGAGTAACTTTCAGAAATTTTTCAGTGCAAATGACCCTTGATTGATTTTCTTTGAGCCACAGTGAATCCACTCGACTTATTGGCGACTCTCGGTTATTGTTAAAATCTCGAGGATTCAAATACGGACACAGAGTACCAAAATAATAAGAAAATCAGTCTAGTGTCGGCCGACGAGAATTTCATAATTTAGTGGTGTCACCCACGATTAGCCACGCATCTCAATCGAACCAACTTATCTCTGATTTCAAATCGATTTTTAATTGTGCCATAATAGCTTCTAAAGACACGGTCGAGAAGTCGATTCCCAGTCGAATTATCAAGTCTATTGCCTTAAAATTCCTTAATGACTTCCCCAAATAGTTTAGTTATCTCGAGAGTGATCAGCTATAAGAATAGCCCCAATGAAATGCTCGATTTATTCAATAGAAGACGAGACTGAAATCTGGAATGTCACACAAAGTGTGCAAATACCAACGCAAACCACTGTGCACTGTCGCAGGTCCTAAACAATCCACTCCAGCTCTCTTGTATAACCCAATGTCTGATTGATAAGCTATAGGGAAGGAATTTCCTTCGAAGATGCAGATTCCTTGGCCTTCTGAAAATATACAAACCTGCTCTTAATCTGCCATTGGGGATGCTCCTGCATTCCAACAGGTAACATATGCCATTGTTCAGTCTCCACAATACAGCTTTTATGTGGATAAAGTCTTCCACACACACTTCGAAACACTTTTTCAAGCACAAGGTTTCCATACCGAGCACAAATTGCCAAGTTCGAACTTAGCAGAGTGATAACAACGGTCAAATGACACATGGATGTTGTAAGCGTAAGTTTAACATCAGTCCTTGATTCCAGAAGAAAAAAAACAATTGTAATAATTGAAGAGGACATAGATTAGCAACTCAATAGAACATATTTTATGACACCCTTTGAAGATCTGAACTAATACAGGAGCGGATATTATCTTTTTGACTAAATTAGTCAATTGAGAATAGAATTCCACGTAGAGAAAGCCAAAATCTTCTCATAATATTTACCTCCTTATATATACTGCAAGTTCTTGGTCGCAGGAGAAGAGCAACATTTGCTATTGACAAATAATCATAGCTTTCTCGTTAGATCCAACAATTTCATCACCGTCGTTCAAAGGGAAAGATTAATGTGAGCACACATGAAAGAATCTTTAAATTATATGAAAGAATCTTTAAAGTATATCTTGCAGCTTTTACATGTAGGAGACAGGGATACTAATAAAAACAAAAGAAAAATGTAAGAGACTGGGAGATGCAAAATGCACGGTTGTATTTCTCGTCATCGTTTATCTATAGACAAAGAAATCAATTGCACAAGCCAAAAGCAACACGCCCATTAATGTACCCCAGTTCCTATTCCACATCCGCATTTCGTCAAACATCTTACTAGCACTAGGGAAATGATTGGATCTCCTCTCCTCTGCAATGCATCAACTTCCATGATGATGTCTTCCAACTGTTGAATTTAATCAAAGAGAAGAAGACACACAGGAGAATTGCTAATGCTCGTTACTATTCATCATAACATAAGCCTATTAAATAGGTAGAACATCCAAACCACTTAGCAAGAAAATAGCTACAGAATAGCAACAACAAAACCCACTAACATACCCCACTAACCAGAACATGTGCAGAAACAAACTCCTAAAAACAAGCCACTTCCTATTGACTAAGACTCCATTATTACATTGTTGAAGAAACACAAAAACTGAAAGCACATAAAAAATAAAATAAAATAAACTTGAAGTTAACTACTTCAACACCAACACCACAAGCGACGGCTCTTATTTCTTCATATGCCTCCTGTTAGCCGTCTTTTGGAGACGCATCGAATTCACTCCTCCTCCTCCTCCTCACAGTGCTCGCGAGAACCTTGCAGTCTTCCATGAGCAAAGTCGCTGAGTTCTCCCGACAGCGAGCGAAACAATAGATTCCAGTTCCACCCCCCACTAGCTTGCAAGTCCTTAGGGATGAGAGAGAAACCGAAACAAATGATGATTTATGATGGAAACAAAACATGGAAAATAATTTGTCAAGGAATGCCATAATACTCTATTTCCACTCATGATATATGAGATTAGATATTTATTCTCGAGGTACCACCCCCGTAACAGCCCATAAGCTCATGCCCCTCTCCCTCCTCTCCCGCTGGACAGCTGAGGCCACCTTTTCAACTCGTTGTATATTTCGTCCCCACCGTAATATGTAGAGACATGTGAAGGTACCACCCTCAATTTAGGACAATGCTCGATCCCTAATCGAGAAAGATGAGGCGCGGCTCCTTCAGCGGCCCTCCACTCCTCCAAATTAGGTAATGCATAAAAAATTAAATGCTTGAGTTGAGGAAAGCCTCTTGTGGAGCAAACCATTTCGTTTCCCCATAAAGCATAATATCCCACAATGAGAAAAACCAAGCTTTTCAATTTTTCCAATATTGGCATTGGATCTTCTTTGAGTTGGGAACATATTAAGACTAGCTTCCTCAATTGTTGAGGTAGACTCTTATGTTCCCGGCTTCTCTATTTTTCCATTAATGAATAGCTTACATGAATGGGGATAATTTGATATTTTACTCAGTTCACCTTCAGTCCATGAATTATAAGAATGTTAAATAAATAGTCAAGGATTGAAGATGTTTCAAATTGAATTTAGCAAGTTGCGGATCATACGAATCAACGACAGTCAGTTTTTGCAGATTGGTAAGCTTGCCCACATCATTCACATCACATTCCTTCAGACTAAAGTTTCTCAATGTCTGTAGATTCTTTAAAGTGCCCAACCGCAACTTCTTATGGGCCCCATGGAATTTCTCCTTGACATCAAACTTGTAGGGAAGACGGAGATACCTCAACCATCTCATCTTCCACAACACATTTGGGATGGAAACCCTAATATATTGAAGCATAACCAAGTCCAAGAATTCCATACATACAAGGTTTCCCATAGATTGTGGCAAGCTCGTAAACCCACTACGTGCTAAACTTAAGAATCTTAGATGGACTAGGTCTCCCACTGATTCAGGTAGACTTCCTACTTTCCCATCAAGATCGTCCAGCTTCAAAACTCTGAGAAACTTATAATTGATGAAATTGGGTTGAAATTGCTCCCAATTACATCCCCTAGATTGGAAGAACAAAAGAGTTCGAAGGTGGGGCATAGTCCTTCCTATTTGTTCCACCCTCAGAGTTATGTTTCCTTCACCAATCCCGTTCATAGTGAGAGAAAGCCTTCGTGTTCTGCAAGCCATTGAAGAACTACCCTCCCTTTCATTGTCATGTTGAATTTTACGAAAGCTTAGAAACCTCTCATGGCTAGTCTTGGAGACACATACCTCTCGCGTCGAGTCATGGAGGCGGCAGGTTCCAATATTTCCATTCCAGTTGAGTCGTACTTGGACCAACCCCCTCTTAACCAACTCCATGAAATATTGCTCTGCTACATCTTCCATTGTAATTTCTCTCTTTGCGTCATCAGGCAGCACAAAGCCTTCAGCAATCCACATGCGAAGAACTGTCTTCACAGGGATTTCTGCATCCTCCGGAAAGCTACCCAAATAGAGGAAACATGGCTTTAAATGCCACGGTAGATCATCATAGCTCAAGGCCAAAACTTCAAATAAAATACTCTTATCACTCAAATGCAAATTGATGTTTCTATAAACCGTCTCCCACTCGTTGTCCGCCAAAAGTCCACCAAGCACAATAACAGCCAAAGGTAATCCCCCACACTTCTCAAGGAGTTCATCTCCTAACTTCTTCATGCCTTCAGTGATTTCTACATAATATCAAGTAATAAATTGAAACTCGATAGTAGTAGGAAGATGCAACTGTCATAAGAAGATAACTTTGAGGATAAATATTTGCTTTTTGATATATGAGTTGGATGTTGTAGTTCCTTATGTTCTATGGTTCATTTATGCTTTTGTAAGGGGAAAAACTATAGAGACCCCAACAAAGCTCCTATATATGCCTCCATTTACGCCTGAAAGATCAAGAACACTCATTTGACTAATGGAATGTATTGTCTTTGTTATCTGTTGCTTGAATTAATTGACTTGAGCATATGTATAACAACAATAATCCTACTCAATGAAGAAAAATGAAAGCAACGAGGGGATATATCACTCGTGACTTGAATGTGCTACCGATTTCCCTCAAAATTCTAGTGAAATCTTCATGTTGTCACTCTATTGTCACATAAAGATTCACGATTTTCATAACAATTCCAAGTATTATTGTTAAGACAATTATTCACAAATGCAAGAAAAGGTGGACCTAAAATGAAGCCTATGGAAAGTAACATAGCTAGGCTTCATATTATTTCATAAATCCTATCAAAATTACTTATTATGATGGTCAAATGAAAGCTTTTTTGATATTTATCCTTATTGGAGGACAAGAGGAGCAAAGTTTTGGATGTTGGCTTAGAGGTACAATTGTCAGCTATTGAGAAACAAAAGGTGCATCTGATTCCTCAAATATTGAAATTACGATGTCTAATACTTGATATATTGATCATTTGAACTCCACTATAAATATTGATTCATTAATTGTGAAAGCCTCCGAAAGGCCAAATTGAGCAATGAAGTACCTGGTATTTGTCCCTCCATCTCTGATTGTCTTGCAATACCTTCTACAACTTGATCCACGGCAATACCTCGACCAACTCCAAGCCCAACAGAAGAAAGTTCAACAGCTAATTCGACAATAATTATAGAAGCGTCATAAATTAGAATCAAGCAGGCAACATAATCTTTTGAAGCCACAATATGTTAGGTTAATAACTTTAGTGAAGTCTTACCTTTCACTTCAGGAAATGCCCTCTTCTTTAGCAAAATCCAGCTCTCCTCGTGCGATAAGCACTGAGGTTCATGGAGAAAACAATGAGAATTGATATGCTCCGCTACTTCTTTATTGCGGGTTGTTATCAATAGCTTGCTTCTCGTGTCCTTGATCGGGAATGCGGCTTGAAGACTGTCCCATGCCTGTTTGGTCCAAATATCATCAAGAACCACGATACATCTCTTCTGTTTTTGGGTCATGTATAGAGTTTCTACCAATTCGTCATTTCTCATATCCGTAACCTCTTCTCTTTTGTTAGGGATCAACTTAACAAGAATTCCCTCCAAGATATCCCTCACGTGATATTCTTGAGATATGCAAGCCCAAGCAGAACCATCGAAATGGTTCTTCAATTTGTCGTGATTGAAGACTTTCTGAGCGTGTGTGGTCTTTCCCAAACCACCCATTCCCCATAGAGCAACAACTCTGTGTTTTCCATCCTTCAGCTCTTTTACCAACGCCTCGATACCATCTTCCCTCCCGACAAAATCCTCCTCCTGGAAATGGGCATAAGTCCGTTTCGGCAGCGAAGCTCTCGCGCGTTTGCGTTCGCCCTCATGCAGAGGTTGTATGCCATATTTCTGCATCTTATTACCAATATCGGAAATTCTGGATTTTAAGCCCTCGATCTCTGTCCCCACCTCATGAACCTGCAAGCACGAGCACTTCGCCATGAAGCAAGCATACGCTTTGATGATGTTTTGTCCCTCCGTCAGCGCCGCTTTGAGGTAGTATCTCTCGATGACGTCCTCAGCATCATAGGCAAAGTCTCGAAGTTGTGCGACACATTCTTCTACAGCTTCCTTGCGCTCTCGTCTTGCATCCACATCCATCAGCAAGGCCTGGACCTGCCTCAGCTCGCTGTGCAAGTCCTTGACCTTGCCCTCCACTCCCCTCAATAATTTGGCCTCGTCGATGAGCAGGTTTCCTATTTTCTCCACCGCGAACGAAACAACAGACTCAGCCATTGGTATTGCACTGCTCAGACTTTGATCAGTGGAGATTATGATAGAGAATGACTTGAGAATTCACTTCTGATGCGTTAACAAGCTGTGAACATATAGGCCTGCAAGTTGCAAAGAAGAAAGGAAAGGAATTAAGTACTTAGAAAGTTGCATATTGCATTGCTAATGCATATTCTACATCCCCCGACGCAAGAAAAGCACCCCAAGAAAAGAATGGAGTAATGGAGAAGTCTACAGGTATATATTCTCTCCGCAGGTAGAAGAAATGCTTGATAGCAACAGCTCGATGCTGCATAGGTTTTCAATTTTGACTGTCCTCGCGGATTGTTTTGTTCTGTGGTTTTGGTCCTTGTGCTCTCCGTGATTGAGCTTGTTCTGAGTGGATTAGGCCATGCCGTGATTGATGGTTGGATTTTTGACAGGTAATGCTGTATGATGACAGCAAGCAGCTGTTGGAATGCAGGACTTTCAAGAACGAAGTTGTTTGTTCCAGTGAGACGTTCAATGCTTATTTGGTTGACGTTGGAGAGCCTGAAGCAGGGCAAAAGCCTCTCAATGATACTTATATTCACAGCCGAGCAAAGAAAGTTCCTAAGCGAACAACTTCACTTCACAGAAACAATTTTGTCAAAGTATCTGGTTGCGCCAGTATTGTGTATTCTTACATATTTGTTTTCCTCATGTTGTTGTCTCTAATGATTTGAAATTTGACAACTCATACTTGTACATTCGCAATGTTGTGATTATCTGCCTGTGTTGTTGTATAATCCATTTCACTTACGTTTTAAGAAGATGAGAAGACCAAAGTGGAGAAGAATAAACAGCAGACGATCAGCCTAAGCCCATCACAGAAAATTATTAGAGGTTGGTGATGAAATCCTTCATAATCTAACTCTCTTGATAGCTAGTACATGCTGGCTACAAAACTTAGCATCTGTGTTTCTCCTTTTCCAGAATTCAAGAAGAATGAAATGAACAAGTATGGCATATTACCAAGAGGTCCCAACTCAAGACATCGAGTATGGCAGGTGAGTTTGGACTTTTGCAGATTCATATATGCCATGCCTGGCCATATATCATTTCCTTTGATGTCGTATCCTGGATTGTGAATCATTTCTTAATTTCCTCTAGGTTTACAGTTTCTACTTATCTTCATACTACACATAGAATCTGTTCACGGACAATAGATGTTCTCTCAACTCTGATGCTTTGTGTATCAATTCTTCTCAATCACGGCGGTTTTATGTTCACATTTTTCTCATGGCTTCTCTTGAAAATCATTGGGAGCTTCTTAGCATATTTCCAAACTTTCCCGCAAAAACTGGTCTGAATATTCTGCTAGTTATATTCTGAAGTTTGTTATTATGGTCTCAGCACTACAGTTGACGAAATCTTCCTTTTGATATAGATTGGCATGTCTTGTATACAACCCAGTTAACTCAAAAGTCGAAGAATCATGATGGCTTCTTACGTTCTACAAGCAGTGGACCTCTTACTAGGCAGGTCAAGCTCTACAGTCTACGTTTCCTACTGATCTTTTTGACAATTTTCTCATGCATGTGAAAGTCACAGACCAAAGAAAGCTTCCACTTGTTAATAACAATCATTCTAATGATTGAAAGTTAGCATCAACAACTTATTGGAAGCAAGTTAACCGTTATCTAAGTCAATCAAACGACCCAAGAAAAAAAAAAAAAAAAAAAACAAAACAAACAAGCCACAGTCCACATGGGTTTATAGAACGCAAAAATAAAACATCAAAATATTAAATCAACAAAATATCAATGCAATGACTATAACAATACTAAAGTAACTAAAACGAGCAAAAACTAAAAAAAGTAGGACGCACAGAGCAAAAACCAAATATCGGTTAGCGACTCACAAACTTAGTTGCGCCCTTCTCGTTCATCTGAGTGTTAGTACCTAAAAACAATCCACAAAAAACTTCAATCAAAATCAAACTAAAAGCAAAACGAATAAAGCAAAAATTAAGTATCAATTAGTGAGTAGTCCACCGACGTAGATCTCTCCGAATGATCTGCTGCCAATTTTACGACCGAACTCGAAACAATAAGTCAAAATGATTATTGCTCATTAATACACTAGGGTTGGGACAAAGTGCTCATCATCACTCTCCACAGCTAAACTATATATAGGCGACAGGCATATCGGTAATGTCACATCAGCTATAACAATAGGTCTAAAAGGAGTAGTTGGAAAATCAAACGTGCCCATAACCGGACTTTCAAAAGATTGGTTTCACCACGGGCTATGAGCAATATTCAGCATCGTATCTTTTGCTCATATCTTTTGCTCTATGTGCCGTCAAAAGAAGATTGGTTTCGCCTGGGCCGACGACAATAATTTAACATCAATCATCCTATTTTCGCTTGACGTAAAAGATTGCTTTCTCAGGGCCAATAACTTTATGTGCCGTGAATTGATCCATCATAATTTTGCTTCACGCGTCGTCAACAAATTGTTTTCACACAAGCTAATGCCGATAGCAACTTTTTATTTATTTATTTATTTATTTTTTTCACGTGGTGGGAAAAACACACAACCGTAGATTATATATATGGTAAGATATATCAAGGCTCGTACCACCTAATAAACACGTATACACACATCAATCACTCATCCATTTTAATCAAATTCAACTCCTCAAAAGCAAAGGTAAATTGCAATGATCGAATTGTATGATTAATTTAGAAATTTTATATATGCACTTCTTGCATTCTAAAGATTTAGTGAAGTGCTATATTGATTTCACGGCGAGTTAATAATCAAACGTTTTGGCTCTAAGTCTTCGTTCGTTTTACGAAAAAACACCGCATTTTCGGAGAATATTTTTTAGGAAGTCATTTTTCAAAAAATTATCATTATTTTCCACTATTTGTTTAAAATCTAAAAATGAAGTGAAAAATATTTTTCATTATTCGATAAGGAAAATATTTTTTTATATGCACTTTTGTTAGATAATTTTATTTTTTTATTTTTAAAATCAATTTTAAAATTATTTTGTTTGAAATCCATTTTTAATTAATTTTCTTTTTCTTTCTTTTTTTTATCTTCTTTTTCTTTTGCCCGTTGCCAGCCACGACAACAGCCGGCGACCAGCCAGAGGCCAGCTTTCGCTTGCGAGCGGTGTGAGGGGCAAGCTTGAGCTCGCCGGCTTCTAGCCTCTCTAGATTAGCGAGCCATAGGCAAGCTGGCTCTCTAATGTGGCTTGCAGTGAGCGACGTGCCTTGAGCTTGCCACTTGCTAGAGATTGGCAAGCACAAGGGTGAGCCTCAAGCTTGCCGACCTTTGGCCTCACCATATCAGCGAGCTAGAAGCTCATGCTCGTCGCTGGTTCGCTGAGCTGGCGACTAGTGAGCTTGAGCTCGCCAAAGGTTGGCAAGCCTTGAGCTCACCGCTCGCCAGAAATCGGCAAGCCAGGCGAGGCCCGGGGCCCAAGGCCAATGAGCTCGAGGCTCGCTTGTGGGTCACCGGCTGTAGCTGTGCCGAGGACTAGCCAAAGAAGAAGGTGGAAAAAAAGAAAAAGAAAAATAATTTAAAACTTGAATTATCAGAAAAGAAAACAAGAAAGAAGGAGGTGAGTAAGGTATGAGATAACAGAGAGAGAGAGAGAGAGAGAGAGTAAGAAAAATATTTTTCCCAATTTTAAAAATGGAAAACATTTTTCCCTCTTTTACAATATTTTTTTTCCTTGGTGGAAAATATTTTCCACAACTAATTTATTTTCCATGAGACAATTACCAAAATATCCAAAAAATGTTTTATTGGAAGTTATTTTTTATGAAACAAACATAGCTTAAAATACAAGTGTAGTGGATATGACATTAGAGATTATAATCCAAAAGTTTAAAAGCAATTAGTTAGACACAAAAAGACCGCATGTATATAATGCCTATGAAAAACTCCACCATTGAATACTTTTATATGTGGCGGCAATATACTATACACAACTTTATACTTATAGAGAGGATACAATACTTATTTTCTCAACTACTTTTAGACCTTACCACCAAAAAAAAAAAAACTATTTTTAGACCTTGAACCGAAAGAAAATATCAAATAGTTAATAGCCACCACATTATCAACCTACATGGCGTGCATGAGAACAAAGTGGTTACTTAAAATAGCCAATTTCAAAATTGGTCAGCAGCCAAATTTAGCCCCAACTACACGATTGTTCATCTTAAACCTTGAAGAAATTGGAGTTCGAGGCTAATTTTGATAATTTTCAAGAAAAATGCATTGCCAATATACAGCATAATAGAGTGAATTAAGATGGGATAAATATGTTCTGGTTGGTTTGGTTTGACAAAATCTAGTAAAATCAACAAATTTCGCTTTATGGTTCTGAATTTGATTTGACATGGCAATGCCAAACCAATTAATCTTCTTACGTTATTATTGTTTATTGTCACTGCTACTTAATTTGCAAAATGAGCAATTCACTAGCAAAATTATTAGCTTTCAAGAAATGTCGCTTTAAATTTGACAACGACACAGAGCAAGTCGCCAAGTATTACTCACATAGCATTTCCATTTCTCCCTTTGACGTGGCTTCCGAACGGCCTCCATAATGTCTTCCTCAATGTTGCATACCTGGATTCCTTTAGATACGTCCTCAATTTGGATAGACAACAATCCCGACTAGAAAAAAGACGTGGCATGTCTCCTTTTGTGACTCTCCATTTCATTCCACGGCCCAACCAAGACCAACCTCCTTAGATTTAGGGGCATATACTTGTGTTCTGACATCTTCTTGGTTTGGCCATGTAAGTATAGTTTATAAGGATAGGGTTGCCAAACATTCTACTCAAATCATCTAGACATCTTCTTGGTTTGGCCATGAAGATAACAATCTTTTTTTATTTGACATGATTAATGAGTGCCATGAAAGACTCTTTTATAAGATTCTGATAAATTTATAAAAAGCCTTTAAAGTAGTATTGGGGGGCGACTCGTTCTTACTACTTTCATTCACACGTTTAGAGAAGGATTACCATAAGATTATAATGTGACATCTCATCTACCAAAATAAACAATTAGTATCACAAGAGATGGAGAAAAAGTTTGTTAGATAGATGACAATTTTTGTAGAAAAAACTTTTGCCCAAACAGCTGTAAGAAAAAGACGAACTCTTGTGATGTAGAGTTTCTCCCTACCAATATGGTAGTCGTCATCTTCCATCTAAACCTAATTTTCAGAAATTCTCTTTTCTTTCAGACCTTCTGTCTAAAATCTAGTTTATCCGTCAGTTTCACCCATGATTTGCTTGGATGGGCTCCATCCCCTCACCTTTGGATGTATTGACATCACATACTTCCTCATTTTGTGTCATCATCTTATCTCAAAACCCTCAACTTCCACTGTGCAGATTTCCAACCACCGTCTTCGCTGGTTCCGCATAGATTTCGCATGCATCCAACAAGCTTTCCATTACGCCACTTCCAAATTCTGCATGCAACCAATTTAGTAACCCACCTTGCTTGGTTTTCCACTTGAAGCTATTCCCATAATGGAGGATACGGATTCGGCTGAGGAGGCTCGATTAGCTGTGTTATGTAGTCGATTAGGCCGACTTTGGTCAACCCAGGCAATTGAAGTGTGGGACGAAGCACCTCCTGCAGAGAAATTCGAAGAATGTAAGTTGATCCTTGTGGGCAAACTTCTTGCAAACACATCTGTTAACTTTCCAACTTTTCAGCACACGATGAAAAAAGCTTGGTGTTTAGACCATGTTGATATTACTCAACAAGAAGAAGGACTTTATGTGTTCAAATTTAATTCGGAGGGGAAAAACAGCATGTTCTAGATAATGGACCCTGGTTATTCTTTAGCAATTTGGTTATACTCAAACCCTGGGTTCCTAACACGCCCCTGCATTGCTATAGCTTTACTCGGGTGCAAGTATTCGTTCTACCATTAGAATGATGTACTAAGCAGCTATTAAGTAAGGCAGTTTGGGATGTTGGCAAGGATGTGGAAGTTAGAATTGAGGCGAAAGAAGGATCGACTTTAAGAGTAGGGAGAGTTAGAGTTGAAATTAATCTCAATGAACCTCTTAAACTAGGTAAACTCATTCGTGTGGAGGGGAATAATATTTGGCTTGATTTCCATTATGAACGGTTGCCACATTATTGCTATTCCTGTGGTGTTTTAGGCCACTATGCATCCTACTGTAAAGACATTCCATATGATGAGGCCAAATTTGAAGGGCGGGACAAGATGTACCATGGACAATGGTTAGGGGCTGAAGTTAGGAAACACAGCCCTTTCTGGCAAGCGTTCTATGAATTTAACACTAAAGAAGAATTTGAAGAAATGGTTTCTGAAACACCTCAACCTGGGTTGTTGTTACTCCCTACTACACCTCATGATGTACACACACAACTAGCCTCTATGGATAATCAAATCGTTCAACATATCCATACCTCAACCATAAACTTAATGCCCACTTCCCCTCTTATTGACACTTCACAAGGCGTTATTCCGAATAAGATGGAATCTGTTGCTTCCCATGTACAAGCAAACAAGATAGAGGTCAAAGCATTTACATTTGAAGCGTCATCATCCAAAAAATCCAAAAATCCTCACTTGTAGGGTAAGATTACTCCTTTAAAGAAAGCAAAGAGAATTTCTACTTATGGGTTACGTCCTATTCTGCCAGATATACTCAATGAAAGCACTCTGATGGAGACTCCGGTACTCCAGGCTGAAAGGGCCAATGAGGGGGCTGTGGTGGCTTGCCCGAATAAGCCACCAATTAACAAATGAAGATCCTAAGTTGGAACTATCAGGGACTAGGCAATTCCCTGACAGTTCGAGCACTAAGGGCCGTAATGGCTTAAGATAGGCCCGATATAATCTTTTTGATGGAGACTCAGAATTAGGAACCTATTATTAACCAAATCCAACAAAGACTGAATTATAGCGAGAGTTTTGTGGTGAATCCTCAAGGTTTGGTTGGAGGGATGGTTCTTTTTTGGATTGACCAGATTTCACTTACTGTCAAGGCTCATACCTTCCATTTGATTGACACTATTTGTTCTGAAGATAGTGGCGTCACTTCTATGTGCCTTACTATTTTGCATGCTCCAACTGTTTATCAACAGAGACAACTATTCTGAGCATAATTGAGGCAACTTAGCCACTTAAACACTCAACCTTGGGTGTGTTTAGGGGATTTTAATGAAGTTTTATATCACTGGGAGAAAGTAAGTAAGCAACCAGTTGAGCCTTATAGACTGCACTCCTTTCGGGAATTACTACATAATTGTGCTTTGATGGATCTAGAGACTAAGGGTTGTGCCTATACTTGGGTCAACAACAGAAGTGGGTAGGAAATGGTAAAAGAAAGATTGGACTGAGCTTTGGCACTATTGAATGGCATTTAACTTATCTAAAAGCTGAAGTTGTGGCTTTACCTGCTATAGGGTCGGATCATAGTACGGTCCTGTTAACTACCATTATCAAAACAAGTAGGAGGAACAAAGTTTTTACCTTTGAATCCTTTTGGCTTGAACATGAAGAATGCCGACAGGTGGTAGTGGATTCTTGGTCAACATTTTCACTCAATAGCTCCTCAATTTCCCAGAAGATTCGGGCAATGACTAGAGCGCTGGCCAAGTGAAGTAAATCCACTTTCACAAAAGGTCATTGTCAAATAAATCTTCTACAGCAGCAACTTCAACAATACACTAATCACCCTGCTTGCAATTATGACGAACATCGGGTTATATCTTTGAAGGAACAAATTCAGAAAATATGGTTACAAGAAGAACAATATTGGGGGATGCGTTCTAGGATTAAATGGATGCGATGGGGGGGGGGGGACAGAAATACAAAATTCTTTCATGCCACCACCGTACAAAGAAGAAAAAGAAATAGAATCAGTATCTTGAAGGATGACAATGAAGAGTGGATCAGAGAACCAGATCAGCTGAAACATAAGACTCTTTCTTTCTTTAAGAAGCTTTACACTTCGTGTGGTCAGAGAGCCTTTGAACCTATTCTAATGCAATGTCCTCAGGTTGTAATAGAAGCTATGAACACGCACCTAACAGCTGAAATTACTCGAGAGGAAGTCAAGAAGGCAACATTTCAATTAGGAGCCACAAAAGCCCCATGACCTGATGGTTTAAATGGACTATTCTATCATAGTTATTGGGATATTATTCAGGAAGATGTTTTTTAAATAGTCCAAAAAAATTTCATCACAGGAAGAATGCCAGCTGATATTAACAGAACAGCCATCTCCCTAATCCTTAAGATTCCAAAACCCGAGAGGTTAGATCAATTTCGCCCTATCAGTTTATGTAATTTCATCTATAAGATTATTTCAAAAGTTTTGGCAAATCGCCCAAAGCCTTGGTTGCCAAATTTGATCTCTAAAAAACAAAGTGCCTTTGTATCAGGCAGACAAATACAAGACAATGTCCTGATAGTTCAGGAGGTACTTCATCAGTTAAAGGTTCAAAAAAGAAAGAAACGGTTTTAGGGGATTCTTAAATTGGATATGCATAAAGCATATGATAGGGTGAAGTGGGACTTTTTACAAGCTTATCTTTGTCGAATGGCATTTAATGATTGTTGGGTAAATTGGATGATGCAGTGTGCTACTACGACCTCTCTAAGTGTAAAGTTCAATGGCGAATTTCTTACATATTTTCAACCATCGCGGGGACTCAGGCAAGGTGACCATCTCTCTCCTTACTTGTTTATACTGTTGGCTAATTTGCTCTCGAACCTCATCCAGCAAGCTGTTGACATGGGTAATCTACGGGGTATCAAACTTAATAGATGGTGTCCAACTTTATCCCATTTATTCTTTGTCGATGACGCTATCTTCTTCATTTATGGTAGAATCCAGGAATGTCAAAACTTAGCAAACCTTCTAACTCAGTATTGCCTAGCTATTGGTCAAAAAATCAATAGGAACAAATCAAGTTTGTTTCTTAGTAAATACTGCCCTCAGCTTCTTAAGACAAACTTGGCTAGAGAATTAAGGGTACCACTGTTGGATAAAACTGATTGGGGATCATAAAAAAAGGATATGTTTGCTTGGATTCTAGGACGAGTCAATGCTAAATTGGAGGGGTGGAAAGAAAACCTAATTTCTAAAGGTGGGAAATTTTTTTTGTTGAAATCAATGGTTCAGGCTTTACCTCAGTATGCTATGATGATATTTAAAGTTTCGGTTTCCATATGCAAATCTGTTGAGCAAAAAATAGCTCGGTTCTGGTGGTAAAACAATAGTAACAGAGCTGGTATTCACTGGAAAAGTTGGGACTTTTTGAAAGAGAGTAAAGAGAAAGGAGGGATGGGATTTAGAGACCTAATATCCTTCAATAAAGCCCTTTTGGGGAAGCAAGCTTGGCGTCTTTTTCAAAACCCTTCATCTCTATGGGGCAGTGTTTTTAAAGCTTTATATTTTCACTCTACATCCTTCTAGCAAGTGGATAAGGGGACTAGACCTTCTTGGGGATGGCAGAGTCTTCTACTTGGTAGGGATTCTATTTTAGATAGACTTAAATGGTCAGTCGGTAACGGTAAATCAATCAGTGCTAGAGAGGATAAATGGTTGAATATGGGCATTCTCGGTGGGCCAACGAATAGGGAGGAACCAAAATCAGTAGCAGATTTTATTCTTCCTGAGCAAAATGAATGGAATGTTGAGCTTCTTAATCACACATTTTAGCCACAAATTGTCAAGGAAATTCTAACTATCAAGCTATGGACAACCTCATCTGAAGATAAACTCCTATGGACAGCCACACAAGATGGAAATTATATTGTTAAGAGCGGCTATCATTGCATCAAACAATCAGCATCTGGCAAGGTAAATTCTCATGCATCCTCTTCTTATATTCCACCTACAAAGCTATGGAAGCAGATCTGGAAAACATAGACAGCCCCAAAATTCATACCTTCCTCTGGTCTTTATGCCAAAATGCGTTACCTACTAAAGATAATCTGTTTCGACGAAGGATTACCCCCGACCCATTTTGTAAACTCTGTTAATCTAACACCCTTGAAACCCCTGAACATCTGTTTCTCTTTTTTCCCTCGACACGTTATCTTTGGAGCCACCCCATAGTGCAGATCAACATTTCAAGTTATACAACAAACCGCATAGATGCATGGCTTGCAAATATTATCGAGCAGAAGGGGAACATACCAGATTTTGAGATCATTGCAGCCCTTTTATGGCAGATTTGGAAGGCTCGGAACCAATTTATCTTTCGCCATCAATGTACCCATCTGGATATTCTTGTGGACATAGCCCTAACTCTGGCCCAGTTTTGTCTTAGATCTTAAAAGCAGGAATCACTCACAGGGACAACTAGGCTGAATCCTAATCGAATCTAGCAACCACCGAAGTGAGGAGTTATTAAGGTAAATATGGGCGGCACCTTTCTTAACACTAATCACATGGGTGTGATCGCAAGTTTAGCTCGAGATCACACCGGTAGATTGATCGATGGATTTACACGCAACATTCACGCATCTACAGCACTTGAGATGGAGACCCAGGCACTCTTGTATACACTTAAGGACCTATTGCAGAAAGGAAAAACTGATTCTCACCTGCTGCTTGAATGTGATAATCTCATACTTGTCGAGACCATTAATTGGAGCCATCTGCCGCCATGGGATTGCCGTGCTCTATTCACCGAATGTGCAGCCCTAAAGCTCTATTTTTCGAACCTCTCAGTGAAGCACTGCCGACGTGAGGCAAATGCCCTAGCTGATTGGGCTGCGAAAGCCCACGGGTGAGGCCTCCTTCCCCCAAATTGGGTTCATTCTCCTCCTCAAGTTACGTTGGATATAATATGTATTGATGCCCTGGTTAAGGGTTGTTCTTTCTTTCCTACTTGAATATAAATCTAGCCATTTTCGACCCAAAAAAAAAAAAAAAAAAAAAAGACAGCTGTAAGAAAAGAAAATCTAAAGAAAGACCAACGCACCATGAGAGAGTAGTCAATTAACAGAGATTGTTAAAAGAAACAAAAAGAAAAAGAAATGAGCAGTTGGAGCCAAAAATTCAACTCTACAAAGGATGGTGAAAGACGAAAGAGGTTGCTTCTTGCTTTGTGCTTCACATTTTGACCCCCAATGCTTTGTCTCTTTTCTTTTGTCTTTTGGGGTCCCCTTTGATGGACAACTGCACGAAAAATTGTAAAGAAGGACCGATGCATGGGAGTTACTTTGTCGTATTTTTCATGTTGCTCGTCCCTTTGATTGATATTATGTTTTTTCGTTTTTCTCCTTAAGTTTATATGTTACATCTCATCATTAATCTAAATGCAAGAATTGAACTATACAAACTCCAAGCAACATGCCGTTTCTATTTCATGCACTCAAAATCATATAGGCAACATTTGAAAAATGCTCGGATCATTGCAATCACCATCACCACTCACCGCTGGAAACTGTTGGAAGATGATTTGATTCTTAGCTTTGATTCTGATCACGGATGTTGACACCTAAATTTTGGCTTCACATTTAGTGATTTCTTGCATAAGAAAATTAGGGACCCAAACCGATCTCTAAAAAATATAAATATCAATTTTTACTTTGCATGTTTAGTTCTTGTAAAGCATGTCCACATCCAATAAATTCGTATGAGCTAGCATTATTATGCTTGAACTCAAGAAGCCATGAACATGATCCGAGTTGGCACACAGATTAACAAATCCTTAGAACATGCTCGATTATCAATTACGGATCACAATTTCCGCAAAGATGAGGATACCGGAATGCACAAGAGGAAACAAATATGTGGGCTGCGAAATCACGAGCAATTTTGTCAAACCGTAAGTTGAGGGAAATGAATTAGAAAAAGGAAAAGAAAGATAAAATTTTCATGGAATATTCTCCACGACTTTGGCCGAGATATCCCAAGTCCAAAAGCTCAACCCCACCAAGTCTCACGGATCATCTTTCGCATAATAAGAGGAGTTGATCTTGGCAAATCATCAGAAAAGCAATCTCACGTTTTCAGCTACTGATCATGGAAAGATCGGGAGCTTGGAGTGACAAGGACGGACTGAATTCCCATCCCTTCGTAGACACCTCCAGCTTGCTTGGGATTCTTTCGAAAAAATTGAAATTATGAGGGGAATTAATGGGATTTGTCCAGCAATATGGAAAAAATGGACACTCACTCGAATATTGGGTGTTCATGTGCAAGTGAGTGAATCTGGACACGTTCGCGGCAATATAAATGAATAAAAAAAAAAGGAAAAGATTGCGAAAGAAGGTGAGGGACGCATACTTGAGAGATTTACGGTGACAAATCAGGGCTAAGATTTGGCAATCCCCACGATCAAAGGAGCACGGGTTCTGACTTTCCAATGTTAAATGGAAGTCTTATGCTATAAAAAGGGACATGTCGAGTCATTAAAAGGGAGGAGGTACACACCCCCGGAGATCTCATGTCCACTATCTCGAGAATTCTCCGATTGGTCGATCGTGTTGGCAATCCTCTCGACGTTCCGCGTTCATCTTGCTTTGTGGATATTGACGACAAGCATAAAGCTAAGTCAAGCATTTTTAGTTTGATTGTGTGAAATTCCATTTCGCTATTTAAATTATTCCTTTATTTATTTTCGTGTTTTCGCTTGCTGTCCAGGTTCAGTCTCCCGGTCATCGTGAACTTTCATGCCTATTCTACACCAACACCCACAACTTCCGCATGATCAAGATCGATCCCACGAAGCTTTGGTGTTTGTTATGTCTTGCAGGTTTTCGGGCGAGTTCCAGCAATAATTCTGCAGTTTTATTTGTCTCCGCTACAGCGACACATCAGCCTTCGACGACCTTTGCCGCCTTCAAGCGAGACCCAACAGCAATTCCAATGATCTTTCAGTCCAACGGTCATCTAGTGACGCCAGCCAGCCCAATCATGCGAAGCTCTTCATCGACGCTTCAAACGAGTCCTGCACCACCCGCCATAGCATTGCTGGATGTAGGGAATAATGGATTTCCTAAAACTAGTTCCGATACTTAATCGAACCCCTTAAACGAATGCAAAAGACGAGCCCAGAAAATATATGTATCACCGATCAAATATACACTACGGAATTGAGTGTACCTTATTTATTACAGATTAAACGCTAACGTTGAAGTTTGGGGAAAAATCATGATCCGCTTCTACTGAGAAGCATACTGTCGCTATTAAGGGACCAAGGAGCGTACTGTCACTATTAAGGGGAGAAAACTTTGGGAAGAGGGACGCAACCCTTTAACGCATCCTTGCATGTCTCAACCCTTCATTCATGGGCCATCAACCTGTGGGCCGGGTTCTTAGGCCCAACATGGGCGGACGGATCTAGTTACGCCCATCAAGTCATAGAGTAAACCCATCACTGGAGGCTCTCCATCAATGACCAAGGGCACTATTGGCGAGCGCAGATTCTCTCACATATCTTCTCTAATATTGTTTGTTTTATTTGAAGGAAATCCTGGACTTAGTTGAAGACCACCTTCAGTCAACATAGCAGCAAGGGTGACGTGCACAGATTCATGGAAAATTCGATTAATGAGCGGTCACGTTCACACAAAACAAGAGGCAAAAGCGATGAAAGGACTTAGAGAGCGATGCACTGAAGCGGTGAAATTTGTCTTCTTCTTGAATAATCCACACGTGGGAAGCAAAAGTTTCTCAAACGATCCTGCTATTTAGCAAACCCCGGTCTCCATCCGAAACTAGTGAAGTCTCTTGCGACGATTTGGTAGCGGTTCGAGCCCGCTGCCGCTGCCGCCCTCCTGTCGAGCATCATCCATGACCCGCGACCCAGCTGCTACTCGCCAGTCACCGACGCCGCTCCTCCCTGCAGTTGCTGCTCCCAGTCACGGACGCCAACCAACCTGCTGCCCCTCTTTCCTTACTTACTTTTCTTTTTATTTTTATCTTTCATTTATTTTATGTTATTTTATTTTATTTACTTTTTTAAGTTTTGCTATTATTGTACCAATTGGAACATTGGGAGTTGATTTTCGTTTTATTGCAGTCATTATCCACAGGGGTTTTGCCCAAAATTATTTAATTTAATTCGTAAGACGTTAATTATTTAATTTTTTAATTGTTAAATCATTATAATTATTAATTTGATTTGTAAGACTTCGGATCAAATTTTTAATTATTTTGATCATATATTTTTTTTAATTAAAATATTAATTTTTGGTTATTTTTTTGATTATTTTAATCATTTGATGAATGTCTTGATTAGTTTAGATATAATGTTTATTTGATAATTGCTTGTCTTGGAAAAACACAAAAAAAAAAAAAAAAATCAAAATCTTGCATCGGAGCATATAAGTTTAGTAAATTAGGATTGCATTTTTAGGATTACATATTTTTAGGATTGCACTTTTAGATAGATAACTTTTTGTAATAAATTAGGATTGATTTTTTTAATATATAGACAAACTTTTAAATAATGTTGGCACATCTTGATAATCTCTTTTTTTTTTTTTCTAAAAAAATAGTTTTCTAAGATAGGATAGGGTTTAGGTCAAATTAATCCCTAAAATATATTAGAAAATTATTCATTTTAGATAGTTTAATTAGGGTTTTTATTATTTCCGAATTTAAAAAAAAATACAAAAATATTAGGTGCATGTTAATTAGTTTGCATAATAGGTTCATTTAATTAGAATTTGTTTATTAATAAAATTAGGTCATGTAATTAAAATGCATGTTTTATAAAAAAAAATCTAATTTCAAGAAAAACCCAAAAAATAATTGCTTGCTTTGTGTGCTTAATTCTTTTGAATGTTTAATAGTGGATGAACATCCGTGTGGTCACATATTTGTAATAGTAATTTAAAAATAAATCTTAATTGCTTGCAAAAACATTTTTTAAAAAATAAAATAAAAATGGTATCGAAATGCATAAGAGAAATCTAGTGTAATCAAAGTTCCCATACCCAAAATCTCTAGTTCGTAGGAGTAAAATAATCCCATTATTTTACTTAGGTGTCTGATCGATCTACCATAAACTGATTAGTGACGACTCCTAGCTAATAATCTTTTGCATGCTAAATATTTGAACCATAAGTCGTGAATTGGTATGAGTTTGGGAAAGCCCAAGCTAAGTTTAAAATTTAGTAGTCCATTAGCCTAAACTAGGTGGTGCACCCGAAGTTTTAGGTCGCGACAACGGAGATTGTGGGATAATTGATTCGATCACAAAATATTGTCACAATATTTAGAAGATATAATAGGAATTGTAATATTATTTGATTTCCTTTTGTATTATAAATATGGGCACGTACATGTACGAAATACAGAAAAATACAATCACAATTTCCTCCATTTTCTTCGTTTCTTGTCATGGTATCAAAGCAAAGCGTTCTGACCTAGCTTACACAAATACCCTGAATTGCCTTCGGTAGTCTTTTCAGTTGTTGTTGCAAATTTATTTCTGCAAAACAAATTGACACACTGGTTAGGAATTCATACGTTCAAACACCATGCCCAAAAATCAAAGCAACAAATCAAGTAGCAGCAACAACGACCAAGAGATGATCTCACCTGTGGAGGATTTGTTCGACACCAACAATTTTCCTAAGAGTCTAGCTTCAGATCAAATTGACCAAACCCAGAATTTGCAGCAGCAACTTTCGGCTCCGTCGCCCACATCTGCTCAACCCTTTGCACCAATCCAATGGCCACCAATGCAGTGGATTCTAGTCCCAGGCCCATGGGCCGTTGGACCCAATCAACAACAATAGGCTCCTTACAGCCCATTTGGAGAAGGTACGAATCATGGGCCTCGAATTGATGGATCGGGTCACAGATCCGAATCGAGTTCGACAGGTTATGGGATGAATCCCTACCTGGGATTACAACCCGGGTTCTACCCGTACCCCATCCTCGGCGCCGGCCACCGTCTAGAACCTGGGGACGTTCTTTACACCTTGCCAGCCGACGGACCAGAGCTCCGAATCATCAACCTGCAACTTACCGGTCCAGACAACTACAATGCATGGGCTCGAGATTTCCGGCGGGCTCTCGTGACCAAGGACAAAGAGGGGTTCCTTGATGGAACCTGTTCCCGACGACGACCGTATGCGGCAACGATGTTGGTGGAGGTGTAATCAGCTCGTGCGCACCTGGATCGGGAACTGCATGGCCGCTGATATCATCGCCGTCGGCCTTCCACCTACTGAAGATTCGAAACAAATGTGGGACAACATCAGAAAAATGTATGGGAAGTTGGACAGAGCGAAGCTATTTTCGCTCACTCAAGCAGAACCTATCGGTTACCGCTTGTTTCAACCGACTCTCCTCTCTCTGGAATGAGCTCGAGGCTGCTGAGGCAAGGCTCAAAGGACCCAAAGAGACTCTCGAGCAGTACAGACGGATTAGAGAGAGGGAGAAGGTTACCCGTTTTCTGTTGATTCTGAATGGAGGCTTCTCAAGGACATCCAGCATGACAGGTGAGTTTGGACATTTGCTGACTTGTCTATGCCCATGCCAGGCCGTGCCTTTCTCTTGATGTATCTCCTGGATTGTGAATCCGTTCTTGATTTTCCTTGGGATACGGTTTCTGCACATCTTTATATTACCTACGAGTCTTTTCAAGATCAATAAAGATTCTCTCAACTCGATGCTTTGTATATCAAGTCTTCTCAATCAAGGTGGTTTCATATATTTTCTTGGCATCTGAAAATCACTGAGCTTTTTAGCATATATCCAAACTTTCCTTAGAAAAATGGTCTCAATGTTCTCTATGCGGTTATATTCGAGAGTGTTATTGTTGTCTCGGCACTGGAGTTGACATGATATTCCTTTTGATGTAGATTGATACGCCTTGTATATAACTCAATTAACTCAAAAGTCGAAGAAATGTCATGATGGCTTCTTAAGTTGTACGAGCAGTGGATCTATGACTAGGCAGGTCAAGCTCTACAGCCTTCATCTCCTTCTAATTTTTATCCTTAGATAATACCAGCTATCTTGTTGCTGGATTAAATTTCAGCTCTTCCTTCCTTTATCAGTTGGTTTTCCTCTTCATTACCTTTCTCAGCAGCTTAGTGAAAAAATTTTGTCAGGATAAATATGGCTCAGATGATTGAAAACTTAGTTGGGTCTTTTATGAGGTTTTCTTGTATGATATGAGCTGGAAACATTTAGATGGCAGGTTCCTGAGCAAAGCTGAAGATGTAAGCCCTGGGGAGATGATGGAATTTCCTGGTCATTTGGTAGAAGTTGGCAACAGTTAAGCAAACGATGAATCTTTGAGGGATCTAAATGCGTGTGGAAACAGTTTCGATTCTCTTCAAAAATTAATATGCAAAAGCAGCAGCATAATGTACTAATGTCAAATCTGCTTTAAAAGGTACCTGGAATACAGTTCAATTTGATCCATTTCCTGGTGTTCTATAAAGTTTTTATATTTTTAGTCTTTATATGAAGGTTATTTGCCTTACCTCCTAGCCTAAAGTCTTAAACTTCCAATGGATTATTAACATTTTTCTCCCTCACTGTTTATATCCCATGAGACCCTATCATTCAGCTGCTCTGCAATTGATGTAATTGGGTGATACTCATACTCACCAAAGTGATATTGCAAACACATTGTGATTCGGAGCTTTGAGGATGCGAGTCCAAGGGATGTTCATGAGATGTGGGATGATTTCCGCAAGGCCTTGAACTTGCAGATGCCATGAATCAATTCATTGTTTTCATTTGAAGTTAATACTTTCTTCATTGACCAGATAAAAGTGAGTCGACAATTGAAAATCATCATTTGTGGGCGGTGCCCTTCCTTTTTTTGCGTTAGTTTAAGTAAGCATGTCCTACTTGGAGATTGACACTTCCCTGTCATGTAGAATGGCAGGTTTTGTACACCACACAAGTAACTCAAAAGGCCAAGAAATACCATGATGGTTTTTTGCAGCTTGAAGTTTGCGGATCCCTGGGGAGGCAGGTTATTCCGAAGCACTTTTAAGGATGCTTTCATCCTTAAGCCACTGTTCTTTAAATTAAACTGGGCTGGCTACTTTGTTTGTTGATCCAACACGAATCACTATGCACCAACAATCAAGAGTATGCAGAAGCCCGCAGCCGGAGAACCAACTACTTCAACCCACTGAACTCAAAAGTTAATTGAGCTGGACACAAGCAACCCTAGTTGGCCTATGCAATTGATATCAACAACTGTGCAAAGATTCAATTCTACCATAACGACGGGTTAAACCTAATTGTATCTTGGTCTATTCATAGGGTTTGATTAAGAGTGATGTGCACTCTCCAAGTTGTCCATCTCCACGTGACAACACTGATTTCAATATCTGCTTCTTCCAAGCAGGCAAGACAAGGATAATATCCTATTGACCAAATACAAAAACGTGTTCGAAAAAAATGACATGTATATGAGTACTAACATGATTGTTGAGATAAATTCCATCATAATGATCAAATAAATTTACAGACATTAAGAAGTATATCAAGTCTCTCGAAATGGGCAAAAGGTAGGACGCCATTAGCACAATATAACCAATCTCTGAAGTCTGCAAATACCAGTGCAAACCACCATGCACGGTAGAAGGTCCTAAACAATCTGCTCCAACTCTCTTGCGTAACTCAAAGTCTGATTGGTAAGCTACGCGGATGGAATTTCCTTCAAAGGTGCAGATTCCTTTGCCTTCTGGAAATATGCAAACCCACTCTTAATCTCCCACTTAGGATGTTCCTGCATTCCAACGGAGATAGAAATGTTCAAGCTCCACATTGCAGCTTTTTACATGGATATGAATCTACTGTTTACTATCTACATCAGCACTTTTACAAGCACGAGGTTTTAGTACTGAACCCACCAACCAAGTTTGACCCCACTAGAGTGACAACAAGGGCCAAATGACAAGTAGATGTGACAAGTGTAAGTTTTATATCTGTCTATGATCCCAGAATAAGATAAATTATCATAATCATCGAAAAGGATATAAACTAGCAACTCCATAGAAGAGGTTTTATGAGATCCTCCGAAGGTCCGAACTAATGCAGGAGAGTATATTATCCTACTGACTTAATTAGTAAATTAGAATAGAATTCCAGGCAGAGAATTCCAGCTAAAGTCCTCTCATTAATATTACCTTCTTGACATACTCCGCAAGTTCTTGGTCAGAGCAGCATAGCAACATTTGCCATGCATCACTAATTGACAAAGTCATATGCTTTTTCATTACATCTAGCAATATCATCTCTGTTGTACAAAGGAAAAGAACAGAGTAAGCACGCAAAAAAGAATCTTTAAGTGTGACAATCTCACTACTTGACTAAAACCTTGAAATCTAGATGGGTCACACTTCCTGCTTCTATTGGCATATTGCGATGGTTGATAGCAATTAGTACAGGCCATGTACCCTTGTATTCTAATTCAAAAGCAACAAAAAGCCACACAAGTCTATGACTCAATCATCCCATCAAAAATGCTATATATTTCCAAAAATACCTTCTGTTGCAAATATAGGAAGAGACATATATCTAATTCTATTGATTTCTGATCCAATCGTATCCAGTTGATGCTAACTTCAAATCTTTTGACTGATTTAGCATCTTAACAACAAAGGCATAGTAATTACCTGACTGTCTTGGCCAGAAAGTCCATAAAATAAACATAAGTCTCGTGAGGCATCGTTTGCCTAGCACTCAAAACACGATTATAGGCCCCTTCCATGAAAGATTGCTCCAACTCAACAGTGTGCTTGATGCAAGGATTCTCTAGGGTGGCATATAAAAGCAATTCAAGTTTGGTATGGAACTCAACTATTCCATTCCGCAAAAGGAGTCTCAACATGTTGAGACCCAAAATAGGGTACTCTTGAGGAGATGGTGGTATACAGCCGCTGCTCAACCAGAAGAATTCTCAAGTAAGTTTACATAAAAATGATGAGTGCAAAATGGTCAATAAAGCAATAAGGATGGGAACTCTTTCTCATAATCTAGCAATTCAGGTCTAATGCTTATAGCATCTGCAATTGCACGCGCCCGTGAGTATGAACAAACATTTTTAGCAACGCCAGGACAAAAGTTACCATGCATTTGTATGATAAGGCTTCAGATGAAAAAAATCTTGCTCAAAGGCATCTTGATCTTCCATCTTCACACTCATAATAACAGCACGCTCATTAAGTACTGAAGAGTTCTTTAGGAAGTGAGTGACATTTAATCTTTCTAAACAAAACCAACTCTAACTTATGTCGTGCATCTTCTACATAAGTCTCAAGCATTCGCCATGGTCCACTGTGCATGCAAATAAAATGAAAGTGCGGTTTTGCAAAAGATCCTGTGAACCCAATGAAAAGTGAGGTGGCAAAGTCTTTGCACTTGTCAGCTTTTTATTAGTATCGTCATCTTGAAGATCAAGTAATACTACATTGTAAAGATGGAAACAAAACATGCATTGTGGAGCAGAAGGGCCTATTGAAAAGAAACAAGAAAAGCCAACGATAATTTTTTTTTTTTTTTAAAGGGAGGAGGAATAAACAAGAAAATAAGTATTAAGAAATTGGAAACATTTGGGCGGTTGGGAATTCCTCAAATGTTTAGTATTACATCATCATAAGATATGACGAGATCCATCAATGATGGTCACATCCTAACAGCAAGGAGTTAATTCATCATAACGCCTTGATTCAGAAGAGGTGGACCATCGTTGCATACCCACCCATTAAATTCTTCCTCTTGCTCTTCCCCGATCCGTCAGAAGTATCAATTAAGCAAACTAATGATGACTTTCATTGTTCTTTCGCAGCAAGAGGAACATCACTTATCAGAGAGGGGCAACGGCCCTTAGCAATGACTTTGCCATGCAAAGGCTACATCATGGATCACTCAAGACTCTATCAAATTGGAAACCCCAGATTCATTGACTCTGCTCAATCTTGAGAGTGTTATGCAGCAAATATAGAAAGCAAAATCACATGTTCACAGAGCTCAATCCGGAGTCTAGGAAAAAATAAGGGGAAAAGACATTTCTTATATGATTGTCCTATGCCGTCTCTTCGGAATACCATCAATCAGGAGCAAGCACAAGCCCATAGCTGGTGGCTATTTCAACCTAGTGAACTAAAAATTGAACCGGACACAAACAACCCTAGTTGGCCTTCCTATGTCAATGCTTTGCAACTCTTTGACCAACGGAGACAATTGATGTCACCAAGTGTGCATATATTCGATTCTACCATAACAGATTAAACCTAATTGTATCTAGGCCTATTCATAGGGTTAAACTGATTAAGAACGATGTATACATTCGCCAAGTTGTCCATCTCCATGTGACTAGACTGATTTCGGTTTCTAGTTCTTCCAAGCAGGTAAACCAAGGAAAATATACTACAGATCAAATACAAAATTGTATTCAACAACGAAATGGATATGATTACTAAAAATAAGTATCAAATTTCTCAAAAAGAGCAAAAGGGATGAGATGCCATCATCATAAAATAACCAATCTTCAAAGTGTGCAAATACCTTAGATAAAAAAAATAAAAATAAAAAGTGTGTTAATACCAGTGCAAACCACCACACACTGCCACAGGTCCTAAACAATCTGCTCCAGCTCTCTTGTGTAACCCAATGTCTAACTGATAAGCTGCAGGGAAGGAATTTCCTTCAAAGATGCAGATTCCTTGGCCTTTTGAAAATATACAAACCCACTCTTAATCTGCCACTGGTGATGCTCCTGCATTCCAACAGGTAACATATGTAATTGTTCAGTCTCCACAATACAGCTTTTATGTGGATAAATGTTTCCACACACACTCCGAAGCACTTTTTCAAGCACAAGGTTTCCATACTGAGCACACCTTGCCAAGTTCGAACTCAGCAAAGTGATAGCAACGGCCAAATGACACATAGATGTTGTAAGTGTAAGTTTAACATTAGTCCGTGATTCCAGAAGAAGATAAACAATCATAATAGTCGAAGAGAGCATAGATTAGCAACTCAATAGAAGAGATTTTATGAAACCCTTTTAGAGGTCCAAACTGATGCCGGAGTGGATCCTGTCTTTTCCACTTAATTAATCAATCGAGAATAGAATTCCAGGTAGAGAAAGCCAAAATCCTCTCATAGCATTTACCTCCATAATATATACCACGAGTTGTTGGTCGCAGGTTAAGAGCAACATTTGCCGTATGTCACCAATTGACAAATAATCATATGCTTTCTCACTACATCCAGCAATTTCATCACCGTCGTTCAAAGGGAAAGACTAATGTGAGCACAAATGAAAGAATTTTTAAATTATATCTTGCAGCCTTTCCATGTAGGAGACAGGGATACTGATAAAAACAAAAAAATGTAGGAGACTGGGAGATGCAAAATGCACTGTTGTATTTCTCGTCATCGTTTATCTAATATACAAAGAAATCAATTGCACAAGCCGAAAGCAACGCGCCGATTTCAGATTAATGGACCCCAGTTCCTACTCCTAATCCGCATTTCGTCAAACATTTGACCAGCACTATGGAAATGATCGGATCTCCTCACCTCCTCTCTCCTATGCAATGCAGCTTTCACGATGACGTCTTCCAAGAGGACAAGGGACGACTCTTATTTCTTCAGATGCCTCCCGTCAGTCGTCTTCTGGAGAAGCAACGAATTCGCTCCATCTCCTCTTCACGGCGCTCGCACGAACTTTGCAGTCTTCCGACAGCGAGTGAAACAACAGATCCCAACCCCCCGCTGATTTGGAAGTCCTCAGGGATGAGAGGGAGAACAAAACGAACGACGATTTATGATGGAAAGAAGACATGGAAGATTTATCAAGGGGTGCCATAATACTCTCTATTTTCACTTATAATAAACGAGATTAGATATTTACTCTTATCAATTATATAAGGCATTGCGGTTACTCATCAATTTTTCATTTTCCACATCTGCTAATTATTATGGGGGGCCACCCCGCTGACAACCCACAAGCTCACGCCCCCCTCCCTCCTCTCTCGTTGGACAGCTGTGCCACCGGAGACCACCCACGTGAATGACCTTCTGTCAAGCGCCACACTACTTCGCTTCTTCATCTCGTGGAATAGTCCGTCCAAACCGTCATATGTAGAGACATGCGAAGGTACCACCCTCAATTCAGGACAATGGTAGATCCCTAATTGAGAAAGATGAGGCATGGCTCCTTCAGCGGCCCTCCACTCCCCAAAATGAGATAATCTAAAAAAAAGTAAATGCTTGAGTTGAGGAAAGCCTCCTGCTGAGCAAACCATTTCCTTTCCCGTGAAGGCATCATCCAGCATCAGAAAAATTAAGTTTTTCAATTTCGCCAATATTGGCATCGGATCTTCTTTGAGTCGAGAATTTAGTAAGAGCAACTTACTCAATTGTTGAGGTAAACTCCTATGCTCTGGTAACTTCTCTATTTTTCCATTAATGGACAACTTACAAGAATGAGAATAATTTGACATTTTACTCAATTCACATTCGGTCCATAAAACATGACGACTTCTGAAATAAAAAGACGAGGATCGAAGATGTTTCAAATTGAATTCAACAAGTTTCGGAAATATCTTCAACTCGATAGGGTCATGCTGGTCAAAGATAGTCAATTTTTGCAGATTATTAAGCTTACCTACATCGTTCACATCACATTTCTTCAGACTAAAGTTTCTCAATATCCGTAGATTCTTTAAAGTGCCCAATTGCAACTTCTTCCAGCCCCGATGGAATTTCTCCTTGACGTCAAATTTGTAAGGAAGATGGAGATATCTCAACCTTCTCATCTTCCACAACACATTTGGCATGGAAACCGTAGTATGTATACCCATAAGCAAGTCCAGGAATTCCATACATACAAGGTTCTCCATAGATTGCGGCAATTCTGAAAAGTCAGTACCTTTTAAACTTAAGAATCTTAGATGGACTAGGTCTCCCACTGATTTAGGTAAGCTTCTCATCACATCAAGCTTCTCTAGTTTTAGAACTTTGAGAAACTTATAGTCTTTGAAAATAGATTGAAATTGCTTCGACTCCCGTGCGACACCTCCAAAGGACATGAGAGTTCGAAGGTGGACTAGAGTCCTTCCTGATGCTTTTAAGCTCGGAATCACATTCCTATTAAGAGAAAGCCTTCGTATTTTGAAACTTGACTCGACTTTTATGGCCATTGAAGCAGAACAATTCTCCATCTCATTATCCTGTTGAATGTTAAGAATGCTTAGAAAACCCTCTTGAAGAGCCTTGGAGACGCATAAGTCTCGCATCAGGTCATGGAGCTGGCAGCTTTTGATCTTTCCACTTAATTTGAATTGCACTTGAACCATTCCCCTATTAACCAATTCCATTAAATATTGCTCTGCTACATCTTCCACTGAAATTTCTCTCTCTTTGTCGTATGCATTTAGTGACACAAAACCTTCAGCAATCCACATGTAAAGAATTTTCGTCACAAGGATTTCTGCATCCTTTGGAAAGCTACCCAAATAGAGGAAGCATGGCTTTAAATGCCATGGCAAATCGTCATAGCTTAAGGCTAACACTTTTGATATGTCACTCTTATCACTAAAATGCAAATTGATCTTTTCGTGAATCGTCTTCCACTCGTTGACGGCCAGCAATCCACCAAGCACAATGATAGCCAAGGGCAATCCTGCACACTTCTTAAGGAGTTCATGTGCTAACTTCTTCATGTCTTCAGTGATTACTACACAATATCAGGCAACAAATTGCAACTCAACAATCATATGAAGATGCAACTGTAATAAGAAGATTACTTCAAGGACAAATGTGTGCTTTTAGAAGTATTAAGTAAGATGCTATAGTTTTTTTATAATTTGCGGTTCATTTATGCTTTTGTAAGGGGAAAATAGGGACCACAACAAAGTTCTTGTATATGCCTCCATCTATGCCTGGAATATCGAGAAGTCTAAATTAACAAATGGAATGTATCATCTTTGTTATCCGTGGCTTGAATTAAGTGACTCAAGCAAATATAAAGCAACAATCAACCTACTTGACAAAGAAATATGAAAGCAGTACAGGGACATCTCGAGTGTGAGCTCCCTTAACTTGAATGTGCTAATAATCTCCTGCACAAATTCTAATGAAATCTTCATTTACCGCATAACAATTCACGATTTTCCTTGTGAATCCCTACTTTTATTGTTAAGCCAACTAATCACAAATGCAAAAAAGGTGGACTTGAGATGAAGCCTATGGAAGAAGTAACATAGCTAGGCTTCACATTATTTCATAAACGCGATCAAAATTGCTTGTTATGTTGGCTTTATAAAAGCCTCTTTGATATTAGCCTCATTAGAGGAAAGGAGGAACAATTTTGGATCTTGGTTTAGTGGTATAATTGTTAGCTATTAAGAAACAAAAGGGGCATCTGATTCCCCAATATTGAAATTATGGTGCCTAATACTCGATATTTCGATCATTTGAATTCCATTGTAACTATCTATTCATAAATTGCTTAAGCTTTCGAAAGGACAAACTGAGCAATGAAGTACCTAGTATTTGTCCCTCTGTCTCTGACTATATTGCGATACCTTCTACAGCTTGGCTCGCAACAGTGTCTTGACCAACTCCAAGTCCATTAGAAGAAATTTCAACGACTAATCTTGCAATGATAACCGTAGTTGTGGCACCCCTCGACGGCCCCCGATCCGATTAGGGTCGCCACAGTTCGCTTACTTTTCATTTTCCTTATTAACATGTCACTCTGATATCATTTCAATTATAGCGGGTCCATACAACTTGGGGGTTTACATTTTTTTTTTTTTTTTATCGATCGGTCCCTTGCGCAATTTATATGCGGAAGCACATCCAACAACTCCCTTCCCTATATTCAGAAAACGATGCACACCTATTAAATATTTATAAGTAAAAGCCGTACACCTTTTATTTACTTAAACCAGATTGACATTGTTCATTGGTACATCAAAATGCCGTAGTCTTCTATATTCGGCTACACTCCAAAAGATGACCGACATTTCCTCCAACAGTTATACACTTAAAGTCCATCGATCAGTGTCGGCGTCCAAAAGCTCCTTCCCTTGCTATTCTCCTCCTCACGGTTATATCCAACCGTTCAAACCATCTACTAATCTGAAATGTTGGTCCCCAAAAGGGGTGAGTACAACCACTCAGCAGATAGGGAAATCCAATAACATTCCAATACATCATGCATATCATCACACGTTGCAAGCATCACTTACCTTGTAATCATGCGTATCATGTATCATCACATCATATATCATCATCATCATGGCATATCATATATCATTGTCATCATCATGCATTTCATCATGCATATCATACCATGGATGATCATCATGTCACATCACACATCATCATCATGCATCATCATGCATATATTATCATAGGTGATCATCATATCACATCACATGTCATCATCATCATCATGCATATCATACCATGGGTGATCATCATATCATATCACATCATCATCTCCATCATCATGCATATCATCATGCATATCATACCATGGGTGATCATCATATCACATCACATATCATTACCATCATCATGCATATCATCATGCATATCATACCATGGGTGATCATCATATCACATCACATATCATCACCATCATCATGCATATCATCATGCATATCATACCATGGGTGATCATCATATCACATCACATCATCATCACCATCATCATGCATATCATCATGCATATCATACCATATCATGCCATGAGTTAATTTTCATCTTTATCTTTAAATTTGATCACCACATCACCCTTCCTCGATTCATCAATTTCATCTCATATTTTACACTCGCATCTCATGCGAGAAAAACCTCCGGGCATGTATCCAAGATACAACCGGGCATCCGACCCCCCACATTCCGGGCATCTCGCATCCCAACTAGCATCACGAGGAACCTCCGGGCATGTATCCAAGATACAACCGGACTTCCGGCCTTTACCCTTCTAGCCAGGCATCCCGCACCCCAATCCTGGTGTCGCGAGGAATCTCCGGGCATGTATCCAAGATACAACCGAACTTCCGGCCCCCCACATTCCGGGCATCCTGAAACTCCTAGGGAATCTCTGGAATTATGCCACTCGGCCACCAGACATCATCCTCCACCACAACCTCATTCTCATCCACATTTATCTTTTATCTCAATTTAACATGGCAATTTGGCATGGCATCAAACATATCACACTTGCATTTCAATTCACATGTCGTGCACATGTCGTAGCTTAATCACATAAGCATTTCAATTCACATGTCATGCACATGTCATAGCTTAATCACATAAGCATTTCAATTCACATGTCATGCACATGTCATAGCTTAATCACATAAGCATTTCAATTCACATGTCATGCACATGTCATAGCTTAATCACATAAGCATTTCAATTCACATGTCATGCACATGTCATAGCTTAATCACATAAGCATTTCAATTTAATGCATGTACAAAGACCTCATCACACAAGTGCCACACAAATGGAATTGAATCCATGGCCAAATAAAAATCCATTTTATTTTATTATTTTATTATTTTATTAATATTTTATTATTTTATTATATTTATTTATTTTCATAAATAAATATTTAATATTTATGATTTTCCCAAAATCATAATATTCAAAAATCACTAATAGGATCACAATTTTATATAAAATTCGTGGCCAAATTGAATTTCTTATAATTTCACAATTTCCTCCAAAAACATCCTAAAATTCTCGGATTTAAACCCACTGCACAGTTTCCGAATAAATTCAATTAAAATATCCATTCTGTCTCCAAAAATTACGAAACTTTACAGGGTGATAGAAAACACATTTTCGTACCTTTTTCATTAAGAACTCTAAGCCAAATTATTTCTTGATTTATTTCTACAACCCTACGAAGCTTCTGGAACCACTACCGCGACGTCCAGAACATACTTCTCCGTATTTCTTAGATTTCACCCATCAAATCTCTTTCGTTCCTTCTGAAATTTAAGTATGTTATGTAACAATGTGTCCTTTACAATTTTCATGAGGGAATCTAGGTCAAATAATCAGATTACGGTCACCATTTTAGTCCATGAAGTCTCGGGTGTCTCGGTACACCTCACCAGAATCAACCATCTCCAAGATCTAACCGATTCACCAAGTTATACTTGTTATTTTTGCTTCAAATTCGAGTATGTTGTAGCTTAAGGTGTTTCCTACAACTTTCAAGAAGACAACAAAGTTAGATCTCCAACAGAAATCAACATGCAACCAAGAAATCAACAAAAGGTCAGTGAAGATTTCGCAGATCTGAGGTCTCCGTATAACAGAGCTTTTGACCCCACATATCAGCATCGTTTTCCATGAAATTCGAGTATGTCATACTACAAGATGTTAGCTTCAACTTTCATGAAGACACCGAAGCCAAAATCGCACTCCAAATACACATGCAAGCTCGACTAAGATACTGACTACCACAAACCGAACGAAAACAGTCACATAGCTTGAACACATCCAACCCTTACCTCGGTTTTTCGCCCAAATCACACCTAAAATCTAACATGCAAACACCACAACAAACATGCAAGGGAAGTTATGGACTCCACTTGCTTTAAAGGTGAACCAACGACGAAGAACGGCGACGATCGGACGGCGAACGAACGGCACACCCCTCCGGCTCCGCCTCCTTCCCTCTCGGCTTCTCTCCCTTTCTCTCAAACTCTCTCTCTTTCTCACCCTCTCTTTGGACGAAATGGAGCAAGTAGCCGGCCATTTCTCTCTCCTAACTCCTTTTATATCCCCATCTTCTCATCATTGCTTGCCTCCTAAATGGACCAATGCATGGCATCCTAGTCTAGGCCAATGCATGCTTTTGTCCCTTGCCACTTGGCATTTTTATTTTTGAATTTAAATGGGCTTGGGCTTAGGCCCATCCGGCCATTCCCCTTGGGCTGGTCGAGCTCCCTCTTGGGCCCTAATGGGCCGACAAGCTTGGCCCACCAAGCTATAGGCCAATGGGTCCAAGGCCCATTCCAAAAATAACCCTCTTTTCTCTTTTTTTTTTTTTTTTTGAATTCCTTCCTATAAATATTTCCAAATTTCCATTTTCATCTTGGCCAAAGTCTTGGGACATTTTGTTCATTGAAATTTAATTTATAAAGTACATGGCCAAGCATAGATTATTAATTTATCCTATAGTCCTAAATTCAAAATTCATAAACACAAGTACAATAACACCTAGCCTTAAGAAAACTAATGACTAACACATAGACCATAGGTAATTTCATTACCTAATTATAGGCTTTAATTTCTCTAGAGGATGTCTTGAATTTTGGGATGCCACAGTAGTACCATAAATCAAGATTAAACAGGCAATATAATATCTTGAAGCTACTACATTTTAGAATAATAACATTAGAGAAGTCTCACATTTTGTTTTAGGAAACGCCCTCTTCTTTAATAGATCCCAGCTCTCTCGGTTTGATAAGCATTGAAGTTCAAGGATCCCTTGAGGATTGATATGCTCAGCCACATCTCTATTGCGGGTCGTTATCAATAGCTTGCTTCTTGTGTTCTCTACTGGGAATGCAGCTCGAAGACTATCCCATGCCTCTTTGGTCCAAATATCGTCAAGAACCACTATACATCTCTTTTCTTTCAGGGTCTCGTGTAGTTTTTCAAACAATTCCTGATTTATCATCTTCTTAACGTTCTCATTTTGATCGGGGATCAATTTAACGAGAATTCCCACCAAAATATCTTTCATGTCGTATTCTTGAGATACACAAGCCCAAGCGAAACTAGTGAAATTGTTCTTCACTTCATCCTGAGCGAGGACTTTCCTAGCGAGTGAGGGTTTACCCAAACCACCCATTCCCCATATAGAAATAACTCTGTACTGTTTTCCATCGTTCAACAGCTCTTTCGCCAACTCCTTAATACTATCTTCCCTCCCAACAAAATCTTCCTCGTAATGGGTATAAGTACGTTTTGGCATCAAATCTCTCGCCCATTTGCGGTCGCCCTCCTTCGCAGGCTGTGCGCCAAAAGCCAGCATGCTCGTTCTAAGATTGGAGATGCCGGATTTTAAGCCCTCAATCTTTGTCCCCACCGCATGAACCTGCACGAACGTGCATTTCGCCACGAAGCAAGTACATGCTATGGTGATATATTGTTCTTTCTTCAGTGCGACTCTGAGGGTGTATCTCTCGATGATGTCCTCGGCATCATAGGCAAAGTCTCGGAGTTGCGCGACACATTCTCCAACAGCTTGGTTGTGCTCTCGTCTTGTATCCGCATCCCTCAGCAAGCACCGAATCAGCCTCAGCTCCCTATACAGGTCCTCGACCTTGCCCTCCACACCCCACAAGAATTTGGTCTCGTCGATGAGCAGATTCCCTATTGTCTGCCCCACGGACGAAACAATAGCCTCGGCCATTGCTATTGCACTACTTGACAATGATCGGTGGAGCTTGTGATTGAGAATGACTCACAGAGTTCACTTTCTATGCGTTGACAACCTCTGCACATATAGGCCTGCGAGTTGCAAAGAAGAGGAATAAGTACTTATAGAGTTGCGTATTGCATTGCTAATACATATTCTACATCCACGGATGCTACAAAATCACCCCACGAATGACTTGGGCTTTATTAGGTCTCCGAGCTTGGCAACTTCTCTTCAAAGTGTACTAAGCTGGTAATTATGTTTATTCTTTTACTCTTGGAGTTGCAACAAGCAGGAGCTTCGATTTTTTTCTTCTGTGGATCGTGCCTTGAACCTGCACACCACGAAGAAAAGAAGTTCCCAGGTTATGGCCCATTAAGAATCCTATGCTTAAATTAGCATGGGACTAGAGCGTGTAAAATATGGAATTTATAGAGAAAGCATAGTATTGGAATGGCTTACTCCTGTATTTACAGAGAAATAGGCGGGCGGCATGTGGGTCTCAAGCTTTGAGCCTTGGCCCCCCTTAAGAAAAGGCTTACTCATGGTGGGTCCATTCGGGAACCTATTTGATTATGGACGTCTTCGTTAGCAGTGATCCTCGTTAAATATGTCGTAATTAAAGCAAAATTTGTCGAAAGCTTACGCATAGTGGGATTGTCTTACAAGTTTGGGGAAATAATCGGAACAAAAATTTGTCATCATCAGTTTGCCTCAACTATGTTGTAATTGAGCAAAATTCAATTATTAAATTACACCCATCTAATAAGCATGTAAAAATTTTGATTACAAATGACTAAAATTTCAATACGTCCTATAATTGAAAACGAAATAGAAATTATTTAGCTATCGAACGAACTCTTGCTGCTCTTCAAATCCCTAGAAATGTTTAAATCTCAAATGCACGACCATGGAAGCTGTGAAGAAATGAAACATCGCATTCAAGAAGCTTGTTTGTGTTAGTGCCAGCCATGTCATGTAAGACGGCCAGCGTTCACTTAAGTAATTTCCGGCCAAAATTGATCGGATAGATTCAATTGACAAAATAGGAAAATATTTACGATTGACAAAATTGAAAGGTTTATGATTGAACTAATAAAAATATAATAAATTTAAAATTTTTTGGACAATATTCCCATACATGTGAAAGCCACAAACCGAGGAAAGCTTCCACTTGTTAATAGTAAACGTTCTAAAGTATAGAACTTAGCACCACCAGCCAGCTGGAAGCAAGTGAACCAATATATATGTCATTCAAATGGCCCAAGTTTAAAAAAAAGGGAACAAAGCCCAATCCATATAGACAGCACGCACGTGAAAGCCACAAATTGAGGGTACGTAGCTGAAACTACCGACAGGGGCCTCTGCTGCCTATCCGCCATCGTGTCGGGGCAGGCTGCACAATTGCATTCCTTATTTTTACGTGTTAATATTTGCATGCTCTACCCCCTAATTAAGAGATAATTTTTCTTCCCCCACATTAAGGAATACCTTCCTAAAATTTTATGTTTCAAAGTTACATAGCAGTTTTAGGAAATACTAAGGTCCACAAACCAATATCTACGTCAACCCAAGTTAAAAAACGGAACAAAGTACAATCCATATCGCCTCAAAGTACATAAAAATAAAGCATCAAAATTTGAATCAACAAAATACCATTGCAAGGACTACAACAATACTAAAAAAAAAACTAAAATGCACAAAAACTAGAAAAAATAGAACATATAAAACAAAAACTAAGTATTAGTAAGTAACTCACAAGCTTAATCGCGACTTCCTTGTTCGTTTAAATGTTGGTACCTGAAAACAATTCACTAAAAACTTCAATTAAAATCAAACTAAAAGCAGAACGGATAAAGCAAAAAAACCGAGTATTAGGTTACGAGCAGTCCACCGAGATAGACCCCTCCGAATGATCTGCTACTGAAAACAATAACTCAGAATGATAATTGCTCAATAATAATATTGGGATTGGGTCGATGAGCTCACCATCACCACCACTGTCCGCAGCGAACTACATACAGGCAATGGCATATAGGTAGTGGCATATTACTCAGCATCATCTTTTTGCTTTATGTCCCGTCAAAAGGAGATTGGTTTCGCATGGGCTGACGGCAATATTTCAGCATAAATTTTTGGCTCTATGTGCCGTTCAAAAGATGGGTTTATCAGGGCGAAGACCGTGAAAAGATTGCTTTCTCATGGGCCAATAGCTTTATGTGCCGTCAAGTCAAAATCATACCTTTGCTTTATGTGTTGCCAAAAGACGGATTTTACACCAACCATTGAACGATATAAAATACAAAAAAATTGCACAAAAACATAGAACAAGAAAAATATGAAAGTTTGTGTAAGATTCCAAGTGGAACTTAGGACCAAATTTCAAGTCCAAGTTTCACCTAAAATTTATCTTTGGAAATGATTTTCTAATTTTTAAAATCTAGAACCTATCTCGTAGACCCTTGAATCTAGATTGATTCTTTTTTTAGTTCCTGATTCTATTATGGAACCATACTCATTCTTAATCATCAAAGTTGTAAAGAAATGGAACATCACCTTCACGAAGCACTTGAAGCAAGACCACAAAGTCTTTCGTGAAAGCTTTCTCTCTCTCCACGCCTCCACTAGATAGGTGCATGCAATGCTCACCGGTCCCTACTTAATTGGTAAACAAAGCTTCATGTCATCAAAAGAGAATACTATAATTGCCTCAGTTGCTTCCCAACCAACCCCTTCATCAATCTCACTCGGTCAAATCATACATGTCTCAAGCAAAAAATCGATTATTTTATCTTTTCTTATAAGTATCCTTTCAGACAAAAAAATGATACTCAACGAGGGACAAGGCGCACTTACTTGGCTTTTTGCTAAAAAAATGAAAGGAGCGCTTACTTGGTCATTTAATCGTATTGTCCGAGAAAGCATCACAACTCTAAACATGTAATACACATGCATATGCATGTGAAAGCCACAAACTGAGGAAAGGTTCCACTCGTTAACGATAATCATTTTGAAATATAAAAGTTAGCATCGCCGACTTTCTGGTAGCAAGTGAACCAATATCTATGCCACTCAAACAATCTAAGGGAAAAAGGGAACAAAGCACAATCCATATCACCTCAGTGAACGTAAAAATAAAGCATCAAAATATTAAATCAACAAAATACCAATGCAATGACTACGGCAATACTAAAAATATACTAAAACGCACAAAAACTAGGTAAAGAAAAGGGTCAATTCAACTGGGAGAAGAGCCACTCACAAGCTTAACTGCGACTTCCTCGGTCGATTGAATATTAGTACCTGAAAGTAATTCACGAAAAACTTCAATCAAAATTAAACTAAAAGCAGAACGGATAAAGCAAAAGCCAAATATCAATTAGCAAGCAGTCCACCGAGGTAGATCTCTCCGAACGATCTGTTATTGATCTTACCATCAAGCCGAACTTGTTGCCTATGCGCAGCTCCAAATTTCAAAGCCCCAGCTCTGAAGGGAAGAAACGTAGCTATGCACAGAGACTATAAGAAAGACTTCATCGCCATCAAAGCACGATTATTGAGCCAGCCATAAAGAGAGTGTGTGTTGGTCACTACTCATCGACATTCCAATAAATAATATGATGGCGAGCAGCCGTTGAAATTCAATGCTCAACTAACAACCTAAGTAGCACGGACACGTGATATGAACACGCGACACGACATGTCGACATGTCATTTATCAAAAATAGAGAATTCCAACACGTTGAGACACATTGTATATTAAATAAATATTTTTATTTTTAATTAATTTGATTCAAATTCATAAATAATTAATTAATTAAAAAAAGATCCTACAATGAATTTACACTAATAATGTTAATAAGTCAATTCATTGAAAATTCGAAAAACATATTTATAGTTAACATGTATTCATATTTGGAAAAGTGTTTTTAACTTTAATAAAAGTTATTGATGAAACTAATCATTAATAAGAAATTAGAATCAATTTATTTAAATAAATCCATAATCTTCTACAAATGACCAAAATTTATCATTATTCAAAATTCAATACTTTTATTTTTTAAAATTATTTTTTAATGTCATTTATTTATTTTTTCATTAAAAAAAAAAGTCCCCACGCCCCCACTCTTTCCATCGTCCATTCCAAAAACCCCCAAATTTATTACACTTTTATTCCCCTCTCCCTATTTCCCTCCCCCACCACCTGACATGACAAATAAGCTGTCACTTCCCCTCCCCCAAAATTAAAACTCACGCATCAGATCTCCATTTTTTATTTTTTTGAGTTTTTTTTTTAATCAAAAACCCTAGCCAGCCCTCCTTTTCCTCCTCCTCCTCGCTGCACGACTGCCTTCCTTTCCTCTTCGTCTCTCGCCGTCTCTTGCCATTGTGGGCTCGCCGTCACTGGCAGTCTCGTCGCGGGCTCGCCGTCGCTCGCAGCTCATCTCTACTCCCTCGCCCTTGCCTCCACCCTCCATCTTCCGAACACGTGTGTCAAAATATGTTTGATCACGTGTCGGAAAATCCGACACGCGTTGACCACGTGTCCGGCCATTTCCGAGCATGTCAATGTGTCCAACACGTGTTGAAGCGTGTCGGACATGACACGGAAACATGGGCAACGTGTCCATGCTTCATAGCTAACAACCACAGTATGGAGTACGATGACAAATTTTAACTGCCACCTAGAGGAAGAAATTAATGAAAATTAGGGATGTGCAATCGGATTGGGTATACCTGGTTCTCGGACCGGCCCACTCAGAAAATAGGGTTGAGAACCGGTTCTTGTTGAAACCAGTCCAGAAACCAGTTCCCAAAATTCGAAACCAGTTTAAACCGGTTCCCGGACCGGTTTTATAAGTAGAGGTTAAAAATGTGACAGTCTGATTTTTCGCTTCTGTTTTCAATTAAATAAATCGGGCTTTTCGTCGATGTGCTTATAACGCTATTCTCTGAGCTGATCACTCATGAGATAACTTGACTAATCGAGAAAGTTATTAAAGGATTTTGATACAATAGACTTGAGAATTCGACCAGGAATCAACTGCTCGACCGTGTTAATTTACAAGGATCATTTCAGGACACACTCGAAAATCTATCAAAAATTGGAAATAGGTTGATTCGATAGAGATAAAATTAGGCTTGGGTGATTCCATCTAATTACAGAATTCTCGTCGATCGGCACTAAATCGATTTTTCTGTTATTTTGGTACCCTGTGCTCGTAATTGAAACCTCAAGATTTTTCACGATAATCGAGAGTCGTCAAGGTGTCGAAGATGTACATTGTGGCTCGGGAATAATTGACCACGGGTTAGTGCACCAAAAATTCCCAAAAAAAAAACTAACCGATAGTTTAAGTTGCGCTAAAATCATATTTTGACTGAAATTAACCGAGGAAATGATGTCGATTACAGAAATTAAGAATTGTCACGTGTCACAATTCATCCCAAGGACATTGTTGCGTCTTCTCAAAATTTATTGATGATGAGAATTGTTCACGAAATGTGCAAGATCAGCAAATTAAAAGAGCAAGGGAATTGCCACATTTTAAGTAGGATTTTAAGACCTCTAATGTGAAACAATTTAAGAGGTATTATAAGTTGTTACTAAGGGACTTGACCTTATTGAATTAGATGTTAGATTGGTAATTAAATAAAGAAGAGAAGTCTCCTCAAAAAGGAAATTCGTAGGAATCCATTTCTCCTACAATTTCACCTCAATTTCCTTGGTATTTAATGGAGATGGACTTGGAAAAGATAGAGGGACCACTTGATAGGGAAAGGAACTCAATCTCCACGGGAAAAAGCTACGAGAATCCACTTCGAAATTCGGATTCAGCAGTTTACATGGATTCCAACCTTTTCTTTCATCTCCTTTAGAAGAGACAACGTTGGAAACTTTGTGGGGCCTATGATGGTGATAGGTGGCCAAAATTTCCATGGAAAATTAGGCCAAAAGCTAAAGGAAACTTCAATGAAACTTCCAAGCAATTTCCACTCTCCTTCCCCACCCTTTTCTCACGCATGGAAGTTTGTCTGCTGTATTTTACACGGCAACTTCCATCTTTCCTTTCTTCCTCTTATTTTATTCTTCTCCCTTGTCTCTTTCAACGTACAAGCTGTTGCTTTCTTTTCCCTTGAACGTGCTACTTCCATTTTTGCTCCCCCTTGAACACCAAACCGGAGACTAAGACTATGCATGACAAAATTTCTGAAACAGAAATTGATTTAAACTGAAATCAATTTTTTAATTTCTATTCTCCTAGGACAAGTTTCTAAGCAAACCCATTTGATAACGACTCAAAATTTACTATTTCGAAAATGAATCCGTTTGATAACAGAACAAGATTTCTATTTCTAGGAATATAAATTGATTAGATTGTGGCATCCCAAAATTCAAGACATCCTCTAGAGAAATTAAAGCCTACAATTAGGTAATGAAATTACCTATGGTCTATGTGCTAGCCATTAGTTTTCTTAAGGCTAGGTGTTATTGTGCTTGTGTTTATAAATTTTGAATTTAGGACTATAGGATAAATTAATAATCTATGCTTGGCCATAAGATTTATAAATTAAATTTCAATGAACAAAAATGCCCAAAGACTTTGGCCAAGATGAAAATTGGAATTTAAAAATATTTATAGAAGGAATTCAAAAAAAAAAAAAAAAGAGAAAAAGAGGGTTATTTTTGGAATGGGCCTTGGACCCATTGGCCTAGAGCTTGGTGGGCCAAGCTTGTCGGCCCATTAGGGCCCAAGAGGGAGCTCGACCAGCCCAAGGGGGAATGGCCGGATGGGCCTAAGCCCAAGCCCAAAATCAATTCAAAAATAAAGATGACAAGTGGCAAGACAAGTCCTCATGCATTGGTCCCTTTGAGAGGCAAGAAATCATGAGATTAAGGGGATATAAAAGGAGTTAGGAGAGAGAAATGGCCAGCTATTTGCTCCATTTCGTCCAAAGAGAGGTGAGAAAGAGAGAGAGAGTTTGAGAGAAAGGGAGAGAAGCCGAGAGGGAAGAAGGCGGAGCCGGAGGGGAGTGCCGTTCGTTCGCCGTATCCGTCGCCGTTCGTCGTTGCTAGCTCATCTTTAAGGCAAGTGGAGTCCATAACTTCCTTGCATGTTTGTTGTGGTGTTTGCATGTTAGATTTTAGGTGTGATTTGGGCGAAAAACCGAGGTAAGGGTTGGATGTGTTCAAGCTATGTGACTGTTTTCGTTCGGTTTGTGGTAGTCAGTATCTTAGTCGAGCTTGCATGTGTACTTGGAGTGAGATTTTGGCTTCGGTGTCTTCATGAAAGTTGAAGCTAACATCTTGTAGTATGACATACTTAAATTTCAGAAGGAACGAAAGAGATTTGATGGGTGAAATCTAAGAAATACGGAGGAGTGTGTTCTGGACGTCGCGGTAGAGATTCCAGAAGCTTCGTAGGACTATGGAAATTAATCTAAAAGGAATTTGGCTTAAAGTTATTAATGAAAAAGGTGCGAAAATGTGTTGGCTATCACCCTGTAAAGTTTCGTAATTTTTGGAGACCGAATGGGTATTTTAATTAAATTAATTCGGAAACTGTGCAGTGGGTTAAATTCCGAGAATTTTAGGATGTTTTTGGAGGAAATTGTGAAATTACAAGAAATTCGATTTGGCCACGAATTTTATATAAAATTGTGATCCTATAAATGATTTTTGAATATTATGATTTTGGGAAAATCATGGATATTAAATATTTATTTATGAAAAATAAATAAATATAAAAAAAATAATAAAATAATAATAAAATAATAAAATAATAAAATAAAATGGATTTTTATTTGGCCATGGATTCAATTCCATTTGTGTGGCACTTGTGTGATGAGGTCTTGGTGTATGCATTGAATCGAAATGCTTATGTGATTATGCTATGACATGTGCATGACATGTGAATTGAAATGCTTATGTGATTAAGCTATGACATGTGCATGACATGTGAATTGAAATGCTTATGTGATTAAGCTATGACATGTGCATGACATGTGAATTGAAATGCAAGTGTGATATGTTTGATGCCATGCCAAATTGCCATGTTAAATTGAGATAAAAGATAAATGTGGATGAGAATGAGGTTGTGGTGGAGGATGTTGTCTGGTGGCCTGGTGGCGTAATTCTAGAGATTCCCTGGGAGTTTCAGGATGCCCGGAATGTGGGGGGCCGGAAGTCCGGTTGTATCTTGGATACATGCCCGGAGATGCCTCGCGACACCAGGATTGGGGTGCGGGATGCCCGGCTAGAAGGGTAAAGGCCGGAAGTCTGGTTGTATCACGGATACATGCCCGGAGGTTCCTCGTGATGCTAGATGAGATGCGAGATGCCCGGAATGTGGGGGGCCGGATGCCCGGTTGTATCTTGGATACATGCCCGGAGGTTTTTCTCGCATGAGATGCGAGTGTAAAATATGAGATGAAATTGATAGATCGAGGAAGGGTGATGTGATGATGGTGATGATATGTGATGTGATATGATGATCACTCATGGCATGATATGCATGATGATATGCATGATGATGGTGATGATATGTGATGTGATATGATGATCACCCATGGCATGATATGCATGATGATATGCATGATGATGGTGATGATATGTGATGTGATGATGTCATGATAAGAATAACATGTATGATATAATGATGCCATGATGATGATTATGATAATGACATATGATGATGATGATGATGATATGCATGATGATGATGATGGCATGTGATGTGATATAATGATCACCTATGATAATATATGCATGATGATGCATGATGATGATGATGTGATGTGATATGATGATCACCTGATAATATATGCATGATGATGCATGATGATGATGGCATGTGATGCGATATGATGATCACCTATGATAATATATGCATGATGATGCATGATGATGATGGCATGTGATGTGATATGATGATCACCTATGATAGTATATGCATGAGGGTGATGTGTGATGTGATATGATGGTCATCCGTGGTATGATATGCATAATGAAATGCATGATGATGATAATGACGTATGATATACCATGATGATGATGATATATATGATGTGATGATGCATGATATGCATGATTACAAGGTAAGTGATGCTTGCAACGTGTGATGATATGTATGATGCATTGGAATGTTATTGGATTTCCCTATCTCTTTGGTGGTTATGTCTTTCCCCTTTTGGGGACCAACATTTCAGTTAGTAGATGGTATGAACGGTTGGATATAACCGTGAGGAGGAGGATAGCAAGGGAAGGAGCTTTTGGACGCCGACACTGATCGATGGACTTTAAGTGTATGACTGTTGGAGGAAATGTCGGTCATCTTTTGGAGTGTAGCCGAATATAGAAGACTACGGCATTTTGATGTACCGATGAACAATGTCCATCTGGTTTAAGTAAATAAAAAGTGTACGGCTTTTACTTATAAATATTTAGTAGGTGTGCATCGTTTTCTGAATATAGGGAAGGGAGTTGTTGGATGTGCTTCCGCATATAAATTGCGCAAGGACCGATCGATAAAAAAAAAAAAAGTAAACCCCCAAGTTGTATGGACCCGCTATAATTAAAATGGTATCAGAGTGACATGTTAATAAGGAAAATGAAAAGTAAGCGAACTGTGGCGACCCTAATCGGATCGGGGGCCGTCGAGGGGTGTCACATCCTTTGTTGGTATCAGAGCTATGGATTATTTGGAGTGATAAGGTGCTTCAGATGGAAATGAGGATAGAAAGATGCACACCATAGGATATAAAACGGAATAATTGAATAACGGGTGACGAGAAATCACTCGTAGATCCCTAGTAATTAGTTTTGAGTTGTCTTTAGGTACCAGTAACATGTATATGTTACTTATGTAGTAGTTGTAGTAGTAATTGCTTTGAATGGAGATGGTGAGTCTCAGATTATTCTTGAGGCAATGCTTGGAAATTGCAGGAGAGTCATGGTGCGAGCTGGAAGTGCTCATCCATCGAGGGCTGAAGCCTCTGCTGCAAGGGCTGAACCCCGAATGGAAGATATCCTGCAAGCATTGGCCAATATTGGAAATCTGATGGAAAGGCAAGTGCAGCAACAACCCGGAGTGGAACGTCGCCCTCAGGGACTGGTTGAACAATTCCTAAAGTTGAAACCACTTAAGTTTAGTGGGATGGGAAGTCCTGAGGAGGCGGAACATTGGATCGATGGAATGGAAAGAATTTTCCGGCTGTTGGACTGCAGTGATGCTGAGAGAATAGTTTTGGCAGAGTACCAGTTGGAGGGAAATGCAAAGTTTTGGTGGAGAGCCTCGAAGGATACGATCTTTCCACCAGGTACTGATGTGAACTGGGAAGAGTTTGTTAGGGCTTTCAATAGGAAGCATTTCTCTGATTGTGCCAAGGATAGGAAAATCACTGAATTTGTTCAATTAGAACAAAGGGAGCTGACAGTAGACCAGTATGAGGCAAAAATTTTCTGAATTGTCTAGGTATGCTCCTAGGTTGGTTGAGGATCGAGAGGAAAAGGCTAAGAGATTCCTGAAAGGATTAAGGACTGATATTAGAAAACAACTGGTGCCTTTGAATATAAGGGATTATAATGAGATTTATGAGAGGGCACAGTTGGTGGAGCAAGAGTTAGTAAGAGAGCAACCAGAACCTAAGAGGCAGATGACCTTTAATGATGTCCGAAGGGGTAAGAGACCCTATCCTAGTCAAGGTCAGACCTGGGAATCTAAGAAGAGGTATAATTTTGGGAATTCTAGAAAGGTCAGGGGTGGCCCAATTCTAGGAAGAGTACCCTACCAAGGTAACATTTGTCAGAGATGTGGTGGACAACATGGACCAGGACCCTGTAATGATCGATTGAAATGTTTTGGCTGTGGGCAGAGAGGTCACTTTAAGAAAGATTGTCCACAAGGAAGGTCGCAGCCGAATGTTAGCTCGGTGCGACAAGTACAACAAAGTACTATTGGACCAAATCCACCAAGGAATCCACAGAGGCCACTACCACAAGGAATGGTGTATACGGTCACTCAAGAGGAAGCAAGAGCTTCCAAAAGTGTTATCTCAGGTATGATTTTGATAGGGGGAATAAGAAGGTATATGCGTTATTTGATGTGAGTGACATGCATTCATTTGTGTCCGAAAAATATAGATGATTGTGAGGAGTAGGAACCGAATCTCTAGATATGTCTCTTCGTATTTATACATCGCTGAAAGATATGTTGTTATCTATATTGGCATGTGAGATGAGTGACATAACCCTAGTGGAATGAGATCTGGAAATGGACTTGATAGTGATAGTTATGTATGACTTTGATGTCATCATAGGAATGGACTAGCTCCATAAGCAATGGACTAGGATGAATGATCTCCTGAGATAGTACTTGCCCATGTGCTAAGGATGAAACCATGAGGCCTAGTATGGGATAGGCCCAAAATGGATAATAACTCTGTAAGTTAATCCCTATTGAAACGAGACCCTTCAGTAGATGTGTAGTTTGGGTTCGAACCAAGCGAAAGCTGGTGTACCTGTAACGTCCCGGTTTGATGAGGGCGGGGAGTGGACGCCGAGGTCAGAGGACCTGAACAAGGAGCGGCTCCTGGCAGGCTTCTAGAATGGCAAAAGGGGACAGGAGTGAACCGAACTATGAACTGAACTGGAAAGGTAGTGTTTCTGGGATAATTTTATCAGAGTGGCGCAGCTGAAGCATGGTTAAGCTTGTAGAACTCTTGTTGTGAGAAAGAAGGATGGTTGATGCAGTTGTGCTTTGATAATAGGCAATTGAATCATGTAATTGATGACGTATTCGACCAACTGCAAGGAAGTTCGGTCTTTTCTAAACTTGACTTGAGATCAGGATATCGATTAAGGATTAAGAAAGAAGACATTTCTAAGACCATATTTAGGACTCGCTATGGACACTATGAGTTCATAGTCATGCTATGTGGATTGACGAATGCCTTAGCAGCATTCATGGATTTGATGAATAGGATATTTAAGCCTTATTTGGATCAAATTGTGATGGTCTCCATTTGATGATGTCCTGATGTATTCTAAAGGACCTAAAGAGCATGTGTAGCATCTAAGTGTAGTGCTGCAAGCAAGGCTTAAGAAGTGAATTATGAAGAGTGAATTACGAATTTGAGGATTAAGTTATGATCATTTGAGCTAAGTAGCGACTTCCTACTAAAGGATCTCATTGGAAGTCTTGATGCATTACATGGAGGTATTTAGTATGTATAGATTGATATTGGAAGTCATGAGTTTGAGTGGTCATATGAGACATGAAATTATTTGCGGTTTATATATTGGAATAATAGGTTTAATTGACGATGATCAACTTTTAATTTTAGGTGATGATCTCAGTTTGAAAAAGGTTTGGTGGAATTAGTGAACATGATCATTTGTGGTTATAGTCTTTCCAAGGTGAAATGGTGAAAGTTCATATTGTGGATTTGATGAGTGATTAGTCTAAGTGATGATCATTTAGGATGAGATCTGAGATATATTCGGTGGAAACTAGACAAGTTTTATTTTGGTGGATTGTCGATCTTTGAATTGAATAAGTCTTGGTGGACTATAGATATTTGAATCGAAGGAATGATGCTATATTTTAGGCTTGAATTCATGTTGCAATGAAGGTGTAGTGAATGTCTTTGTTGGATTGAACCAGATGAGTTGTTAATGGTGTCGATTTTGATGGTTCTAGGCTTGAATTGATGGTGACTAAGGCATAGGAATGATTCGGCTAAATGGTGTGTTAGATTGGAAATACTTGAGTTTGGATGTTTTCAAAGCTCTAAGATTTTGCATGTAAATTACTTTGAAAATCTTAAGGTTGGGATTGAGTTTGATGACTCGCTGATGCATTGTTTTCGGTATTTCAAGAAAGGCTTAGGATTTTGGTATTTCAAAGTTTTTAGTTTCAAAAATCTTTACGATGGGACCAATATTATCGACTCGCCGAACTATGATTTTCAATACTTCAAGAAATGCTTATGGTTTTTGGAGAAAATTATCACATGTACATTCCAAGTTTTGAACTTCAATCGAGAATCAGATTTTGATTGTGAGCTGTTTTAGAAAATCTCTTGAAATTCCGTCAAAATTTATGAGTACTTGTGACACCGTACAAAGAATTCTGAACTTTTTATAGAAAACATTCCAACCCATCGGAGTTGGGATTGAGATTGGAATTTGCCAACATACCGATTCAAATTTACTAAGGGTTTTGATAAAGTATTTTATTTCGTGCCGCGACTCAAGGCTTTACATGTGAATTCTGAAAAACATTTGAAATTTAAACGTGACCATGAATTTTATGGAATTGGTATCATGCTTTGATTTTGTGAATTGTTTCAACGATATGAGATTTACCTTATTTTCAAAGACTATTATTGTTATATTGTTGTGTCTTTGAAATCCCTATTTTACATTATCTGATATCATGAGGTGGAATTTTGAAGAACTCAAAGGATTTTCCACATTGGTGATTTGAAAACGTTTTTGACAGGGAAATGACATATGATTTCAAAGCTTGCTATTGTCGTTGAATGCTTTTGAAAACCTCAGTTTGTATTGTTTGATTTCATGAAGGAAGATTCTCAAGCATTCAAAAAGAAATTTCAGATGTGGTTGATGTTTTAAAACTGTCTATGGTATTGAGATAAATTAAGATGTGTTAAGAGCTTGCATCCTTAACTTTAGAGGTAGTATCAACCCGACCCTAGTTGCATACTCGATCATGAAGCCATCAAAATAGATGAGAAAGTGAGGTTCATTAAGGAGCTTGTGCAAGTATTGGATTGAAAGAAACAAATTCTCAGGACCAAGAGAATTCCATTGGTTAAGGTGTTACGGCGATATCATGATGTGAAGAAAGCCACATGGGAGAGTGAAAATGAGATGAGAGAAAGGTACTCTCATTTGTTTCAAGAGACATAGGAAATGTCTAATTTCGAGGACGAAATTCTCTAAGGAGGGGAGAATTGTGGCATCCCAAAATTCAAGACATCCTCTAGAGAAATTAAAGCCTACAATTAGGTAATGAAATTACCTATGGTCTATGTGCTAGCCATTAGTTTTCTTAAGGCTAGGTGTTATTGTGCTTGTGTTTATAAATTTTGAATTTAGGACTATAGGATAAATTAATAATCTATGCTTGGCCATAAGATTTATAAATTAAATTTCAATGAACAAAAATGCCCAAAGACTTTGGCCAAGATGAAAATTGGAATTTAAAAATATTTATAGAAGGAATTCAAAAAAAAAAAAAAAAAGAGAAAAAGAGGGTTATTTTTGGAATGGGCCTTGGACCCATTGGCCTAGAGCTTGGTGGGCCAAGCTTGTCGGCCCATTAGGGCCCAAGAGGGAGCTCGACCAGCCCAAGGGGGAATGGCCGGATGGGCCTAAGCCCAAGCCCAAAATCAATTCAAAAATAAAGATGACAAGTGGCAAGACAAGTCCTCATGCATTGGTCCCTTTGAGAGGCAAGAAATCATGAGATTAAGGGGATATAAAAGGAGTTAGGAGAGAGAAATGGCCAGCTATTTGCTCCATTTCGTCCAAAGAGAGGGTGAGAAAGAGAGAGAGAGTTTGAGAGAAAGGGAGAGAAGCCGAGAGGGAAGAAGGCGGAGCCGGAGGGGAGTGCCGTTCGTTCGCCGTATCCCGTCGCCGTTCGTCGTTGCTAGCTCATCTTTAAGGCAAGTGGAGTCCATAACTTCCCTTGCATGTTTGTTGTGGTGTTTGCATGTTAGATTTTAGGTGTGATTTGGGCGAAAAACCGAGGTAAGGGTTGGATGTGTTCAAGCTATGTGACTGTTTTCGTTCGGTTTGTGGTAGTCAGTATCTTAGTCGAGCTTGCATGTGTACTTGGAGTGAGATTTTGGCTTCGGTGTCTTCATGAAAGTTGAAGCTAACATCTTGTAGTATGACATACTTAAATTTCAGAAGGAACGAAAGAGATTTGATGGGTGAAATCTAAGAAATACGGAGGAGTGTGTTCTGGACGTCCGAGACACCCGAGTAGAGATTCCAGAAGCTTCGTAGGACTATGGAAATTAATCTAAAAGGAATTTGGCTTAAAGTTATTAATGAAAAAGGTGTGAAAATGTGTTGGCTATCACCCTGTAAAGTTTCGTAATTTTTGGAGACCGAATGGGTATTTTAATTAAATTAATTCGGAAACTGTGCAGTGGGTTAAATTCCGAGAATTTTAGGATGTTTTTGGAGGAAATTGTGAAATTACAAGAAATTCGATTTGGCCACGAATTTTATATAAAATTGTGATCCTATAAATGATTTTTGAATATTATGATTTTGGGAAAATCATGGATATTAAATATTTATTTATGAAAAATAAATAAATATAAAAAAATAATAAAATAATAATAAAATAATAAAATAATAAAATAAAATGGATTTTTATTTGGCCATGGATTCAATTCCATTTGTGTGGCACTTGTGTGATGAGGTCTTGGTGTATGCATTGAATCGAAATGCTTATGTGATTATGCTATGACATGTGCATGACATGTGAATTGAAATGCTTATGTGATTAAGCTATGACATGTGCATGACATGTGAATTGAAATGCTTATGTGATTAAATGCTATGACATGTGCATGACATGTGAATTGAAATGCAAGTGTGATATGTTTGATGCCATGCCAAATTGCCATGTTAAATTGAGATAAAAGATAAATGTGGATGAGAATGAGGTTGTGGTGGAGGATGTTGTCTGGTGGCCTGGTGGCGTAATTCCGAGATTCCCCGGGAGTTTCGGGATGCCCGGAATGTGGGGGCCGGAAGTCCGGTTGTATCTTGGATACATGCCCGGAGATGCCTCGCGACACCAGGATTGGGGTGCGGGATGCCCGGCTAGAAGGGTAAAGGCCGGAAGTCTGGTTGTATCACGGATACATGCCCGGAGGTTCCTCGTGATGCTAGATGAGATGCGAGATGCCCGGAATGTGGGGGGCCGGATGCCCGGTTGTATCTTGGATACATGCCCGGAGGTTTTTCTCGCATGAGATGCGAGTGTAAAATATGAGATGAAATTGATAGATCGAGGAAGGGTGATGTGATGATGGTGATGATATGTGATGTGATATGATGATCACTCATGGCATGATATGCATGATGATATGCATGATGATGGTGATGATATGTGATGTGATATGATGATCACCCATGGCATGATATGCATGATGATATGCATGATGATGGTGATGATATGTGATGTGATGATGTCATGATAAGAATAACATGTATGATATAATGATGCCATGATGATGATTATGATAATGACATATGATGATGATGATGATGATATGCATGATGATGATGATGGCATGTGATGTGATATAATGATCACCTATGATAATATATGCATGATGATGCATGATGATGATGATGTGATGTGATATGATGATCACCTACGATAATATATGCATGATGATGCATGATGATGATGGCATGTGATGTGATATGATGATCACCTATGATAATATATGCATGATGATGCATGATGATGATGATGTGATGTGATATGATGATCACCTATGATAGTATATGCATGATGATGCATGAGGGTGATGTGTGATGTGACATGACGGTCATCATGGTATGATATGCATGATGAAATGCATGATGATGATAATGATGTATGATATACCATGATGATGATGATATATATGATGTGATGATGCATGATATGCATGGTTACAAGGTAAGTGATGCTTGCAACGTGTGATGATATGTATGATGCATTGGAATGTTATTGGATTTCTATCTGGTTTGAGTGGTTGTGTCTTCACCTTTTTGGGGACCAACATTTCAGATTAGTAGATGGTTTGAACGGTTGGATATAACCGTGAGGAGGAGGATAGCAAGGGAAGGAGCTTTTGGACGCCGACACGATCGATGGACTTTAAGTGTATGACTGTTGGAGGAAATGTCGGTCATCTTTTGGAGTGTAGCCGAATATAGAAGACTACGGCATTTTGATGTACCGATGAACAATGTCCATCTGGTTTAAGTAAATAAAAGGTGTACGGCTTTTACTTATAAATATTTAGTAGGTGTGCATCGTTTTCTGAATATAGGGAAGGGAGTTGTTGGATGTGCTTCCGCATATAAATTGCGCAAGGGACCGATCGATAAAAAAAAAAAAATGTAAACCCCCAAGTTGTATGGACCCGCTATAATTAAAATGGTATCAGAGTGACATGTTAATAAGGAAAATGAAAAGTAAGCGAACTGTGGCGACCCTAATCGGATCGGGGGCCGTCGAGGGGTGTCACATAGATAACAACATATGAAATCCTCAAATACAAAATAATAGTCGAAATAATACTAAAACAACATAGGAAATCCTCAAATACAAAATAATAGTCGAAATAATACTAATACATTACAAAAGTTGAAAATACAATTTCATGGAATTTCTGACATATTATTATCCCCTGCCATTTTATTAACAATTGTTTTCCTAAGCGTATTTATTTGGTTTCCCTCCTCGGTCAATATATCGTTTGCAAGCTCATCTTGCGTAGGTTCAGACAAGTATTGCGGAAGCATGAATATGGGTGCCATCAATGGCGCCTGTACAGCCTTGTCATTTTATCAAAAATTAGTATTATACAAGATTATCAACAAAATAAAATTAATGGTGTAAAGGAATATATGAGAATTCTACCTTAAAGTAACGTTTATGGTTAGGAACGAATCGGGGGAAGGTCGATTTATTTTGATTCTCGAATTGAATCAGTCCAGTTGCTTATCCCTAATTTCTTTATTGTTGCTCAATGAACCCTTAATGGCCCTTGCATAGCAAAGAGAGAGATTCTCTTGAATCTCTTGCCTTCAAATTAAAATTCAAGATTGTGTAACAATCTAATTATTTTGATTTTGCAAGAATTTTGAATCCATAAAAAAAATAAGGTTAAATTTCTAGGCACGTTTTTATTCATCTATTACGGAAGAACTTTTTCTTCAACCGGCCATGCGCGTGCCTTTTCTAGGAGGAAAGAACCCCATTGTTTTAAAGTAAGCATTTAAGAACTTTGGTCGTTTTTGAAAATTGGAGACCCATTCGATTGCCTTTCATCCTAAAGAGGAAGTTATAAAAAAAAAATGCAAAAAAAAAAAAAAAAAAACACGAGCAAAATAAGAAAAAGAAAATTAGCAATAATTTGTGAAGTTGTGGTTATGAGTGAATTAAGTTAGCAAGAAAGCGCAAGATTCTTTTATATGGTTTGATTTCAGTTTCTGATTTCTATTTCAGAAACTGAGAAGTTAAAAATTTCAACTTCTGATTTCTTCAATTTCTCTATTTCTGGAATAGAAATCTGTTTCAGAAATAGAGAAATCAAATTACATTACCAAATGGATTTCTGTTCCAAACCTATTCCGGGGAACAGAGAAATAGAGAAATTGAGAAACAGAAATTTTGTCATGCACACCCTAAGAAACAAAACAAAGCAAAGCGTGAACGTGACGTTACCAAAAATATTCTCGGACCCACATAAACATCGACCGCCTACCACCATGGTTTTTATATATAGGTCGTTTAGTTGGAGTGAGGAAAAAACCCCATCACCCGCACAAAGAACCGCACAACCGACCAAACTCCATATTTAGTTTCCTCTACCAAAAAATTTATAAGTTCGTGTGTTGCTGTTGCCATCGCACCACAGCACATTCTTCTGCGGTTTCGGCTCAACACCATCACCAAGAGGACCAAGGCTGGTCTCTGTGTTGCTGCCCAACCACCAATGAGAGCCGCCATTAGCTGTGATTAGGTGAGTTGTCTTCTAAATCTAGACTAGGGGTTGAGTACCTCTATTAGGAATTCGTACAAGTTAAAAATATGTAGATGACATTATATATGGATGAATATTGGTTAGGGATGTTATGATGGCCATAGAAAAGCTTAGATAGGGTTTAGAGAGCAAGACAAATGTCGTGGAGGAAGATTCGGACTAGAACAGTAGCTGATTTCTGAAATAGTTTCCAGGACGTGTGTGTTTTGCTAATTTTGTGGATAACTGTGTGTTGCGATTTTGAAGGAATTTCATTCTGAAGAAACGTTTTGGACATCTTAAATAGTAACATATATTTTTCTCTTAATTTTTAGAAATTAAAAAGATGACGATTTTAATGTCGTCATCCTCGGAACAGTAATTCGGACAGTTTTGTAACCCGTGACCTGTTATAATTCCGAGGGCTGTTAATGACCTTTAGAGGTCGAATTTTCAATCGGTTCCTTCACAAAAGTTGTTCTTCATAACTTTTAGTTTAACATACTTAAATTTCAAGTCAAACGGACCAGATTTCAACTCAAAAACGAACTGATTTCGATAAGTTAGGCTCTCTGGAACTGGACCCGATTTTTGTGCTGGATAGCAATAATTTCTGGGCCGAATCCAGAAGGATCTGGATCTCAGTGTCTTCATGAAATTTTTTTTATATGTTGTCTAGCACATGTTCGAATTTGAGAATTTTTCGAGATCGTATAGATGAGTTTCTGACTTCGAAATTGGGAGAGTGTTATTGGACAGTTCTCTGTCAATTTGGATGAATAAGAGTATATGCTTGTTTTGAAGAATTTTTGCTATGAAAGTACTCAATTGATGCTGTGAATGCTGCATATAATTGATTATTGAAATGTGACATCGATCATATGCATTCACAACATGAGATTCCGCCACGAGCCTTTGAGGCCAGGCGATGCTCCTTCGGGAATGTCCCATGTCAACGGATGCCGGTCGCAGTGGAGGCTGGACCGATACTCCTTAATTGGAATGCCGTCTAGATGTAGACGTTGCCACGCTCAACGGTGTGAGGCGATGCTCGATTATGCCGGAAGACTGTTATCTGAGCATTGAAATCATTTGTGACACATGAAATGCCCGGTTATGCCGGAAGACTGTTATCTGTTGCATTGACTGTGATCTGTATGCTTACATGGATATTCACACCCTTGCATATGCTCATGTTAAAGTATTTCTGTGATGTATGAACTTCATACTGTTATGAATGTTTTAATTGATACTAATATGCAGGAACTTGCTGGCATTAAAAGAGTGGTAAGAAACGTGATTAGATTGCATGCAGGGTGTATTATTCTTCTACTATGGATTTAGGGGATTTACTCACTGAGATGTGATCTCACCCCTTAGTGGGCTAATATTTTTCAGGTCCATAAATGGAGGAAGGCCAGGTCGTGTACAGTCGGTCGCAGTAAAGGAGGAATATGACTCTCGCTATCTCCTTCCAAGTGATGACAGGTTTTCCGTCAAGACTGGATGTAGGGTGACAGCTCACCCCCGAGATATCGAGAAATATGGTATTGTAGTAGTAAACCCCCGTTTTATAGATAAAAGCTCAGTTAGTGGGTAATCGAACAGCTTCACTTTTTGTATCAGACCTTGGGGTGTTAAACTGATCTATATGTATAAGTACTGTGATGTTGTAGGTGTGGCTTGTGAAAAATAATATCTTACGTTTCTATCACATTGTTTTGTTGTATGGAGATTGTTTTACGTTTCCGCATGTGCAAAATAATGAATGGGTCGGCAACAGTTCCTAATATGTTGCAAATTTTAAATCGACCATTGAGGGATGTGCATGTGCCCGAGGTTCGGGTCGTGACAAAAAACCATTTTTTTCCCTCAATTTCTATTCTCACTCCCGCAATCACACGACATTTTTTCTCTCGGCACTTTCAAACACGCACAACACTCGTCCTTTGTCATTCTTCTTCCTCACTTACTTCCCTCCCTCACCGGCTCCCTCTCGCACCGTTTGATGGACGGACGGTGTTCGTCTCCGCTAAATTCTTGTGTATCACATGGATTGGCTCGCCTAATTTCTTTTTTGTAGGAGGAGTTATGCTTGCATAAATAAGTAGCTTCATGTAATAGTTGTGGAAATAAGACTAATATTAGACCTATGTTTATTGCTAATTTTTTGCCTATAATTTTATTTATTATAATTAGCCTTGTGGATCCCTAATTTTTCGTTTAGTCAAAAAGTTCGTGTATTTATTTATTACAAGTACTTAATGTTTCAATATAAATTAGGAGGATTACGTTATTTTCTCACGTATTAATATAAAATTCGAAATCGTATAGGATATTGAGAGATTGCAAAACAGGTTCCAATGGAATCGAGGTTGACCTTGGGACCGGATCGGAAAAACAAGATGGGTCGGGTACATGGTCCACTACAAACAGGGTCGGGTATAGGGTCCAAAAAAGAAGAACTGGTTATAACAGGGTCGGGTATATGATCCAAGTCTAGACCCTACCCGCCCTAGACCCGATCACCCCTAATGAAAATTGTCACCTCGTACTTTTTCCTCTGCTTAAAGCTAACCAAGGTTAGAATTAATAAATTTAACAACTTATATGCGAGAAATGAAAATTTTGGAACTTGAGTACCAGATGAATACCAATTTTAAGAGTCCTCCCGTAATTGTCCCGTGCAAAGTTCAACTCCATAATTTTGTGGGCTTTTACACCCACTGAAAATTTGTCACTCTGAGGCTAGCCTATTAAAACTTGGCGTGCCCAAAGTGGAATAAGCCGTAAGAAAAGTATATCATACGTAGATTTTAGGAGATCATTTGCTATATAAAAATGATCGAAGCCATAAGTGATCATAGCGAAGAAATGGACCGTAAGAATATATAACTAAGAAAAGTAAAATAAGAATATACTGTGTGTGTGTGTGTGTGTGTGTGTGTGAAGGAAACAGGCCGCCAGAAGGCAGAAATATCAGCGGTTCAGTAGCTTCTATCCATTAATTTCAGATATAAGAGAAGAAAAACCAAATAGAAAAAGACGAATGCAACCTGATGTTAATGCAAGAGCTAGTTCAGAAGTAGCTAGCTCCTATAAGAAAAAAGGAGAACGATGCTGTCTGTTCTTAGATCCAGTTGCCTAGCTAATGACAAGTTAGGAAAATCATTCTCCATCGCCATTCCCCAAACCTTGGAGTTTTGAGTAGTGGTAACTAAGTTAACAAACAAAGATCATTCTCTATAATGAAGAGAATGAAGAATTGTCTGCGCATTCAATTGAGTGGAGGATCAGTTGATGAATAATTACTTTGGTTACTTTTTATTGAGAAAAGATGTATTTGATAATATAGAAATCATAGAATGAAGCAATTCATTTAAAACACGGAAACAACTTGTTTCGATATTCTTCTGGATGTATTTTCCAATCTTTGCTCTCAGTCACACACACTAAGGTTCGGCTCTTAAGTGGTTAAGTGGCCTATCAAGATAAGTCAGGAGCTCTACCATAAGATAAATCATGTACTCTATCTGCAGATGGCGATATACAAAGAAATCACTAGCACAAGCCGAAAGCAACATGCCGAATTCAATTTTATGTGCCCTAGTTCTACTCATCCACTCATTTCGCCATCATCAGCGCTAATCATACCATATAAAACGATTAGAGTTCATGTCAACAATTTCCGGCCAAGACTCAATTGACAAACAATAAAAAAGTTTGGGATTAAATTGGTATAAATACACTAAATTTTGGACTATTTTGTTAATTTTCTCAAGGAAGTTAGATATGAATGTTTTTGAGCTTCTCCACACAATCGTTGAATAGGCTAATTTCCAGTTAATTGCTACGAGTATAAGTTCTTAAGGGAAAGATTTGGCTCCAGACTGTGCACAGCAAGTCCACCTTGTCCATACATCTGCACTCCTGCAATAATATCTCATGAAAAAAAAAATGTTCATAATGTTCATTCGGCCAATGGGTTCCAGGTTTACATAGGAAGGAGGATGTCAAAGCTGGTCCCTCAATTTTTTGTCAATGTTCAATTTGGTCTTCAAAATTTAATTTTGATCAAATTGGTCTTGGTATTCTTTGGTTTAAGCTGATCGATCCTTTTAGCCGACATACAATCCAACCGACTCCGTGAAAACAATTTGAAGCCGTAAAAGATCGAGGTGGGCCGACCATAACACGTCAGCATGTGCCCCAACCAATCAGGAAGCTCCACATGGCACCACGTCAGTGAGTTGTCCCCATTGCTCTTTCTACACAAAAAAATATGAATTTTCTCTTTCTTATTTAAAACCCCAATAATACGTCTACATGCATTAATTGCTAAAAAGACAGTTCATTAGAGAGGCGCTCGAGCTAGATTGGAGCCAATTTTCTTTTTTTCCAGAAATTACAAGTCCACTTTGTTAAAATATCCAAATAAAATGAGGTGCGGACCCCTAGAGTGCCATAACTTGAGAAAGGGATATTTAAGTGCCATAACTTTCGAAGGTACATTTAAGTGCCAAAATCGGAGTAAAGTAGATCACTTGAATGCCAATCCGGCCAAAATCCGGCCAAATTGCATACGTGACATTTTTCTGACCAAATTACATACGCCGACGTGGCCAAATAATGCAAAAACGGTGTCGTTTGGACTGACGTGGTAAAAAAATAATATAGAAATTAATTAAATTAAATTTAGTTAAAATATTTAAAATAATAGTTTTAATATTTTAAAAAAAAGGTGGGGTTGAGGGGGGAGGAAGGCGGCTGAGGGCTCGGCTCTTAGCCACCACCGTCGCCTCCGCCGTTGCCGGAAGGACCGGCGACGAAGGGGAGGGTTGGCGGGGTCGTCGGGCCACAGCTAGGGGTTGGCGACCCCGGCCGACCGGCAGCGAGGGCTCGCGAGCCCTCGCCAAGATCTAGCGAAGGTTGGCGGCCCTCACCCGGATCCGACTCGGGGAAGGAGGAAGAGGAGGCGGCGGCGAGGGCTGGGGCCGTTGGTCGGTGGCTCCGGCCGACCGGCGGCGAGGGCCTGCATGCCCTCGCTCAGATCTGGGCAAGGGTTGCCGACCCTCGTTGAATCTAGGAGAGGGCCGCGACCCTCACCCAGATCTGGGGCGAGGGCACGCAGGCCCTCGCCGTCGGTCAGCTAGGGCTGCCAACCCTTGGCCCGGGCTCGGCAGCCCCGGCCAACCCTCCCCCACCTTACAGCGACGGTGAGGAGGTGACGGCGGCGAGGGCTCGCCCTCGCCGCGGTTGCCTTCCTCCTCCGTTTTTAAAAAATAATAATAACAAATATAAATTATATTATTATTTTGTTTTAAATTAAATTTAATTAATTTTTATATTATATTAAAATTCAAATTATGCCAAAACGACGTCGTTTTGGGTGAATTAGAGCTGACTTAGCTTTCCGGCGAGCCACTTCAACAAGAAATATTAATATTTAATTGCCACATGATTTCTGGCCGGCTTTGCCGGAGGTGGCACTCATGTGTCCCACTTTTCTTCAAATGTGGCACTTAAGTGTACTTTTCGAAAGTTATGGCACTTAAGTGTCCCTTTGTGCTAAGTTATGGCACTTGTAGTGTTTTTATCCCTAAATAAAAGTGAAATTTATGATTTTTGCAATCCTTTTAGAACCATACGTCACTTTATCACTAATTTGCATTCCCTGCTTTTGCATTTTCTTTGTTTGTTCAATTTTAAACCTCATCGATCAATTACAATTTCGTTATGCAGAGAATTCAAATAACTCTAAGTGAAGATCTTTTTCTTGGAATCATGAATATATAATCCATGGCAAAAAATTTCAGTGGGAAGTATTCTCAAGAAAGTAAAAGAAATATGGCATTTAAACATAGAAAATAATATTACTGAAAATGGAAATCCATCTGCGATCATGTTTTCAACGATTCGAAGAAAGGATCTTTTGAAATCAAAAGCATCATTTAAGTGGAACCAACAATTTTTGACTTTAAAAATGAAAACTACATAACATAGTGAATCACAAATTGCTGGGAATCGCCGCTCTTGGCTAATAATTGCGCCGTTGTGTCTCAGATGGGAGAGCTCTCTGCTTACACAAAAATATTCAGTTCATCTTTAATTCTTAGCTTTTTAGTCAAGATTATTCAATTAAAGATTTTAGTCATTAGCAATTGGATATCATGAACCAACTATATAGGAAGCATGACCTCAGATAATATGGTAAATCCTCCTAGCTCAACCCCAACACTTTCAACGGGTCACTTCCCCCACTAAAATGTCGATCGATATCTGTGTGAGCTGTGTCCCACTCGCTCTTCGTTGCTTTTCTGTACGATACTACACAACAAATTTCGACTTAGCCGACTAGTGTAGATGATGTAACTGCCCATCCGGAAGAGGTGCAATGCTGGTTGTAGTTTTACTGCTTCAGGTAAAATATGATCACGGATGCCATAGCTAATTGATACTTTCAAGGAATTTTCCTGATCAGCGGAAAAGAAAGGATAAACTTTCGAACTCTGTTGTTAATGGCATCTAAAGGATAGCAGGAATCATGCAAAATTCTTTGAAGCTATTGCGGATCCCAAGATTCTCAACTACACAAAACAAACTCAAATAAGGATTCCAATCTCAGATTTTTGCCCATATCTCTTGTTCAATCTCAGCGTTGGGAATGGTGTGGGAGCATAATGGTTTTTCTTTTCTGTGATAGAGAAAGGCTCGAACATTCGCCTGCGAGAAGGATGGACAAGGAATGAGTGATGAGGAATCTGGAAGAATGACAAGTAACAACGTGCCGATCTCAGTTTATGTACCCCCAGTTTCTACTCTCACCCACGCGTTTCGTCAGAAGTCTGACCAGCGCTGCGAAATGCTCGGATCTTCTCTCCTCTCCAATGCAAGCTTTCGTGATGATGTCTCCGACACCACAAGCGATGGCTCTCGTTTCTTCACGCCTCCGCATCCAGCGTCTTTGGAGAAGCATTGAATTCGCTCCGCCTCCTCTCGCATGCCCTTCAACCTTCACTTGGCCTCCCTTGGGGCGCTCGCAAGAACTTTGCAATCTTCCGGGAGCAAGTCACAAGCTTGACAGCGAGCAAAGAAACAACAGATTCCCCCCGCTGAAGTGCACAAGGATGATAGGGAAAATGAAACGAACAAGGTGGCCAATATTTTACAATGGATGAATTACGACAATGCAGCTTTCGCAAATGACAATGATGTGCGTGTGAGATTCGAAACTATTACCCGTAATGGCTGGAAAGAAATAGTCTAACTTCCAGTTTATTGTTGCGAAAAGAAAAGAGACGCTCTGGGAATGAATTCTTCTTTGGCCGTGATGAAATGTTCATAAGTTCATGATGGTTTTAATTGGTGATGGGCTTAAGGCCCGTCCGCCCATGCTGGGCCCAAAAGGACCGGCCCACGGGAATAGGGCCCGTGGATGGGGGAAGGTATAAAGAGGGAGGAGAGAGAGAGATATGACACCTGTTGGAAATCATAATTAACGTACGTACGTTCCCTTTCCCGCGCTCTCTCTCTCCAAGAACAAAAAGAAGAAACAGTAAGTATAAGGCACGTTCTTCTTCCCTTCAAGGCGTCATCGGATCGAACAGGGCCAGTTTCTCTTCCTCTTTCGGCGTTGGTGTCTAATCTGTGGCTAACAAGGTACGCTCGAATCCGTGGTGTGCTTTACGATCGGTGATACGTGTTATTCCCGGGCTTCGTCTTCCGCATTGATTTAGGGGTTCGATTTAGTGTCGAATCCGGTTTTCGGGGATCAATTATTCCCAACATTGGTATCAGAGCCCTAGTTCACATTTTCCCGATCAATTTGATGTTTTTTGATTGATTTTTCGCAAAAAATTTTCGGCCGTATGGATCGGGGCGAGAAATCCCGACACCCGAGCATTATTCGGCCATTTTTCTGAGTTTTCGTAAGTCGAAATCGTTTTCTGAACACATGGGGAGAAAGGCGACGTCGAGATGAGTCCGGCGACATGTCGCACGCCGCCGGGAGACGCCGCACGCGCCCGGAAGCACTGGCTTCGCCAGCGCGTGCGCCACACGCACCGGTGGCGAACCAGCACGTGCGCGCCGGCGGCCGGCGAACCGGCACGCGCCGGTCGGCGGACCGACGCGTGTTGACGTCATGGTAACCGCTGGGATGACGTCATCGCCAACGACCGTTGGCCGGCTGGTCACCGGCCGGCGACCCGACCCGAACCGCGACCCCCGGCACGTGCCGGCTGACGTCTGCGTGACGTCATCCCGCGCACGCGCAAGGCACATGCGGTCGGTTCGCCCGAACCGGCGCGACCGGCGCGACCGGTCCGACCGGTCTGTCCGGTCCGACGTCCGACGACCGACGACCGTTGACCGTTGACCCTCTGACTGTTGACCGTTGACCCGAAAAAAAAAAAAAAAAAAGAAGAGGAATTTATTTCTTTTTCAGTCATGCCTATGTGGGTTATAAGTAATCTATTTTTAATTCTGCATTTGTTGCATGAATTATAAAAAAATATGTATTTTCCCTTTTGTACATTATGGATTATAAGTAATCTATTTTTAGTTCTGCATTTGTTGCAGGAACTATGATGCGTTATGCAAGGATACCTGCAATCCTGAAAACGGACGAGGGAATTGCAAGACTTAAAAGGCTGATGAGTTATCGGTGGCATGACGGTGATTTAGTATCACATGTGGTCGGGGTCAATCGGATAATACGGAAATCATCGGAATGGTTATCTTATGCCGGATTTTGAGAAGGTGCCGGCTTTGATTAACACTCTTCCACTGAATGGCAAGCGGTGTTGGATCGGCTATGGGAGGTCAACGTGGTCCCGGGTTATAAGAGACTAGTGGAAGCTTTTGTAAGAGAGTACTATAGGATTGAGTTGGCCAAAACTTCAACCCTTAGATTGAGCGCCACATGGCGCAGAGTGAATGCGCCTTGGTGGCGACATGAAAGCTCTCCAAAAGTTTTTCCATGGTTGGCAAATGTGCCTTCAGTTTTCTTAGATGTTTTGACTGATAGATTAGAATGGACTTTCCCTATTTATTTCTATGATTAATTATGTAATGTTTACTGCCTGATTGTTGTTGATGTAGCAACCGACATTTTAGTTGTATTATGTGAAAGCACTGTTATTCTATTGGATGTTAGATAATATTTGCTTTCTTTTACTGCTGGTTGCTGTGGGTAATTAGCTGTGGGTAGTTCATAGAAGTTTTTTTATAACTTCATAGAATTGATTTTGCATAAGACAATTATATTAATGATAATTTTGAGTTAGGATTTTTGGAGGATGATTGGAAACATAGTGACCTTTTGATTCTGAAGCCTTACTTGAAAATATTCATTAATATGATGGGTCTATGCAAATAGGGATGCATAAATGATAGGCATTAATTATTCGTGCATGTATGTCTGATGTGTTCAGATCGATGATTTTAGCAACTAAGAACGTAATTGCTGATATGAACGGCGACAATTGTGAAATATTGAATATGAAGATTCAATATGTGCTGGAAAAGCAAGAAGCACTAGAAGCTCTTGACCATGTTATGGAAGATCTTGAGGATGCCATGCGCCACCTTGAGCTAGCTGAGGACCGCCTAACGGCATTTGAGCCGAAAATAGATATTTTCAATGCTGGTTCTAGCTCAGAAAGGGCTTTGTGCTCTAAGCGCAAGCGTATTGATTCATTCAATATGTGGGAATGCAAAGGATCAAGTCCTTATTGCAAGAAATCAAGACTTAACCAACACAAGAGAGGAAAACGTCCTCAAGTGAATAAAATGTCAAGGGTGAGATGTTACAATTGTGACAAGAGAGGTCACTATGCTCGCGATCAATCGTGAGCCAAAGAAGGTATACACCTCTTGTACATTTGAGAACTTTGCTTATGTGTCAAGTTCTGCATTATAGGCTGAATCCAATCCTTTATGGAATGTAGATTCAGGAGCGACAGACCATGTAGCAAAGGATAGAGGATCCTTCGTGGAATTCCGGCGAGTACCAACTGGAACTAAATGGATCTATGTAGGAAATAACTCCAGAGATGAGATGAAGTTAAAGGGATTGGCACCTGCCAATTAAACATGCGTGGTGGACGCACCTTGTTCCTACATGATGTTCTATATGCTCCGGAGATTCGTCGAAATTTAGTGTCTGTTTTTGGTGTTGGTCAAGCTTGGTTTTTATATGAACTTCCATAATAAATGTGTAGATTTGTATTTGGATACAAACTACTATGGTTGTGGTCACTTTCTGGATGGTTTTATTGTACTAAATGTTGACTGTGGTGATGTCAATATGTTTTTCCCTTGTTTCACGTCTTCTACCTTATATGATAATGATGTGAATATGTTGGCATGCTAGACTTGGTCATATGGGCCAACAACATATGAATAGACTAGCCAAAGAGGGCTTATTGGGCAATATTGAAAAAGTCGATTTGTCCATATGTGAGCATTGCCTAGTATGGAAAATGACAAGGAAACCATTTGGAAAAGGTAAAAGAGCTGAATTTCCTCTGCATTTAATCCATTTGGACGTCTGTGGTTCAATGAATGTGAGAGGAAGGCAAGGGGCTGTTTATTTCATCACTTTTTTATAGATGATTATACTCGAGTCAGATATGTCTATTTGATTTCTCATAAATCTGAAGCATAAGTTGTTTCAGAAGGTTTATGAACCTGGCAGAAAATCAATTAGACAAGAAAATAAAAGCATTGAGATCCGATCGAGGTCGAGAATATTTATCTGATGAGTTCAGAAAATTATGTGATGAAAAAGGAATAGAAAGATGGTTGTCTATTCTATATACTCCTCAACAAAATGGTGTTGCGGAAAGAAGAAACAGAACCCTACTGGAAATGGTTAGGTCCATGATGGCGCATGCTAACTTACCTATCACCTTTTGGAGTGATGCATTGTTAACTGCTGCGTATATACTTAACCGGGCGCCTTCCAAATCAGTTACTTCCACTCCATATGAGTTATGGACAGGTAGAAAATCGGACTTGAGTTTTCTTAAGCCATGGGGTTGTGCTGCCTATACACATGAGTCCTCTCACAAGTTTGGGAAATTGGGTCCCAGAGGAAAGAAGAGTATTTTCATAAGATACTCGGAACACTCGAAAGGGTATTTGTTCATAGGTGAGAAGGAAAGTGGGAGTATAACTGAATTTGAATCACGAGATGTCACATTCTTAGAGGATGAATTTCCTAAGAAGGGCAAAATAGGGGAAGATTGTTCCCTATTTGAGACCTTGGATCAAGATAATGATATTAGTGGAGTTCGTCCAAGTGGGAGTAATATGAGAAGTGATCAATTGCAACCACATGATGAGATGACGTCATCATTATCTAATCCAAGTGGGAGCATGATGGAGAATAATGTGCAAAGTGTACAATCTCCCATACGGCGAACAAGTCGCCAAAGTATTCCCCATCGACGTTTTGACATTGAAGGGGAAACTTTTATGGTTGCTCCACAAGATGAGGATGAGCCAAGAAATATTAATGAGGCTCTGAATTGCCCTAGTAAGGAAAAATGGATTAATGCAATGGAAGAGGAAATGGAGTCAATGAAATCAAACCAAGTTTGGGAACTGGTTGATCTTCCAAAAGGACGCAGAGCTATTGGGAACAAGTGGGTTCTCAAAATAAAGCGAAAGGCTGATGGCTCGATAGAAAGGCATAAGGCCCGCCTTGTGGCGAAGGGGTATAATCAATAGGAATGAATTGATTATGAAGATACGTTTTCTCCTGTAGTGAGATTTACCTCAATTCGCATTATTTTGGCAATAGTGGCTAGTTTGGATCTTGAATTACATCAAATGGATGTAAAGACTGATTTCCTCAATGGAGAATTAGAGGAAGAAATATATATGGAACAACCTGCTGGTTTCATAGTGAAAGGCCAAGAAGAAAAAGTATGTCGACTTTTGAGGTCGATATATGGTCTTAAGCGATCATCAAGACAATGGTATATACGTTTTCATAATGCCATAATGGCATATGATTTTACGATGATTAATGAGGATCATTGTGTATATATCAAAAGATCCAAGGATCAATTTGTGATCATATCATTATATGTTGATGATATACTTATTGCCGGAAGCAATATGGAGTTGGTTAATACTGTCAAGAGATGGTTGTCTTCTAACTTTGAGATGAAGGATATGGGTGAGGTTGCATACATTCTTGGAGTTAAGATTTCGAGAGATCGTTCGAAGAGATCGTTGTCTCTTTCGCAAGAAACCTATATAAATAAGGTTCTTGAACGATTTCGTATGCAAGACTGTAAACCCATAGACACTCCTATTGCAAAAGGTGAAGGATTGAGCCACGACCGGTGTCTAGGGACTCCACAAGAGAAGGAACAAATGAAACATGTTCCTTATGCTAGTGCTGTTGGGAGCTTGATGTACGCTATGATGTGTACAAGACCCGACATATGTTTTGCAGTTGGAATGGTGAGTAGATACCAATCCAATCCAGGTCCAGCACATTGGAAAGCCGTCAAGAGAATACTGAGGTATCTGAAGGGAACTGCTGATTACAAGTTGAATTACCAAGGAAAGGATCTGCGACTTGAAGGCTATTCAGATGCTGATTGGGGAGGAGATTTAGATGAAAGAAAATCTACCTCTGGATTTACTTTCTTACTGAACAATGGCGCCATATCATGGAGTAGTAAGAAGCAAACGTGCATAGCCTTGTCCACGATGAAAGCTGAGTTCGTGGCATTATCAGCAGCGGTACAAGAAGGAGTTTGGCTTAAGAGATTTTTGGATCATTTAGGTGTTATTGAGAAAGCTGCAAATCCATTATTGATTAACTGTGATAGCCAAGCAGCTATAGCGTACACCAAAGATCCAAAATATCATGGCAAGACCAAACATATAGATACCAAGTATAACTTTGTGAAAGATATGGTTGCACGAAAGGATGTGAACTTACAGTACATATCTACGCATAGAATGGTAGCAGATCTTATGACAAAGCCAATACCTAGAGATGTGTTTTGTGGTCATGTAAAATCTCTAGGATTGCGTAGAGTCTGATGTACTAGATTGTAATTTCCCTGAGTTGTTCACAATTATGAACTAATGTTGTTTCATTATTAATGCCTATGAATCTTTGTATGATCTTTATGCATCTTAATGCTCAGTGCATTATTTTAAGTTGAGAAGTATGTCGGACAGATATAAGATTAGCCCACTCACACGAGTAATCGCCTTTGTTTACTATGTGATAAATAGAGATGAGACTGTTTTTAAGCTTATTATCTAGGTGATAATCGAGAGCTCAAGCTTAAAACATGTATGTCGCATTAACTGAGTGTTAAGATGATGACATAATACTAAAGATGTCCGAAAGTAAAATGACCCACATATTTTACTTTATCTGTCTATGATGCCAGATGTGAGTTCTGATGAATTTTGTGAATGAGTAGATACGTGAACTCAAGTTAGACATTGGGTATGTCTGAACTATCATCTGTACGGTATTGAAAAATGTAGACATACGCTCCATGGGAAAGGAGTTAATACCGTAATACATATTTCATACTACGTATGCATGAGACGACCAATAAGAGTGGCAAAAAGTTTGATCTCAACTTTTATGACGTGTGAGACTCTTGAGGAAAAGAGTTCCTCAATTCTTAGTCCCCTCAGGACTCTTACTTATTCTCAAGATTTCTATTTAGTGTTTGCTATCTTAGGGTGTTGCCAATGGTTATGAGATAATTCGATCTAATGGGGCATTTCTAGAAAAGCAAGCTAGACTGAAATTGAGAGTTTGAAGGAAAGAGGAAGATCGATTTTGGAGTATCACATTGTGGTTTTGTATTCACTGGTCGACCAATTATAACTGTCTTTGTGATAATTATAATTGTGAATATAATATATATATATATATATATATATATATATATATATATATATCATGTTTAAAAGAGATCAAGAGAGATATAAAATGTGATCGATCGATCTAGGGTACTGCATACTAAATCTACTCGGAGTGTGACGCCCATTATGAGCTGCTATATATTCCTAACAGATGTATAGCAACGAGCTCTCAAAGTATACTGGTCGCACGGATTATTCACCGGTATGAATGTTGAAGAGAGGTAAAGAGAATACTGTTCGGCCCACCATGTGCGAGTGGGAGATGATGGTTTTAATTTGTGATAGGCTTAAGGCCCGTCCGCCCATGCTGGGCCCAAAAGGACCGGCCCACGGGAATAGGGCCCGTGGATGGGGGAAGGTATAAAAGGGAGGAGAGAGAGAGAGAGATGACACCTGTTGGAAATCATAATTAACGTACGTACGTTCCCTTTCCCGCGCTCTCTCTCTCCAAGAACAAAAAGAAGAAACAGTAAGTATAAGGCACGTTCTTCTTCCCTTCAAGGCGTCATCGGATCGAACAGGGCCAGTTTCTCTTCCTCTATCGGCGTTGGTGTCTAATCTGTGGCTAACAAGGTACGCTCGAATCCGTGGTGTGCTTTACGATCGGTGATACGTGTTATTCCCGGGCTTCATCTTCCGCATTGATTTAGGGGTTCGATTTAGTGTCGAATCCGGTTTTCGGGGATCAATTATTCCCAACAGTTCATTAAGCTAGTGGGCTCCTGATATCATAAATAATTGATTCGCTTGGGAGGTGCAGAAGCTAGATTGGAGCCAACTTCTTTCTTTTTCGCTAATAAAGAATAACATTAATTCACTCGGTGCATGTACAGCTTATTAATTAGTGGTTTAGTCAGCGCTTGACTGATTCAGAAATCAATTACAAATTATGGATAATTTTTTGCTTGGGGAGACAAAGGAAATTGTAGAATCAACTGCATTGATTATTGGAGATGAAGCAGATCTCTCGTACTTTCAGCTCATGATGCAGCTGCACACTTGAACTCATTTTCCGAGTTGTTTGAGTTCTCTTCAAACTGATCAAGATCCTGCAGCAGGACATAATCATCTATGGGTTTTTATTGATTCAACAAGATCATGTTAATGTGGGCTTCGAGTCACGCATGCAAACGAAAAATGGGAAAATTCTTTATGGAGGGTCAAGTGCTGCAACTCATTGAATTAGATCTTTGCTAAGACGCTCATATCAAGTATTGAACTAATAGTTTGGTGCTCAAGTTAGTGGTCGGAGATGATTCAGATGGTGGCAGCTACCAAATCCCGCAAAGTGATTTTCTTGTTAAACTTGTTGCAATGGCACTAAATATAATCGACTCTAAGTGTAGGAAAGAAAACTTAGTATAGACACGGACTTGGTTCAATCTCTACTGATGCTTGCTTAGAAATTGTTCCAAGAAAGTCGTGCCTGAGATGCCCATCGTCAACATGAGGCTGTGGCTTTATCGGCAAAACACATTGGTGGTTCTGAAACCATAACATATTCTATGCACCGACCAAAATTTGAAGTTTGTTGGTGCTGATATTAGTAGTTACAGTAAACTCAAAACAGCCAAATGCCTTTTCTAGCAGTATGAGCTATGAAAATCGGCAAAAAGTTGAAGATGGGCCCGAAGATTAGGCAGACTTGAGCATACCTATGGCTCAAGGCGTGCTTCAATCTGAGTGTGGAACTTATAGCAAGATCCCGCAGGAATTGCCTGGCGAAATATGCAATATGGGAACTTCATTAGACAAGCATTGGCCTCCTCTTCCAGTAGGTACTCACAAGATGGCTTATAAACATACGCATTCATCATCTACTTAAAACGAGACAACATGGAGTTTATGCTCCCGCAAAACGGTCATATATTGAGTTCCACATACTTGGTGGTATATATCCAAATACAAGAAAGAAAAATTAACTTTAAATAATACTTCCTTCATCAGCACCAAACAATTCTTCACGAGATACGCGGCAATACTTAAACTTACAAGAAGTCAACATTAGTTCCATAATATAAGTGGGGACCGGCTTTATAAGGTTGATAACATTGCTAAAATACATCAGACATTACTCGACAAACATTACTCAACCGCTGTTTGGACGGAGCTTTGGAATACTAAATACGATGCGTGTACAGGCATAGACACGAGTAGCAAACCATTAATAGGTAAGTTTGATGCCTTTGGATTTCTCTGTCATCCCACGAATTCACTAGCAAATTTAGTATAACATTCCATAAGAGATATGGTTTCACATAAAATGACGATTAAACCATGCCGAATCTGTTGAGGACTACTTAGAAGCTTCGAGTAACGAAACTTCATTATTGGAGAGTTCTCTTTTATTATATGGTGTGGGAGCGCTTAAACACTAGGTACCACTGAGATTTAAAATACCATTCAAATTTCACTTATTCACTTTTGTTAGATAGTTACCTTTCTCTATCAATCTTTTTGACAGTTGATGATTGAAGATGTACGGTACATTCTTATACTATATAAATGTCTTTCAAAAAGACTCGACTTGCAATGTTTGGATTGTCGGGTGAAAAAGATAGACTAAGATAATATTTAGATGATTTCTGTATTTGAGTCATTTTCTTCCTAACTGCTCGAGTTATGTGTTCCCGCTATCATTGACGTATTCTTTTTCGCTTTTTTTTTTTCTCAACACCCTTCTCGATGTGAACATTCTTCTTCTCACCATTCTAAGTTCAAAGGACCAAATCCTTTTAGCCCAAATTACCCTATCCATGAGCTAGCTCAAATTAAAGAGGACCCAGCTTAATATTTTAACTTGTTGAGCCTGAATTAAAAGATATTTTAGCCCAATCATGATATTGAAATTCTAGAAAAGAGAAAGCTTGGAGTATATAAAACTTACTACTGGACCACGATTTAAGTAAATATCGAATAAAACTGCATTATCAGAGAGTCCTTCCTAATACGGAGTCTATCGCTCTTCCTCTTCTTCTCCATTGCATGAGAAAAAGTTATAGATGGAATTTCTTACAAAGTGAAATGCTAAGACATTTATTTATTGACTGCTAAGACATCCTCGAAAAATGCTAATTACTCAGTAACTTATTCTTTAGCTCTAAGCAACCTCCAAGATCCTCCATGCTATTCTTCCCGCAGTCAAAAGGTTTGAATTAATTAGGGTGTTGAAAAAGATGGAGCAGTATTCATGTCCCATGCCCATGATGTAATTTACTAGATGTAAACAGTGAATTATTTGATAACTTTATGATAAAAGTGATGTACCATTACTTAAGCATAAAGAAAACTCAATATTAACGTATTATTAATTGATAATGATCATGATATAAACTACAACTTGAACAAATGAATTAGCAAACACAATACTGTCATCAATATTTTATAGGTTTAATACCATGAAAAATCCAAGCCAGTATATCTATGACAACTTTATCCAAAATAAATTTTTTGACCACAAAAATCCCAAATTGGTATACTTATGATAAATTTACTGAAAATTAATTTTTCGACCAAAAAAAATCTCTAAATTAGTACACCCGTGATAAATTTACCCAATGTTAATTTTCATTAAATTGAATTAATACCACGAAAGCCAATCTAACCCTAAAACCCTAAATTAATACATTTATGACAATTTTTTTGGGTCAAGTCGAAAATTATCCAACTCTTTTAACCTGTTTTGACCCATTTAATATAGTACAAATTTACCAACCCAACCCACACTTAACCAAAAACCGACCTGATCCATTTATACCTGTCCACACAATTGGGAAGTCAAAGCTCTATGGTGCGATAGCAGCACGTCATTCATTTGTATATCCCTGCAACAAACATTTCTTTAAATGAAAACACTTCACATTCAATTTGGAAGCCATACGGACAGTCGAAGCTAGATTCTTTTAATAGACATTTCACCAAACAGTTTGGGTGCAACCAAACTAACCTCATTTTGCTCTCATTCTCTTCGTGCCTCAGCTGTAGTAAACAAAATCGCGGAAAATAAGTACACTACAAGCCCCGCGACTTTAGTGCAGAGCCTACTTTGATGTCAAAACTTTTCAATGGATCACTTTAATGCCAAAATCGGAGAGAAACCGAATTTGCGCATGAGAGTCGTGGGAAAGAGGAAATCCCATGTTGAATGTCTAGAGATAAATAAATAAACAATTAATAATTCCTACTTGGCACGTAATAATGAATTTAATGTCTTAGCGCACTTAAGCTTGTTTCGCTCGTTTCCCGCCATTACTACTTGAGCTCTCGAAAATCCCTAGATCCTCTTCTTGTTATTCTTCTCCTTTTTCATCCATCCCCCAAATGCAGAAACCACCACCATGGATGAGGCTCCGACAAAATGGAAGGTCGCCTTCATGAAGCATCTCAAGCAAAAGCGCAAGGTCTATTGTGACGGCTTCCTCTCTCTCCACTCCACCAATAAGGTGCGTTCCCCACTCTCTCCCTCACTACTGATCTCCTCTGCCATTGATGTCCAGCTCAACTCAATCCGGCGAATTTAGTCACCTATGATTGGGCTTAGACGTGATTCGATTTGATTAGCTAGTAGTCCGTGTCAGTGGCAATTGATATGTGAATGTTTTAATTGGCTAGTAGTCCGTGTCAGTGGCAATTGATATGTGAATGTTCTTTCTCCAAATTTCGCTCGATCGCTTGAACCATATGGCGACGCCTAGATACAAATTTTAGGATTCATTCTTGTATATAAAGTTCGACCCCATAAACGTGCACGCTTTTGCCCCATTCAACATTTGTTGCTATAAGGCTAGCGGAATAAAGCCCGACAGAAACATCATTTTCAGTTTGTAACAAGTACCAAAACACTAAAGAAAGAGAATACAATAGAGGAGGAATAAGGCCGCGAGAAGGAAGAAAGATACTGTCCTTCCTATGATCTGGTTGCTTGTAGATTGATTTTGCTTGTTGTAATGACTAGTTGGCAAGATCGTTCTCCCGGTCATTCCTCAACTCTTGAAGTTTTGAGCAGCAGAGCTAAACTAATTTACCAAAAAAAAGATCATTCTCTACAATGAACATTATGAAGAATTGTCTGCGCATGCAATAGAGGGGAGGATTGGTTGATGAACGATTCGTTTGGTTGCTTTCTATTTGAGAAAGACATATTCGATCATATTGAAAAAAATGAGACAACTAAGCAATGCATTGAAAACACGAAGAAAAGTCGGGGACGATTAGAAACAGTAGGTGTCGCTTCCTTCGATATTTTTCAGAATGTACTCTGCAACCTGTGCTCTCAAGTCACACCCGCGAAGATACATGTACATTCTTGTGCGTGTGCCAGTCAGAAAGATAGAAGTCGGTAGACGAATCTTTGCTTCCAGTCGCATGCACGCTCGCACACACAAATCTTTGCAAGATAGAATTGTGGCCGACCAATATGAATCATGTACTCTATCGGGGTGATGGCGACATGCAAATAAATCAACTGCACATGCCGATTTCAGTTTTGCGTTGGCCCAGTTGCTACTCACTCGCGCATTTCGTCAAACATCTGACGAGCACTGCCTCAGCGTCTTCGGAGAAGCATTGGATCCGCTCCGCCTCCTCCCAGACGCCCTTCGCCCTCGGCTTGCCCCCTCAGGGGGCGCCCGCGAAGAACTTCGCAATCTTCCAATGCCGCAAGTCGCAAATTCTCTCTTGACAGCAGTTGAAGCAACAGATTCTTCCGTCGATTGAAAACCACGAGGATGGTAGGGAGAATGGAAGGAACGAATGGGGCAAATTGCAGAATGGATGAATTAGATAATGTAAGTGTGCGCTTCCGAACTGCCACGCCCGACGGCCGAAAAGAAATGAGTCCAACTTCCAATTCGTAAAGTTATATTTCTAGAAACAGCCCCTGATTTTCAAATGATGATGGTATGCGGAACGGGAAAAAAACCATAAAAGAACTGTAAATTATGTTCACTCTTACAAATTTATTTTAATTTTTTTTTGTGACAAAATCCAAAACTTATACCCACATAACACACTTATCCTAAATTTATATTGGTGTAACACATTTACCCCCAGCTTTTTATTATGACACCAAAAATCCAAAATTGATATATTTGTGACAAATTTACAATCCGTTAGATTTTGTTAAATTAGACTAATATTATAAAAAAAATTGCAAACTAGTGCAAATGGATGGTAAAACTCTAAACTAGTTCTAACTTAGCAATTTGATTGTAAAATTTAATAAACACTAATGGGAAGTAAATTTTTTGTAGGCGTAATAGTTTTTGGTTTTTTGTGATCCAAAAATTGATTTAAGGTAAATTTGTCACAAGTGTATAAATTTGGAGTTTTTGGTGGTGTAAACTCTATTTTATACGATTCAAAAAAATCTATAATGAATAACGAAAATATATTTTCATATAAAGGAGTATGTTAGATGAGTGAGTCGGATTGATTTTGGATCAAGTCGAAAATGATCCGACTATTTTAATCCATTTTGATCCATTTTAGTATAGTACAAATATACCGATCCAACCCATTTATATCCGTCCACACGATTTGGGAAGTCAAAGCTCCATGCTGGGATAGTAGCACGTCCTTCATTTGAATATCCTTGTGATAGACACTTCATCACATGCAAACACTTCACATTCAATTTGGAAGCCATATCCCGGCAATTGAAGCTAGATTTTTTTAATAGGCATTTCAACTGGGAATAAGTACATTAGTAGTATCATGACTTTTGTATGGCATATATTTTGATGTCAAAACTTACCAAATATGCGCGTGAGAGTCATGGGAAAGAAGAAATCTCCCATTGAATGTCTAGAGATATATTAAAAAAAAATGAAAACAAAAGCAATTGATGATTCCTACGTGGCACATAACAATGAATTTAAAGGCTGTACCAAAAAACCTTGAAGTGCTTGGAGACCGTCTTGGCGCTCTTAAGCTCGTTTCCCGGCATAACATTTCAGCTCTCGAAAGCGGTATCACCTCACTCTCAGTTCTCCGAAATCCCTAGAAATTCTTCTTCTTCTTCATCATCCTGCAGACGCAGAAACCGCCATGGATGAGGCTCCGACGAAATGGAACGTCACCTTCATGAAGCACCTCAGGCAGAAGCGCAAGGTCTACCGCGATGGCTTCCTCTCTCTCCACTCCTCCTCCGCCAAGGTGCGTTCCCTCTCTCTCACTCGCTACTCATCTCCGCCATTGATGTCTAGCTCAACTCCATCGGCGAATTTAGTTACCTCCGATTGGGCTGGGACATCATTCGGTTTTGATCGGCTAGTAGTCCATGTCGAAACTGCAGTGGCGATCGATTCCCTGAATTCAGCTCGCTCGATCAGGCTAGATGGCAACGGCTCGATGCTGCTAAGGATTTCGATTTCGACTGTCCTCGCGGATTGTTCTGTTCTGTGGTTTCAGTCGTTGTGCTCCCCGCGATTGAGCTTGTTCCGAGTGGATTAGGCCATGCCATGATTGATGATTGGATTTTTTGATAGGTAATGCTGTATCTACCTGTATTATCGCATAATCGACTTGGCTTTCTTTTCAAGGAGATGAGAAGACCATAGTGGAGAAGCATAAACAGCAGACGATCAGCCTAAGTCCATCACAGAAGATTATTAGAGGTTGGCAATGAATTCCTACTGTCGCGACCTCTTTTTTTTCGGCGCTCGCAATCGGGTACGGGCGCCTAAGGAGGCTAATGGCTCGGCTGAAATTAGTTATGCCCGGACTCTCCCAAGTCCACCAATTCACGACTTTAATAGTCTGAGTTTTTAACCTGTAAATCAATTTTTAAAATGGAGTCGCCACTAATCGATTTGGGGTGGGTTGATTAGAAACCCAAGTGAAGTATCGGGAGAAATACTCACTCCTGCGCAACCAGAGAAATTAGGATCGGGGACTTGATTACATTAGTTAATCACTAATGCCCTTTCGGGTCCTAATCTTGTTTAAACCCGAGGTTTTTGGACGTTCGAGGGATTTTCCATGCAATTTTTGGGAGGAAAAACATTTTTTGAGTCATTTTCTAATTTTTTGGACACAAAAGGGATTTTTTGGTATTTTTTGGAAAAATACAAGTCTTTTCGGCTTTTTCTGAATTTTTTTTGGCCTTTTCATGAATTTTTGGCTTTTTTGGATTTTTGGCATTTTTTGGAAAATATGAAATATTTTTGATTTTTTGATTTTTCGGAAAATAAAATATTTTTTAATATTTTTGGAAAATAAATTATTTTTTGATTTTTCTCAATTTTTTTGGAAAATAAAACATTTTTTAACATTTTTTTAAATATTTTTTTTAAAACAAAACATTTTTCGATTTTTTGATTTTTTAAATAAAATATTTATTTTTTTTATTTATTTAAAATATTATTTTATATTAAAATAATATAAAAACTGACCCGGGTCGGATCTGCGGGTTGGGTCCGACCCAGGTTGACGACCCAACGCGGGCCCGACTCAGATTTTTTCATCTTTTTCTTTTTTTTTAAGTGTAAAAGCCCAAACCTATTTTTTTGGCCCACTTCACAACAATTCTAGCCCAACACAACCCAGCCCACGCGTGCAAGCCCGACCCGGGAAAACCCTACCCGGACGCCAACCCAGATCCGCTCGACTTCAACCCGTCTTCCCCCTTTGCCGACCCGGTTTGCCGGAGTTCGCGAGATCTGGCGATCCGGGGCACTGATGAGGGACAGAGGGGGTCAAACGAACAGCCGAACCGCCTCCGCCGGCCGAACCAACATCCCATCCAAGCTCCTCCACAAGGCGTGCTCGGCATTGAAGGAAATCCATGATGGCGCCCGAGATCTGTCTCTTCTGGCCGACGTCGGCCTACCCTCCTCGGCCATAGGTTGTCTTCGAGCGCGTCGTCGTCGCTGCGCGTGAACTAGAGGCGGAGAAGGAAGGTGCGAGGAAGAAGAAGAAGGAAGAAGAAGGAGAAAAAAGGGGGGGGCCAGGTCGTGCGAGCCCACGTGAAAAAAAAGGGGTGGGCTGTTGCTTTTGCTTTTTCCTTTGTTTTTATTTATTTTTTGTTGTTTTTGTTATTTGTTTTGTTTGTTTTTGGTTTTTTATTTATTATTCCGAAAAAGACAAAATAAATAAAATAAAAACTTAATTAATAAAATAAAATTAAAATTAAAATTGAGGTGTCAACAATTGCCCTCTTTGAAGGTGAGCTCGCAGAGGTTGCATTCAAAGACAGACTGATGTCTCAATTTTATCCATGCATGCGTAGCATATTATACTTTATTTGGGACCTATTATTCTATGCGGAAAAAAGAGCAATATAACTTTACATATATTGAGACAGATAAGAAGATACCTGTAGTTACTTACCGGGAGTGAGTGAGATAGGGTGTGAACCCCGAGTTTGGCAAGTATCAAGATGTCATCTTACCTGTTGCATGAGGAGATTGCTTCTCCAAGACCCGAACCATTCTTCGGTTGCCTGTTGGAGCAATAAGTGGGTTTTGTCTAGGACCCGAACCTTTCTTCGGTCGCCTTGACGGGGAATTGCTTTTCCAGGACCCGAACCTTTCTTCGGTCGCCTGTTAGAGCAATAAGTTGGTTTGTCTAGGACCCGAACCTTTCTTCGGTCGCCTTGACGGGAATTGCTTTTCCAGGACCCGAACCTTTCTTCGGTCGCCTTGACGGGGAATTGCTTTTCCAGGACCCGAACCTTTCTTCGGTCGCCTGTTAGAGCAATAAGTTGGTTTGTCTAGGACCCGAACCTTTCTTCGGTCGCCTTGACGGGGAATTGCTTTTCCAAGACCCGAACCTTTCTTCGGTCGCCTCTTAGAGCAATAAGTTGGTTTTGTCTAGGACCCGAACCTTTCTTCGGTCGCCTTGACGGGGAATTGCTTTTCCAAGACCCGAACCTTTCTTCGGTTGCCTGTTAGAGCAATAAGTTGTTTTGTTTAGGACCCGAACTTTTCTTCGGTCGCCTTGACGGGAGATGCGCTGACCTTTCTCAGGGCATCTGTTTGTTGGGAGATAGTACCTGGACGATCACAAGTATAAACTCTTGGGGGATACCTGGATGATTACAAGTATCGAAGGGGTACTTGGACGATCACAGGTACAAACTCTTTGGGGATACCTGGATGATCACAAGTATCGAAGGGGTACCTGGACGATCACAGGTACAAACTCTTTGGAGATACTTGGATGATCACAAGTATCGAAGGGGTACCTGGACGATCACAGTACAAACTCTTTGGAGATACTTGGATGATCACAAGTATCGAAGGGGTACCTAGACGATCACAGGTACAAACTCTTTGGGAATACTTGGATGATCACAAGTATCGAAGGGGTACTTGGACGATCACAGATACAAACTCTTGGTAGATGGAATATCGATGACGTACCTAAGATATTCGTGAAGGTCTCTCACCTCCTGGTATGCGGAAATATCGAGGACGGGTCTCGTATATTCATGAAGGTCTCTCACCTCCTGGTAATTGGGAATATCGAGGGCGTGCCCCGCATATTCATGAAGGTCTCTCACCTCCTAGTAATGGGAATATCGAGGGCGTGCCCCGCATATTCGTGAAGGTCTCTCACCTCCTGGTAATGGGAATATCGAGGGCGTACCTGGGATATTCGTGAAGGTCTCTCACCTCCTGGTAATTGGGAATATTGAGGACGTGCCTCGCATATTCATGAAGGTCTCTCACCTCCTGGTAAAGGGGAATATCGAGGGCGTACCTTGGATATTCATGAAGGTCTCTCACCTCCTGGTAATGGGAATATCGAGGGCGTGCCCCGCATATTCGTGAAGGTCTCTCACCTCCTGGTAATTGGGAATATCGAGGGCGTGCCCCGCATATTCATGAAGGTCTCTCACCTCCTGGTAATGGGAATATCGAGGGCATGCCCCGCATATTCGTGAAGGTCTCTCACCTCCTGGTAATTGGGAATATCGAGGGCGTACCTTGGATATTCGTGAAGGTCTCTCACCTCCTGGTAATTGGGAATATTGAGGACGTGCCTCGCATATTCATGAAGGTCTCTCACCTCCTGGTAAAAGGGAATATCGAGGACGTACCCGGGATATTCGTGAAGGTCTCTCACCTCCTGGTAATTGGGAATATTGAGGACGTGCCTCGCATATTCATGAAGGTCTCTCACCTCCTAGTAATGGGAATATCGAGGGCGTGCCCCGCATATTCGTGAAGGTCTCTCACCTCCTGGTAATTGGGAATATCGAGGGCGTACCTTGGATATTCATGAAGGTCTCTCACCTCCTGGTAATTGGGAATATTGAGGACGTGCCTCGCATATTCATGAAGGTCTCTCACCTCCTGGTAAAAGGGAATATCGAGGATGTACCTGGGATATTCGTGAAGGTCTCTCACCTCCTGGTAATTGGGAATATTGAAGACGTGCCTCGCATATTCATGAAGGTCTCTCACCTCCTGGTAAAGGGGAATATCGAGGACGTACCTGGGATATTCGTGAAGGTCTCTCACCTCCTGGTATTATAAACTTGAATGTGGTATGAGGCTTACTTGGATTGCTGCAGGCACTTAAAAGGGGTGGAACACCTGGATAGCCACAGGTGTACAAAGTACTGGAATACTTGGATAAACACGAGTATTTAATGATATGATCTGGGACCACTCAGGCTGGCCCAAGTGCTAGAAAGCATACCTGGGTAGGCGCAGGCACACAAAGCAGTGGAAGGCTTGAACAACTGCTATTATTTGGGGACAACTCGGGCAAGTTGAGTGTCATGAAAATGAAATACCTGGACAACGGTGAGTACTTGACGATATGGGGATACCTAGATAGCAGTAGGTACTCCAAGAGATACTTGATCAGTCACAAGTATTATACTCTGGGGACAACTCGAATAGGTCGAGTGTTAGGAAAGGGAAGTATCCGAACAGTGGCCGGTACTCAAAGACAAGAGGATACTTAGACAGCAGTAGGTATTCAACGATAAAGGGATACTTGGTCAGTCACAAGTATCAATACTTTAGGGACAACTCGAACAAGTTGAGTTTCAGGAAAAGGGAGTATCCGAACGGTGGCCGGTACTCAAAGACAAGAGGATACTTAGACAGTTGCAAGCACCCAAACTCAAGGGACGACTTGAATAGGTCGAGTGTCAATAAGAGAGTACCTGGGCAGTGACAGGTACTTTAAGACAAATGGGGATAGAGATATGCTTACCTGGCAATATTTCTGATCTCTGAGAGTATGTCTGCTATTTGCACAATATGCACACATGATTGTATACACTGTAAATTCATAAATTCAAATGTGATTTATGCATGATAATTTTGTCAGTTTTGCATCATTTGATTTCCACCGGGGAAGATTTTGAAAGATAACCTTCATTTAGAATGTAGATGTCTTGAGCATGCCAGATGAGGGACTTTCAGTCTGAAGGGACTTTTCGCTCACTCTCATGGAAAAGGCTATCCTGACCATTGATGCAGGATTTATAAGGACCACACTATCTCACTGTCATCATGTCAGCAGGGGTCCGAGTATTCTCGCAAACAGTACGACTTTACCAATGTGAGAGGTCTTTGTCGAAAATGTGATGAAGTCTTGGTCAGTGGCTCATCAGAGGGGACCATCAAGGTCGAAGATGATGGACGAAAATGTTGCACAATCATCTCCGAGTTTACAAGTCAAGAATCCTGCGAAAAGAGATAGAGTAATCTTGCTCGTACTTCTTCGAGCGATGCTTATGCACATATGAAATCCTACGTTAATTGAAGTGCCCCTAGTCTGAAGTAGACTTGGCTTACATGTAAGAGGGTGAGAGCTGGTGATTGCCTTGGCATTTGTCACTGGTCTTTTTTTCTCACTGTCAGATGGAGGCTCTACCACAACAACAACTTTTCTTGGCTGTATTTTTGACTGGGGGGCATTAGCCTTGCTTTTACTAGGCTCACTGCTTTTTTATGCTCCTATTTTTATTCCAGTTCTTCATTCATGGGCATTGACCTTGCTTTTATCAGGTACACTGCTTTTTTATGCCCCTATTTTGTTCTTGTTACTTGAGAGTTGATCTTGACAGGTTCAAGCAAGCGCCTTTGTTAGACTATTGAGTCTTCATCTTTTGCCGACGCTTCTGATTATGCTGCTCAAGTGGTAGTAGCTTCTGCTTTGCCTCCATGTGAGGGTGAATTTATAGACTCAATTGAGTTGTACAATTGATACAAGTGTGTAAAGAAAGAATTGCTCTTCATGACTCTAGGGCACTTAAATTAACGCGAGTGTTCATATGCAATAAAGACACTCAAAGATTGATGCAAGTGCGAGCAAGAAAATTTCTATCTCTCTTCTCACCTTGTGATGCTGCTTCGCTTCTAATCTGCCCCGGTGTAGGGGTTGTTCTTGACGGAGGTATGAGAGAAGCTTCACCAATGTATGGGGCTCAATGGGGTGAGCGATGGAATGCTTCTCACTATTTTGATTATCGTACTATTCGCGAGAGAACTCTTTACCCTGCAGTCATGGAATCTTCTGCACTCATCTCACAAGTGTATAGATAAAGGACTGTGTATAGGATATGACTTGCCTTTCGTCATTCTGACGCGCCTCATCCAGCATGCTCGATTAATCTTGTATTCTTCAATTAGCTATCTATTCTAATAATTCTCAATGGAATCAGTGATTTAAACAGATAAAATCATCATGCAAAATCCATTTGGAAAAGGTATGCAGTATTTTAAATGTGATGGAGTTTGTACTCTCAAAACAAATGAATGGTTTTGACTCAAAAAAGACCCTATTGACAACTTTAGGGGCTAACATAATGGTGTTTCCAAATATGTTAGATTTTGAACATCAAAAGGGTTATTCGCAAATGGGTGTCGATGGTTGTCCCTATTGATTAGGGATATGACACATGAAGGATCAGCCAGGGTTGGGGATCTGATCGAGCATCTCTGTTTTTGCCCTTGCAGAAGAAAAGATGAAAATGGATCAATCAACAGGGCCAAAAGTAAAGGTGAATTGAGGCCTGAAGGATCTCTGTCATTTGCTTTGGCGATACTTGAGACGCCATTTTGCTTGGGAGAGTTTTTCATGCCTCTTATTGATTTGTTATCTTTGTTTTTGATAGTCGGGTGATCCTATAAAAGATAGGAAAGAGTGTATCAGTCACGATTTTTTCTCAGGAGTTTAAACAACTGGGAGCGATACAACATTACCCTCCACTGGTTTGCAGATGATTGAATGGACCTGAAGTGCGAGTGGGACACGAAGTCCTATGTCTTTTGCTTCGTTAGGTCACCTGTTCTCTCATAATTTGCACGTGCAAGAGAAGCAAAAAAAAAAATTATTTTTTTTTTTTTTACCAAGCAGCTAACTGCCGCGTCGGGGATTCGAACCCCCGACTTCGAACCTTTTTGCTTCTTCCCGGATACCACTCGGCTAGAGGCACCGACGGTGTCCGTAGGGCGCTGCCTTTTTTATTTAACCGAACCGGCTCCAGGACGACACGTCCTTTTATACCAAGTTAGGTAAATCGATATGGGTCACTTGATTTGTCCAAATTAACCTTTAAGCTTGTTTCTTGAATCCTATGCTTCCTGTCAATAGGAGAAAATATGTCAAAAGTGAGTTCAGACACTGGGAGTATTGGAAACGATACCAAATTACTCTTCTCCAAAGTTTGTATTTGCTGACTCCTAGGGATATTTGAATGTCAATGACGGCCTTTTGTCTTGGACACAGTTCAATGTCTCTTTTGATTGGCCCTCTTCATTTTGTGGTCCTGTGTACACGATTAATGATTTGCAACGCCTTCCTTCTGTGGAATTCCGTCTTTGACCATATGACCATTGGTAGCATTGAGCAAAGTCATGTACTTCAAGCTTCTATGGAATCTTGGACAATCAAAACTCCAATTCTCTTATGGCAATTACTCTTGGGAGAGCTGGAAGTCCCGTTTTCTAATGAATTTACCGTAGCATTTGGTTGCAATTCAAAGGAAGAGAAAAATCCATTCCTTTTCGTTGGCTTGTCGAGGGAAGAAGATGCTGCATTTAGTTGCTCGGCACGTTGAGAAGAAGAGTTGGCTTGGAAGGAGTTGGGCGATGGAGTGCATAGAGCTCCTGGGGACGGCTTGATTTCAACCGTATGCCTGTACCTATTACGTCCTATCTTTCGTTTCCTATAAACAGAAGAGAGAGGACATCATTTCCACAATTATATTCAGAGAATAAAACTTACCTTCTTTGAAGTGGGATGATTTTTTATTTGCTCCACTGTCTTCTTGGAAGAGTGTCTTTGAATTCGGTGAGTTCACATGATGTGCCAGCTTCAAATGCCCCTTGTCACACTAAGTCAAGGGGGATGGGGATGATATTCTGAGACACAAAGTGAGTGAGTCAGAAAGACAAATATGATTAAATCTAACATCTTTTTTTTTTGAAAGATTTTGGTGATGAAGTATTTTCTGTTTTCAAAATATGTATTCGGGGGAGAAAAAGCATGAGGAAGCCCAGTCCTCAGTATTCTCCTTGGATGATATTTTTTCATGGCTGGATAGCATCACTGGGCTGGTTTGGGGTACCGCCTCATGCTCTCTCAAAATATTTTCAACTTTATTTAATAAGTGGATTTACATTTTGGAAAAGTGTTTTCAAAAGTCAGTTCTTCAAGCGGAACTGATGTTGAAAATAAAACAAGCCAAGCTTAAGAAAGATGTACAAGCTCCCACGTAGGGGAGTACGCAAGGAAATTAAAAAGGGCTCTACTCGAGCGGGCCTGCACCCATTTCCCATTACGGTCCTTCATTGATGGTGTCCATGAAAAGGTCTCCAAACATGGTGGTCATGTCTTCTGGCCCTTCTCTCTCTGTTGCTAAGGGTGGCACTTCATTGCCTGAATAATACCCGGCCTTCACCAGCCCTTGATGAATGTCAGCGGTATGTGCTTCGACATTTCTGCTCTGACTGTCTTCAGAACTGAATACCACATTTACTTTGTCGGTGTGATCAGGGAGTGAATTGCTCTGGAATGAGAAAGCTTTAGTGTCTAACAGGTTCTGGATTCGACTCTTGAGGGCGAAACACTCATCAGTGGAGTGCCCCACTTCTCCCATGTGATAGTCGCATTTTTTGGACTGGTCATAGTTGGAGAAGCTTTCAGCATTGGGTCGTCTTGGCTCAGTCGATAGGAGATTCTTGTTCCAGAGGATCGCCAAAACCTGGAAAGGAGATCCAGGAAGTGGAGTGAATTGTCTTCGATTGTTGTAGTGCTGGGGCGGTTGACGGCTGGTGGTCTGTTGCTATCTTGCACTTGTCTGAATTGTTGGAGAATGATTGTAGGTTGCATTGACATCTACCAGGGGTTCTTTATCTTTCTTCATGCTGAACCTGCCCGTGGATGCAGGTTCAGTGAACCAACCATCCCTCAACCCTATCTCGATTTGCTCCCCTACTGGAATGAGTTGATTAAATGATTCGGCGATCGTGGTTACCATTCGATTGCGGTACTCGTAAGGGAGGGTTTTGATAAACATCTTTCTCAGCTCGAAATCAGTTGGTTCAGGACTGATTTGGGCGGCCAGATTCCTCCATCGGATAGTATATTCTTTGAACGATTTGTGCTTTTTCTTTTCGGTACGCTCAAGATCCTCACGAGAAGGGGTAATGTCCATTATGAACTTATACTGCTTGAGGAATGCCTCACTCACTTCGCTCCATGTTTCAAGGAGATTCATGTTCTTTGTAATGTACCATCTCAGGGCAGGGCCTAGTAGACTTGATTGGAACAACTGGATCATTAATGGTGCATTATTAACGTATCGGGTCATTCGAACCAAGTACATTTGCAAATGAGCCCTAGGGCAAGTCGTGCCATCGTACTTCTCATACTCAGGCATTTTGAATTTTTCCGGCATTTTGACATTGGAATAAATGGAGAGGTCCGTCAAAGTAGGATCTTGGAGGCCTTGTAGTTGTTTCAGCTTCTCCTCAAGCTTTTCGAGGCGTTTGTCATGCTCAGTTTTAGACAAACTATCTGGCCTAGCTTTCTCGATCATGGTTGGGTGCGGATCATTCTCCAATTCGGGCATGTTATCGTCGGTATCTCCACCTTGATCACCCCTAGTAGATGATTGTGGCAACAATACCTCGATTGAGGCCGGGGCGGGAGTGAGTTTGCCCTGGATGGAGTCTATCTGCTTTGAAAGTTGTTGAAGCACATTGAAGACTTGCTTCATTTCACTTTCCATGACCGTAATACGGCTTGGTACATTTTCTTCGGCCATTCTTGCTCTTGCTTTTGAACGAGTCTGGATCGGCGAACGTTGACGCTCCGTGATTACCTAGTCATGAATGAACAAGCGTGTGTGAATACAAGGCGTAAATAGGGAGTCAGTCCATGATGACGACCTAACCCTACTCATTTCGTTTATTCATGAAAAGGTAGACGATTTCCTAAGCATGGATTGAAAAAGGGCACGTGACATGTTAACATGAGCTAAAAAGATATTCAATTTGAAAGGCGAAGAAAGCATGAGTTGCAACAAATTTTGAAAATAATTTCTATCCCCTTTTTTTTTAGGCAAATGAAAATTCTTGCGGAAAAGAATTTTGTAACATGCTTGAGAATAAAAACATCAACTGTAAGTAATTTTTTGCAAATTTTTTTAACTTTTTAAAAAAAAAACTTTATGACAATTATTTCCAAATTTAGATGACCGTGATATTAAATCCTACACTAATCATGGACTGCTCAATATATACAGGAAGGTAAGTAAATTGCAAAGTACACGAAATAAAAAATTACTTCCCACGAGAAAATCGATGTCAATCACATAGACATGCGCATGATATGTGCGGCTCGATTTCTAACTGAGAGGGTTTGTTGAAATTAAAAGGGTATCCGCCCGTCGCAGTCTCGCATTAGCAGCATACCCCCTTAACCTCGGCTAAGAAATTTGGGGAAAAGAAAGGCAACCTCTACATCGCAGTCTCGCGTTCGAGGTCATATCTTTCTTAACACCATCCTAGAAATCCTATGGCCGCCCAGGTCCGACGGCCGGGTTGTGTGTGCCACGTGTAGTGTTAAAACAGTAAAGCATGCATAGCAATTTATAATCAGAAGACATTTTATTTAAAAAGAAAATCTAAGACACTAACCTGCACAAAAGAAAAAAAAAAAAAAACCCAAGTCAGTAAAGCATTTAAACAAGACAAAAATGGCCTAAGTCCTCAAAGTCCCCAGCGGAGTCGCCAAGCTGTCGCGACCTCTTTTTTTTCGGCGCCCGCAGTCGGGTACGGGCGCCTAAGGAGGCTAATGGCTCGGCTGAAATTAGTTATGCCCGGACTCTCCCAAGTCCACCAATTCACGACTTTAATAGTCTGAGTTTTTAACCTGTAAATCAATTTTTAAAATGGAGTCGCCACTAATCGATTTGGGGTGGGTTGATTAGAAACCCAAGTGAAGTATCGGGAGAAATACTCACTCCTGCGCAACCAGAGAAATTAGGATCGGGGACTTGATTACACTAGTTAATCACTAATGCCCTTTCGGTACCTAATCTTGTTTAAACCCTGAGGTTTTTTGGATGTTCGAGGGATTTTCCATGCATTTTTGGGAGGAAAAACATTTTTTGAGTCATTTTCTAATTTTTTTGACATAAAAGGGATTTTTTTGGATTTTTTGGTATTTTTTGGAAAAATACAAGTCTTTTTCGGCTTTTTCTGAATTTTTTGGCCTTTTCATGAATTTTTGGCTTTTTTTGGATTTTTGGCATTTTTTTGGAAAATATGAAATATTTTTGATTTTTTGATTTTTTGATTTTTCGGAAAATAACATATTTTTTAATATTTTTTTAATATTTTTGGAAAATAAATTATTTTTTGATTTTTCTCGATTTTTTTGGAAAATAAAACATTTTTTAACATTTTTTTAAATATTTTTTTGAAAACAAAACATTTTTCGATTTTTTGATTTTTTTAAATAAAATATTTATTTTTATTTTATTTATTTAAAATATTATTTTATATTAAAATAATATAAAAACCGACCCGGGTCGGATCTGCGGGTTGGGTCCGACCCAGGTTGACGACCCAACGCGGCCCGACTCAGATTTTTTCCTCTTTTTCTTTTTTAAGTGTAAAAGCCCAAACCTATTTTTTTGGCCCACTTCACAACAATTCTAGCCCAACACAACTCAGCCCACGCGTGCAAGCCCGACCCGGGGAAACCCTACCCGGACGCCAACCCAGATCCGCTCGACTTCAACCCGTCTTCCCCCTTTGCCGACCCGGTTTGCCGGAGTTCGCGAGATCTGGCGATCCGTGGCACTGATGAGGGACGGAGGGGGTCAAACGAACAGCAGCCCGGCGTCCGAAGGCGGCAGCGTCGCAGCCGGCAACCGACCGCTCAACTGGATTGACGACGGGGCTCGTGGCGCGGCGGTAGGAGACCCGTCGAAAGCCCCGATTCACTGAGGCTGAGATCCGGTGATGGATGGGGTTCGCGAGAGGGGGGTGCGACAACGGTGACGGGGCGAGCGAGACCCGTCGTTACCTGTCACAGCGACGGCGTCGGCCTAGCCTCAGTTGCGGCGACAGTGAGGCAGCACGACGAGATCTGGCACCGTGGCGGTGTCGGGGCATAGGACCTCCTCCGATCTCCTCTCCTCTTCAGCCCCTCTTCGCGGATCCAAAACCCTCCCCTCTTCTTCGGCTTCAGTTGCTCACAGATCTGGGCTTGCGGGCGTTCGGACCTCCCTCGAAGTCTCTCGAGGGAAGCTTCCGGTGCTCGCAAGCTTTCAATCTCTGTTTCGGTTCCTCTCTCTCCAGGTTCGCTTGTCGTCGGCCTCCCCCGAAGTCTCTCGGGGGGAGGTCGTTCGAGTTCGCAACCGGATTTCTCTCGCGCGCTCGCTCTTTGAGTCTCCCTTGAAGTCTCTCAAGGGAAAGTCTCCGAGCTCGCCGTCCTTTGCCATCGTCGGGAGAAGCCTATTTATAGGCGAGGGGGCGGCCGGTCGATGGAGCTTCGACTGCCGATCTTCGCACGCCGAACCGCCTCCGCCGGCCGAACCAACATCCCATCCGAGCTCCTCCACAAGGCGTGCTCGGCATTGAAGGAAATCCATGATGGCGCCCGAGATCTGTCTCTTCTGGCCGACGTCGGCCTACCCTCCTCGGCCATTGGTTGTCTTCGAGCGCGTCGTCGTCGCTGCACGTGAACTACAGAGGCGGAGAAGGAAGGTGCGAGGAAGAAGAAGAAGGAAGAAGAAGGAGAAAAAAGGGGGGGCCAGGTCGTGCGAGCCCACGTGAAAAAAAAGGGGGTGGGCTGTTGCTTTTGCTTTTTCCTTTGTTTTTATTTATTTTTTGTTGTTTTTGTTATTTTTTTTGTTTGTTTTTGGTTTTTTTGTTTATTATTCCGAAAAATACAAAATAAATAAAATAAAAACTTAATTAATAAAATAAAATTAACCTAATTAAAATTGAGGTGTCAACACCTACATAATCTAATTCTCTGTTAATTGCAAGTAAATGCTCAGTGCAAAACTTAGCATGCGTTTTCCTTTGCTTTTTTGATTTTCAGTATTCAAGAAGAATGAAATGAACAAGTACGGCACATTGCAGGCGAGTCCGAACTCAAGGACATCAAGTACGACAGGTGAGTTTGGACTTTAACTGACTCATCTATGCCCATGCCAGGCCGTGTCTTTCTCTTGATGTATCTCCTGAATTGTGAATCTGTTCTTGATTTTCTTTGGGTGTATAATTTCTGCATGTTGTTACACTACGTGTATCACGTCCCGATCCTCAAGCACGTATCCATCTCTTACCTAATCGATTAATAGCAACATTCCAGAACGCATCGCTGACTCTTTTATTTATATATGCATGCGGAAGCATAAACTAATCTCCAGACAATAAAATAATAGAATAGAAAAGTAGGGCATAACCACACTTTTATACAGGGCAAACCACATAATATATATATAACAATACTATTCATTAAAGGCTGAACTATCACACATCAGTTCTCAGCCTAGGTTTGCAAACAGAATGGGATTTCAGTCTTCATCCGGGTCGTACTCTGGATTATCCTTTTTTTCGGATTCTTCTTCTTTTGCTTCAGGTTCGTCCTCGAGCTCTTCTTCCTCAAAATTCTCCTCATGCTTGTCCTTAGCTCCCTCCTCCTCAGGTTCCTCCTCCACGTACTCTTCTGGGTACACCTCTTATTGTTCAATCTCTCTTTCTGGAGTCTACTGCTCATCATAATGCAAAGCTTCCTGAGGAGCGTAAACTAAAAAAGGCAACTGGGAAGCATCCATCATACTCAAGTTCAGAGTATCTTCATCCGTTACAATGAAGATGAAGCAATTAGATTCAACTTCACACCTCGGGCACTAATTGTCATTATCCATTTCCAAGACACCATCTCGTCCTAGTTCTATTTTTCCTTCTAACCGAGAGGACATTTTCTTGCTCCCTTCTCTTTCACCGTCCTGACAAATTATGAGACCTATTTTCTTCTCCTTGATGTTCCTCCTCTATTATGATCTCAACCATTTCCTTCCAACAAAGTCGAGGCTAAAATCCTGAGATATTGCAAAGCTCAGAGAGTTTTTCATCTGCTAATGACAACAGTTATTACCAATGCAAGCAAACTTTTCTTCTTGTTTTGTCAATCACAGATCACATAGAGCATTGCCAAACCGCAAGTCCAAAAAGAACAAGAGAAAAAATCTCAGCAGGAGAACAAAAAGCACATGCGATGAATACGAAGCTGACATTACCTCCTTTTTATCTACAACCGCACAGTCCCAACCCTACTTTCAGCTCACTAACATTCCTCGGCAAGGAAAAGAAAAGAAAGATATCCAAAAGGCCATAACCAGAATTAGTGATCTTCACCTTAGGTTTTGAAGAGGGGGAGAGAGAGATCAGAAAAATCATCTTGCAGAGATGTGTCGCCAGCAAGTGTCATAGTGCGACAGTGATGACTCTTGCTGAAGATGGTTATAGATAATTTTTGTGCAATTTGTGCCTTTTGCTTCTGTCACAAGATTGTTTGAGTGTCTCTGTTGGGGAGAGTAATAATTGGGGTATGATGAAGACTACTCTGTACTAACAAGGAAAAGAAAGACGCTAAGTTCTTTGAGAATAAGTATTGAAAGCAACGCACACCTAAACAGAAAGCTGCCAAAGTGAGACATCTAATAATGGTAAAATCCCAATGATTCTTCGTCTCTGTTTCTGTCCATAAGTCTCTCATGGGGGAGCATTTTCTTCCAGCTAATAGTCTTAAGGTTTTACATATCCATCATAAAAGGTAGATTCCTGCTGATCCAATTGCTGCTCCCATTCATTTGGCTCAGAGTTATCCCATTCCTCCATATCTATGCGTAGTATGATGCAAGAGGAGGTTTTATGAGTTTTTCTTATGTGAAGATCAAGTGTAAAATCTATTCTTGATGATGGGTGATGCAATCATTTTCACTCACTGTCATCCACCGAAAAAACTGATCTCCTTCTTGTGTGAAAGATGCCCTGTCGGTTTGGCATTTGGTGCTACACAGGAGTCGATCCTCTACAGAGCCGACATATATCAGCTGATTTCTGTTAGCTCGAGTGTTTTCATCTATTGAGGCCCACTGCATTAAGATACAATAAACTTTTTTAGGAAGTCAGCTGATGTGGGGCTTACACATTCAATTCAGCAACTGAATGACATTTAATCTTTCTCCCCATAAACCAACTCTTAACTTATGTCGTACATCCTCTATATAGGTCTCAAGCATTCGCTGGTGGTCCATTGTGCATGCAAATCCATTGAAAGTGCAGTTTCCCAAAATTCAAAATGAGGTGGCAAAATCTTTGCACTTGTGAACTTTTCATTAATATCGTCTCCTTGAAGATCGAGTAGGACTGTATGGAAAGATGGAAACAAAACGTGCACTGTGGAGTAGAAGGGCCTACTTGAAAAGAAACAAGAAAAGCCTACGATAATTTGAAATAAAATGGAATGGAATCAACAAGAAAATAAGTCACAGAAATTGGAAACATTGGGTGGTTGGGAATTCCTTATCAGACGTTCGTTATTACATCATCATACGGTATGATGAGGTCCTCAATCATGGTCACACCCAACGGCAAGGAGTCAATTCATCATAAAACCATGATTTAGAAGAGGGGGACCACTGTTGGATACCCACCCATTAAATTCTCCCTCTCGTTCTTTCCGGATCCGCCAGAAGTATCAATTAAGCAAATTGAGGACGACTTTCATGCAAAGGCTACATCATGGATCACGGAAGACTCTAGCAAATTGCAAACCCCATATTCATTGATTCTGCTCAGTCTTGAGAGCTTATGCAGCAAATGTAGAAAGCGAGATCACATGCTCACAGAGCCCAATCTGGAAGTTAGGAAAAATAGGGGGAAAAGAAATTTCTGATACGATTTTGCTACGCCATCTCATTGAAATACCATCAATCAAGAGCAAGCACAACCCCACAGCTGGTGGCTGTTTTGACTTACTGACTAAAAACTGAATTGGACACGAGCAGCCCTTGTTGGCCTTCCCATGTCAATGATTTGCAACTCTTTCACCAACGAAGACAATTGATATCACCAGGTGTGCACAGATTTGATTCTACTATAACAGCATATTAAAAACCTAATTGTATCTAGGTCTATTCATGGTATTAGATTGATTACAAGAAACTACACATTCTCCATGTCACAACATTGATTTAAGTTTCTGCTTTGAGCTGGTTAGACAAGGAAAATATCCTACCGAACAAATACATAATGTTGCTCAACAATATGATGGAGATGAGTACTAACATGATTGCTGAGATAAAATCCATCACAATGACCAAGTAAAGTTATAGACTTAAAAAATAAATATCAAATTCCTCAAAATGGGCAAAAGGGATGAGATGCCATTAGTGCAAAATAAGTAATCTTCGAAGTGTGTAAATACCAGTGCAAATCACCATGCACTGTGGCAGGTCCTACAAAATCTGCTCCAACTCTCTTGTGTAACTCAATGTCTAATTGATAAGCTGCCAGGAAGGAATTTTCTTCAAAGACACAGATTTCTTCACTTTTGAAAATATACGAAGCTGCTATTGATTTGCCAATGGAGATGCTCCTGCATTTGAACATATAACTTATGTAATTGTTCAGGCTCCACAATACAACTTTTATGTGGATAAATTCTTCACACACTTTGAAGCACTTTTTCAAGCACGAGGTTTCTATACTGAGCACACCTTGCAAAGTGTGAACTCAGCATACTTACAGCAAGGGCTAAATGACACATAGATGTGGTAAGTATAAGTTTAACATCAGTCCGTGATTCTAGAAGAAAAAGAACAATCATAATAGTTGAAGAGGACATAGATTGGCAACTCGATAGGAGAGATTTTATGAGATCCTTCAAAGATCTGAACTGATACTAGAGCGGATATTGTTTTTTTGACTTAATTAGTCAAACGAGAACAGAATTCCAGGTAGAGAAAGCCAAAATCCTCTCATAATATTCACCTCCCTCATATATACCGCGAGTTCTTGGTCATAGGAGTAGAGCAACATTTGCTGTGCGTCACTAATTGGCATATGGTCATATGCTTTCTTGCTACATCCAGCAATTTCATCGCCATTGTTCAAAGACAAAGACTGACGCGAGCACACATGAAAGAATCTTTAAATTATATCTTGCAGCCTTTACATGTAGGAAACAGGGATACTAGTAGAAACAAAAATGTAGGAGACTGGGACGTGCGAAATGCAATGTTGTATTTCTCGTTGTTTTCTTTATCTAGGCACAAATAAATCAAAGCCAAAAGCAGCACGCCCATTTCAGATTAATGCACCCCAGTTTCTACTCCACTTCCGCATTTCATCAAATATCTGACAAGCACTCCGGAAATGATCGGATCTCCTCTCCAGTCCAATGCGGTAGCTTCCTGATGGCGTCTTCCAACATGACAAGCGATGACTCTTATTTCTGCAATGCCTCCCATCAGCCGTCTTTTTAGAGAAGCATCGAATTCGCTCCTCCACCTCCACCTCCACCTCATGGCGCTCGCGAGAACTTCGCAGTCTTCCATTAGCAAAGTTGCTGGGTTCTCTCGACAGCGAGCGAAACAATGGATTCCAACCCCCCCCCCAATTGATTTGGAAGTACTTAGGGATGAGAGGGAAAACGAAACGAATGACAATTTATGATGGAAAGAAGACATGGAAAATTTATTAAGGAATGCCATAATACTCTAATTTCACTTATAATATATGAGATTAGACATCTGATCTCATATCAAGGCCACGCTATTTTTGCTTTGAACCATTCAGCACTTGCCAGCTGTCTGGACAGGGTCCACGTCATCCCAGTTCAAACCCAACGCGCGGGCAGAGGGTTGAGCGGTCTCTGCTCTTTACCAGCTCTCTCTTCCTCGTCCTCCGACGCTCTCCTCTGGACTGCATTCTCTTGAAGCACCCCTGCGGCCTCTCTCTTCCCGACGGCCGATTTCACTGGGCTCTCTTCGTCCCTCTCGACTCGCGACCGAGAAGCAATCGCCCCGTCCTCTCGTCTAATCTTCCGTTGACGACTTGCTTTCCACTCTGCTCAAAACCGTCCCTCGAGAAGACCCTAAATCTGCAACCGCAAGTCCCTCTTTTTAGGTTCGATTTTATTTACCGGGTTTTTACGTTTGCATCTTCGTTTTGGTGGAGAAAGCACTTGGAAGCTCGCTTGTTCTTGCAGAATCGAGAAGCGACTGCTCTACCCTCCATGCTCAGCTTGGCTCAAAGTCGTTTAAGTGTGCCCGTGAGCCTTCCTTTAGAGGGTACGGATTTATAATTTTTTTTCCGAGCTAGTGTAAGATTAGAGAAATATCGAATGATTCTATTCGTTTATTGTTGATATCCTGCCATCCGTTCATACAGTGAAAGCAGAGCACGATCTCCATTTCCTCCATTTATGCTTTAAGACCGTGTATGTCATATTTGCAGCACCCAAAGCAGAAAATGCTTTTTGCTGAAAATAATTTTTGAATTATGAGGACTGATTGCTTTAATTTGGCTTGAATTCTGTAGGTCGAAGAGCTCAAACACAACCCGCTAGCTGAGGTAATCATTATTTGAGGGATGTATGCTATGTCATAATATTTTTGAGAGTTTTTTTTTGTCTATGCTACGAAACTACGGCTAACTTGTTTAGATATAATTGATGGGATTTAGATATAAGTTGGATTTTTTATGTTCATTTATTTTTCGTGGTTGCAATGGCAAATTGATGGGTGTGGCTGGCGAGGATGTTATCGTTTTCTTGTTCTGCCACAATGTGTGTAGGGGTTATGTTAGAACTTGATTTCCTCTCTTTAGATATGTCGGTACTTTACCGACTCTAGGGAGCCGTTACGGATCAGTGGTATAGTCAAGATGATTGATCATTCAAATCCCGATAGCCTAAAGCCTTAGGTGCATGTTCTTCTGGAATGTTCATTTTCGTTCCATGTAGCTTCATGTGCATTTTTGTTGTGATTGGTGTTGGTACTGGTAAGCGATTTTGAGAGTTGTCTTCGGGTTCTTGTGGGTTTGGATTTAGCTAAGGGTACAATTTGCGTACATCCATAAGGTCGTTAAATGAGCTCCGGGAGTTGTTAACTGATCAAGCAGACAACTGCAAATTGATTCAAAGTTTTAATTTACCATGTCGATGTCACATATTGTGATACCACAATGCTCATACTATTGCCTATAAAGACACAATATAGAGATGGGTAATACCATATGCAAACTAGGCTTAATCAAGAAATGAGCGACAGTGGAATAAATGTCAGTGTTGGGCCAAGCAGTCACTGCATCACAGTTCTTATTTATGTGACCTTAGATATAATTGATGGGATTTTAAGGTTTTTGTTTTCTCCTTAGATATAAATGATGGGATTTAGATATAAGTTGCGTTGCTTCGCCACTTGAGTTTTCTAAGCCCCTGTTTACCTATTCAATCATATCTCTTTTCAAAGCTTCAATTTGGCGAGAAGCGTTGGAAAAACCCCTTTTGCTCCAAGCTTGTAGTTTCCCAGTTATTACTCTAAGTTTGTGCGCCAAGCCCTCACTCTTCCACAGTAGATCATGCCACACCTTTTCAACCAACTCCATGTACCCCTCGTTTGCTAACCAAAAAGCTTCAAATTTAAAGGCTTTGCTTCTTTTTCCTTATTACGGGTTCCAAGGACATAAGAATTGGGCTGTGGTTGGAGCCTATGGCTTGCAATGCAAAGGCTTCGGCATTTGGAAACAAGACTCTCCATTCTGTAGTGCAAAGTGCTCTATCAAGCCATTTCTTCATTAGAGCCTCCCCTTCCCTATTTTTAGTCCAAGTAAACGCACGTCCTTTACTTTCAATATCCATCAAGGAGCATGCGTTTAAGACTTCTCGCGTTAACCTAAGTGGTTTGCCCCTCTTTTCCCGACTTTCTCCCAATGGTATAATATCTCGTTAAAATCCCTCATACAAACCTAAGGGAGGGAATTTGATGAATGAATGTTTCTCATTTTCTCCCATAGCATCCTCCTCTCTCGAAAATTCGTTGAAGCATGTATAAAGGCAAGCCTCATAATTGTGCCACTACTTTGGCAAGTGCAAACAAGATCAATGAAATCCCGACTCGTGGACACTACCTTTATTAGTGACTCCCCATTCCAGAAAATCGCTAACCCTCCAGCAATACGTACTGGATTAACTCCAATTAAATGTGAAAAATTGAGATGATGTCTTATACGATTCACTACTTCCTCCTTATTCTTCGTTTCCATTAGAAATATCACATTGGTCTTTCCCGAGCCACAAGGACCCGAATTGCGTGGAATGTCGGAAGTGTGCCCAAACCTTAGATAATCCCAACTCACAATATTCATACTTCTCCCGGTGGCTTATTAGGGCTAGCCAGCAAAACCCATTCCTTCATTCCACTCTCAATCATAATACGAGTCTCAAGTAACTTGGATTCATTGAGAACAAATGGTTCAACCCCTTGGGAGTCATAAAGCTTGTATTTTCTCATTTTCTTCAATGCTGAAGTTTTTTTATCCTTCCGGCTTTTCTTGGAGGATTCGATCAGCTCCTCATTCATCATCTCGGTTCATGGGGAATCAATAAGCAGTAGCTGCGATTCTTGATTTCTTTTACCCCTAGAAGCCTTGATCACATCAGCTTTTTCTTGGGAAAAGTGCCAAAAAAGTCCTAAACCTTTTGTCATTGTGCCGATTTGGTCCTAAACCTTTTTTTGGTGCCGATTTGGTCCTAAACATTTTTAAGTTGTGCCAATTCAGTCCTTTCCGGCCAATTTGGCCGGATTTTTACTGACCGTCGCCGGCCGGGCGACGTGGACAACTTTATACTAATATTTTAATATTTTTGAATTTTTTTTTATTTTGTTTATTTTTTTATTCTGTTCTTCTTCCTCCCGGCCGGTCGCCGGACCTCGGCGACCGGCCGCGACGGCCGGCGGCGAGGTCGAGGTCGACCTCGCCGGCCACCTCGCCGTGGGCCGCGGGGCGACCTCGCGCGGGGCGGCGAGGCTCGCCCTTGCCGGATCTGGCGAGGGTCGAGCCTCGCCCATGGCCGGCGAGGCTTGACCTCGCCAGATCCGATGAGGGCGAGCCTCGCCCACCCGGCGCGAGGCCACCCTCGAGGCTTGGGCGGCGAGGCTCGCCCTCGTCGGATCCGGCGAGGTTGAGCCTCGCCCATGGCCGCGCGAGGGCGAGCCCCGCCAGCTTGCCGGATCCGGCGAGTGAGGGGTTCGAGCGGGGAGAGAGTCGGAGGGGGTAGACCGCCGGCCACCGCACTCGAGCCGCGGCCATCGGCCTACGGCCGCGCCCTCGGTTTCAAGCGCCGAAGCTCCGTGGGCCTCGGTCTTTTTTTGTGCCTTGCGTTGGTCGGACCAGGCCGGAGCTCGCGGTCTTCAAGGATTCGGTTCGAGATCTGAGGGCGTTCGATCTGGGCGGGACCTGAGAGAGAGAGAGAGAGAGAGAGAGAGAGAGAGAGAGAGAGAGAGAGAGAGAGAGAGAGTCCTCTCCAGCCAAGCCGAGGAAACCCTAGCCACGTGAGACCACCGCTGCAATGCTGCCGTCCACCGCTGCTCGCCGACCCGCCGCCATATCCGGCGCGGCTCGCCCTCGCCACCCAGGCCTCGAGGGCGGCCTCGCGCAGGGCGGGCGAGGCTCGCCCTCGCCGAATCTGGCGAGGTCGAGCCTCGCCGGCCATGGGCGAGGCTCGACCCTCGCCCGGATCCGGCGAGGGGGAGCCTCGCCGCCCCCGCGCGAGGTCGCCCCGCGGCCACGGCGAGGTGGCCGGCGAGGTCGACCTCGACCTCGCCGGCCATCGCCGGGCCGGTCGCCGAGGTTCGGCGACCGGGCCGGAGGAAGAAGAGCAAAATTAAAAAAATAAACAAAATAAAAATAAAAATAAAAAAATTCAAAATATATTAAAATATTAGTAAAAAGTTGTCCACGTCGCCGGCCGGCGACCAAATCAGCAAAAATCCGCCAAATTGGCCGGAAAGGACTGAATTGGCACAACTTAAAAAGGTTTAGGACCAAATCGGCACCAAAAAAAGGTTTAGGACCAAATCGGCACAATGACAAAAGGTTTAGGACCATTTTGGCACTTTTCCCGCTTTTTCTTTCCCAGTTTAATTCAGTTTTTCAACTTACCGAATGTCCATGGGTTTGGTTCTTGTACCATTTCGACCTCAGCTGGTTGTGTACTCTTTGGAATATTTGTTTGTAGTGGAGTTTCTGGTATAATCTCATCCTTCTCTATATCTGGGAAATCAGTCTCATAGAATAGCTTCCAGAATGGGCTTGTCTTGTGCGCTTAAGCTTTCAGCCCATAGCCAAAATTTCCAGCAATTTTTTCCTCCAAGCCTGATTTTTCGTACGGAACTTCCTTGCAACTAATTGTGCAGTGACCAATTTTCCTGTATGAGTAGCAAAAAGTGAGTCATTCATACTTGAAATTAACCCGCAATTGGTCATCCTCAAGTTTACAAGATCAACAAGGACTCTACCTCTTCCTACCTTACACGGGCTTCCCCCTTTTCCTCTTAATGTCAATTCCAGCACCGTCCCCAACTTAGAAGTCAATTCTAACATCACATTCTCAGTAATCCTAACCAACGGGACGCCATGAACTTTTACCCAAAAGGCACAATGGGTAAAGTCATGGCAATAAATAGGAAATTTAGGATAGAGTTATTGAAGGATTAAAAGATTACCCAAGAAAGACCATGAGCTAACTTCAAGGACCTTTTTCTTTTTTGCATCCGAGCTGAAAGTGATAGAGAAAAAATATTGTTCCATTTGGTCACAAACTACATTCTCCGTTTTCCGTACTTTCTTCATTGTTTATAAGGAGGCCTGGAAGTTTATAATTGGTTTAGAAAAGAGTTTATCCGATAAGGTAATGTTGCATTCCTTCATTTTCTCTTCAAATTTTTTCGAACATCTTGGTTATAACATTCGTCAACCACACTTTACCAAAAAAAAAAGCATTCGTCAACCACAGATTCCCCAATCTTCTACACAATGCTGCCATTCTTTGCTCTCCATCTCTCTCACCCTCCATGCTAACCTCTTACAAACAGGCTCGAGAAGGAAGATGATGCTCAATGAGGAAAACACTCCAAGAGTCTTCGAAGAAGGATGGGAGTTTATGGATGAAGGGAGTTCTAAGTAATGAAGGCTAAATTTTGGTAAAGGCGAAGGAAGATGAGGCTCAATGAGGAAAACCAATCCAAGACTCTTCGAAGAAGGATGGGAGTTTATGGATGAAGGGAGTTCTAAGTAATGAAGGCTAAATTTTGGTAAAGGCAAGGGAGCTATGATTTGGGAATGAATGTGAACTTGGGATAAAGTTTTACAAGAGAAAAAAACATGATCTGGTCTGCTACAGGGGCTACTGAGGGACGAGATCTGTATTAGGAGTCTGGCTATTTTGCTTGGGATACGATAAGAAACGAAAAGTACAGTAGGGCAAAAAATAGTTGAGGGGGTTCAGTTTGGGGGACATGGTTATGTGAATAGGTGAGTGCAGAGATGGTGTAGTGTTGTCTTGCACGCCATGGCGAGAAAGGGAAGAAGAGGTTTGAGTTTTTAGAATTTAGCTATCTCCATGGATAGGGTGAGCTCTTCAAGGAAGAGAGAAAACTTTTACAAAGAAGAGAGAATTGGCAGCGACATGATTAAGGCATGATGAATCATGCATACCTTGTCTAGGGTTCACCCAATTCATCACTGCCCTGTTATCATATTTTCATATTCATTCATTTACTCCACAAGTCGCACAGAGTCCATAATTTATGAGTTTTCCATCTTCAAGCGCATAGATGTGGGAATCGCAAACAAGCTCTACGTTTATCCACTATTTTTCAAGCATCATCATTTTTTTCTTGATTGTCAAAGGGAAAAAAAGGGGAAATTGAATTTTTGATTTGGACACGGATGATAATCATTCTATTTTTGAACACAATTTCTCGCAAGAAATAGATTTTTTTATTTCTTTTCTAGGATGAGTTTTTGACTAAAAATATGTATGGTCACAAAATTTCACCTTCTTGGCGTTGGCGAGTTGCGACGAGAGGTAGTCGGCGAAGGATGGCCAACAACAGAGGACAATAGGGGGGTGGCAGTGGCCAGTGAAGGGCAGGCGGCTGGCTAGTGGCAAAGGCGAGCAATGTAAAGGCTTTGCATGAGAACATTTTTATTCCTCTGGATTTCTGTTCTTTTGTTTCTCGGAACAAAAAAAGAATAGAAATCTGTTTGGTAATGCTAAGTTGCTTTTCTATTTCCCGGAATAGAAATTTAGCCCGGGAATAGATTTGGAGCATAAATGAGAAGTCAAAAAAAGTTGTTTCTTGTTCCTGAGAATAATTTTTAGAAATAAGCCAATTTTCTTTTTTATTTTTCTTTTGTTCCTCTCTCTTGTTGCGACCACCTTCTACCATTGGATCGCCGTCCTGCCGTCGCCGCATGACTGTTGCCATTGGCCGACCGCCGCCGCCCACCACCCCTCCGCCACTCGCCGTCGGCCGGCTAGCCGCCACCATTGCATGACCGCCGGCCGCCGCTCGTCACCGCCGACCGTCGCCGGCCAGCCCATCGGCCTCCACCTCCTGCGGCTGCCTATCCGCCTCCGGCGGCTGGCGATTGGCCGTCGGCGGTCGGCGGCAATCGATGCAGCCGATGGGCTGGCCGGCAGCGGATGGGCAGTCGCGGGAGGTGGAGGTTGATGGGTTGGCCGGCGGTGATCGGCGGTGACGGGTGGCGGTCGGTGGTCGTGCAATGGCGGTGGTGGACAAGGCGGTGGGCGCGATCTCGTGAGCAAGAATAAAAAACTAATAAATATAAAAAAGAAACTATGTAGTTACTCGAATGCATTCCTATTCTTTTTTTATTTTTGGAGTAGAAATTTTGTGTAGTTACCAACGAGTTTTTTTACTCAAAAATTGTTCCCCGGAATAGAAATGGAAAATAACTATTTCTGAAAAAAAAAAAAAAAAAAAAAAAAAAAAAAAAAAAAAAAAACTCTTCCCCAGCCAAGAAGCATTGTCATGCCCGCCCAAAGAGTCTTTATTTCTCATTTATATTCTTGAAATGAGAGAGTAGAAAATTTTTTACTTCTCGTTACCAAAAAAAAAAAAAATACTTCTTATTTTTGTTTTAAATCTATTTTTGGACTATATGTTCAAGAAATAGAAAAATAAAATTGCATTACTATACAGATTTATGTTCTAAATTTGTTCTTAGAATAGAAAAAAAAGACTTGACTAGAAATAAAATGGTTATCATGTGTACCCTTACTTTTCTACTCTTTGTTTAATTAGGTCCATGTATTTTTAATTTGTTTACTAAAATTCTTCTACTTTAACATATTTTAGACCAAATCCGCCACCACACAGCGTCATAGTGAGACGTTGTTGATTATTCAATTGTTAGATACGTTTAAGTGAGTGATGGTAAGCTTAATGAGAAGGATAGAAGTGTATATTCCTAGACCATACACATGGTAAACTATGTTATCAATTGTAGTGTCTGGAATTAAATTCGCCTATTATTAGTAGAAAAGTTATATTTGATGAATCTTCACTACTTTTGAGTAAGGGTAATTGTGGTATTGTAAGACAAATCTAGACAACCTCAAGGTGGAGTTGCAACTAAAAATTCACGTGGTATAGAGTACTTATGTAGTAATCGACACAGATGGTACTTATAATGAGGTCAAGTCTATTGATCCAACATATGTTGTAATTGCTGAATTTTACAAAGTGTATTTTCGATCTTCTAACAAAAATATGGGTGTAACGGCGAACCCTAGTGGAGTAAATGAAGGTGCAAGTGGAGTTAGTGTTCTGATGAGATCCATAGTTATGATGATGGTCACATGCGGTGGATTTGGAATATGTTTGTGGTGGTTGAGCCCATGAGGAGTTGTGAAAGAGTAGCAGCAAAATTCAAAATCCAACGAAACAATTATGACTTGATGTAAACATTGAGCCAAGATGGACATTGTTAGAAAATATGTCTCGAATTTGAGACTAAAAAAATTGATTATGTTTGAATTCTTTTACAAAAGTGAGAGATTATTTTGTGAGTGTTTGTATTGTCCAAATATTGGGTGAGTCATTGCGTGTAATTGAGAGGTGATAAATATTTTGAGTATTTGAGTAACTCAAATATGGTTGTGATCTTTATTGTGTTGCTTAATTTATAGTGAAATACTTTGCTATTTTCCTCGAGAATGAAAGTTGCAACAATCGAATAACGTAAATCTGATATCCGATTTATTTTCTTGCTCAATCACTTATTTCCGCAACACTCGTAATTTGTGTTTCTTTATCTAACATTGTAATATCTCATCGGTCTAGGTCTCTTATTTCACTTTGGAATTGGCAACTCCCAGATATTTCACGCTACTTGTCCTATTCTATTTACAGTAGTAATTAATTCTTTCAGCTCCATTTTGTCCCGTCGGTGGCCAGGTTGTGACTCTAAGCATCTAGAAATTCCATTAAAACTTCGTGAGTTTTGATGTTTGTTGAAACCGTTTGGTGCAAACTACCACACCATACCAGCTGAAGCAAATTTGCAGCAGATAGCAACTGCTTGTAGGGAATTTTCCAACTAGATGCGTCAGGACCTACTTGAATTCTCTAATAAATTCCAGTCCACAATCTAGTTCTTTATTTACCTAGTGGAGATTCTCAAATTGCACTGAGCTTTTGTATGACCAGCAGATACATCTGCTGCAATTACCTTCCGCAGCCTTCTCGCGAGCAAGCTGACCGTAAATGCTGCGGTGAAAATCTGTGAACGCCGCGTGTCTTAGTTTCGATCTTGGATTTTGAACCATGGTCATTGCCCAAAGTGCCAAATCCTTCCAGCCCTAAATTGCCTGATTAATGACCTAGCTCAAGTTAAAGATGATCCAGCTTGACCTTTTAACTAGTTGACTGTGAACGATAATATCTTATGGCAATCATGACATTGAAATTTTAGAAAAGAGAAAACATGAAGTGCCCGTTATTCATTATCAAACCGCGATCCTAGTAAACATCGCATTAAGCTACATTACTAGAGAGTTCTCTCTAGTATGAAGGCTTATGCTTTTCCCTTGCTCTTCGTCTTCTTTTAATCCACTGCATGAGAAAAAGATAAAGATTATTTTCTTACAAAAGAAATGCTACGACATTTATACATTTTGATTTCTCAAAAAATGCTAATTACTCGATAATTTGTTCTTTACCTCAAGGCAAACTTTCGTAATACTCTTTTAATTCCTGTAACTCCTGCGGTCAAAAGGTTTGAATTAATTAGTGTGTGGAACGATTGAGCAGTATTCATGTCCCATAAACATAATGTGATTAACTAGATGTAATCCATGAATTATTTGACAAATTTATGATAAAAGGTGATGGATGATGTACTCAAGGGTAGAACCAACTTAATTAACATGTATTATTATATGATAATTATTATGATATAAACTTAAGAATTTGCAAACTACTTGGTAAACGAAATTTCTATACAATTTATAAAATTCGTGGAGTAAAACAAATATATATATAGAGGTAGTGTTATGTTAAATCTATATATATACAGATTTTTTGTCCATTGCCAACTATGCCAATGGACTAAAAAGAGTAGAAAATCACTTCCTAATTAAAAACTTCGTTGAAGATACTTACTATACGACTTCATATCATAGTGGAATAATAATTAGTCCTTTTTAAGTAAACTGCATAGGTAATTTATCAATTGGCGCACATAAAATTCTTCACGTGACATCAAAATTTTCTATGGGTCTGTTTTTTGCTCATAATCTAGGGAAACATATATGGAGACCAGTTACGTAAAGGCTTATAAAACACTCGTGAGCCCCATGAACCGGCTAAACCTAGACCTTTGACCTGTGTAGTGGCTCTAACCCAAAGTAATTTTTTATAGGCCGTATTTGGAAAGTAGTTCAAGTTGGCTCATTTTACATAAACATGCTTCGAAGAAAATTTTGAAAACCCGTCTTAATATACTAATTAAGAGTAATATTAGGTAAATATATGTGATTTATATACCAAATGTTATAGAAAGTAATATCATACACTGTAATCGTATTTTAACTAAGCGAGTGCTATCCCAACACGCAACAATATTCGCTATAACGTCACTTTTAACATCAAGTTGGCATTATCAGTTGGTATACCGAACCCTGCACATTAATTCTTCTAATAAGAAGTGCAGCAATACTTACCTTGGAAAGAAAACTCGTCATGGCATTTTGCTCATCGCCAGTTTCTACGGCACCATCATATATGCAAACTCCTACTGGTCTCGTCTTCAATTTGAAACATTTGCTGATCACTGATCGAGAAAGATGAGGCATGGCTCCTTTAGCAACCCTCCAAACCTCCAAATTTTGCAGATTATCAAGAGCTAAATGCTTGAGTTGAGGAAACCCTCCTTCAGAGCAAATCATTTCCCTTCCCATAAAAGCATTATCTTCTAGTAGGAGAACAACCAAGTGATGCAATTTCTCCAATATTGGCATAGGATCTTCTTCGAGCTGGGACTTCATTAAGATCAACTTCCTCAGCTGCTGGGGTATATTTTTATGTTCTGGTAACTTTTCTATTTTTCCTTTCATGGACAGTTTACAGGTATATGGATAGCTTGACATTTTACTCAATTTATCTTCAGTGAATAAACCATAGCTTGTAAATCTAAAAGATGAGGATCGAAGATGTTTCAAAGTGAATTTTGCAAGTTGTGGAAGTATTATCTCAAACTCGTCCCAATGATTCTGGTTGCGGATAGTTAGTTTTTGCAGATTTATCTGTTCGCCTACATCGAAGACATCACAGTTTTTTGGATGGAAGTTTCTCAATGTCCGTAGATTTTTTAAAGAGTCTAATCGCAACTTCTTCAAGTCATCCACAGCAAAATGGATGGGAAGATGGAGATGCCTCAAGCTTCTCATCTTCCACAACACATTTGGCATGATTACCTCAACTAAATCTATTAGCTCTAGATCCAAGAATTCCATGAGTACTAGGTTCCCCATAGATTTCGGCAAGCCCTTGAATAAACTTCTTGCTAAACTTAAGTATCTTAGAAAGACTAGGTCTCCCACTGATTCAGGCAAATTTCCTCTCTTACTATGAATACCCTCTAGTTTCAAAACTCTGAGAAACTTACAGTTACTGAAAATAGATTGAAATTGCTTCGGCATCCCTCCGACAGATCTTAAGAACATGAGAGTTCGAAGGTGGAGCATAGTCCTTCCTATTGGTTTCATGGTTAGGATCATGTTTTCTTTAGCACTCAAGCACATATTGAGAGAAAGCCTTCGCATTTTGCTAGTTGATTCGACTTTACTTGCCATCAAAGAAGAAAGATCCTCCATCTCCTTGTGCTGCTGAATGTTAATAATGCTTAAAAAACTCTCTTGCGTAGCCCTGGAGACACATAAGTCCCTCATCGGATTGTAAAGGTGACAAGTTTTTATCTTTCCACTCAAGTTGAATCGTACTTGAACCATTCCCCTATTAACCAACTCCGCTAAATATTGCTTTGCTACATCTTCCACTGCAATTTCTCTCTCTTCTTCATATGCATTCCGTGACACAAAGCCTTCGGCAATCCACATGTGAAGGACTTTCGTCACAGGGATTTCTACATCCTCCGGAAAGCTACCCAAATAGAGAAAGCATGGCTTTAGATGCCATGATAGATCGTCATAGCTTAAGGCCAACACATTTAATACATCAGTCTTATCACTAAAATACAAATTGATATTTTCGTAAACCGTCTCCCACCTGTTGACTGCCAGGATCCCAGCAAGCACACTGACAGCCAAGGGTAATCCTCCACACTTCTTAAGGAGCTTATCTCCTAACCTTTTCATGTTTTCATCGATCACTGCACAATGTCAAGCAACAAGTTGCAACTCAGCAATTATAGGAAGATGCAACTATAAGGAAGATGACTTCGGGCACGAATATCTGCTTTTAGATATATAAGTGGCTCAAGCAAATGTATTGCAACAATAACCTTACTGGATGAAGAAAAGGAAAGCAATATTGATAACTCAAGTGTACTAAACTTTTTGTGACTTTGAGTGTGCTAGTAATCTCCAATTCAGTGGAAATTAAGGGAAATCTTTATGTTGCCACTCTCTTTTGTCGCATAACGGTTTGCGATTAAATTGACAATCCTAACTCATATTATTGGACCAACTATTCACCAAGTCTAAAAAGGTTTACCTGGGATGAAGCCTACGGAAGAAGGAACATAGCTAGGCTCTCCGTTGTTTCAGGAATTCCCATTAAAATAGCTTAAATTGTTTGCTCTATAAAAGCCTCTTCGATAGTTATTTTCATAAGAGGAAAGGAGGAGCACGGTTTTGGATGTCTCTTTAGAGGTAAAATCGCTAGCTATTAAGAAATTAAAGGAGAATCTCATTCACCAAATATCAAAATTTTGATGCCTAATACTCCATATATTCATTATTTGAATTCCATAGTAACTATCGCTTTATAAATTGTTACTTTAAAAAAAAGGCCAGACTAAGTAATGAAGTTCCTTGTACTTGTCTCTCGTTCTCTGACTATAATAACCTCTTGTAGCAATGTAATCTCTTGAAGCTACTATATGTTAGGATAATAACCTTAAAAAAACCTTACCTTCCGTATCAAGGAATGCCCTCTTCCTTAGTAGATCCCAGCTCTCCTGATTTGATAAGCATCGAGGTTCATGGAAAAAACCTTCAGGATCGATATACTCCGCTACTTCTTTATTGCGGGTTGTTATCAATAGCTTGCTTCTTGTGTCCTTAAATGGGAATGCAGCTTGAAGATTGTCCCATGCCTGTTTGGTCCAAATATTGTCAAGACACACTATACATCTCTTCTGTTTTTGGGTCATGTATAGAGTTTCTGATAATTTGTCATCTCTCATCTTCGCAACCCCTTCTCTTTGATCAGGCATCAACTGAACAAGAATTTCTTCCAAGATATCTCTCACATGGTATTCTTGAGATAAGCAGGCCCAAGCGAATCCATTGAAATGGTTCTTCACTTTGTCATGAGCTAGGACTTTCTTAGCGAGCGTGGTCTTACCCAAACCACCCATTCCACAAATGGAAATAACTCTGTGCTCTTCTCCATCCTTCAACAGCTCGTTCACCAACACCTTGATACTATCTTCCCTTCCGACTAAATCCTCCTCCTCGAAATGGGCATAAGTCAGTTTCCGCGTCGAAGCTCTCGCGTCTTTGTGCTCGCTCTCATTCAGAGGTTGTATGCCATAACCCAGCATACTCGTTCTAAGATTGGAGATGCTGGATCTTAAGCCATCGATCTCTGTCCCCACCACATGAACCTGCAAGCACGCGCACTTTGCCACGAAGCCACGGTACGCTTTGACGATGTTATGTTCCTTCTTCGGCACGACTCTGAGGATGTATTGCTCGATGACGTCCTCAGCATCATAGGCAATGTCTCGGAGTTGTGCGACGCATTCTCGAACAGCTTGGTGGTGCTCTTGTTTCGCGTCTGCATCCCTCAACAAGCACTGGATCAGCTTCAGCTCCCTGTACAGGTCCTTGACCTTGCCCTCCACGCCCCACAAGAATTTGGCCTCGTGGATGAGCAGATTTCCTATTGTCTGCAGAACGGACGAAACAACAAACTCGGCCATATGTATTGCAGCACTACTTGACAATCATCAGTGGAGCTCTGTGATAGAGAATGACTTTGAGTGTTCACTTCCGATGCATTAACAAGCTGAGAACATATATATAGGCCCGCGGGTTGCCAAGAAGAGAGGAAAGGAATGAGTACTTAGAAAGCTCCATATCGCATTGATTATACATATTCTACATCCACCGGGGCAAGAAAAGCATCCCAACGGAATGTAATTAAACTTCTCAAAAGGGTAAAGAACTTGCTCGGCTGACAGCAATCGCGAATGCGATGCTGTCTTATCTTTGAATGTCATGGTGACAAAAGCGAATCAATCAAGGTTGGGATGAAAACATGTGAGTGGGGAGCAGGGTCCCGCAACTTGTGCATACAGGGTGTCGAACCGAAGTGAAGTTTCGTGCATTTTCGGCTCGGTTCGTACAATGAAAAAATAACCATTCTTTTTGGAGGTTTGGTTCGGTTAATGAAAATCTCTCTTCCTTTTCATTCTTTATTTAGTTTGATAGGGCAAACAAAGAATAACCGAAAAACCAAACCCAACTAAATCAGGTTTTGATTGAATAGAATCAAATAATTATGGAATAGGATAGGATCAGAGTGACAAAAAAGAAAAAGCGGAACAAAAAACCTGTCATCATCAGCCTTCCACGAGAGGCCTTTGAGCTCGTTTAGCGCTCATATTTATAATTCATCTCCCGCCACGACCGTTTAAGTTCTCAGAAGCGGTATCGCTCTTGCAGCAAATCACTCGCAGCTCTCGGAAATCCCTAGAAGATCTTTCTTCTTGTTCTTCGTCTTCATCCCCCAAAAGCAGAAACCGCCATGGATGAGGCTCCGACTAAGTGGAACGTCACCTTCACGACCTTGCGACGGCTTCCTCTCTCTCCACTCCTCCACCGGCAAGGTGCGTTCCCCGCTCTCTCCCTTGCTACTGATCTCCTCTGCCGTTGATGTCCGGCTCAACTCGATCGGGCGAATTTAGTCATCTTGGATTGGGCTCGGACGTGATTTCGGTTTGATCGGCGAGTCCGTGTCAGTGGCAATCGATATGTGAATGTTCTATCCCCAAATTTGGCTTGCTCGCTCGAACTAAATGGCGACGTCTGGATGCCGCTTGGGATTTCGATTTTGTCTGTCATCGCTGATTGTTCTGCTCTGGTCGTTATGCTCTCCAGGATTGAGCTTGTTCGGAGTAGATTTCGGTTGTTCCGTGATTGATGGTCGGATGAGTTGACAGGTCATGCTCTATGACGACAGCGAGCAGCTGTTGGAATGCAGGATCTTGAAGAATGATGAAGCTGTTTGTTCCAGTGAGACGCTGACGTTCGATGCTTATTTCGTTGATGTTGGAGAGCCTGAAGGAGGGCAGAAGCCTTCGGATGATACTTATATTCATAACCGAGAAAAGAAAGTTCCTAAGCGAACAACTTCGCTTCACAGGAACAAGTTCGTCAAAGTATCTGATCGCGCCGGTATTGTCTGTTCTTAAATATTTCTCTTTCTTAATGCTGGTGTTTCCATTGGATTGAAATTTGACAACTCGTACTCGTACATTCACAATGTTGTGCTCATCATCTAACTGTATTATCGTATAATCCACTTGGCTTTCCTTTTAAGGAGATGGGAAGACCAAAGAGGAGAAGCATAAACAGCAGACGATCAGACTAAGCCCATCGCGGAAAATTATTAGAGGTTGGCGATAAAGTCCTACATAATTTAACCCTCTCTCTTAATTGCAAGTGAATGTTGGGTACAAAACTTAGCACGTGCATTTCTTTTTTTAACTTCCAGAATTCAAGAAGAATGAAATGAACAAGTACGGCGTATTGCAGGCGAGTCCAAACTCAAGGACATCAAGTACGGCAGGTGAGTTTGGACTTCTGCTGACTCATCTATGCCCATGCCAGGTTGCGTCTTTCTCTTGATGTATCTCCTCGATTGTGAATATGTTCTTAATTTTCTTTGGGTGTACAATTTCTGCACATCTTTATACTACATAGTCTTTTCAAGGTCAATAAGGATTCTCTCAACTCTGATGCTTTGTATATCAAATCTTTGCAATCACAGCAGTTTCATATATTTGCATGGCTTATCTTGAAAATCACTGGAGCTTTTTAGCATACATCCAAACATCTCTCAGAAAACTGGTCTCCATATTCTCTATGCAGTTATATTCGAGAGTGTTATTGTTGTCTCAGCACGGTAGTTGACATGATTTTCCTTTTGATGTAGACGGGTATGCCTTGTATACAACACACTTTAACTCAAAAGTCGAAGAAATATCATGATGGCTTCTTACGTTGTATGAGCAGTGGATCTATGACTAGGCAGGTCAAGCTCTACAGTCGACATCTCCTTCACATTTTTACCCTTAGATTATACCAGCTATCTTGTTGCTGAATTAAATTTCATCTCTTCCTTCCTTTAATAGTTGGTTTGCTTCTTCATGACGCATAACTTTCTCAGCGGATTAGTGAAAATTTTTTGTCAGGATAAATATGGCTTAGATTACCAGGTTTTCTTGTATGATATGAGCTGGAAACTTCTAGATAGCAGGTTAATGAACAAAGCTGAAGAAGTATGCCCAGGGGAGATGATGGAATTTCCTGGTCATTTGGTTGAAGTTTGCAATCGTGAAGCAAACCATGAATCTTTGAGGGATCTCAATGCACGTGGAAACGGCTTCAGTTCTCTTCACGAATTAAATATGCAGAAGCAGCAGCATCACTTTACTACCATTGAATCTGGTGTAGAAGGTACCTGGAATACAGTTCAATTTGATCCATTCCCTGGTGTTCTAATTTTTTTTTTTTTTTTTCCCTGTTTAGTCTTTCTGTAGAGGTAACATACCTTACCTCCTGGCCTAGAGTCTTGAACTGCCAATAGAATGTCAATATTTTCTCCCAGATTGTTTATATTTCCCTCGGCCTTATCATTCAGGTGCTCTGCAATTGATGTAATTGCGGGTACTCCGTACTTGCCAAAATGATATTTCGACACAGTGTGATTCGAAGCTTAAAGGACACATGTTCATGGGATATTTATAAAACTTAGGACGATTTCCACAAATTCTTGAATTTGCAGATGCCAAGAGCCAATTCTTTGTTTTTATTTCTAGATAAAACATTTCTAGTGCTTTGCAGAAGAAAGAAAAGCACAATTTTTAAAGAGAAGCACGATTTTTAAAGAAACCCAACCTCAAGTGCTTTGCAGATTATCAACCGCCGGTGCGTAGTTAAACTTCTGTGAAGTCAAAATGAGTTCAAGAACACCAACACAAGATTGGCCCGATGGTTCAAAGATGGGCAAAGCCAAGGTTCCCTGAACATTATCGTGAAGAGCGTGATCGAGCCTCGAATATTCTTTGCTGGTGTAGTATTGTACATTAAAAGTCCATTCAGGCAGCTTTCGCCGGAAAACAGGACCAGGAAGTCCCAGTTCTCCATCATTCCCTCCGTCCGCAGAAAACAAATACATCATAGACACCGTTCTGTGCTGGTGAAGCCCATTAGTATCTGCACCAAGAACAAAGGGTTGCCCTGAAGTCGTGAGGATGTACCGACCACCATTCTTTACTGGAGCCCAAACCTGAGCCAGAACAAGCTGCTCAGTGGATTCTTTGAACTAACGAAGAGCCCGGGTCATCCTTTCTTTGATGATACAGTATCATCAGATTTTCAAATGCTGTCAGCCCCAAATATGGCGAGGCAGCTATTTACGATCCCCATCCTCAGCAGGGAATTTGGTTTCTGATTTGTGACGATCTATATATTCGGAAACAACTTCTCAGTCAAAACTCAGTAGCTGCGGCTTCACAGGCCATTGCGGACAGTTGGAACAAATCAAACTTCAAACAAGAGGCAACTTCATAGTTCAGGACTCTCAGAATTCATAATTCTCACACAATATATATAGGAAATCAGGTGCAATGGGAGGTGGAAGAAGGAGCAATCCCAACAATAAATTCAAACTCCTTGCTTTGATTCCCAAGCTTTTTGAAGCGATAGAAAACAGAACCGTATCATCAGACCAAATTTCTCGATTAGTCAAAGAGGAAAAAACAGTCAAAATAACACGCAACAAATTCAGATTAGTTCCAAACGAGGAAAAATTTCGACTTTCCAAAAATCGTAAAACCAGAGAAGCCGAAAACCAAGCAAATAAACGCGGGTGGAGAAATGGTCAACCCTCAATTCTCAAGTCTCAGATGACCGAAAAAACAGAGCATTTCAACGACCCAAATCCAGTTCAATCAATGCGATCCGCACAAACCCGACTCGAAACCAAAAGCGAACGAATTTAAATGAACTCAAGACTGACATGCCACAAACCGAGAGCAATCGGAGAGGCGGACCTCGCCGGCGGCCCGGGTGCGGCGGCGAGCTTGTCCTCGAACCCGCAGGATAAGGCCCAGAGAGGGGAGCTGGGCTGGTTGGAGGCTTACAGGAATGCGCCGAAGGGGAGCTGCTGATCCATCGTTGGCCAGGGACTGTAGACAGTTTCTATGGGTGTAGGCCTCCTAAAAGGTAATGAAGGCGTGCAAAGGTTTCTTCGGGTCGAATGGAGATTGTCCCTTGGCTTGACTACAAGACCTACTGCTGAGTAGGGACGAAAGTCAGCCTTAGTGATTCAACAATGCCATGTGGAAGGCTATTGCTCAATGGATAAAAATTACTCTAAACATAACAGGCTAATCTTCCCCAAAAGTTCATGTCGACTGTGAGGTTGTTGATATCTTATAATGAACTCTCAACTCATTGATTTGAGTTTTTTTGGGTCAATATTTTAATGGGTTTGAAATTGGGATCCCTTTCGCCGATATCAACAAATGGCATTGTAGTCAGGAGAGATGTGGTATCGATTTTGTACTGCAACCTCCCATAGGAGATCCGTCATTAATGGAAACAACATGAGATATACTTTAATGCAGTATGTTATGAGTTGAAATATAACAAATAGACATATTTGATATGTTAGATCCATTCAAATATGGAAAACATAAGTTTAGAAGTTCTTGTTCTTGCTTACAATTTCGATCGATGACCAAAAAAGAAAAAAAACATCTATGTTCATTCTTTTCATCTTTGTTAAAGGTGAAGGAGCTTTAACATAAAGTGAAGTAGTCATCAAGATGGCAAAATTTAATGTCTCTACGATTGGAATGAGAGACTGTTAACTCATTTAGTAGGTTACTGGTTTGGCAAATAACATAGTTTGCTTATGATTATTTTTTCTTTTTCCAATCGGCAAGTTTGTCTATGATTAGATGCCTGATATAAGTTTAATCTTCACTCCACCAAGTACAAATGGTTCTTGTGGTTGGAAACTCATCCAAACTTTCACTTATGCCACATTTTTACTTACCCCAAATAAGATTCTCTATTGTAAAATGAAGATTAAAGACTGAATCAAATTCATCCTTCACTAGTCCGACGAAGGGCTATGGCCGCCGATGAGCTAGATCTAATGCCACGATCATTGGTCAAGTTCGCCTGAGGTTGCCCTCACCAATAGGGTGACCTCCGGTGAGGGCCGCCATTGACGGCTATTAGTACTAGATTTAGTTTGTTGGCAGCAGTAGCCTTTCACCGAATTAATTATGGTCTTTTTTTTTAAAATTATATATATTTGATTATTTTAGTATTATAATGAAAAAATATATTAAAAAAGTTGCATATATTATCTTTTAATTTTAAACAAATAATATTTAAAAAATTTATATTACTCACTTAAAGGGCTTTATAAATATGTTTTCCACCAAACAGTATTTATCTCAAAATTACTTCTGAAAATCTATTTTACCAATGGCTTTTTTATTGATCTAATTCTTTAAGTTAAATTATTTTATATTTTTTTAATCGGATTTCAAAATACTGAATTAAATGCACCGACCTCGTTTCCCGCCATAACATTTCAGCTCTCGAAAGCGGTATCACTTCACTCGCAGCTCTCCGAAATCCCTAGAAATTCTTCTTCTTCTTCTTCTTCTTCTTCTTCTTCTTTATCATCCTCCAAATGCAGAAACCGCCATGGACGAGGCTCCGACGAAATGGAACGTCACCTTCACGAAGCACCTCAGGCAGAAGCGCAAGGTCTACCGCGACGGCTTCCTCTCTCTCCACTCCTCCTCCGCCAAGGTGCGTTCCCTCTCTCTCACTCACTACTCATCTCCGCCATTGATGTCCAGCTCAACTCTATCGGGCGAATTTGGTTACCTTCGATTGGGCTGGGACATGATTCGGTTTTGATCGGCTAGTAGTCCATGTGGACACTGCAGTGGCGATCGATTCCCTGAATTCAGCTCGCTCGATCAGGCTAGATAGCAACGGCTCGATGCTGCTAAGGATTTCGGTCTTGACTGTCCTCGCGGATTGTTCTGTTCTGTGGTTTTGGTCGTTGTGCTCCCTGCGATTGAGCTTGTTCTGAGTGGATTAGGCCATGCCGTGATTGATGATCGGATTTTTCGACAGGTAATGCTGTATGACGACAGCGACCAGCTGTTGGAATGCAGGATCTTGAAGAATGACGAAGTTGTTTGCTCCGGTGAGACGCTGACGTTCAATGCTTATTTGGTTGATGTTGGAGAGCCTGAAGAAGGGCAAGAGCCTCTCGATGATACTTATGCTTGCAGCCGAGAAAATAAAGTTCCTAAGCGAACGAATCTGCTTCACAGAAACAAGTTCATCAACGTTTCTGATTGTGCCGGTATAGTCTGTTCTTACGTGTTTGTCTTTCTTAATGCTGGTGTCTCCGTTGGTTTGAAAATTGATGACTCGTGCTTGTACGTTTGCAAATTTGTGCCCATCATCTACCTGTATTATCGTATAATCGACTTGGCTTTCTCTTCAAGGAGATGAAAAGACCATAGTGGAGAAGCATAAACAGCAGACGATCAGCCTAAGCCCATTGCAGAAGATTATTAGAGGTTGGCGATGAATTCCTACATAATCCAATTCTCTCTTAATTGCAAGTAAATGCTGGCTACAAAACTTAGCACGAGTGTTCTTTTGTTTTTTTTTTTTTGTTTTTGGTTTTCAGAATTCAAGAAGAATGAAATGAACAAGTATGGTGTATTGCAGGTGAGTCCGAACTCAAGGACATCAAGTACAACAGGTGAGTTTGGACTTTTACCGACTCATCTATGCCCATGCCAGGCCGTGTCTTTCCCTTGATGTATCTCCTAGATTGTGAATCTGTATTGATTTTCTCTGGGTGTATAATTTCTGCATGTTGTTACACTACATGCGGCATCCATTCAAAGTATATTTACTCAAATCTGATGCTTTGTATATCAAATCTTCTCAGTCACAGTGGTATTATGTTCACATATTTAAATCGTTTCTCTTGAAGAACATTGGAGCTTCCTAGCATATTTCCAGACTTTCCCTCAGAGAACTGGTCTCTATATTCTCTATGTAGTTACATTCATAAGTTTGTTATTGTTGTCTTAGCACTGCAGTTGACGTGATATTCCTTTTGATATAGATTGGCATGTCTTGTACACAACACAATTAACTCAAAAGTCTAAGAAATATCATGATGGCTTCTTGCGTTGTACAAGCAGTGGATCTATCACTAGGCAGGTCAAGCTCTACAGTCTACATCTCTACTGATCATTAACCTTAGATAATACCAGCTATCTTGTTGCTGAATCATATTTCAGGTTTTCCTTCCTTAATTAGTTAGTTTTCTTCTTCATGGTGTATACCTTTCTCTACAGAATAGTGAAATTTTTTTATCAGGATAAACAAGGCTCAGATCATTGAAACCTTTTTGGGGCCTTTACCAGGTTTTCTTGTATGATACGAGCTGGAAACTTTTAGATAGTAGGTTCCTGAACAAAGCTGAAGAAGTAAGCCCTGGGGAGATGATGGAATTTCCTGGTCATTTGGTCGAAGTTGGCAGTCGTGAAGCAAACCATGAATCTTTGAGGGAACTAAATCTAAATGCAAGTGGAAACAGTTTCAGTTCTCTTCACAAATTAAATATGCAAAAGCAGCAGCGTAATGCGACTACCATTAAATCTGCTGTAAAAGGTACCCTGTAATAGAGTTCAATTTGATTTGCTAGCTGGTGTTCTATAAATAGCTGTTTTTTTTTCCTGTTGATTCTTTTTTGGAGGTAATTTGCCTTACCTCCTCTCCTAAAGTCTTGAACTGTCAATTGATTGTCAACATTTTCTCCCTGATTGTTTATATTCCCATCAATCCTATCATTCAGCTGCTCTGCAAATTTATGTAACTAGGGGATGCTTCGTACTCACCAAACTGATACTTTAACACAATGTGATTCGAGCTTTAAGGACACAAATTCATGGGATGTTTACGATCATGGAATGATTTCCACAAATTCTGGAACTTGCAGATGCAAGAGTCAGTTCGTTGTTTTTATATGTAGCTAACACTTTCTTCATTGACCAAATATAGACAGATCACAATTGAAAATCATCTCTGTTATTTATATCATCTTCTCCTTTTCTGTTAAGGAGTGAGATTCCCTTCTCTTCATGTTTTGCATGATCTACGATAATTACCTGATTCTGCAATTGTGATGCACTGAAACATGTATTCATTAGTACTCTTTCAGAAGAAAAAATGGCCAGATGCATCAGATTCGGGCAAAGGGGAGTATATTAGATGCTGCAAAATCAGGCGTAACAGGTCAGATTTTGCTTGTATGCATGTTCAGTTTGCTAAGAGTGTTTGCTAGTTGCCTTGTTTCTACATTTGTTGCACGTTCTTATGTGATTATGAACTCACATTTTTTTTTCTTGGTGAAATCAAAGTTGCCGGTTAGGAAACTTTCGCACTTGTCATAGGCAAAACTCTATACTGCTTAATGAGATGGATTTTTGAAATTCCTTACATATGACAGATATCGCACTTGAGTTAAAAGGGAAAAAATGTTCAGTAGATAGAAGATTCACCAAATTAAAAACCATGTATAAAGGTGCTGGCTTTGTGCTTCAGAGGTGGTCTAAGGTTGTCCTTTCACTTGGAAAATCCACAATTTACCTTGTCAGGTTATGTTCTTGATATTTTCCTAGCTCTAGCACCATGCTTTAGGTATTGAAAAATGAGTCCCATTTAAGAGAATCCCATGCAAAAGAGGAGGGCATATGGGCTAAGTTACATGGATTCCTCAGTGTATTCGTTTATGATTTTTACATTTTCTATTGAAGTTTTCATTAACGAGTTGGTTGCTCGTTCTACTTCCCGATAGATTTTCTAATAAAGTTTTCATTATGTAGCCAGTTATTGTCTTGATATGACTTTGTATTTACTGCCTCCTTTTAGCTTGAGGTTACTACAATAATGAAATCAATAACAGGTCCACTATTGTCCTTCAGCCATTTTTGACACCCATGAGCATGTGAATGTTCTTTTGTGGGCTATGTGCTCCCGCTGTTTTGTATTATTCTGAGCATGTCCTTGAAATTGACATTTTCCTGTCATGTAGAATGGCAGGTTTTGTACACAGCACAAGTAAATCAAAAGGCCAAGAAATACCATGATGGTTTTCTGCAGCTTGAAGTTCACGGATCCCTAGGGAGGCAGGTCATTTCGAGGCACTTTCACGGATGTTTTCATTAAGCCACTTTTTTTTTTCATGAGCTGGGCTGGCCACTTTGTTTGCTGATCCAACATGAATTGCTTCTGTTTTTTGGATAGTAGTTCATTCTGTGCCCCAAGTGTCACACTAATTCAAGTGCATTTCATTACCCAAAAAAGTTCAAAGTTCTTTTATAGGTCCTGGAATCACTTTTCTGCTAATTGTTTTCTTCCACTTGGATTGTTCAGGTCACACTGTATGATGCTAGTAGGAAAATCTTGGTGAATAAATTTCTTAGGAGAGATGAAGTGTTGGGAACTGGAAAATCTCTGGTGTTCGATTCTCACTTGGTTGATATTGGGGAGCATGTGGTAAAAGAAAAGGGGCCAATGGGTTTGAATGACCTTGAACCATGTCACACTGCTGGAGAAACGAGGACAGGCCATGGGGAAGTGGATGGTGCTAAAGTTGATCAATCAATCCTGGGAGGTTTGCAGCATTATTGATTCATCCAATGCTATTTAGATGTTTCAATAACTTCATTGTAGATGTAGTTTTCCTTGATGCATCCTGTTTGACTAGCTATGTCCTAGTGAAGTACTGAGGAGGTTATTTAGGTGGAGCTGTGGGTGTTAAGATACAATTGGAAATGAATATGTTGAAAGAACATGTTAAGAGAAAGTTGCTACCTCCCTAAACTACTAGGGGCACTTATATGAGGAGGATTGTACACCTGATATTGTCACCTCATGATGATTCGGAATTGGAACATCTAATTCTTTCTTTCATAGATATTAATTCTATGTGCCTCAGTTATTTGATGCCTAATGCTTGACCTTTGGATATTACAGTACCCTGGCATAAACATGGAGACAACACTTCGGGGAAGGTTCATCCAAGGAGAGATTCAGATTCAAACAGTGGAATATCTGTTATGAAAAGCACAGATTGCATCAGGAGAGTTTCCGAGACCAAGCCTCTACGTGATGGTGATTACTCTATGGAGAAATTTCTCTATATTAGAATTATCTTCTGCCTTTTGATGTTACTATCTTTCGCATGTGTAGTTAGATTTAGGCACAATGAAAATAATTTTATCTTATTCAGGTGCATCAAATAATTTACAGTAAGCCTTGTAAAGCCTGCAAAATCGATATATTGTTTCATAGACCTGCTCTAGAAAGAGAATGTCATCAATTAAACTTGGGATTGGTTTTATTGATTTTGATGCATCACTCACTTCATTTTGAATTTCTTTGAAAGTTAATTCTCATGTTTATTGGAGGAACCTATGTGTGTTACTACATCTTGCAAATGATCCCTTGTAATCAAATTGTTGCAGCCTGTCAAATACTATCTGTACTCCGAAAACCATTAGATCAAGTTGCCATTGCTGAAAATTCATATGAAAGGAAGGCAAGTTTTGCTTCCCTAACGAAGGAGCTTCAGGATCCAGAGAAGTTTTGTGATGGAGCTCAAAGACAAAGAGCGCCAGCTGCTGAGCTGGCTTCAGTGGAGAATGTGGACACTGGAAATCTGACTGATACTACCAACAATGAAAAGTTACCTGGTCTAATGAAGTCTAAAGGTTGGTTTAGTGCAATCTCACTCACTTCAGCATTCTTTTATTTCTAGTGTTAGCTTTGTTGCAATATATGTTTCGTCATCTGACATTGTAAAATATCATCAGAATTAGCCTCTGAATTCAATGAATCTTACTTGATGGGGGACTTTGCAATTGCCAACTCGCAGGTATTTCACAGCTACTTGTCCTGCTCTATTTTCAGTAATCGATTCTTTCAGCTCTATTTTGACCCGTCTGTGGCAAGATTGTGACTCTCAGCATCAGGAAATTCCATCAGAATTTAATGAGTTTTGTTGTTTGATGTAACTCTTTCGTCCAAACTACTGGCCAAACTGAATTAAATTAGCAGCAGGTAGCAACTGCTTGCAGGGAATGTTCAAACTAGATGCATGAGGACTTGCTTGAATTCTCTAATGCATCCCAGTCCAAAATCTAGCTCTTTATTTACCTTGAGGACATTCTCAATTTCACTGAGTTTTGTATGACTAGCATGTACATCTGCTGCAATTAACGTTTGCAGCCTTCTCATGGGCAAGCTGATCCCAAGTGCTGCAGTGACAATCTTGTTTCTGAAGCATCGCTTTCACACGGTTCTCACAGCGATGCTAGTGATAAAAGAATGGACCTTGAAGGAGATAGAGATCCATTGATAGTGAAGGCTGAGTGTCCCAGTTTTGATCTAGGATTTTGAACCATATCCATTGCTCAATCAACAATATTGCTACTGTCAAGCATCTGGATGGAGTGCGCAAGAATTTTTGTGCCTGTCACACATGAAATCTGTACAGTCGAGCTCCTGTTTTTATGTGAAGCGTTCTGGTGACAAATTCATTTGCAGCTGTCTGATCGGAAACGTTTTTAGTTATACGACATAATCAATGTATTTCCAGTGATCTTCAATATATTCAGGTACACTTTTGATGCACAGAAACTCATATATGGGTCAATCCGGTTTCCTTTATCCCCTGTTCTTCTTAGTTCTCGTCCAGGAACTTGTACAACTTGCTGTCCTTTCTTGACTTCCGCATGCTAAGCAAGGCCTTGAAGAGACTTTTGTTTTTGCTGGAATATAGCTCGATATCAGTTCTTCTGTTCCTCTCAACATGAGTAGACATTGAAGTGGATCTTCGGGGCTCTGATGGGTACTGGATGTTCATATGGGCATATTAAGAGACTCGGCCATGAGAGGTCATGTCCGCCAGACATGTCCAACAAAAAATAAAGCTTAGTAGCTAAGCTGCACTTAATTTCATTGATGCTTACTCGTTTTTTGGCGTTAGAAGGGTTTGGAGATGTGGATTTATTGGCCAGAGAACTTGAACGTGTGAGTTGAAATAGAAATGGGGAGGTGCGTTTTCTGGTTAGAAAAAGTGCGGCTTGCATTAATAGCGTGTCTGACTACGTGATACATGATACAATCACAGGGCATGAAAACATGATCTAAATGCTATGTATGGCAATCTGGAGGGGGTAAGCACACTAGAAGTGCAAAAAAACGTTTTTTGCTCACTCGAGTCACATCAAAGTAAAATTAATTACTTGAGCGACAATTATAGCAAATCATTCTACGTGTAATTTATTGTTTTTATTTAAATTTTTTAAAATTGTGTTTTTATTTTGATTTGAAACTTTTCTTTTTTTTCCACGAGGGTTACCAGCGACCCTCATTGGCTGTGGAACCCTTGCCCTCGGCTGTGAAGTCCTGGGCAAGGCCGCAAGAGCCCCTGCCAACTCCGGGCAACGTCGCTAGCAGCTAGTGAGGACATGATGCCCTTGCTCCTTCAGTATGAGGCATCGGAAATCTAGCTGACAACATTGGTTACGAAAAGTTACCTAGTCTCATGAAGTCGAAAAAGGTAGGTTTAGCCGTGATTTCTTTCAATTCAGCGTTCTTTCAAATTTTAATGTTAGTTTTCTCATAGTTTATGTTTCCTTGTCTACATTGTAAAATTTCATCAGAATCATCCTCTGATTTCACTGAATTTCACTCTAAGGGAAAGCTTTCAAATTGGCAACTCCCACCTATTCCACGGCTACTTGTCCTGTTAAATTTAGGGTAATCAATACTTTCAGCTCCATTTTTGAGCCATTGGTGGCAAGGTTGTGACAAATGACAATAAGCATCTTGAAACGCCATTAGAACTTCATGAGTTTCGATGTTTGTTGAAACTTTTTGGTGCAAACTACTATACAAGCAGAAACAAATTAGCTGCAGGTAGCAACTGCTTGTGGGAAACCAAAGTCTAGTTCTGCATTTACTTAGTGGACATTCTCAATTGCACTGAGCTCTGTATGACTAGCATACACATCTGGTCCAATTATCGCTTCCCGCCTTCTCCCGAGCAAGCTGACCCCAATTGTTGTGGCAAGAAGCCTTGCTTCCAAAGCATCTCTTTCATGCAGTTCTTGTGGCGATGCTAATGATGAATTGAAGACCCCTGAAGGAGATAGGATCAATTGAAAGTGAAGGCCGAGTGTCCCAGTTTTGATCTTGGATTTTGAACAATAGTCATTGCTCAATCGATCGTATTAACTACTATAAGAATCTGAATGGTGTGTACAAAAATCTCATGCCTATCGCATATGAAATTCGTACAGTTGAGCTCTTGTATTTATGGGGAGTGTTTTAGTGCCCAGTCCATTTGCAGGTGTCTGATCTGAAACCATTTTAGTTATACAACATAATCAACGTATTTGCAGCGACATTCAACATATTGAGGTACACTATGTTTACATATCGAAATGGAAAGAGGCCACCCGTGTCAATCTGAGATATTAGTTAAATTAAAGACAAGTGAAAGCATGGTGAAGAAGTTCAGCTGAGGAAGCAGAAATAATTCTGTCTTCTCATGTCTTCAAATATTTATATGGCAGGACAAAGTTGCATCATAGACCGTTCATTTGTACACAACACTCGTTTGATTCCTATCGAGAGAGATGCTAAAACTTTAGATATTCGTTAGATAACACATACCTGGCCATTGAAGGTTGCCCAGTTTTAGCTGTGTCTTAGCATGCAGATCATGTAACAGCAGCTCCTTAGTCAAACTGAGGGAAAAGCAGCCTGTGATTTTGATAAATAGCTGCTTAAGCAATTTTATTGGTCCCTTCCAGGTTGCCTGGTCTTAGCTGTGTCTTGTGAATTGTGGCTCGTGAGCCTATCATTACTTAATTACCAAGAGGAAACAGTATCTCAGCTTTCTAAACATTCTTCAATCTTTACCTTCTCTGTTTGGAATAACAGGCAAGAGTGAACTGTAGACTATAGAGCGGCAACCATCTTCCGAAGGAATTCCTTGTAGAAATTATTTAATTTTATCAGGACTTTCTTTTCATTCTGTTTCTTATTGCATTAAATTATTCTCAAAATCTTAAAGCTAGCTTAAGCTACCATAACAAATACAGCATAGGTCATACTTGCGGTGCAAAGAAACCGTGATATGGGCCTATCCGTTTTCTTTCATCCCCTGTTCTTCTTAGCTCTCGTCCAGGAACTTCGATAACTTGCTGTCCTTTCTTGACTTCCGCATGCTAAGCAAGGCCTTGAAGAGACGTTTGTTTTTGCATGAATATAGCTCAATATCAGTTCTCCTATTCCCCTCAGCATGAGCATATATTGAAGTGGATCATCTGGTTCCGATGGGTACTGGATGTTCATGTGGGGATATAATGGCGATTCAAAAGAGAATCAATCATAAAAGATCATATCCTCAAGACATCCGAAGAACAAGAAAATTAGTTCTATAACTCGTGAACTTGCTCCATCTAATGGACCAATCTTGTTATGTGCAATATGCATATGGTAGTTAAACCAGAAAATGGGTCATACAACGTTAGCATTTGGACATTTTGCCATTTAAGCCACTTGTCAAGTATTATCGCAGATTCTTGCCGACTTCCTCGTCTTTAGCTTTTGAAACTGAGAGAAAGCTATTAAGCATGAGCCAACACCGACATGTTGGTCTTAATAAAACAACAGATAAATCTTGTGAAGGGAAGTGTGCCTGGTAAGATATATCGCATGAGGTCCCTCAGAGTTCTTATCGCTACCAAGTGCTAGGAGACACCTCCAGGGTCTATGAACGTCTCAGACGTCAATAGTCTCTGAAAAACAATAACATTGTTGAAAGTTCTATTTGTTACTTTGTGATAAATAAGTTGATAGCACAAGGGATGGTTGTTCTCCTTGCCATTTTCCATACTTTGGTCAAAGCAAGATTTCTTCTGCTGTTTAGAATCTCTCTTGCTCTAGTAATTAGTTTGTCACAATATGATATAATATGGCACATTATGGAGTTTATCTGGAGTAATTTCACATTTTGAAAAACTTGATTCTTCTTGATCAGTTGCAATCTATTAGACCCAGCACATGGTAAATCAGAGGGTATGCAAGCCCTTCCCATCCTAAACACTACAAAACAAGGAAAACCTAATTATATTGCACAACTGTCGAACGCAAGAAAATATGAGCTCAACCGCAGATGCTTCCTCAATCTTGTCAGCCAGGAGACAGTTGACCTTATAGGTCATGGAGCCCAAGTGATCCACATTGATTATGAAAGCTTTTTGCAAAATCTTTTAATGTGTTCACCACTCTACAATATTGTCAAGGCAATTTACCAGATGTGCAACAGGAAGAAATGCTCAACCTGGTACAAGACAATGAAGTGAAAACCTATTCATCTCACATTTGTAGCTACGTACTGAAGAAAACTATAGGTGTATTATGAAGTACCTTCAGCTATTCGGAATGTTCAAGCTCTCTGTTTCATGGAGAGCTCATCATAATTCGAAGCTTCCTGAGGAGTGGAAACTGAAGAAGGCAACTGGAAAATCCATCATCTTCACCTGTTACAATGACAATGCAGCAAACAGATTCAAATTCACACCCTCGTGCATTGACTATCATTATCCATTTCATTGAAAATATATACAGACCCACTCTTCAATTGCCACTTGGGATGCTCCTGCATTCCAAAAGATAACATATGTAATTGTTCAGGCTCGACAATACAGCTTTTACGTGGATGTATCCTTCCACACAGCATGAATCCCTTTTTAAAGCACGAGGTTTCCGTACTGGGCACACCTTTCCAAGTTCAAACTCAGCAGAGCCACAGCAAGGGCCAAATGACACATAGATGTGGTAAGTGCAAGTTTAACATCAGTCTGTGATTCCAGAAGAAGATAAAAACAATCATAATAGTAGAAGAGGACATAGATCAGCAACTCAACAGAACAGATTTTATGAGACCCTTCAAAGGTCTGAACGGATACTGGAGCGAATATTATCTTTTTGACTTAATTAGTCAAGTGAGAACAGAATTCCAGTTAGAGAAAGCCAAAATCCTCTCATAATATTTACCTCCATGATATATACCGCAAGTTCTTGGTCGCAGGAGAAGAGGAACATTTGCCAGGCGTCCCCGATTGACAAATAATCATATGCTTTCTCGCTACATCCAGCAATTTCATTGCCGTTGTTCAAAGCGAAAGAGAAATGTAACCACACGTAAAAGAATCTCCAAAGTATAGCTTGCAGCCTTACATGTAGGAGACGGGGATACTGATAACAACAAAAAATACAGGAGACTGGGAGATGCAAAATGCACTGTTGTATTTCTCGTCATCGTTTGTCTATATATACAAAGAAATCAGTTGCACAAGCCGAAAGCAACACGCCCATTTCAGATTGATGTACCCCAGTTCCTACTCCACATCCGCATTTCGTCAAACATCTGACCAGCACTATGGAAATGATCGGATCTCCTCTCCTCTCCTCTCCTCTCCAATGCAGCAGCTTCCAACGATGACTGTCTTCCAACGCCACGATAAGCGACGACTCTTATTTCTGCAGATGCCTCCCCCCATCCAGCCTTCTTTTGGAGAAGCAACGAATTCGCTCCTCCTCCTCTTCCTCCTCCTCATGGCGCTCGCTAGAATTTTGCAGTCTTCCATAAGCAAAGTTGCTGAGTTCTCTCGACAGCGAGCGAAACAACAGATTCCACCCCCCACTGATTTGGAAGTCCTCAGGGATGAGAGAGAGAACGAAACGAATGATGATTTATGATGCAAAGAAGACATGGAAAATGATTTGTCAAGGAATGCCATAATACAATACTCTCTATTTTCACTTACAGATATTTTACTCTCATCAATTATATGCAGCATTGCGGTTATTCATCAATTTTTTCATTTTCCACATCTGCTAATTATTCTGGGGGCCCACCGCCCTGACAAGTGACAACCCACAAGCTCACGCGCCCCTCCCTCCCTCCTCTCTCGCCGGACAGCTGGGGCCACCCTTGGCCACCCACATCATCATCCCTCTCTCAACCAGCACCGCACTTCCTCAGCTCCTTCCATATTTCGTCCCAACAGTCATATGTAGAGACATGTGAAGGTATCACTTTCAATTTGTCACAGCCAGCGATCCCCAATCGAGAAAGATGAGGCACGTCTCCTTCAGCGGCCCTCCACTCCTCCAAATTATCTAATCTATCAAAAAGTAAATGCTTGAGTTGAGGAAAGCCTCCTATAGAGCAAACCATTTCCTTTCCATAGATTGTGCCAGCCAGCATGAGAAAAACCAAGTGAGGCAATTTCTCCAATATTGGCATTGGATCTTCTTCCAGTCCAGTAAATAATAAAACTAGCTTCCTCAATTGCTGGGGTAGACTCTTATGTTTTGGTAACTTCTTTATTCTTTCAAAAATGGATAGCTTACAAGAATAGGGATAGTTTGACATTCTACTCAAATTATCTTCAGTCAATAAAGAACGATAATATTTGAAATAAAAAGATGAGGATCGAAGATATTTCAAATTGAATTTAGCAAGTTGCGGAAATATCTCAAAGTTTTTAGGATCATCCCAAACAAAGACATTCAATTTTTGCATACTTGGTAATTTGCTTAATCATTCACATCACATTTCTTCAAACTGAAGTTTCTCAATGTCCGTAGATTCTTTAAAGTGCCCAACCGCAACTTCTTCCGGGCCCCATGGAATTTCTCCTTGACATCAAAGTCGTAAGGAAGACGGAGATACCTCAACCTTCTCATCTTCCACAACACATTTGGCATGAAAACCCTATTATTTCCATCCATAAACAAGTCCAAGAATTCCATACATACAAGGTTCCCCATAGATTGCGGCAAGCCATTAAAAATACTACCTGCTAAACTTAAGAATCTTAAATGGACTAGGTCTCCCATTGATTTAGGTAAGCTTCTCATCACACGAAGCTTCTCTAGTTTCAGAACTCTAAGAAACTTATAGTCTTTAAAAATAGATTGAAATTGCTTCGACTCCCATTTGACACCTTCGAAGGACATGAGAGTTCGAAGGTGGACCAGAGTCCTTCCGCTTTCTGTTAAGCTTGGAATCACATAACTATTAAGAGAAAGCCTTCGTATTTTGCAACTTGACTCAACATTTATTGCCATTGAAGTAGAACAATTCTCCGTCTCATTGTCCTGTTGAATGTTAAAAATGCTTAGAAAATTCTCTTGTAGAGCCTTGGAGATGCATAAGTCTCGCATTAGGTCGTGGAGGTGGAAGCTTTTGATCTTTCCATTTAAATTGAATCGTACTTGAACCATTCCTCTATTAACTAACTCCATTACATATTGCTTTGCTACATCTTCCACTGAAATTCCTCTCGCTCTGTTGTTTGCGTTCAAAGACACAAAACCTTCAGCAATCCACATGTAAAGAACTTCCTTTGCAGGGATTTCTGCATCCTCAGGAAAACTACCCAAATAGAGGAAGCATGGCTTTAGATGCGATGGTAAATTGTCATAGCTTAAGGCTAACACTTCTAATACATTACTCTTATCACTAAAATGCAAATTGATGTTTCTGTGAACTATCTCCCAGTCATTGTGTACCAAAAGTCCACCAAGCACAATGACAGCCAAGGGCAATCCTGCACACTTCTTAAGGAGTTTATATGCTAACATCTTCGTGTCTTCAGTGATTACTACACAATATCAGGCAACAAATTGCAACTCAGCAATCATAGGAAGATGCAACTGCAATAAAAAGATTACTTCAAGGACGAATATATGTGTTTAGATGTATAAGTAATATGTTATAGTTCTTCATAATTTGTGGTTCATTTATGGTTTTGTAAGGGGAAAAATGGGGACCACAACAAAGCTCCTATATATGCCTCCATCTACGCCTAGAAAATCAAGAAGTCCAAACGGTGGCCTGGATTAAGTGACTCAAGCAAATGTAAAACAACAATAAACCTACTTGATGAAGAAATATGAAAGCAGCGCAAGGATAACTTGAGCGTGATCTCTCGTAACTTGAATGTGCTACTAATCTCCTACACAAATTCTAATGAAATCTTCATGTGCCGCATAACGATTCACGATTTTCCTTATGAATCCCTACTTTTATGGTTAAGCCAACTATTCACAAATGCAAAAAAGGTGGACTTGAGATGAAGCCTATAGAAGAACATAGCTAGGCTTCACATTATTCCATAAATCCTATCAAAATTGCTTATTATGTTGGCCTTATAAAAGCCTCTTCAATATTTAACCTCACTAGAGGAAAGGATGAACAAAGTTTTGGATCTTGGTTTAGTGGTATAATTGTTAACTATTAAGAAACAAAAGGGGCATTTGATTCCCCAAATATTGAAATTATGGTGCCTAATACTTGATATTTCAATCATTTGAACTCCATTGTAACTATCTATTTATAAATTGCTTAAGTTTCTGAAAGGACAAACTAAGCAATGAAATACCCGGTATTTTGTCCCTTTGTCTCGATTGTTTTGCGATATCTTCTACAGCTTGGCCCGCAACAATATCTTGACCAACTCTGGATCCATCAGAAGAAATTTCAACAACTAATCCTGCAATGATAACCAAAGCACCATAAATTAGAATCAAATAGGCAATACAATCCTTTGAAGTCACTATATGTTAGGTTAATAACTTTAAAGAAGTCTTACCTTTTGTTCGAGGGAATACCTTCTTCTTTAGCAGAACCCAGCTCTCCTCTTGTGATAAGCACTGAGGTTCATTGAGAAAACAATGAGGATCGATATGCTGAGCTACTTCTCTATTGCGAGTTGTTATCAATAGCTTGCTTCTCGTGTCCTTGGTCGGGAATGCGTTTCTAAGACCAACCCATGCCTGTTCGGTCCAAATATTGTCAAGAACCACAATACATCTCTTCTGTTTTTGGGTCATGTATAAAGTTTCAAACAATTCGTCATCTTTCATCTTCGTAACCCCTTCTCTTTGATCAGGGTTCAACTTAACAAGAATTCCCTCCAAGATATCCCTCACACGGTACTCTTGAGATATGCAAGCCCAAGCAAAACCATCGAAATGCTTCTTCACTTTGTCATGAGCAAAGACTTTCTTAGCAAGAGTGGTTTTACCCAAACCACCCATTCCACAAATGGAAATAACTCTCTGTTGTTCTCCATCCTTCAACAGCTCGTTCACCAACACCTTGATATGATCTTCCCTCCCGACAAAATCTTCCTCCTCGAAATGGGCATAAGTCCGTTCTGGCGTCGAAGCTCTCGCGGTTTCGCATTCGCTCTCATTCAGAGGCTGTATGCCATATTTCTGCATCTTATCACCAATTTCAGAAATTCTGGATTTTAAGCCCTCGATCTCTGTCCCTGCCTCATGAACCTGCACGCATGAGTACTTCGCCATGAAGCAAGCATACGCTTTGATGATGCTTTGTCCCTCCGTCAGCGCCGCTTTGAGGCGGTATCTCTCGATGACGTCCTCAGCATCATAGGCAAAGTCTCGGAGTTGTGCGTTACATTCTTCCACAGCTTCCTTGCACTCTCGTCTTGCATCCACATCCCTCAGCAAGGCCTGGACCTGCCTCAGCGCGCTGTGCAGGTCCTTGACCTTGCCCTCCACTCCCCTCAAGAATTTTACCTCGTCGATGAGCAGGTTTCCTATTTTCTCCACCGCGAATGAAACAACAGACTCGGCCATTGGTATTGCACTGCTCAGACTATGATCAGTGGAGATTATGGCAGAGATTTTGCAGGTGCTCAATTGCAAGCTGCCGTTGGTCTTGGGTTAGAGTTAAAATAGGCCGTTCAAAAAGAAGCTGCTGTTTCATCCGTCCTGTGACATCGGGAACGAAAATTTTTTTGGTTTCACATAGGCTAATCGCAATATTTCAGCATCATAATTTTTTAAAATTGATTTCACATGGTTTCACATGAGCTGATAGCAAGAGTTCAGCATGATAATTTTTTTAAAATTAATTTCACATGGTTTCACGTGGTCTGATAGCAAGAGTTCAGCATAATATATATTTCCGGATTGGTTTCCATGGGCTAATCGCGGTAATTTACCATCATATTTTTCGTCTTTTGTGAACCCGAAAGGAATCAAATTTTTGTTTAATGTGCAGGCAAAAGGAATCATACTTTCGTTCAGTGTGCCCTCAAAAGATGGGTTTCACATGGGCTGATAGCAAGAGTTCAGCACCATAAATTTTTTAAAATTATTTCACGTGGTCTGATAGCAAGAGTTCAAAGTCATATATAATATATATATTTTCCAGATTGGTTTCCCATGGGCTGATCGTGGCAGTTCCCCATCTTATTTTTCGTTTCACGTGTCATCAAAATGAATCAAATTTTCGTTTAGTGTGCAGTCAAAAGGAATCATTTTTCGTTCAGCGTGCCCTCGAAAGATGGGTTTCACATGGGCTTATGCTAATAACAACTTTTTTGCTTCTCGCGGTGGGAAAACAAGCTGTCACAGAAGTGTTATCCCGGTCCGTACCATCCCATGGTCCCATGGACGCACCCACAAACCGGCGAGACTCATAATGTTAATTAATCAACTCCTCAAATTAAGGGCAAGTTGTGATGATCGTATAATTTAAAACTATATGTATTCACTTCTCTCATAACGACGAGACTCATAATGTATAATTAATCAACTCCTCAAAATTAAGAATGACCTCCTTGCTTGAAGATTTAGCAAAATGCTTAACCCATTTTGTAGTTAGTTGATAGTTAGATGTTTTGATTTGAGACTGTAAGTGTGGTTTCTACGATATTGTTTTAAAATTTATAATCCAAAAGCTTAAAAGTAATAAGTTATATGGATGAGGACCACACGTTTATAATGACAGCTTTATAAGAGAAATAATTTTGAATACTTTAACATGCGATTGCAAAATGCTATGTACTCCTTTATACTAATGGATGAAATGTGCAATTTGTATTATCTATTCTCGTAAAATCCAAAATGAAAAAAAAAAATTAGTGAAATGTTGTTGCATTTGTTTTTTTTTTTTGATGATTCAGGCCATAGGCATAGAAGTTGATTTATCTGGAAGCCCATGGAACACTATATAAATCCCCCAATCCTGTTAAGTTTAGGCCTTTGACAATTATAGGTGAGCCAATTCAAACAATTTATATGCAATTGGTGACATTTAATGGGCAACCTCCCAATTGTGATGTGGAAATTTCCTAATGCTCAAACTGCACAAGCGAGCTGTCAAAATTACCAAGATTTTGTAGCTCAAAAAGCTTGACATATTAAAGTTTGATCCTAATTGGCAATTGAAACTTTTTGTTTGGAATTAGGTTCAGAAAATTTTTTACGGAACCCTTTTTGTAGGAGGTCAGTCCTTTCGTGCAGCTTTCCAATGGCGTTAGCATACGCAGATCCTTCGGGAACAGTCCTAAAGTTGGGACGAACATCCTTTCTTGTAAATTCCACTACCTGACCAAGACCAACCTCCTTAGATGCAGGGGTATATACTTCCTCAACGTCGTTAGATTCCCCAAAGAATATAATTGCAGCTTCTCTGAATAGGCAATGCGGAATTTATCAGAAAAATGGAGATACCCCAAGAGTATACAAAACATCTCTTTATAAACCAATCTTTATAAGTGGAAGTTGTTTGCGAGAAAGAATTGGATGAACGTGATTAGCCTTCTCGATGAACATGCAAAGTACTCAGCTTTCGTTGCAAGTCATCAGCAAGAGTATATAATACATCCCTTTGTAAATCAATTATATCTCTAGCATTATTCTTTAAATATAATAAAAACTCCAAGACCTTGCAGAGTAACAACTGGGGACCATAGGAAGAGTCAGCCTTGAAAAAATAAGCCTACCCATTTAATTTTATAATTTTTATCGACGAAAAGTCTTAATGGGAACTTCATCAAGGCCTCCTCAGAATCTTCAAGCAATGAAACTTCACTATTAGAGAGTTCGCGCTCATTAGACGTCTCGTGTTCTTCCCCTCCTGTTCATCTACTGAATGGAAACAAGAATAGATCAATTACACTGTCATGAAGAGGTGATTGATTAGAAAGGAAAAGAAATTATTAAAATATCACGAGACATAACAAGGTGAAGGAAATAGAATGTTGTTCGGATGCTAGCGGGAGAAAAGAGCATAAATAAATGAACTATGACTTAAATGTCCTTTTGTGTAGCTGCAATTTTAAATAGGATAAGAGTATTTAAAGGAAAGAAGAAAGAATTGTTAAATAATAAAACAGTGTGTCCATGAGACGGGGCGCAAGGGGAGCAAGCGCAGCCACGACTCCCCTTCGTTTTGTTGCTGGAAGTACATTTCGAGTAACCATTAAAATTCAAAATAATTTTAAAATTTCACTGGTTAACATCTGCTAATTAGTTGACTTTTCTTTTTCTTTTTTTATCAATCATTGTCGTCTAACTATTGATAATTTTATATGTACGGTACATTTTAATATTACAGAAATGTCCGTATGATGGACTCGACTTGCCATGATTGGTTTCTTTGGATGAAAAAGACGACAAAAATAAGAAGAAGATGCTTTGTGAGAGCAAGAGATCTTTTTCTACTTGACTCCTCCAACTAGGTATTCCATCTTGTGTCGACATTTTCATTTCCACATTTTTTCAGCTCCTTAATCTTATCAATGTTAACATCCTTCTTCTCACTACTCTCAGTCCATGGGATCTAGTCCTTTTAGCCCGAGTTGGCTGATTCATGAGCTAACGCTAATTAAAGAGGACACTGCTCAATCTTTTTTAATGAGTTGGGCTTGAATAAAATTATTTAGCCTAATCATACTATTAAAAATTCTATAAAAGAGCAAACGTGGAGTTTCCATAATTACCACATAAAATAATCATGATATTTTTATCAGATGAAAAAGGGCAGACTAATCTATCTTATGTCATCAATATTATATAATTTATTAATGCCTGCAAAGTAATACAGGAGTAGCATATTATGAATATGAGCGCGGCCAAGTTTCTGTCTACCTAACGTCAATGACGTATTAGTGCATGATAACTAGCTCACCACGCTTTGAAGAGAAGTTGGCAGGGAAGCTTCGAGACAAAATGAGCCTCCATGGCGTTTATGCTAGTGGTAAGATATGCTGTATTCTGAAATTTGAGTGTATGAGAATATACAAGAAAAATATGGAAAAAAAAGAAGAAAAAGAATCATCCTTGGAAACATTGAAACCAGGCAATTTTTATCAGAATGATTTCCCCTCAGTTATGCGCGAAACGAGTTTAAAGGCATGCAGACAGTCTCCAACATTCGATTTTGCGGTAGATCCCAATGAGACCAAAGGCCGAGGCGGTCTTCTCATCATGCAAATCCACTTCCGTGACTTTCTCCTCGTCTTCTAGATTATAAAAAGGCGGGCAGCTTTGGCCGGCCATGTGGTACTATTGTTCCCATTTTCTCACCATGGGGAAGCCTCTAACAAGAAAGCATCAAATTTAACAAGCACCATCACGGAAACTCATGATTCACCCTTTAAGCAAGAAAGTACTATAATTCTTTTTGGGAAGTTTTGCTTTGTCCATGGGCTTGGTGCTCTCACATCTAATGGTCTCCTCATAAAAGTAGTAGACAATTTGGGAGGCATATAATAGGGTTGGATGAATTCTTTTCTTCTTTGGTCTAGAGATGGCTAAATTAGGACTATCGTCACCTACAATCACGTTCACACTTTATTGTCTATCATTTAGCATTAAATTAAAAATCATTGGAAGACTTTACATCTCCAACCATGTGAAGGTTTTTGCTCGATTCTGTTTTGATCACAATCTTATGTCAAACATCTCAAAATAAGGATAATTTTTGCGTAATCAAATCCGAAATACAAATTTCATTTATACAATATGCAAAATTAGTTGGTAATTTCCACTAAATCACAAATGCAATAGGAAATTGTATAGGCAAAATCTCACATAACAAAATGGATGATCAATTATGGCATGATTAGGGAAACTGCATTTATAAGATTGATGAAGCCTCGATATCTAGGGGTGTTGGAATCAAACCGAGAAATGAATTGAATCGAACTGAAATTTTATGCATTGTTTATTGGGTTTGATTTTTTATTCAAATAATTGTAAAAACCACATTTCTCTTTACCTGTTCAAATTTTATTGATTTGATTTAATTTGGTTAACCGAATCCAACTGATAAAATATAAAATCACACTTATAGACAATACTCTCTCTCTCTCTCTCTCGCTCGTCTTCCTCTCCGCTCACCATGAGACGACGACGCTCTTCATCGTCGTTCACATTCACCTCTCCACCATAGCCGAGGAAGTTGCCCTTTTTACCCTTCCGTGCACACGAGAGGGAGAGACCCGCAGAACTGGAGGTCGTCGAAAGAGAAAATCTCGCTCACCCTTCTTTCTCCCTAACCGCTCGAGAAGGGACGTCACATTTCTTTCATTCGACATGGATCCGGGTTTACTTTTACAGATTCACTGAGAAAAAAAAATCTTGAAATATTTCTGGAGTGGAAGAACAACTGGCAGAAACTGATTCGCGGAATGATTTCCGATGCTCTGAGAGATTGTCCGCTATATGGATCGTAGCCGCTTCATCGCCGGTACTGATTTGGTTCGTAGACAATAACTGAAGTCGTCTTCCTTGACTCGTAGCTTCATCCCTCTTGCTCATATAACCAGGTAAAAATACTCGTAGTCTCCTACCCTGCGCTTAGCACGCGCGGTTTCAGTCCCCAGAAGAACGCCTGCGATGTGTTTGGTAAAATGCCCAAGCCAGCTTTTCACCGACCCATCCCAGCTCTCAGCAACCCCTCGAGCCAGAACAACAGAGTACCCAAACTGAGGAGGAAGAACAAAGTTGACCCAGCTGGAGATGAAGAACTAGAAGAGCAAGAAGCGCCAGAACTGGAAGGAGCTGAAGAAGAAGAGGAAGAGGATGAGCAGAGTGTCGACGGTGTGTACAGTCAACTGAAGGAGAATCAGGTCAAGAGGACTGAGTCCGACACCAGAGAAAATATTGGGTGATCCCGGACCTCCACATCTCAAGCGAGATTATGCCAATGCGGAAGCTCCCGAGGAAGATGAAAAAATCTGCGAGCGTGTCTGCTTTTGCGGATTTCGAAGAGGACGACGTCGTGGAGGCGTGTCGACCGGTTACGGTGAGGGAAGAATTTGGTTCGGTTCAGCCAAAAAAGAGTGAGAAAAAAAAAAGAAGGTTAAAATCGAAAATCCGAACTGAATCGCATTTGGTTTAGATTGCATTGGGTTCGGTTTAGTCGTTTACCATAATGATTTGGTTCGATTCGATTCGATTTTCCAAGAAAACAAAATCAAACCAAATCATTGATATTCCTAGATATCTCTCATAAATAAATAAAAGCATGTTACTTAAATTAATTATCGTTTGGCTGTATTACAATAAAAAGAATAGTTACGGCTACAAAATCAGAAGGGCGGCACTCACTAATGCTAGAGCTTAACAAAGAAGAGAGAATCATTGATTCACGCATGATTCATTAGTTTAAGCAAAAATCAACGGCCAGGATTAACTAATGGCTGATTGATGAGTGATGAAGATGGGTTGGCCATGTCAAATACCGTGGCGGGAAGCAACTGGTGCTCTTGCCATGATTTATCTTTAAATTTGTTATTAGTTAGTTAATAAAAACTCATATCATTCTTTTGACACATTCTTATCATCTATTCATGTTCATAAACATGTCACATAAGAGAGACATAATGAAATATTTTTCTATATTTCATAAATATTCCACTCAGTCAATTCTATTGCATATATACAAAGGATAATCTAATGAAACATTTGCGGGTACCATACACAATGAGATTTAAAAACATTTCTTCTAATTTTCACTTTCTTAGCAATACTCTTAATTTCTTTTTTTTTTTTTTTTTTTGAGGGGGGGGGGGAAGAGACTCATTCCATTCAATTTATGCATCTAATGTACAATATATACTTTTATGTAATATATTTGATAAGATATATGCCCGAGAAATTCTATAAAGGATTGTGATACAACCAATTTTAACTAAAATATAGTGAAAAGCTGATTTTGTGCTTTTCATTTTCCGCATCTGCTATAATATGGGGGCCACCCCTGACAACCCATAAGCCAACGCTCCCTTTTTCTCTCTCTCCTGGACGGCTAGGGCCACCCCGCCACCCGCATCGGTGTCTCTGTGTCACCACCGGCTCTTCCAATGCTCATCATAAAGGTCACCAGAACGTTCAATTGTGGGGACTCCTTGAGGTACCCCCTTCAAGTCGGGACATTGCATGATCGCTAATCGAGAAAGATGAGGCATGGCTCCTTCAACGACCCTCCATTCCTCCAAATTATACAGATCATGGAGGACTAAATGCTTGAGTTGAGAAAAGCCTCCTGCAGAGCAAACCATTTCCTTTCCCTCAAAAGCATCATATAATATGAGAACAATCAAGTGATGTAGGTTCTCCAATATTGACATCGGATCTTCTTTGAGTTTGGAGCTAATCAAGGCCAACTTCCTTAGTTGCTGGGGTAGATTTTTATATTCCGGAAACTTCTCTATATTTCCCGTAGAAACAGTTTACAGGAATTACAACAGCTTGACGTTATACTCAATCCACTTTTGGTGAATAGAAAGCTTTTGAATGTAAAAGATGAGGATTGAAGATGTTTCAAATTGAATTTAGCAAGTTGTGGAATTGTCTTCAAGTCATTAGTACCATACTCGCCAATGATAGTTAGTTTTTGTAGATTGGTCAATTTTTTTAAATCGTTCACATCACACATCTTCAAAAAAAAGTTTCTTAATATCCATAGGCTATTTAAAGTGTCCAACCGCAACTTCTTTTGATCCCCAAAGAATCTCTTCTTAACAGCTAAATAGAGAGGAAGACGGAGATACCTTAACCTTCTCATCTTCCACAACACATTTGGCACAATTACCTTTTCATATGGAACCACATGAATGTCCAAGAATTCCATATATACAAGGTTTCCCAAAGATTGTGGCAAGCCCTTGAAAGAACTTTCTGCTAAACTTAGGAATCTTAAATGGACCAGGTTTCCCACTGAATTAGGTAAATTTCCTCTCATATCATAAAGGCGCTCGAGCTTCAAAACTCGAGAAACTTACAGTTGGTGAAAAAGGTTGAAGTTGCTTCCATTTCCCTCGACCAGATCCGAAGAACACGAGAGTTCGAAGGTTGAGCATAGTCCTTCCTATTGGTTTTATGCTCGAAATCATGCTTCCTTTGCCACTCACGTGCAAATTGAGAGAAAGCCTTCGTGTTTTGCAAGTTGAATTGACTTCTCTAGCCATCGAAGAAGAACAATCCTCCATCTGATTGTCTGTTGAATGTTAAGAATGCCTAGAAAACTCTCTTGCATAGCCTTGGAGATGCATAAGTCTTGCATCAAGTCATGGAGGTGGCAAGCTTTGATCTTTCCACTCAAATTGAATCGTACTTGAACCATCCCCCTATTAACCAACTCCACTAAATATTGTTCTGCCACATCTTTCATCGAAATTTCTCTCTCTTCCTCATATGCATTTAGTGACACAAAGCCTTCAGCAATCCACATGTGAAAAACCTTCGTTGTAGGGATTTCTACATCCTTCAAAAAACTACCCAAATACAAGAAGCATGGCTTTAAATGCCATGGTAGGTCGTTATAGCTTAAGGCTAAAATGCATCGCTCTTATCACTAAAATGCATATTGATCTTTTTGTAAACTGTCTCCCATTCATTGACTGCTAGAAGTCCACCAAGCACAATAATAGCCAAAGGTAATCCTCCACACTTCTTAAGGAGTTCATCTCCCAATCTCTTCATGTCTTTTGTGATTACTACACAATATCAGGCAACAAATTGCAACTCAACAATCATTGGAAAATGCACTTGTAATAAGAAAATTACTTCAAGGACACATATATGCTGCTTTTAGACAGATGAGTAAGATGCTATAGTTCTTTATAATTTACATTTCATTCATACTTTTGTAACGGAAAAATAGGGAACACAACAAACCTCATGTCTCCATCTATGCTTGGAAGATCAAGAAACCTAAGTTAAAAAATTGAATGCATCGTTTTTGTCATATGTGGCTTGAATGAAGTGACCCAAGCAAACGTAAAACAACAATAATCCTACTCAATGAGAAAAGATGTAAACAGTGCAGGGATAACTCGAGTGATTCTTGTAACTTGAATTTGCTGCTAATCTCCTGCACAAATTCTAGTGAAATCTTCGTGTTGCCATTCTTTTTTGTTGCATAACGATGCACAATTTTCCTAATAATCCCAGCTCTTATTGTTAAACCAACTATCCACAAATGCAACAAAGTGGACTTGAGATGAAGCCAATGAGAGAAGTGACATAGCTAGGCTTCACATTATTTCATATTTCCTATGGTAAAAGAACACCTGGAGTGCCAAAACTTGATATGAGGAACACTTAAATGCCAAAAGTTACAAAAGTGACACTTAAGTGTCAAATTAGAGTAAAATGGATTAGTTAATTGTCAACGGCAAAAAAATCCAGCCAAAATGCTGACGTTATGATTTCCTGGTGAGACAAGTGCAAAACAACGTCGTTTTGCTAACGTGGTTATATAATTAATATAAATATTAATTAAATTAAATTTAAAATTAAATTTATTTATATACTAATTTGAAAAAAAAAACAAAAGAGAGAGAGAGAGAGGAAGAAGACGAAGATTGTAGGCGGTGAGGGCTCAGCCCTCGCCTTCTGCCTCCTCCACCTTTTTCTCTTTTTTTTTTAATTAAATTTTTTGTAAAAATATAAATATTTTAATTCAATTAATATTTATATTAAAATTCAAAAAATAAAAAGACAAAACGACGTCGTTTTGGTTTTTCATCGCTGACTTAGCTCTCTAGCGTACCACGTAAGTAAGTTATATTATTAAAAAATTGTCACGTAGGATTTCCGACTACTTTCACCAGACTTAACGCTCAAGTGCCCCATTTTTCAAAAAAAAAAAAAAAAAAAAGTGGTACTTAAGTGTCACTTTCATAACTTTTGGTATTTAAGTGTCTCTCGTGCCAAGTTTGGTACTCCAAAAGTCCGACACTCTAAATCTTATCAAAATCACTTATTATGTTGGCCATATGAAAGCTACTCGATATTTATCCTCATCAAAGGAATGAAGGAGCAATTTGGATGTTTGTTTAGAGGTACAATTGTTAGCTATTTAGAAATAAAAGGAGCATATGATATTCTTACCCTTTACCAAAAAAAAAAAAAAAAAAAAAAAAAAAAAAAAAAAAAGGAGCATCGATTCTCCAAATATTGAAATTATGGTGCCTAATAGTCCATATATCAATAATTTGAATTTCACTGTAACTATCAATTCATAAATTGTTAAAACTTCAGAAATATCATACTGAAAGCAATGAAGTACCTGGTATTTGTACCTCCATCTCTAATTGTCTTGCAATACCTTCTACAACTTGGCCTGCAGTAATACCTTGACCAACTTCAAGTCCAACTGAAGAATGTCTATCAGCCAATCCTGTGGTAATAATGGAGGTGCGAAAAATGAAAATCAAACAAGCAATATAATCTCTTGAAGCTATTGTACGTAAGGATAATGACCTTAGTAAGGATAATGACCTTAGAGAAGTCGTACTTTTCGTTTTAGGAAACCCCTGCTTTATCAACAGCTCCCAACTCTCCTCGTTTGATAAGCATTGAAGTTCATGGAGAAAAAAATGAGGATCGATATACTCCGCTACTTCTTTGTTGCAGGTTGTTATCAATAGTTTGCTTCTTGTGTCCTTGATCGGGAATGCGGCTTGAAGACCGTCCCATGCTTGTTTGGTCCAAATGTCGTCCAGAACCACAATACATCTTTTCTGTTTCTGGGTCATGTATAAAGTTTCTAACAATTCATCATCTCTCATCTTCATAACCATTTCTCTACGATCAGAGATCAACTTAACAAGAATTCCCTCCAAGATATCTCTTTGGTGGTATTCTTGAGATACGCAAGTCCAAGCAAAACCATCAAAATGGTTCTTCACTTCGTCATGAGTGAAGACTTTTTTAGCAAGTGTGGTTTTACCCAAACCACCCATTCCCCATATAGAAACAACTCTTTGCTGTTTTCCATCCTTCAGCTCTTTCACCAACACCTTAATACTATCTTCCCTCCCAACAAGATCCTCCTCAAAATGGGCATAAGTACGTTTTGGTGTCGAAGCTCTTGCCCGTTCCCGCTTGCCCTCTTTCACAGAGTGTATGCCATAATCCCGCATACTCGTTCTTATATTGGAGATGCTGGATTTTAAGCCCTCAATCTCTGTCCCCACCACATGAACCTGCAAGCACATGCACTTCGCCACGAAGCAAGCATATGCTCTGGCCATGTTTTGTCCCTTCTTCGGCGCGACTCTGAGGGTGTATCCCTCGACGACGTCCTTGGCATCATAGGCAATGTCTCGGAGTTGTGCAACCCATTCTCCAACAGCTCGGTCGTGCTCTCCTTTTGCATCCGCATCCCCCAGAAAGCACTAGATCAACTTCAGCTCCTTTTGTAGGTCCTTGATCTTGCCCTCCACTCCCCACAAGAATTTGGCCTCGTCGATGAGCAGCTTTCCTATTGTTTGCCCCCACGGACGAGACAACAGACTCGGCCATTGGTATTGCACTACTTGATTATGATCACTAGAGATTATGACAGAGAATGACTTTGAGAATTCGCTGCCAATACGTTAACGAGCTCTGAACATATGGGCCCGCGAGTTTAGCAGAAGAGAGAAAAGGAATGAGTACTTAGAATGTTGCGTATTGCATTGATAATGCATAGTCTACATCCACCGAGGCAAGAAAAGCAACCCCAAGAAGAAAAGAATGGAGTAATGGGGAAGTTTACAGGCATATATTCTCTCCGCGAGTAGAAGAAATGCTTTGTCGCTATAGTTACGTACGCAAGAGAATCACCCCCAACTGAAATGCATTATCATTCCACTTTCAAGGAAATCCTAGCAGTAAAAAATGGAATAAAAAAATTTGAGTTTCATCTCATTGACCATCACTTTTTGGTAGAATTAGACATGGCATCTTTCCCACAGATGACCATGTTTAAACAGAAGCAGATTTCGAACTCTCAACTGCTTCTGCTTCGATGGGCTGAATGGTTTTCAAAATACTCTTTTGAAACCAAACATATTCCTAGAAAAAAGAATGTGCTTGCTGATTTTTTGTCAAGACCTAAAGCACCAGCTGAAATCAACATGTACATCAAGAGACCTGCTTTCCATATGCTCAATCATGGTGTAAAATACAAGATTGAAAAGATCAACGACTTGCCAAGTTGGAAATTTCCTCAGAAATTATTCAGCAAATCCCGAACGACGATCTTGCGAGAACATGGAGAACCTCATGTGGCAATGCCACACGGACCTTTTCAGATTCAATGGAGGTTCGATTCTTTATCCTTTCGGGTTAAATTTGAATTATCATTTTATTCATCCTCTTATCTGGAAGGAAGATGATTTCCCTGATCAGCTCAAAACGCTGTTATGGTACTTAATCAATAAGTACTTGATAGCCATTGAAATTCCCACCAGAAGATTCATTGCCAATCTCACTAGGATATTCATGCTCGGGAGAAACATCAAAAAAGAAAGTGATAAAAATCTCCTAGACTTTCTTAATTGGTTCTATCATCCAACATGCTGGAAACAAGACCTAGAAAAAGAACTGAGAACCATGACACCAAATCCACGAAGTTCACACGAGTCCTTTTTTCCGACGTCCATGGAATTTTTGCAGAAATAATGGTTGTATTCTTGATGCACCACTCGAAATAGGAACCACATCCTATAAACCTCATTTGAACAGCCGAGAAGCCCGGATTCACAAATCTTATCCAAGATCTGTTCGATGTTGTGAAAACGAATATCGAGAACTCCAGAGAATCCTATGCCAAGAAAACAAAACCATTCCTGAAGATATTTGGAATAATGTACCCACTACGTGGGATCATTATGACCTAGCACTAGAAGCTAAGGAAGCACTCAGGCAGTACATACAAGCTGCATCGTCCCAAGAACATGAAATGACAAGCGAATATGATATTGTCCAGTCCACTCAAGACCCCTATGCACGCTTTGGAGGTCCCCTGTCCCAGAATCCCTACGAGCAAGGACCTTCGTCCTCATTTCAAGACATGGACACATCTTTCTATGCACAGCCATCCAACTGGCCTCAGCCGAGTTTTCCTGCCAATACTACTAGTGAAAATACAGATTGGGCAGCAGAAGAAGCATCCCATTGGGCTCATGAAGCATCCTCATCTCGAAGGCTAAACCAAATCCTCTCACCTCAAGACCTTGAAGCCCTCCAGTAGAAATACGAGGCACATCTCCTAGAAGATAGCTCAGATGATGACTCAGTATGTAGCTACAATGCCCGTGACGGACGAGATCGCTGAAGTCCGTACATTTTCACTGTAGCAAAACCACTGTTCACTTTTACTGTAGCATTAGGCTAGGGAATGTACTGTTCACAGTACAGTTACTTTCATAGTGTGCGAATAATTCCCTCCCGGAAATTTCCGGTGCCTCTGTTTGTATCTGGACCCATGAGTTGGTCCCTGTGTTTGTCCTTGTGATCTCTTATTGCCTATATAAGGCAAGGAGAGTGTATTGTTTTGAGGCAGAGTCCTTTGAAGTAAAAGTGTGTGCTTTGTGAAAAATTTTCCATGGCTTTCTAAATTCCTTCTCTTCTCTAGCCTGGTATGATCCTCCGAGAAATGCAGCTTGGGTAGATTAAAAGCGTTTCCATCCTGGCATCTTCTGGGTGTCTTTAGGCTCTGAACTAAAGGGCTGAGTGGTTTTCTACTAAAAGGCTGTCCCTGAAGGGCTTGAACAGGAGTTGTTTGCCCAATGTGGGATGCATACCTGCAGGAAATTTACTCTCCTTCCCTAGTTCTAAGTCTAGGTCCATTCATGATTAGCTATAAGAATAGCCCTATAAGCGTGTCAATGAAATGCCTGATTTATTCAATAGAAGATGAGACTGAAATCTGGAATGTCACACAAAGTGTGCAAATACCAATGCAAACCACTGTGCACTGTCGTAGGTCCTAAACAATCCACTCCAACTCTCTTGTATAACCCAATGTCTAATTGATAAGCTATAGGGAAGGAATTTCCTTCGAAGATGCAGATTCCTTGGCCTTCTGAAAATATACAAACCTGCTCTTAATCTGCCATTGGGGATGCTCCTGCATTCCAACAGGTAACATATGTCATTGTTCAATCTCCACAATACAGCTTTTATGTGGATAAATTCTTCCACACACACTTCGAAACACTTTTTCAAGCGCAAGGTTTCCATACCGAGCACAAATTGCCAAGTTCGAACTTAGCAGAGTGATAGCAATGGCCAAATGACACATGGATGTTGTAAGCGTAAGTTTAACATCAGTCCTTGATTCCAGAAGAAAAAAAACAATTGTAATAATTGAAGAGGACATAGATTAGCAACTCAATAGAACATATTTTATGATACCCTTTGAAGATCTGAACTAATACAGGAGCAGATATTATCTTTTTGACTACATTAGTCAATTAAGAACAGAATTCCACGTAGAGAAAGCCAAAATCTTCTCATAATATTTACCTCATTATATATACTGCAAGTTCTTGGTCGCAGGAGAAGAGCAACATTTTCCGTGGGTCACCAATTGACAAATAATCATATGCTTTCTCATTAGATCCAACAATTTCATCACCGTCGTTCAAAGGGAAAGATTAATGTGAGCACACATGAAAGAATCTTTAAATTACATGAAAGAATCTTTAAATTATATCTTGCAGCTTTTACATGTAGGAGACAGGGATACTAATAAAAACAAAAGAAAAATGTAGGAGACTGGGAGATGCAAAATGCACGGTTGTATTTCTCATCATCGTTTATCTATAGACAAAGAAATCAATTGCACAAGCCAAAAGCAACACGCCCATTAATGTACCCCAGTCCTATTCCACATCCGCATTTCTTCAAACATCTTATCAGCTCTAGGGAAATGATTGGATCTCCTCTCCTCTACAATGCATCAGCTTCCACGATGATGGCTTCCAACTGTTGAATTTAATCAAAGAGAAGAAGACACACAGGAGAATTGCTAATGCTCATTACTATTCATCAGAACATAAGCCTATTAAATAGGCAGAACATCCAAACCACTTAGCAAGAAAATAGCTACAGAATAGCAACAACAAAACCCACTAACATACCCCACTAACCAAAACATGTGCAGAAACAAACTCCTAAAAACAAGCCACTCCCTATTGACTAAGACTCCATTATTACATTGTTGAAGAAACATAAAAACTAAAAGCACATAAAAAAAAAAAAAAAAAACTTGAAGTTAACTACTTCAACACCAACACCACAAGCGACGGCTCTTATTTCTTCAGATGCCTCTTGTTAGCCATCTTTTGGAGACGCATCGAATTCACTCCACCTCCTCCTCCTCCTCCTCCTCATGGTGCTCGTGAGAACCTTGCAGTCTTCCATGAGCAAAGTCGTTGAGTTCTCCCGACAATGAGCGAAACAATAGATTCCAGTTCCACCCCCACACGGCTTGCAAGTCCTCGGGGATGAGACAAACCGAAACGAATGATGATTTATGATGGAAACAAGACATGGAAAATAATTTGTCAAGGAATGCCATAATACTCTATTTCCACTCATGATATATGAGATTAGATATTTATTCTCGAGGGCCCACCCCCCTAACAGCCCATAAGCTCATGCCCCTCTCCCTCCTCTCCCGCTGGACAGCTGAGGCCACCTTTTCAGCTCGTTGTATATTTCGTCCCCACCGTAATATGTAGAGACATGTGAAGGTACCACCCTCAATTTAGGACAATGCTCGATCCCTAATCGAGAAAGATGAGGCGCGGCTCCTTCAGCAACCCTCCACTCCTCCAAATTAGGTAATGCATAAAAAACTAAATGCTTGAGTTGAGGAAAGCCTCCTGCGGAGCAAACCATTTCGTTTCCCCATAAAGCATAATATCCCACAATGAGAAAAACCAAGATTTTCAATTTTTCCAATATTGGCATTGGATCTTCTCTGAGTTGGGAACATATTAAGACCAGCTTCCTCAATTGTTGGGGTAGACTCTTATGTTCTGGCAGCTTCTCTATTTTTCCATTAATGAATAGCTTACATGAATGGGGATAATTTGATATTTTACTTAGTTCACCTTCAGTCCATGAATTATAAGAATGCGCGAAATAAATAGTCAAGGATTGAAGATGTTTCAAATTGAATTTAGCAAGTTGCGGATCATACGAATCAACGACAGTCAGTTTTTGCAGATTGGTAAGCTTGCCCACATCATTCACATCACATTCCTTTAGACTAAAGTTTCTCAATGTCCATAGATTCTTTAAAGTGCCCAACCGCAACTTCTTATGGGCCCCATGGAATTTCTCCTTGACACCAAACTTGTAGGGAAGATGAAGATACCTCAACCATCTCATCTTCCACAACACATTTGGGATGGAAACCCTAATATATTGAAGCATAACCAAGTCCAAGAATTCCATACATACAAGGTTTCCCATAGATTGTGGCAAGCTCGTAAACCCACTACGTGCTAAACTTAAGAATCTTAGATGGACTAGGTCTCCCAACGATTCGGGTAGACTTCCTACTTTCCCATCAAGATCGTCCAAACTTCGAACTCGAGAAACTTATAATTGATGAAATTGGGTTGAAATTGCTCCTAATTACATCCCCTAGATTAGAAGAACAAAAGAGTTCGAAGGTGGGGCATAGTCCTTCCTATTTGTTCCACCCTCAGAGTTATGTTTCCTTCACCAATCCTGTTCATAGTGAGAGAAAGCCTTCGTGTTCTGCAAGCCATTGAAGAACTACCCTCCCTTTCATTGTCATGTTGAATTTTACGAAAGCTTAGAAACCTCTCATGGCTAGTCTTGGAGACACATACCTCTTGCGTCGAGTCATGGAGGCGGCAGGTTCCAATATTTCCATTCCAGTTGAGTCGTACTTGGACCAACCCCCTCTTAACCAACTCCATGAAATATTGCTCTGCTACATCTTCCATTGTAATTTCTCTCTTTGCGTCATCAGGCAGCACAAAGCCTTCAGCAATCCACATGCGAAGGACTGTCTTCACAGGGATTTCTGCATCCTCTGGAAAGCTACCCAAATAGAGGAAACATGGCTTTAAATGCCACGGTAGATCATCACAGCTTAAGGCCAAAACTTCAAATAAAATACTCTTATCACTCGAATGCAAATTGATGTTTCTATAAACCGTCTCCCACTCGTTGTCCGCCAAAAGTCCACCAAGCACAATAATAGCCAAAGGTAATCCCCCACACTTCTCAAGGAGTTCATCTCCTAACTTCTTCATGCCTTCGATGATTTCTACATAATATCAAGTAATAAATTGAAACTCGATAGTAGTAGGAAGATGCAACTGTCATAAGAAATAACTTCGAGGACAAATATTTGCTTTTTGATATATGAGTTGGATGTTGTAGTTCCTTATGTTCTATGGTTCATTTATGCTTTTGTAAGGGGAAAAACTATAGAGACCCCAACAAAGCTCCTATATATGCCTCCATCTACGCCTGAAAGATCAAGAACACTCATTTGACTAATGGAATGTATTGTCTTTGTTATCTGTTGCTTGAATTAATTGACTTGAGCATATGTATAACAACAATAATCCTACTCAATGAAGAAAAATGAAAGCAACGAGGGGATATATCACCCGTGACTTGAATGTGCTACCGATTTCCCTCAAAATTCTAGTGAAATCTTCATGTTGCCACTCTATTTTGTCACATAAAGATTCACAATTTTCATAACAATCCCAAGTCTTATTGTTAAGCCAATTATTCACAAATGCAAGAAAAGGTGGACCTAAAATGAAGCCTATGGAAAGTAACATAGCTAGGCTTCATATTATTTCATAAATCCTATCAAAATTACTTATTATGATGGTCAAATGAAAGCTTTTTCGATATTTATCCTTATTGGAGGACAGGAGGAGCAAAGTTTTGGATGTTGGCTTAGAGGTACAATTGTCAGCTATTGAGAAACAAAAGGTGCATCTGATTCCTCAAATATTGAAATTACGGTGTCTAATACTTGATATATTGATCATTTGAACTCCACTGTAACTATTGATTCATTAATTGCGAAAGCCTCCGAAAGGCCAAATTGAGCAATGAAGTACCTGGTATTTGTCCCTCCATCTCTGATTGTCTTGCAATACCTTCTATAGCTTGATCCACGGCAATACCTCGACCAACTCCAAGCCCAACAGAAGAAAGTGCAACAGCTAATCCGACAATAATTATAGAAGCGTCATAAATTAGAATCAAGCAGGCAACATAATCCTTTGAAGCCACAATATGTTAGGTTAATAACTTTAGTGAAGTCTTACCTTTCACTTCAGGAAATGCCCTCTTCTTTAGCAGAATCCAGCTCTCCTCGTGCGATAAGCACTGAGGTTCATGGAGAAAACAATGAGGATTGATATGCTATGCTACTTCTTTATTGCGGGTTGTTATCAATAGCTTGCTTCTCATGTCCTTGATCGAGAATGAGGCTTGAAGACTGTCCCATGCTTGTTTGGTCCAAATATCATCAAGAACCACGATACATCTCTTCTGTTTTTGGGTCATGTATAGAGTTTCTACCAATTCGTCATTTCTCATATCCGTAACCTCTCCTCTTTTGTTAGGGATCAACTTAACAAGAATTCCCTCCAAGATATCCCTCACGTGATATTCTTGAGATATGCAAGCCCAAGCAGAACCATCGAAATGGTTCTTCAATTTGTCGTGATTGAAGACTTTCTGAGCGTGTGTGGTCTTTCCCAAACCACCCATTCCCCATAGAGCAACAACTCTGTGTTTTCCATCCTTCAGCTCTTTTACCAACGCCTCGATACCATCTTCCCTCCCGACAAAATCCTCCTCCTGGAAATGGGCATAAGTCCGTTTCGGCAGCGAAGCTCTCGCGCGTTTGCATTCGCCCTCATGCAAAGGTTGTATGCCATATTTCTGCATCTTATTACCAATATCCGAAATTCTGGATTTTAAGCCCTCGATCTTGATATAGCTAGTATGAACAAAATAAAGGAGTTAGGGAAGAGAATAAGAATACAAGATTTATAGTGGTTCGGCTTAATCCAAGCCTACGTCCACTCTCCCACGCTAACAGCCTTCTTGGCTGGATTCCAATATGCAATCAACAAGAGATTACAACTTCGAGTGCAAACGCTTAGTAGTAGATCACACTATCTCACTAAGTCACTCTTTTGGTATTTCTCTCACGATTACAAACGTTTAAGCTCTCTAAAAGACAAGTGTATAATCGAAGGTCGCTCAGACTTTGGAATTATAAATTCTACGCTCCGTCTCTTACTTGCTCATCGGTCCATGATCTCCTTAAATACTCCTCCACTTCCAAACTAGCCGTTGGACAGCATCCCGGAGAATCGTCTTCCAATATATCCATTGGACAGCTCTGTATCTAGAAGATTTGGTAGCCGTTGAGTGACAAAGGTAAAATCCCAAATTGATTCCGATCGCCCATACAAACGAAATCTTGGTTTCCATAAGTAAAGCTTCTTCGTATAGAAAGTTCTTGTCTTCAAGATCCAATCGTCAATCAAATCAATCTTGATGTGGAATCCAAACCAGATCACTAGCCGTTGTATGATTGGGCTTGAGTTACGATTCATCGAATCTGGATGTAAAGTCTGAGTCTGTAGACTTTACGATATGAGTCTTGAGACTTTACAATCTGGGTCTGTAGACTTTACAATCTGGGTCTGTAGACTTTACAATCTGAGTCTGTAGACTTTACAATATGAGTCTTGAGTCTGGCAGTCTTCAGACTTTGACACAGAAGTCTGGAAATCTTCAGAATATACTCTGGACATATGTTACGTTCAGTCTTCTGGTCATCTTCTGACTTTGATAAAATCCTTTAGATGTTTTATCATCTGCATGGTCTATTACTCAACCATCAAACATGTTAGTAGCCTTTGATTTATTTTGTCATCTTCAAAACATCATAAGGGATTTCCCTAACAATCTCCCCATTTTTGATGATGACAAAACAATCTCTGAATATGCAGATTTGTAAACATACTTTTAAATCAAAGGATATCAGAAGATAACAAATAGATTGAGCATAAGAATATATAGAAAAATAATCACAGCTCAATATTATGCAATAAATAATATCAACCAATCAGCACATATGCATATTCATTTCTTCTCCCCCTTTTTGTCATAATCAAAAAGTGATAATACTAGATTCACGTAGAGAATGATAACAAATATTTTGCATGAATCACAATTTCCAAAAATCAGCTTTTATCGAATATTAAAGATATGCAATATAGCTCACTTCGATTATATCAGCAAATATCCAATAAAAATCACCGATGCATCATGAAATTCACGTACACTTTTTGTCATAATAAAATGATAATATCACTAAGAGATTTGTTAATGACAAAATGTAATAAAATATGCACTAACCGGATTTTGTAGGTATTCTAACACATTTACCTTCCTTCTTTTCATAACAAGATCACGATCAATCAAAAAAGATTTTTCCATAATTGATCAAAGCTCCCCCTCAATTTGTTGCCTTTTTGAGATGATCACGATTCTTTCCCTTTTCTTTTGGATTTGATTTCTCCCCCTGTCATCATGACAATATTTGCGAATAGAAGCAATTGTTGCAATTGTCGCAAGAGATATTTTCTGATTGCACCAAAATCTGCGTAGATTTGTAATCATTCTTGCCTTATTGAATTTCCTGCAATCAACTCATTTCCCTTTTTGGTATCCATCAATTTGGATCCTTCCTTGACGTTAGAGTGAAATAGAAAATCTCCATAATCAAATAGTGTTTCTTAATTCATCGTAATAAAGTATTCAAAGAAAGAATTTTATGCACAAAGATATTTTGAAAAATAAATTCTCACTTAGTCATAGTACAATAAAATTAGAGAGAATAAAATCCTTGAATATCTCAAAAAAAAAATATCTTGCAAAATTAGTATAACGTAGAATCGGATTTTTACTTTGCAAAATATGACAATTTGAGAGCATAAAATTAAACCAAATAATCTGAATTATCTCAAATAATCACACGTACTAAATCAAATCTTAACTCACAAATCACAAAAATAAATCATACGATTCTTTCTTCCATAAAGCAAAATATGATCATTATAAAATCTCAATCAACCAAGGATATATCGAATATCAAGCATAATGAGAATTATTGCCCAAATCAAATTGAGAATAAAAAAATTCCTTACCAAATCCTCTTTTTTTCTTTCTTCTTTATATCCTGCAAAAATAACTTATCTTTTCTTTGGTACCCATTTTTTCTTGGGTCCATGAGAGTTAGCAGAATATGTTGCTTTTATCCAATTTTTCTTAATAGGTCTCCAGACTTGAGAAAGATCTTGTTGCCTAAGTCGAGAATTCTCCTTTTTAAGTTCGAAAATCCTTTTAAGAGAAGATTTAAGATTTGAACAAAGCTCATTTATATATTTTGAAACTTTGAAAGGAATTGCTGAATGACTTACCTTGATTTCCTCATCGTATTCTGAGTCTGGTTCTGAATCAGACTCTGATTCTGAGTCTATGTCTGAGTTAGACTTTGATTCTGAGTCTGTGTCTGAATCAGACTTTGATTCTGAGTCTGTGTCTGAATCAGACTCAGATTTTGAATGTGCCATCAAGCATATATTTTCTTGATCATCATCTTCTTTCATGATTCTTTTATGGCCATTATGCTTGTATTGACTTCTTCCATCGAATTTCCTTCCTTTTCTACTCAACTTTTTAAATTTCTCGACCATAAAGGCAAGTTCTTCATCGTCCATGTCATTTTCTGAGTCTGTTTCATCAAAAACAGCATTAGATATTAAAGCAATGGACTTCTTACCTTCGGGATCTTCGTCATTAAGTTGTTCAACTTCATAGGATTGAAGAGTGCCAATCAATTCATCAACGGAGAGTGGCATAATCCTCTGAGTCTCCCGGATTGAGGTCTTGACATGATTCCAATCTTTTGAGAGACCTCGCAAGAGTTTGTTGACCTTCATCGGGGCAGAAATTTGCTGACCTTGATATGCTAAACCATTTACAATTTCTGTAAAACGGCTAAACATATCTCCAATTGACTCTCCTTGCTTCATCTTGAAGGATTCATATTGGCCAAGCAAGAAGTTTACTTTTGTCTCTTTTACACGATCGGTCCCTTCATATGTAACATGAAGTTTATCCCAAACTTCTTTTGCTGTTTCACATGAAGAAATTCTGTTATATTCAGCAAGAGATAAAGCGCAATATAAAGAATAAATTGCTTTCGCATCAAGCGCTTCTCTTTTGGACATCTCCATCCGAGACATAGGAGCGGGGGGTTTGCTTTCTTTGTCTTTGCCATTCTTTTTTGATGTGGACGCAGCAATGGGATTGATTCCTCTTTCCACAACATCCCATTGTAAGAGATCTCTGGATCTTAGGAATGCTTTCATTTTGTTCTTCCATACGTCGTATTCCTTTCCATCAAAATATGGTGGCCTTGTGTTGCTTTGCCCTTCCATAAGTCCTGGTGCTAACATACTAGCCATGGATCTTTTACTCTGAAGTAAAACACTTCAAATAAAGTAAGAACACGAGCTCTGATACCAATTGATATAGCTAGTATGAACAAAATAAAGGAGTTAGGGAAGAGAATAAGAATACAAGATTTATAGTGGTTCGGCTTAATCCAAGCCTACGTCCACTCTCCCACGCTAACAGCCTTCTTGGCTGGATTCCACTATGCAATCAACAAGAGATTACAACTTCGAGTGCAAACGCTTAGTAGTAGATCACACTATCTCACTAAGTCACTCTTTTGGTATTTCTCTCACGATTACAAACGTTTAAGCTCTCCAAAAGACAAGTGTATAATCGAAGGTCGCTCAGACTTTGGAATTATAAATTCTACGCTCCGTCCCTTACTTGCTCATCGGTCCATGATCTCCTTAAATACTCCTCCACTTCCAAACTAGCCGTTGGACAGCATCCCGGAGAATCGTCTTCCAATATACCCATTGGACAGCTCTGTATCTAGAAGATTTGGTAGCCGTTGAGTGACAAAGGTAAAATCCCAAATTGATTCCGATCGCCCATACAAACGAAATCTTGGTTTCCATAAGTATAGAAAGTTCTTGTCTTCAAGATCCAATCGTCAATCAAATCAATCTTGATGTGGAATCCAAACCAGATCACTAGCCGTTGTATGATTGGGCTTGAGTTACGATTCATCGAATCTGGATGTAAAGTCTGAGTCTGTAGACTTTACGATATGAGTCTTGAGACTTTACAATCTGGGTCTGTAGACTTTACAATATGAGTATGTAGACTTTACAATCTGAGTCTTGAGACTTTACAATCTGAGTCTTGAGTCTGGCAGTCTTCAGACTTTGACACAGAAGTCTGGAAATCTTCAGAATATACTCTGGACATATGTTACGTTCAGTCTTCTGGTCATCTTCTGACTTTGATAAAATCCTTTAGATGTTTTATCATCTGCATGGTCTATTACTCAACCATCAAACATGTTAGTAGCCTTTGATTTATTTTGTCATCTTCAAAACATCATAAGGGATTTCCCTAACAGATCTCTGTCCCCACCTCATGAACCTGCACGCACGAGCACTTCGCCATGAAGCAAGCATACGCTTTGATGATGTTTTGTCCCTCCGTCAGCGCCGCTTTGAGGTAGTATCTCTTGATGACGTCCTCAGCATCATAGGCAAAGTCTCGGAGTTGTGCGACGCATTCTTCTACAGCTTCCTTGCGCTCTCGTTTTGCATCCACATCCATTAGCAAGGCCTGGACCTACCTCAGCTCGTTGTGCAGGTCCTTGACCTTGCCCTCCACTCCCCTCAAGAATTTGGCCTCATCGATGAGCAGGTTTCCTATTTTCTCCACCGCAAACGAAACAACAGACTCAACCATTGGTATTGCACTACTCAGACTTTGATCAGTGGAGATTATGATAGAGAATGACTTGAGAATTCACTTCTAATGCGTTAACAAGCTATGAACATATAGGCCTGCAAGTTGCAAAGAAGAAAGGAAAGGAATTAAGTACTTAGAAAGTTGCATATTGCATTGCTAATGCATATTCTACATCCCCCGACGCAAGAAAAGCACCCCCAAGAAGAAAAGAATGGAGTAATGGAGAAGTCTACAGGTATATATTCTCTCCGCAGGTAGAAGAAATGCTTGATAGCAACAGCTCGATGCTTGCATAGGTTTTCAATTTTGACTCGTCCTCACGGATTGTTCTGTTCTGTGGTTTTAGTCCTTGTGCTCTCCGTGATTGAGCTTGTTCTGAGTGGATTAGGCCATGCCGTGATTGATGGTTGGATTTTTGACAGGTAATGCTGTATGATGACAGTAAGCAGCTGTTGGAATGCAGGACTTTCAAGAACGAAGTTGTTTGTTCCAGTGAGACGTTCAATGCTTATTTGGTTGACGTTGGAGAGCCTGAAGCAAGGCAAAAGCCTCTCAATGATACTTATATTCACAGCCGAGCAAAGAAAGTTCCTAAGCGAACAACTTCACTTCACAGAAACAATTTCGTCAAAGTATCTGGTTACGCCGGTATTGTGTATTCTTACATATTTGTTTTCCTCATGTTGTTGTCTCTAATTATTTGAAATTTGACAACTCATACTCGTACATTCGCAATGTTGTGATTATCTGCCTGTGTTGTTGTATAATCCATTTCACTCACGTTTTAAGAAGATGAGAAGACCAAAGTGGAGAAGAATAAACAGCAGACGATCAGCCTAAGCCCATCACAGAAAATTATTAGAGGTTGGTGATGAAATCCTTCATAATCTAACTCTCTTGATAGCTAGTAAATGCTGGCTACAAAACTTAGCATCTGTGTTTCTCCTTTTCCAGAATTCAAGAAGAATGAAATGAACAAGTATGGCATATTACCAAGAGGTCCCAACTCAAGACATCGAGTATGGCAGGTGAGTTTGGACTTTTGCAGATTCATATATGCCATGCCTGGCCATATATCATTTCCTTTGATGTCGTATCCTGGATTGTGAATCATTTCTTAATTTCCTCTGGGTTTACAGTTTCTACTTATCTTCATACTACGCATAGAATCTGTTCAAGGACAATTGATGTTCTCTCAACTCTGATGCTTTGTGTATCAATTCTTCTCAATCACGGCGGTTTTATGTTCACATTTTTCTCATGGCTTCTCTTGAAAATCATTGGGAGCTTCTTAGCATATTTCCAAACTTTCCCGCAGAAACTGGTCTGAATATTTTGCTAGTTATATTCTAAAGTTTGTTATTATGGTCTCAGCACTACAGTTGACGAAATCTTCCTTTTGATATAGATTGGCATGTCTCGTATACAACCCGGTTAACTCAAAAGTCGAAGAATCATGATGGCTTCTTACGTTCTACAAGCAGTGGACCTATTACAAGGCAGGTCAAGCTCTACAATCTATGTTTCCTACTGATCTTTTTGACAATTTTCTCATGCATGTGAAAGTCACAAACCAAAGAAAGCTTCCACTTGTTAATAACAATCATTCTAATGATTGAAAGTTAGCATCAATGACTTATTGGAAGCAAGTTAACCGTTATCTACGTCAATCAAACGACCAAAAAAAAAAAAAAACAAAACAAAACAAAACAAGCCATAGTCCACATGGCTTTATAGAACGCAAAAATAAAACATCAAAATATTAAATCAACAAAATATCAATGCAATGACTATAACAATACTAAAGTAACTAAAACGAGCAAAAACTAAAAAAAGTAGGACGCATAGAGCAAAAACCAAATATCGGTTAGCGACTCACAAACTTAGTTGCGCCCTTCTCGTTCATCTGAGTGTTAGTACCTAAAAACAATCCACAAAAAGCTTCAATCAAAATCAAACTAAAAGCAAAACGAATGAAGCAAAAATTAAGTATCAATTAGCGAGTAGTCCACCGACGTAGATCTCTTCGAATGATCTGCTGCCAATTTTACGACCGAGCTCGAAACAATAAGTCTAAATGATTATTGCTCATTAATACACTAGGATTGGGACAAAGTGCTCATCATCACTCTCCACAGCTAAACTATATAAAGGCGACAGGCATATCGGTAATGTCACATCAGATATAGCAATAGGTCTAAAAGGAGTAGTTGGAAAATCAAACATGCCCATAACCGGACTTTCAAAAGATTGGTTTCACCACGGGCTATGAGCAATATTCAGCATCGTATCTTTTGCTCATATCTTTTGCTCTATGTGCCGTCAAAAGAAGATTGGTTTCGCCTGGGCCGACGGCAATAATTTAACATCAATCATCATATTTTCGCTTGACGTCAAAAGATTGCTTTCTCGGGGCCAATAACTTTATGTGCCGTGAATTGATCCATCATAATTTTGCTTCACGTGTCGTCAACAAATTGTTTTCACACAAGCTAATGCCGATAGCAACTTTTTTTTTTTTTTTTCACGTGGTGGGAAAAACGCACAACGTAGATTATATCTATGGTAAGATATATCAAGGCTCGTACCACCTAATAAACACGTATACACACATCAATCAGGCTCATCCATGTTAATCAAATTCAACTCCTCAAAAGCAAAGGTAAATTGCAATGATCGAACTGTATGATTAATTTAGAAATTTTATATATGCACTTCTCGCATTCTAAAGATTTAGTGAAGTGCTATATTGATTTCACGGCGAGTTAATAATCAAACGTTTTGGCTCTAAGTCTTCGTTCGTTTTACGAAAAACACCGCATTTTCGGAGAATATTTTTCAGGAAGTCATTTTTCAAAAAATTATCATTATTTTCCGCTATTCATCTAAAATCTAAAATTGAAGTGAAAAATATTTTTCATTGTTCGATAAGGAAAAACCTTTTTCCTATGAATTTTTGTTAAATAATTTTATTTTTTTTTTTAATTTTTAAAATCAATTTTTAAATTATTTTTCTAAAAATCGATTTTTAATTATTTTTCTTTTTCTTTTTATTTTCTTTCTTTTTATCTTCTTTTTCTTTTGCTAATCGCCAACCACGACGACAGCCGGCAATTGGCCAAAGGCCAGCTTCGATTGGTGAGCGATGACAAGTGAGCTTGAGCTCGCCTGCCTTTAGCCTCTCCACATTGGCGAGCTAGAGGCAAGCTAGCTCCCTGATGTGGCCCGCGACGAGCCAACATGCCTTGAGCTTACTGCTCGCTAGAGATTGGCAAGCGCAAGGGCGAGCCTCAAGCTTACCGGCCTCTAGCCTCGCCAGATCGGCGAGCCAGAGGCTCATGCTCGCCGCTAGTTTGCCAAGATAGCGAGCGGTGAGCTCAAACTCGCCAGAGGTTGGCGAGCCTTGAGCTCACCACTCACTAGAATTGGCGAGCTAGGCGAGGCCTAGGGCTCGAGGCCAACAAGCTCGAGGCTCGCCTATAGTCGGCCATGCCAAGGACCGGCCAAAGAAAAAGGTGGAAAAAAAGAAAAAGAAAAATAATTAAGACAAAAAAAATAAAAGGAAAAATAATTTAAACTTCAAATTATTAGAAAAGAAAACAAGAAAGGAGGCGAGTAAGGTATGAGTTAAGAGAGAGAGAGAGAGAGCGGGTAAGAAAAATATTTTTCCCAATTTTAAAAGTGAAAAACATTTTACCCTCTTTTACAATACTTTTTTTTCCTTGATGGAAAATATTTTCCACGATTAATTTATTTTCCATGAAATGAATACCAAAAAATCCAAAAAATGTTTTATTGGAAGTTATTTATAAGAAAGGAACATAGCCTAAAATATAAGTGTTGTGGATATGACATTAGAGATTATAATCCAAAAGTTCGAAAGCAATTAGTTATATGCAAAAAGACCGCATGTATATAATGCCTATGAAAAACTCCACCATTGAATACTTTAACATGTGGCGGCAATATTCTATACACAACTTTATACTTATAGAGAGGATACAATACTTATTTTCTCAACTATTTTTAGACCTTGAACCGAAAGAAAATATGAAATAGTTAATAGCCGCCACATTATCAGCCTACATGGCGTGCATGAGAACAAATTGGTTACTTAAAATAGCCAATTTCAAGACTGGTCAGCAGCCAAATTAGCCCCAACTACACGATTGTTCATCTTAAACCTTGAAGAAATTGGAGTTCAAGGCAAATTTTGATCATTTTCTTTATTAGACCCGATTAATGAGTGCCCTAAAAGACTCTTTAATAAGATTCTGATAAATTTATAAGAAGCCTTTAAAGTAGTATTGGGGTGGCCCGTTCTCGCTACTTTCATTCACATGTTTAGAGAAGGATTACCATAAGATTATGATGTGACCTCTCATCTACCAGATTAAGCAATTAGTATCACAAGAGACGGAGAAAAAGTTTGTTAGATAAATGACAAGTTTTGTAGAAAAAGTTTTTGCCCAGACAGCTGTAAGAAAAGAAAATCTCAAGAAAGACCAACGCACCATGAGAGAGTAGTCAATTAAGAGAAATTGTTAAAAGAAACAAAAAGAAAAAGAAATGCTTTGTCTCCAATGCTTCTTGCTTCGTGCTTCACGTTTTGACTCCAATGCTTTGTCTCTTTTCTTGTGTCATTCGGGGTCCCCTTTGATGGACAGCTGCACGAAAAATTGTAAAGAAGGACCGATGCATGGGAGTTACTTTGTCGTATTTTTCATGTTGCTCGTTCCTTTGATTGATATTACGCTTTTTCGTTTTTCTCCTTCAGTGTATATGTTACATCTCATCATTAATCTAAATGCAAGAATAACCATACAAACCCAAAGCAACATGCCGCTTCTATTTCATGCACTCGAACACTGTTTTAAATCATATAGGCAACATTTGAAAAATGCTCGGATCATTGCAATCACCATCACCACTCACCACTAGAATCTATTGGAAGATGATTTGATTCTTAGCTTCGATTCTGATCACGGAGATTGTGGGATAATTGATTTGATCACGAAATATCGTCAGAATATTTAGAAGATATAATAGGAATTGTAATATTATTTGATTTCCCTTTGTATTATAAATATGGGCATGTACATGTACGAAATACAGAAAAATACAATCACAATTTCCTCCATTTTTCTTCATTTCTTGTCATCGTATCAGAGCAAAGCGTTCTGACCTAGCTTCTGCAAATACCCTGAATTGCCTTCGGTAGTCTTTTTAATTGTTGTTGCAAATTTCTTTCTGCAAAACAAATTGACGAATTCATACGTTTGAACACCATGCCCAAAAATCAAAGCAACAAATCAAGCAGCAGCAACAACGACAAGAGATGATCTCACCTGTGGAGTTATCGTTCGACACCAACAATTCTCCTGAGAGTCTAGCTTCAGATCAACCAAACCCAGAATTTGCAGCAGCAACCTTCGGCTCCATTGCCCACATCTGTTCAACCTCCTGCACCAATCCAATGGCCACCAATGCAGTGGATTCCAGTCCCAGGCCCCTGGGCCGTTGGACCCAATCAACAACAATGGGCTCCTTACAGCCCATCTGGAGAAGGTACGAATCATGGGCCTCGAATTGATGGATCGGGTCACAGATCCAAATCGAGTTAGACGGGTCATGGGATGAATCCCTACCTGGGATTACAACCCGGGTTCTACCCGTACCCCATCCTCAGCGCCGGCGACCGTCCAGAACCTGGGGACATTCTTTACACCTCGCCAGCCGATAGACCGGAGTTCCGAATCATCAACCTGCAACTTACCGGTCTAGACAACTACAATGCGTGGGCTCAAGATTTCCGGTGGGCTCTCATGACCAAGGACAAAGATGGGTTCCTCGATGGAATTGTGCCTGTTCCCGACGACGACCGTATGCGGCGACGATGTTGGTGGAGGTGTAATCAACTCGAGTGCACCTAGATCGTGAACTACGTGGCCGCTGATATCATTGCCGCTGGCCTTCCACCGATTGAAGACTCGAAACAAATGTGGGACAACATCAGAGAAGTGTATGGGAAGTTGGACGGAGCGAAGCTATTTTCGCTCACTCAAGCTCTGTTGGATCTGAAGCAAGAGAACCTATCGGTTACCGCTTGCTTCAACCGACTCTCCTCTCTCTGGAATGAGCTCGAGGCTGCTGAGGTAGAGCTCAAAGGACCCAAAGAGACTCTCGAGCGGTACAGACGGATTAGAGAGAGGGAGAAGGTTACCCGTTTTCTGTTCATTCTGAATGAAGGCTTCTCGAGGACATCTAGCATGACAGGTGAGTTTGGACTTTTGCTGACTCATCTGTGCCCATGCCAGGCCGAGTCTTTCTTTTGATGTATCTCCTGGATTGTGAATCCGTTCTTGATTTTCTTTGGGATACAGTTTCTGCACATCTTTATATTACATACAGAATCTTTTCAAGATCAATAAAGATTCTCTCGACTCTAATGCTTTGTATATCAAGTCTTCTCAATCAAGGTGGTTTCATATATTTTTGTGGCATTGGAGCTTTTTAGCATATATCCAAACTTCGTTTAGAAAATTAGTCTCAATGTTCTCTATGCGGTTATGTTCGAGAGTGTTATTGTTGTCTCAGCACTGGAGTTGACATGATATTCCTTTTGATGTAGATTGATACGCCTTGTATATGACTCAATTAACTCAAAAGTCGAAGAAATATCATGATGGCTTCTTACGTTGCACAAGCAGTGGATCTATGACTAGGCAGGTAAAGCTTTACAGTCTACATCTCCTTCTGATTTTTACCCTTAAATAATACCAGTTGTCTTGTGACATCCTGAAATTTGAGTCCTCTAAGGGATGAATGGATGTGAATTTCGTCAATGCATTGTTGGTTGATCTCACTCGGAATTGATCACTCCTGAGATACTGACCTTGAGGGGAAAGGCTAATGAGGACAAAAATCGTACGACTAAAGAACTTGACCTGGGAAAATGACTTGACCATGAGACTTGTGTGAGGACGATCCTGTAGATAGGCAGGCCGATTCTAAGGACGACTAGAAGTCGATTCGCGGACAGAACATTATGGAACGATGGGTGTTTCCGTTTACTATTATCGAATCCACGAACGACCCTATGTTGATCCTCAGTGATCGTGTACTTTGAAATAAGAATCTATCATCCGTAATTTCATGTAGTCAAGGATGTCCATGCGTCGAGATGTCTTGAGCGTGGTTTGGCACGAGTCGGCCACGCGTGAATCCTCACAGCCACCCGTCAGTCTGAGTTGTAACCGAAATGGCATTTGGCGAAATTGACATGACAAGAGAACTTAGGATTGGACTTTGAATTATCGGGAATGTCCGGGACGGACTTTGGATGAAGCTACTTCGACAGTTGACAGAGCCAGTTAAGCCGAATAATTGGAAAAAGGGATCTTCGGACCGAGGAAGCGAGCCGTTAGGACATGGGCCGGGCCAAGTCAGTGTGGGCCTTAGGCCCAAGTTGGGACAGCCACCAAATGGGCCTAAGTCAAGCAAATGAGCCCATTGGGCCAAACCAACTATTCATCTTCTAAGCCCATGGGCAATTCTTAGCCATTTCAAGCCCAATTAATTCCCAAGCCCATTACTATTCATTTCCAAGCCCATTTCTTAGGCCCATCCACCAATTTCAGACAAGGACAGATTGGTAAATTGGTGCAAGGTGAAATGACTATTTTGCCCCCAAGTGTGTGGATAAGGGCAAAGGAAGAGAGAGAATGTGGGGTCAAGGGCATGGGGACTTGAAGCAAGGATGTGAAGGCTTGATGGGGGTCTTAACAGCCCTCACATCACTCTCTCTCTCCCCTCATTCGGCTTGCCCTCGACGAAGCTCTCTCTCCTCGTTTTCCTCTTCTCCAATTTCTATTCCAACAGACCCTCCTCAAAAGATTTGAGTTAATTGTTGGCTTCCCGGACGAACCAGCCAACGCTCCACCCATCACCGTGAAGAGCACACCCAGACTGTCCCTACAAACCCAATTGCTCACCAGAACGATTCTCTGGCCGTCCCGTACGGTGACGCGAAGCCACCGGTCGCCAGTTCGTTTGGCCCTGTTCTACTCCAGCTGACCCTTCGGTGAAGAATCGAGTCAAAAGTGGTCTTCCCGGATGAATTAAAGAACGAGCCACCTATCACCGTGACCGGGAGAGACAGACCGTTCCGGCCGTCCTGTACAGCCGTCACAAGCCGCCAATTGCTGGTCCGTCGGTCCGCCTACAATCTGCACTGTTACGCATTTTCGGGCCTTTTTCTTCCATTCCAGACGTTCCTCCGCCCATCCCAACCTCCCACAAGACTCCCAAGACCCCCGGGTGTCGCTGGTTGCTGGCCACCCCCTTCACCAAAGCTCCGGCCAAGTCGTTCAACTTGTTTTCTTTTCCGGCAGAGCTATTTTCCAGAATTTCAAAGAGAAGCAGAGGCTATGGTTGCTGTGTTGAGCTTGGGACCGCCTTGGATCATCATTGTAGAGGTTCCAGTGCATAGCCACCGTCGTCGCCGCCACGTCGGTGCCTCCGACCCGCTTAACGGGTGAGTTTAGCTCCTAATCCTTCGATTAGTGCCTAAACTTGCTTAAGGTTAGTTTAGTTAGATTTAATTCTAGCTTTGGAGATTTAATTAAGTTTTATTAGCCCTAAGATAGGTGGTTAGATGGATGGATTAGATTAGCTTAACTTAATCTCGCTTTATTTGCTTAATTGTGCTTATGTGTTTAATTAAGCTTGTTTTGCTTAATTAATTGTTTGTTTGTTTTAATTAATGTTTTGTTTAATTTCTGAATATAATTTATGGTTTATTAAATTCTGGAAAAATACTGTTCACGTGACACTATTCACAAATACTGTTCACGTGCATTGTTCACGCGTACTGTTCACCGAGTACTGTTCATCCAGAATGCGAAAAATGTCCAAAATTCATGTGTGTTGATTTTATGAAAGAAATGAATGAGTAAATCCATGGACATCCGCATGAATTGAGTGATGATTGTGCAATTGTGTGGTGATTGGAAATTTGGTATTTATTCAGAAAATCCCGGGTGTCGGGTTTTGACATCAAAAATGTATTTTAAATATTATATCGAACAGTGGGGTTTGAAAAAGGAAAGTATTAGTTTTCTGGTTCGAATTAATGTGTGCCCACGCACGACTACTTTCTCAGATGTTTTTAATACGAAGGAAAGAGGCCAGGATTACTATTTTAATCGGGGCATTTGAGTGAAATGCAAAGTGTCCAGGGCCGATATTGAATTATCGTGTCTTGGTTAAGAGGAAACCGTCTCGGGCTGTTGAGCTGGACGTGCCCCTATATGGAATGCCTGCGCAATTGATGCCGGTCGCAGTAGAGGTTGGGCCAACTGGACCGATGCTCCTTCGGGAATGCCGTCGACGTAGTGATGAAGCCGTACTCCAAGGGGGGAGACGATGCTCCTTCAGGAATGCCATCGACGTAGTGACGAAGCCGTGCTTCAAGGGGGGAGATGATGCCTGGCATTAATGTCAGTAGATAGCCGAACCGCGAGTAGGCTATGCCATTGAGTGGCAATGAATAACAATTGGAACGCATGCTGAATGATATTGACGCGCCGGATTATGGGACGAAATTGTGTGGCACGGTATGGGACGTGTCATAACGATTTGGTCTTTAGTACTCTTTCATAAGGAAAAAAAATGGCCAGATGCCTCAGAATGGGGCAAAGGTGAGTATATTAGATGCCGGAATATCATGGGTAACAGGTCGGATTTTGTTTCATAATAGATAAAATCTTCACCGAAAATACAAAACTATCTATTGAGTTTTCAGCTTTGTGCTTCACAGAAGTTCCGAGTGTGTCCATTCATTTGAAAAATCCATAATTCACCTTGACCGGTTATGTTCTTGAGATTTTCCTAGCTCTAGCACTGTGCTCTAGGTACTTAATAATGACTCATAAGTACGAGAACTTCATGCAAAAGAGGAGGGCAATTAACTGAGTTACATGGATCCCTCAGGATATTCCTTTATGCTTACATTTTCTTATGAAGTTTTCATTACTTAGCCAGTTGTTCGTTCTACTTGCTGATAGATTTTCTAATTAAGTTTTCATTAACCAGCCGACCACGTTCTTGATATTGCTGTGTATTTACTGCCTCCTTTTAGCATGAGGTTATGGAAATAACGAATTCAATAACAGATTCATTATTTTTCTTTAGTCGTTTCTAAAAAACATGAGAATGTGCATGTTCTTTTGTGGGTGGTGTCTTTCCATTATTTTTGTGTTAGTTTAACTGAGCATGTCCTACTTGGAGATTAACACTTCCCTGTCATGGAGAATGGTAGGTTTTGTACGCCACACAAGTAACTCGAAAGGCCAAGAAATACCATGATGGTTTTTTGCAGCTTGAAGTTCGCGGATCCCTAGGGAGGCAGGTCATTCCAAAGCACTTTTAAGGATGTTTTCATCCTTAAGCCACTGTTCTTTAAATTAGACTGGGCTGGCTACTTTGTTTGCTGAGCCAACTTGAATCACTTCATTTGTTTTTCAGATAATGGTTCATTATGTGACCCAAGCATCACACTAATTCAAGTGCATTTCACTACCCAAAAAAGTTATAAGGCCCTAAGCACCCCTTCTTTATAGGTCCTGTTTCTGCTCATTATTATATCCCCTTTGGATCATTCAGGTCCCACTGTATGATGCTAGTAGGAAAGTCTTAGGAAATAAATTTCTTAGGAAAGATGAAGTGCTGGGAACCGAAAAATCACTGGTATTCGATTCTCACTTAGTTGATATTGGGGAACATGTAGTAGAAGAAAAAGTGCCACTGGGTTTGAATGATCGTGAACTACGTCGTACTGCTAGAGAATTGAGGACAGGCCATGGGGAGGTGGATGCTGTTAAAGTTGATCAATTGTCCCAATAATATAATCCTACCTATTGAGCTGCGGACGAAAAACCTTCAAACTCGAGAAGCAAGGTTTCAATGTAAGTTGGAGGACAACAAGAATACGCTTTTTCTCCAATGCCACAACATGAATATGCACCTGATGTCATGATGAGTTGTGGGATTTTTCATGACATTCAAGTGACGTCAAATAAGATGGGATTCATACCGATGAGATATGTCACATCATTTTTGTAACGTGATGTAACAAGTCAAATGATTCATAGATGATTAGTTCATCGGATAGAATACTTTTCCAAAGGAAGAGTTGTGCTCAGTGACACAGTCTGTGCAAACCTTTTGCCTTTTGAGAGATCTGGCAGACCACTGTGGAAAAACTATGATGTGATTCAACAAATCTCATCTGCAGCAATTATTGAGGAGGAAAGGGAGGTTTAGATTGGAGGTTGCAAACTCCGTCTCATTCTCTACCCCACCAATCCCCAGTTGCAAGTACATCAACGTCCCTACCTTCTCTCTCTCTCTCTCTCTCTCCCCATCTCTGTAGCAGGAGTTACAGCTTCACAAGCTCAAAGGAAGTGGAGAGAAATGCTTAATGTTGCTCTTTCTTCATTTGGAAGTGGTTGATGGGTTAGCTAGATGTGTTTTGAGCGGTATGAAGGGATTTTGATTGCATCACCTTTGAGGTCTCGATGCCGCCCAATTATTTTCGCATCCATTGGTTGAGCCAGATTTCAACTACCTATTGCATTGGAAGTGATATCCCATTTCTGCCTTTGATCATTGTTACAAAGAGGCGATATGGTTACAAAGTTTGCTCTCGAACTTTGGGTTAGAACAGAAAAGTGTGGATATACACTATGATAACCAAGGTGCGATATATTTGGCGTATAATCCAATTTATCACAAGCAAACGAAGCATATCAACATCAGGTACCACTTCATCCGAGATGTCTTAGCTAAAGGTATTGTTATTGTTAAAAAGATTGCTACAGCAGATAACCTGGCAGACATGATGACAAAGTCTATTCCTTTGGCGAAGCTCAAGCTTTGCTTGAGCTCTATTGGCGTTTGTGGAGAGTGAGCGCCCATCGGGCATTGGGAGAGTAGCATGGATGATGAGCACTATAACTTGGCTTCAAATATCGAGCCAAGGTGGAGAATTGTTAAATTAATGTCTCTAGTTTGAATTCGGATGGCGATTTGTTAAACCGATTTTATTGATAAAGATTTCCCAAGTAACAGAAAAGTTTCGTTGGACTCTTGAAGATTTACAAAAGAGGAAATAAAGATAAAACAAAGTTTCCTCTTTGGGCACACGCATATAAAAGGGAAAAGAAGCCTTACGTAAAAGTGTTGCTGCTGAAACCCTACGAGGAGCCGTTGTTGTACAACGTCAAGTGAAGCCACCCACGCAATCAAGAAAAGAAGTTCTTGTTTTTGGCGTTTGGTTTTGAGCTTGAACGCGCAGTAATTTTGTGCCATGAGTTTATACTAAAGTGAGTTGTTATTTATAAACACTTTGGGTTTAGGGTTAAAACTAGATGTGGGAAACACTTGAGCGTGTGAGTGATTGTAAACTTTAATTCTCAGATTTTAGTGGATTATTTGCTGTTGGCTCTCCCCGTGGACGTAGGTACCAATACTCGGACCGAACCACGTAAATTTCTAGTGTCCTTATTTTTCTCGTTTATTTCTTTGGTGATTTCGCATTGACGTAAATTATAAGATTATGTCGTTTCCACGTATTGCAGAGACGAAACCAGCGGCTTCAACGGCGAAAACGAGCCGATCAGAGCTCCGGTAAGCAGGTGGTTGGCAATCGGTGGCTCCCGGGAGTCTTAGGGATCTTGTGGGTGGATGGAATGGGCAAAGGAAGGGCTGAAATGGGGCCAAACAGCAAGAAAACGCGAAACAATGCAAGCGGGCAGCTTCCAAACGGTCCGGCGAGCGGCGGACTCCGGCGGCTGTATGGAACGGACGGCGGCTCCGTTCGGGGCGAGGTTGGGCTTGTTGGAACGGTCTGGATGTCCTCGTCATGGCGATGGGTGGTTTGTTTGCTGATTCATCCAGGAAGTCAACTTTTTACTCGGATTTTTGGCGAAAGGTCGGCTGAAGCAGAAACTGGAAGAGAGGAAAACAGGGGAGGAAATGAGGTTGACGGCAAGGGGGAAGGGGTTGGCTTGGTTTCTTGGCTCTCCTCTGGTTTTGCTGAGCTTCCTCAAGGCCTCTACAATGGAGAAAGCCACAAAATAAAGAGGAAGAAGGGCCGATGAAGAGGGGGCTCCCCTTGGTGGCCTTTAGCCTTCAAAACTTGTCCAAACCTCCTCTCTCTTGCCCCCACCATGACATCACATGACCTCAGCCACTCTCTCTCCTCAAGCTTCCTCCACAAGCTTGTTAATAGGTCCAAAATGTGGTGTACCCCTTGGCATACGAATTTGGTACATTTGTACATCAAATTCATCCAATTTCCTTCAAATCCTAACCCAATCAATCCAATTTGAAGTTCATAATTTCATACCATGTAACCACACTTAATTCCACATTTTTATTTGACCATAGAACCATCTTGAATGCCAAAAGTGTGACCAAAAGGGGCCTACCAATTTTCCCGAACCAAATTAACCATGCTTTGAATTTTTCGCTAAAAAACTCGGTTTGCAAAAAAATCTTCTAAAGATGAGTCGACGTTCCTAAAATGATTTGTGACACAACAAGACTTCCAATTTCTGAATTCCTGTTTAAATTCACGGTTGATTTCAATCTGGTGCGATTTTAGCACGTCCTAATCTATCGGATAGCTTTTAGAAATTTTCAATGCAATTGACCCATGATCGATTGTTTTCTAGCCACAGCATAGATCTTCGAATTGGCGACTCTCGATTGTCGTAAAAATCTCGAGGTTTCAAATACGAACACAGGATACCCAAAACGACAGAAAAATCGGTCTAGTGCCGGTCGACGAGAATATTGAAATCAGGTGGAATCACCCACACTCTAATCACACATCTCAGTTGAATTGACCTATCCCTAATCTCTGATCGATTTTGATAATGCCGTAATGACCCTTGTAGACTAGCACATTCGAGCAGTCGACTTCTAGTCGAATTCTCAAGTCATCGCATTAAAATCTCTTAATGACTTTCCCAGATAATCTAGTTATCTCACAAGTGATCGGCTCTGAAAATAGCATTATAGACGCATCGATGGAATGCCCGATTTATTTAATTGAAAACAGTACTGGAAATTCAGGATGTCACAAATCAAGAATAGAATTCCGGATAGAGAAAGCCAAAATCCTCTCATAATATTTACCTCCTTATATATGCCGCGAGTTCTTGGTCGCAGGAGAAGAGAAACATTTGCCGTGTGTCACCAATGGACAAATAATCACATGCTTTCTCGCTACATCCAGCAATTTCATCACCGTCATTCAAAGGGAAAGACTAATGTGAGTACACATGAAAGAATCTTTAAATTATATCTTGCATCCTTTACATGTAGGAGACAGGGATAGTGATAAAAGCAAAAAAACAAAACAAAACAAAACAAAAATGTAGGAGACTAGGAGATGCAAAATGCATTGTTGTATTTCTCGTCATCGTTTATCTATATACAAAGAAATCAATTGCACAAGCTGAAAGCAACAAGCCAATTTCATATTAATGTACCCCAATTTCTACTCCACATCCGCATTTCATCAAACATCTAACCAGCGCTATGGAAACGATCGAATCTCCTCTCCTCTACAATGCATCAGCTTCCACGATGACGTCTTCTAACTGTTGAAATTTAATCAAAGAGAAGAAGACACATAAGAGATGCTGCTGTAACTCTCGTTACTTTTCATCAGAACATAAGCCTATTAAATAGGCAGAACATCCAAACCACTTAGCAAGAAAATAGCTACATAATAGCAACAACAAAGACCCACTAACATACCCCACTAACCAGAACATGTGCAGAAACAAACTCTAAAAACAAGCCACTTCCTATTGACTAGGACCCAACTATTACATTATTGAAGACACGTAAAAACTGAAAGCACATAAAAAAACTTAAAGTTAAAGACTTCAACACCAACACCACAAGCGACAACTCTTATTTCCTCAGATGCCTCTCGTCAGCCGTCTTTTGGAGACTCATCGAATTCGCTCCTCTTCCTCCTTCTCCTCCTCATGGTGCTCGGGAGAACCTTACAGTCTTCCATGAGCAAAGTCGCCGAGTTCTCTCGACAGCGAGCAAAACAACAGATTCCAGTTCCACCCCCCGCTGATTTGCAAGTCCTCAGGGATGAGAGGGAAAACAAAACAAATGATGATTTATGATGGAAAGAAGACATGGAAAATTCATCAAAAAATGCCCTGCTTCTTCCCCTCCTTGAATATTTCGTTCGCACCGTCATATCTAGAGACATGTGAAGGCACCACCATCAATTTGGGACACTCTGCGATCCCTAATCGAGAAAGATGAGGCACGGCTCCTTCAGCCTTCCACTCCTCCAAATGAGGTAATGCCCAAAAAGTAAATACTTGAGTTGAGGAAAGCCTCCTGCAGAGCAAACCATTTCCTTTCCCATGAAAGCCTGACATCCCAGCATGAGAAAAACCAAGTTTTCCAATTTCTCCAATATTGGCATCGGATCTTCTTCGAGTTGGGAAAATAGTAAGACCAGCTTCCTCAATTGTTGGGGAAGACTTCTATGTTCCTGTTCCGGTAACTTCTCTATTTTCCCTCCTAAGGACAGCTTATAGGAATGGGGATAGTTTGACATTTTACTCAATTCACCTTCGGTCCATAAAGATTTATAATTTTTTAAATAAAAAGACGAGGATTGAAGATGTTTCAACTTGAATTCAACAAGCTGCGGAAATATCTCTAGCCCAATAGAATCATGCTCGTCAAAGACAGTAAGTTTTTGTAGATTGGTAAGCTTGCCTACATCATTCACATCACAATTCTCCCTATTAAAGTTTTTTAATGTCCGTAGATTCTTTAAAGTGCCCAACCGCAACTTCTTTTGGTCCCAAAGGAATTTCTCCTTGATGGCAAATTTGTAGGGAAGACGGAGATACCTCAACCTTCTCATCTTCCACAACACATTGACATGGAAACCTTAACATATGTCTCCACAAGCAGGTCCAAGAATTCCATACATACAATGTTCCCCATAGATTGTGGCAAGCCGTTAAACCTACCACCTGCTAAACTTAAGAATCTTAAATGGACTAGGTCTCCCATTGATTTAGGTAAGCTTCTCTTCACATTAAGGTTCTCCAGTTTCAGAACTCTAAGAAACTTACAATGGTCGAAAATAGGTTGAAATTGCTTCGAGTCCCATGTGACACCTTCGAAAGACATGAGAGTTCGAAGGTGGTCCAAAGTCCTTCCTCTTGCTTTTAAGCTTGGAATCGCATTTCTATTAAGAGAAAGCCTTCGTATTTTGCAACTTGACCCAACATTTATTGCCATTGAAGCAGAACAATTCTCCATCTCATTGTCTTGTTGAATGTTATGAATGCTTAGAAAACTCTCTTGTAGAGCCTTGGAGATGCATAAGTCTCGCATCAGGTCGTGGAGGTGGCAACTTTTGATCTTTCCACTTAATTTCAATCGTACTTGAACCATTCCTCTGTTAACCAACTCCTCTAAATATTGCTCCGCTACATCTTCCACTGAAATTTCTCTCTCTTTGTCATATGCATTCAGCGACACAAAACCTTCAGCAATCCACATGTAAAGAACTTTCGTTACAAGGATTTTTGCATCCTCAGGAAAGCTACCCAAATAGAGGAAGCATGGCTTTAGATGCCATGGTAAATCATCATAGCTTAAGGCTAACACTTTTGATACATTGTTCTTATCACTAAAATGCAAATTGATCTTTTCATGAATCGTCTTCCACTTGTTGACGGCCAACAATCCACCAAGCACAATGATAGCCAAGGGCAATCCTTCACACTTCATAAGGAGTTCATGTGCTAACTTCTTCATATCTTCAGTGATTTCTACACAATATCAGGCAACAAATTGCAACTCAACAATCATAGGAAGATGCAACTGTAATAAGAAGATTACTTCAAGGATGAATATGTGCTTTTAGAAGTATAAGTAAGATGCTATAGTTCTTTATAATTTGTGGTTCATTTATGCTTTTGTAAGGGGAAAATAGGGACCACAACAAACCTCCTATATATGCCTCCACCTATGCCTAGAATATCAAGAAGTCTAAGTTAACAAATGGAATGTATCGTCTTTGTTATCCGTGGCTTGAATTAAGTGACTCAAGCAAATATAAAGCAACAATAAACCTACTTGACGAAGAAATATGAAAGCAGCACAGGGACAACTCGAGTGTGATCTTCCATAACTTGAATGTGCTACTAATCTCCCGCACAAATTCTAATGAAATCTTCGTTTGCCGCATAATGATTCACAATTTTCCTTATCAATCCTTACTTTTATTGTCAAGCCAACTTCGCACAAATGCAAAAAAGGTGGACTTGAGACGAAGCCGATGGAAGAAGTAACATAGCTAGGCTTCACATTATTTCATAAATTCGATCAAAATTGCTTATTATGTTGGCCTTATAAAAAGCCTCTTTGATATTTAACCTCACTAGAGGAAAGGAGCAACAAAGCTTTGGATCTTGGTTTAGTGGTATGATTGTTAGCTATTAAGAAACAAAAGGGGCATTTGATTCCCCAAATATTAAAATTATGTTGCCTAATACTCGATATTTCGATCATTTGAATTCCATTGTAACTATCCATTCATAAATTGCTTAAGCTTCCGAAAGGACAAACTGAGCAATGAAGTACTTGGTTTTTGTCCCTCTATCTCTAACTATTTTGTGATATCTTATATAGTTTGGCCCGCAACAGTATCTTGACCAACTCCGGGTCCATCAGAAGAAATTTCAACAACTAATCCCACCATGATAACCGAAGCACCATAAATTAGAATCAAACAGGCAATATAATATCTTGAAGCTACTATATGTTAGGTTAATAACTTTAGAGAAGTCTCACCTTTTGTTTCAGGGAATGCTTTCTTTAATAAATCCCAGCTCTCTGGGTCCGATAAGCATCGAAGTTCATAAATCCCTTGAGGATTGATATACTCAGCTACATCTCTATTTCGGGTCGTTGTCAATAGCTTACTTTTTGTGTTCTCAACCAGGAGTGCATCTTGAAGACTATCCCATGCCTCTTTGGTCCATATATCATCAAGAACCACAATACAACTCTTTTCTTTCAAGGTCCCTTGTAGTTTTTCAGATAATTCATGATTTATCATATTCTTAACACTCTCATTTTGATTAGGGATCAATTTAAGGAGAATTTCCGTCAAAATATCTTTCACGTCGTACTCTTGAGATACGCAAGCCCAAGCGAAACCAGTGAAATTTTTCTTCACGTCATCCTGAGCAAGAACTTTCCTAGCAAGTGAGGTTTTACCCACACCACCCATTCCCCATATAGAAATAACTCTCTGCTGTTTTTCATCCTTCAACAGCTTCACCAACTCCTTAATACTATCTTCCCTCCCAACAAAATCTTCCCCTAAACGGGAATGAGTACGTTTCGACGTCAAATCTCTCCCCCATTTGCGGTCGCCTTCATTCGCAGGTTGTACGCCAAAAGCCAGCATGCTCGTTCTAAGATTGGAAATTCTGGATTTTAAGTCCTCAATCTCTGTCCCCACCATATGAACCTCCACGCACGTGCACTCCACCACGAAGCAAGCACACGCTCTGGTGATGTATTGTTCATTCTTCAGCGTGACTCTGAGGGTGTATCTCTCGATGATGTCCTCGGCATCATAGGCGAAGTCTCGGAGTTGTGCGACACATTCTCCCACAGCTTCGTTGTGCTCTCGTCTCGCATCCGCATCCCTCAGCAAGCACCGGATCAGCCTAAGCTCCCTGTACAGGTCCTCGACCTTGCCCTCCACGCCCCACAAGAATTTGGCCTCGTCGATGAGCAGATTTCCTACTGCCCGCCCCACGGACGAAACAACAGCCTCGGCCATTGGTATTGCACTACTTGACAATGACTAGGGGAGCTTGTGATTGAGAATGACTCACAGAATTCCCTTCTATGCGTTGACAAGCTCTGCACATATAGGCCTGTGAGTTGCAAAGAAGAAAGAAGAGGAATAAGTACTTTTAAAGTCGCGTATTGCATTGATAATACATATTCTACATCCACGGATGCAACAAAATCACCCCGCGAATGACTTGAGCTTTATTAGGTCTCCAAGCTTGGCAACTTCTCTTCAGAGTGTACTAAGCTGGTAATTATGTTCGTTCTTTTACTCTTGGAGTTGCGACAAGCATGAGCTTCGATTTTTGTCTTCTGTGAATCGTGCCTTGAACCTGCACACCACAAAGAAAAGAAGTTCCCAGGTTATGGCCCATTAAGAGTCCTTCGATGCTTAAATTAGCATCGGACTAGAGCTTGTAAAATATGGAATTTATAGAGAAAGCATAGTATTGGAATGGCTTACTCCTGTATTTACAGAGAAATAGGCGGGCGGCATGTGGGTCTCAAGCTTTTAGCCTTGGTCCCCCTTAAGAAAAGGCTTACTCATGGTGGGTCCATTCGGGAACCTATTTGATTATGGACGTCTTCGTTAGTAGTGATCCTTGTTAAATATGCCGTAATTAAAGCAAAATTTGTCAAAAGCTTACGCATAGGGGGATTATCTTACAAGTTTGGGGAAAAAATCGGAACAAAAGTTTGTCATCATCAGTTTGCCTCAACTATGTTGTAATTGAGCAAAATTCAGTTATTAAATTACACCCATCTAATAAGCATGTAAAAATTTTGATTACAAATGACTAAAATTTCAATACGTCCTATAATTGAAAACGAAATTGAAATTATTTAGCTATCGAATGAACTCTTGCTGCTCTTCAAATGCCTAGAAATTTAAATCTCAAATGCACGACCATGGAAGCTGTGAAGAAATGAAACGTCACCTTGAAGAAGCGTGTTCGTGTCAGTGCCAGCCGTGCCATGTGAGACGGCTGGCGTCCGCGTAAGTAATTTCTTGCCAAAATTGACTAGATAGACAGCAAGTGAACCAATATCTATGTCATTCAAACAGCCCAAGTGAAAAAAAGGGAACAAAGCCCAATCCATATAGACAGCATCCATGTGAAAGCCACAAATTGAGGGTACGTAGCCGAAACTACTGACAGGGGCCTTGGCTGCCTATCCGCCATCATGTTGGCAGTAGGCTGCACAATTGCGTTCCTTATTTTTATGTGCCGATGTCTGCACACTTTGCCCCCTAATTAAGGGGCAATTTTTCTTCCCCCACCTTAGGGAATATCTTCCTAAAGTTTTAAGTCTCGGAACTTGGACATAAAAGTTTTAGGACTGACTAAGGTCCACTAACCAATATTTATGTCATTTAATTGACCCAAGTAAAAAAACGGAACAAAGCACAATCCATATCGCCTCAAAGTACATAAAAATAAAACATCAAAATTTTAAATTTAGAAAATACTATTGCAAGGACTACTACAATACTAAAAAAAACTAAAATGCACAAAAACTAGAAAAAGTAGAACATATAAAGCAAAAACTAAGTATTAGCAACTCACAAACTTAATTGCGACTTCCTCGTTCGTTTAAATGTTAGTACCTGAAAACAATTCACGAAAAACTTCAATCAAAATCAAACTAAAAGCAGAACGAATAAAGCAGAAAAATCGAGTATTAGGTTACGAGCAGTCCCCCGAGATAGACCTCTCCCAATGATCCGCTACTGAAAACAATAACTCAGAATGATAATTGCTCAATAATAATACGGGAGATTGGGTCGATGAGCTCATCATCATCATCACCACTCTCCGCAGCGAACTACACATAGGCGATGGCATGTAGGGAGTGGCACATTACTCAGCATTATCTTTTTGCTTTGTGTCCCGTCAAAAGGAGATTGGTTTCGCATGGGCTGAAGGCAATATTTCAGCATAAATTTTTGGCCCTACGTGCCGTTCAAAAGATGGGTTTATCAGGGCGAAGATCGTTAAGAGATTGCTTTCTCATGAGCCAATAGCTTTATGTACCATCAATTCAGAATCATTCCTTTGCTTTATGTGTCGTCAAAAGATGGGTTTCACACTCATCATCGAACGTCATAGGATATAACAAGATTGCACAAAAACATAAAACAAGAAAAATACGAAAACTCATGTCAAATTCCAAGTGGAACTTAGAACCAAACTCCAAATTCCAAGTTTCATCTAGAACCTATCTTTGGAAATGATTTTTTAATTTTTGAAATTTGAAATCTATCCCGCATATTCTTGAACCTAAACTAGTTCCTTCTTCAGTTCTTGATTCTATTATGGAACCATGTTCACCCCTAATTATCAAAGCTGTGAAGAAATGGAACATCACCTTCACGAAGCACCTAAAGCAGGACCGTAAGGTCTTTCGTGATGGCTTTCTCTCTATCCACGCCTCCACTGGTAAGGTGCGTGCGATGCTCACCGGTCCCTACTTAATTGGTAAACAAAGCTTCATGTCATCATACGAGAATACCATAATTGTCCCAGTTGCTTCCCGACCAACCCCCTCACTCGGTCAAATCATACATGTCTCAAGCGAAAAATCGATTATTTTATCTTTTCTTACAAGTATCCTTTCAGACAAAAAATCGATTCTCAACGAGGGACAAGGCGCGCTTACTTGGCTTTTAGCTAAAAAAAGAAAGGAACGCTTACTTGGTCATTTAATGGTATTGTCCGAGAAACACAACATGAATTCGTGCATCACAACTCTAAACATATAATACACATGCACATGCATGTGAAAGCCACAAACTGAGGAAAGCTTCCACTTGTTAACGATAATCATTTTCAAATATAAAATTAGCATCGCCGACTTTCTGGTAGCAAGTGAACCAATATCTATGCCACTCAAACAACCCAAGAGAAAAAGGGAACAAAGCACAATCCATATCACCTCAATGAACGTAAAAATAAAGCATCAAAATATTAAATCAACAAAATACCAATGCAATGACTACGGCAATACTAAAAATATACTAAAACGCACAAAAACTAGGTAAAGAAAAGGGTCAATTCAACTGAGAAAAGAGCCACTCACAAGCTTAACTGTGACTTCCTTGGTCGTTTGAATATTAGTACCTGAAAGTAATTCACGAAAAACTTCAATCAAAATCAAACTAAGAGCAGAACGGATAAAGCGAAAGCCAAATATCAATTAGCAACCAGTCCACCGAGGTAGATCTCTCCGAACAATCCGTTACCGATCTTACCATCAAGCCGGAACTTGTTGCCTATGCGCAGCCCAACATTTCAAAGCCCCTGCTATGAAGGGAAGAAACGTAGCTATGCACAGAGACTATAAGAAAGACTTCATCGCCATCAAAGCACGATTATTGAGCCGGCCATAAAGAGAGTGTGTGTTGGTCACTACTCATCGACATTCCAATAAATAATAGGACGGCGAGCAGCCGTTGAAATTCAATGCTCAACTAACAAATTCAGCAATAAATTCGATGCTCAACTAACAACTTCAGCATTAAATTCGATGCTCAACTAACAACTTCAGCATTAACGATGACAAATTTTAACTGCCATCTGGAGGAAGAAATTAATGAAAATTGTCACATCGTACTTTTTCCTCTGCTTAAAGCTAACCGAGGTTAGAATTAATAAATTTAACAACTTATATGCACGAAATGAAAATTTTGGAACTTGAGTACCAGATCAATACCAATTTTAAGAGTCCTCCCGTAATTGTCCCGTGCAAAGTTCAACTCCATAATTTTGTGGGCTTTTACACCCACTGAAAATTTGTGACTCTGAGGCTAGCCTATTAAAACTTGGCGTGCCCAAAGTGGAATAAGCCGTAAGAAAAGTATATCATACGTAGATTTTAGTAGATCATTTGTTATATACAAATGATCGAAGCCATAAGTGATCATAGCGAAGAGATGGACCGTAAGAATATATAACTAAGAAAAGTAAAATAAGAATATACTCTGTGCGCGCGCGCGCGTGTGAAGGAAACAGGCCGCCAGAAGGCAGAAATATCGTAGCGGTTCAGTAGCTTCCATCCATTAATTTCAGATATAAGAGAAGAAAAACCAAAAAGAAAAAGACGAATGCAACCTGATCTTAGTGCAATAGCTAGTTCAGAAGAAGCTAGCTCCTATAAGAAAAAAGGAGAACGATGCTGTCTATTCTTAGATCCAGTTGCCTAGCTAATGACAAGTTAGAAAAATCATTCCCCATCGCCATTCCCCAAACCTTGGAGTTTTGAGCAGTAGTGGTAACTAAGTTAACAAACAAAGTGTTGGATTTCAAGTCGGCGGAAGACGACTTACCTTTATCCGATGCGCAAACAACAATTAACCTCGAACGAACGTTGAATTGCGGATGAATCACGAACAAAATTACTTCACTTTAGTCTGAATGCAATCACAAGGAAAGCACTCGATTTCCATGGCGTAAATGCATACCATTCTTGTAAAGGATGAAATTGAATGCCTTCTCTCTTTGATGGAAATAAGACAAGAAAAATGGAGAGAAATTCTGAATGTTCGTTCTGACAACCATTCCAACGGTTGTCTACCAAAGACATTTATACAACTCCCTCCATACCCTTTCAAAGAGGTGCTTTTCGACCGTAGCTTATTAAGGCAAAACGGTCCGTTCCAATCGCACCCCATCATTGACGTACTAGCTAAAGTACAACATCTCTGACTCGGACATGATGGGCTTGATAGTGTTCTATCAAGAATTTAAGGCATTCAACATTAATCAACTTTACAAAACAATTCATATTGGCAAGTAAGCCGTGTGACCAGTGAGTACACCTGCACTTGGGAGCTCAAATTATGCACCCGTTAGGGATGACATAATGGCTACAGCCCAAAATATATATATATATATATATATATATATATATATATATATATATATATAAAAATATATAATCGATGTCTCACGGTGCCCCAGACATATTTTCTTACATCAATTCAAGTATACCTATCCCTTAAAGGCTATACTTGATTATTCTCAAAACATCATGTATTTACAATTATATCCGCAACCACATAAGGCGATATAATTGGTCGACCAGTAAATACATGTGATAGATGTAAAACAACAATAATCTTCATTCGCACTCATGTCTCTCTCCATTTCAAAACAACTGCTTTTCTAGACACGTCCCATAAAGCCATATCTATTCATGACCACCGGTAACATGCTAAAGTAGCAACATTGATATTTCACTTCGAGAACATAGTCAGAAGTAACATAGGGCACAAATTGAGGTAAATTATAAATTACCTCAATGGCTCACACGATAAGTAAATAGGGATAATTTTACTCACCTTCTCTTGTTGGTTGAACAGTACACATGTAGTATGAGTTACATGCTATAGTGGATTTCTCTTTCTATAAGAGCGTATGTCATTTTTTTTTAAATATATCCACTATACGGATTTTAGCCTAAACATAATCACGTGCTTCTCACGTACTCTTGTTTAGCTCGAGTGCTATATCAGCTCGCTTTTTATATTGCCTAATTAAGTACTCGCATCCGGCATCTTACAAGCATACATGATTGTGGGACTATCATGTTTTATCTTATTATAAACAAATCACAGACATCATCTTGACTCCAATAAAGGCAACATATCTTATGTACCAGACTTGCTCTTCAGCATTTATTTGTATATAACATCTCATCTCAACGTGCTAACTATAGCACTTGAGGCGATTGCTCGTGTGAGTGAGCCAATCATTATCTGTTGACATACTTTTCAATAATATATGTGTGTATGTGCTAGTTTCATAATGGATTTGTACTTCTTAATAAAACATCAAAGTCACTAATAAACAAACAAGTACAATACACATGTCCACATATACATAAAACAATGATCCTCTACAATAACACATCACATTTTACACAATCCTAATGACATCGTGTGGGTCAAGAATATGTCTCTAGGAATAACCTTTGTAAATGGATCAGCAACCATTCTATTGGTTGAAATGTATTGTAGGATCACTTCTTTCTGCACTATAATATCTCTGATGAAGTTGTTCTTTATGTCAATGTGCTTCGTCCTTCCATGATACTTAGGATATTTCACATAGGTAATGGCTACTTGACTATTGCAATATACTATCACCGGTCTTGGAACCTCAGTAACAGTGGCTAAATTTTCCAAAAAATCTTTTAGCCATACTGCTTCTTGCACTGCGCTAGAACATACAATAAATTCAGCTTCTATTGTAGACAAGGCCGTGCATGTCTGTTTCTTGCTATTCCAAGAAATCGCACCTCCATTGAGCAAAAACGCATATCCAGAAGTTGATAGTCCATGATGCCTTTCAAGTATCTCAGGATCCCTTTCACTACTTTCCAGTGTGCTTGACCGGGATTTGATTGATATCAATTCACCAATCCCACGACATAACATATGTCGGGTTGAGTACACATCATAGTATACATCAAACTTCCGACCGCACTAGCGTAAGGAACAATTTCCATTACTTTAATTTCTTCTGGAGTCTTATGACACATTTCAGTACTTAAGCCTTTACCTTGCATAACAAGGATATCAATGGGATTACAGTACTGCATATTGAAACGTTCAAGAATCTTCATAATATAAGATTCTTGTGAAAAAGTAAGGAGTTTCCTTAATCAATCTCTTTCGATCTTAACTCCTAATATATAAGCAGCTTCTCCCATGTCCTTCATTTCAAAATTGGAGGACAACCAATCTTTTATGGTGATAACCAAAACCTTGTCATTTCCAGCCAATAGAATATCATCCACATAAAGTGATAAAATCACAAATTTATCTCCGGATCGCTTGATATATACACAGTGATCTTCTTCGATCATCGTGAAACCAAAAGTTGTTATGGCTTGATGAAAACGAAGATACCACTGTCTAGATAATTGCTTAAGACCATATATTGAGCGATGAAATTTGTAAACTTTGTGCTCTTAACCCTTAGCTATAAAACCTATTGGTTGTTTCATATAGATTTTCTCATCTAGTTCTCCATTAAGAAATGTCATCTTTACATCCATTTGATGTAATTCAAGGTCCAAATGTGCGACGATGGCTAGGATAAAGCGTATTGAGGCAAACCTTACAACTGGTGAAAATGTTTTCTCATAGTTTATACCCTCTTGTTGAGTATAACCTTTTGCTACAAGACGAGCCTTATACTTTTCAATGGATCCATTCACCCTTCGCTTAATCTTAAAGACCCATTTGTTTCCAATGGCCTTACGATTAAGTGGTAGATCAACCAAGTCCCAGACATCATTTATTCTCATTGACTCCATTTCATCTTCCAAAACTTTTCTCCATTCTTCCTTATCAAAGGATGAAAGAGCCTCTTGAACGGTTTTAGACTCGGCATTGTCTTTCTGAGCAATCATAAATGCTTCACCTTCAATCTCAAAATGATGACGGGAAATGCTTTTACGATTACTTTTAAACAACTGAATTTCTTTTGAATTCAATTCACCAGACGATGCAACACTCCCACTAGGTCTTGCATGTTGAGGTAAATCTTCATTTCCCTTTATAACATTAGTGGGTGTGTTATTAGGATCTTCCATCTCATATAATTGGAAATCCTTATCAATCTCACCTCTACTAGGAAAATCGCTCTCCAAGAACGTGACATCTCGTGACTCCATTTTGGTCACACTCCCATCAGCTTGTTCACATATAAACACATATCCTTTGAAATGTTCAGAATATCTTATAAAGATACATTTCTTCTCTTCAGGACCTAATTTGCCATATTTATGGGAAGAATCATGAACATAAACTGCACATCCCCATGGACGTAAACTACTTAAGTCTGATTTTCTATCAGTTCATAATTCATAAGGGGTGAAAGTGACCGATTTTAAGGACACTTGGTTAAGTACATAGGCAGCAGTCAATAATGCATCTCCCCAAAAGGAGATAGGTAAATTTGCTTGCGCCATTATAGACCTAACCATTTTCAATAGGGTTCTATTCCTTCTCTCGGCTACCCCATTTTGTTGTGGAATAATAGGAATAGTCAATTGTCGTACAATTCCCTTTTCATCACAAAGAACCTTGAATTGCTCCGATAGATACTCACGTCCACGATCGGTTCTCAATGCCTTTATTGTTTTGTTCAACTGATTCTCTACCATCGTTATATATCGTCTAAAGCAGTCTAATGCGTCTGACTTATGGGAGATCAGAAAGACATAACCAAAACGCGTGAAGTCATCTATGAAAGTGATGAAATATGAGACTCCATGCCTCACCCTCACATTCAAAGGACCACAAATGTCAGAATGAATGAGTTGTAATGGAAATTCGGCTCTAGTCCCTTTATCAAATGGTTTTCTAGTTGCTTTTTCCGCTACACAATGTTCACATACGGGTATATTAACATTAGCGAGTGACCCTAAAAGGCATTCTCTAGCTAATCTTTGCATTCTTTGCAACCCAATGTGACATAATCTAGCATGCCAAGTACTTGCATCAATCTCAACATTACTAGAAGATGCAATTAAAGAAAAACAACCATTAACATTAACATTGTACTGATCATAGTCAATGTCTAATACCATAGAACCATTCGATACATAACCTGAACCATAATAAACTGTTCCATACAAAATGTCAACACAATCACCATGAAAATTTAATACATAACCTAGGCTAAGAAGAACAACTACGGAGACCAAGTTTCGTCGAATATCCGGAGTATAGAGGACATCATGTAGGAATAGGCTTCGACTACCACGTAAAATTAATTTATATGTGCCGATACCCTTCAATTCAACTCTTGAGTTATTCACAACATATATCCATCTTCTTCCAGGCTGTATCCGACAATACTCCACAAATGCTTCTCGGTCTCTAGCTACGTAGTCTGTTGCTCCTGAGTCTATAGTCCACATTAGATGAGATTCAGTAAGCATTACAGTACTAGAAATAAAAACATTACTTAAAGTAATTGAGTAATAGGGTACCTCTTTCGGCTCAGTGCATTCACGAGCAAAGTGACCCATCTTGCCACAATTGTAGGACTTCATGTTAGCCTTGTCCTTCTTCCCACCACGCTTCTTGCGTTGGAAGGTCTTAGCCTTTTTAGGTGTCTGATCAGTCTTCTTCCCTTTGTTGTTGAATTGAGAATTCCTTTTGCGCTTGAAGCCCGAAGTTTTGCGCAAACTCGATTTAGCAATATAAGCATGAGTAGAAGATCTCATAGCCTCTAAGCGCTCATCCTCTAATTCTAAATGACGCGATATATCATCAAAAGTGACAATATTCTCATTATGCGTCATATTGATCTTCATATGCTCCCAATTATTAGGAAGAGACCTTATAACAGCCCAAACCTGCTGTTCATCAGTAAGGGAGTGACCTGCCGACTTCAATTCATGAATCATATTTGACATCTCCCGAAGATGCTGCCTTATCGTTACATTTGGGTGCTTTCGGTATGTGTCAAACTTGATGGTGAGTCTATTCAGCTTAATGGTAGATGTACCCCTAAACATATCTTTCAAGGCAACCCACATTGTTTGAGCTTTATCATAACTTTCAAACTCACACATGAGATCATCTTGCATATAGCTCAGCAACGTGATGCGATCAATGCTATTCTTATTTTTCCAAGCTTGATAAGTTTCTAGATCTCTTCTGTGTTGAGCTGAAGTTTCATGCTCAGGTTCATCCATGGTGTGGTTGAGGGTTTCCAAAAACTCTTGCTCCTCAAGGACGTACTGAACCTTTCGGTGCCAAATATCATAATTGTTACCGTTCAGCTTCTCACCCTTATTGAGGTCAACCACAATGGTCTTGGATACCGATACCATAATCAATTGCTTTAACATATTGACATAATAGACGCAGAATCAATACTAGCACATTTTTTAGAGTAAAACACATATTTAATTTGTAGCAAAACCAAACTAAATTAATGATAATTTAACAAAAGACACAGAAACAAAAGTTCACTATGTTCCCAATCAACTTCTATGTATGATTGTTCTATTATCATTAATTAGTTTAATTTGCGCAAATTTTAAGTTCTAGGTGAGAACTCCTTTGAATTCTACCAACCTACGAACTCCCATTAGGAAAAATAATTACATGACCTCATATAATTTCTACATTTTTCCATTAACTCAAAAGCATAGCATGATATAAACTAACATACAAAAAAAAAAAAAAACAATCATGCTGCACTACAATCAAATCTGTAATTCAAGATCTAACGGAAAAACAACGATTTCCTACCATTGTTTGAATTTTCATGGAACTAGTAAATTGCAAGTATAATAAACTAAATATATGCTACCATTGAACCAAGCTCTACACAGCATATATGACATCACTTCCATATAGGCTAGCTACTATATTTCCTAAAGTATAAGAAAATGCAAGCTAAAAAAGAATAAATTATGCATTAAACCCCCAAAAATACGCATGCTTAGGGTTCCCTACACATTTTCATACCTTTAAAAAATTCAAAAATAAAAAATAATTATATCACGGTGTAGAGCACATCCATACGAACCCAACGCCTCCGACCACGCTCCAATCCGAACTTGCACGTGCCCACACGCGCCGCTTGAGTGGCCACACGCCAGCGAGCCCAAGGGCTCCTGGCCGGTTCGACCGGTCCAACCGTTGACCAGTCAACGGTCAACAAGTTGGGTCAGGTCGCCGGTTGGCCAACTGCCGCCGGCGATGACCTCATCGATGACGTCATCCCAGTGGTTACCAACCGTTGGATGACGTCATCCATGACATCAGCACTTGTTGCGTTGCTTCGCGCGGGACGTGCACGCGTTGGTTCGCCGACCGGCGCGTGTTGCGCACGCGTTGGCATCCCCAGCGCGTCAGGCGCATAAGGCCCACGCACAATGGTTTTTGGTCGCACATGTGGGCGCGTCCGGCCTCGTCCGGTCGTGCTCAAACCACCGTCGGACTCATCTCGACAAGTACTTGCACAATGTATATTCAAAAGTTAATTTTGGCCAAAAAAATATTTCGAAAATTGGCCAAAACCGCACAGATGCACTCGACCCCGAACCCGTTCTTTGCTTTGGTTCGATTTTTCGACGATTCATGTATCAATTTCGATTAATAAACTTCCAACCAGTGTAGATATCATACTCTTGATCTCGATATCAAATGGTAAATTGGAAAATTCGATGAAAAAAAGACAGAAACCACGACCGGGCTCTAATACTAGTGTCGGATTTCAAGTCGGCAAAAGACGACTTACCTTTATCCGATGCGCAAACAACAATTAACCCCGGAATGAACGTTGAATTGCGGATGAATCACGAACAAAATTACTTCACTTTGGTCTGAATGCAATCATAAGGAAAGCACCCGATTTCCACGGCGTAAATGTAAATCGTTCTTGTAAAGGATGAAATTGAATGCCTTCTCTCTTTGATGGAAATAAGACAAGAAAAATGGAGAGAAATTCTGAATGTTTGTTCTGACAACCATTCCAACAATTGTCTACCAAAGACATTTATACAACTCCCTTCATACCCTTTCAAAGAGGTGCTTTTCCATCGTAGGTTATCAAGGCCAAACGGTGCGTTCCAATCGCACCCCATCATGGACGTACTAGCTAAAGTACAACACAAAGATCATTCTCTATAATGAAGATAATGAAGAATTGTCTGCGCATTCAATTGAGTGGAGGATCAGTTGATGAATAATTACTTTGGTTGTTTTTTATTGAGAAAAGATGTATTTGATAATATAGAAATCATAGAATGAAGCAATTCATTGGAAACATGGAAACAACTTCTTTCGATATTCTTCTTGATGTATTTTCCAATCTTTGCTCTCAGTCACACACACTAAGGTTCGGCTCTTAAGTGGTTAAGTGGCCTATCAAGATAAGTCACGAGCTCTACCAAAAGATAAATCATGTACTCTATCTGTAGATGGCGATATACAAAGAAATCAATAGCACAAGCCGAAAGCAACATGTCGAATTCAATTTTATGTGCCCTAGTTCTACTCATCCACTCATTTCGCCAACGTTAGCACTAATCATACCATATAAAACGATTAGAGTCCATGTCAACAATTTTCGGCTAAGACTCAATTGACAAACAATGAAAAAGTCTAAGATTGAATTGGTATAAATACACTAAATTTTGGACTATTTTGGTAATTTTCTCGAGGAAGTTAGATTTGAATGTTTTTGAGGTTCTCCACACAATCGTTGAATAGGCTAATTTCCAGTTAATTGCTACGAGTATGGAATAGATTTGGCTCCAGACTGTGCACAGCAAGTCCACCTTGTCCATACACCTGCACTCCTGCAATAATATCTCATAAAAAAAAAATGTTCATAATGTTCATTTGGCCAATGGACTCCAGGTTTACATAGGAAGGAGGATATCAAAGCTGGTCCCTCAATTTTTTGTCAATATTCAATTTGGTCTTCAAAATTTAATTTTGATCAAATTGGTCTTGGTATTCATTGGTTTAAGCTGATCGATCCTTTTAGCCGACATACAATCCAACTGACTCCGGGAAAGCAATTTGAAGCCGTAAAAGATCGAGGTGGGCCGACCATAACACGTCAGCGTGTGCCCCAATGAATCGGGAAGCTCCACGTGGTACCACGTCAGTGAGTTTTCCCCACTGCTCTTTCTGCACAAAAAAATATGAATTTTCTCTTTCTTATTTAAAACCCCAATAATAGGTCTACACGCATTAATTGCTAAAAAGACAGTTCATCATAGAGGCGCACGAGCTAGATTGGAGCCAATTTTCTTTTTTCCAGAAATTACTAGTCCACTTTGTTAAAATATCCAAATAAAAGTGAAATATATGATTTTTGCAATCCTTTTAGAACCATACGTCGCTTTATCACTAATTTGCATTCCCTGCTTTTGCATTTTCTTTGTCTGTTCAATTTTAAACCTCATCGATCAATTACAATTTCACTATGCAGAGAATTCAAATAACTCTCAGTGAACATCTTTTTCTTGGAATCATAAATATATAATCCATGGCGAAAATTTTCAGTGGGAAGTATTCTCAAGAAAGTAAAAGAAATATGGCATTTAAATATAGAAAATAATATTACTCAAAATGGAAATCCATCTGTGATCATGTCTTCTACGATTCGAAGAAAGGATCTTTTGAAATCAAAAGCATCATTTCAGTGGAACCAACAATTTTCGACTTTAAAAATGAAAACTACATAACATAGTGAATCACAAATCGCTGGGAATCACCACTCTTGGCTAATAATTGCGCCGTTGTGTCTCGGATGGGAGAGCTCTCTGCTTACACAAAAATATTCGGTTCATCTTTAATTCTTAGCTTTTTAGTCAAGATTATTCAATTAAAGATTTTAGTCATTAGCGATTGGATATTAGAGGTATCAAAATGGGTCATTGACCCATTTATATTTAAACGGGGTCATTAATGGGTCAAGCCTAATTTCCTAAAGCACCCATAATGGGTTTTAAAGATAAAGAGATTGAGATATATGGGTCTTAAATGGGTAAGCTCTCTTACCCATTTAAGACCCATTTATTAACCCATTAAAAATGAAATAATTTATTTTCACTCAAAACCTCACAACATTTCTCTTCTCTCTTTAACTTTGCAATTTTTTTTTTTATAAAAACCGAAATTATAATTATTTTTTATTTTAATTTCCTTTTCTTTTTTGTTTCCTTTTTTTTTTTTCTTTCTTCTTCCTCCGTTCGTCGGCACGGCGATGGCCGACACCGGCCGCGCCGAGCGAGCCTCGAGCTCGCCGAGATTTGGCGAGGTGGAGGCCCCGCCAACATCCGGCGAGGCTCAAGCCTCGCAAGATCCGGCGAGGGGCAAGCTCGGGCTCGCCCGACACCGGCGAGCCTCGAGCTCGCCAAATCTGGCGAGGTAGAGGCCTCGCCGGCGTCGGGCAAGCTCGAGCTTGCCCGGCGTGAAGCCTCGGGCGAGCTCGAGGCTCGCTTGTGGCTAGTTGCCAGCCGTCGTTGTGGCCGGCGAAAGAAAAATAAAAAAGAAAAAAGAAAAAAGTATATTTAAAAAAAAAATAAAAATAAAAATAAAAATAAAAATAAAAATAAAAATTTATTAAAAATTTATTTTTAAAAATAATTTAAATTATATTTTTTAAATAATAATTTTAAAATTTATAAAAAATTTCCATTAAATTTGTGTTGTATAATACTATTTTAGCAATACCATTTTTAAAAAAATGATATATATTAGAAATAAGCTTGGAAGTATTTTAGTAATATAATCTTTAAAAAAAACATAGAAATAAGTTTTTCTAAATTTAGTTAAATATGAAAATATTTTAAATATGAGTTGGTCGGGTATGAGTTGGGTATGAGTCGGGTCGGGTATGGGTCGGAAAATTTACATTAGACTTAAATGAGTCATAAATGGGTTAACGGGTCAATTTGGGTTGACCCATTAATGACCCAACTCAAACCCGACCCAATCCACCCATTTGACATCTCTAGATATCATGAACCCAACTATATAGGAAGCATGACCTCAGATATTATGGTAAATCCTCCTAGCTCATCCCGAGACACTTTCAACGGGTCACTTTCCCCACTAAAATGTCGATCGATGTCTGTGTGAGCTGTCTCCCACTCGCTCTTCGTTGCTTTATCCGCAAGAAGTCCACTAAGAACGATGACTGTCAAGGGTAATCCTCCTCACTCCTTTTAAGGAGTCTATTTCCTTAGCCTCTCCACGTCTTCATGAATTTCTGTACGATACTACACAACAAATTTCGACTTAGCCGACAAGTGTAGATGATGTAACTGCCAATCTGGAAGAGGTGCAATGCTGGTAGTAGTTTTACTGCTTCAGCTAAAATATGATCACGGATGCCATAGCTAATTGATACTTTCAAGGAATTTTCCTGATTAGCGGAAAAGAAAGGATAAACTTTCGAACTTCTGTTGTTAATGGCATCTAAAGGATAGCAGGAATCATGCAAAATTCTTTGGAGCTATTGCGGATCCCAAGATTCTCAACTACACAAAACAAACTCAAATATGGATTCCAATCTCAGATTTTTGCCCATGTCTCTTGTTCAATCTCAGTGTCGGGAATGGTGTGGGAGCATAATGGTTTTTCTTTTCTGTGATAAAGAAAGGCTCGAACGTTCGCCTGCGAGAAGGATGGACAAGGAATGAGTGATGAGGAATCTGGAAGAGTGACAAGGAACAACGTGCCGATCTCAGTTTTATGTACCCCCAGTTTCTACTCTCGCCCACGCGTTTCGTCAGAAGTCTGCCCAGCGCGGCGAAATGCTCGGATCTTCTCTCCTCTCCCATGCAAGCTTTCGTGATGATGTCTCCGGCACCACAAGCGATGGCTCTCGTTTCTTCACGCCTCCACATCCAGCGTCTTTGGAGAAGCATTGAATTCGCTCCGCCTCCTCTCGCATGCCCTTCAACCTTCACTTGGCCTCCCTTGGGGCGCTCGCAAGAACTTTGCAATCTTCCGGGAGCAAGTCACAAGCTTGACAGCGAGCGAAGAAACAACAGATTCCCCCCGCTGAAGTGCACAAGGATGATAGGGAAAATGAAACGAACAAGGTGGCCAATATTGCACAATGGATGAATTACGACAATGCAGCTTTCGCAAATGACAATGATGTGCGTGTGAGCTTCGAAATTATTACCCGTAATGGCTGGAAAGAAATAGTCTAACTTCCAGATTATTGTTGCTAAAAGAATAGAGATGCTCTGGGATGTTAAAGAAGTTGACTTGAAGACGGATGTTAAAGAAGCTGACTTAAAGACTGTATCAGTGGCAATGCATCGCATCTGTGGCAATGCATAAGAAACGAAGAAACATTTGAAGAGAATTCAAGACTGACTTGAAGAGAGAGTTTGCTCATCACACGTGTTTGCAGAGCTGGAAGACTTAAAACAAAAGTAAATACACGTGTTATAATTCATTAGAGCGGTTAGTCTGTTAGATGTAAAACCGAAGTTGTTAAACCGGTGTTGAGTCGGTTGATTCGTTTTTCATCATCTTCCTTGAGTATAAAACTACAGAGGATAGCATAGATAGAAGGTGTGGAGAAAAGCAAGAAGTGTAATTGAAGAACAAATAGAGAAAGCTCTCAGTTGAATGTATGCTTTTGCTCCTTTTGATTCGAGAAGAAAAGAAATCCTTCCTCTTCATCTTGTGTTCTCTGTTCTTTGTTCTCTGTTCTCTGTTCTTTGTTTTCTCTGTTCTTCGTTTCTTCACATGGTAGAAGGCTCTAGTTTTCTCTGCTATACTGTTCGAAATCCTGTAAAGTTCGTGTGATCCAGAAGATAGTAAGAAGATCAAGAGCAGAATCTGGTTTCTGTTTGAGAGTAGTCGAGAAATCGTATTTTCAAGAGTTTCTAGAAATACAAAATGGCAGCAAGGATACAGAAGTATCCATTTCCGATCCATGTCAATATAGCAAACTTTGTTACAATAAAACTAGCTGAATATAATTTTCTACTTTGGCAAGCACAGTTTCATAGGTTCCTGCGAAGTCGGGATCTTTTTGGATTCATCAATGGCGAAACGCCACCACCAGCTCAAATGATGCAGATTGAGATTGAAGGAAGTGAAACGGAAGTGGTGAATCCTGATCATACAGATTGGATGAAGACCGATCAGCTAATCTCATCTTGGATAAGTGGAGCAGTATCTGAGAACATCTTAAGCTTGATCATTGGGCTAGAGACATCATATGAGGTATGGCAGACTCTTCTTAATCGGTTTACACAGAAGTTAGTAGCAAAAGAATTCGAACTTAGGGGAAAATTGCAAGCATGTCAGAAAAGAGATAGAACATTGAATGTGTATCTTTGAGAGTTTAAGTCTATTTGTGATCAACTTAATGCCATTGGAAAACCTGTTGATGAGATAACCAAGATGTTTGGTGTTCTCGAGGGATTAGGTTCAGAATATGAAAGCTTCAGAACAACAATGTATTGCTTAAAACCTCAACCAGATTATGATGAGGTTATATCTCAGCTCGAGAGGTTTGAAACCAGGCTACAGACATATTCTGTGAATCAATATAATCCTAATCTAGCCTACTATGGCCAAAGAAAGTCGGCTGGAATTGTGCAAAACTCTAACTTCAGAAATCAAAGAGGAAATAGTCGAGGTGGATATGGTTATGGTAGGGGACGTGCAGTGAATATTAGAGATCGTGGTAATGACTATGTTGAAACAGGAAGAAATCAACATTATAGGATGAATAATCCGAATCTAAATCAAGAAGATCAGGTTAACAAGTTGTCACACAACTGGTCTAACTATGGACAAGGGTTCAGACCATATGTAAATTCTTCCCAAAAGTATCAAGCCACTAGGTCGTATCCACCACAAAGTGTAGCATCTGGTCAGAATATGCAGAGTGTGAAAATAGCAAGTAATAGTCCATTAGAATGCCAAATCTGTAAAAGGCCAGGTCATACAGCACTTCGATGCTGGTATCGCTTTGATAATTCATATCAAGCGGATGAAATACCAACTGCACTAGCAGCAATGCATATTGAAGACTCACATGGCACTGAATGGTATCCAGATACAGGAGCCTCAGCTCATATCACTGCAGACCCTGGTATGCTTCAATACTGTTCTTTATATAATGGTACTGATACTGTTATGATAGGAGACGGTTCTTGTTTATCAATCTCCTGTGTTGGTGATGGCTTATTGCATACAACAACTAGCTCATTACCACTAAATGATGTTTTGATAGTTCCAGAAATAAAGAAAAACCTACTGTCTGTTTCGAAGTTAACAGATGATTATCCCTGTTCTTTTATTTTTGACAAACATGGGGTATATATGAAGGACAACTGCAACAATACAACAGTGAGGCTAGGAAGCAAAGTCAAGGGACTGTATCAAGTTGATCCTAAAGTCAAAGAAGTTTTCTTCACTCAAATTCAAAAAGAAGTAGGAGAAGACTTATGGCATCAGAGGCTGGCACATACCAGTTTAAAAACAGTGAAGTATATGCAGAGTCAGCACCTAATTCAATATAATTCAAGAACTCAAGGCATATGTAGTAGTTGCCAGATTGTTAAGAGTTCAGCCTTACCCTTTCCTACGTCAGACTATACATCTAATACTCCTCTAGAAAAGATACATTGTGATGTTTGGGGACCCTCACCAGTTCAATCCTTTCAAAAATTTCGATACTATGTCATTTTTGTGGATGATTTCTCTCGATACAGTTGGATGTATCCAATGAAACAGAAGTCAGAATTCTATGACATCTTTATCATGTTTCAAAAGCAAGTCGAGAATCAGTTTGATCATAAGATAAAAATCTTTCAGTGTGATGGCGGAGGTGAGTTCACCAGCAACAAAGTTCAAAATTATCTACAACAATGTGGAATTAAACAGCACATTTCCTGTCCCTATACACCAGAACAGAATGGTCTATCTGAAAGAAAACATCGACATGTGGTGGAGTTAGGACTAGCAATGCTATATCATGCCAAAGTACCCTTAAAATACTGGGTAGATGCTTTCATCACAGCAAATTACATCATTAATCTGCTTCCTGCTTCAAAGCTCCATATGGATTCACCCTACAGAAAATTGTATCAACAAAAACCAAGCTATACACATTTAAGGGTCTTTGGATGTGCTTGTTATCCCTGTCTCAGACCATATGCACAGCATAAGCTTGATCCAAGATCTCTTATATGTATTTTTTTGGGATATAGTGAAAAACATAAAGGATATCGATGTCTTCTACCCACTAATGGACATATCTATGTAAGTCGTCATGTGGTGTTTGATGAATCAGTTTTTCCCTTCACCAGTCGACTACCAACTGAGTATCATCAAGGTACAAACTTGTACAAACAGTGGATAAATGGAGTAACCTTTCTAGACTCTATAACTACAGAACAAGTTCAGTCTATGTCCAATGAACAGATGGGGTATTTGCAAGATACTGGATTAATACAGAACTCTCACATTCATGCATCACAAATGCATACTGAGGAACCAATAGGTTCTATGCCAACATTGCCAGAGGTTGATACTGATCAAGTACAAGGTAGTTCTCCAGACAATACACACTCTACTGAATTACTACAAGTGCATACTGAGGAACAAATGTGTTCTACACCAACACTGACAGAGGTTAATACCGATCAACCACAAAGCAATTCTTCAGACAATACACAAGGTATTTTGTCTGTTCATCCTATGCAAACCAGATTAAAATCTGGAATAGTCAAACCTAATCCTAAATATGCATGCTTGGTCGAGTATAAAGTTCCTCTCGAACCAAAAATGTCAAATCTGCACTTTACGTACGGGATGGTATCAAGCAATGCAAGATGAAATGAATGCCTTATACACAAACCAGACACAGGAATTAGTGCCTCAAACTGATCACATGAATGTTATAGGGTGCAAGTGGGTGTTTAAGACTAAATTTACTGCAGATGGTAAGCTTGATAGACTTAAAGCAAGATTAGTAGCTAAGGGGTTTCATCAAGAAGAAGGTATTGATTTTACAAAGACCTTCAGCCCTGTCATTAAACATGCTACTATTCGAATTATTCTTTCTGTGGCAATGACAAAGCATTGGTCAATCCATCAGCTTGATGTTAAGAATGCCTTCCTACATGGCACTTTAAATGAAACAGTGTATATGCAGCAGCCACCAGGTTTTATACACCCTCAGAAGCCTCATCATGTATGTCTGCTTAAGAAATCCTTGTATGGTCTTCGTCAAGCACCTCGAGCCTGGTTTGATAAATTCAGTATCTTTCTTCTTGAAAATGGGTTTTCTTGCAGCACCACGGATCCTTCATTATTTGTTTTTCACCATGGCTCAGACACCATAATGTTATTACTCTATGTAGATGATATTGTGCTCACTGGAAGTTCACCTCACTTACTTTCCAACTTAATTCATCTACTAAGCCTTCAATTTCATATGAAGGATCTTGGTCTTCTGCATTATTTTTTGGGAATTGAGGTTAAACAAACCACACAAGATTTATTTCTTTCTCAGACCAAATATGCTCTTGATTTACTCACTCGAGCTAATATGAAAGATTGCAGACCTGTTTCTACTCCTCTCTCATTATGGCCTGCAGCCATGATAACTGATGATATCCTATTGCAGCATCCCCTTGAGTATCGAAGTCTTGTGGGTGGACTTCAGTATCTCACTATAACTCGTCCAGATATTGCTTATGCCACTAATCTTCTCTGTCAAAAGATGCAGCAGCCTACATTAGGTGATTTTCACAAGCTCAAAAGAGTTCTTCGATACGTGAAAGGCACTGTTACTCTTGGACTAACCATTCATTCCAATAGCTTCATGCATTTGTATGGTTTCGCTGATGCGGATTGGGCAGGATGTAGTACTACCAAGCGATCTACTACTGGTTTTTGTACATATCTTGGCTCTAACCTCATTTCTTGGTCAGCAAAATGGCAATCTACAGTCTCTCGTTCATCGACAGAAGCTGAATATCGAGCCTTAGCCTCAGCAACAGCTGATCTTACATGGGTTAGTTTTGTCCTTCGGGACATCGGCATTGGCTTATCTGCTCCAACATCTCTCTTTTGTGACAACAAGTCAGCTATTGCTCTCTCACTTAACCCTGTTCTACATGCTCGCACAAAGCATATTGAAGTAGATTTTCATTTTGTCCGTGAAAAGGTTGCTTCTGGATCCTTGATTGTCTCTTATATTCCCAGTGCTCGTCAACTTGCAAATATTTTTACAAAATCTTTACCTCGCTACCTACATTTTAGTCTTCGAACCAAATTGGGCTTGGGGTATTTACCCCCTCCCAATTTGCGGGGGGATGTTAAAGAAGTTGACTTGAAGACGGATGTTAAAGAAGCTGACTTGAAGACTGTATTAGTGGCAATGCATCGCATCTGTGGCAATGCATAAGAAACGAAGAAACATTTGAAGAGAATTCAAGACTGACTTGAAGAGAGAGTTTGCTCATCACACGTGTTTGCAGAGCTGGAAGACTTAAAGCAAAAGTAAATACACGTGTTATAATTCATTAGAGTGGTTAGTCTATTAGATGTAAAACCGAAGTTGTTAAACCGGTGTTGAGTCGGTTGATTCGTTTTTCATCATCTTCCTTGAGTATAAAACTACAGAGGATAGCATAGATAGAAGGTGTGGAGAAAAGCAAGAAGTGTAATTGAAGAACAAATAGAGAAAGCTCTCAGTTGAATGTATGCTTTTGCTCCTTTTGATTCGAGAAGAAAAGAAATCCTTCCTCTTCATCTTGTGTTCTCTGTTCTTTGTTCTCTGTTCTCTGTTCTTTGTTTTCTCTGTTCTTCGTTTCTTCACATGGGAATGAATTCTTCTTTGTCCGTGATGAAATGTTCATAAGTTCATTCAGCCAGTGGGCTCCTGATATCATAAATAATTGATTCGCTTGGGAGGTGCAGAAGCTAGATTGGAGCCAACATCTTTCTTTTTCGCTAATAAAGAATTACATGAATTCACTCGGTGCATGTACAGCTTATTAATTAGTGGTTCAGTCAGCGCTTGACTGATTCAGAAATCAATTACAAATTGTGGCTAATTTTTTGCTTGGGGAGAAAAAAGTAAATTGCAGAATCAACTACATTGATTATTGGAGATGTTTAAGCCGAGCAGATCTCATGTACTTTCAGCTCATGATGCAGCTGCACAATTGAACTCATATTCCGAGTTCTTTGAGTTCTCTTCAAACCGGTCAAGATCCTGCAGCAGGACATAATCATCTATTGGTTTTTATTGATTCAACAAGATCATGTTAATGTGGGCTTCGAGTCACGCATGCAAACGAAAAATGGGAAAATTCTTTATGGAGGTTCAAGTGCTGCAACTCATTGAATTAGATCTTTGCTAAGACGCTCATCTCAAGTATTGAACTAATAGTTTGGTGCTCAAGTTAGTGGTCGGAGATGATACAGATGGTGGCAGCTACCAAATCCCGCAAAGTGATTTTCTTGTTAAACCTGTTGCAATGGCACTAAATATAATCGACTCTAAGTGTAGGAAAGAAAACTTAGTATAGACACGGACTTGGTTCAATCTCTACTGATGCTTGCTTAGAAATTGTTCCAAGAAAGTCGTGCCTGAGATGCTCATCGTCAACATGAGGCTGTGGCTTTATCGGCAAAACACATTGGTGGTTCTGAAACCATAACATATTCTATGCACCGACCAAAATTTGAAGTTTGTTGGTGCTGATATTAGTAGTTACAGTAAAATCAAAACAGCCAAATGCCGTTTCTAGCAGTATGAGCTATGAAAATCGGCAAAAAGTTGAAGATGGGCCCGAAGCTTAGGCAGACTTGAGCATACCTATGGCTCAAGGCGTGCTCCAATCTGAGTGTGGAACTTATAGCCAGATCCCGCAGGAATTGCCTGGCGAAATATGCAATATGGGAACTTCATTAGACAAGCATTGGCCTCCTCTTCCATTAGGTACTCACAAGATGGCTTATAAACATACGCATTTATCATCTACTTAAAACGAGACAACATGGAGTTTATGCTCCCGCAAAACGGTCATATATTGAGTTCCACATACTTGGTGGTATATATCCAAATACAAGAAAGAAAAATTAACTTTAAATAATACTTCCTTCATGAGCACCAAACAATTCTTCACAAGATACGCGGCAATACTTAAACTTACAAGAAGTCAACATTAGTTCCATAATATAAGTGGGGACCGGCTTTATAAGGTTGATAACATTGCTAAAATACATCAGACATTACTCGACAAACATTACTCAACCGCTGTTTGGACAGAGCTTTGGAATACTAAATACGATGCATGTACAGGCATAGACATGAGTAGCAAACCATTAATAGGTAAGTTTGATGCCTTTGGATTTCTCTGTCATCCCACGAATTCACTAGCAAATTTAGTATAACATTCCATAAGAGATATGGTTTCACATAAAATGACGATTAAACCATGCCGAATCTGTTGAGGACTACTTAGAAGCTTTGAGTAACGAAACTTCATTATTGGAGAGTTCTCTTTTATTATATGGTGTGGGAGCGCTTAAACACTAGGTACCACTGAGACTTAAAATACCATTCAAATTTCACTTATTCACTTTTGTTAGATAGTTACCTTTTTCTATCAATCTTTTTGACAGTTGATGATTGAAGATGTACGGTACATTCTTATACTATATAAATGTCTTTCAAAAAGACTCGACTTGCAATGTTTGGATTGTCGGGTGAAAAAGATAGGCTAAGATAATATTTAGATGATTTCTGTATTTGAGTCATTTTCTTCCTAACTGCTCGAGTTATGTGTTCCCGCTATAATTGACGTATTCTTTTTCGCTTTTTTTTTTTATTCTCAACACCCTTCTCGATGTGATCATTCTTCTTCTCACCATTCTAAGTTCAAAGGACCAAATCCTTTTAGCCCAAATTACCCTATCCATGAGCTAGCTCAAATTAAAGAGGACCCAGCTTAATATTTTAACTTGTTGAGCCTGAATTAAAAGATATTTTAGCCCAATCATGATATTGAAATTCTAGAAAAGAGAAAGCTTGGAGTATATAAAACTTACTACTGGACCACGATTTAAGTAAATATCGAATGAAACTGCATTATCAGAGAGTCCTTCCTAATACGGAGTCTAGCGCTCTTCCTCTTCTTCTCCATTGCATGAGAAAAAAGTTATAGATGGAATTTCTTACAAAGTGAAATGCTAAGACATTTATTTATTGACTGCTAAGACATCCTCGAAAAATGCTAATTACTCAGTAACTTATTCTTTAGCTCTAGGCAACCTCCAAGATCCTCCATGCTAATCTTCCCGCAGTCAAAAGGTTTGAATTAATTAGGGTGTGGAAAAAGATGGAGCAGTATTCATGTCCCATGCCCATGATGTAATTTACTAGATGTAAACAGTGAATTATTTGATAACTTTATGATAAAAGTGATGTACCATTACTTAAGCATAAAGAAAACTCAATATTAACGTATTATTAATTGATAATGATCATGATATAAACTACAACTTGAACAAATGAATTAGCGAACACAATACTATCATCAATATTTTATAGGTTTAATACCATGAAAAATCCAAGCCGGTATATCTATGACAACTTTATCCAAAATTAATTTTTTGACCACAAAAATCCCAAATTGGTATACTTATGATAAATTTACTCAAAATTAATTTTTCGACAAAAAAAAAATCTCTAAATTAGTACACCCGTGATAAATTTACCTAAACTTAATTTTCGTTGAATTGAATTAATACCTCAAAAGCCAATCTAACCCTAAAAACCCCAAATTAATATATTTGTGACAAATTTTTGGGTCAAGTCAAAAATTATCCAACTCTTTTAACCTGTTTTGACCCATTTAATATAATACAAATTTACCAACCCAACCCACACCTAACCAAAAACCGACCCGATCCATTTATACCCGTCCACACAATTGGGAAGTCAAAGCTCTATGGTGCGATAGCAGCACGTCATTCATCTGTATATCCCTGCAACAAACATTTCTTTAAATGCAAACACTTCGCATTCAATTTGGAAGCCATACGGACAGTCGAAGCTAGATTCTTTTAATAGACATTTCACCAAACAGTTTGGGTGCAACCAAACTAACCTCATCTCGCTCTCATTCTCTTCGTGCCTCAGCTGTAGTAAACAAAATCGCGGAAAATGAGTACACTACAAGCTCCGCAACTTTAGTGCAGAGCCTACTTTGATGTCAAAACTTTTCAATGGATCACTTTAATGCCAAAATCAGAGAGAAACCGAATTTGCGCATGAGAGTCGTGGGAAAGAGGAAATCCCATGTTGAATGTCTAGAGATAAATAAATAGATGAAAAAAAAACAATTGATAATTCCTACTTGGCACGTAATAATGAATTTAATGTCTTAGCACACTTAAGCTTGTTTCACTTGTTTCCCGCCTTTACTACTTGAGCTCCAGAAAGCGGAATCGCTCTCGCAGCAATTATTCGCAGCTCTCGAAAATCCCTAGATCTTCTTCTTGTTATTCTTCTCCTTTTTCATCCATCCCCCAAATGCAGAAACCACCACCATGGATGAGGCTCCAACGAAATGGAAGGTCGCCTTCATGAAGCATCTCAAGCAAAAGCGCAAGGTCTATTGTGATGGCTTCCTCTCTCTCCACTCCACCAATAAGGTGCGTTCCCCACTCTCTCCCTCACTACTGATCTCCTCTGCCATTGATGTCCAGCTCAACTCAATCGGGCGAATTTAGTCACCCCTGATTGGGCTCAGACGTGATTCGGTTTAATTGGCTAGTAGTCCATGTCAGTGGCAATTGATATGTGAATGTTCTTTCTCCGAATTTAGCTCAATCGCTCGAACCATATGGCGACGTCTGGATACAAATTTTAAAATTCATTCTTGTATATAAAGTTCGACCCCATAAACGTGCACGCTTTTGCCCCATTCAACATTTGTTGCTATAAGGCAGGCGGAACAAAGCCCAACAGAAACATCATTTTCAGTTTGTAACAAGTACCAAAACACTAAAGAAAGATAATACAATAGAGGGAGGCGAGGACACCTGGTCCATAACTTTTGGCACGACACTTAAGTCTTGCCATAACTTTAAAATGGTACACTTAAGTGCCATCATCGAAAGTAAAATGGGACACTTAAGTGCCACTCCGGCGAAAATCCGGCCAAATGGCTGATGTGGTGACTTTCCGGCGAGCTCGGTCCAAAATGGCGTCGTTTTGCATGCTGACGTGGCGGAGAAAATGCAAAAACGATGTCGTTTCGCGTCTACGTGTAAATAATAAGATATAAATTAATTAAATTAGATTTAAAATATTCAAAAATTTTAAAAAAATAAGAAAAATTTAAAAAAAAATTTTAAAAATTAAGAAAAATTTTAAAAATTAAGAAAATTTTAAAAAAATTTTAAAAAATTAAGAAAATTTTAAATTTTTTTTTAAATTAAGAAAATTTTAAAATTTTTTAAAAATTAAGAAAAATTATAAAAAAATTAAAATTATAAAAAAAGTTATAAAAAAGGGGGGTGGGAGGCCGAATGGGGCGGCTCCCTTGCCGCCGCCGCCTCCCTCACTGCCGCCACCTCCGCCGCCGCCGCCTCCCCCCCTTTTTTTTTTAAAATTTTTTAATTTTTTAAAATTTTCTTATTTTTTTTAAATTTTTAAAATTTTTTTAAATTAAAATTTTTAAAATTTTCTTATTTTTTAAAATTTTTTAAATTTTTTAAAATTAAGTTTTTAAAATTTTCTTTTTTAAAAAAAATTAATTTTTTTAAAATTAAAATTTTTAAAATTTTCTTTTTTTAAAAAAAAATTAAAATTAAAATTTTTAAAATTTTCTTTTTTTAAAAAAATTTTTTAAAATTAAAATTTTAAAAATTTTCTTCTTTTTTTAATTTTTAAAATTTTTTAAAATTTTCTTATTTTTTAAAATTTTTTAAATTTTTTAAAATTAAAATTTTTAAAATTTTCTTATTTTTTAATTTTTTAAAAAAAAATTTTAAAATTTTTTAAATTTTTTAAAATTAAAATTTTTAAAATTTTCTTATTTTTTAAAAAATTTTTAATTTTTTAAAATTAAAATTTTTAAAATTAAAACTTTAAAATTTTTTTTAAAATTTTTTTAATTTTTATGCTTTGATTTGGAGCTCCGGCGTGAGCCACGTAAAAAAAAATAATAATAAAATATTGCACATCGTAGGATTCCTAAAAGTGGTCGCCGGAGGTGGACTTAAGATCCCACTTCGAAAAAAAAGTGGACTTAAGTGTCTGTTTTGAAGTTATGGCGTAAGCATTTAAGTGTCATCTTACGCGCCAAAGCATTAAGACTTTGTGGTGGACTCGCCCAATAGAGAAGGAATAAGGCCGCGAGAAGGCAGAAAGATACTGTCCTTCCTTTGATCTGGTTGCTTGTAGATTGATTTTGCTTGTTGTAATGACGAGTTGGCAAGATCGTTCTCCCGGTCATTCCTCAACTCTTGAAGTTTTGAGCAGCAGAGCTAAACTAATTTACCAAAAAAAGATCATTCTCTACAATGAACATTATGAAGAATTGTCTGCGCATGCAATTGAGGGGAGGATTGGTTGATGAACAATTTGTTTGGTTGCTTTCTATTTGAGAAATACGTATTCGATCATATCGAAAAAATCGAAAAAATGAGAACTAAGCAATGCATTGAAAACACGAAGAAAAATCAAGGATGATTAGAAACAGTAGGTGTCGCTTCTTTTGATATTTTTCGGAATGTACTCTGCAATCTGCGCTCTCAAGTAACACCCGAGAAGGTACATGTACGTTCTTGTGCGCATGCAAGTCGGCAAGATAGAAGTCTGTAGATGGATCTTTGCTTAATGTCATGTGCGCGCTTGGCGCACACAAATCTTTGCAAGATAGAAGTTCTGGCCGATCAATATGAATCATGTACTCTATCGGGTGATGGCGACATGCAAATAAATCAATCGCACATGCCGATTTCAGTTTTGCGTTGGCCCGGTTGCTACTCACTCGCGCATATCGTCAAACATCTGACGAGCACTGCCTCAGCGTCTTCGGAGAAGCATTGGATCCGCTCTGCCTCCTCTCACACGCCCTTCGCCCTCGGCTTGTCCCCTCACCGGGCGCTCGCGAAGAACTTCGCAATCTTCCAATGCCGCAAGTCGCAAATTCTCTCTTGACAGCAGGTGAAGCAACAGATTCTTCCGTCGATTGAAGCCCACGAGGATGGTAGGGAGAATGGAAGGAACGAATGGGGCAAATTGCAGAATGGATGAATTAGATAATGTAAGTGTGCGCTTCCGAACTGCCACGCCCAACGGCCGAAAAGGAGTCCAATTTCCAATTCCTATTGTTATATTTCTAGAAACAGCCCTTGATTTTTAAATGTTGATGGTATGCAAAATGGGGGGAAAAAAACTCTAAACTATGTTCACGGTTACATATTTACTTTAATTTTTTTTTTGACAAAATCTAAAACTTATATCCATATAATACATTATCCTAAAATTGTACTGATGTGACACATTAACCCCAACTTTTTATTAATTCTATGTGCCTCAATTATTTGATGCCTAACGCTTGACCTTTGGATATTACAGTACCCTGGCATAAACATGGAGAAAAAACTTTGGGGAAGGTCCATCCAGCGAGAGATTTGGATTCAAACAGTGGAATATCTGGTATGAAAAGCACAGATTGCATCAGGAGAGTTTCCGAGACCAAGCCTCTACGTGATGGTGATTACTCTATGGAGAAATTTCTCTATATTAGAATTATCTTCTGCCTTTTGATGTTACTATCTTTCACATGTGTAGTTAGATTTAGGCACAATGAAAATAATTTTATCTTATTCAGGTGCATCAAGTAATTTACAGTAAGCTTTGTAAAGCCTGCAAAATCGATAGATTGTTTCATGGACCTGCTCTAGAAAGAGAATGTCATCAATTAAGCTTGGGATTGGTTTTATTGATTTTGATGCATTGCTCACTTCATTTTGCATTTCTTTGAAAGTTAGTTCTCATGTTTATTGGAGGAACCTATGTGTGTTACTATAGCTTCCAAATGATCTCTTGCAATCAAATCGATGCAGCCTGTCAAATACTATCTGTACTGCGAAAACCATTAGATCAAGTTGCCATTGCTGAAAATTCATACGAAAGGAAGGCAACTTTTGCTTCCCTAACAAAGGAGCTTCAGGATCCAGATAAGTTTTGTGATGGAGCTCAAAGATAAAGAGCACCAGCTCCTAAGCTGGCTTCGGTGGAGAATGTGGACACTGGAAATCTGACTGATACCACCAACAATGAAAAGTTACCTGGTCTAATGAAGTCCAAAGGTTGGTTTAGTGCAATCTAACTCACTGCAGCATTCTTTTAGTTTTAGTGTTAGCTTTGTTGCAATACATGTTTCGTCATCTGACATTGTAAAATATCATCAGAATTAGCCTCTGAATTCAATGAATCTTACTTGATGGGGGACTTTGCAATTGGCAACTCACAGGTATTTCACAGCTACTTGTCCTGCTCTATTTTCAGTAATAGATTCTTTCAGCTCTATTTTGACCCGTCTGTGGCAAGATTGTCACTCTAAGCATCTGGAAATTCCCTCAGAACTTAATGAGTTTTGATGTTTGATGTAACTCTTTCGTCCAAACTATTGGACAAGCTGAATTAAATTAGCAGCAGGTAGCAACTGCTCGCAGGGAATGTTCAAACTAGATGCATGAGGCCCTGCTTGAATTCTCTAATGCATCCCAGTCCAAAATCTAGTTCTTTATTTACCTTGAGGACATTCTCAATTTCACTGAGCTTTGTATGACTAACATGTACATCTGCTGCAATTAACGTTTGCAGCCTTCTCATGGGCAAGCTGACCCCAAGTGCTGCAGCGACAATCTTGTTTCTGAAGCATTGCTTTCACACGGTTCTCACAGCGATGCTAGTGATAAAAGAATGGACCCTGAAGGAGATAGAGATCCATTGAAAGTGAAGGCTGAGTGTCCCAGTTTTGATCTTGGATTTTGAACCATATCCATTGCTCAATCAACAATATTGCTACTGTCAAGCATCTGGATGGAGTGCGCAAGAATCTTCTGCCTGTCACATATGAAATCTGTACAGTTGAGCTCCTGTTTTTATGTGGAGCGTTCTGGTGCCAAATTCATTTGCAGCTGTCTGATCTGAAAATTTTTTAGTTATACGACATAATCAATGTATTTCCAGTGATCTTCAACATATTTAGGTACACGTTTGATGCAAAGAAACTCATATGTGGGTCTATCCGGTTTCCTTTATCCCTTCTTCTTATTTCTCGTCCAGGAACTTGTACAACTTGCTGTCCTTTCTTGACTTCCGCATGCTAAGCAAGGCCTTGAAGAGACTTTTGTTTTTGCTGGAACATAGCTCGATATCAGTTCTTCTGTTCCTCTCAACATGAGTAGACATTGAAGTGGATCTTCGGGGTTCCGATGGGTACTGGATGTTCATATGGGCATATAAGAGACTCGGCCATGAGAGGTCATGTCCGCAAGACATGTCCAACGAAAAATGAAGCTTAATAGCTAAGCTGCACTGAATTTCATTGATGCTTATGTGGATTTATCGGCCAGAGAACTTGAACGTGTGAGTTGAAATAGAAATGGGGAGGTGCGTTTTTCTGTTTAGAAAAAGTGCGGCTTGCATTAGTAGCTTGTCTGACTACATGATATATGATACAATCATAGGGCATGAAAACATGATGTAAATGCTATGTATGGCAATATGGAGGGGGTAAGAACATTAGGAGTGTCAAAAAAAAAAATTTGTTCACTTGAGTGCCACATCAGAATAAAATCAATTATTTGAGTGTCAATTCTAGCAAATCATTCTACATGGAATTTTCGACCAAAAAAATTCTACATGGAATTTATTTATTTTTTTGAATTTTTTTTAAAAGTTTGTGTTTTTAATTTTGTTTTGCTTTTTTTTTTTTTGCCATGAGGGTCACCGGCGACCCTTGTTGGTTGTGAAACCCTCGCCCTCGGATGTGAAGTCTTGGGCGAGGCTACGAGAGCCCTCACCAACTTTGGGCAACGTTGCCAGTGACCGGTGAGGACATGATGCCCTCGCATAGGGCCTTCACTATGAGGGCGAGGCAGCCCTCACACAGATCTAGCCACGAAGGCCCTAGGCAAGGCCCCTCATAACTTCGCCAGTGTAGTGGCTAGTGAGGCCTCCATGACCTCGCTTAGGGCCTTCGCAAACTTGCTTAGGGCCTTCGCAACCTCGCTTAGGGCCTTCAGTACCGACCTGCTTTTTTGTTGGACAAGGTACTTGCGAATAAAAAGGGGCCCGTTCGGGAGGATTGTGGAAATTGGGTTGCCAAATGCCGTCTCCTGCATCAGGGTTCCATTGTCAGCATCAGGTCTTTCCGGAGCTAGGATGAGTAGAACAAATTCAGTCAAAAGTTACCTGACGATTGATGCAGAAGTCTATATTTCTCGGATATACTTCTTTGGAAAGCAAAAAAAGTTATTAGTACGTCAGTAGTAGCATTTGATATTCTGCTTTTTGATGGAATAAGTTGAACACTTGCAAATGATGAGCGAGAGAACAGCTACTTCTATGACTCATGAACTTTTTACATCTAATAGGCCAAATCTTGTTCCGTGAAATGTGCATAGTGGTAGCTAAACTAGAAAAAGAGTCATGCAATGTTAACCTGCTGATATTTCGCCATTTACTTCATTTGTCACGCAATATCGCAGATTTTTGTTGTCTCCACCGTCTTTAGCTTTTGAAACTGAAAGAAAGTTCTTAAGCATGAACCGACTTCGATCTTTTGGTCTTAATAAACCAATGACAAATGTTGTGAAGGGAAGCATGCCTGGTAAGATATATCACATGTGGTGCTTCGGAGTCCTTATCGCTAGCGACTGTTGAGATAGGCCTCCGTGGTCTACGGACATCTCACACATTCGTCGTCTTTAAAACACAAAAATAGGGTTGAAGATTATATTCCTTATCTGTGATAAATGAGTCAATAGTACGAGAGATAGTTGTTCTCTATGTCATTTTCCATTTTATTGTTGAAGTAAGATATATTATGCTATTTAGAATATAGTTTGCTCTGCCAATTAGTTTGTTACAATGTAATATAATTCCGGCAAGTCATGTAGTTTATTTGGAGTAATTTCACGGTATCAAGAACTTAATTCTTCTTGGTAAGTTGCAATTTATTAGACCCTGCACATGGTAGATCATAGGGTATGCAAGCCCTTCTCATTCTTAATGCTATAATACAAGGAAAACCTAATTATATGGCACACCTGTTGAACACAAGGGAATCTAAGGTCAATTGCAGAAACTTCCCCAATCTTGTCATCCAGGAGACTATTGACCTTATAAGTCATGGAGCCCAAGTGATCCATAGTGTTGATGAAAGCTTTAGCTGTATAATCTCTGAGCGTGTTCACCACTCTACAGTATTGACAAGGTCAACAAAGAGATGCACAACATGAATAAATGCTCAAGCCGATACACTATGATGAATTGAAAACCTATGCATCTCACAGTTGTTTATGATCTTGTCCGTTGTAAGATAATTCAAAATATTCAGCTGCTGAGTATAACTGCTTCCTAAGATCCTTCAAGTCCTGATTAGAGAAAAGCTTATGATTAGCATGCAAGACAAATCCAGACCCTTTCACCCTGAAATTCGAACATGATGTAAACTAGATCATGAGGAATTTGATCATCTAATAGGCGAAAAAAAATAGAGGAACATCAATCGAATTTTAAGGTAAACCCAGAAAAAGTAACTAGTAGTTATGTAACTTCAGGCTATCTGAAAAGATCAAACTCTCTTTCATGGAGAGCTCATCATAATGCGAAGCTCCTTGAGGGGAGGAAAATGAAGGAGGTGATTGGCAATCATCCATCATACCAAAGTTCAGAGTATTTTCACCTGTTATAGTGAAGCTGAAGCAATCAGATTCAACTTCACACCCTTGGGCACTGACTATCATTATTTATTTCCACGACGTATTTTCTTCTTCTTGACGTTCTTTCCCTATTCTTATCTCGACCATTTCCTTCCAACAAAGCCGAGGCTAAATTCCTGAGATATTGCAATGCTCACAGAGTTCTCCATGTGCCGACGACAACAGTTATTGCCAATGGAAGCATTTCTTCTTGTTTTGTCAATTCACGGATCACTCAGAGCATTGCCAAACCGCAGGTCCAAAAAGAACCAGACAAAAAATCTCAACAGGAGAGCAAAAAGCATATGCGAAGAATACGAAGCTGACGTTACCTCCTTTTTATCTACTGCAACACAGTCCCAAGCCTCCTTTTAGCTCCCTAACATTCTCTGATAAGGAAAAGCAAAGAAAGATATCCAAAAGGCCATAACCAAAATTAGTGATCTTCACCTTAGATATTGAGAGAGGGGAAAAGAGGGTAGAAAAATCATCTTGCAGAAATGGGTCACCACCAAGTGTCATAGTGATTTGTGCCTTTTGCTTCTGTTACAAGTTTGTTTGAGTGTCTCTGTTGGGGAGAGCAATAATTGGGGTATGATGAAGGTCGCACCATACTAACAAGGACAAGCAAGTCGCTGAGTTTTTTGGGATTAAGTACTGAAAGCAACGCGCACCCAAACTAAACACCACAAAAGTGAGACGTCCAATAACAATAATATCCCAATAATTCTTAATCGCTATTTTGCCCATAAGCCTGTCATGTATGAGCATTTTCTTCCATCTAATAGTCTAAGGTTTTACATATCTAGCATAAAGGTAGATTCTCACCAATCCAATCTCCCCTCCCGTTCATTCCGCTTACTACTTTTCTCATCTCCCGATATTTATACTTGGGATGACACGTGAGAAGGGATTTTTCAAGTTATTCTTTTGCAAAGATCAAGTGTAATATCTGCTCATGAGTGGGAAATACTGTCATTTTCATTCACTCTCGTCCATCAAAAGCATTAATATGTCATTGGCGTGGCATTTGGTACTACATAGAAGTCGATCCTCTACATAGCTAACATGCATCAGCTGTCTGGTGCTGTCAGCTCGAGTCTTTTTATCACTTGAGCCACACTAAATTAGTATAGGGAAAAATTTGAAAAATAGAAAAGACTTCGTTCACTTAAAGTAAAAGACTAACTTGCTTTTTGCCTACATTAAAATCATGTGATGAGCTGGTAAATGATAATGGCATTGGCATTAAACTCGTTGGGAGTCCCACCTAATTTGCTCACTCATGAACTTGGTTTAATTCTTCACCCAAATTTGTCAGGCTTGATTTGAACTCAAGGATGGGTTTGATTTCATTCATTAGCCTACGCAAGGTAGATCTATCACATTTAAAATGTGGATTCAGTGAAATTGCCAACTCAATTTGCATTCATCTGAAAATTTATTTGGTACCAATTATGTAAAACAGCATCGTCAATGGATAGTTGTGCTTAATTTAGTTGTCAATAAATTGATCTTTTTTTTTGGATATAATCAATTTGTACAAGAGACAATGGACTTTTTTAGGGAATCGGGTGATGCGGGGCTTACACATTCAATTCAGCTACCAAATGACATTTAATCTAAAAATAGGCCTACTCTAGCTGTGCATGCAAATCCAATGAAAGTGAGGTTTTGCCAAAGATCCTATAAACGCAATTAAAAGTGAGGTGGTAAAATCTTTGCATTTGTCATATTTTTATTAACATCGTCATCTTGAAGATTGAGCAAGATTTCATGGTAAAGATGGATATGAAATGTGCGCTTTGGAGCAGAAGCGCCTACTTGAAGAGAAACAAGAAAAAGCAAGTCATTTGAGAAAATAATGGAATGAACATGAAATAAAAAGTCATTAATTTGGAACATTTTGGGTGATCGGGAATTCCTTATCAGACTTTTATGATACATCATCGTACTATATGATGAGATTTGTCGATGATTGTTCGCAACCCAACAGCTATGAGTCAATCAATAATGGCTTTCATTGTTCTTTCCCAGTAGGAGGAACGTCAATTATCATACTCGGGCAACAGCATTTAACGACGATTTAACCACGCGGAGGCCAAATCATCTATCATGCAAGACTCGATGAAATTGCAAACCCCAGAATAATCGATTCTGCTCTGTCCTGGGGGCTTTATGCAGCAAATGTAGAAAGCAGAATCTCATGTTCACATAGGTCAATCTGGAGTCTAGGAGAAAATATAGGGGAAAAGAAAAATCTGACACGATTCTGCTACGCGACTCGTCCAAATCGATCTTAAAAGATGGTTTCTGAATACCAACAATCAAGAGTAAGCATGAGCCCGCGGCTGTGCAACGACTATTTCAATGCTTTGCGACTCTTTGACCAATGAAGACAATTACTGTCACCGAGGGGCGAGGGTCCATTGGTCAATTTATGAGCGACACTTTCCAAAGGTCTGAACTGATGCTGAAGAGTATAATACCCTTCTGACTTAATTAGTCAATTTACAACAGAATTCCAGGTAGAGGAAGCTAAAATCCTCTCTTCGCAGGAGAACAGCAACATTTGGGAGAACTTCGCAATCTTCCATGAGCAATTCGCGAGTTCCTCTCCTCTCCACAGCAAGCAAAACGATGGATTCCCCCCGAATTGAAGTCCACTAGGATGATAGGGAAAATGAAACGAACAGAATGTTGCAAAATTGCAGAATGGATGGAATTTTTTATAATGAATACGTCATGTCAGCTTCGAAACGATTACACTCAGATGGCTGGAAAGAAGTAGTCTAGCGTTCTTACATACAACGCGAGGGTGCGTTGACTCAATAGAGAAAGACTAAAGCGTGAAATGAAGAAAATTCGAGTAGTGCGCGTGCGTACGGTTTAACTTGATATGAGATAATATATATGATATTAATTTAAGAATCTAGGAACAACTTTGGGCAAATGAACTAGCGAATACAATTGATATTATTGTCATCAATATATTATATAATTTATACATTTAATGGAGTAAAACAAAAATCTCTTTTCACATGAAGGAGTTACAAATAGATAGGTCGTGTCATGAATCTGGTCTTGAAAGAAGAATGTCATGCAATTAAGCTTGGAGTGGTCGTATCGATGTTGATGCATCGCTGTGCCCTTTATTTTGCATTTCCTTCAAAGTTAACTCCCCGTGTTTATTAAACCACTAGGGGACACTTCCAACATGGAAATGGGATGTGGAGAGTTCGAATCCCCACCTTTTTATGGGAGTTCGAGTGGGGATGGTTTAGTTTCAAATGTGAGTTTCGATTCTTACATCCTGCAAGGAGGTAATGCAAAAGTCTGTGAGAGTGAGAATTAGAATAGAAGTAGAGTAGGATCGATTAAAAAAAAAAAACTCCTGTGCTTATTGGAGTAACTTACATTGTGTTACTTACTGTAGCTTGCAAATGAGCTCTTGTAATCCAATCGATGCGGCCTATCAAATATTATCTGTCCTCCGAAAACCATTATATCAAGTTGCCGCTGGAGAAAGTCATATGAGAGGAAGGTAAGTTTTGCTTCACTGACAGAGGAGCTTCAGCATTCAGATAATTTTTCTGATGTTGCTAAAAAACAAAGAGTGCCATCTGCTAGACTACCTTCAGTGGAGTATAAGGCATCTGAAATCTAGCTGACAACATTGGCTACGAAAAGTTACCTAGTCTCATGAAATCGAAAAAGGTAGGTTTAGCCGTGATTTCTTTCAATTCAGCGTTCTTTCAAATTTTAATGTTATTTTTCTCATAGCTTATGTTTCCTTGTCTACATTGTAGATTTTCATCTGAATCATCCTCTGATTTCAATGAATTTCACTCTACGGAAGGGCTTTCAAATTGGCAACTCCCACCTATTCCACGGCTACTTGTCCTGTTAAATTTAGGGTAATCAATACTTTTGGCTCCATTTTTGAGCCATTGGTGGCAAGGTTGTGACAAATGACAATAAGCATCTTGAAATTCCATTAGAACTTCATGAGTTTCGATGTTTGTTGAAACTTTTTGGTGCAAACTACTATACAAGCAGAAACAAATTAGCTGCAGGTAGCAACTGCTTGTAAGAAACCAAAGTCTAGTTCTGCATTTACTTAGTGGACATTCTCAATTGCACTGAGCTCTGTATGACTAGCATACACATCTGGTCCAATTATCGCTTCCCGCCTTCTCCCAAGCAAGCTGACCCCAAATGTTGTGGCAACAAACCATGCTTCCAAAGCATCTCTTTCATGCAGTTCTTGTGGCGCTGCTAATGATGAATCGAAGACCCCTGAAGGAGATAGGGATCAATTGAAAGTGAAGGCCGAGTGTCCCAGCTTTGATCTTGGATTTTCAACAATGGTCATTGCTCAATCGACCGTATTGACTACTATAAGAATCTGAATGGTGTGCGCAAAAATCTCTTGCCTATTGCATATGAAATTCTTACAGTCGAGCTCTTGTATTTATGGGGAGTGTTTTAGTGCCCAGTCCATTTGCACGTGTCTGATCTGAAACCATTTTCGTTATACGACATAATCAATATATTTGCAGCGATATTCAACATATTGAGGTACACTATGTTTACATATCAAAATGGAAAGAGGCCACCCGTGTCAATCTGAGATATTAGTTAAATTTAAGACAAGTGAAAGCATGGTGAAGAAGTTCAGCTGAGGAAGCAGAAATAATTCTGTGTCTCCTCATGTCTTCAAATATTTATATGGCAGGACAAAGTTACATCATATACTGTTCGTTTGTACACAATGCTCGTTCGATTCCTATCGAGAAAGATGCTCAGTTTAGATAATTCGTTAGACAACATATATCTGGCCATTGAAGGTTGCCCAGTTTTAGCTGTGTCTTAGCATGCAGATCATGTAACAGCAGCTCCTCAGTCAAACTGAGGGAAAAGCAGCCTGTGATTGTGATAAATAGCTGCTTAAGCAATTTTATTGGTCCCTTCCAGGTTGCCCGGTCTTGGCTGTGTCTTGTGAATTGTGACTTGTGAGCCTACCATTATTTAATTACCAGGAGGAAACAGTATCTAAGCTTTCCAAATATTCTGCAATCTTTACCTTCTCTGTTTGGAATAACAGGCAAGAGTGAACTGTAGACTATAGAGCGGCAACCATCTTCCGAAGGAATTCCTTGTAGAAATTATGTAATTTTATCAGGACATTCTTTTTGTTCCGTTTCTTATTGCATTAAATTATTCTGAAAATCTTAAAGCTAGCTTAGGCTACCATAACAGAGACAGCATAAGTCATACTTGCAGTGCAAAGAAACCGTGATAATGGGCCTATCCGTTTGCTTTCATCCCCTGTTCTACTTAGCTCTCGTCCAGGAACTTCGATAACTTGCTGTCCTTTCTTGACTTCCGCATGCTAAGCAAGGCCTTGAAGAGACGTTTGTTTTTGCATGAATAAAGCTCGATATCAGTTCTCCTATTCCTCTCAGCATGAGTATATATTGAAGTGGATCTTCCGGTTCCGATGGGTACTGGATGTTCATGTGGGGATATAATGGCGATTCACAAGAGAATCAATCATAAAAGATCATGTCCTCAAGACATCCGAAGAACAAGAAAAATAGTTCTATAACTCGTGAACTTTCTTCATCTAAATAGACCAATCTTGTTACGTGCAATATGCATATGGCATTTAAACCAGAAAATGGGTCATACAACGTTAGCATTTGGACATTTGCCATTTAAGCCAATTGTCATGTATTATTGCAGATTCTTGCCGACTTCCTCACCTTTAGCTTTTGAAACTGAGAGAAAGTTATGAAGCATGAGCCAACACCAACTTTTTGGTCTTAATAAAACAACAGATATATCTTGTGAAGGGAAGTGTGCCTGGTAAGATATATCGCATGAGGTCCTCCAGAGTTCTTATCGCTAGTGAGTGCTGAGAAACCTCCATGGTCTATGAGCGTCTCAGACATCAATAGTCTCTGAAACACAATAACATTGTTGAAAGTTCTATTTGTTACCTTGTGATAAATAAGTTGATAGCACGAGAGATGGTTGTTCTCCTTGCCATTTTCCATACTTTGGTAGAAGCAAGATTTCTTCTGCTATTTAGAATCTCTCTTGCTCTAGTAATTAGTTTGTCACAATATGATATAATCTGGCACATTATGTAGTTTATCTAGAGCAATTTCAGATTTTCAAAAACTTGATTCTTCTTGATCAGTTGCAATCTATTAGACCCTGCACGTGGTAAATCAGAGGGTATGCAAGCCCTTCCCATCCTAAATACTACAAAACAAGGAAAACCTAATTATATTGCACAACTATTGAACACAAGAAAATCTGAGCTCAACCGCAGATGCTTCCTCAATCTTGTCATCCAGGAGATAGTGGACCTTATAGGTCATGGAGCCCAAGTGATCCACATAGATTATGAAAGCTTTCGTCGCAAAATCTTTTAATGTGTTTACCACTCTACGATATTGTCAAGGCAATTTACCAGATGTGCAACAGGAAGAAATGCTCAACCCGATACAGGACAATGAAGTGAAAACCTATTTATCTCACATTTGTAGCTATGTACTGAAGAAAACTATAGGTGTATTATGAAGTACCTTCAGCTATTTGGAATGTTCAAGCTCTCTGTTTCATGGAGAGCTCATCATAATTGGAAGCTTCCTGAGAAGTGGAAACTGAAGAAGGCAACTGGAAAATCCATCATACTAATGTTTAGAGTATCTTCACCTGTTACAATGAAGATGCAGCAAACAGATTCAAATTCACACCCTTGGGCATTGACTGTCATTATCCATTTCAATTGAAAATATACAGACCCACTCTTCATTTGCCACTTGGGATGCTCCTGCATTCCAAAAGATAACATATGTAATTGTTCAGGCTCCACAATACAGCTTTTACGTGGATGTATCCTTCCACACACTATGAAGCCCTTTTTAAAGCGCGAGGTTTCTATACTGAGCACACCTTTCCAAGTTCAAACTCAGCAGAGCCACAGCAAGGGCCAAATGACACATGGACGTGGTAAGTGCAAGTTTAACATCAGTCTGTGATTCCAGAAGAAGATAATTATAACAGTGGAAGAGGACATAGATTAGCAACTCAATAGAACAGATTTTATGAGACCCTTCGAAGATCTGAACTGATACTGGAGCAGATATTATCATTTTGACTTAATTAGTCTAGTGAGAACAGAATTCCAGGTAGAAAAAGCCAAAATCCTCTCATAATATTTACCTCCTTAATATATACCGTGAGTTCTTGGTCGCAGGAGAAGAGCAACATTTGTTGAGCGTCACCAATTGACAAATAATCATATGCTTTCTCGCTACATCCAGCAATTTCATCAACGTCGTTCAAAGGGAAAGACTAATGTGAGCACACATGAAAGAATCTTTAAATTATATCTTGCAGCCTTTACATGTAGGAGACAGGGATACTGATAAAATTAAAAAAATGTAGGAGACTGGGAGATGCAAAATGCACCGTTGTATTTCTCGTCATCGTTCATCTATATACAAAGAAATCAATTGCACAAGCCGAAAGCAACACGCCCATTTCAGATCAATGTACCCCAGTTCCTACTCTACATTCGCATTTCGTCAAACACCTGACCAGCACTATGGAAATGATCCAAGGCAGCAGCTTCCAACGATGACTGTCTTCCAACGCCACGACAAGCGATGACTCTTATTTCTTCAGATGCCTCCCCCCATCCACCGTCTTTTATAGAAGCAACGAATTCCCTCCTCCTCCTCCTCCTCGCGGCGCTCGCGAGAAGTTTGCTGTCTTCCATGAGCGAAGTCGCTGGGTTCTCTCGACTACGAGTGAAACAGCAGATTCCACCTCCCCACTGATTGGGAAGTCCGCAGGGATGAGAGGGAAAACGAAACGAATGACGATTTCTGATGGAAAGACGACGACATGGAAAATAATTTGCCAAGGAATATGCCTTAATACAATACTCTCTATTTTCACTCGATGATATATGAGATTTAGATATTTATTCTGGGGGGCCCACCCCCCTAACAACCCACAAGCTCACGCACCGCTCCCTCCTCTCTCGCCGGACAGCTGGGGCCACCCTTGGCCACCCACATCATTATCCCTCTCTCAAATAACGCCTAACTTCCTGAACTCCTTGGGATATTTCGTCCGTACCATTATATGTAGAGACATGTGAAGGTACCACCACCACCCTCAATTTGGGACAAACAGAGATCCCTAATCGAGAAAGATGAGGCACGGCTCCTTCAGCGGCCCTCCACTCCTCCAAATTTGACAAATGATAAAAAAGTAAATACTTGAGTTGAGGAAAGCCTCCTGCATAGCAAACCATTTCCTTTCCCCTGAAAGCCTCAAATCCCAACATGAGAAAAATCAAGTGAGGCAATTTCTCCAATATTGGCATTGGATCTTCTTCGAGTTGAGAATTTACTAAGACCAGCTTCCTCAATTGCTGGGGTAGACTGTTATGTTCTGGTAACTTCTCTATAGTTCCAAAAATGGACAGCTTACAAGAATAGGGATAGTTTGACATTTTATTCAATTTACCTTCAGTCCATAAAGAATGATGATTTTTGAAAGAAAAAGACGAGGGTCGAAGATATTTCAAATTGAATTCAGCAAGTTGCGGAAATATCTCTAGCTCGATAGGATCATCCCAAACAAAGACATTCAATTTTTGCAGATTGGTAAGCTTGCCTACATCATTCACATCACATTTCTTCAAACTGAAGTTTCTCAATGTCCGTAGATTCTTTAAAGTGCCCAACCGCAACTTCTTCCGGGCCCCATGGAATTTCTCCTTGACATCAAAGTCGTAAGGAAGACGGAGATACCTCAACCTTCTCATCTTCCACAACACATTTCGCACAATTACCCTAATAAATGGATCCATATGAATGTCCAAGAATTCCATATATATTAGGTTTCCCAAAGATTGCGGCAAGTCCTTGAAACTACTTCTTGCTAAACTTATGAATCTTAAATGGATTAGGTCTCCCACTGATTTAGGTAAATTTCCTCTCGAGTAACCAAGGCCCTCGAGTTTTAGAACTTTGAGAAACTTACAGTTGATGAAAATTGGTTGAAGTTGCTTCAACTTCCCTTCGGCAAATTTGGAGACCATGAAAGTTCGAAGGTGGAGCATAGTCCTTCCTATTTGTTTTACTCTTGGAATCATGTTTCCTTCAGCACTCACATTGAGAGAAAGCCTTCGTGTTTTGCAAGTTGACTTAACTTTTGTTGCCATAGAAGGAGAACAATCCTTCGTTTCATGGTCTTGATGGATGTTAAGAATGCTAAGAAACCTCTCCTGCCTAGCCCTGGATAGGCATAAGTCTCGCATCAGATCATGAAGGTGGCAGGTTTTGATCTTTCCACTCAAGTTGAATTGTACTTGAATCATTCCCCTATTAATCAACTCTACTAAATATTGCTCTGCTATATCTTCCACTGGTATTTCTCTCTCTTCCTCATATTCATCTAGCGACACAAAGCCTTCAGCAATCCACATGCGAAGAACCTTCATTGCAGGGATTTCTGCATCCTCCGAAAAGCTACCCAAATAGAGGAAGCATGGCTTTAAATGCCATGGTAGATCGTCATAGCTTAAGGCCAACACTTTCATTACATCACCCTCATCACCAAAATGCAAATTCATCTTTTCATGAACTGTCTTCCATTCATTAACTGCCAGAAGTCCACCAAGCACAATAATAGCCAAGGGTAATCCTCCACACTTCTTAAGGAGTTCATCTCCTAATCTCTCCATGTCTTGAGTGATTACTGCACAATATCAGGCAACAAATTGCAACTTAACAATCATATAAAGATTGAAATATCATAAGAGGATAACTTCAAGGACGAATATTTGCTTACAGTCATATAAGTAAGAAGCTATAGTTCTTTATATTTTGTGGTTCATTTATGCTTTTGTAAGGGGAAAGACGATATGGACCACAACAAAGCTCCTATATATGGCTCCGTCTACGCTTGAAATATCAAGAACCTAAATTAATAAATGGAATGTATTGTCTTTGCTATATGTGGCTTGAATTAAGTGACTCAAGCAAATTTATAACATCAATAATCCTGCTTGATGAAGAAAAATGAAAGCAACATAGCGATAATTTGAGTGTGCTAGCAATCTCCTATGATTTCAGTGTGCTACTAATCTCCTGCGCAAATTCTAGTGAGATCATTGCCACCATATTTTGTTGCATAAAGATTCACAATTTTCCTAACGATCTCAAATCTTATTGTTTAGCCAACTATTCACAAATGCGAAAAGGTGGACCTAAGATGAAGCCCATAGAAGAAGTATGATAGCTAGGCTACATGTTATTTCATAAATCCTATAAAAATTGCTTATTATGTTGGCCATATAAAAGCCTCTTCAATATCTAACCTCATTAGAGGAAAGGAGGAGCAAAGTTTTGGATGTTGGTTTAGTGGCATAATTGTTAGCTATTAAGAAACAAGAGGGGCAACTGATTCTCGAAATATTGAAATTATGGTGCGTAATACCCAATATTACGATCATTTGAATTCCACCGTAACTATCAATTCATAAAATGCTAAAGCTTCCGAAAGCACAAATTGAGCAATGAAGTACCCGGTTTTTGTTCCTTTGTCTCTGACTGTCTTGCGATACCTCCTTCTATAACTTGGCCCATAGTAGTACCTTGACCAACTCCAGGTCCATCAGAAGAAATTTCAACAGCCAATTTTACAATAATAACCGAAGTGCCATAAATCATAATCAAATAGGCAATATAATCTCTTGAAGCTATTATATGTTAGGATAACAACCTTCGAGAATTCTTACCTTTCATTCTAGGGAATGCCCTTTTCTTTAGCAAATCCCAGCTTTCTGGGTTCAATAAGCATTGAGGTTCATGGAAAAAACCTCTAGGGTCGATATGCTCCGCTATTGTTCTATTGCGAGTTGTTATCAATAGCTTGCTTTTGCTTCTTGTGTCCTTGATCGGGAATGCGGGTTGAAGACTGTCCCATGCCTCTTTGGTCCAAATATCATCAAGAACCACGATACATCTCTTCTCTTTTTGGGTGTCGTTCACAGCTTTTAACAATTTATCTTCGTCCATCTTCATAAGCTCATCTCTTTGATTAGGTTTCAACTTAATGAAAATTTTCTCCAAGATATCCTTCACGCGATATTCTTGAGATACACAAACCCAAGCAAGATCATCGAAATTGTTCTTCACTTCGTCATGAGCGACAACTTTTTTAGCGAGTGAGGTCTTACCCACACCACCCATTCCGCATATAAAAATAACTCGATGCATTTCTCCACCATTCAACAGCTCTTCCACCAACGCCTTAACACTATCTTCCCTCCCAATAAAATCCTCCTCGAAATGGTCATATTTCCGTCTCAACATCGAAGCTTTCGTGCGTTTGAGTTCGCCCTTATTCGCAGGTTGTGCGCCAAAAGCCAGCATGCTCGTTCTAAGATTGGAAATTCTGGATTTTAAGACCTCAATCCGTGTCCCCACTGCATGAACCTGTCTCGCCAAGAAGCAAGCACATGCTCTGGTGATGTATTGTCCCTTCTTCAGCTCGACTCTCAGGGTGTATCTCTCGATGACGTCCTCGGCATCATAGGCAACGTCTCGGAGTTGTGCGACACATTCTCCAACAGCTTGGTTGTGCTCTCCTCTTGTATCCGCATCCCTCAGCAAGCACCGGATCAGCCTCAGCTCCCTGTACAGGTCCTCGACCTTGTCCTCCACGCCCCACAAGAATTTGGCCTCGTCGATGAGCAGATTTCCTATTGTCTGCCCCACGGACGAAACAACAGCCTCGGCCATTGCTATTGCACTACTGGACAATGACTAGTGGAGCTTGTGATTGAGAATGACTCACAGAACTCACTTTTTATGCGTTGACAAGCTCTACACATATAGGCCTGTGAGTTGCAAAGAAGAAAGAAGAGGAATAAGTACTTTTAAAGTTGCGTATTGCATTGATAATACACATTCTACATTCACGGATGCAACAAAATCACCCCACGAATGACTTGAGCTTTATTAGGTCTCCGAGCTTGGCAACTTCTCTTCAGAGTGTACTAAGCTGGTAATTATGTTCATTCTTTTTCTCTTGGAGTTGCAACAAGCATGAGCTTCGATTTTTTTCTTCTGTGAATCGTGCCTTGAACCTGCACACCACAAAGAAAAGAAGTTCCCAGGTTATGGCCCATTAAGAATCCTTCGATGCTTAAATTAACATCGGACTAGAGCGTGTAAAATATGGAATTTATAGAGAAAGCATAGTATTGGAATGGCTTACTCCTGTATTTACAGAGAAATAGGCAGGCGGCATGTGGGTCTTAAGCATTTGGCCTTAGCCCCCTTAGTAAAAGGCTTGCTTATGGTTGGTCTATTTGTGAACCTATTTGATCATGGACTTCTTCGTTAGTAGTGGTCCATGTTTAATATGTCAAAATTAAAGCAAAAAATTGTCAAAAGCTTACTCATGGCGGGATGGATTATCTTACAAGTCTGGGGAAAAATCGGAACAAAAGTTTCTCATCATGAGTTTGCCTCAACTATGTTGTAATTGAGCAAAATTTAATTATTAATTTACACCCATCTAATGGGCATTTAAAAATTTTGATTACAAATAGCTAAGTCTCAATACGTCCTATAACTGAAAAAGAAATCGAAATTATTTAGCTATCAAACACACTCTTGCAGCCTTCAAATTCCTAGAAATTCATAACCCAACCAAATGCACGATCGTGGAAGGTGTGAAGAAACGGGTCGCCTTCAAGAAGCGCCTGAAGCAGGACCGCAAGGTCTATCATGATAACTCTCTCTCCTCTCTCCAAGCCTCCACTGCTAAGCTACGTGCGTTGCTCACTAGTCCCTCTCACTACTTAATTGGTAACACTGTTTCTTCATATCATCAAAAAGTTAACTCAGTTGCACGGCCTACTTCCTGAAGCAAGTGAACCATTATCTATATCATTCGAACAACCCAAGAAAAAATGCAAGAAAGCACAATTCATTTCGCCTTAAAAACATCAAAATAAACATCAAAATTTTAAATCAACAGAATACGATGCAATGACTATGACAATACTGAAATAAATAAGACGCCCAGAAACAAGAAAAAGTAGAGCATATAAAGAAAAAACCAAGTATCGTTTAACGACTCACTTTCTCGTTCTTCTGAATGTTGGTACCTGAAATAATTCACGGGAAACTTCACTCAAAATCAAACTAAAAGCAAAATGGATAAAGCAAAAACTGAGTATCAATTAGCGAGCGATCCACCAAAATGGATCTCTCCAAACAATTCGCTACCAATCTTATGACCTGACCGCAAACAACTCCGATTGTTGCTCAATAATATGACTGGGATTGGGTCATCTTCATCCTCATCATTATTATCATCATCGTAACACTCCACAGCAAACTATTTATAGGCGATGGCATATAGGTAATGGCACATGGACTGGTAACAATAATTCAGCATCACATATTCGCTTTATGTCCTACTGAAAGATACTCTCTGAGAAGTTTCGTATCATATCGGACACTTTGATATATGTCCAATATTCTCCAATACTCTTCAACACTCGATCAACAAATATTAGAAAATTTGATACCTGATCAATTCTCCCGACATCATCCGAAATGCAAATAGGAATTCCAACATACAAATTCGAAATTCCAACACATATGGAATCAATTTTAAAATTTCCAATAAATGATGGTTCAAAATGTAAATATATAAAAAAATTAAAAAAATAATAAATAATAAACGGAAAAAAGAAGAAGAAAAACTCAGTATTCTCTTCTCTTCTTCTCTTCTGGCTCTCATTATCCGTGACATGCAATTTCATCATTCAAGCTCGTTTTTCTCTTTTCTTCCTAATCGCTCATGTCTAGAATCTAGATTGCTTTTTTTTTATTAATATTTTTAATATAAATTCATTCTAAACACTTTTTATTATTTATTTATTAATTTAAATCAAATTAATATATATAAATAAAAATATATATTTAATATATAATGTCTCAAAATTTTTAATTTTTTAAAAATAATATATCGACATCGCATAATGGGCGAGCCGATATTCAATACTAGTGAAGATTCGTTTCACACGGTCCAAGAGCAATGATTCAGCATTCGCTTCCTGTCCTGCCACTCTCCACGTACCGTCAGAAGATGAGTTTCTCCTGGCGATTAGCCTTACGTGCCGTCGATTCATCGTCCTGCTTTTTTATTTTGAGTCCTCAGAAGATTGGTTTCACATGGGCCGACGGCAATAATTCAGCATCAATTATTTGTGCAGAGATGGGTTCACAGTGCTTTATGTGCCGTCAATCTCATGGGCCAATAGCTTTATGTGCCGTCAATTCATCATCATGGTTTTTGCTTTCAGGGTCCTCCAAAGATTGGCTTCACATGGGCTTAACTCTGATGGCAACATTTTTTGTATGTTGTTCACACAAATCAGTTACACTCGTCCATGTTAATTATGTTCAACTCCACCAAGTGAAAGGGAAAATTGCTATGATGGAACCGCCCGTCTAATTTGGGAACTCCACATATATATATATACTTCTCGCATTCTGAAGTTCTACAGTGATTTTGCATTGGGTGAGTAAAGCTGCGCATGGAAACAATTCTGTTTCTTTTTTGTTCCTGGGAACAGAAACAAAAAAAAGTGTTTTTGTTCCAGGAAATAATTTTTTGAACAAAAGAACGTTTAGAACGTTTGGTCCTAATAAAAATTAATAGAAACACGTTTGGTAAATTTTATTCTTTTTTTGTTTCTTTTAATTTTTTAAACATTTTTATTTTATTATTTATTTTTTCCTTTCTTTTTATTTTTTCTTTTTTTCGGCCGGTCACCGGCCTCCGGCGACCGGCCGACGGGGCCGGCAGCCTCGCCCAGCCACGGCGAGGCTCGCCGGCCCTCGGCGAGGCCGAGCCTCGCCGTGGTTGGGCGAGGCTCGGCCTCGCCGGATCTGGGCGAGGCCGAGCCTCGACGGCCGGTCGCCGGCCATGGCCAAGGCCGGCGACCGGCGAAAGAAAAAAGAAGAAAAAAAAAGAAGAAAAGAAGAAGAGAGAGAAGAGAAATGTTTTTGGAGCAAGAAACAACAAATTGTTGTTTCTTTTTTTTTGTTCTTATTTCGTTCCAAAACAAAAAAACAAAAAACATAAACGCAACCAAACGCGTTTCTGTTCCTTTTTGTTTTAACACTTTCCGTACAGAAGTGTTCCGAAAACGTTTTTAAGAAACGTTTCCATGCACGTCCTAATTAAATGTTGTAACACTACTATGAAAGTGTAGTTGGTTTCTCCGCCATCATATTAGAAACTACAATCCAAAAATTTAAAAGTAATTAGCTAGATGGAGGATAACCACATAAGTTCATACCCATTAAAAGCTCCATCAACAAATAATTTTGAATACTTGAACATCTGAGTGCAACATGCTATGTACAACTTTATATGATCGATTAATGAGAGGTGGTTGCATTTTTCTTTTTCTGTGACAATCCAGGGGACAAGCGTAAATGCCAGATTTCCTAAAAACAGCAGTAGTCGGACATTGCACTTACGAGCAACCGGAAGGAAGTTTTCATGGCCAGGGTTTCTTTGTTTCTCGACCCCAGCATTCCACAGCAGAGACGCAACATAATGGGCAAACTGCAGTACAATGTGAGGTAATGCAGCGAGGTGAGTTATTTTAAGTTGTTATTGGAAAGAATTGGATGAACGTGATTAGCCTTCACGATAGACATGCACAGTACTCCCTCTCATTGCTCGCCACCGACAAGACTTACATCATAAAAGATCACCAAAGATGCATTACTTGGGATTACAGTCGTACTAAAAGTTACCATGGCCGACTTACTGGAAGCAAGCAAGCCAACCAATATCTATGTCATTCAAACAACTCTAAGAAATACACAGAACAAAAGCACATGTCCGTATCCCATAAAAGAACGAGAAAGTAAAGCATCAAAATTCTGAACGAATAAGATACCGATGTAATGACCGCAACAATACTAAAAAAGCACAAAAACTCGAAAGAAAAAAGGGGCCAATTCAACTGGGAAAATGCCACTCACGAGCTTAATTTCGACTTCCTTCTTCGTCTGAATATGAGAACCTGAAAAAAATTCGCAGAAAATTTCAATGGATATCAAACTAAAAGCAGAACGGGTAAAGAAAAAATTGAGCATCGGTTAGTGAGCAGTCCACCAAAGGTAGATCTCTCTGGACGACCACTGCCAATCTTACGACCGAGCCAGAGCTTGTTGGCTGAGATGGAATTTGTTTCAGGGATCGGTAATACTGGGATTAGATCAATGAGCTCATCATCTTCATCCTCCTGGTTATCGTCATTTGTCACTCTCTGAAGCTAACTCGATGTAAGTAACGGCATATAAGTAATGGCACATGGGCTAATGACAATTATTAAGCCGTAGTCCCATCAAAAGAGATTGGTTTCACACGGGTAAGATCAGTGATTCAGCATCAGATTTTGCCTTATGTACCATCAAAAGAAGATTGGTTTGGCATGGGCTAATGGCAATAATTCAACGTCACATCTAATGGCAATAATTCAACGTCACATCTATTGTCAAAAGATGGGTTTTTCATGGCGAATGGCTTTATGTGTTGTCAGAAGATTGCTTTCTCGTGGCCAATTGCTTTATGTGGCGTCAAATCATCATCACACTCTTTGCTGTGTCCTCAAAAGATGGTTTCACACGGGCTTATTGATAGCGACATTTTTGTTTCTTGTAGTGGGAAAACAAACCAACGCAGACCATTATATATTATATCTACCGTAAGATATATTATGGCCCACAGCATCTAATAAAAACACATATAAGCCGGCCAGACCTGTCCACATCCCTTAAATTCAACTCCACGGAATTAAAGATAATAGCGTGATCGAACCCGCTCGTGTTATTCGGAAACTCGATATATGCACTTGTCGCATTTTTGAAGATTTAGCAAATTGCTACAGTAATTTTGCGGCGACTTGATGGTCATATGTTTTTACTCTAAAAACTAAGTATGATGGGTGTGGAGATTATAATCCAAAAGTTTAAAAGCAATAAATTATATACAAGAGGACCACGTGTATATAATGTCCATGAAAAGCTCCACCATTGAATACTTTAACATGTCAGTGCAACATGCTACACACAACTTTATACTGATACATTCATGCAGAGTCTTACAGAAGATTAACGAGAGGTTGTTGCATGGTTTTTTCCATTTTTCTTACAATCCATGCCACGGTTGTAGAGGACAGATTACCTAAAAGCCAGTGAAACACTCTACGAACCTCCCAAACTTGTTGAGTTCAAACATTTAGTTTATATAATCGGCTTGACCTAGAGTAATTTGTATGAAATTGGTGACATTATTAGGCAACCTACAAGTTTGTAATGCGAAAAGCTTCTAGCACTCCAACCAAACAAGAAATAAGAGAGTTGTTACATATGATCGAGATTTTGCATTGAGATTATTAAATTCGAAAGGAAAAGTAATATGATGAAACCCTATTTTCAAGTGGTCAATCCATGAAAGAATGAGGATTGAGATTTTAGCTTTGTGCATAGAAGTTAAGGAGGGATACGGCATTTATTTTCTCGACGACCTTTAGACCGGAGAGTGATGGGAATTGTTAATATTTTTTAGATCGTAACGGCATTCGTGGTGGTTGTGGTGACATTGACGTCAGACTATGTGATCGTAAATGATGATCTCTCTTGTTGAGGGAGGTGAGACAAGCGACTGATTAAGAGGGAAGGGAGATTAGAGTTTCTTTGTCATCTGGGTAACGATCACCCGCACCAAAGCACAAATTGGCTCCTTAAAGCACAAATTGGCTCCTTAAATTGACCAATTAAAGAGGAAAAATTATCCAAAAAATACTTAAATCTATTATAATTATGTCAATTCAATTTTATTACTATGTGATCAATGTCAACCGGCAAAGGTGTAGATAATTTTTAATAATATTTTTGTTTTCTTAATTTTTATTCATTCATATTAATTTTTTATTTTTATTTTATTTTTCCTTTTGCTTTTCTTTTTTTCCTTTTTTTTCCCACAATAGTCGGGGAGGGTCACGACCCTTGGCTGGTGTCGCCCGCAACCGTGCCTCGCGATCTTTGCTCCCTACAAGTGCATCGACTTGTCCCTGGTGAATGTCCCCACACAAAAGAAAAGCTTGTATGGCATGCCGCGATCCGTCTTCTTGAGCCGATCGATCTTGCATCCAAGACAATCCTCCCGAGCCTAAACCTAAGCCTGAGCCTTCTTGTCCTTCAACAATGCCTCCGTGTTCTCCACCATCCTTGCTTCCTCCCCTTCGCTGCTCTTCCCTTACGATGCTTCGTAGGCAACCAAAATACGGAGCAATGGTTGACTCAAAGATTGCGACCAATATACGAAGCGGAGATGGCGACATAGCAAAAAATGCGAACGCCTTGGTGCGGTGGACCCAAAACCGTCGCCATGTGGGAGCAGGTCTCTTTCTGCAACTTGAAAAAATCTCGAGGCGCGGCCGCAGGTCAAAGACAGCTGTGGCCTTTGCCCGTGGCCAGTGACTATGAGGAAAAGAAAAGAAAAGAAAAAAGGACAAGAAAAAGGAGAGGAAATAGATAATAAAAAAATAATTATTAAAAATTATTCAAATCAACATTCGTAAGATGCTCGACGTTCATATTACTGTCGATCGACTAAAATTGACCGGATGAATTGAATTAATATAAATGTAAAAGGTTTGATAAAGAGTATCGCGCATAAAAATAATTTCAATATTTGAAAGTTTTTGGTGAAAAAATTTCTCATCTATTACCCAATTAGTATAACGAAAATGAAAATCATTTTGTTAGTAGGTATGGTTATTTCAGCGTCCTTGAAAGCACTCTAATAAAATATTTATAAATTTATAAAAGGCTCTCAAAAGTAGAAAAGGAGGGAGGCTCCCTCACTCCCTCTCACTACTTGCATTCGCATGTTTAAAGAAGGATTCCAAAAAATTATGATGTGACTTCACATATGCCAGATTCAATAATTGGCATCGACAATGGGAGAGAAAAAGTTTAGCAGATAGATTACAACTTCTACAGGAAAACTTCTGTCTAAGAAAAGGGGTAAAGAAAGACCAATGCACATGGTAGGGTAGTCAATAAACAGAAATTGTCAGAAAGGACATGAGCAATCGCAGGCTCACAGCTAAAAATTTATGGCAAGGATATTATGAAGAATGGCGAGAAACGAGATTCACGTTTCGACGACCAATGCTTTGTCTCTTTTCTTTCTGTCTTTTTTGGTTCCCGGACAAATGCACGAAAAATAGTAACGAAAGAACGAAGCACGGGAGCTGAAGAAATTATGAGAAGGAATCTGAGGAGGTGCCTAACTGTTGTTGCTCGTCCTCTTGATTAATATGTATTGAAAACGCCAACTGGGGTTTTCTTACCCACAGTTTTTTCGTTTTTCTTGTTGAGTATATATTTTAAGTCCCATTATTCATCAAAGTGCAAGAATTGGATTATACAAACCCAAAGCAACATGCCACTTCTATTTCATGCATTGGAATACTGTTTCAACTCATATGAGCATTTTGTCAAACGCCAGCAAGTATTTGCCATAAGGCAGTTAGGTCTGCAGTAGGCATTGCATTTACCTTTACTCTTTTCAAGTGCGAGTGACTACTATATCAGCCTATTCGACGTAGCCAGAGTCGAAACCTAACGTGGTATCTACTTTCACCACTGTAAGGCTCTTTAATTCCAACCTCTAACTCTTTTTTTTTTCCAAAATGAAGGAATAAGGAGTGATATTGTGGGGTCTCTCATTCTAGAGCGAATTTTTTATCAATTTCTTTTTATAAATCTTTTAAGGACTTGCCCAAGTCCAAGGCTCCCTCGCTCCCTCTCACAACGTCCATTCACCTGTTTAGAGAAGGATTCCATAAGATTATGACCTCACATCTGCTGGATTCAATAATTGGCATCGAAAGTGCATGAGAAAAAAATTGGCAGATGAATTACAACTTATACAGGAAATACTTCTACCTAGACAACTATAAGGAAATGTGTAAAGAAAGACCAATGCACATGGTAGGGTAGTCAATAAGCGGAAATTGTCAAAAAGGACATGAGCAATCGCAGGCTCGCAGCTAAGAATTTATGGTAGGTATACTATGAAGAATGGCGAGAAATGAGATTCACGTTTCGACCACCAATGCGTTGTCTCTTTTCTTTTTGTCTTTTTTGGTTCCCCTTTGATGGAAAAATGCACGAAAAATTGTAACAAAAGAATGAAGCATGGGAGCTGAAGAAATTATGAGAAGGAATCTGAGGAGGTGCCTAGCTGTTGTTGCTCGTCCCCTTGATTAATATGTAGGGGTGAGCATCGATCCAGGGTCAACCCTGGACTGACCTTGGATCGGTCCAACCTTGCCAGTCCTGGTTCGGTTCTCAAAGAGACTGGGTCGATCCTTGGTCTTAAAATTCCTAGACCAGTACTATGCGGATCGGTTCTCGATTTTGAGAATTCTTGGTCGATTCAACCTGGACCAACCCTAACTATACATATAGAAAATTTTAAAATAAACGGCATCAACAACATTAAATAGCTATTTAGGGAGAAGTTTAAGTAATTTTACATTTTTTTTAATAACTTAGTTTTTAATGTCTTTTACAAATCAATAGTCATAATTTATGAAAGAGGAAAATGTTTTTGTGAGGAGTTCTCACGGCATCCAAAAAGGCGCATTATGGCATCCTCCATTAGTATTTGTTTTCTTCTTTCTTATTTATCATCTTAGTCTTCAATTTGCTAAAATCGAAAAAAATAACTTTTCTGCTCGCCACTTGACACTCGCCTCGCTCATTTTGGGTCACTTGTGCCGCTCGCCGCTCGATGCTCACTTGGCTTGTTGCTCCCCGCTCGACATTCGATGCTTATTCTGTTCGATGCTCACCTCATTTGACCCTCACCGCTTGGCTTTCTTAGCTAACCTTGCTCATCATCGAATCCATTGGGTTGGTACGGTCCTTGGTTACCCTTTTAAAGAGTACAAAAAATGAAATAAAAAATTATTAGTTAGTCTTAGGTTGACTATGAAACCGGACCGAGCCTATTAGGTCAGTCTAGTTCTCAATCGTTTTTTTAAGGAGTAAAAAAAATGAAATAAAAAATTATCAGTTGGTCCCGGGTTGATCCTGGAACCAGATCGAACCCATTAGGTCGGTTCGGTCCTCAGTCCCAAGCTCAATAGGGGGCTTGGCCATCTATTCCAAAAATCGAGAACTAATACTACGCAAAGTTTCGCCTGGTTAGGGAGTGGATCGGCCCAACTCGGACCATGTTCACTATTAAAAAAGCCAATTGGTGTTTTCTTAACCATGGTTTTTTTGTTTTTCACATTAAGTATATATTTTACGTCTCATTATTCATCTAAATGCAAGCATTGGACTATACAAACCCAAAGCAACATGCCGCTTCTATTTCGTGCACTGGAACACTGTTTCAACTCATATGAGCATTTTGTCAAACGCCCGCCAGTATTTGCAAAATGCTCGGATCTTTCCCTCTTCTTTAGTTTTGCTTTGACTTCGATGATGACATCTGCAACGCCACGAGGAATGACTCTGGCTTCTCTAGCCTCGCATCAGCATCTTTCGAGAAGCATGGGATTTGCGTCCCCTCCTTTCGCGTGCCCTTCCCTTGTCCCCTTGCGAAACCCGCAAGAGTTTTGCCTGTTCTACGAGCAAGTCACGAGATCTCTCTACAGCGAGTGAAATAACAGATTCCGCAATTGAAGCTCACATCGATGAGAGGGAAAATGAAACCAGCAAAATGGGCAAATTCCAGAATGGATAAATTATGATAATGTGTGCGTGAGCTTCGAAACTATTACATCCAATGGCTGAAAAAACATAATCTAATTTCGAATTCATTGTTGAAAAGAGAGAAGATATGCTTCGGGTATAAATATGATATAATCAATTTTAGAAATGATCATTGGGTAAGTCAAACTTGAGGTAGCAGTCTAACTTGTTGCTCGAATTTGAGACCCACATTTAAAAGATGCGACTTTCAATTGAGTGGATCATTAATTCCAATGTTCACAATTCAATTAACAACATGCGTTCCTTTGTAGGCCCAAATTCTTTAAAGCGATGGTGATTTCCTTTGCTGGAGTATTCTTTTCTTGAAGTTAGATCATCAATTCTTCAACCAAGAGCTTCTCTTCATTTATGTCCAACTCTCTTGACCAATTGAGTGCCCCACCCATGCTAAATGTCTTTTCTTGTATAATTCCGCTCGTGTTGCCACGTACATATGCTGAAAATAATAGATTAAATAAGGTCCAGTGCCGAGCGATAGTAAAATGGAAAGTTAATAGAATGAAGTCATTTATTAAAATTAAAAATGGTATACGTATCCGTGCTTGATCTTGGCTTGTGTGATTATTTTTTACATTGTCGTGTATAAAGTAAAAGTCAGAAACAATTAATGAATTGTGGTGTTTAGAACTTTAAATATCAAAATTACCCTACTGCGCCGTGGAATTTTGCACGAAAAAATTATCGAGCAAAATTTGATTGCCACTAGGAGAAGACTCAGATCTAATGGCAAGGATTAGTTTGTTGCCTCCCAATCCATGATGCATCTCTTGCACATCCAACGGCAAAGACGAGGCGCCACTTTTTAACCATTTAAAGAGTCACGACAATTCTCTCTAAATGTGGCTATGAAGGTGTGAGATTTTGCGTTTTGAAAAAGATTAAGAATGCCTTTGATTTGAAATTTGAAAAATACCTTTAGAGAAATGTGACATTCTTTAACCCGAAGGATTTTCATAGAAAGCAAAATTAGTTTTTAATCATCACCACAACTTCCCCGATGCACAGATCCAGCACTCATTTTGGAACATGAAATTTCCCCAGTTTTTCCCCCTCTTCTTCGACTATTATTTGCGCAAAATAAGCTCTCCTTTTTCAATCTCTTGAAGCATATCACAAATCAAACCGGACAACTCCTGGGTCGTGATTCCTTAACATTTATGAAGGCATTGTATCTCCATGTTGCCACATAACGGGGCATAAAATTTATTTTGTATGCGTCTGGTATGTGGCGCAAGGTAAATGGACAAGGAACACTTTCCTCACAAATTATTCGGAATTGACCAATGAAGACTGTGGATGTTACCAAGTGTGCATAGAGTCGATTCCACTATAACAGCAGGTTAAACTTGATTTTATCCCGTACTCATGGTATTAGACTGATTAAGAGCAACGCATGCATTTTTCGTGTTGTCCATCTCCATGTGAGAACACTAATTTCGATATCCGCTTCTTCTGAGCAGATAATATAAAGGAAAATATCCTACTGATCAAATACAAGATCATATTCAACTAAATGACATGGATGTGAGTATTAACTTGATTGCTGAGATTAATTCCATCACAATGACAAAATAAAAGTTATAGACATTAAAGAAAGTAGGGTTAGTACTGAAAAAATCCCTAATCGATATACGCGCATGATAAATTTATTCAAAACCAATTTTTTGATCACTGCTTAAAAATCTCAAACTAATACACATGTGACGAAATATACCCCCAAATAACCACAAAAAACCAAACGGATATACTTGAACAAATTTATCCTAAACTAATTTATTTGACCACTAAAAATCACAAAAAAGATACATTTGTGATACTCTCCGTAAATTGGATTGATACCACAAAAATTGTATAACTAGGACATATAATGAGTAAAATCTCAAATCGATATATTACAACTATCACGATCGTTAAACTTAAAGAATTGATAAGAAAATTTAACAAAAACTAACATGATTAAATTTATCACAAGCGTATTGATTTGGTGTAAATTTATTATAAATATATTAGTGTGGGATTTTTGGTGATAAAAAAATTAATTTAGAGTAAAATTATTAATTCAGGATTTTTTAGGATATTAAACCCTAAAAAGTATATTAAGTTTGTCGAAATGGCCAAAAGGGATGAGATGCCATCAGCCCGAAACAATCAATCGTTGAAGGGTGCAAATACCGGTGCAAACCACCACACACGACAGGTCCTAAACAATCTGTTCAGCACTCTTTGCATAACCCAACGTCTGATCGATAAGGTGCAGGGAAGGAATTTCCTATGAAGTTACAGGTTCCTTTGCCTCCTAGAAATATACAAACCCACTCTTTAAGAGTCTAATCTTGATATTTGAAGTTTTTGGTGGAAAAATTTCTCATATTTTGAGCAAATAGTATAATGAAAATGAAAATTTTTCTTGATTATGTGTGATTAATTAGTGTCCTCAGAGCCCTTTTTAATAAGATTCTGATAAATTTATAAAAAGCCTTCAAAGTAGCATAGCATAAGATGAGAAAATAGCATTATGAGGAAGGCTTGCTCTCACTTCTTTCTTCCACATGTTTAGAGAAGGATTACCCATAAGATTAAGATGTGACCTTTCATCTGCCAGATTCAACAATCAGTACCGAAAGAGACGGAGAAAAAGTTTGGTAGATAAGGGCGCGTTTGTTTGCGTTTCTGTTTAAAAATCGTCTATAAATGTAAATAAAAAAAATGTTTCCGTTCTAACAATTTTTGAACAAAAAAACGCGTTTGGTAAACTCGTTCTAATAAAAAATAAACAGAAACACGTTTTGGTAAATTTGGATAATTTTTTTATTTATTTTATTTTTTCTATTTTTTTCTTATTTTTCCTTTTTTTCTTTTTTCTTTTTCATTTTTTTTTCTTCTTTTGGCCGGTCGCCGGCGAGGCCGAGCTCGCCCAGCGGCGGGCGAGGCGCGGCCTCGCCGGGCCACCGCCAGGCGACGCCGACTCGCCCAGGCCGGCGCGAGGTCGGCCTCGCCTTGATCCGGCGAGGCCGAGCTCGCCCAGCGGCGGGCGAGGCGCGGCCTCGCCGGGCCACCGCCAGGCGAGGCCGAGGCTCGCCGGCCGCTGGGCGAGCTCGGCCTCGCCGGATCTGGGTGAGATCGAGCTCGCCCAGGCCGGCGCGAGGTCGACCTCGCCATGGCTGGGCGAGCTCGAGCTCGTCTAGATCCGGCGAGGCCGACCTCACCCAGCGGCCGGCGAGCCTCGGCCTCGCCGGATCTGGGCGAGCTCGAGCTCGCCCAGCCATGGCGAGGCCGACCCTTGCCCAGCTACGGCGAGCCTCAGCCTCGCCGGGGGATGGCGAGCCTCGGCCTCGCCATGGCTGGGCGAGGCCGCCGGCCATGGCCGAGGCCGGCGACCGGCCAAAAGAAAAAAGAACAAGAAAATAAGAGAAAAAAGAAAAAAAAAGTGTTTCTCAAAAGTGTTTCAGAAACAAGAAACACAAAATTTGTGTTTCTTGTTTCTGTTTCTTTTTTGTTCCTGGGAATAAAAGAACGAAAAAACAGAAAAACTGTTTAAAAACAAAAAAAAGAAATACAAACAAACGGGGCCTAAATGACAACTTCTACAGGAAACACTTTTTGTCCAGACAACTGTAAGAAAAGAACATGTAAGGAAAGACCAATGCACATGGTAGGGTAATCAATAAGAGAAATTGTCAAAAAGTGAAAAGAGAAGACATGAGCACTAAAAGGACATGTAAGGAAAGACCAATGCACATGGTAGGGTAATTAATAAGAGAAATTGTCCAAAAAGAAAAAAGAGAAGACATGAGCACTGAGCAGTCGGAGCTAAAACAGGGATGCAATAAAGACTGGCGAGAAACGACAGAGGTCGCTTCTTGCTTCAGGCTTCATCGACTACCAATGCTTTGTTTCTCTTCTTTCTGTGGTCCCTTTGGTAAGTCATGATAAATTAATAAAAGGCTCTCAAAAGTAGGAAAGGAGGGGAGGCTCTCTCTCTTCCGTTCACAATAAGGATTCCCATAAGATAATGATGTGACCTCTCATATGCAAGCTTCAACGATCAGCACCGAAAGAGGCGGATAGAAAGTTAGGTTGATAAATGACAACTTCTACAGGAAACACTTTTGTCCAGACAACTGTAAGAAAAAGATGTAAAGAAAGACCAAATCACATGGTAGGGTAGTCAATAATCAGAAATTGTCGAAAAAAAAGACAAAAGCAGTGGGAGCTAAAAGTTCATCGCAGGAATTCTACACAGAATGGCGAAACACGAGAGAGGTTGCTTCTTGCTTCATGCTTCACGTTTCGACCACCAATGCTTTGTCTCTTTTCTTTTTGTCTTCGTTGGGTCCCTTTGATGGGCAACGGCACGAAAAATTGTAAAGAAAGAACGAAGCACAGGAGTTGAAGAAATTATGAGACGAAATCTGAGGAGGTGCCTCACTGTTGTTGCTCGTCCCTACGATTAATATGTATTGGAAAAGCAAATTGGTATTTTTTTAATCACGGTTTTCCGTTTTTCTTGTTGAGTTTTATAGTTTATGTCTTGTTGTTCATCTACATGCAAGAATTGGACTATATAAACCAAAAGCAACACAACGCTTCTATTTCATATGCTTGAAAAATGATGTGCAACAACTTGTGCTGATTTTACAAAAGTGGCTTCCTAATGGCGAACTCCCTCTAATCAAAGATGAGGGATGATTCAAGTTTCAGAAGATAGATCGAACAATTTCCATCGCTCCCGGTTTGCTGATATATTATCATTATTATTACCTATACATTCTCAAAAACTTTGTAAAAATTCATAGCTTCTCTTTCTTGATGGTTTTTTTTCCCCTTGTTGAGGGAAAGAAAACAGGTACGAATTTCTTAATTGTATGAAATCGAATCTTTTGTTGTATTGCATGATTTGGACCCCACCTATCAAGACTTAGTTGGCCTATAACACGATGATAAACGTTGATATAGTAATAATTATGGCTGTGCGAGATAGAGCTTTTAATGACTCGAAGGCAAATGCTTTGAGCATATTCTGAAAATGCGGTAAGGTTACTTCTTGGTCCACGACGGTGATATACTGCTGTCCCTGGTTTGCGCTATCAGTCTCTCTCCAGTCCCTTTATGCTCTTTTGTTTGGCACTACTTCTCTTATTGAGAAACGATCCAAAAGGATATGCTTCAACTGGGGTTGATTAATCGTGTTGAAAAGATCTTAAAATCTTTCAATTAATTCAGCTGGATCTCGATTCTTTACAATCTAATCAAATTTGTGAATTATTTGCTCGTTGGGGATTTGATTTGATCGATCTTTTTTGAAGAAAAGGGTAGAGGACTGATGCATTTTTACCTGCCCATATTCTCTTGGGCCATGGGATGGCAAATGAACAAAAGCCCATTATTCATGTGTTCGAATCTTTCTCTCTAAAGCTTTAAATGAAGGGCCTAGTTCTGCCATTGCTCGTCGACTTTAGGGCCGCAACCTGCTTTGCTCCCAATTCCATAAAGTGCACGTCCCATTTCGCTGTGTAGATTTCAGCTCTCATGGGCATTTTGTCGACCACCTGGCCAGCATTTGAAAAATATACTCGGATCTTCCCTCATCTTTGCTTTAGCAACGACTTCGACGATGACATCTGCAATGCCACGAGGAATGACTCCCACTTCGTCTAGTCTCGTATCAGCGTCTTTCGAGAATCATTGGATTTGTGCCACCTCCTCTCGCGCGCCCTTCGCTTGTCCCATCTCCAAACCCCCAAAGAGTTTCGCATCTTCTATGAGCATGATGCGAGATTCTCCACAGCGAGTGGAATAAGAGATTCCGCCATCGAAGCTCACAAGGATGAGAGGGAAAATGGAACGAACAAAATGAGTAAATTCCAGAATGACAGTGTTTAATGATAATGCAGCTTGCACGAGACTTCGATTTCTTGTTAGAGTTATTAGTGCGAAAGGAAGTTGGACATGGATGTGTTTAGTAGCTTCTAATTATAAAAGTTCACTCGGCCAGTGGGCTCCTGATTTAAATGGGAAGGTGATATCAAATTTGGTCCCTAAATTCTTAATCAATGTTCAATTTGATCTTTGAAATTTAATTTCAACCGAATGGGTCTTTGTTCTCTTTAATTTAAGGTGCAAGAGCTAGATGGGAGCCAATTTTCTTCTTCTTTTTTCTTTTTTTCCCAAGAAATATCAATTTAATTTGTTAAAAGTTTAATATTAGGAAAAACTTCATATTTGTACATTTGTGACAAATTTATTCAAAATTAATTTTTTGATTATGAAAAATCTTAAACTAGTACACTTATAACAAAAATATTCAAAACTAATTTTTTTTATTATTGAAAACCTCAAATCACACACATGTGATAAATTTACCCAAAACTAATTTTTTTACCACAAAAAAAAACCCAAACCAATACAATTGTGATATATTTATCCTTCTTTAGTTTTCATTAAATTTTATTGTCAAATTATTAAGTTGGATGATAAGTGATAGTTAATGGGTATATACCTCTGTTTGTCACAGTTAATATAATTTTTGTGATTTTTCGTGATATTAATTCAATTTAACATATGGTATATTTGTTACAAATGTATTATTTTTTTATTTTTGATATTTAGGTAAATTTGTCACAGATGTACTAATATGAGGTTTTTCGTAGTTAAAAATTAGTTTATGATAAATTTATTACAAGCATACCACTTTAGAATTTTTATGGTCAGAAAATTAATTTGGAATAAATTTATATCATATATATATTTTATCTAATATTAAGTTAAACCGTACGCACGCGCACTAATCGAATTCATATGTTTCTTTATTTCACGCTGTCTTCTCTATTGAGCCAAGCCACCCTTGCATCATATGCAAGAACGCTAGGCTACTTCCCAGCCATCTGTGTGCAATTATTTCGAAGTTTTTTTATTTTTTTGGTCGGTTATTTCGAAGTTGACATGACGTATTCATTATCAAAAATTCCATCCATTCTGCTATTTGCCCATTCCGTTCGTCTGATTTTCCCTATCATCCTCGTGGACTTCAATTCAGGGGGAATCCGTCGTTTCGCTCCTTGTGGAGAGTAGAAAAACTCGGGACTTGCTCATGGAAGATTGCGCAAGTTCTCCCACGCGAGAGGAGGTGGAGCAAATTCCATGCTTCTCCATAAAGACGCTGGATGGGAAGCATATGAAGAAGCGAGAATTTTCACTCGTGGCGTTATAATCGTCGCCATGAAAGCTGCAATGGAATGGGCAGAAGATCCGAGCGTTTCGTAGCGCTGGTCAGATGTTTGACGAAAATGCGCGGGCGATAGTAGAAACTGGGGTGGCTAAAAGCCGAAATCGGCGTTTTGCTTGCGGAATGAGTAATTCATTTCTTTGTATATCTAGACGTTCTTTTTTATGCGTGCCTACTTTATTCTTTCCCTTTGGACAACAGATATGAAGTTGCTGGAGGTAGCGAAAAAGCAAATGATTATGTATCGATCGGCGACGCACGGCAAATGCTGCTGTTCTCCTGCGATGAGGGAATTTTAGCTTTCTCTACCTGGAATTCTGTTTTTAAATTGACTAATTCGCTCATAAGGATAATATACTCTCCAGCACCAGTTCAGGCCTACGGAGGGTCTCATGAAACCTCTTCTATGGGGTTGCTAATTTATATCCTTTTCAAGGGTTAGGAAAGTTTATCCTATTGTGTACTGCGGACAGATATAAAACCGACACTTACCACATCTACGTGTTGTTTGGCCTGCAAGGTAGGCTCAGTATGGAAACCTCGTGCTTGAAGAAGTGCCGATGTAGATAGCGAACAGTAGATTCATAGTGTGCTGAAGAATTCATCCAGGTCAAAAGTTGTTCTGTGCCTGAACATTTCTTTATTTGTTGGAATGTAGGACCATCCCTAGTGGGTTTGTATATTTCCAGAAGGCGAAGAAACATCCGGAGTGGCTCCCGAGTGCGGAGCTTGAACATTTCTATATCTATCATTACTTGTTTCTCACTTTTATTTTGTACACTGATGATAGGAAGAGAAATCATTAAACAAGCCCAATTCTAGTGTTGACATGTATATTGTATTTAATTTTAATAAATGAATGCATTCCATTGAGGTTCCATTTTATCGTCACTTGTTTGAAAAGTATTTTACACCAGCATGATACATTATTTAATCCTTTATTTTCAGCATATTTGAGAAAAGGCATTTGGCATGAATAAGATCCTCAATGAGTCAGGAGAGTTGGATGTGATAGAAGAGAAACTCATGTAAAGAATTGATGATCAAAGTTAAAGAAAAGAATGCTTGATAAAAGGAAATCACCATCGCTTTGAAGAATTTGGGGCTGTTATGCTCATCATCAATTGAATTGTTAACAATGGAATTGAGGATCCACTTGGGCCTGCTATGCGCATCATCAATTGAATTGTTAACATTAGAATTGAGGATCCACTTAGTTGAAAGTTGCATCTATAATTGTGGATCCCAAACTTGGGCAACAAGTTAGACTTCTAGCTGAAGCTGAGCTTACACGACAATCATCTCTAAAATTGATTGCATCAAATTTGTAGGAGCCTATCATTTTTTTTGTTCAAGGATGAACTGAAACTTAGATTCTCTCTTTTCAGCCGTTGGGTGTAGTAGTTTCGAAGCTCGCGTATATATTATCATAATTTATCTATTCTGCAATTTGCCCATTTTGTTCATTTCATTTTCCCCTATCATCTGTGTGGATTATTTATTCATATTTCTGGAAAAAAAAATATATCTTTGACCCCAATTGAAGTGAGAGTTATTTCAACTCTATACAATTCGAACTTGTAATTGATTGATGAGGTTTGATATGGAGCATATAGTGAAAATTCAAAAGGACAGAGCGCGCATGATTGATAAAGTGATAATTGGTTCTCAAATGCAAGGATTAAATAATTCACCTTTAACTGGATCTTTTAACAAGTGGTTAACATTACGAAAAACTCCAAACCGGTATACAAGTGACAACTTTATTCCAAGCTAATCTTTTTACCATGAAAAAACCTCAAACTGATACATCAGTGACAAATAAAGAATCTAAGAACAACTTTCCATAAATGAATTAGAGAATACAATTGATATTGTCATCAATATATAATTTAGATATTTAACAAGTAAAACGAAAATATCTTTTCCGATAAAGGAGTTACAAAATGGATAGATTTTTTCATGAACCTATCCTAAAGAAGAATGTCATTAAACTAAGCTTGGGAGCGGTCGTATTGATGTCGATGCATTGCTGTCCCCCTTTATTTTGCATTTCCTCCAAAGTTAACTCCCATGTTTATTGGAGGAACCTATGTTGTATTACTTACTCCAGCTTGCAAATGAGCTCTAGTAATCCAATCGATGCAGCCTATCAAATATCATCCGTCCTCCGAAAACCATTAGATCAAGTTGCTATTGGGGAAGTTATATGAGAGGAAGGGAAGTTTTGCTTCACTAATAGAAGAGCTTCAGCATTCAGATAATTCTTATGATGCTGCTCAAAGACAGAGCGCCAGCTACTAAACTAGCTTTGATGGAGTATGGGACACTGGAAATCTAATTGATAACTTCGGCAATGAAAAGTTTCCTGGCCCCATGAAGTCTAAAAAGGTTGGTTTAGCCATGATTTCTTTCAATTCAGCGTTTTTTTTTAAATTTTAATGTTAGCTTTCTCATAGTTTATGTTTCCTTAGCTACATTGTATAATTTCATCTGAATCATCCTCTGATTTCAATGAATTTCGCTCTACGGGGGGATTTGAAATTGGCAACTCCCACCTATTCCACAGCTACTTGTACTGTTAAATTTACGGTAATCAATTCTTTCAGCTCCATTTTTTAACCATTGGTGGCAAGGATGTGACTATAAGCATCTTAAAACTCCATTAGAACTTCACGAGTTTTGATGTTTGTTGAAACTCTTTGGTGCAGACTATGATACAAGCGGAAACAAATTAGCTGCAGGTAGCAACTGCTGGTAGGAAACCAAAATCTAGTTCTGTATTCACCTAGTGGACATTCTCAATTGCATTGAATTCTGTATGACTAGCATATACATGTGGTCCAATTATCGCTTCCAGCCTTCTCACGAGCAAGCTGACCCCAAATGTTGTGGCAACAAGCCTTGCATCAAAAGCATCTCTTTCACGCATTCTTGGGGTGATGCTGATGATGAATTGAAGACCCCTGAAGGAGATAGGGATCAATTGAAAGTGACGGCCGAGTGTCCCAGTTTTGATCTTGGATTTTGAACAATGGTCATTGCTCAATTGACTGTATTGCTACTCTCAAGAATCTGAATGGAGTGCTAAAAAATCTCGTGCCTATTGCATTTGAAATTTGTACGATCGAGCTCTTGTTTTTATGGGGAGTGTTTTAGTGCCAAGTTCATTTATAGGTGTTTGGTCTGAAACACTTCATATTTATACGACATAATCAATGTATTTGCAGCGCTATTCAACATATTGAGGTTCACTGTGCTTACATATCAAAATGGAAAGAGGCCACCCACGTTGATCTGAGATATTAGTTAAAATTAAGATAAGTGAACGCATGGTGAAGAAATTCGGCTGAGGAAGCAGAAATAATACTGTGTATGTTCTCATGTCTTCAAATATCTATATGGCAGGTCAAAGTTGCATCATAGACCGTTCATTTGTAGACAATGCTTGTTCAATTCCTATCGAGAGAGATGCTCGGTTTAGATGCTCCGTTAGATAACATATACCCAGCCCTTGAAAGTTGCCCAGTTTTAGCTGTGTCTTAGCATGCAGATCATGTAACAGCAGCTTCTTAGTGATCAAACTGAGGGTCAAGCAGCCTGTGACTGTGATAAATAGCTGCTTAAGCCATTTTATTTGTTCCTTCCAAGGGCTGCCCAGTTTTAGCTGTGTTTTCTGAACTGTGAGCCTATCTTTATATAATTGTCAGAAGTGCAAGCAAGGGTTGAAGCAAGATTCGGAAGAGGAAGATAAAGACGATAGATTTGGGGAGAATTTCTTTTCTGTGTATTTTTTCTATATCTCAACAATGTACATCGATGAGTAATTATAATACAAAGTATACACTAGAAAAGGAAATGTAATATCATACATATCGATATAAATCAATCTAGCTTTTAGATTGATTCTATAAAATCAAGATCGGATCAATTAGTATCCGAGGATCTTCTGCATATTCTGCATATCTTCTAACACTCCCCCTCAAGCTGGTGGCCTGTAAATGTCCAAGACACCTAGCTTGCTCAATAGATATGCATGCTGTCTTTGACACAATGCCTTGGTAAACACATCCACAGGCTGTTCAGCAGTTCCAATCCCTCTCGTCTCAATTGTTCCTTCTTGAACCTTCTCCCTGGTGAAATGACAATCCACTTCTATGTGCTTAGTTCTCTCGTGCATCACAGGATTCGCTGCAAGCTTCAGAGCCGATTCGTTGTCACAGTATAACCTCGTTGGACCTTTCAATCGTACTCCAAGGTCACCGAGCAATCCTCGTATCCACACAACTTCACATGTGGTTTTTGCCATGGCCGGATACTCTGCCTCTGCTGATGATAGAGAGACTGTTGCTTGCTTCTTAGTTTTCCATGAGAGGAGGGAATCTCCAAGCTTGATACAGAAGCCAGTTATGGATCTTCGACTCATAGGACATGTCGCATAATCCGCATTGCAATATGCTGTCATTTCCATATTGCATTTTCTGGATAAAAGTATTCCGAGTCCTGGACATCCCTTCAAATATTTGACTACTTTCAGAGCAGCATTCATGTGAGATTCTTTCGGTTTGTGCATGAATTGACTCAGATTCTGCACCGCATATGATACATCAGGCCTGGTCATAGTTAGGTATATAAGTTTTCCAACGAGCTTATGATAACTCGTTGGATCCTGTAGTATAGGATCATCCTGAAACGTTCCCCCAGCATGATCTGCTGTAGTTAGCCTGACGTTCTGTTCGATTGGAATGATAGCTGGCCTACACCCTAATAATCCGGCCTCTGAGACAATCTCCAATACAAACTTCCTTTGACTGAGAGAAATCCCTTGGGGAGATCGTGCGATCTCAATCCCAAGAAAATATTTCGGTGCTCCTAGATCCTTTATATGAAAGGTGGTATGTAAGTATTTTTTAAGACTCTCTACTGCAGCTTCATCGTTTCCCATGATAAGAATGTCATCCACATAAATCATCAAGTAGATAGATGACGTACCTTTGGTCCATGTAAACAAGGCATAATCATACTTTGATTGCTTGAAGTTGGCATTGGTGAGAGCATTGGCAAATTTAGCATACCATTGTCTGGAAGCCTGTTTCAGCCCATAGAGGGATTTCCGGAGACGACATACTTTATCCTCCCCCTATCTCCGTAAGCCCTGAGGAATGTCCATGTAAATTTCTTCATCCAGATCACCATGAAGAAAAGCATTGTTCACATCCATTTGGTGTAACGACCAATCATGGATTGCTGCAACAGATAAGAATGATCGAACAGTGACATCCTTGGCCACTGGAGAAAAAGTTTCGTTATAGTCGAAACCTTCGCGTTGTGTATACCCTTTCGCCACCAATCGAGCTTTGTATCGTTCAATGGATCCATCAGCTCTATATTTTATTTTGTAGACCCACTTGCAGCCTATGGACTTCCTATCTCGAGGAAGATTAACTATCTCCCATGTTTGATTGTCGGCCAACGCCTGTAGTTCTGCTGCCATTGCCTTTTGCCACTGTGGGTCTTTGGATGCCACATCATAACTAGACGGTTCTTTTTCATCGGATATGCGACTAATGCAACATTTATGTTCCGACGAAAGTCTTTCAAACGAAACGTAAGAAGATGTTGGATAGTTAATACCTAGTCCATTAAGTGAGGCACAGACATAATCTTTAGTCCATGTCGGTGGTCTCGTGGCTCTCTTCGAACGTCGTGGATGATCCGTTGGTGGTGGAGAAGGAGATATTTCTGCAGCATTGTTTTCTGCATGATTTGCAGATTCATTCTCAATGTTGGGTGAAGGACTGTGTATGTTGTCCAATGTCTCTGTTTGTGGTGACTGATCAAAAGATGGTGGGATGACTTGCCCTGGTGATGCAGCAAGAAAGTATTCAGGAGATAGATTGTCTTCAACAGGAGATACCAAGCTATTGGAGATATTGAGATCCCCCGTAGTCTCCTGGAATGGAAAGACAGTTTCGTGAAATATGACGTCCCTGCTCACGAAAAATTCCCCTGTCGATGGATCTAGAACATAGTACCCTTTCTGTAGGTTAGGGTAACCCATAAAAATGCCTTTTCTTGCTCGTGGACCCATTTTATCTCGAGGTCCCACCGTTGTAGCATAACATAAACAACCGAAGACTCGTAGATGATCTACTACTGGTTTCTTTTTATAAAGTAACTCAAAAGGTGACTTACCAGCTAGGATCCGAGTAGGCATACTGTTGATGAGGTAGGCTACAGTAAGGACACAATCTCCCCAATATGTTGCTGGTATGGATCCCTGAAATTTTAAGGCGCGTGCGACTTCCAGCAAGTGGCGATGCTTACGTTCCACTACTCCATTCTGTTGTGGAGTATAAACACATGAGCTTTCATGTAGAATGCCATGAGCCAGAAAGAGTGATCTGCATTCATGGCTAAGAAACTCTTTTCCATTGTCAGTTCTTATTCTCTGGATTGACTTCCCAAACTGATTTTTAGTCAGAATAATGAACGTCTTCAAATGAGATGAAACTGTGCTTTTGATTGCATCAAGAATACCCATGTGGCTCGAGAGTGATCATCAACAATAGTGAGAAAATAACGTGAACCGTCACGATGTGCTGTGTGATATGGCCCCCAAACATCCACATGAATTAAGGAAAGAACATTATTGGAACGTTTTGTACTGGAAGGGAATGATGCACGGGACTGTTTTGCTAAAGGACAAATATGGCAGTTGGGGTATGGAAAAAAAGCACTATGTCCCACTCTTGAATGCAAAAGAAAGTTTTTATCATTGGCAATGACGTTACACAATGGCATTTTATTGAAAGGAATTGAAGCATGATGACTTGAAGTGCTGGTCCAGAAATATAGACCTTCAGAAACATTACCCAAGCCCATCAATCTCCCAGTCGAAAGGGCCTGAAAAAATCATCTGTCAGTATCAAAGAGTATTTGACAAGAATTTTCTTTGCAAGCTTTGGACACGGAAATGAGGTTGAACCGGAATTGTGGGACATAAAGGACATTGTGTAAGATAATTTGGGGGCTCAATTGAACAGTCCCTGTCAATGTGACGTGAGTGATATTTCCATTTGGAAGTTCTACAGAAATAGGTTCCTCCAATTTCCTATTCCTTTTTGAGAAAAAACTCACATCACAAATAATATGATCACTCGCTCCCGAGTCTATTATCCATGCCTTTTTTGAAATTGAGTTTATCAGGCAGTGAGATATACCTGAGAAATTTCCCCCTGTTTTTCCAATGTCTGCCTTTTGCAATGCCCGCATCAGTTCCTGATATTGCCCATAGGTAATGGGCCGGTCACTACTTGTCCCAGTAGGTCCAGTCACCTGGTAAGCTGTAGAGTATTCTCTCATCTTTTCTTTTTCTCCTGGCTTTCCATGTAATTTCCAGCAATTATCTATAGTATGATGCGGACGTTTACAGTGCTCACAGTACAATTTACCTTTTCCTTTTGAATTTTGGCTGAAATTTCGTATGGAAAAGATCTGGCCGTCGGATCCCTTTATTCGCGAATTATCTCCACCGTCCGATCCAGCGAACAGATCACCTCTCCGTGGACCGTCGGATCTTCGGGATAAATCGGACCCGTCAGATCTCCTCTCTCGATCTGTGCCGTCGGATTGCCGGATTAAATCCTGGCCGTAGCCTCCTTCCCTTTTAAGGGATCGTTCAACCATTTCAAATCCTAGCCCCAGCCCTTCGCGATTCTCCCGAGCTAGGGTTTTCGCCCCCAAATCTCTCTCGCGGCGTTCTCCGCGGAGGGCGAGGGCTATGGCGTCGCCTCCTCGTGTCTGTTCCGGAGCCGTGAGTCGTTGGCTCTCCTCTTGGACGGCCAGCTGGAAAATCCGGCCGAGGGGCGGCACGGGGTCCATCGCCAGGATCTGCGATCTAAAGGTCAGGTAAGATTCATTCAAAATCAAGAGAAATCGAGTGGATTTCTCCCTCTCCTTCATCGATTTGTACTGCCTGAGTGTCTCTGGAGGTCCCTCGAGCTTTTCCTCTGCGGCCTCGAGCTCGTTCCAGAGTGATGAGAGTTTGTTGTACACCACCGTTATTGACATGTTTCCTTGTTTAAGATCCGTGAGTTCCTGCATGAGACAGAAAAGTTTTGCTCGATCTAACTTTCCGTACATCTCTTTGATGTTGTCCTACATGATTTTCGAATCTTCGGTCGGGGGGAGCCCTGCTGCGATGTCTGGGGAGACACAGTTGCCGATCTAGGTGCGGATCAGGCGATTGCACTTTCTCCAGTGCCTTGCCAGCCTCTCGTCCGACGGGATCGGCACGGTTCCGTCGAGGAAGCCGTCCTTATCCTTTGTCGCAAGGGCCCTCCGGAAATCTTGTGACCACTTGCTGTAATTTTCTGGCCCGGTCAGTTGCAGACTTATGAGTCGCACTTCTGGACCGTCGGCAGTAGACACATGCAAGGGGTCCCCTGGTTCCGGTCGGCCGGTGATGGCTGCAATCGGATACGGAAAAAAAATTTGTGGGAAATTTGGGTTCGGGTAGGGATTCGTCCCTGTACCCGACCCATCGAATCCAGATCCATGCCCCGCATTGAAAGGACTCGAGTGAAGGTTTGTTCCTGATCCCGCTTCTCCTGACCCGCTTCTCGGTTCTATCTCGGTGGCTGAGTTTGCCCCGCTTGCGGTTGGTAGATCTCCATCGAGCTGAACACTGCTCTGGTAATTCATTACCCCCGGCAATGATGGATTCGGGCCTTGCCCGATGTACCATGGATAAGGTACCCATTGGTAAGGTTGCCCCAGAAATGGCTGCCCCACACTCGCCTGAGCCGGGAACATCTGCCATTGTCGCTGTGTTGTGATGTTTGCAGGTACCACATCAGTGTTGTGGCCTTGCGTCTCCACCATCGGCGTGACATTGCCCGTGGAAGGAATTCCAGTGCTAACAGAAGGCTGATTCTCTGGATTCATGGTAAGTAAATCCTCTTCGCTTCTTCTCCCTTCTCACAATGACCAATTCTCTCGTTAACAAGACGCAGATCTGTCTTGCAGATTCAAACGAAAGTAATTTTGTGCGGAAGATAGGGCTCTGATACCATGTCAGAAGTGCAAGCAAGGGTTGAAGCAAGATTCGGAAGAGGAAGAGAAAGACGATAGATTTGGGGAGAATTTCTTTTCTGTGTATTTTTTCTATATCTCAACAATGTACATCGATGAGTAATTATAATACAAAGTATACACTAGAAAAGGAAATGTAATATCATACATATCGATATAAATCAATCTAGCTTTTAGATTGATTCTGTAAAATCAAGATCGGATCAATTAGTATCCGAGGATCTTCTGCATATTCTGCATATCTTCTAACAATAATTACCAAGAGGAAACAGTGCCTCAGATTCCACAACATTCTTTATTATTTACCTTTCCTGTTTGTAATAACAGGCAAGAGTGAACAATAAACTATAGAGCGGCAACGATCTTCCAATTCCTTGTAGAAATTGTGATTTTATCAGGACTTTCTTTTCATTCGGTTTCTTATTGCATTAAATTATTCTCAAAATCTTTAGCTAGCTTAAGCTACCATAACAAATACAGCATAGGTCATACTTGTGGTGCAAAGAAACTGTGATATGGGATTCTCCACTTTCTTTTATCCCCTGTTCTACTTAGTTCTCGTCCAAGAACATGTATAGCTTGCAGTCCTTTCTTGCCTTCCGCATGCTAAGCAAAGCCTTGAAGAGACAGTTGTTCATGAATATCGCTCGATATCAGTTCTCCTATTCCTCTCAACATGAGTATAAATTAAAGTGGATCCTTGGGTTTCCAACGGGTACGGGATGTTCATGTGGGGGATATAATGTCAATTCAGAAGAGAATCAGTCATAAAAGATCGTGTCCTCAAGATGTCCGAAGAACAAGAAAAGTTGTTCTGTAACTCATGAATTTTCTGTCTGATAGACCAATCTTGCTACGTGCAATATGCTATGGTAGTTAAACCAGAAAATGGGTCATACAACTTTAGCCTATAGACATTTTGCCATTTAAACCACTTGTCATGTAGTATCGCAGATTCTTAGCTTCTGAAACTGAGAGAAAGTTACTAAGCACGAGCCAACACCAAATTTTGTGTCCTAATAAACCAACGGATAAATCTTGTGAAGGAAGCGTGCCTGGTAAGGTATATCGTAGGTGGTGCTTCGGAATGCTGAGAAAGGACTCCATCCTCTACGAACATTTCACGCATCCACATTCTGTAAAACACAAGGACAAGGTTGAAAGTTCTAATCATATGCTTTCTCACTCCATCCAGCAATTTCATCGCTGTTGTTCAAAGGGAAAGAGTAACATAAGCACACATAAAAGAATCTTAAGAGTAATGTAAATGCCGGTGACAACAACTTAGCACGCGTTCTGTTATGTTTTTTGAAATGAACAGGTATGGCATATTGCAGGCGAGTCCGAACTCAAGGACATCAAGCATGACAGGTGAGTTTGGACTTTTGCTGACTCATCTATGCCCATGCCAGGCCGTGTCTTTCTCTTGATGTATCTCCTGGATTGTGAATCCGTTCTTGATTTTCCTTGGGATACAGTTTCTGCACATCTTTATATTACATACAGAGTCTTTTCAAGATCAATAAAGATTCTCTCAGCTCTGATGCTTCGTATATCAATTCTTCTCAATCAAGGTGGTTTCATATATTTTCGTGGCTTCTCTTGAAAATCATTGGAGCTTTTTAGCATATATCCAAACTTCCCTTAGAAAAATGGTCTCAATGTTCTCTATGCAGTTATATTCGAGAGTGTTATTGTTGTCTCGGCACTGCAGTTGACATGATATTCCTTTTGATGTAGATTGATACGCCTTGTATACAACTCAATTAACTCAAAAGTCGAAGAAATGTCATGATGGCTTCTTAAGTTGTACGAGCAGTGGATCTATGACTAGGCAGGTCAAGCTCTACAGTCTTCATCTCCTCCTGATTTTTACCCTTAGATAATACCAGCTATGTTGTTGCTGGATTAAATTTCAGCTCTTCCTTCCTTTATCAGTTGGTTTTCCTCTTCATGACGTATACCTTTCTCAGCAGATTAGTGAAAATTTTTTGTCAAGATAAATATGGCTCAGATGATTGAAAACTTATTTGGGTCTTTTACGAGGTTTTCTTGTTGATATGAGCTGGAAACATTTAGATGGCAGGTTCCTGAACAAAGCTGAAGAAGTAAGCCCTGGGGAGATGATGGAATTTCCTGGTCATTTGGTTGAACGTGGCAACAGTGAAGCAAACGATGAATTTTTGAGGGATCTAAATGCGTGTGGAAACAGTTTCAATTCTCTTAAAAAATTAATATGCAAAAGCAGTAGCATAATGTTATTAATGTTAAATCTGCTTTAAAAGGTACCCGAAATACAGTTCAATTCGATTCATTTCCTAGTGTTCTATAAAGTGTTTATTTTACATGTTTAGTCTTTGTATGAAGGTAATATACCTTGCCTCCTAACCTAAAGTCTTAAAATTCCAATAGATTATTAACATTTCTCCCTCATTGTTTATATCCCATGGACCCTATCATTCAGCTGCTCTGCAATTGATGTAATTGGGTGATACTCCATACTCACCAGAATGATATTGCAAACACATTGTGATTCAAAGCTTTAAGGATGCAAGTCCAAGGGATGTTCATGAGATGTGGGATGATTTCCGCAAGGCCTTGAACTTGCAGATGCCATGAATCAATTCGTTGTTTTTATTTGAAGTTAATACTTTCTTCATTGACCAGATAAAGAGAGTCGACAATTGAAAAGTCATCATTTTTATCCATGTTATCTCTTTCTTTTCTGTTGAGGAGCATGATTCCCTTCTCTTCATGTTTTGCATGATCTACAATAATGACCCGATTCTGTTTGTGATGCACTGAACATGTATTCAATAGTACTCTTTCGAGAAGGAAAAAAATGGCCAGATGCCTCGGAATGGGGCAAAGGTGAATATATTAGATGCCAGAATATCAGGAGTAACAGGTTGGATTTTGTTTCATAATAGATAAAAGCTTTACCGAAAATACAAAACTATCTATTGAGTTTTCAGCTTTGTGCTTCACAGAAGTTCTGAGTGTGTCCATTCATTTGAAAAATCCATAATTCACCTTGACCGGTTACGTTCTTGAGATTTTCCTAGCTCTAGCACTGTGCTCTAGGTACTTAAGAATGACTCATAAGTACGAGAACTTCATGCAAAAGAGGAGGGCAATTAACCGAGTTACATGGATTCCTCAGGATATTCCTTTATGCTTACATTTTCTTATGAAGTTTTCATTAACCAGCTGACTATGTTCTTGATATTGCGGTGTTTTTACAGCCTCCTTTTAGCTTGAGGTTATGGAAATAACGAATACAATAACAGATTCATTATTTTTCTTCAGTCGTTTCTGACACACATGAGAATGTGAATGTTCTTTTGTGGGCGGTGTCCTTCCTTTATTTTTGTGTTAGTTTAACTGAGCATGTCCTACTTGGAGATTGACACTTCCCTGTCATGTAGAACGGCAGGTTTTGTACACCACACAAGTAACTCAAAAGGCCAAGAAATACCATGATGGTTTTTTGCAGCTTGAAGTTCGCGGATCCCTAGGGAGGCAAGTCATTCCGAAGCACTTTTAAGGATGTTTTCATCCTTAAGCCACTGTTCTTTAGATTAAACTGGGCTGGCTACTTTGTTTGCTGATCCAACATGAACCACTTATTTGTTTTTCAGATAATGGTTCATTATGTGACCCAAGCATCACACTAAGTGCATATCACTACGCAAAAAGTTATAAGGCCCTAAGCACCCCTTCTTTATAGGTCCTGGAATAACTTTTCTGCTCATTATTATATCCCCCTTGGATCATTTAGGTCCCACTGTATGATGCTAGTAGGAAAGTCTTGGCAAATAAATATCTTAGGAAAGCCGAAGTGCTGGGAACTGGAAAATCACTGGTATTCAATTCTTACTAAGTTGATATTGGGGAACACACAGTAGAAGAAAAAGTGCTGCTGGGTTTGAATGATCGTGAACCACATCGCGCTGCTGGAGAATTGAGGACAGGCTGGGGGGGGGGGTCGGGGTGGATGGTGTTAAAGTTGATCAATCGTCCTGATGCTATAATCCTACCTATTGAGCTCCGGTCGAAAAAACTTCAAACTCACAAAGAAAGGTTTCAATGTGAGTTGGAGGACGATGAGAATACGTTTTTTCTCCAATGCCATAGCATGAATATGCACCTGATGTCGTGATGAGTTGTGGGATTTTTCATTACATTCAAGTGACAGTCGAATAAGATAGGATTCATACCAATGAAATATGTCACATCATTTTTGTCACGTGGTGTAACGAGTGAAATGATTCATAGATGATTAATTCATCAGATAGAATACTTTTCCAAAGGAAGAGTTGTGCTCAGTGACAGGGTCTGTGCAAACCTGGCAGACCACTGTGGAAAAACTATGATGTGATTCAACAAATCCCATCTGCAGCAATTATTGAGGAGGAAAGGAAGGTGTAGATTGGAGGCCGCAAACTCCGTTTCATTCTCTACCTCACCTATCCCCAGTTGCAAGAACGTCAACGTCCCTGCCTTCTCTCTCTCTCTCTCTCTCTCTCTCTCTCCTCCTCATCTCTGTAGCAGGAGTTACAGCTTAACAAGCTCAAAGGAAGTGGAGGGAAATACCTAATGTTGCTCTTTCTTCATTTGGAAGTGGTTGATGGAGTTAGCTGGATGTGTTTTGAGTGGTATGAAGGGATTTTGATTGCATCAACTTTGAGGTCTCGATGCCGTCCAATTATTTTCGCATCCATCGGTAGAGCCAGATTTCAACTACCTACTGCACTGGAAATAATATCCCATTTCTGCCTCTGATCATTGTAACATAGTAGAATTGCATACTTTGAGACACTGATGTAGGTGATGAAATTTTTTACTAGGCTGAATTAAAAACCAATCTGCTCTCGTTGGGGGTCCTATTTAAACTTGCTGAAACGATCTGATTGTCGCCAGCACATGCCTTTGGATAAATAACAAACTAGCAATAAAAGAGCATCTTCAACTTTGCACATTCGGTTTGGTCTTATGTTTAAATGTAATATATGCTTGTTAATTAGTGTGCTTCAATTGATGGGCAGGGTAAGGACTTACTGTTTCATATGTTTCCAAATTTGTCTCTACCTGCACCTTGAAGATCATCCATTCATCCATTTTCCATTTTTGTAGGTCAATTAGGTAGCCCTGATGATGTGCATCATGTTATAGGAGATGGTGAAGAACAAGCGCCTCGAGTAAGATACTATAGCTTGAGTGAAACAATTGAAGCTTATACTACAATTTGGTGTCGGTCTAAATGGTGTCTACCCCTGCTTGCTTGTGTATGTCGGGCAGGGGGATTTAGGTTTATTTGTCAATATTATCACTATGTTCTTTTAGCTTTTAACTGAATTTAGTACCCAACATTTACATCTTCATGAAGGTGTTGATATCAATGTTGCCACCAAAAATGGAATAAAAGTAGCCAGAATTCCAGGTGACGTCATGGGAAATGCAGCATCATGTGCAGAGATGGCGATTTATCTAATGCTGGATTTACTCTGAAAGCAAGTATGTTTGATCACTAGAAAAATCTTTAGTAGCTGGGGTACTTCATGCGATTCATTCTTACATGCTAAGTCCACAGGTTAGGTATGTCGTGCTTCTTTTTGTTCAATCATAGGAAATGACAAGTTGAATTTTCTAGCCGTAACATTTTCTGAAATATGAATGAATCCCCTACCGTTTTGCATTCTCATCTTTTTATTGTCTAAGTTCCAAGTGAATGTTTAATCATCAGGGCCAGTAAATTCTGTTTGAAGCCTATGTAGTTTTTTCTAAATGAAAGTGCGTGGGTGTTTATATCTTCATCGATATACTGGGAAACAGGAAAGAAAAATCGTTCAAATTATACCCCAACTTTCAAAACATAACAACACATCCTGCATAAGGCCTACATCTGAATGAAAATGTTCATTTACAATTCAAGTTGACATAAGGCTTCCGATAAGGCTTCCTGTGTTGGCATGACACCACTTGACGTAGGGCTTCCCACATTTGCATTCATTGGTTGCATGCCGCTACTGCCAGCCATATTACTCATAGGTGCATCCATTGAAGGTGTCGCCATCATGGTCGAATTCCCATTATGCGACAATCCAGGAGGTGGAATCATTGTTATGGTTGAATTAGGATTGACTGGATTTCGATTATTAGGAGAACGACGCTTGATCAAACTATGCAAACGGGACTCCAATGTGCCTAAATTCACGTACTCATCCTACATAATTGTAATTTTAAATTAGCAAAAGAATGTCAAGTGCTATTCACCAAAAAATAAAAAATAAAGAAAAGAAAGGAAATACTGATAATGACGAGAAAAAATAGGTGAAATCAGGCAAGTGAACTGAACAAATAATTGGCTTTCGCAAATGTAAAATGTGTAACAATAAAAAAAATAAAAATAAAAAACCAATAAGTGGCAATCATAAGCTGCTTCTTGTACTTTTACAAAGAAGAAGAGGAGAGAAATGATGAGGAATGGGAAGACCTTTGAGCGAGAAGATTTAAAGAGACCTTCTTCCAGGCGTTTAACAATCTCCTTCAGCTTCTGCATTTGAGAGTCATTCATTGGCTGCAGATGCCGCTGTGCTAAGAGAACAAAGCTGAAAAGGGATAGTAAAAAGTTCAATCAGCAAACAAGGACTCAATGGAACTGTGGAGGTTAAAGTACAAGAAGAAGTGCTCTAGATTAGATTACATCTTCTCTTGCATATAGTTCCGAGCTCTAAGAAGATCCATGTCCACACTCAACCCAGAATGAGGGACACCACTGCCTGCAGCCACTAAATTCAGGACAACATTGCCACTTTGTTGGGACACCCCAGGCAACTGAGTGCCCGATTGACTACATACATGCCCTGACGTATCTGCCTGTACATTCATCACATCAATCTACAAAAGCTCTCACTCTTCCTGTAATCATTCAAACTCGCTACACATGCCTGAGCTTGTGCCACATACATTAAAACTCTATTCACAGTGAACAAACCACACCCAATACCACCAGGCACCGGCGCAGACAACCATAACAAGAAATTATAGAGAGCACATGCCTTTGGATAAATTCTGTTTGGCATAAGGCTTGACATAAGGCTTCCTGTGTTTGCATTTGTTGGCTGCATGCTGCTACTCCCAGCCATATAACTCATAGGGGCATCCACTGAAGATGTCGCCATCATGGTCGAACTCCCATTATGCGACAATCCAAGGGTTGGAATCATCACCATCATTGCATTAGGATTGACTGGATTTTGATTATTAGGAGGTGGACGCTTGATCAAACTATGCAACCAGGACTCCAATGTGCCTAAATTCATATACTCATCCTACATGATTGTAATTTTCAAGTAGCAAAAAAATGTCAAGTACTATTTAACGAAAGGAAAGGAAATACTGATAATAACAAGAAAAAATAGGTGAAACCAGGCAAGAGAAATGAACAGATTATTGGCTTTCGCAAATGTAAAATGAAAAACACTAAAAAAACTCAAAAAAGGGGCAATCATAAGCTGCTTCTTGTACTTCTAGAAAGAAGAACAGGAGAGAAATGATGAGGAATGGGACCTTAGAGTGAGAAGATTTAAAGAGACCGTCTTCCAGGCGTTGAGCAATATCCTTCAGCTTATGTATTTGACAATCATCAATTGGCTGCTGATGCTGCTGTGCTAAGAGAAAAAAGCTTAAAAGGGACAGTAAAAAGTTCAATCAGCAAACAAGGACCAGTGGAACCCAGGAGGTTAAAAGCACAAGAACAAGTGCTCTAAACTAAATTACATCTTCTCTTGCATATAGTGCCGAGCTCCGAGAGTATCCATGTCCACGCCAAACGCAGCATGAGAAGCGCCGCTGCCTGCAGCTACCATATTTGGGATGACGTTGCCATTTTGCTGGGACACCCCATGCAACTGAGCACCCGACTGACCAGATACATGCCCCGACATATCCGCCTGAACATTCATCACATCATTCTACAAAAAGGGTCGACGCATGCCCGAGCCGGAACGACATACATAACAAAAAAAAAAAAAGTGCAGACAGCCATAACGAGAGATTATAGAGAGCATCAACAAAACAAGCAAAAGCAGACGACGTTCCACATCACTCGCTCGAGAATCTTTCGAGCACGGGAAGAGGGAGAAAATTGGGAGAAATTCACACCCAGATGCAGCAAAAAAATCAAATCTTTGATAACGGGAGACAGGTTGAAGGACTGGAGAACCGTCGAGTGCGAAACAAAAGTAGGACGAAATCGGGACCGACGAACCTGAAGCGATGTGCGATTGGGGACAAGAAGAGCGACGGTGCAGTAGGAGTGATCTCGATTGGGAGCTCAATCGGATCGATCGCGACGATCTACGATCATCTCAATTCGGAGCGAGAATTCCCTTTATTGGAGAAATCATTCGTTGATCGGATACGAAGAAAGAAATTCCACAATTTTTTCTTATTTTATTTTGATTGAATTTCCTTTCTCGAAGGCCTTATTACTGCACATAAAGGTTTGACCGGTTTGACCGCTTGGGACTTTTCCTTTTGTATTGCGTACGGTGTGCCTTCAAAGGAGGGGCTTTTATGTAAATTGCGGGGTGAGTGCCCCTTAATTCGCTTAGTACGGTGCGAAGCCAACTTCTTTCTTTTTCCCTAAAAAAAGAATTAAATGAATTTTCCCTTCAGGAGAAAAAAGAAATTGTAGAGCTGACTGCATTTGTGGTTCAATCGGTCCTTGACCAATTCAGAAATCAGTTATCAATTGGGCTAAATTTTCCCTTAAGGAGAAAAATAAAATTATAGAGTCGACTGCATTAATTATTGGAGTTGTCTAAGCCGAGCATGTTACACATACTTTTCTTTGAATGTAGCAACACATTTTGACTTATTTTTCGAGTTCTTTGAGTTCTCTTCAAACTAACTGAGACCTAAAATAGGGTACTCTTGAGGAGATGGTGGAATACGGCCACTGTTCAACCATAAGAATTTTCAAGTAAGTCTACATAAAAATGATGAGTGCAAAATGGTCAATAAAGCAATAGGGATGGGAAATCTTTCTCATAATCTAGCAATTTAGGTCTAATGCCTATTAGTGTCTACAAATGCACGTGACATGAGTATGAACAAACAATTTTAAGCAACGCCATGACAAAAGTTACCCTGCATCTGTATTTTAAGGCTTTGGTTGAAAAAAATCTCGCTCAGGGGCATCTTGAAGAGTTCTTTAGGAAGGCAGGTGATGTGAGGCTTCCACATTCAATTCAGCAACTGAATGACATTTAATCTTTCTCACCATAAACCAACTCTAACTTATGTCATGCATCTTCTATATAAGTCTCAAGCATTCGTCGTGGTCCACTGTGCATGCAAATCCAGTGAAAGTGCAGTTTTGCAAAAGATCTTGTAAACCCAATGAAAAGCGAGGTGGCAAAGTCTTTGCACTTGTAAGCTTTTTATTAGTATCGTCATCTTGAAGATCGAGTAAGACTACACTGTAAAGATGGAAACAAAGACTACACTGTAAAGATGGAAACAAAACATGCATTGTGAAGCAGAAGGGCCTATTGAAAAGAAACAAGAAAAGCCAACGGTAATTTATAAAAAAAAAAAAACGGAAGGAATAAACAAGAAAATAAGTATTAAGAAATTGGAAACATTTGGGTGGTTAGGAATTCCTCAAATGTTTAGTATTACATCATCATAAGATATGACGAGATCCATCAATGATGGTCACATCCTAACAGCAAGGAGTTAATTCATCATAACGCCTTGATTCAGAAGAGGCGGACCATTGTTGCATACCCACCCATTAAATCCTTCCTCTTGCTCTTCCTCGATCCGTCAGAAGTATCAATTAAGCAAACTAATGATGACTTTCATTGTTCTTTCGCAGCAAGAGGAACATCACTTATCAAAGAGGGGCAACGGCCCTTAGCAATGATTTTGCCATGCAAAGGCTACATCATGGATCACTCAAGACTCTATCAAATTGCAAACCCCAGATTCATTGACTCTGCTCGCCTTGAGAGTGTTATGCAGCAAATATAGAAAGCAAAATCACATGTTCACGTAGAGCTCAATCCGAGTCTAGGAAAAAATAAGGGAAAAGAAATTTCTTATATGATTGTCCTATGCCGTCTCTTCGGAATACCATCAATTAGGAGCAAGCACAAGCCCATAGTCGGTGGCTATTTCAACCTACTGAACTAAAAATTGAACTGGACACAAGCAACCCTAGTTGGCCTTCCTATGTCAATGCTTTGCAACTCTTTGACCAATGGAGACAATTGATGTCATCAAGTGTGCATATATTCGATTCTACCATAACAAATTAAACCTAATTGTATCTAGGCCTATTCATAAGGTTAGACTGATTAAGAACGACGAATACATTCGCCAAGTTGTCCATCTCCATGTGACTAGACTGATTTCAGTTTCTGGTTCTTCCAAGCAGGTAAACCAAGGAAAATATACTACATACCAAATACAAAATTGTATTGAACAACGAAATGGATATGATTACTAAGAATAAGTATCAAATTTCTCAAAAAGAGCAAAAGGGATGAGATGCCATCAACACAAAATAACCAATTTTCAAAATGTCACGCCCCAATCCTCGGGCATGTGCCCATTCCTACGTTAGAGGACGCATCGCCGACCCTTTCATTTTAATATGCATGCGGAAGTAGATAAGAAATTCCCAAACAATAAAACAATGGGATAGAAAAGTAGGGCCATATTTTTCAAACTTGAAAAATCATAACCACACTTTTATACAAGCAAACCTCATAATATATATTACGGTACTATTCACAAGTCAAACCTATCACACATTAGATCAAAACTTAGAGTTTGCAAAACAAGATGGGGTCTCAATCTTCATCCGGGTCATACTCTGGATCCTCCTCGGGATCATCCTCCTCTTCTTCATCTTTAGGGTCTTCTTCAAGGTCCTTCTCTTCAGGTTCGTTCTCAAGCTCCTCATCAGGATCCTCCTCTTCGACGTCCACTCCTTCTTTGACACCCCAACTGGAGTCCATGTTAGAGTATACCGGAGATTCAGGATCGTCGAGCTAGGGATCCTTTGCATCCACTACTAACCCATCCTTAGGATCTGTCGTCCTCTCTCCGAACGCCTATTCTAGTACGTGCAAAGACACATCACTTTCTGGTATGGGACCCTCTCTTCGCCCATCATGGTAGTAACGGTACCATGACCGATACTCATGGGGCATCTTATCGGGTTTATTCATGTCAACCCAGACAGTGGACTTGATCAGTATGTATTCCAGTCCTTCGGGGTGGCTATGTATATGGAAGTGGTATCTTATCTTTGTGATCTCCTCGGGAATACCAAAATGCATGGGAGGACGAGGAGGTGAAGGTACTGCCATCTAGGAGCTTGAAATGTTATCCCACAACGGGGTGAGACGATGTCTCAGCGAATTTACGCCACAAGGGCTGCCTATGCATAACACAAGTTAGATGACTTACGTTAGCCTCAATTCAATCCTGCAAATCAATATCATTTACATATACCTCAAATCACATCAACCACTCAATTCAAAACATCATATCAAAACATTGATCAATCGACCTAGTCAATTACATGCCATCACGATCTTTCCTTGGTCGATACATTTAATACTATCTATAAGGTCCTATCAAATTAGGACCGCTCAGCCAAAACTGAAAATATAGATAGTATAACTCGCCCAAAGTTGATAATATAGTATATTATGTATATGCTCACCCAAAGCTGATAGATTAAGGCCCCCGAACCAATTTAGTATACTATATATGCTCGTCCAAAGCTGATAATAAGTTGCTCGCCCAAAGCTGATATTATGGTATACTATTTATATGCTTGCCCAAAGCTAATAAAATAGGGTTCCCGAGCCATTATAGTATACCACTACCACCATACAATCAATTTATCATTTTTATCATACCCGATAAAAATAGCTGTGTGTGGGTACACGGTCGGCCTTAGCCAAAATACAATAATTTCACTTTTGATTCATTCACTCATTTTAGCAGTCCAAAAACAGATTTTTAGCGCTATAGACCAACGCCTGGTAATTTTCCAATTAATTACCAAAATTAATTAATTTAGGAATAAATCCTAAAATCACAATTAAATCGATTCAGCACAAATTAAAACTCGAATAAATAAATAGATTACACCACGATAATCAACATAAAATTTCGGTCACTGGCTATCACGGTCTATTTTCTAGAAAATAATTAATTAATTAATTAATTACAAAAAATATTAAATAAATCCAATTTAGGCCCATAATGTCTAATTGGATGCCGAAACGGACCCAAAATTTTTTGAAGTTCGTTCAATAAATACTAAAACATATTTCCTTGTTAATTACACTAATCATTTGCCTAACATGCATGGATAAGGCACTAAATTAATCAACCTAATCTAATCTATCCACCTAATTGCACTTAATTAAATCTAATCAACCTATAAACATCATTAACCCACTAAGCGAGGTTTAGTGAGTTAAACTCACTTGTTTCGAGATTCGATTGGATCAAATCGTCAGGAACGTCGCGGGGGACGGAAAACTCCAAAGCAGGCCTAACCTTTGGGGCCCGGAACCACCTCACAACCGGCCAAACAACATCTCTAAAACCCACTATTTTTCTGTTCTGTTCTTACTAAAACAGAAGACCATAAGTTCGGTTTAGGGTGGGGATTGATCGAGGAAGAATGTAAGGACCAAACCGGGCCTTGGCGGGCACTCACGAGGGTCGGAGGCAGATCGGCGGAACGGAGCAGGAACACACACGGCTGGGCGGTGGCTAGCGTGGCACGCGGACGGGGGCAAAATCGGTGATGACGACATGCGGCTTGCGGTCCGATGGTGGTGCGGCTGCTCCAACTTCTCTCCTGCACCTCTGGTCTTTGCACAGCAGCTTCGATGGAGGAGGAAGAGGACTTGGACAGTGTATAAGGGAGAGAGGGAGAGATGGCGGACAAGGGGGCCACCAAGGGCCATTTCTTCCATTCTCTTGTCTCCTTGACCATTCACCACCACCCATTTCTTCCTTGGTTGCAATTCAGCCAACCATGCACCCCTCACAACCTTTGAAATGGTCCAAAATGCGCTAGGCAAGGGGGCATACGAATTTGACATGAGTTGGCTTCAATTGGACTTCATTTCTTTCTCAATTCAATCTCAATTGGCTCTCACAAATTCAATTGACACCTCAAAGATCAAATTGGTATTTTCCCTCACTAATTGATCCCACTCGCTTCCCAAATTCGTGATAAAAAATGATCCCCGGCTTTTTTTGAACAAAAACGGCCGTAGGTCGACTTTTTCCAAAAAAAGTCTCGGATTGTAAAAAAATCTTTTGAGACTGAGTCGATATTCTTAGAATTTATTGTAACATGGCAGAATCTTTAATTTCTGAAATCAGACTCAAATTCACAGTTAATTTCTATTTGGCACGTTTTTAGCGTGACCTAAGCTACCGAGTAACTTTCAGAAATTTTTCAGTGCAAATGACCCTTGATTGATTTTCTTCGAGCCACAGTGAATCCACTCGACTCATTGGCGATTCTTGGTTATCGTGAAAATCTCGAGGATTCAAATACGGACACAGGGTACCAAAATAATAAAAAAAAAAATTAGTCTAGTGTCGGCCGACGAGAATTTCCCAATTTAGTGGTGTCACCCACGATTAGCCACACATCTCAGTCAAACCAATTTATCTCTGATTTCAAATCGATTTTTAACTGTGCCATAATAGCTTCTAAAGATACGGTCGAGAAGTCGATTCCTAATTGAATTATCAAGTCTATTGCCTTAAAATTCCTTAATGACTTCCCCAGATGGTTTAGTTATCTCGAGAGTGATCAGCTATAAGAATAGCCCTATAAGCGCGTCAATGAAATGCCCGATTTATTCAATAGAAGACGAGACTGAAATCTGGAATGTCACACAAAGTGTGCAAATGCCAATGCAAACCACTGTGCACTGTCGCAGGTCCTAAACAATCCACTCCAGCTCTCTTGTATAACCCAATGTCTGATTGATAAGCTATAGGGAAGGAATTTCCTTCGAAGATGCAGATTCCTTGGCCTTCTGAAAATATACAAACCTGCTCTTAATCTGCCATTAGGGATGCTCCTTCATTCCAACAAGTAACATATGTCATTGTTCAGTCTCCACAATACAGCTTTTATGTGGATAAATTCTTCGACACACACTTCGAAACACTTTTTCAAGCACAAGGTTTCCATACCGAGCACAAATTGCCAAGTTCGAACTTAGCAGAGTGATAGCAACAGCCAAATGACACATGGATGTTGTAAGCATAAGTTTAACATCAGTCCTTGATTCCAGAAGAAAAAAAATAATCGTAATAATTGAAGAGAACATAGATTAGCAACTCAATAGAACATATTTTATGACACCCTTTGAAGATCTGAACTAATACAGGAGCGGATATTATCTTTTTGACTAAATTAGTCAATTGAGAACAGAATTCCACGTAGATAAAGCCAAAATCTTCTCATAGTATTTAGCTCCTTATATATACTGCAAGTTCTTGGTCGCAGGAGAAGAGCAACATTTGCCGTGGGTCACCAATTGACAAATAATCATATGCTTTCTCGTTAGATCCAACAATTTCATCACCGTCGTTCAAAGGGAAAGATTAATGTGAGCACACATGAAAGAATCTTTAAATTACATGAAAGAATCTTTAAATTATATCTTGCAGCTTTTACTTGTAGGAGATAGGGATACTAATAAAAACAAAAGAAAAATGTAGGAGACTGGGAGATACAAAATGCACGGTTGTATTTCTTGTCAGCGTTTATCTATAGACAAATAAATCAATTGCACAAGCCAAAAGCCACATGCCCATTAATGTACCCCAGTTCCTATTCCACATCCGCATTTCGTCAAACATCTTACCAGCACTAGGGAAATGATTGGATCTCCTCTCCTCTGCAATGCATCAGCTTCCACGATGATGTCTTCCAACTGTTGAATTTAATCAAAGAGAAGAAGACACACAGGAGAATTGCTAATGCTCGTTACTATTCATCAGAACATAAGCCTATTAAATAGGCAGAACATCCAAACCACTTAGCAAGAAAATAGCTACATAATAGCAACATCAAAACCCACTAACATACCTCACTAACCAGAACATGTGCAGAAACAAACTCCTAAAAACAAGCCACTTCCTATTGACTAAGACTCCATTATTACATTGTTGAAGAAACATAAAAACTGAAAGCACATAAAAAAAAAAAAAAAAAAAAACTTGAAGTTAACTACTTCAACACCAACACCACAAGCGACGGCTCTTATTTCTTCAGATGCCTCCTGTTAGCCGTTTTTTGGAGACGCATCGAATTCACTCCTCCTCCTCCTCCTCCTCCTCCTCCTCCTCCTCCTATTCCTCACGGTGCTCGTGAGAATCTTGCAGTCTTCCATGAGCAAAGTCGCTGAGTTCTCCCGACAGCGAGCGAAACAATAGATTCTAGTTCCACCCCCCACTGGCTTGCAAGTCCTCAAGGATGAGAGAGAAACCGAAACGAATGATGATTTATGATGGAAACAAGACATGGAAAATAATTTTTCAAGGAATGCCATAATACTCTATTTCCACTCATGATATATGAGATTAGACATTTATTCTCGAGGGCCCACCCCCCTAACAGCCCATAAGCTCATGCCCCTCTCCCTCCTCTCCTGCTGGAAAGCTGAGGCCACCTTTTCAGCTCGTTGTATATTTCGTCCCCACCGTAATATGTAGAGACATGTGAAGGTACCACCCTCAATTTAGGACAATGCTCGATCCCTAATCGAGAAAGATGAGGCGCGGCTCCTTCAGCGGCCCTCCACTCCTCCAAATTAGGTAATGCATAAAAAATTAAATGCTTGAGTTGAGGAAAGCCTCCTGCGGAGCAAACCATTTCGTTTCCCCATAAAGCATAATATCCCACAATGAGAAAAACCAAGCTTTTCAATTTTTCCAATATTGGCATTGGATCTTCTCTGAGTTGGGAACATATTAAGACCAGCTTCCTCAATTGTTGGGGTAGACTCTTATGTTCTGGCAACTTCTCTATTTTTCCATTAATGAATAGCTTACATGAATGGGGATAATTTGATATTTTACTCAGTTCACCTTCAGTCCATGAATTATAAGAATGCGCAAAATAAATAGTCAAGGATTGAAGATGTTTCAAATTGAATTTAGCAAGTTGCGGATCATACGAATCAACGACAGTCAGTTTTTGCAGATTGGTAAGCTTGCCCACATCATTCACATCACATTCCTTCAGGCTAAAGTTTCTCAATGTCCGTAGATTCTTTAAAGTGCCCAACCGCAACTTCTTATGGGCCCCATGGAATTTCTCCTTGACATCAAACTTGTAGGGAAGACGGAGATACCTCAACCATCTCATCTTCCACAACACATTTGGGATGGAAACCCTAATATATTGAAGCATAACCAAGTCCAAGAATTCCATACATACAAGGTTTCCCATAGATTGTGGCAAGCTCGTAAACCCACTACGTGCTAAACTTAAGAATCTTAGATGGACTAGGTCTCCCACTGATTCAGGTAGACTTCCTACTTTCCCATCAAGATCGTCCAGCTTCAAACTCGAGAAACTTATAATTGATGAAATTGGGTTGAAATTGCTCCCAATTACATCCCCTAGATTGGAAGAACAAAAGAGTTCGAAGGTGGGGCATAGTCCTTCCTATTTGTTCCACCCTCAGAGTTATGTTTCCTTCACCAATCCCGTTCATAGTGAGAGAAAGCCTTCGTGTTCTGCAAGCCATTGAAGAACTACCCTCCCTTTCATTGTCATGTTGAATTTTACGAAAGCTTAGAAACCTCTCATGGCTAGTCTTGGAGACACATACCTCTCGCGTCGAGTCATGGAGGCGGTTCCAATATTTCCATTCCAGTTGAGTCGTACTTGGACCAACCCCCTCTTAACCAACTCCATGAAATATTGCTCTGCTACATCTTCCATTGTAATTTCTCTCTTTGCGTCATCAGGTAGCACAAAGCCTTCAGCAATCCACATGCGAAGGACTGTCTTCACAGGGATTTCTGCATCCTCCGGAAAGCTACCCAAATAGAGGAAACATGGCTTTAAATGCCACGGTAGATCATCATAGCTTAAGGCCAAAACTTCAAATAAAATACTCTTATCACTCAAATGCAAATTGATGTTTCTATAAACCATCTCCCACTCGTTGTCCGCCAAAAGTCCACCAAGCACAATAACAGCCAAAGGTAATCCCTCACACTTCTCAAGGAGTTCATCTCCTAACTTCTTCATGCCTTCAATGATTTCTACATAATATCAAGTAATAAATTGAAACTCGATAGTAGTAGGAAGATGCAACTGTCATAAGAAGATAACTTCGAGGATAAATATTTGCTTTTTGATATATGAGTTGGATGTTGTAGTTCCTTATGTTCTATGGTTCATTTATGCTTTTGTAAGGGGAAAAACTATAGAGACCCTAGCAAAGCTCCTATATATGCCTCCATCTACGCCTGAAAGATCACGAACACTCATTTGACTAATGGAATGTATTGTCTTTGTTATCTGTTGCTTGAATTAATTGACTTGAGCATATGTATAACAACAATAATCCTACTCAATGAAGAAAAATGAAAGCAACGAGGGGATATATCACCCGTGACTTGAATGTGCTACTGATTTCCGTCAAAATTCTAGTGAAATCTTCATGTTGTCACTCTATTTTGTCACATAAAGATTCACAATTTTCATAACAATCCCAAGTCTTATTGTTAAGCCAATTATTCACAAATGCAAGAAAGGGTGGACCTAAAATGAAGCCTATGGAAAGTAACATAGCTAGGCTTCATATTATTTCATAAATCCTATCAAAATTACTTATTATGATGGTCAAATGAAAGCTTTTTTGATATTTATCCTTATTGGAGGACATGAGGAGCAAAGTTTTGGATGTTGGCTTAGAGGTACAATTGTCAACTATTGAGAAACAAAAGGTGCATCTGATTCCTCAAATATTGAAATTATGGTGTCTAATACTTGATATATTGATCATTTGAACTCCAGTGTAACTATTGATTCATTAATTGCGAAAACCTCCAAAAGGCCAAATTGAGCAATGAAGTACCCGGTATTTGTCCCTCCATCTCTGATTGTCTTGCAATACCTTCTACAGCTTGATCCACGGCAATACCTCGACCAACTCCAAGCCCAACAGAAGAAAGTTCAACAGCTAATCCGACAATAATTATAGAAGCGTCATAAATTAGAATCAAGCAGGCAACATAATCCTTTGAAGCCACAATATGTTAGGTTAATAACTTTAGTGAAGTCTTACCTTTCACTTCAGGAAATGCCCTCTTCTTTAGCAGAATCCAGCTCTCCTCGTGCGATAAGCACTGAGGTTCATGGAGAAAACAATGAGGATTGATATGCTCCGCTACTTCTTTATTGCGGGTTGTTATCAATAGCTTGCTTCTTGTGTCCTTGATCGGGAATGCGGCTTGAAGACTGTCCCATGCCTGTTTGGTCCAAATATCATCAAGAACCACGATACATCTCTTCTGTTTTTGGGTCATGTATAGAGTTTCTACCAATTTGTCATTTCTCATATCCATAACCTCTTCTCTTTTGTTAGGGATCAACTTAACAAGAATTCCCTCCAAGATATCCCTCACGTGATATTCTTGAGATATGCAAGCCCAAGCAGAACCATTGAAATGGTTCTTCAATTTGTCGTGATTGAAGACTTTCTAAGCGTGTGTGGTCTTTCCCAAACCACCCATTCCCCATAGAGCAACAACTCTGTGTTTTCCATCCTTCAGCTCTTTTACCAACGCCTCGATACCATCTTCCCTCCTGACAAAATCCTCCTCCTGGAAATGGGCATAAGTCCGTTTCGGCAGCAAAGCTCTCGCGCGTTTGCGTTCGCCCTCATGCAGAGGTTGTATGCCTTATTTCTGCATCTTATTACCAATATCGGAAATTCTGGATTTTAAGCCCTCGATCTCTGTCCCCACCTCATGAACCTGCACGCACGAGCACTTCGCCATGAAGCAAGCATACGCTTTGATGATGTTTTGTCCCTCCGTCAGCGCCGCTTTGAGGTAGTATCTCTCGATGACGTCCTCAACATCATAGGCAAAGTCTCGGAGTTGTGCGACACATTCTTCTACAGCTTCCTTGCGCTCTCGTCTTGCATCCACATCCATCGGCAAGGCCCGGACCTGCCTCGCTCATTTGTGTGGTCCCCGACCTTGCCCTCCACTCCCCTCAAGAATTTGGCCTCGTCGATGAGCAGGTTTCCTATTTTCTCCACCGCAAACGAAACAACAGACTCTGCCATTGGTATTGCCTTTGCTCGACTTTGATCGGTGGAGATTATGATAGAGAATGACTTGAGAATTCACTTCGATGCGTTAACAAGCTTGTGAACATATAGGCCTGCAAGTTGCAAAGAAGAAAGGAAAGGAATTAAGTACTTAGAAAGTTGCATATTGCATTGCTAATGCATATTCTACATCCCCCGACGCAAGAAAAGCACCCCAAGAAGAAAAGAATGGAGTAATGGAGAAGTCTACAGGTATATATTCTCTCCGCGGTAGAAGAAATGCTTGATAGCAACAGCTCGATGCTGCATAGGTTTTCAATTTTGACTGTCCTCACGGATTGTTCTGTTCGTGGTTTTGGTCCTTGTGCTCTCCGTGATTGAGCTTGTTCTGAGTGGATTAGGCCATGCCGTGATTGATGGTTGGATTTTTGACAAGTAATGCTGTACGATGACATCAAGCAGCTGTTGGAATGCAGGACTTTCAAGAACGAAGTTGTTTGTTCCAGTGAGACGTTCAATGCTTATTTGGTTGACGTTGGAGAGCACGAAGCGGGGGCAAAAGCCTCTCAATGATACTTATATTCACAGCTGAGCAAAGAAAGTTCCTAAGCGAACAACTTCACTTCACAGAAACAATTTCGTCAAAGTATCTGGTTGCGCCGGTATTGTGTATTCTTACATATTTGTTTTCCTCATGTTGTTGTCTCTAATTATTTGAAATTTGACAACTCATACTCGTACATTCGCAATGTTGTGATTATCTGCCTGTGTTGTTGTATAATCCATTTCACTTACGTTTTAAGAAGATGAGAAGACCAAAGTGGAGAAGAATAAACAGCAGACGATCAGCCTAAGCCCATCACAGAAAATTATTAGAGGTTGGTGATGAAATCCTTCATAATCTAACTCTCTTGATAGCTAGTAAATGCTGGCTACAAAACTTAGCATCTGTGTTTCTCCTTTTCCAGAATTCAAGAAGAATGAAATGAACAAGTATGGCATATTACCAGGAGGTCCCAACTCAAGACATCGAGTATGGCAGGTGAGTTTGGACTTTTGCAGATTCATATATGCCATGCCTGGCCATATATCATTTCCTTTGATGTCATATCTTGGATTGTGAATCATTTCTTAATTTCCTCTGGGTTTACAGTTTCTACTTATCTTCATACTACACATAGAATCTGTTCAAGGACAATAGATGTTCTCTCAACTCTGATGCTTTGTGTATCAATTCTTCTCAATCACGGCAGTTTTATGTTCACATTTTTCTCATGGCTTCTCTTGAAAATCATTGGGAGCTTCTTAGCATATTTCCAAACTTTCCCGCAGAAACTGGTCTGAATATTCTGCTAGTTATATTCTGAAGTATGTTATTATGGTCTCAGCACTACAGTTGACGTAATCTTCTTTTTGATATAGATTGGCATGTCTTGTATACAACCCGGTTAACTCAAAAGTCGAAGAATCATGATGGCTTCTTACGTTCTACAAGCAGTGGACCTATTACTAGGCAAGTCAAGCTCTACAGTCTACGTTTCCTACTGATCTTTTTGACAATTTTCTCATGCATGTGAAAAGTCACAGACCAAAGAAAGCTTCCACTTGTTAATAACAATCATTCTAATGATTGAAAGTTAGCATCAATGACTTATTGGAAGCAAGTGAACCATTATCTATGTCAATCAAATGACCCAAGAAAAAAAAAACAAAACAAGCCACAGTCCACATGGCTTTATAGAACGCAAAAATAAAACATCAACTCAACAAAATATCAATGCAATGACTATAACAATACTAAAGTAACTAACACGAGCAAAAACTAGAAAAAGTAGAACGCAAAGAGAAAAAACCAAATATCGGTTAGCAACTCACAAACTTAGTTGCGCCCTTCTCGTTCCTCTGAGTGTTAGTACCTAAAAACAATCCACAAAAAACTTCAATCAAAATCAAACTAAAAGCAAAACGAATAAAGCAAAAAATTAAGTATCAATTAGCGAGTAGTCCACTGACGTAGATCTCTCCGAATGATCTGCTGCCAATTTTACGACCGAGCTCGAAACAATAAGTCAAAATGATTATTGCTCATTAATACACTAGGATTGGGACAAAGTGCTCATCATCACTCTCCACAGCTAAACTATATATAGGCGACAGGCATATCGGTAATGTCACATCAGCTATAGCAATAGGTCTAAAAGGAGTAGTTGGAAAATCAAACGTGCCCATAACCGGACTTTCAAAAGATTGGTTTCACCACGGGCTATGAGCAATATTCAGCATCGTATCTTTTGCTCATATCTTTTGTTCTATGTGCCGTCAAAAGAAGATTGGTTTCGCCTGGGCCGACGGCAATAATTTAACATCAATCATCATATTTTCGCTTGACGTCAAAAGATTGCTTTCTCAGGGCCAATAACTTTATGTACCGTGAATTGATGCATCATAATTTTGCTTCACGTGTCGTCAACAAATTGTTTTCACACAAGCTAATGCCGATAGCAACTTTTTTTTTTTTTTTTTTCACGTGGTGGGAAAAACGCACAACCGTAGATTATATCTATGGTAAGATATATCAAGGCTCGTACCACCTAATAAACACATATACACACATCAATCAGGCTCGTCCATGTTAATCAAATTCAACTCCTCAAAAGCAAAGGTAAATTGCGATGATCAAACTATATGACTAATTTAGAAATTTTATATATGTACTTCTCGCATTCTAAATATTTAGTGAAGTGCTATATTGATTTCACGGCGAGTTAATAATCAAACGTTTTGGCTCTAAGTCTTCGTTCGTTTTATGAAAAACACCGCATTTTCGGAGAATATTTTTCAGGAAGTCATTTTTAAAAAAATTATCATTATTTTCCGCTATTTGTTTAAAATCTAAAAATGAAGTGAAAAATATTTTTCATTATTCGATAAGGAAAATATTTTTTTTATATGCACTTTTGTTAGATAATTTTATTTTTTTATTTTTAAAATCAATTTTAAAATTATTTTGTTTGAAATCCATTTTTAATTATTTTTATTTTTATTTTTATTTTTCTTTCTTTTTATCTTCTTTTCTTTTGCCCGTCGCCAGCCACAACAACAGCCAGTGACCGACCAGAGGCCAACTTTCGCTGGCGAGCGGTGAGGGGCAAGCTTGAGCTCGCCGGCTTCTGGCCTCTCTAGATAGCGAGCCAGAGGCAAGCTGGCTCTCTAATGTGGCTTGCGGTGAGCAACGTGCCTTGAGCTTGCCACTCGCTAGAGATTGGCGGGCACAAGGGTGAGCCTCAAGCTTGCCGATGGTTTGCTGAGCTGGCGACTAGTGAGCTTGAGCTCACCAAAGGTCGGCAAGCCTTGAGCTCATCGCTCACCAGAAATCGGCAAGCCAGGCGAGGCCCGGGGCCCAAGGCCAATGAGCTCGAGGCTCGCTTGTGGCCGGTCACCGGCTGTAGCTGTGCCAGGGACTAGCCAAAGAAGAAGGTGGAAAAAAAGAAAAAGAAAAATAATTTAAAACTTGAATTATTAGAAAAGAAAACAAGAAAGAAGGAGGTGAGTAAGGTATGAGATAACAGAGAGAGAGAGAGCAAGTAAGAAAAATATTTTTCCCAATTTTAAAAATGGAAAACATTTTTCCCTCTTTTACAATATTTTTTTTCCTTGGTGGAAAATATTTTCCACAACTAATTTATTTTCCATGAGACAATTACCAAAATATCCAAAAAATGTTTTATTGGAAGTTATTTTCTATGAAACAAACACAGCTTAAAATACAAGTGTAGTGGATATGACATTAGAGATTATAATCCAAAAGTTTAAAAGCAATTAGTTAGACACAAAAAGACCGCATGTATATAATGCTTATGAAAAACTCCACCATTGAATACTTTTATATGTGGCGGAAATATACTATACACAACTTTATACTTATAGAGAGGATACAATACTTATTTTCTCAACTACTTTTAGACCTTACCGACCAAAAAAAAAACTATTTTTAGACCTTGAACCGAAAGAAAATATCAAATAGTTAATAGCCACCACATTATCAACCTACATGGCGTGCATGAGAACAAAGTGGTTACTTAAAATAGCCAATTTCAAAATTGGTCAGCAGCCAAATTTAGCCCCAACTACACGATTGTTCATCTTAAACCTTGAAGAAATGGGAGTTCGAGGCTAATTTTGATAATTTTCAAGAAAAATGCATTGCCAATATACAGCATAATAGAGTGAATTAAGATGGGATAAATATGTTCTGGTTGGTTTGGTTTGACAAAATCTAGTGAAATCAACAAATTTCGCTTTATGGTTCTGAATTTGATTTGACATGGCAATGCCAAACCTATTAATCTTCTTACGTTATTATTGTTTATTGTCACTGCTACTTAATTTGCAAAATGAGCAATTCACTAGCAAAATTATTAGCTTTCAAGAAATGTCGCTTTAAATTTGACAACGACACAGAGCAAGTCGCCAAGTATTACTCACATAGCATTTCCATTTCTCCCTTTGACGTGGCTTCCGAACGGCCTCCATAATGTCTTCCTCAATGTTGCATACCTGGATTCCTTTAGATACGTCCTCAATTTGGATAGACAACAATCCCGACTAGAAAAAAGACGTGGCATGTCTCCTTTTGTGACTCTCCATTTCATTCCACGGCCCAACCAAGACCAACCTCCTCAGATTTAGGGGCATATACTTGTGTTCTGACATCTTCTTGGTTTGGCCATGTAAGTATAGTTTATAAGGATAGGGTTGCCAGACATTCTACTCAAATCATCTAGATATCTTCTTGGTTTGGCCATGAAGATAACAATCTTTTTTTATTTGACACGATTAATGAGTGCCATGAAAGACTCTTTAATAAGATTCTGATAAATTTATAAAAAGCCTTTAAAGTAGTATTGGGGGCGACTCGTTCTTACTACTTTCATTCACATGTTTAGAGAAGGATTACCATAAGATTATAACGTGACATCTCATCTACCAAAATAAACAATTAGTATCACAAGAGATGGAGAAAAAGTTTGTTAGATAGATGACAATTTTTGTAGAAAAAACTTTTGCCCAAACAGCTGTAAGAAAAAGACGAACTCTTGCGATGTAGAGTTTCTCCCTACCAATATGGTAGTCGTCATCTTCCATCTAAACCCTAATTTTCAGAAATTCTCTTTTCTTTCAGACCTTCTATCTAAAATCTAGTTTATCCGTCAGTTTCACCCATGATTTGCTTGGATGGGCTCCATCCCCTCACCTTTGGACGTATTGACATCACATACTTCCTCATTTTGTGTCATCATCTTATCTCAAAACCCTCAACTTCCACTGTGTAGATTTCCAACCACCGTCTTCGCTGGTTCCGCATAGATTTCGCATGCATCCAACAAGCTTTCCATTACGCCACTTCCAAATTCTGCATGCAACCAATTTAGTAACCCACCTTGCTTGGTTTTCCACTTGAAGCTATTCCCATAATGGAGGATACGGATTCGGCTGAGGAGGCCGACTTTGGTCAACCCAAGCAATTGAAGTGTGGGACGAAGCACTTCCTGCAGAGAAATTCGAAGAATGTAAGTTGATCCTTGTGGGCAAACTTCTTGCAAACACGTCTGTTAGCTTTCCAGCTTTTCAGCACACGATGAAAAAAGCTTGGTGTTCAGACCATGTTGATATTACTCAACAAGAAGAAGGACTTTATGTGTTCGAATTTAATTCGGAGGGGAAAAATAGCATGTTCTATATAATGGACCCTGGTTATTCTCTAGCAATTTGGTTATACTCAAACCCTGGGTTCCTAACACGCCCCTGCACTGCTATAGCTTTACTACTTGTGCTTTTCGGGTGCAAGTATTCGGTCTACCATTAGAACGATGTACTAAGCAGCTATTAAGTAAGGCAGTTTGGGATGTTGGCAAGGTTGTGGAAGTCAAAATTGAGGCGAAAGAAGGATCGACTTTAAGAGTAGGGAGAGTTAGAGTTGAAATTAATCTCAATGAACCTCTTAAACTAGGTAAACTCATTCGTGTGGAGGGGAATAATATTTGGCTTGATTTCCATTATGAACGGTTGCCACATTATTGCTATTCCTGTGGTGTTTTAGGCCATTATGCATCCTACTGTAAAGACATTCCATATGATGAGGCCAAATTTGAAGGGCGGGACAAGATGTACCATGGACAATGGTTACGAGCTGAAGTTAGGAAACACAGCCCTTTCTGGCAAGCGTTCTATGAATTTAACACTAAAGAAGAATTTGAAGAAACGGTTTCTGAAACACCTCAACCTGGGTTGTTGTTACTCCCTACTACACCTCACGATGTACACACACAACCAGCCTCTATGGATAATCAAACCGTTCAGCATATCCATACCTTAACCGTAAACTTAATGCCCACTTCCCCTCTTGTTGACACTTCACAAGGCGTTATTCCGAATAAGATGGAATCTGTTGCTTCCCATGTACAAGCAAACAAGATAGAGGTCAAAGCATTTACATCTGAAGTGTCATCATCCAAAAAATCCAAAAATCCTCACTTGCAGGCTAAGATTACTCCTTTAAAGAAAGCAAAGAGAATTTCTACTTATGGGTTACGTCCTATTCTGCCAGATATACTCGATGAAAGCACTCTGATGTAGACTCCAGTACTCCAGGCCGAAAGGGCCAATGAGGGGGCTGTGGTGGCTTGCCCGAATAAGCCACCAATTGACAAATGAAGATCCTAAGCTGGAATTGTCAAGGACTAGGCAATTCCCTGACAGTTCGAGCATTAAGGGTCGTAGTGGCTCAAGATAGGCCCGATATAATCTTTTTGATGGAGACTCGGAATCAGGAACCTGTTATTAACCAAATCCAACGGAGACTGAATTATAGCAAGAGTTTTGTGGTGAATCCTCAAGGTTTGGTTGGAGGGATGGTTCTTTTTTGAACTAACCAGATTTTACTTACTGTCAAGGCTCATACCTCCCATTTGATTGACACTTGTTTTGAAGATAATGGCGTCACTTCTATGTGCCTTACTGTTTTGCATGCTCCGACTGTTTATCAACAGAGACAACTATTCTGGGTAGAATTGAGGCAACTTAGCCACTTAAACACTCAACCTTGGGTGTGTTTAGGGGATTTTAATGAAGTTTTATATCACTGGGAGAAAGTAAGTAAGCGACCAGCTAAGCCTTATAGACTGCACTCCTTTCGGGAATTACTACATGATTGTGCTTTGATGGATCTAGAGACTAAGGGTTGTGCCTATACTTGGGTCAACAATAGAAGTGGGCAGGAAATGGCAAAAGAGAGATTGGACCGAGCTTTGTGCACTATTGAATGGCGTTTAACTTATCCAGAAGCTAAAGTTGTGGCTTTACCTGCTATAGGGTCGGATCATAGTCCGATCCTGTTAACTATTAATATCAAAACAAGTAGGAGGAACAAAGTTTTTACCTTTGAATCCTTTTGGCTTGAACATGAAGAATGCCGACAGGTGGTAGTGGATTCTTGGTCAGTATTTTCACTCAATACCTCCTCAATTTCCTAGAAGATTCGGGCAACGACTAGAGCGCTGGCCAAGTGGAGTAAATCCACTTTCACAGAAGGTCATCATCAAAGAAATCTTCTGCAGGAGCAACTTCAACAATACACTAATCACCCTACTTGCAATTATAACGAACATCGGGTTATATCTTTGAATGAACAAATTCAGAAAATATGGTTACAGGAAGAATAATATTGGGGGATGTGTTCTAGGATTTAATGGATACGATGGGGGGACAGAAATACGAAATTCTTTCATGCCACCACTGTACAAAGATGAAAAAGAAATAGAATCAATATCTTGAAGGATGACAATGAAGAGTGGATCAGAAAACCAGATCAGCTGAAACATAAGACTCTTTCTTTCTTTAAGAAGCTTTACACTTCGTGTGGTCAGAGAGCCTTTGAACCTATTCTAATGCAATGTCCTCAGGTTGTAACAGAAGCTATGAACACACACCTAATAGCTGAAATTACTTGAGAGGAAGTCAAGAAGGCAACATTTCAATTAGGAGCCACAAAAGCCCCAGGACTTTATGGTTTAAATGGACTGTTCTATCATAGTTATTGGGATATTATTCAGGAAGATGTTTTTCAAATAGTCCAAAAAATTTTCATCACAGGAAGAATGCCAGCTGATATTAACAGAACAGCCATCTCCCTAATCCCTAAGATTCCAAACCCCGAGAGGTTAGATCAATTTCGCCCTATCAGTTTATGTAATTTCATCTATAAGATTATTTCAAAAGTTTTGGCAAATTGCCCAAAGCCTTAGTTGCCAGATTTGATCTCTAAAGAATAAAGTGCCTTTGTATCAGGCAGACAAATACAAGACAATGTCCTGATAGTTCAGGAGGTACTTCATCAGTTAAAGGTTCGAAAAAGAAAGAAACGGTTTTAGGGGATCCTTAAATTGGATATGCAGAAAGCATATGATAGGGTGGAGTGGGACTTTTTACAAGCTTATCCTTGTCGAATGGCATTTAATGATTGTTGGGTAAATTGGATGATGCAGTGTGTTACTACGACCTCTCTAAGTGTAAAGTTCAATGGCCAATTTCTTACATATTTTCAACCATCGCGGGGACTCAGGCAAGGTGACCCTCTCTCTCCTTACTTGTTTATACCGTTGGCTAATTTGCTTTTGAACCTCATCCAGCAAGCTGTTGACATGGGCAATCTATGGGGTATCAAGCTTAATAGATGGTGTCTAACTTTATCTCATTTATTCTTTGTCGATGATGCTATCTTCTTCATTGATGGTAGAATCCAGGAATGTCAAAACTTAACAAGCCTTCTAACTCAGTATTGCCTATCTACTGGTCAAAAAATCAATAGGAACAAATCAAGTTTGTTTCTTAGTAAATATTGCCCTCAGCTTCTTAAGACAAACTTGGCTATAGAATTAAGGGTACCACTGTTGGATAAAACTGGCAAATATCTAGGCATACCTTCTAATTGGGGATCATCAGAAAAGGATATGTTTGCTTGGATTCTAGGACGAGTCAATGCTAAATTGGAGGGATGGAAAGAAAACCTAATTTCTAAAGGCGGGAAAGAAATTATGTTGAAATCAGTGGTTCAGGTTTTACCTCAGTATGCTATGATGATATATAAAGTTCCAATTTCTATATGCAAATCTGTTGAGCAAAAAATAGCTTGGTTCTGGTGGCAAAACAATAGTAACAGAGCTAGTATTCACTGGAAAAGTTGGGACTTTCTAAAAGAGAGTAAGGAGAAAGGAGGGATGGGACTTAGAGACCTAATATCCTTCAATAAAGCCCTTTTGGGGAAGCAAGCTTGACGTCTTTTTCAAAACCCTTCATCTCTACGGGGCAGTGTTTTTAAAGCTTTATATTTTCACTCTACATCCTTCTAGCAAGCGAATAAGGGGACTAGACCTTCTTAGGGATGGCGGAGTCTTCTACTTGGCAGAGATTCTATTTTAGATAGACTTAAATGGTCAGTCGGTAACAGTAAATCAATCAGTGCTAGAGAGGATAAATGGTTGAATATGGGCATTCTCAGTGGGCCAGCGAATAGGGAGGAACCGAAATCAGTAGCAGATTTTATTCTTCCTAAGCAGAATGAATGGAATGTTGAGCTTCTTAATCACACATTTTAGCCACAAATTGTCAAGGAAATTCTAACTATCAGGCTATGGACAACCTCATATGAAGATAAACTCCTATGGACAGCCACACAAGATGGAAATTATACTATTAAGAGCGGCTATCATTACATCAAACAATCAGCATCTGGCAAGGTAAATTCTCATGCATCCTCTTCTTATATTCCACCTACAAAGCTATGGAAGTAGATCTGGAAAACACAAACAGCCCCAAAAATTCATACCTTCCTCTGGTCTTTATGCCAAAATGCGTTACCTACTAAAGATAATCAGTTTCAACGAAGGATTACCCCCGACCCATTTTGTAAACTCTGTTCATCTAACACCCCTGAAACCCCTAAACATCCGTTTCTCTTTTGTCCCTCCACACGTTATCTTTGGAGCCACCCCAAAGTGCAGATCAACATTTCAAGTTATACAACAAACCGCATAGATGCATGGCTTGCAAATATTATCGAGCAGAAGGGGAACATTCCAGATTTTGAAATATTGCAGCCCTTTTATGGCAGATTTGGAAGGCTCGGAACCAATTTATCTTTTGCCATCAACGTACCCATCCGGATATTCTTGTGGACACAGCCCTAACTCTGGCCTAGTTTTGTCTCAGATCTTAAAAGCAGGAATCACTCACATGGACAACTAGGCTGAATCCTAATCGAAGCTAGCAACCACTGAAGCAAGGGGTTATTAAGGTAAATATGGACGGCGCATTTCTTAACACTAATCACATGGGTGTGATCGCAAGTTTAGCTCGAGATCACACCGGTAGATTGATCGATGGATTTACACACAACATTCACGCATCTACAGCATTTGAGACGGAGACCCAGGCACTCTTGTATACGCTTAAGGACCTATTGCAGAAAGGAAAAATCGATTCTCACCTGCTGCTTGAATGTGATAATCTCATACTTGTCGAGACCATTAACTAGAGCCGCCTGCCGCCATGGGATTGCCGTGCTATGTTCGCTGAATGTGCAGCCCTAATGCTCTATTTTTCCAACCTCTCAGTGAAGCACTGCCGACATGAGGCAAATGCCCTAGCCAATTGGGCTGCGAAAGCCCACAGGTGAGGCCTCCTTCCACCAAATTGGGTTCATTCTCCTCCTCAAGTTATGTTGGATATAATATGTACTGATGTCCTAGTTAAGGGTTGTTCTTTATTTCCTACTTGAATATAAATCTAGCCTTTTTCAACAAAAAAAAAAAAAAAAAAACAGCTGTAAGAAAAGAAAATCTAAAGAAAGACCAACGCACCATGAGAGAGTAGTCAATTAAGAGAGATTGTTAAAAGAAACAAAAAGAAAAAGAAATGAGCAGTTGGAGCCAAAAATTCAACTCTACAACGGATGGCGAAAGACGAAAGAGGTTGCTTCTTGCTTCACGTTTTGACCCCCAATGCTTTGTCTCTTTTCTTTTGTCTTTTGGGGTCCCCTTTGATGGACAACTGCACGGAAAATTGTAAAGAAGGACAGATGCATGGGAGTTACTTTGTCGTATTTTTCATGTTGCTCGTCCCTTTGATTGATATTATGCTTTTTCGTTTTTCTCCTTAAGTTTATATGTTACATCTCATCATTAATCTAAATGCAAGAATTGAACTATACAAACTCAAAGCAACATGCCGTTTCTATTTCGTGCACTCAAAATCATATAGGCAACATTTGAAAAATGCTCGGATCGTTGCAATCACCATCACCACTCACCGCTGGAAAGTGTTGGAAGATGATTTGATTCTTAGCTCCGATTCTGATCACGGATGTTAACACCTAAATTTTGGCTTCACATTTAGTCATTTCTTGCATAAGAAAATTAGGGATCCAAACCGATCTCTAAAAAAATATAAATATCATTTTTTACTTTGCATGTTTAGTTCTTGTAAAGTATGTCCGCATCCAATAAATTCATATGAGCTAGCATTATTATGCTTGAACTCAAGAAGCCATGAACATGATCCGAGCTAGCACACAGATTAACAAATCCTTAGAACATGCTCGATTATCAATTACGGGTCACAATTTCCACAAAGATGAGGATACCAGAATGCACAAGAGGAAACAAATATGTGGGCTGCGAAATCACGAGCAATTTTGTCAAACCGTAAGTTGAGGGAAATGAAATAGAAAAAGGAAAAGAAAGATAAAAATTTTCATGGAATATTCTCCACGACTTTGGCCGAGATATCCCAAGTCCAAAAGCTCAACCCCACCAAGTCTCACGGATCATCTTTCGCATAATAAGAGGAGTTGATCTTGGCAAATCATCAGAAAAGCAGTGTCACGTTTTCAGCTACTGGTCATGGAAAGATCGGGAGCTCGGAGTGACGAGGACGGACCGAATTCCCATCCCTTCGTAGTCACCTCCGGCTTGCTTGGGATTCTTTCGAAAAAAATTGAAATCATGAGGGGAATTAATGGGATTTGTCCAGCAATATGGAAAAAATGGACACTCACTCGAATATTGGGTGTTCATGTGCAAGTGAGTGAATCTGGGCACGTTCGCAGCAATATAAATGAATCAAAAAAAAAGGAAAAGATTGAGGTGAGGGATGCATACTTGAGAGATTTACGGTGACAAATCACGGCTAAGATTTGGCAATCCCCACGATCAAAGGAGCACGGGTTCTGACTTTCCAATGTTAAATGGAAGTCTTATGCTATAAAAAGGGACATGTCGAGTCATTAAAAGGGAGAAGGAGGTACACACCCCCAGAGATCTCATGTCCACCATCTCAAGAATTCTCCGATTGGTCGATTGTGTTGGCAGTCTTGCTTTGTGGATATTGACGACAAGCATAAAGCTAAGTCAAGCATTTTTAGTTTGATTATGTGAAATTCCTTTTCGCTATTTAAATTATTCCTTTATTTATTTTAGTGTTTTTGCTTGCTGTCCAGGTTCAGTCTCGCAGTCATCGTGAACTTTCATGCCTATTCTACACCAACACCCACAACTTCCGCATGATCAAGATCGATCCCACGAAGCTTTGGCGTTTGTTATGTCTTGCAGGTTTCCGGGCGAGTTCCAGCAATAATTCTGCAGTTTTATTTGTCTCCGCTACAACGACACATCAGCCTTCGACGACCTTTGCAGCCTTCAAGCGAGGCCCAACAGCAATTCCAACGATCTTTCAGTCCAACGGTCATCTAGTGACGCCAGCCAGCCCAATCATGCGAAGCTCTTCATCGACGCTTCAAACGAGTCCTGCACCACCCGCCATAGCATTGCTGGATGTAGGGAATAATGGATTCCTTAAAACCAGTTTCGATACTTAATCAAACGCCTAAAATGAACACAGAAGACGAGCCCAGAAAACATATGTATCACCGATCAAAGATACACTACGGAATCGAGCGTACCTATTTGTTACAGATTAAACACCAACATTGAAGTTCGAGGAAGAATCCTGATCCTGTTCTACCGAGGAGAATACCCTATTAAGGGGAGGTACTGTCCTTTTGGGAGGGGGAGAGAACTTCAAACGTACGTACACCATTAATCTGCGGGTCGAGTTCTTAGGTCCCAATATGGGCGGACTGGCCTACTTAGGCCCATCAAGTCATAGAGTAAACCCATCACCGGAGGCTCTCCATCAATGACCAAGGGCACTATTGGCGAGCGCAGATTCTCTCACATATCTTCTCTAATATTGTTTGTTTTATTTGAAGGAAATCCTGGACTTAGTTGAAGACCACCTTCAGTCAACATAGCAGCAAGGGTGACGTGCACAGAATCATGGAAAATTCTATTAATGAGCGGTCACGTTCACACAAAACAAGAGGCAAAAGCGATGAAAGGACTTAGAGAGCGATGCACTGAACCGGTGAAATTTGTCTTCTTCTTGAATAATCCACACGTGGGAAGCAAAAGTTTCTCAAACGATCCTGCCATTTAGCAAACCCCGGTCTCCATCCGAAACTAGTGAAGTCTCTTGCGACGATTTGGTAGCGGTTCGAGCCCGCTGCCACTGCCGCCCTCCTATCGAGCATCATCCATGACCCGCGACCCAGCTGCTACTCGCCAGTCACCGACGCCGCTCTTCCCTGCAGTTGCTGCTCCCCAGTCGCCGACGCCAACCAACCTGCTGCCCCCCTTTCCTTAGGTTGCTTACTTTTCTTTTTATTTTTATTTTTCATTTATTTTATGTTATTCTATTTTATTTACTTTTTTAAGTTTTGCTATTATTGTACCAATTGGAACATTGGGAGTTGATTTTCGTTTTATTGCAGTCATTATCCACAGGGGTTTTGCCCAAAATTATTTTAATTATTTAATTTAATTTGTAAGACGTCGGATCATTTTGTTTAATTATATTAATTTTTGGTGCATTGCGATAGTTTAGATATAATGTTTATTTGATAATTGCTTGTCTTGGAAAAACACTAAAAAAAAAAAAAAAAAAAAATCAAAGTCTTGCATCGGAGCATATAGGTTTAGTAAATTAGGATTGCATTTTTAGGATTACATATTTTTAGGATTGCACTTTTAGATAGATAATTTTTGTAATAAATTAGGATTGATTTTCTTTTATATATAGACAAACTTTTAAATAATGTTGGCTCATTTGATAATCTCTTTTTTCTAAAAAAATAATTTTCTAAGATAGGATGGGGTTTAGGTCAAATTAACCCCTAAAATAAATTAGAAAATTATTCATTGTAGATAGTTTAATTAGGGTTTTTATTAATTCCGAATTTAAAAAAAATACAAAAATATTAGGCGCATGTAAATTAGTTTGCGTAATAGGTTCATTTAATTAGAATTTTTTTTATTAATATAATTAGGTCATGTAGTTAAAATGCATGTTTTATAAAAAAAAATCTAATTTCAAGAAAAACCCAAAAAATAATTGCTTGCTTTGTGTGCTTAATTCTTTTGAATGTTTAATAGTGTTCATCCGTTTGGTGACAATTCAAGTTAAAATAAATCTTAATTGCTTGCAAAAACATTTTTTTAAAAATAAAATAAAATGGTACCGATATGGTATTAGAGAAATCTAGTATAATCAAGTCCCCATACCCAAAATCTTTGGTTCGTAGGAATATTATTTTACTTAGGTGTTTAATCGACCTACCATAAACTGATTAGTGACGACTCCTAGCTAATAATCTTTTGCATGCTAAATATTTGAACTGTAAGTTGTAAATTAGTATGAGTTTGGGAGAGCCCGAGCTAAGTTTCAAATTTAATAATTCATTAGCCTAAACTAGGTGGTGCACCCTAAATTTTAGGTTGCGACAACGGAGATTGTGGGATAATTGATTCGATCACAAAATATTGTCACAATATTTAGAAGATATAATAGGAATTGTAATATTATTTGATTTCCTTTTGTATTATAAATATGGGCACGTACATGTACGAAATACAGAAAAGTACAATCACAATTTCCTCCATTTTCTTCATTTCTTGTCATGGTATCAAAGCAAAGCATTCTGACCTAGCTTCCGCAAATACCCTGAATTGCCTTCGGTAGTGTCACGCCCCGATCCTCAGGCACGCACACATCCTTCTCACTTGGTCGATTTTATAATGCGATATCCCAGGACTAGTATCGCCGACCCTTTCAATTATTAAGCACATGCGGAAACGATTATAAATCCCCGCACAATAAAACAATGGGATAGAAAAGCGGGCCATATTTTTCATATTGAAATTTATAACCAAACTTTTATACAAACCACAAAACCGAACACTTCACAACGTTTTATTCTAAACTCTATTCACATCAAGATGGAGATATCAAAGAAGATACAATCTCAGTCCATCTGGGCCGTACTCAAGGCCCCTCTCAGGATTATCTTCTTTTCCCAAAAATCCTTCTCCGACTCTTCCTCCTCAGCTCCTTAGCGGGGTCCTGAAATGTTTTTCCCCAAACTGGGATGAGACTACGTCTCAGCGAGTTCTACCCCCACTAAGCCCAATTAGTAAACTATTATACTATAGGCTGCCTAAACACGCATGGGTCAGAAGACGTACCTTAGCATCGATCCCACCATATCAAGTCAAGACAATTCACAATAGACACTCAAGCAATCATATCACCGATCAAAGCATCGATCAAATCGACCTAGTCGATTACAAGCCAACAAAACCACTCACGGTCATTCCCATTCAGTCAATCAATTCACAATATCAAATCAAAACAATGATCAATCGACGCCGATTACACGTCAACCTGACCATTTCCGGTCATTCAAGCTATTGTTATTCGAGTCCCACTCGACAACATTCAATATTTAATGGCTTTACGGTCCACTCGACCACATGCTTCTTTAAAATATCATTTTGAATCGGCGAGCCCACGTGCATTCTCCAAGGCGATGATCGTCAAGTCACCGAGCCCACGCCTCTCTTCAAGATGCCAAATATATACATTGGGACCACGTGCCTTCTCCGGCGTGTGATCAAATTACCGGTACGCGTGTCCTTTTAGATGCCAAATATACTCATTGGGACCACGTGCCTTCTCCGAGCGTAATGATCAAATTACCGAGCCCACGTGTCCTTTTAGATGCCAAGCTTAATCATTGGGACCACGTGCCTTCTCCGAGGTAATGCATCAAATTACCGAGCCCACGTGTCCTTTTAGATGCCAAGCTTAATCACCGAGCCACATCGTTCTCCAAGCGACATACTTCGTCACCGAGCCATGTGCATTCTCCGAGGTGATATATCTAATCATCAAGCCCCGTGCCTTTCATGATGATTCATCCCATTTCTAAAGTAATTATCCACAACCTTAATTCGTACTCAATTTACCCAAATAATCAATTTAGGAACATATCCTAAATATCCACAATTAAATCGATTTGGCACAATTCAAAGCTCAAATAAATAAACGAACTGCGCCACGACAATCAGCACAAGATTTCGGTCGTCGGCCATCAAAATCTTAATTTCTGAAAAATAAATAATTAATTAATTAATTTCGAAAATTAATTATTAAATATTACAAATTCCGTTTAGCTCAAATTAAGGCCCAATTCAATAAACGAACTTCACCACGGTCATCAGCATAATTTTCTGGTCACGGGCCATCCCAATTAAATTTTCAGGAAATAAATAATTATTTAATTAATTTCGAAAATTAATTAATATTAAAAATTCAATTTAGCTTAAAATAAAGTCCGATTAAATAAACGGACTTCGCCACGATCATCAGCATAATTTTCCGGTTTCGGACCATCTCCCTTCAATTTTCGGAAAATAAATAATTATTTAATTAATTCCGAAAATTAATATTTAAATGCCAAAAATCTCACTTAGGCCCGAATCATCAAATTGAAGCCCAACTAGGAGTCCGAAAATTCCCGAGATGCCTTCAATAAATAGTAGACCCCGTCTACTTGCTAATTGCACAATCAATTTATCAAAATCACATCACAATTCACTAATAATTGCTAATTAATTCTAATCTAACAACCTAAACATAGTTAATTAAAACTAAACCAACCTAAAGCATAATTAGCCAACTAATCCAAGATTAGTGAGATTACTCACCAAATCGCGCGCAAATCGGATCAATCCGACGGCGGCGACGCGAGGAACGATTGTCCTCAAAGCACGGCTCGGGTTCGGGGCCGGGAAACGGCCCAAAACGGCCCACGAACAGCTGGATACCCACTCCGTGGGTTTGCTGGTTCGGCCACAAAACAGCAAGAAAGAGAGAGGGTTGGGGGCGGCAAGAGGTCGGGAGAGCGGGTGGTGGCTTGGCGAGGCCGAGCGGTGGCCCACGGTGGCCGGAGGTGGCCGGATCGTGGCCGGTGCTAGCCAAGACGGAGCTGAACAGAGGTGGAACAAGGCTGGGCCGAGCGGAAGAGGGACGCCTGGGCGCGCACGGCGTCGAGCGAGCGTGCGAGCGGCGGTGCGGCGGCGGGACAGGCGGCGGTGCGGCGGCGGGACGAGCTCCGTGCGCCTGCAACTTCCGCTCAAGCTTCTCCTTTCTGGTTTTTCACGAACAAGAGATGAAGAAGAAAGGAGTTGGTTCGGTCACGTGGGGTGAGGGAGGAGAGAGAGAAGAGAGAGAATGAAGGGATAAGGGTTTTGACTAGTCAAATGGGGAGAGAAGAAGAAGCCAAATTGAATTTGGCAAGGGGTAGGCGGTTGATGGGGAGGGGATTCGCACGAGGGGGAAAAGAAAGAGAGAGGGAGGAGAGAGAAAGAAAAGAGAGAAAAAGAAAAGAGAGGGAGAGAGAGAAAAAGAAAAAGAGGAAATGCACATTTCTTTATTTCAATTTTCCTTTTCTCTTTTCCTTTTCCTTTCAATTTTCTTTTTGGTCTTCAAATTTTCTCCGATAATTTCTTTCTTGAAATTTCGGACTCGTCAATAAATTGACGAGCGATGAGACAGTGTCCTATTTATCCAGTCAAATTAAAACCCGAAAATCTGGATGTCACAGGTAGTCTTTTCAGTTGTTGCAAATTTCTTTCTGCAAAACAAATTGACACGCCGATTAGGAATTCATACGTTCAAACACCATGCCCAAAAATCAAAGCAACAAATCAAGCAGCAGCAACAACGACCAAGAGATGATCTCACTTGTGGAGGAATCATTCGACACCAACAATTTTCCTGAGAGTCTAGCTTCAGATCAGATTGACCGAACCCAGAATTTGCAGCAGCAACTTTCGGCTCCATCGCCCACATCTGTTCAACCCTCTGCACCAATCCAATGGCCACCAATGCAGTGGATTCCAGTCCCAGGCCCATGGGCCGATGGACCCAATCAACAACAATGGGCTCCTTACAGCCCATCTGGAGAAGGTACGAATCATGGGCTCCAAATTGATGGATCGGGTCACAAATCCGAATCGAGTTCGACGGTTCATGGGATCGGGTCACAGATCCGAATTGAGTTCGATGGGTCATGGGATGAATCACTACCCGGGTTCTACCCATACCCCATCCTCGACGCCGGCCACCGTCCAGAAGCTGGGGACGTTCTTTACACCTCGCTAGCCGACGGACCAGAGCTCTGAATCATCAACCTGCAACTTACCGGTCCAGACAACTACAATGCGTGGGCTCGAGATTTCCGACGGGCTCTCGTGACCAAGGACAAAGATGGGTTCCTCTATGGAACTGTGCCCGTTCCCGACGACGATCGTATGCGGCAACGATGTTGGCGGAGGTGTAATCAGCTCGTGCACACCTGGATCGAGAACTGCGTGGCCGCTGATATCATCGCCGCCGGCCCTCCACCGACTGAAGATTCGAAACAAATGTGGGACGACATCAGAGAAATGTATGGGAAGTTGGACAGAGCGAAGCTATTTTCGCTCGCTCAAGCTCGTCGGATCTGAAGCAAGGGAACCCATCGGTTACCGCTTGCTTCAACCGACTCTCCTCTCTCTGGAATGAGCTCGGGGCAGCTGAGGTAGAGCTCAAAGGACCCAAAGAGACTCTCGAGCAGTACAGACGGATTAGAGAGGGGGAGAAGGTTACCCGTTCTCTGTTGATTCTGAATGAAGGCTTCTCAAGGACATCAAGCATGACAGGTGAGTTTGGACTTTTGCTAACTCATTTATGCCCATGCCAGGCCGTGTCTTTCTCTTGATGTATCTCCTGGATTGTGAATCCGTTCCTTGATTTTCTTTGGGATACAGTTTCTGCACATCTTTATATTACATGCAGAGTCTTTTCAAGATCAATAAAGATTCTCTCAACTCTGATGCTTTGTATATCGAGTCTTCTCAATCAAGGTGGTTTCATATATTTTTGTGGCTTCTCTTGAAAATCATTGGAGCTTTTTAGCATATATCCAAACTTCCCTCAGAAAAATGGTCTCAATATTCTCTATGCAGTTATATTCAAGAGTGTTATTGTTGTCTCAGCACTGCAGTTGACGTAGTATTCCTTTTTATGTAGATTGATACGCCTTGTATACAACTCAATTAACTCAAAAGCCAAAGAAATATCAATGGCTTCTTATGTTGTACAAGCAGTGGATCTATGACTAGCAGGTCAAGCTCTACAGTCTTCATCTCCTTCTAATTTTCGCCCTTAGATAATACTAGCTATCTTGTTGCTGGATTAAATTTCATCTTTTCCTTCCATTATTAGTTGGTTTCTCTTCATAACGTATACCTTTCTCAGTAGACTAGTGAAAAGTTTTTGTCAGGATAAATATGGCTCAGATGATTGAAACCTTATTTGGGTCTTTTACCAGGTTTTCTTGTATGATATGAGCTGGAAACATTTAGATGGCAGGTTCCTGAACAAAGCTGAAGAAGTAAGCCATGGGGAGATGATGGAATTTCCTGGTCATTTGGTAGAAGTTGGCAACAGTGAAGCAAGCCATAAAATTTTTAAGGGATCTAAATGCATGTGGAAACAGTTTCAATTCTCTTCACAAATTAAATATGCAAAAGCAGCAGCATAATGTTACTAATGTTAAATCTGCTTTTAGAGGTACCTGGAATACAGTTTAATTTGATCCATTTCCTGGTGTTCTATAAAGTGTTTATTTTTCCTGTTTAGTCTTTATATGAAGGTAATTGCCTTACCTCCTAGCCTAAAGTCTTGAACTTCCAATAGATTGTTAACATTTTCTCCCTCATTGGTTATATCCCATCGACCCTATCATTCAGCTGCTCTGCAATTGATGTAATTGGGTGATACTCCATACTCACCAAAATGATATTACTAACACATTGTGATTCGGAGCTTTAAGGATACAAGTCCAAGGGATGTTCACGAGAGGTGGGATGATTTCCCCAAGTCCTTGAACTTGCAGATGCCATGAATCAATTCGTTGTTTTTATTTGAAGTTATTACTTTCTTCATTGACCAGATAAAGAGAGTTGACAATTGAAAATCATCATTGTTATCCATGCTATCTCTTTCTTTTCTGTTGAGGAGCATGATTCCCTTTTCTTCATGATTTGCATGATCTACAATAATCACCTGATTGTGTTTGTGATGCACTGAAACATGCATTCATTAGTACTCCTTCAGAAGAAAAAGAAGCCCAAGATGCATCAGAATGGGGCGAAGGTGAGTATATTAGATGCTGGAAAATCAGGGGTAACAGGTCAGACTCTGTTTAGATGCATATTCAGTTTGCCACTAGTGTTTACTAGTTGCCTTATCTCTATGTTTGTTGCATGTTCTAATGCAATCGTGATCTCAAAAATATTTTGGTTGATGAAATCAAAGTTGCCTGTTAGGAGACTTTGTTGCACTTTTCATAGGCAAGACATTATACTGCTTAACCAGATGATTCTTAAAATTCCTTACATATGACAGAAATCACACTTTAGCTCAAAAAGAGAAATTCATGATAGATAAAAGCTTCACCAATAACATAAAACTATCTATTGAGTTTTTGGCTTTGTGCTTCAGAGAAGGTCTAAGTGTGTCCGTTCATTTGAAAAATCCATAATTCACCTTGACTGGCTACGTTCTTGATATTTTCCTAGCTCTAGCACTGTTCTCTAGGTACTTAAGAATGAGTCATAAGTACGAGAACCTCATGCAAAAGAGGAGGGCAATGAACTGAGTTACATGGATTTTTCAGGATATTCTTTTATGCTTACAATTTCTTGCGAAGTTTTCAGTACTTAGCCAGTTTTTCGTTCTACTTGCCGATATATTTTCTAATGAAGTTTCCATTAATTAGCCAACTACGTTCTTGATATTGCTGTGCATTTACTGCCTCCTCTTAGCTTGAGGTTATGGAAATAACAAAATGAATAACAAGTTCATTATTATTCTTCAGTCATTTCCGACACAAGTTCAATCAATCACGCATGAGCATATGAATGTTCTTTTGCGGGCGGTGTCCTTCCGTTATTTTTGTGTTGGTTTAACTGAGCATATTGTTGTCATTGAATTAGGATTAATTGGATTTTGATTATTAAGAGATGGAGGCTTGATCAAACTACGCAACCGGGACTCCAATGTGCCCAAATTCATATACTCATCCTACATAATTGTAACTTCAAAGTAGCAAAAAGAATGGCAAGTCCTATTCACCAAAAAAAGAAAAAGAAATATTGAATTTCCCGAGAAAAAAAAAATAGGTGAAACCAGACAAGAGAATGAACAAATTATTGGCTTTCGGAGATGTTAAATGTAACACACTAAAAAAACCAATAAAAGGCAATCATAAGCCGCTTTTTGTACTTTTACAAAGGAGAGGAGAGAAAAGATGAGGATGGGAAGGCCTTTGAGTGAGCGGATTTGAAGAGACCCTGTTCCAAGTGTTTAACAAAATCATTCAGCTTCTACATTTGGGAGTCATTATTGGCTGCAGATGCCGCTGTGCTAAGAGAACAAAATTGACAAGGGACAATAAAAAGTTCAATCAGCGAACAAGACCAATGAAATTGTGGAGGTTAAAGCACAAGAACAAGTACTCTAGATTAAATTACATCTTCTCTTGCATATAGTTCTGAGCTCTGAGAGGATCCATGTCCATGCTTAATGCAGCATGACGGACACCACTGCCTGCAGCTACTAAATTCAAGACAACATTGCCACTTTGCTGGGACACCTTGGGCAACTGCATGCCCGATTGACTAGATACGTCCCGATGTAACTGTTTGTACATTCATCACATCAATCTACAAAAGCTCTCACTCTTCCTATAATCATTGAAACTTGCAAGGGGTCTTCACATGCCTGAGCTTGTGCTACATACATAAAAACTCCACTCATAGTGAACAAACCACACCCAATACCGGCAGACACCAGTGCGGACAATGAAATTATAGAGAGCACATGCCTTTGGATAAATTCTGTTTGGCATAAGGCTTGACATAAGCCTTCCTGTGTTTGCATTCGTTGGTTGCATGCTGCTACTCTCAGCCAAATAACTCAAAGGGGCATCCACTGAAGATGTCGCCATCACGGTCGAACTCCCATTACGAGACAATTTTGGCGTTGGAATCATTGCTATCATTGCATTAGGATTGACTAAATTTGGATTATTAAGAGATGGACGCTTGATTAAAATTTGCAACCGGGACTCCAATGCGCCTAAATTCATATGCTCATCCTACATAATTGTAATTTTCAAGTAGCAAAAGAATGTCAAGTACCATCTACCAAAAAGAAAGGAAATACTGATAATAACGAGAAAAAAACAGGTGAAACCAGGCAAGATGAATGAACAGAATATTGGCGTTTGCAAACATAAGCTGCTTTTTGTACTTTTACAAAAGAGGAGAGAAATGATGAAGATGGGAAGACCTTTGTGTGAGAACATTTGAAGAGACCGTCTTCTAGGCGTTTTACAATATTTCACCTTAAGCATTTGAGAATCGTCAATTGGCTGCAGATGCCACTGTGCTAAGAGAACAAAGCTGAAAAGGGACAGTAAAAAGTTCAATCAGCAAACAAGGACCAATGGAACTATGGAGGTTAAAGCATAAGAACAAGTGCTCTAGTCTAAATTACATCTTCTCTTGCATATAGTTCTGAGCTCTGAGAGTATCCATGTCCATGCCGAATGCAGCATGAGGGGCACCACTGCCTGGAGCTACCATGTTTGGGACAACATTACTAACGACCTCACAAGAAATGGGGCTGAAACCCTTTAATTGAAATCACCAATAATGGTAACCCGACCTTTTTCTAAAACATCACTAGTTACAAGGTTTAATGGGTAAGAACAAGTTATTGAATGTGATTGTTTGATACTGACATAGCCCTGATATGAGAAGTCAGTATCATCTGTTACGTTTTGAAGGCTGAATTGAATTCTTAATGAAGTATGATACAAGTTTGTAGTGTGTTGATAGTAACAGAAACACATGGTAGATACTTCACCTATACGAGCTTAGAAGTGGTGCCGCTTCTTACGAAAGTTAGGGTTACTTTCTAGAGAGCTCATGAAACAGGATCAAGCACAAGGCCATAATAGTGCGGAGTAATATAGAAATTCTCACTGAAACAAGAGATTAGTGTATGTGTGGTATGTCCGGTTCTATTACATAAAAGTACAAGTTTAAAGCCGAGCTACTTGTCACTTTGATAGAGCTTTGATATATTTGCACTAAGTAAAGGTTTAACTCGAAAGAGACCTTTATGTATGTATATTAGTCTTACTGAAGCTTTGGCTGTATGGTTTTTAAAATTTTATTTTGAAATCTTTGTTTTACAAACAAAGTGGGGGGATTGTTGGAATTTTGTTTGTTAAAACAAAATGGGTGCTTTTTATTTTGTCCCACATAGAAAAGGTGGGAGCAAGTGGGTCAGTTTAAATATGTGGGATTTCCTTTTGTAGTTAAAGGAGTGATTAGGTGGGGGTGGACCCCACCATACCCGTCGTGCGGTCTTGTGCGAATAATTGCGCGATTTTGGCGCACTTAGCACCCCGCGGTTTAATTAGCATTAATCCCTTGCTATTTATTTATTTTTTATTTTTAGTTCAAAGGTTGCCTTTTAATTTGAGAATTCCGGAAATGAAATATAAATGAAAATTCGAAATTCTATTTTAAAAAAATTATTATTAAAAAAAATTATTCCGAATTTTGTAATTTTCCCGAAGGATTGCAATTGTTCGTTTTTCGACTTCTTCCGAAGAGTTGCATTTGTTTATCCGAACAATTTTCTAAAGACGTGTTTGTTCGCAATTTTCACGAAGAGTTGCAAGACTCGTTTCATATATATACTTGTCATTTTTCGGAAAGAAAAGTGTGGTCATTTTCGAGTCTTCTTTCGAAAAACTACAGCCAATTGTTCGATTGTTTCTTAGAGAGACTTGAGAAATACTGAATTGCTTATTTAGATTCTCATCCGAGACTTTGTTGTATCCTGGAGGATTTTTGCCAGTGACCATTAGCAACGTTGTGGGGCAAATAAATCCTTAAAGAAAGTGATATCACGCCTCAAAGTCCGAGTTGTTTTACTCGATCCGATTTCATTGTTCAACCCATTTCGAAGCATAATTCACCAACAGATCTCAATTCAGAGCTCAAACGGGATTGATCGCAACGATCATCTCAATTCGGAGCTAAAAAGATAAGATGAAGTATCACCCAATTCCATAAACACGAAAGAAGTAGAAAATATAGAGAAAATATTATTAAATTATGTCTCGAATTCAAACTCAAAATCCAATCCGAATTCATAATATTGAGGATGATTTACTGGAGGAATCATTGTTGGTCAGATGCGAAGAAATCCCACATTTCTCTTATTTTGATTGAATTCCTTACTCGAAGGCCCTATAACTGCACGTAAAGGGTTTGACCGGTTTTGACTGCTTGGACTCCTCCGTGTAACCCAGAGTGCGTACAAATGAGGGGCTCATACGTAAACTGTGGGTTCAGTGCCCCTAAATTCCCTTAGTAAGGTGCAAGAGCTAAGATTGGAGCCAACTTCTTTCTTTTCGCCTAAAAAAAGAATTAAATGAATTCATTTAGTGCATGTACAACTTTTTGTATAAGTGATTCCGTCGGTTCTTGACCGTTTCCAGAGTCAATTATGCATTGGGCTAAATTTTTTCCTTCAAAAGAAAAAAAAAATTGTAAAATCAACTACATTAATTACTGGAGTTGTCTAAGCCGAGCAGACCTCAGATACTTTCAGCTCATGATGCAGCTGCACACTTGAACTTATTTCCCAAGTCCTTTTGAGTTTTTATCAAATTGACCAAGATCCTACAGCACAACATAATCATCTAGTGGTTTTTATTGATTCAAGATAATCTTAATGTGGGCTTTAAGTCACGCATGCAAACAAAAAGTCGGAAAGCTCTTTAGGGAGGGGCAAGTGCTTCAGCTCGCTGAGTTAGATCTTTGCTAAGACTTGTTTTTCAAGTGCTGAACTAATAGTTTGGTGCTTGAGGTAATGGTTGGAGATAATACAGATGGCCGTGGCTCCCAAATCCCGCAGACTGATTTTTCCTTAAGCCAGCTCTAGCCGACATACTAGGTTTGTCACAACGCCACTACATATAATCGACTCTTAAGTGCAGGAAAGAGACCTGGTGTCGGCGCTGACTTAGTATAATCTCTATTGATGCTCCCTTATATTTTGAAATCCTGGAAAGTGGTGCCTACGATGCCCGTCGTCAAAGTGAGAATGTGGCTCAATCGGCAAACATACTGGTGGTCCTGAGACCAAGCATGTTCTCTGCACCAACCAAAGTTTGTTTTGGTGCTGACAGTAATAGATACAGTAAACTCAAAACAACCAATTGCCTCTTTTAGCAGTATGAGCTATGAAAATCAGCAAAAAGGTTGAAGATGGACCCCAAGCTAAGGCAGACTTGAGCAACACCTGGGCTCAAGGCCGTGCGTGGAACTATAACCCGGTGAAATTTGCAATATGGGAACTCCAAGAGACGAACATTAGCTTCGTCTTGCAATAGGCACAGATAAGATGGCTCCAAAACCTATACATTCATAATCTTCTGAAGACGAGGCGACAGGATGTTTTAGCTCCAGCAGAATGGTCATATATTGACTCCTGCATACTTGATGGTAAATAGCCAAATACAAGGGAGAAAACTAACTTTAAATATTACTTCTTTCAGGGGCACCAAACAATGCTTCACAAGATACATGACAATAATTAAAACTACGAGAAAGCAGCATTAGTTCTAGAATATAAGGGGATCGGTTAAATAAGTTCCACAACATCAGTAGAATATAACATTGAACGTTACTCGACTTCTCACTAGACAGTGCTCAGTATACTTAGTATGACACACGATTCTGACACATATAGGAATTACAAACCATTAAATACCACATTAAAAATAGAGAAGTTTCATACTTTTGGATCTTTTTGCCGTCCCATAAATTCACTGGCAAATCAGTTTAACATCCCGTAACAAATAAGGCTTCTCCAGAATGATGATTCGATGATGCCAACTTTGTTGAGGACTCCTCAGAAGCTTCAAGCAACGGAACTTCATTATTAGAGAGTTTTCCCTAATTAGATGTCTCACGTTCCTTCCCATGCTGTTCTTCCGCCAAATGGAAACAAGACTAAATCAATTATACTATGTCTTGATTAATAACGAGAGAAAAGAAGGTAAAATTAAAAGAGTCATTAAGTTACTAAATTTTTTATGCCAAGGAGAGAAAGGAATATAAAATAATGTATTATGACTTGAATGTCTCTTTATGTATCTATAATTTGAAATAAGGATATTCGGAGTAAAGAAGAAAGAATTGTTAAATAATAAGAGAGAGTGTGGGAGGGGAGCAAATGCAGCTTGAACTCCCCTTTGTATTATTGATGGTTCTATCACATCAATTAAGGATGCTATATCCTTAAACATGAGAAAAAACCACCTTTCTTCTTTGCTAGGGAAATTTATTAATTAGCTGACCTTTTCTATCTATCATTATCACCTAACTATTGATAATTAATGATGTGCGGTACAATACTAGAAAATTCCACTACAGGGACCCCACTTGCGATAGTCGGCTTGTTCGGATGAAAAAGAATACGAAGATAAGAAGTCTTTGCGAGAGGGAGATATCTCCTTTTTTCCCTAACTCCGCGAGCTATGTTCCCACTATCATCGACGTTTTCATTTTCCCTTTTTTTCAAACCCTTATCAATGTATCTCTCTTCTTCTCATTATTCTAAGTCCAAAAAGAGTATGCAGAAGCCCGCCGCTGGTGCGACAACTTCTTCAACCCTACTGAGCTAAAAGTTGGGCTGGGCTCTTGTCTCTCTTCGTTATTTTAAACTGTAATGGACCATGAAAACATTAAAAGAGATGGGCTCAACGGAGAGGGGGAAAAAGTGGGCCAAAAGGAACAAATGAATGGGAAGATGGGCTTAACTTTTGAAAGGGCCGAAAATTCATTGGAAGCCTACTGGACCCGACTTTTCATTCCATTACATTTATTTTTTTTTCGAATTTCTATTTTTATTTTTTTTCTTTTTACCTTTTTATATACTTTTGTAAAATAAATTGATATTTAAAACGTTGACAAAAATTCGAGGGTCAACAGAAATTACAAATTGTATCTATTTTATCTAGTCAATAATTTGTTATTAAGAAGAAATGTATCATCTCGTGCGCTCATGGCACCTTTATGTTTACCGATCTAAACCGTGCCAGATCAATTGTGCATTCACAAGACTGGATCAGACGCATATTGTAAACCCATTCAGGAGTCATGTAACCCATTGTTCCTCTGATTCTCGAGAAACTTGTATTCTTAAGGCCCTCTCTGTTAAGTAGCTTAGAGAGCCCAAAATCCGCCACCTTTGGTCGGTAATCAGAATTGAGGAGTATGTTCTATGGCTTCAAGTCACAATGGAGAACCCATTCCAAGCACTCTTCGTGAAGATAAGCAAGCCCCTTGGCTAATCCCACTGCGATCTCATACCTCTTCTTCCAGTTGAGTTGATCGAAAGAAAAGTTTTCTGCTAAGGAACCATGATTCGTGATCGGAAGAAGGGTTTTATGTATATTTACAGGGTTCATGTTACAATTGAACCAAAGTAGAAGGGTGTCTAAGCAAAGACATTCTAGTGTAGAACAAATCAATGTATTAATGAGACCAAACGAAGAGAGAAAGAGTTGCAAATCGAAATTGAAATGATGAGGAAATTAGAAGAGATAAAAAAAAATAAAAAAAGGTGATCTTATTCCATCCAAATCACGACATGGCAATTCGCCACATCGTTTTTCTCCATCATACATTCATGTAAGAGGTTTTCTCCCCATCTGTGAAGGAGGATTCCAAGGAGAACATTTTGTGAAACCTCCGGTCATCTTATCAAGCAAACAAGGACCATTGGGTGAAATCTTCCCAATACAAGTGGAGCATTGCATTTCGTCCCTGTTTTGGTCATATATGTCGAAAATGAAATTGACCGAGCCATGGAAAGCTACAAAGAAAGCAACGTATTCCCAAAGAAACTAGGTGTGAATGAGAAACTCCAGCTCCTCGTCGTCGTAACATCATGGAATCCGAGATCGTCCTGCTTCGATTTGCAATGAACTCTCACAGTAATTCCATCCGCCATATTGCTCTTCATCTCGACATAGGTCTTTTTCCAAATGCTTTTTCCGACACATCCAGTTACAAATAGGGAGCAAATAAATATGAGCGTAGTTAATGTCTTCATTGTGGCGTAAATTGCTTCGATATCAAAACCATTAAACTATTTAAAGATGAAGAATGGGGCATATCAGATCTATTACCTTTTATTTTTCTTCCATTTTACTTTGGGACGGGAATTGCGACATTAGTATTATTATTTTTTCCTTATTTTTTTCCATTTATCGAAGTTTCCTTTGTGGCAGACGCCACTATGGGAAAAGAATTGCAATATTAGCTCTTTTATTTTATTTTTTTTCCTTCTTTTATAGTTTGGGATAAGAATTCCCATATCACATTTTCCGTTCCATCTTATTTTTTATATTCTTTCGTTTTTACACTGGTATAAAAATTGTCACGCGAGATTAACTACATTGCTCCAATATCATCGTCATTCAGATATTTAAAGACGGAGAATGGAGCACATCGAATCTTGCCAGCTTGCCGCAACCATCTTTTACCTTTTATTTTTCTTCTTCTTTTCTGGGGAGGAGAATTGTGATATCAGTTTTGTTTTTTCCTTTTTGGCAGACGTCAGTATGGGAAAAGGATTGCTATATGAATATGACCTCTTTTTTCTTTCCTTCATTTATAGTCTGGGATAAGAATTTCCATATTACCTTTAAAATTCTTTCCTTTTTACTCTTGCATGAGATTTGCCATTTCTTCTTTATTGCTTTTAGATAAGAATTGCCAAATACGATCAGCTAAAAATCAAGTATAATATCTCATGCATAGCTTAATTAAATGAGAGAAAACGCAAACAACTTTGTGATAATTAATGTCTATTTTTTTTTTTTTTTGCTCTCATTAGTATCTTTGGATTTGCTTGGAATGATGTTCATTTTTAACTTGTTACAGATTTTTTTTTTCGAACTTTACACCACGCTCAATTAGAATTTTATTTAACTCAGTACAAAACTTTTAAATATACAATACAATGTAAATTAACATAAAATTCTTTTTGTAAACTTTTATAAGAAAGAGCATAATTGTCAGTTCATTATAATACTTGAATAGCCTTTTGTTTCTTGTGAAACTGACATCCTCAGGCTTAGATTAGATGTGGTCCACTTATGGTTCTGAGCAATGGTTACCTTTTAGCTTTTAAACAAGCCAATTACTGTTTATCAATCTCTAATTGCAAAATATTTGGCATGAAATGATCATTTTGATCAATTTTTTCACAAAATCAAAATGAGATTGTGCAATGGTTTCCTTTTGGCATTTAAACAAGCCAATTACCGGTTATCAATCTTCATTGCAAAAGAATAGGCATAAAAGGATCATTCGATAAATTTTTCCACAAAATCAAAATAAGATTGTGCAAGGGTTTCCCTTTAACAAAATGACAGCCAGATCCCTAATTACAAAAGATTTGGCATAGAACTCACAAATAAATTCTAGAGATATTAAGAGCTATGATTAAAGCTATTTATTCTGGATCGTTTGATCAATTTTTTTACAAAATCAACATGAGATTGTGCAATAGTTTCCTTTTAGCATTTAAACAAGCCAATTACCATTGATCAATCTCTAATTGCAAAAGTTTAGGCATAAAAAGACCATTTGATCAATTTCTTCACAAAATCAAAATGAGATTGTGCAATGGTTGCCATTTAGCATTTAAGCAAGCCAATTACTGTTTATCAATCTCTCATTGCAAATGATTTGGCATAAAAGGATCATTTGATCAATTTTTTCACAAAATCAAAATGAGATAGTGCGGCCGTTTCCTTTAGCATAATGATCGCTAGATTTCTAATTGCAAAAGATTCGACATAAAACTTATAAATAATTCTAGAGATATTGAAAGCTACCATAAAAGTTATTTAAAAAGGATCATTGGATCAATTTTTTATAAAATCAAAATGAGATTATACAACCGTTTCCTTTTGGCATTTAAACAAGACAATTACAATTTATCAATCTTAATTGCAAAAGATTTGGCATACAAGGACCATTTGAATTTTTTCATAATGACCAACCAGATATTTTTTTTTTTTTTTTTTCACAACAGCTTTTGCTAGCAAAATAGCCTTTAGGCCACTATGAGAATAACAGTAGGTTGTAAGTCATAAACTCTTGAAGTACCCGATCACGCAATAATTTTTAATTATTTGTTATCTGTTTTTTCATGACTTAAAACAAACTGTTGATCTCAAGTACTATCACATAAGCATTTCTCTTTTCACAACATCAAAACGAGATTGCACAATGGTTTTATTTTAGCAAAATGATAGTTGGATCCCTAATTGCAAAGGATTTGGCATAGAACTTACAAATAATTCTAGAGATATTCAGAACTACCATCAAAGTTAAATTTTTTGGTCCGTACCATGAAATTTATTTATTAAAGATTATTTGATAATTTTTGTTACATAATCAAAATGGAATTGTGCAATGGTTTCCTTGCGAAAGATTTTGTTATCAAACAAAAACTCGATTTGTAACTTACCTTATGTGACAATTCTTATCTCAGAGTAGATAAAAACAAAAATATGAATTATTTCCGCAATTAATTGTGTCAAATTAAGAAAGAAATATGGTTGCTGCCAGCTGGTGAGCTCTAACGTGCTCCATTCTCCATCCTTAAATTGCTTTAAGATGTTGATATCTGAACACTATAAGCCACGATGATGAAGACATTAGCCACACTTACATTCATTTGGTTTTTATTTGTAGCTACCTGTCCAGGAATTGCTATGGGCGAGGCAACTGTTTTGATCAATAATTATTTGGGGGATGGTGCTATTCTAAGAGTTCATTGCAAATCCAAAGACGTCAATCTTGGAGTTCACGATATAAAGGAAAGCTGGTCCTTCTCATTCACACCCAATTTCTTCGAAGACACATTGTTCTTTTGCAGCTTCTCATGGCCGGGTCAATTTGAAAGGTTTGATATATACAAGGAGAAGAGGGACCAGCAGTATTGCGAAAGGTGTATATGGAATATCTTGCCCAGGGGTCCTTGTAGGGTAGACTCCCCAGAGTATGATGCTTGTTATCCATGGAATTTGAAACCTCTTATGTGAATGTCTGATAGAGAACTCATAATTTTCAATTTATATGGAATAAGAATCATCTTTGTTATCTTTTAAATCAAAATTCACGCACATGTATTTCTCTTCTAATGTCCTCATCATTGACTTTTGATTGGCATCTCTTTCTTTAAATTGTTGTCCCTTCTCTTTTTGTCATTCTATTATGCTAGTCATATCATATGAATCATCGAACAAATCTGATTATGCAGCAATAATGAATTGCTACAATGTAGATCTACTATGCAAGCTAAGTTGATATATATATATATATATATATCAAAAGCTTAAGGGTCAAATTGCACATTGGAGTAATGTTTGCGGTTCAGTCTTCCCAAACCGCTCGACACCTCAAGGGCACAGCCACTCGCAGCTCCAAACCGGGCTCTTTGCTCTTTTAACATCGAATCCCACCGTTTCCACCTCCACAGCCACTGCCGATAAGAACCACGTAATCAATATTGGCGCGAAAAGGGCGAACTGAAGCGGGCGATTCGCGTCCTCTCTCGAGAACCCGACCACACTTGGCGCACCGCCATCTTCTGGAGAATGGCTTCGACCAGGACCCGTCCCTGGCGACCAAGCTCATCCACACGTACTCCGAGGTGGACGCCATCGAGAATGCCCGGATGGTGTTTGATAAAACTCGAAAGAGAACTATTTATGTTTAGCACGCGCTGTTTAGGGCGCTCGCCTTGGCGGGTCATGGACACGAGGTCGTTGACTTGTACAGAAGGATGAACCGGATCGGGATTCTTTCGGATAGGTTCATTTACACCTATGTGTTGAAAGCATGCGTAACTTCGGCATGAGCCCTCTCGCCTTTGTAAAAGGGAAGGTAGTACCGTGCCCATATTCTGCGGCATGGGTACATGGGTTATGTTCATATATTATTTTGGTGGACATGTATGCCAGTTTTGGGAGGGCGAAATGTGCTGGAATCATGTTTGGTGAGATGCCTGAGCAGAATGTAGTTTCTTGTTGTGCTATGATTGCTTGTTATGCTTGGGATGCCTTTTGAAGCTTTCAAACTTTTCAGGGAGATGATGCTTAAGACCCATGATTTGCTTCCAAATTCTGTGACAATGGCCAGGGAGCTGCAAGCCTGTGCTGCACTTGCTGCATTAGAGCAGGGTAGGTTGATTCACGGATACGTTCTGCGAAGAGATCTACAGACTTGCCGGTCATTAGTGCCCTGGTGACAATGTATGCAAGATGCGGTGAGCTCGACTGAGCACAACAAGTTTTTGATAAGATGGATGAGTGGGATTTAGTTTCCTGGAATTCTTTGATCTCAAGTTATGGGGTTCGTGGGTTTGGAGAGAAGGCAATTCAGGTTTCCAACAAGATCATCATCAGTGGAATCTTGCCAAGTCCCATATCCTCTATCAGTATTTAAGGAGCCTGCTGTCATGCAGGGTTTTTCGAGGATGGGAAGATGTCGTTCGACTTGATGGTAAGGGAACATAGGATTTTCCCTAGTGTGGCGGATCTTCTTGGCAGGGCAAATAGATTGCATGAAGCAGCCTAAATTATAGAAGACATGCGGATTAAATTAGGTCCTAAAGTTTGGGGATTGCTCCTTGGATCGTCCAGGATTCATTGCAATGTTGAGCTTGCAGAAAGAGCGAGCACAAGGTTTTTTGAGCTCGAACCCACAAATGCTGGGAATTATGTTCTCCTAGCCAACATCTAAACGGAGGCCGAGATGTGGGATGAGGTGAGAAGAGTGAAGGAACTTTAGAAGCTTGGAGACTGCAAAAGGTCCCCGGTTGCAGTTGGATTGAAGTCAAAAGGAGGATATATCCCTTTGCTTCAGTCAATGAATTGAATCCACAGATTGAGCAGCTTCATTCCTTATTGCTGAAGTTGTCGATGGAGATAAAGGAAGATGGCCACGTGCCACAAACTGGAAATGTGCATCACAGTCTCGATGTAAGAAGGAACGCATTTTGTTGGGGCACAGTGAAAAACTAGCTGTGGCCTTTGGACTCATCGACAGCGCTAAGGGGGAGATGATATGGATTACCAGGAACTTAAGGTTGTGTGAAGACTGGCACTCTTTGACGAAATTCATTTCCCGGTATACAAAGAGAGAGATCCTCGTTCAGGATATGAATCATTTTCACCATTTCAAAGATGGGGTGTGCTCCTACGGGGATTATTGGTAGGCTGCTGGCACAATTCATTTGATTAACTCTAGAACGTCACTGAAAGATCATGTTCGAGCTATAAATGAAGGAATGAAGGCATCTGGATCTGACATTCAACTACGAATTCAATCTGCCCCTACCATGATGATTTACATACAGAGGGTTGTTTGAGAACAAGGAGAGAGCGACTTGATGAACTGTTTGAAACCCACATTTTACTTGTATATCTTTTCTGTACTCATGAGATTACAATGGCTTTTGAATCCTTTTTCATTTTTGTATCTTGCGGTACTGTGATTGATGAATGAATGTCGGTTAGATGCAGTTTCCCGGGTTGCAAATAAAGTCTCTACTATGACATAGCAGCACCAATCTAGTCAGTCTCCTCGTTCCTTCTGGCTTAGCAGAGAGTTTGTTCAGGAGAAGACGGGAACATCTTCCCGCTATCACTAGTGCTTTGACAATTTGGGAATGAAAACAGAAGTCGAAATCGATGACTCTGGCTAATGGTGACAAATGGCAATCGAAATCCAGCGTCATCACCTACAATCCAGAAATAAGTAAAGCTCTGTGGAGCACTAATCCTAGAGAAACCTGTTTCATTTTATCTTTTCCCCTTTTGATTATTCATCTGATGCAACTGATGACATACCCCTTACATTACTTTGCAAAATGGCAATGACAACGACGTGGGTGAAAACAAATGCGTTCATCACGTGTCACTAGTAGGCAAGCCATGGGAATGATGCTTGCCGATTTCACTAGCCACCAATGCACCTTCCTCAATGCTTGTGATGCTGCTAAAGCTTCTTATAAGGGTATCAGACTCATGAGGATTATCTTTTTTGGATGAAAATAGCACAATAACTATCTTCACAGTACAAGGCATTACATTGTTCGGTCTTAAAAGAAAGTACAAAATTATAAGACACTGGAGAGCATTGGCTGAAGAACACTTTTTTGAACAATATTTATTTGACAGAGATTTTCACATGTTCCTCAGATTGTAGAAATGTGACTACCATTAAGCATTTCAGAGAAACTATCTGGCTTTCACTATCCAACCTCAGTTTCTTCAATCATGACTGCGGATCTTGAAGACCAGCTAGATAAGTGAGATTACACCTCTCCAGTTCTCTGAAACATATCGTACCCATCTTCATTTGGAAAAGCACGCATCCACGAAGCACAGATATATATTTATCAAGGAGTGCTTTGACTTGGTATTTATCTTGAGCAATGAAGCATCCGCTCATTCGTTTTTAAGGTGTTGTCCTGGGCAAAAGTGGAACGGGTGGCCTGGGCGTTTTTGTTTTCTCCATCATTATCGCTTGGGTAGTCAGGACTATCCCTGCAATGGAGACTGCACTTTGTAGCGTGCAGCATGAAACCTTGCATGGATTTATAACTCCAGCAACGAGAAGATCTTCACATTTTCGCATCATTGCATTGTAACTGATTTCCCAATCACATGTTCGGAATTGACTCTACTATAATATTGCCATCCACTCCTGCATTAGTTGCAATGGCTTTTGCAGGAGCAAGGAGTGCCTGCAATTGCAATCTGCAATTGACCACCAATAAGAACAGAGAAACCTCCAAAACAACAGCAAAATTCTAGAGAAGATCCTGGACTCGATACATTCCACTTAGAATGCCCAAGAGATTATGGAAGACAGAAGGCAGGTTATCGATCAAAAGAAAAACTTGAACATTGTTTCCTCAAGTCCCCACGAGAGGTTGTTAAAATATGGTTTCCTCAAGTCCCCATGAGAGGTTGTTAAAATATGGTTTCCTCAAGTCCCCATGAGAGGTTGTTAAATTATGGTTTCCTCAAGCCCATGCTGCCCAAGCCTAGGTCCATAGAGGCTTGAATTGGAGCTGAAAGTGGTGAAGCATTTTGAGGAGTTGATTCTGTCGAGTAGAATAAGATTGTAGTGATAGCATAGAATTGTTTTAGTCTGTATCAAGAGATCAGGTAGATTCTTGCTGCTGATCTTTTTTCCATGGCCCTGAGTGCAAGTTGAAGTATGTAGTCGTAGTTATCCATTGTAAAACACACACATCCACCTGATTTGCTACATGCCTTCCTCTGTTCAGGACTGATGTTTCCTTCAATTGGAAAGTAAGGCATGTTAGGCCAACTGGCAGATTCCTTTTTAAATTCTGTGGATCACAGAAGATGTTTAGGGGGGTCGCATCTACATTTTTGTACGTTGTACATAAGTTTTTTCAATTGCATCCACAACGTAAGCAGTCTCTGAATCAATTGGCAGGTTTAGAACGTGAGCCAGCCATGATTAATCCCGTTCATCAAAAGGGTAGATAAACCAGATTTTGTACCCTCCTGACCAAGTCTCTAGACTTCATGCTTTCATGTTATTTAGTTGAATAAGAAGTCCCCATCACTTGAAAGCTTCTTTGAGGCAGTTCAATCAAGGTTTAGTTTTTCTGGGGGCAATCAGGTATATTATGGCAATTTTTGTGCGTGTACATTACCAAGAAGGCAAGAAACTTCACCTTCTTCGAGGCAGTACAAGTTCTCTTCTTGTTCCTTTTGGCCATATTATCGACACTCATAAGAAGCTTAGTAGGCAGTTTCCAGTTTGCTTGTGTTTTCTGCAAGGATTGGAGCTGAAACACATGATGCAACTTTTCTGTAAGAGGAATCTCATCTAGGTTTTCTTCATGTCTTCATAGTCAAGTAATTCAGCTAAATGAATTCATAGCCAAGTAGTGCAAATCATCTGGAGAGTCTTTTGCATCTGTTTGAAGGTGATGTTAACGACCTCCAGTATTCTAATTAACCTAAAGAGAAATGACTGATTAGCAAAGGCAAGATCAAGAATTTTCTAGCGGCAACCAAGTACAATAGTTTCTTACCGGATGCTCCTCAAAACCTAGTCTTTGCCTTTGATTGAATAGTACTCTGTTGATGAAGTAGCAGATATAGAAAGGTAAAATTGCTTGAAGTTTCTACTTTCTTTTGTGCATGTGGCAGACGTTCTGTCCAAAAGAACTCTCTAGTTCTCTAAGCAAAAATGTATAGAGAACTCAACTTCATTAATTATCACTCATCTGGGCAATCAACAGAAAATAGCTAAACTTAGCTATAAATCCTCGAGGCTTCCAATAATACACTGCTGAATCGCTGATAATTCAAAAGATTGAGAAGATCAGAAATACATTTTTACAAGAAAATTGGGAACATGGCCAAGTAAAAATTCTTTGAAGTTACAGTTCTTGATGGGGAATGGAACTACACTACGCCAAAGCCAAAGCAAATATTCAACCGCTGGATATCCCACCGTGACTCTGTGTTTCGAGCCAGAGCGAATATTCCGCAATGACTCTGGAATCATCATATTTCCTGCAAGCAAATTATAGAAAATGGAACTCTCATGCATCATAAACAAGGAAAGTGCCCACCTTTATCACGTCGCAGACTAGGGTTCCGCTGGGGACGGCACCGTAACTAGCATTTGTAGAGATCATGCTGGTCGAATTGTTACGGGCTTTGCCATACTTGAAGTGTTCCAACTTGCAACTTCGAGTGAAGACATAGATATGTGAACTTTTTGCTACATGAGTCCGACCATGCTGATCTCGTGGAAGCTCTGATAAGCGGGTCTACAGATCAGATTACATCAATTGGGACTAGGAGGAGCGCCTTCTTATCATGGACTACTTAAAACTTGTTGTTTCTAAACTTTTGCCTGTGTGATATATTTAATTCAAAAATTAGGGATAAATGTGTCACATGGGCATAATATGGGATTTTGGTGTCATTAAAAAAATTTGTGATAAATGTGTTACATTGGTGCAAGTTTAAGGTTTTTGGCGTCATAAAAAAATAGTTTAGGATAAATATATTTTAGCGGGTAAAGTTGGAGTTTTTTTTATGACTTTTTTCATACTAAAAAAAAAAGATGGGAAGTAATAACTCAATGTACCCTTTCTTTTCAACCCAAAAAAAAAAAAAAAAAAAAAAATCAAGCAGCAATTACTTGATTTCTCAAAGGGTTTGTTAAGGGACCCTCCAGAAGGGACGTGCTTATGATCTATGGATCATATGGGGGTGCAAGTATCATAATCCCTCTTTCCATTAAAAGCTTCTTGTGACACTAAAGTCCCAAAAATGACAATTAAGGTAGAAGGTTCCAACGCATAATTCATGACATGAATGAAGTCTCAAAAATGACTCACGCCAAAAGCTCCTCCAAATCAAATGAAAAGTAACCAAGAGGCAGACGTGGAAGCCATCATCCATTTGCTGTTCTCAGCCAAAATTTCTATATATAGTAAAGACTTAATTTCTCTAAGTTCTGAAAATAAATCAATGCATGGTTCAGTATTTGATATTCACTATTTTGAAGATTTCCAAATATTTTGTAATAAATAAAAGTAAAAGAGATGATCTCATAAAATTTAAAGAGAGTAAAAAACGAATGAATTGTACCCTTCAAGATTACATAAATGGACCAATTGTAAACTATGTTATTTGATATTTCGATATTTTCAAAACTTTCAAGTAATTTGTGAAGACGGTAGACAAAGTTTTATCGTAACCAAGTACATCAATGAATTTTTTTAATATCATGGTTATGATAGTGCACCAAGGATTTCCCATTTATGGTATAAGTAAAAGACTTTATTTTTATTTACAATATGTAAATTTCCAACATTTGATTACATGGTATCAATATTTTAATTTTGGACCAATTTCCACGTCTAAAATTGGTAGTCAATTCCTCATGAATTTCTCTTTCTTGGATATTATTAGATTTGTTTCTTCAACTACTACAAATATGCAAAATAAATGGTTTCCATAACAAATTTATGTTTAGTCACTTGTTGACACATAAATTTTTGTCAACATTTTATGTATCCATTTATTTTATAAAACTATAAGAAATTATATAAAAAAGGATAAAAGAAAAGAAGCCAAAAAAAAAAAAAAACTGAAAAAATGGACCAAATGAAAAGGAAATAAAAATGAAGGAAAGTGATATATAAAAAGAAAAATGATGAAAATGAAAAAAAAAAAAAAAAATCGAGCAGGCCGGTGTGTCAAGCCCATCTTTTAATTCCTTAGGCCCATCTTTTTTTTTTCCTTTAGCCCATCTCTATATTTCTTTTTCAGCCCATCTCTTTTGCAGTGTCTTGACAGGGCAGCTCAGGCCTGTCTCTACCCGCTCCGACAATAATTTTGTTGGAATTGTAAACGGGTGCGGGTACGGATTGGGAGGCCCAATTCTTGAGGCCCATCGTCCAATGTTAAGCCGAGTGTGGCGAAGGAGAGAGAAGGGAGAGAGCAGCGGAACGAGGCATGGAGGAAGAAACTGAAGCAGTTGACATTTTTACTATCTTTTGTTTACAACAGCTACTTGCATCAGACTGGAAACGTGATTGACGAGCTTTGGCCGTACACCCATTATAATCATCTACCTTCTTCCTTCTCTCCCCTTAATTTATGAAAACAAAGAGAGAGACAAAAAACAGAAAGCAAAACAGAAAGTTCGACTAAGAGAGAAGGGAGAGAGCAGCGGAACGAGGCATGGAGGAAGAAACTGAAGTAGTTGACTTTTTACTATCTTTTGTTTACAACAGCTACTTGTATCAGACTGGACATGTGATTGACGAGCTTTAGCCGTACACCCGTTATAATCATCTACCTTCTTCCTTCTCTCCCCTTAATTTATGAACACACAGAGAGAGATGAAAAACAGAAAGCAAAACAGAAAGTTCGACTTTACATGCTTAAAACCAATATAAACATGCTACACGTTATTTTCCTTCCTCTGGTCTCGACAACACCAGCTTTCCTTCCTCGCATTAGTAGTAACTCCATCAACAACTTCCCCTGTTTTTGACAGTTGACAGCACCAATACTTATCATATGACTATTAACAGATATAACGAAGAATTTGTTTGTGAGGTTGGGGATTACATACCTTCGCAGAAGGGGAAGATTAGGTACAAACATTCCAGTGATAACAAGCATCAAATTCTTCCCCGAGCCTACATGGACTATCAGGGAAGATCTTCCAAGCGCACACAGTGCATTCGCCCTCGGCGCACATGGCGTTCTCGTTGCATCGACCACGTCTCTTGACTACACGTATATGTCAAAGTGTTCAAACCGTCCGGGCCACGAAAAGCTGCAAAAGAATAAGGTTCTGACGAGGAGGCTGGGTTTGAAGGAGAACTCCCAGCTGTCCATCACTTGACGGGTTCCCAGATCATCGTCCTTCGATTTGTAGTGGACGGTGAGAGTGGTTCCGGCCGACAAACTGTTCTGGATCTCCACGTGCATCTTCTTCAAGGTGCCTCCGAGGCAGCTACTCATGAAAAATGAGCAAACAAGCAGGAGCGCAACCGATGGCTTCGTCATTCCGGCGGTGGGCGGCGACGAAATTGAAGGCGCACCCCTCTGCCCCTGTTTCTCCCCTCCTGTTTTTCTTCTCTTGCGTATGTCAACTCCAAAAGCCGTGGGAATGCTCTCTTAAATGCCTGGAGTTGGAGTCCCTCCTTAACCGTAGTCTAACTTCGGATGCCATTTTTGCACTTACTTGTAAAGAAAACCTCTACAAGTCCAAAAATGGCCAACTTTAACTTAGGCGTCCCCGAACGAGAACTTGGTGGAGAAGATGGGAGAAAGATGGAGTGGAGTTTAAAGCCCGTCAACTTCGATTTCTCTTTTTAAGGAAAAAAATGATGACGCATTTTTTCATTGAAAAAATCAAGCTTCTACGTTTTTATTATCTGAAAACTAACCCACATCCAAAACTGAGCAATTCCGTACTTTCATCGCACTAAATGAATCCGCAAATGGGTTGTTTTGCGAGACTAAAACCTATGACATACAACTTGCAACTGCAAAATGAATGCATTTGTCAAAATTACAAAAAAAACATAATATTATATATGCTAATAAGTCATTAAGAAAAAAGCATCTCTCCTAAAACTTATGACATACGACTTGCGACTGCAAAATGAATGCATTTGTAAAAACTACAAACAAACATAGTATTATATATGTTAATAATTCGTTAAGAAGAGAGCATCTCCCCTAAAACCTATGACATCTGACTTGCGATTGCAAAATGAATGCATTTGTCAAAACTACAAACAAATATAGTATTATATATGATAATAATTCCTTAATAAGAGAGCATCTCCCCTAAAACCTATGACATACGACTTGCAGCTGCAAAATGAATACATTTGTCAAAACTACAAACAAATATAGTATTATATATGCTAAGAATTCCTTAATAAGAGAGCATCTCCCTTAAAACCTATGACATACGACTTGCAACTGCAAAATGAATGCATTTGTCAAAACTACAAACAAACATAGTATTATATATGCTAATACTTTCTTAAAAAGAGAGCATAACCTAGGAGAGACTAAAACCTATAACATACGACTTACAACTGCAAAATGAATACATTTGTCAAAACTACAAACAAACATAATATTATATATGCTAATAATTCCTTAAAAAGAGAGCATCTCCCCTAAAACCTATGACATACGACTTGCGACTGATAAAATGAATGCATTTGTAAAAACTACAAACAAACATAGTATTATATATGCTAATAATTCCTTAAGAATGAGCATCTCCCCTAAAACCTATGATATCCGACTTGCGACTGCAAAATGAATGCATTTGTCAAAACTACAAACAAATATAATATTATATATGCTAATAATTCCTTAATAATATAGCATCTCCCCTAAAACCTATGACATACGATTTGCAACTGTAAAATGAATGCATTTGTCAAAACTACAAACAAACATAGTATTATATATGCTAATAATTCCTTAAGAAGAGAGTATCTCCCCTAAAACCTATGACATACGACTTACAACTGTAAAATGAATGCATTTGTTAAAACTACAAACATAGTATTATATATGCTAATAATTCATTAATAATAGAGCATCTCCCCTAAAACCTATGACATACGATTTACGACTGCAAAATGAATACATTTGTCATAACTACAAACAAACATAGTATTATATATATTAATAATTTCTTAAGAATAGAGCATAACCTATGGGAGACTAAAACTTATGACATACGACTTGCAACTGCAAAATGAATACATTTGTCAAAATTACAAACAAACATAATATTATATATGTTAATAATTCCTTAAAAAGAGAGCATCTCCCTTAAAACCTATGACATACGACTTGCAACTGCAAAATGAATACATTTGCCAAAACTACAAACAAACATAATATTATATATGCTAATAATTCCTTAAGAAAATAGCATCTCCCCTAAAACCTATGACATACGACTTGCAACTGCAAAATGAATGCATTTGTCAAAACTACAAACAAAATGAGGATTTCTGCAACGGGCTATGCCACCCAAAGCAAGAACGGGAAGTCGCATCCGTCCCATCGCAAGCACCTACAATGTCATGATCACATTGGTTTACCCTTTTTTCTTTGGTAGTTCAACGGACGGTCGCCCCTCCAACAAGAAAAGGTATAAATATGGAAACTTCTCTGCCATTTAGATCGGAGAATTTATGGAGGAAATCGGGTTTTAAATTTCCAGAAACCGCACGATTGTATAGCCAAAGGATTTGTCAAAACTACAAACAAACATAGTATTATATATGCTAATAATTCCTTAATAAGAGAGCATCTCCCCTAAAACCTATGATATACGACTTGTAACTACAAAATGAATGCATTTGTCAAAACTACAAACAAATATAGTATTATATATGCTAATAATTTCTTAAAAATAGAGCATAACCTAGGGGAGACTAAAACCTATAACATACGACTTGCAACTGCAAAATGAATACATTTGTCAAAACTACAAACAAACATAATATTATATATGCTAATAATTCCTTAAAAAGAGAGCATCTCCCCTAAAACCTATGACATACGACTTGTGACTGCAAAATGAATGCATTTGTAAAAACTACAAACAAACATAGTATTATATATGCTAATAATTCCTTAAGAATGAGTATCTCCCCTAAAACCTATGACATCCGACTTGTGACTGCAAAATGAATGTCAAAACTACAAACAAATATAGTATTATATATGATAATAATTCCTTAATAAGAGAGCATCTCCCCTAAAACCTATGACATACGACTTGCGACTGCAAAATGAATGCATTTGTCAAAACTACAAACAAACATAGTATTATATATGCTAATAATTCCTTAATAAGATAGCATCTCCTCTAAAACCGATGACATACGACTTGCAACTGTAAAATGAATGCATTTGTTAAAACTATAAACAAACATAGTATTATATATGCTAATAATTCCTTAAGAAGATAGTATCTCTCCTAAAACCTATGACATACGACTTGTAACTGCAAAATAAATGCATTTGTCAAAACTACAAATAAACATAGTATTATATATGCTAATAATTCCTTAATAATAGAGCATCTCCCCTAAAACCTATGACATACGACTTGCGACTGCAAAATGAATGTATTTGTCAAAACTACAAACAAATATAGTATCATATATGCTAATAATTTTTTAAGAAAAGAGCATAACCTAGGGGAGACTAAAACCTATGACATACGACTTGCAACTGCAAAATGAATACATTTGTCAAAACTACAAACAAACATAGTATTATATATACTAATAATTAAGAGAGCATAACCTAGGGTTGAACGTTACTGGAAATTCAAGATGAAACCGATATTCGGTTTTTCAATTGAAAATTTGGTAGCAAATTAAAGCGAGCCGATGTGGTCATATCAATCGGCATTTAGTGTCTCACTACTTCTTTAGTGATTGAGTCATTTGCAACTAATAGAACGCTAACTTTCCCGATAGGTGGCAGCCGGAACTTAATGCACCATCCAGTTAGCATCAATGCCTTTGCCGGTGGAGCCGTGATAATGGATGAGAGACCTGTTAAGGCCAACGCAATTGCAGGGATGTTTACTGGAATGTACGGAGCTGTCGCTGCCTGCGGCCTTTAAAAAAAATAATATATACTTGATGTACGAGGAAGTACCGAAAAAAATCGTACCTTCCCGTTCTTCTGTCCGCGCCTTGCTACGCTACGAGGGGAAAGCAAGGCCACGTGGTGTTGCCCCTCCACCCGCCGGTTCACTTTCGACGGTCGTGATGGAGCCCCTCCCCGCAGCCTCGAAAATCACTGCCCTCAATCTGTTTGTCTTCATGCTCTGACTGGATGTGGATTCGCTAGGGGTGGGGTTCATGGAACTAATTTAAGAGCGTATCACCGAGAGAGAGAAGACGAAAAGGTTGCGCTCTTAAGTGATGGGGGCAACAAATCAGATCTCAATCGAAGAGAAGAAATGCGTCTGCATTTTCCAGTGGGTCCCTTTATTGTTTAGGAGAGAGAGAGAGAGAGAGAGAGAGAGAGAGAAAAAAACACAGGACCGCGTGTGAAATTTAGTGCGTTATATATGGATTATCTTTCGTGACACACGACTACGTAAATGATTTTTAATGCAATTTGGCCGAAAATGACTATTTATAAATTTTGTGCGAAGTTTGGGAATTAAATCAATAAAATTTGAATGTTTAGGAAATTTGTATCAATTGAGTTTGCAACATATTAGATAATTTTTAGCTTTTTTTTTTTTTTGTGTTGCCAAAATCTTTAAAATTTTGTATTGCTATGATAAAAAAAAAAAAAATTTGAGGGGTTTGATTGTAAAAGATTTAGGACATTGGTGTCATTTTAGGGTTTTTAGATGGTGTTATTTTCCAAAAGATATTGCTAACATAAAAACCAATTGAATCGGATGAGCTACAACAGGTGAATATGGAAACAACGTGTGAACGGACGAGAGTGCGGGGACGGAGCGATTATCATTATAGCATGTCAGGGTACACTTATCCCGCTCTCTCCTTTTTCACTTTTTTTACCTTTTTTTCAATTCTTTTTTAAATATAAAGTGAAATTTTATAGCAATACATTAATAAATATATTGAGTGGCGATCCTAACTAAATGGTCTTTTTCAAATATATTTAGGTCGAGTTAGACGAAATTGACGTTGAATCTATAAATTATTCAGAAGGAAAAAACCCCCCAAGTTTTGCCTCCATTGGTGGCGTGATTGGCAAAGACATCACATTTAATGAAGGGTTAATATCATTAAAAAAAAATTAATTCGACATATCATCAAAAATCCCAAATTAATATTTTTATGATAAATTTATCACAAATTAATTAGTATTAGATTGAATTAATATTATGAAAAATCATAAACCGGTCCATCTATAATAAATGGAGGGTAAGATATATATATGTCAATTACCAAATGTTATCCAAATCATCAATTTGATGATAAAATTTAACGAAAATTAACAATAGATAAATTTGTCATAAACGTATTGATTTGAGGTTGGTCAAATTTTTTTTTTTTTTATGAAATTTTACGTGACATTAAGCATTTAATAAATGACAAAATTCGTACATAGATAAAGATCACATTCATATTAATCAAATAAGTAAAAAAATCATAAAATTATTGTAATTGTATCCAATTTTCTTAAAAAATCATTAGTCATGGATGTGAGCTATTCCAGAAGGCACGACTGACACTAACATAAACGATTTTATATTTTTAATTATCTTTCTGATTTTTTTTTTTGGTCCTTCATTCCCTACTGTCGCCATTTTCTTTATATATGGCGATTTTTTAAATTTTTTTATTATATTTCAATTTCATTTTGATTTTGGTGAGGGAGACGGTCCTTTCCTTGTGGGCGTTGGTCATTGGTGCACGGATGGAAGCGTCGTCGTCCAGAACGATGGAGCTTGCGGGCAGCGGCGGCACCACGTGTCCGCGCTTGCAGGAGGACAGAAGGCGTTGCACGTGTACGTGAGTGGAGTCCAGATCGCAAGTGGGCCCCACGCATCACCAAGCCCAGACGCAGTGGGAGATGTCGTTTTGGAGATCGCCATCCCCGAATTTGCCATCGCGTGTTAAAGAACATTCGACGACGACCAATTAACATCTCCACCTTTCAGGAACATTAAATACGAACACACGAGTTTTTGTTTTAAAAGGCTTTGCTTCCTTCACATCAATTATCAGTGCATCTTTATTTACTAAAGTGTCGTTTTCTGTAAAAAGAAGAATCGTCCAAACGCGGAATCCTAAATTTTTCACACCTATCCAAAACACTCGAAACCAATAAAAACCAAACCTCCCCTAAACTATAGATACTAAAATAAATTTACAAGAAAGGAGCGATTTGATTTTTTTTTTCTTTTACTTTTTAGTTTTTGCTTTAAGTCTATAAAGGGTATTTACCAAAAAAGAGGCAAGTAAATTATCATCGATTCAAACGTGAGGTGTGTTTTTTTTTTATATTTTTCGTTTTATAAGAGCGAATCAATCCAGATGTATATAATTGAGAAAAGAAAAAAAATGACGTTTATAGATCGAACAAATATCGAGTTTCGATATATATTAATGGCCAAGTCCCATTTTCTTTGGATTTGGTTGCGATACGGAGGGGATGTCACTCTTTGGTTGAATTAAAGAGATATCATGCACCTGATCAATGATTTATCGGTACACAAGTAGAGAATTAATGGGTAAGCCAAGGGCATATGTGTCCATTGACCGGGGATCGACCCTCGTGGTTTTCATCTTTCCGTGGGGGGGAATAACGGAAAACGAGACGGAGGGGTTACCGTTTCTCGTCACGTGAGAACAGCCATTGGATCCATTTACCTTCGACTGCTTCGTTAACGTCGTGAGCAGGGGCTGTTTTTTGCTGGCTCCACAGTGCATGTGATGAATGTCTGCTTCTTTCTCTATTTATTACTACTGATTTTTCCGTGGATTATAATTATCGGATTATTTATTGTAGATCACGGGCGGACTCCCCTGACAATATTAGTCAAGCAACATCCATCTTTGATTACAAAAAACTGATTTATATCTGGACCGAATATGATAATTAAGGATTTGTGAATGATTTCTTGAACAATAAGAGCAATTGGAACAATCCCACTCCAAATATTCATTTTATTGATAAATATACCAGAGCTAGCTCAAGTGAAATTGATTTTCTTCAAGTAAATCTGATTTAGTCCAATGGAAAAAAAATACACTGAGTAAATAAGTTCAATTAGTTTGAGATGCAACCCAATTTTAGTAAATTATTGCTAGTTTATAGCTGGATTAGTTAATTTTATACGAGGATATTTAATCAATATCGGGATTAATTTTTAAGTCCCTTTAAGCTTTACAAATCAAATTACGGCATTCCTTGTGGGCGTTCGGTACTCTTCTCAGCTTCGCTATGAAATAATTAAAATAGAAAAGATTACGTTGCGATTTGGTTAAAAAATAGATAATTTGTCATTTTCCTTCTTCTTTTTATTGTTCGAATATGGCTTTCCTTAATGTAATTGAATAAAAGGTATATGATAGAAAAAATTATTTTACCACATAGATGAACCCATTGTGTTTCATAATATATACTAAGGGAAGTTAATAAGGCTTATACGTAATGGTACCTAATATCATGTTCATTCGGTTTGAATGCGTATGTGTACGCAATAATTAATACATTATTTTAATTTTTTTCCTTAAATAAAGTGATTTTAAATTAACAGCTTTAAATACTGATTGTATTGATTAAAATTCATATAATTTGATTAAAAAAAGAAGTAGACAGATGCTTCTACCTTTTATCTCGTGTTTGGTTGTGGAGGTTGGATGTCCCTATTCCGGGTCAAGCAAATCTGTTTGGAAGCAAGAGCATACGTGAGATTAGCACAAGGCGCGCGATAGTAAGTTTGTATATTTTAGGATTAACCTTAGAGCATAGAGAGCAAAGAATTGTTAAGGAGCAAGATTTGTAATATTAAATGTCTAATCTATAATCGAACTTGAATTTTATCTCACTAGCAAGGTAATCCTTTCTGCACATTATCATGATCAGTTCGACAAAAATAAAGTTCCACGTGATTTTCTTTTTCTTCTATGTAAAATAGAAGCAATTTGCATTTGAACCTCTATCCATCTTATTTAGAACATTACTTGAGAGTTTCGTTTAAGTTGAACCAGCTAGGAATACGAGTTTTAAATGGTTAAAATATAATCCTCCACTTGCTGACCAGAAACCATTCGGCAATAAGCTTCATAGAATATTTCGTGAAATGGCTCCTTTAGTTAAATCGGAAAAGTTGTGGTGCGGTTTGATGCGGTTGGTGCATATGTTTTTCCTTTGCACAGATGCCCTCGTCGCGGATTGAGTAGCGGCGAAAGGGGTCTTTCTATTTCCAATAAAAAAAAAAAGAATCTGTTGGAACCTGAAACTGACACTGGAACCTGTGATAGGGTAGGTTCCAGGTTCTTATTTCTGACGGGTAGGTTCGTTAAAAAAAATGAGAAACTTGTACTCGAGGGTAGATTCCGGGTTTCAAACGGAACCAAACTGAAACTAGGAACCGCTCACCCTTAAACTAGCCTTGTTGCCTCTAGCCTTTTTGAGGTCGACTAGAAACTAGTAAAATACGGGAGAATATCTTATCATTTACACAATCAAAGATTCTAGATTCAACCACTTTATTATGTTAGTTCTAAGACTAACCCCTTTTGGTACTTGACTAGATCATGTGCTAACAAACACCATAGTAGCCTATTCAAAAGAAACCTAAGGTTTGTGCTAACCATTCTATCAAGAAAGTAACACCCAAAATATTGAAATGCGCAATTAATTATAACTATAAAGAAAAAAAAAAAAAGCACACAAGCATCCTAATATCATCCCTAAGAATAAAAAAAAAATCCAAAACAAAGAATCCTATCGTAAAGCCCTAAAAGCTTGTCCAATTTTCGGGATTCAATTTCTAATGTTTATGATTTTTAGAATTCGTTTTTGAAATTTTTAATTATTTTCTAGATTTTCAAATTCTTTTAATGATTTTTTGAAATCCTATTTTTTATTGATTTTCGAATTTCATAATTTTTTATTATTTCCTAAAATTTTCAAAATTTTTAAAATTTTCTGGATTTTTAATTTTTTAAATATTTTTTCGAATTTATTATTATTATTATTATTATTATTATTATTATTACATTTGGAACGGGTTCAGACTGGACATACCCGATCTGATCTGCCGACCCAACTCGTCGACCCGGATTCGACGGAAAAAAAAAACCGAAATTTTTCTATTTTTATATTTTAATGAATTTTCTATATTTCTTCCTTCTTTTTCTCTTTTGTATTTTTCCTTGTTTCGTCCTTTTCCCTCTTTTGTCTTCTTCCCCTGCACTCCCTCTTCAACCTCCAGAAGTGCTCCTCCCTCCCCGAGTCTTTTTCTTTCACCCTGCACTTACCGAACCAAAGACCACGCGCCTCGACACCCCGCCATCGCTCCGGCCGCGACCGCCAGCGCCTACATCACCGCCAAACTAACTCTCTTCGCCGGTCATCCACTCCGACCGGCAACCCGCCCCCCAACTCCAACCACTCATTCCGGCGACCACAACCATGAACAAAAATGCCCATCCGAAGCTAATCCCTTCCATCCTAGCCTTTCTAACAAGCAAACAATCACCAGTACACAACAAAGCGAAGATATATCATGGGCATAACGCGACTTCGCTTGATGCATTCGAAAATCCAATGATTCAATTCGGTAATATCACGTTGCTAGGACAGGACAGAACAGAACAGGGCTTCAGCGAGGGGATTTACCCGGGTCGGGAGGATGTTTTGCTGGGAGGTTGCTTGTGAATCGTGAAATGGTGGAGTCAACGAACGCCGAGTTGCATGTCAATACGAGGAAAAGCGCCGACGTTGCCGATCGAGCAAAAGAGTTTTGAGTTGCTGGGCTCGTGTCTTTGTCCCTGCAAGGAACCAACTTGTCTCAGCAATGAAGGCTCCAGGGAAGGTGCAGGAACACCAAGAAGATTAAGAGATTCGCTGAGGCGGTTGGCGATGCGATGGAAGCCAGCAACATCGACAGATCCGAAATGTGACCGGGCGGAGCATACGGGGTCGTGGACGACGGTTCACAGTACGAGGGTTTCTTGATAATCTAGATCTCTTGTAATTCAGTAGGTCTCAGATGAGGAGTCCTTTGAATTCTCTTGCCATGTGACGGGGACATCTGGGGCCACTGGCTCTCTTCTTCTTCTTCGTGGTCTGGTACACTAGCTTCCCACCCACCAGAGGTTTTGAGGACCCTCTGCTGATTGGACTTTGGGTGGCGTAGCTTGTGCCGTTTCCTGTACGTGAGACGCTGCACCATTTCTCCTCGCCTCTCTCTCTCTCTCTCTCTCTCTCTCTCTCTCTCGGCGATCAGATTTTCCTTACGCCCAAACACCAGGTGAACTCCTTCTCTCTAGTTCTCGTCTCTCCTCCTTCTGTTATGCGAACAGGATCCTCTTCAGGCGAGCATCCTTTCCGTCGAGCCGCCGCCCTCATCTTTTTCTCTTGGATCAGCACGCTCCCCTTGCCTCACCGATCGAATCCTTCTGTCACTGCTCTCGCCCGCCAGCTAGCATTGGTTCTAGAAGGCGCTGGCTCAGATCCCGTCGCAGCTTTGTCGCGCCTCCTTCGCTCACCGACGCACGCTTGGCCTTCTTTCTTCCTTGCGTCACGGACGCTGGGCCTGGGCTTTCTTTTGTTCGGTTCTATTATGGGCCAAAGGAAATACAAGAGGAGATGGGCCTAAATAAGAAATAAAGAGAGTCATTTTCAAAAATGAGTTAATATGGTGCCCTCCTCGGATTCCCTATATAAGCCGCGGCTAAAGTTGTAAAAATAAGAACTCGAAGACCTCTTGTAAATACTCCAAGGAACATGACAGGTATAGGAACCGCTAAATGTACTAAAGAAACAATAAAAAAAAAAAACAACTACCAATTCATCAGCAGCTAATATATTTCCACAAAGTCTAAAACCAATTGATAAAGGTTTTGTGAAAAGCGATTGGAGTTCACTTCATTTTTTTTCTTTTTTCTTTTTTTGGTGAGATTTGCATAAAGATACGCCATTGACATGAGTAAAGTTCAAGCAACGGTAGTATTTATGTCATTCATGGGTGCAACCCCATGAGGTAACTCTATGATTTTTTTACGGTGCAAGAGCACTTGATCAATTCCAAACAAAAATAAATAGAAACATGGTTCCAAGAAAAGGAAACCATGGATCATATTTGTCTCCTATATGAGTTTTGCTAACATCTCGAACGAATTCAATGACATATTCAAAGAAATTCTAACTATCATTCTAAATTGTTTGTGGATTCCGAATATCTATACTAGTTGAACCTAATTAGATAGCAATTACAACCCAAGAAGTAATGAGGACTTGGCCATGGACTTAAAATCCTCCTATTTGGCAATAGAAATGTTGGCCTACTTACACACCTAATATATCGTATTACCCTTTTAGTGTGTTGCTGGAACACGATAAAACATTCATGTTGCCCTCTAATAGAAATAGAACTTTGAAGGGAATAATTTTGATTCAACCATCTCTTTTTTAACTTGCTTAGTTGAATTCTATTTTGGATACAGTTAATCACATGATATCTATAGTAATTTGGATCTCTTTTATGCAATTCAAGAGTAGCAACCGCTTCTAGAAATTTATGAAGTTCAAAAGATAATTTATTTACCTTATTATTAATCAAGGAGCGTCATCATTTGTTGTAATTAACATATCTGCAAGATCTAGATTGCAATTTGAATTGATTAAACAAATTGTTGAAATTCCCAAAGTGATACAGTCTTGAAGAGCCGTATATTCTTCTTGTTGATCAATTATAATTGCAATATTAGGTAACCCTATCAAATGTTTAATCCCGCCCAAATATGTTTGCAAGTGAGATAATTGTCTCTTCGACATAGCTGCGTCTCTTTTGAATATATGATCGAGTCTTCCTGCCTTTTATTCCGTTCTCAAGTCCCTGAAATTATAAAGTCTCATTTCTATAGTGGGCTAATTCCTTAACATACCATTGATCTACTTTTTATTAACATAATGACACTTAGCCCATATTGTAGCCTGTGCTATTGAATCAGCTACTTTACTCTTAGCACAAAAATTAAAGACTGTTTTCACCTACTTGCTACATGAAAAACCAAATCACAACTTGGATGAGCAATCTTGTAAGATTTATGACATCAAGACCTCTACACTTGATAGAAATATAAGGTATTATCCTAGGATTTCACTTTCTAGGAGACAAAACTATATATGAAGCACCCACTCCCTATTCTTTTGTATTTCATTCATTGACTTTCCTTTAATTAAGATGAAATTCTATAAAAAAGAAACCCCTACCTTCTTTAAATTATCATAAATAGTTCCGTAGGTTGAGTTTTCAAGAAAAATAATAGTAGGATTTGATTATTTATCGGATCATAAAAACCACTTTCCGAAGATCTCTTCTTTCTCTTTGGGATCGAGCATCAGTTGCAACAATTCAATAAACGACTCATTGGGATGGACACAGATAAACTAGAATCCCCTCTTCCCTCCGCCCCCTTCGAAATGTATATGATGCCTTCGCTTTGTGTAGCTCAATCAATTAGAAGATATGTCTATGTATACAATTATAATGTCAAATAGATCTATAAAAAAAAAAATATGATTATTTAATACTATTATTTAATACTTATTTTCTTATTTTTCTTTATAAAAAATCATTTGTATTCTCAAAACTCAAGTTGAGTAACACTGAAATATGAAATAGCATAACAGAAAACTCTTAGGTATTTTATTTTATGAGTGGTCTCTAACCCCTTTTTCTTTGTCTCCTTTAGAATGTATTTGGACTCCCTATTTTTGGTCTAGTTGTCAAGACAATTAAAAAAATGATATTTCCTTGTTCCAAAATATTTAATCTTTGCCTTGAATCATTGGGTTTAGACACTAATTAGTTGATTTTTAATGTTTCAAAATGGCAGCAACATGGCCCTTTCTCTACTTTATTTCTATCAAAGAATCATAAACGGTTGATTCCCCGGGTATACTTTTGATAATTCCAACAAATTTTCCTTTTTTGGATGTGAAACTTGCTTGAATTGGATTCTTTTGATTTAGAAATTGAAAACAAACTACATTTATGAAGTTGTTTCAACTTATTAATTAGCATGAACCCTAGATCCTTGCCTTAAGAAATGAATTGATACTTTCTCCTCAAGTCACATCATATGCTATTTACACTACAAACCCAAGAAAAAAAATGAGGGTTCTAGTGGAACAAAACAAAGAATGACGAGTCAAGAGCACCTTCATTCCTATGTAATAAAAATGATGGGTGTAAAAATCCAAAACTGATCACGTCCTTCAATTCGCACGTTGCTTTCTATTACATCGTTTTGAATGAAGTTTAAAAATGATTTTCCTCTAGCTTGAAACCATTATATAAATGATTCAATTAGGGAATCATGAATAGTCACTATTTGGTCTTTACATTAGTTTCTAAAGAAATCTTAGAAAGAATTCAATTTAATCCTCGATTTTCTTTTTATTGGATGGATGCAATATTTTATTTTATCTATTAATTATTAATTTCTAAAGATTAGGAAATGTTAGGAAGAAAGAAATTATTTGTATTGATTCTACATTGCATCTTCAAGTAAAACTTGAAAGGATGAATTCAACAATCTTAGATTTCTTCAAATATCAAATACTCATAAGAAACCACTAAATTCAGATAGTTATTGAATTGAAAAGAAAAAAACTACATAGATATCACCATTTGAATAAAGTTCTACTAAATATTGCATCTATGATCATAAATAGTTCATCTTTGAATTAATCCTAAAAGTTAGTAATTAAAAAATATAGATGCTTATTTCTTATTTTCATGGAGGGATAAAAAAAAGTTTGATGTAAAGGAAGATTTAGGCTCTTTTTCTTTCATTTCATTTTGAAAAAGAAAATCATTAAAAAAAAAAGAGCTCATTCTATCAGATAGATTGAACAATTTTCATTGGAATGAATTGTGAATATTCAATATAGGTTATTGCAAATTAATAGATCCAAAATCTTTTTCAAAAAAAAAAAAATTCATCACTGAAATAGAACGACAATAATACATTAAGCATTTCCTCATTTTATGCGTAATTTCTTTGATTGGTGGGGATTCGTTCAATAATTTTTTTTTTTTAAAGTAAGGGAGAATACAAGATGTATGAATTACCCCATGTCTATATTATTACATATATTTACAATTATTTATGAGAACCAAATCAAATACAAAAGGAAACACCTAACAGTGAGGTGAGGTTCAAAGAAGATAATTATGTTATATATATGTAAGTTGATTATGTCTTAATCCATTATGTACATGCATAGCTATTGAAATTGCTATCTTACATTGTTAATTAATTCTTGTTATATGGGATGTAAGGCTTTTTGAAGTAACTAACTTAAAGAAGGATTTTTTGAAGCAACTTTCATTGATTTTTATTGAAGAAGAAGCTTAGAAAACGCTTCCACATAGCAACTTCAAAGAAGTGGTCCTGGTCTTCAAGTTTGTAGCCGAGCCGTCCATTGACGAACCTCATAAATTGAAGTTTGCAGATGGGCGTCGAAGTCTGAAATTCTCTACTAAAGGGAGGCTCTCGCTTGGCAAAGGGGGTGGTCTGTTTTATGTGGAATCGTCGGCCAGGAAGGAGTGGCAGAAAAATCTCGCTGAAGAAGAATTTTCACCGAGAGAGGGAGAGGAGAGTGTTCTTGGTGAGTGTGGGATATCAGGAAAAAAGCGGAGCTACAGAGCTTTGCTGAAGAAGAAGTGGGGAGAGATCGTTGGCTAAATGGTGCTAGTTTTGGCCAGAAGGGAGAGAGGGAGATAAGGAGGAGGATCACCATATCTGGCCGAGGGGAGCCTTGCGGGTCAGAAGCTGAACATCGTTGAAGCTCAGTCCTGCTCTCGGTAGGGTTCCATCGGACATCGCATCTGTCTGTGGTGGAGTGACGAATAACATAAAAGTTTGCCGGCGGAGGAGAAGAGCATCGGCCATCCTTTTGAGCTTCCTTGGCGAGCGAGCAACAACTGCACGCCACTTCCGATCAGGTAAAATCCTTCCTTCCTCTTCAACACCCTGTTTTTTCTTGCTTCACCCTATTCTGGAACCGAGGGCATAAATTTAAATCGATGAACTTGTGGCCTGATCTCACGATACCGAGATATATTCATGAGAGATGATGATGTTAGGAATTTGATATGTCACGTTCTGGTTTGAAATCACGTTGATCATGCGTTGAAAAACTCACATCTCGCATCTGTCCATCACGTGTTTCATAAGATGACTAGAAGAGGGCCGATTGTTAATTCGTGTCGAAGCTAAATATCGATCCATTCTTGCTTCCGTATATGCTGAACCACGGCTGACATTAGCATTTTCTTTGTGCTTTCTCTATGAATGGGTGGGAAATTTCGTGTCCGAGTCATGGATCCTCCCCTTGCTGAAACCAACCTTCCCATGCCGGCGGCTATTACAGTTCGAGGCCGTTCAAGTCAGCTCCGCTCCTTATTCTAAATGGGTTCATATTGTTTGATCATTAATGATGCTAGGGTTTAATAGTGTTAGCTTCGGTTTGAAATATTTTATTTGTTTTGCGGTCGTCGGAGTATGTGACTGGAAGTGCCGGACCCTGTTCCGATTAAACAACCGGCGTTGGGAGGTGATCTGTGGCGGTGTGAATATCAGTGTCAATGGAGAACGGCACGGTTTCAAGGCAGAAAAGGACAAAATAGGGAAAAGAGAAAAGGACGGACAAAAGAAAGAAAAATAAAGGAAAATTTAAAAAAATTAAAAATAAAATAAAAATATTGAAAGATCGGTTTTAATCCGACTCGGGTTGGAACCGGGTCAAAGGGTCGGGTTAGAGAGTCGGATTGGGTTTACACGATCTAAACCCATTTCCTGAATATAATTTTAAAAAAATCATTTAAAAAATAATAAAATAAAAATGATTAAAAAATAAAAATAATAAAAACTTAGAAAGCCTTCAAAAATTAATAAAATATTTTAAATTCGAAAAAATATAAAAATCATTAAAAATTTCGGAAAATTAGAAAATATAAAAGAAATGAAATTTATATAAAACAAATAATTAGTAAAAAAAGTTCAAAAAGAGAATTCGGAAAAGCATTAAAAATTTAGAAATAAAAATAAAAAAATCCTCAAAAATTGAAAAATTCTAAAAAAAATTAAAATCTAAAATTGGATAAGCTTTTAGGGTTTTACAATAGGATTTCTTGTTTTGGATTGTTCCTTTTTTAAGAGACAATAGTAGGATGCTTGTGTCACGGGCCGATCGATTGGGATCGTGACCGCGCGGCGACTTGGGCAACTTTGGTTCACCCAAGCCAAAGCCTTGCTCGATCGAACGCTTACCCACTCGCTTACCCGGATCGTTGAGAGAGAAATTTAGAGAGAGGAGCTCTTAAAGGAAAGGAACTTTGTATTGCTGAAATGGGGATTGGATGATTACGAATGAAGGAGGACACCCTTTTTATAGTTGGGGGCCTCGGATTACATCCGTTGATCTATTTTTCATCCGATAGGCGAGATCGCACCGCCTCAACTACCGACATAAATACTTAACTACCATCTACCGACATAATGGAAGGAAACTTTCGGAATCAGGCAAAATGACGATGTTGCCCGCCCTTGGAAACTTCGGGGAGGAGAGTTGGTGGAACTCCGAGTGACAGCAGGAGGTCCACGAGCAAGTCAGGGTCGACTCTGGGGAACCTCCCGGGTCGTCCATCTTTCGGCCCGTGACATTCTCCCCCACTCATTCGAGCGACGCCCTCGTCGCTCACAGCTCGGCGGTTGGCCTTCTTGGCACGAGCACGGGCTTTGGCGTGGGCTCTCTTGGTCTTGTTTTACTTGGTGCAGACGCTCTCATATGACGGACCGCAACCTTCATTGGTGAACTCGGACTTTGCACGCGGCTCGGTCTTCGGCTTGGACGGAGCACGCGGCGCGTTCTCAACCTCGGGGAAGAGCGCTTGGATGGGCATGGCATGTCTTGGGGTCGGATCCAACCTGACCTTTGGCTTCACCTCGGACAGCTTGTTGATGCGCATGACAGCCTTCAAGCTCTTGTCAAGGCGTCGGATTGATGCGATGGTATTGGTGTCGACCGTCCCTTTGATCATGGGGACCGTCGTTGGGTAATCCGGATCGAGGATCACAAGGCACTTGGTCCTCATGTCGATCAAGGATCTCACACTATTGAAGAATTGCATGCCAAGAATGAGATCGTAATCATCAAGAGGGATTACCTCGAAATCCACCTTGCCCTTCCAATCGCCAATTTTGACGTCCACATCCGAAGTTGATCCTACACCACGGACGCCTTCCGAATTGACCGGCTTGAAGGTGTTCCCGGTCGGCTCCACGCGAAGGTTCAAGGCCTTTGCCACTTCCTTTGACATGAACATGTTCGACGCACTCGTGTCGACCAAGGCATATAGTGGTTGGCCGCACACGTCGACTTGCACGAAGAACATTTCCGAGTCCGGCACAGCTTCTTTTTCTTTGGTCGGGGACCGAGCTTGGATGGAGTTGATCATCTTCACAGCTCCAAGTCGGATTTGTCTCTTTTCTTCTTTGGGCTCCTCCTTTTCTTCCTCAATGACAAGGAGGGCATTAATTCGACCCTTCTTCGGGCACTTTTGGGTCCAATGCGGACCTTGGCAAATGAAGCAAGGAGAAGGCGGGGGTTGATTGAACTTACTCGTGTAGTCCGTTGGCGGTCGACCCCTTTGGAAGGATGGCTTGGAAGTTCCTTCCCCCCATGCTTTGGCTCGGCCACCTTGATCGTGCGCGCCTTGGGGAGTGCTTCGTGCTTCATCCTTGCAAGGTCGATCCGACCTCTAATCCCTCGGTCAACTCCTTGGTTCAGTCTTGGTGAGGTCAATGAGTGACTCTGCCACGCTCACCGCACGCGCCAGACTACTCACATCCCGCCGCTGCAACTCGAGTTATGTCCATGGCTTGAGTCCATCCATGAACGCTTCGAAAGCCTCCTCTTCGCTCAGGTTGCGAATCTGGAGTTTGAGCTCCGTGAACTCTTTTACGTACTCTTGGATCGCGCCTCTTTGTTCGAGGCGATGGAGCTTGCTACGGGCCTCTTGCTGAGCGAACTCGGGGAAAAAGTAGTCCCGGAACTCACGCACGAAGTCATCCCATGTGCACACGGGATCGGCGCCGCGTCTAGCCTCATCACACCTGTTGCGCCACCAAAGCATTGCTGTATCAGACAGGAACATGGAAGCGGTTCGTACCTTGATCGACTCGTCGTGTATGTTGACAGCGCCAAAGTATTGCTCCATGCTCCAGACGAAATTGTCCACCTCCTTGGCGGATCATTCGCCTTTGAATTCTTTTGGCTTTGGCACCTCAAGTTTGGGTACCGCTTGGGTAGACACAGCACCATTGGTGATGCTCAACTTGCACAGGGCGAGCTCGGTCTTGAGCTCTTGGATCTCGGCCTTCATGGCTTCGACCTCGTCCTTACGCGGAGCTTCCTCTTCGACCACTTGGACGTGCTCCTTCAACACATCGATTGATGCTTCAAGGGCTTCTTCCTTGTCGTGCAATGGCGCGGTAGCTTCGTTGATGCTGGTCGTGAAGTCTTCACGGAGCGAACTCTCGACCTCCATGATCCGGTCTCGCACATCGTCAAGACCTTCCATGAGTTCGAGCACGGCGCTCCGGACCTTCCCGATCTTCTCATCGAACGCAGCCACGACGTCCATTGAGGTGTCTCTCTTCTTTGCACGGCCACGGGTCTCCTTGACTTGCGCGGCCTCTCCCTCCACGACAGCTTCTTGGCTCGACATTCCTTCAAACAGTTGGCACTCCTTGGTCTCTCGAACAGATCTCTCTTTTGCACTGATACCACTTGTCACGGGCCGATCGATTGGGATCGTGACTGCGCGGCGACTCGGGCAACTTTGGTTTACCCAAGCCAAGCCTTGCTCGATCGAACGCTTACCCGCTCGCTTACCCGGATCATTGAGAGAGAAAGTTAGAGAGAGGAGCTCTGAAAGGAAAGGAACTTTGTATTGCTGAAATGGGGAGTGGATGATTACGAATGAAGGAGGACACCCCCTTTATAGTTGGGGGCCTCGGATTACATCCATTGATCTACTTTTCATCCGACGGGCGAGATCACACCGCCTCAACTACCGACATAAATACTTAACTACCATCTACCGACATAATGAAAGGAAACTTCCGGAATCAGGCAAAATGACGGTGTTGCCCGCCCTTGGAAACTTCGGGGAGGAGAGTTGGTGGAACTCCGAGTGACAGCAGGAGGTTCACGGGCAAGTCAGGGTCGACTCTGGGGAACCTCCCGGGTCGTCCATCTTTCGGCCCGTGACACTTGCGTGCTTTCTTTGTGATTAAATTTGATTATGCACCTCAGTAACTTGGATGTTATTTGCTTTAAAATGGGTAGGACGAAACCTCCAATTCTTCGATAGAATGTCATGGCATTAGTTAGCATTTAATTAAGTTAGGAACCAAAGGGGCATTAGTCTTAGGACTAATCTATTAAGTCTTTAAGTCTAGAGTCTTTGCTTGGCAAATAATAAGATATCCTCCTATATTTTACTTCGTTTCTAGTTGGCTGAAAATGGCTAGTGGCAACTCCTTAGTTGAAATTCAAACGCCCCATTGTTGTGCAAGGTAGAGATTGGGAGAGCCCAAGTCAATGAAAGGCCGTTAGTCCGAAATTGACATTATCCCCAATAATCCCCCCTCCCTAGTCGAAGGGGTTAGGTTGCGACAACTTGTGCCGAAATGCCGAGTGAGTCAAAGGTAAGTGATCTCTAAACTCTCAAGTTCAATGAAGTGAGCTCTCGATATTGATTTTTGGATCAATACTCATAAACCGGGGCTATGACTTACATTTTGATGCTTCTAAATGTCTCACAATGATGATTGTTTGAGCTGAAATTATTGTTTTTTTTTTTTTTGGTTATGGAGGAACCGGCTTGCAACCGACAGCCGCGCCGTAAACCCCCAGGTGACACGTAAGCAGGAGGACCCACCACCCCTGGAGTCATACTTAAGACACCTAGCGCCTCCCTTGGGTTTTGAACCCTTCACCTCTAGGCTGAGGATCAGCAGAGCCTTATCCAGCAGAGCCGCCACGGCCGGTGGTGAGCTGAAATTATTGTTAGAAGCTCCTTTATGCTATAACTTGCATGACCATTTTTCTGGAATTCGCATATCATTTTGAACCGAATTTCTGGTTTGGCTAATACGAGCTCTTAGATCTTAAAATTTTGCTAAGTGTGCAACTGATGAATGCAAGTATACTCTCTGAGCTTTCCTTTGATATATTATATGCTTGATTTGGACATCGGTCGCCCTGTCAAAATTCCCTCACAATATTGTGTTTGGAATACTAGATTACTCTGTTTGTCTTTCCAATTTTGGCGACGTCCGTAGCTGCCTATTTTTTACAAATTTTTGACATGAGATTTTGGAGTCGGTGTCTTCATGAGAATTATTCATCACATCCAGATCTATTAGGCATAACATTTTCACAAAAAAACAAATGTTGTTTGGTAGGTACGATCAGCCTCTCATTGAACGTTTTTGTCTCCGAGAATAGAACTTCCAGATTGACCATCATCTGTTCTTCGATTTTTATAAAATCGTGTGATCGGAATTTGATGTTGATGTTTTTAGAAGATGCAAATGTCATTTGCTATTTTTAATGATCTTCACATAGTTGCAGTGTTGTGCTGGAAACTGCTTTCCAGAACTGACTTTCAGTCATTCTCGGATTTTTACAAATTTTGTGATGAAAATTTCGTAACATGTTCTTCATGAAAGTTTTAAAAGACATATTAAGTTTCATTTTGACATTAATTTCATTGAACTTGAAGTTCATTTAGATATCCAACAGATCTGATCAGAGCGCCGAACATGCCACGCCCAGATTTTTCTCGGGTGTGTGAATGTGTTTTTGTAATTTCAATGAAGTAAATGTCTTCCTTTGAAGTTTTGCAAAACACGAAAGTTAAAAGGTAATGGTATCAGCTTTCACTTGACCCCGATTTCATTGAATCAATGCAGGTTTGGTCGTTTAAAAAAAATTATAAATATGTATTTGATTTTTTTAGTATTATTGTCAAAATTTATATTTAAAAAGTTGCATATATTATTTTTTTTTCAATTTTAAGCAATTAAAAATTAACAAATTGCGATGAAGGGTTTGGTTTTTTTTAAAAAAAATTATATATGTATTGATTTTTGTAGTATTATTGTCAAAATTATATTTAAAAAGTTGCATACATTATTTTTTTCAATTTTAAACAAATGAAATTAAAAAAAATATTAATCGTCCAAATGTTTTTTCAAATATGTTTTCTACTAAACAACATTTCTCTCAAAGTTGCTTCTCAAAATATGGTTTACCAAACGGCTTTTGCATTTGTTTAAAATTCTTTAGGTCAAACTACTTTGCATTTTTCTAATTGGCTTTTAAAATGCTGAACTAAACACACCCTCAATCTCACCTGTTGTGGTAAGTCCCTATTGTTGAGATCACACCTCTTTGTTGTGGTGATCATTGCTTCAACCTAGCGAACCTCGCACGATGACGGTGTCGTTGTCGCTTTGTTCCAAGTCCCTCCATTGACGATTTTCTCTGAATTTCCCGGACTGATGGCAGTCCATTTCTTCTCCCCGAGCCTTGCACCAATGACATTGAATCCCTGCTCAACCTCTCACAAAATGAAAGATTAGGAAGACTTGGGAGAAACCTGTTTTCTATATTGAATGAACTGTCCTTTACAAATATACGCTTCTATTTATAATACAATAAATGTGTGACTAAAGAAGGAATAAGATCCGATATATGAAATCAAATAATAGATCAATTAGGTGCGAATGGTAACGTTTCTGTTCTTTTTTTGTTCCAGGGAACAGAAACAAAAAAAAGTGTTTCTGTTCCGAGAAACAATTTTTGAACAAAAGAACGCGTTTGGTAACGTTTGGTCCAGGAATAAAAAATAAATAGAAACACGTTTGGTAAATTTTATTCTTTTTTTGTTTCTTTTAATTTTTTAAACATTTTTTTTTCCTTTCTTTTTATTTTTTCTTTTTTTTCGGCCGGTCACCGGCCTCCGGCGACCGGCCGACGGGGCCGGCAGCCTCGCCCAGCCACGGCGAGGCTCGCCGGCCCTCGGCGAGGCCGAGCTCGCCCAGCCCCGGCGAGGCTCGGCATCGCCGGCGCGGGTGAGGCCGAGCCTCGCCTTGGCTGGGCGAGCTCGGGCTCCGGCGAGGCTCGCCCAGCCAAGGCGAGGCTGAGCCTTGACGGCCGGTCGCCGGCCATGGCCGAGGCCGGCGACCGGCGAAAGAAAAAAGAAGAAAAAAAAGAAGAAAAGAAGAAGAGAAGAAGAAGAGAGAGAAGAGAAATGTTTCTTCAAGAAATGTTTCTGGAGCAAGAAACAACAAATTGTTGTTTCTTTTTTTTGTTCTTATTTCGTTCCAGAAACAAAAAAAGAACAGAAACGCAACCAAACGCGTTTATGTTCTTTTTGTTGTTCCCGGGAATACTTTCCGTACAGAAGTGTTCCGGAAACGTTTCTAAGAAACGTTTCCATGCACGCCCTTATGATCCCAAATTGATCTTCGCATATCTTGCATATCTCCAACACTCCCAACTGGTGTTTGATATATATATCAAATACGCCTAACTTGCTCAGTAAATGTGCATGTTGCCTTCCACACATTGGCTTGAAGATATCAGTAGATTGTTCCATGGTTCTAATCCCATTTGCCTTTAGTACTCCTTCCTCCATCTTATCTCAAGTGAAGTTACAGTTCACTTCAACATGCTTTGTTCTCTTATAGACTATAGGATTTGCTGCAAGTTTAAGTACTATATGATTGTCACAAAATAAGTTAGTCGACCCTAGGTCCAAAAGTAGTCTTCATAAGCATACTATTTTGCAAATAGTTTTGGCCATGGCTCAATACTCAGTCTAAGTTGACAATAATGATACAGCAATTTCCCAATTTAATGCAAAAACCAATGACAGATCTTTGACTCATGGGACACGTGGCATAATTTGTGTCATAGTAAGCTATCATTTCCAAATTTCCAAATTGCAGTCTTGAGAAAGAAGTATCCCAAGTGCTAGACATTCTTTTAAATACTTTACAATATGTGCTAGACATTCTTTTAAATAATTTACAATCTTCAAGGCAGTGTTCATGTGAGACCTTTGGTTTTTGCATGAGTTGACTAAGTGTTTGTGCCACATAGCATATGTTAGGTCTTGTCATGGTAAGATATGTGAGTTTCCCTACAAGCCTCTGATAGATGGACATATCTTCAAGCAAAGGATCTTTAGTTTGAGAAGATGATCTATTGTCATATTTAGCTGTGGTTAACTTAATATTATGTTCAATAGGGATGACAACCGGTTTACATCTTGGTTAACTTAATATTCCGTTCAATAGGGATGACAACCAGTTTACATCTTGACAATCCGTCTGATAGTGTCTTCATTCCCTTGTGACTCTGATTAGGTCGGGACAAGCTCGTAGGTCGTCACACCAACTGTCAAGTCTAGCAACGATGCTATTAGAATGAGAACATGTGGTTTCATTGGTGGCATAAGTGAGTTTTATTCGTTAATGCTATAACAATTAAATGTGCTATTTTCTATATATCCTATTGAGGATTAGGAGTAATCTTAGAAATGAGGTGTCTGGTCGTATCCCAGCCCCAGCCCATGTTGAGGATGTGGAAGAGATGGGAACTGCATTAAATTGAAGAACAATAACTATATATCAAAATCATTGCAAGCACTACGTTATTTTTTTTTTAATTCTATAAATAAATAAAGATTGCCTTATAATGTCCACCTAACTTCGACCTTTATTATTGTTATTTTTTTTTTGCCTTAATTTACGAAATGTGAATACTCCTACTAGACTTGTAAGTTTTTGGAGTAATGGACTATGCACTCATCTTAACATTTTTATTTTTATTTTTATTTTTATTTTTGGGAAAAACGAAGAGAACAGGTGAACGGTTTCTGAGGAGTTCCACACCAACATTTAATGCTTTGTATGGGACGGGAGGAATCCACACCCAGGCAAAATTTTCTCCGAGAAAATGCCTCCTTAATAGTTGAACCGGAGTTATCCCATGCCATGACACAGTTGAACCTACGCTACAAACGGACCAAGGCTTAACCCCGAGGTCAAGGAGCATCTGAGGGATATTTCGGAATTGTAACTGGACAAGTCTCCAAGCCACTTTGAGGCAAACTCGACATTACCAACTAGTTTTTTTTTTTTAAACCTCTACGTTATTGTGCCAACCGTCGGAATTATTAGAATGTTCATGGCACGGGATGGCAAATTCGAGGACGGCTTCCAAAGCAACAAACGATCTCGATTAGATCTCCGAGTATCCAGAAAACTTCATCCGAAACAAAAGGAACAGAATCGTGGGAACGATGACGCCTTCATGCACCAACGACCAGACGCTCACAAGGGGGCTGTTCCTGCCCCCAAAGTCCAAATGAAATTACAATACGACAAAAACAAAGAAAAACAATAAAAAACAATAAAAAAATAATAATTTTGCTTATCTTTTTTTTGTTGTTGCTTTTTTTAAAGAAAAGATGGGCAAAAAGCAAATGGCACCAAAGTCCAAACCTCCCTTCCAAGCTCACCTTGGAGATAGTACTTTGCTGATAAGCATTGCACAAAATTACTTCTTTATGCCGAAGGGATCAACTAGTTTCACGCCGATAAGTATCCGACAAGTAAAGATCCATTAATTCTCCCCTACGAGGAACAATTCCACTAAACAAACAAAATCAACCAACATCTATGATTCCAGCCAAAATCTTAAAATCAAGAAAGGGAAATAGATGTCGGAATCAAATGTTCGAACAGACAGACCAAACAACCTAAAACACAATCTAAACCAATGGTTCGCATTGGAAAAGTTGTCTTCCTTCTATTTGTACGAAGTGTCCACTACTCTGTCGACTTCAGGGTGCTTCTTATGTTCCCCATAATAACAGGGAAGAAGCAAACGGCACAAAGCTCTCATCGATGGCTGCTTCAGCAAAGAATTAATTTCGAAAGCTAATCGCCTCAACATATAACTCGCTTGGGCAGTATGTGCAAGACGAAGCAGGATCGACAGTGATTTTTTGGTAGAGAAGTGATCAAAGACGATCAATCCAAATCTGATGGGGAGATCTATTGGCAATGATAGTAGGGCACTGGCGAGACGTCAAGCAGATTCAAAGAAAAAAACTTGTGGTGTCCCTCACGTGTAGAGATTGAGAGAGAATCATAGAGTGCGACCCAAGAAAAAGGGAGGCGAGGAATTTAAAAAAATTTCCCTAATTTTTCATTCCTTCACTTTCTTTATTTTTATTTTATCAATATTTGCAAGCAATGGGAAAAGTACCAAAATAGTCCTAAACCTTTTACATTTTTTTTTGGGGGTAAATGGTAAGAATTATATTAACTAAAGCCAAAGAGAAGCAAGAAGCTATACAACAAGAACTCAGCACCAAAAACTTACACTCACGAGGACAAGAGCAGTCAGAGTGAGTGGAAGGGTGCTAAGGTAAAACAAGGCCACCTGCATAGGAGCAAAGGAAAGCCAAAACAGAGGCAAAAGCAAACCAAACGGCCTACAACAACACAATTGCAGAGTGAAGAACCCCATGGATTTTTCAAATCTGATTTCAGTTGAATAAATCGGGCCTTTTGTCGACGCATCTATTGTGCTATTCTTTGAGCCGATCACTCAAGAGATAACTAGACTATCTGGGAAAATTATTAAGGGAGTTTAACGCAAAAGGCTTGAGAATTCGACCAAGAATCGACTGCTCGACCGTGATAATTTGCAATGGTCATTACGGCACACTTAAAAATCGATCAGAGATCATAGATAAGTTGATTCGATTAAGATGAGTGATCAAAATGTGAGTGATTCCACATGATTGCAAAATTCTCATCGATCGACACTAAATTGATTTTCTATCGTTTTGGGTACCCTGTGTCCGTAATTGAAACCTTGAGATTTTCACGACAACTGAGAGTCGCTAATGTGTCGAAGATGTACTTTGTGACTTGAGATAAATCGATCACATGTCAATTGCACCAAAAATTCCTAAAAGTTACCCGATAGACTAGATCACGCTAAAAGCGCGCCGGATTGAAAATAACCGTGAACTTTAACCCGATTTTAAAAATTGAAAGTTCTGTGGTGTCATAAGCTATTTGAGGAACGTCGACTCATTCTCCGAAAAATTTTCAGAAATTCCGGGATTTTTGCGGAAAATCGAATCGGACGTTGCGGAAAATTAACGAAAATTCAGATAGACTCATTTGAAGGAAATTTGGGCTTTCAAGCCAAGCTGTATGGCGAAAGGGACTTATAGAAATTTCGTGGACTTTTTCTACATCAAAATTTGGACATTAAACTGGGAATTTGTTGAGGAATCTGAATACCAAAGAGTGAAATTCGGAGCTTGGACTATGGCTGCAATTTTTGTCATCAAAATGGTTAATTTTGGGTTTGATTTGTTGGAAAGTAATAGGGGGGACATGTGTTTAATTAAGGAGATAAGATTTGCTGACATTGGGCCCCTCTTTGAGCTTCTCCAACACGTCTTCTTCAATCCTTACCCTCCGCAGCTTCTTGGGCAAGCAAATCCAGCTGCCATCCATTCCCCTTATCCAATTCTCCTTTGTTTCGGTCTCTGCCTTGCTTTCCTCTCATTTTTCCTTTCACGACAGCTCTCCATCTTCACCCACCGAAACACCAATTTTTCTCCCATCTCCAAGCCACGACACGTCCTTATTTGCTGCTTGCTCGGTCAACATTCAAGCGAAGCCCACCTTGTTGACTTCATTCACGCCAACGAAGCCGCGTGTCTGCGGCATCTTCTCCGAAGACCAAGCAGCTCTCTCCACCGATTTTTTTTCTTTCAACCGAATAGTTCAACTCCACGAATCCTCACCCATCGAAACCCCACCATCGTTCCTCTCTCCTTCGCTCGCAAGTTCGGCAATCATTTGGCCGAGATTCGGCCCAGCAGTCTTCATCTCCACGAAGCCAGTCCCAACGTTGATGCCAGCGTGATCGAAACAGCATGTCTCTCGGTCAACACCCCACCGCCAGGCTCTGGTTTCATTGAACCGCAGCTCTTTCGCACGCCCGCACCTTCGCAGCATCACGGCCCAGCAATTGGGCCCGTATCCAGCCCGCATCAACAGCCCACGAATTCAACCACAAGCCCATCTTCAGCCCAGTGATTTCCAGCCCTTCTCCAGCAGATTTTGAAGCCCAAGATCAGGCCCAAGTTCAGTTGATTTTTAACCCATTTGAAGTTCAGCCATTTTGGGCCCGCAAAGAAAGCCCAAGCCCGCGACCAGCAGCCCTGCAGAAGCCCAAGATCTAAACTCAGCCTTGCTGAGTTGTGTTGGGCCGGTCCTAGGCCCGGTCCGAGAGTTCGCCGACGCCGCCGAAAATTAAGATTTCGGCCGCCGTTGCGTCATCATCGAGGTGAACCGGTTTTCGCGATACACCGGTGAGTTTATATTCTAAACTCTGCTTAGTAGGCTAATAACGTTTAAGGGGTGTTTAGATTTATTTTATTAGGAATTAGGTGGTTAGTTAGATTAAATTAGAAATGTAATTATTTAATTGAGCATGTTAGGTGGTTAGCATGGTTTAGCTAAGGCCTAAATAAAGTGTACTATTTATCTAGAAGGGTTCGGGAATTTTCCGAGTCCGTATTGGTTATTAATTTAATGATTCTGGCCTAGGTTAGTATTTTTAGAATTTAAATTGATTTATTTAATTAATTTAAGTAATTATTTAATTATTAAATATTTTCCGGAAATTAGGCCGGGATAGCTGGTGATCAAAATTTCGTGCTGATTACAATGGTGTGGTTAATTTCTGCAATTGAGTGTTAAATTATGCAAATTGATGCTAATTGGATTTTTGGTATTTAATTCCAAAAATTGTAAATTTTCAATATTTATTCAGAAAATCCCAGGTGTTGGGTTTTGATACCGAAAATGGTTTTTAGTACTATACGAAATAGTGGGATTTCAAAAAGGATGAATATCAATTTTTCTGGGTCAAGTGGACTGTGTACCCACACACGAGTAATTTCATGTGAATTTCTAATACGAAGAAAAAGGCCAGGCTCACCATTTTAATTGAAGCATTTGAGTGTAATGCACGGTGCCCTGAGCCATATTTGAGTGATCGTGTGATGATCAAGAGAAATCGTCCCGGGCTGTTGAGTTGGACGTTATCCCTATTTGGGATACCCCATGGATAACAGGAAGTCGGTCGCAGTTGATTCTGGACCCTATGCTCCTTCGGGAAAGCCGTCTGATAAAGAGACGTGCCGTGCTCAATGGGGTGAGACGATGCCTGGCAATGCCAGAAGACCGCCGAACTGAGAGTAGGCCGTGCTATATGCCGAGATCAAAACTAGGAACGCATGATTAATTGAGTGTAGCGTTTCAGTTATTAGAGCTTATTTGTTGCTCATGCTCTCATGTTGTTTGTGAGATAAATTGTACTGACCTGCAAGGTGGATCTGAGACGAGGTAAGTCTCCTTGATTGTGAGGTTGTGTGATTAGGACACTTCTAGGCGTATTTCCCTCCTAATTGGGGTTTAGAGCTTAGACTCGCTGAGATGATATCTCACCCCGTTGTGGGACAACATTTTCAGGGTCGTCGAGTGGAGGACCTGGAGCTGAAAGGAGGTGATCGGAAGCGTAGGTCAGTTAGGACCGCTTCTTTTTGGAAGGCCAATCTTTTGTAGTCTTTGGCCATAGACCTGTGTACATGACTCAGTGTAAATATAAAAGCATGTTTGTTTGTGAATATATTGTCTTGCTTTTCTATCCCGAGATGATTACTGTCAGGGGATTTCTTTTCGCTTCCGCATGTGCAATAAAATGGAAAAGGTCGGCGACTCGTCCTGGGAAGTCGCAAATTATTATCAACCAGATAGGGATGGGAACGCACTCGGGGTTCGGGGCGTGACAGTAAGATTGGTAGCAGAGTGATCAGTTCGCCAAAATGCAAGGGTTTATAGACCAGCATTGTAGCAACCTAAAATTCGTGGTGTTGGAAGGGACCTGTTTAAAAGACAATGTTTGTCTCTAACAACCTTCTCCAATCACACCTTCATAGCTAAGAGGGATGGTGGCCTACCCTTGAAGATAATATTATTCCGCTCCTTCCAAATGATATTGCATAAGGCTGCAAAAGCAAACCGGCCAAGGGTGGAACGGAAAGAATTCCCAGATTATAACTTGATTGCCTAGTGCAGGTGATCCACCCAAGATTGGTACCAATTCAATCCATCCAGCTAATTTAAGCCGGAAATTGCTGACGTGGCCATCGGCAGTCTTATGTGGCGTTACGTGGACAAATTTTATAGTTTTTAAATATTTTTTCAGATTTTTAAAATTATTTTTTATTTTTTCCATTTTTTCTCTTTTTTTTTTTTTTTTTCTTCTTACGCCCTTGGCCGATGAGGTCGCCAACCGGCCAACCATCGCCGACCACAGGCTGGTCGGGGTGAGGGGCCTCGCGCTCTCGCCAACCATAGGCGAGGGCCGAAACCCTCACCCGTTGGTGGGCAAGGGTCGGCGGCCCTCGCCCAAATCCAAGCGAGGGCGTGGCAGCCCTCGCTCGTGGCGGGCGAGCACCGTGGCGAGGGTGTGGCAGCCCTCGCCCGCCCTCGTTTGGATTTGGGCGAGGCGGTGGCCCTTGCCCACCACGAGTGAGGGCTGTCACGCCCTCGCCTGAATCTAGGCGAGGGCCGCCGCACCCTGCTCGCCACGAGCAAGGGTGCAGAGGCCCTTGTCGGCCAACGGATGAGGGTTTCGGCCCTCGCCTGTGGCCGATGAGGGCGCAACGGCCCTCGCCAGTGGCCGGCGAGGGAGCGGGGCCCCTTGCCTTGACCAGCCTGTGGCCGGCGATGGTCGGCCGGCCGGCGACCTCACCGACCAAGGGGGTTAGGAGAAAAGAAAAAAAGGAAAAAATAATTTAAAATTCTGAATTATATATATATATATAATTTATCCACGTGGCGCCACATAAGACCGCTGGCGACCACCCTGGCAATTTCTGGCTTAAATTAATTGGATGGACTAAATTGGTACAAATGCAAAAAGTTTAGGACTATTTTGGTACTTTTCTTTGCAAGCAATCACTATGGGAAAAAATGAGTGGATAATACCTCTTATTTTAAATCTCATAAACATTTATTTTTAAAAAAAAATTGTCGAAATTTTCCTTGTCCCATATCCCCCAAAAACATTACAATATCTATTGTCCCGAAGTAAGAGCTTCTACTGGTAATATACGCCTAAAAATAATATAGTGTCAAATGCACACAACCAAATTTCCTTAACAAATAGCCTCAACATCATCATAATAATTTACTCGTGCTTTGAAGGGCATGCCTATAATACTAAATTTTAATAATCAGGATTTTATTGACCTGTGACATGATGTAAAAATAAAAACATAAAAAATCTTATGATGTATTTTATAGCTTTGTAGAATGGCATCATACTTTATCATATACGTGACAAAGAAAACTCTATAATGTTGAGTTTTCTCAACACAAAATATAAATACAAGTGATTTTTTAGTGTATAATGAGGAAAGCCAAATTTGAAAGTAAAAAAAAAAGAAGAAAGAAAATTAAAAATTATATATATTTTTACTCAAATCGCAATGTAAGAAAACACTATCGTTGTAATATTAGAGCATAAAGGATTTATAAACTAATCCTGATATTGATTTAATAACCTCGTATAAATTTACTATTCCGGCCATAAACTAGCAATAAATTACTAAAATTGCTTTACTTCTCAAACTAAGTGAACTAATTTACTCGGTTTATTTTCTTCCACTAGATTAAATCAGACTACTTGAAGAAAATCAATTTCACTTTAGCTAGCAATAGTATGTTCATCAAAACATATATATTTGGGGTGGGGTGGGATTATTCCAGTTGCTCTAATCGTTTTAGCAAGAGGAAACGAGGTAAAATTAAGAAATAATTCACAAATCAGTATCAATAAACGAAGAAAGAAGCAGACATTCATCACATGCAATGTGGAGTCAGCAACAATCGGTGCTCAATCACGCCCTTAATGAAACAGTCAAGAGTAAACAGATCCAACGGCTGTTCCTGCACACGAGAAACGGCAAACTCCTCCAGCTCGTTTTCCATTATTTTCCCTCCACAGAAACATAAACCCCACCAGGGTCGATCCCCAGTCAAAGGACACATATGCCCCTAGGCTTACCTGTTAATTCTCTCCTAGTGCACAATTGCACCCATGAATTCTTGATTAGGTGCATGATATCTCTCTAATTCAACCAAAGAATGACATCACCTCCACAATGCAACCAAATCCAAAGGATGGGGTCTTGGCCTTAAATTAAACTGGGCTGGCTACTTTGTTTGCTGATCCAACATGAATCACTTCATTTGTTTTTCGGATAACGGTTCATTATGTGACCCAAGCATCACACTAATTCAAGTGCATTTCACTATCCAAAAAAGTTATAAGGCCCTAAGCACCCCTTCTTTATAGGTCCCACTTTATGATGCTAGCAGGAAAATCTTGGCAAATAAATTTCTTAGGAAATACAAAGTGCTGGGAAATGGAAAATCACTGGTATTCGATTCTCACTAAGTTGATATTGGGGAACATGCAGTAGAAGAAAAAGTGCTGCTGGGTTTTAATGATCATGAACCACGTCACGCTACTGGAGAATTGAGGACAGACCATTGGGGGGCGGGGGTGGGGTGGGGTGGATGTTGTTAAAGTTGATCAATTGTCCTGATGTTATGATCCTACCTATTGAGCTCCAGTCAAAAACCTTCAAACTCATGAAGAAAGGTTTCGATGTAAGTTGGAGAATGACGAGAATACGCTTTTTCTCCAATGCCACAGCATGAATATGCACCTGATGTTGTGATGAGTTGTGGGATTTTTCATTACATTCAAGTGACAGTCGAATAAGATGGGTCATACTGATGAAATATGTCACATCATTTTTGAATGTGGGGTAACGAGTGAAATGATTCATAGATGATTAATTCATCGGATAGAATACCTTTCCAGAGGAAGAGTTGTGCTCAATGATAGAGTCTGTGCAAACCTTTTGCCTTTTGAGAGACCTGGCAGACCACTGTGGAAAAAATATGATGTGATTCAACAAATCCCATTTGCAGCAATTATTGAGGAGGAAAAAAAGGTGTAGATTGGAGGCTGCAAACTCCGTCTCATTCTTTACCTCACCAGTCCCCAGTTGCAAGTACGTCAACGTCCCTGCCTTCTCTCTCTCTCCCTCCCTCTCTCTCTCTCTCTCCCCCTCTCTCTCTCTCCCTCTCTCCCTCCCAATCTCTGTAGCAGGAGTTACAGCTTCACAAGCTCAAAGGAAGTGGAGGAAAATGCTTAATGTTGCTCTTTCTTCATTTGGAATTTGTTGATGGAGTTAGCTGGATGTGTTTTGAGCGGTATGAAGGGCTTTTGATTGCATCACCTTTGAGGTCTTGATGCCGTCCAATTATTTTCGCATCCGCTGGTAGAGCCAGATTTCAACTACCTACTGCACTAGAAGTGATATCCCATTTCTGCCTTTGATCATTGTAACATAGTAGAATTGTATACTTCAAGACACTGATGTAGGTGATGAAATTTTTTACTTTGCTGAAATAAAAACCAATCTGCCCTTGTCGGGGTTCCTACTTAAACTTGCTGAAACAATCCCATTGTCGCCAGCACATGCCTTTGGATAAATAACCGACTAGCAATAAAAAGAGCATCTTCAACTTTGCACATTTGGTTTGGTCTTATGTTTAAATGTAAATATATGCCCATTAATTAGTGTGCTACAATTGATGGACAGTGTAAGGACTTACTGTTTCATATATTTCCAAATTTGTCTCCAACTGCACCTTGAAGATCATCCATTCATCCATTTTCCATTTTTGTAGGTCGATCGGGTAGACCTTGATGATGTGCATCATGTTATAGGAGATGGTGAAGAACAAGCACCTTGAGTCAGATACTATAGCTTGAGCGAAACAATTGAAGCTTGTAATACAATTTGGTGTCAGTCTAGGTGGTGGCTACCCCTGCTCGCTTGTGTATGTTGGGCGGGGGGATTTTGGTTTATTTGTCAGTATTATTACCATGTTCTTTTAGCTTTTAACTGAATTTAGTACCCAACATTCACATCTTCATGAAGGTGTTGATATTGATGCTGCCACCAAAAATGGAATAAAGGTAGCCAAAATTCCAGGTGACATCATGGGAAATGCAGCATCATGTGCAGAGATGGGGATTAATCTGATGCTGGATTTACTCCGAAAGCAAATATGTTTAATCACTAGAGAAATCTTTAGTAGCTGGGGTACTTCATGTGATTCATTCTTACATGCTAAGTCCACAGGTTAGGTATGTCGTATGTCGTGCTTCTTTCTGTTCAGTGATAGGGAATGACGGGTTGAATATTCTAGTTGTAACATTTTCCGAAATGTGAATGAATCCCCTACCGTTTTGCATTGTCATCCTTTTCTCGTCGAAGTTCCAAGTGAATGTTTAATCATCACCACCACAGTAAATTATGTTTGAAGCCCATGTTGTTTCTTCTAAATGAAAGTGTGTGGGTGTTTATATTTTATATCTTCATTGATATACTGGGAAATAGGAAAAAAAAAATCGTTCAAATTATACCCCAACTTTCAAAACATAACAAAACATCCTGCATAAGGCCTACATCTGAATGAAAATGTTCTATTACAATTCAAGTTGACATAAGGCTTCCGATAAAGCTTCCTGTGTTGGCATGACACCACATGACATAAGGCTTCCTGTGTTTGCATTTGTTGGCTAAAGAAGGAAATATTGATAATGACGAGAAAAAACAAGTGAAATCAAGCAAGAGAATGAACAAATAATTGGCTTTGCAAATTTAAAATGTATAACAATGAAAAAATAAAAAATAAACCCAATAAAGGGCAATCATAAGCCGCTTCTTGTACTTTCACAAAGAAGAAGAGGAGAGAAATGATGAGCAATGGGAAGACCTTTGAGTGAGAAGATTTAAAGAGACCGTCTTCCAGGCATTTAACAATATCCTTCAGCTTCTGCATTTGAGAATCATCAATTGGCTGCCGATGCCGCTGTGCTAAGAGAACAAAGCTTAAAAGGGACAGTAAAAAGTTCAATCAGCAAACAAGGACCGGTGGAACTGTGGAGGTTAAAGCACAAGAACAAGTGCTCTAGACTAAATTATATCTTCTCTTGCATATAGTGCCGAGCTCCGAGAGTATCTGTGTCCACGCCAAACGTAGCATGAGAGGCGCCACTACCTGCAGCTACCATATTCAGGACAACATTGCCATTTTGCTGGGTCATCTCAGGCAACTGAGCACCTGACTGACCAAATACATGGCCCGACATATCCGCCTGAACATTCATCACAACAATCTACAAAAAGCTCTCGCTTGCTCTTCCTGTAATCATTCAAACTTGCAAAGGGTCCACGCATGCCTGAGCCGGTGCAACATACAAAAAAAAAAACTCTTTTCCCAGAGAACAAATCACACCCAATGCCGCCAGGCACCATTGCAGATAGCCATGACAAGAGAATTAAATGAATTTGTTTGGTGCATGGTACAGCTTTTGATATTAGTGGTTTAGTCGATCCTGACCGATTCAGAAATCAATTATCAATTGGGCTAAATTTTCCTTTTAGGAGAAAAAAGAAATTGTAGAGTCAACTGCATTAATTATTGGAGTTGTCTAAGCTAAGCAGATCACACATACTTTCAGCTCATAATATAGTTGCACACTTTAACTTATTTTCCGAGTTCTTGGAGTTCTCTTCAAACTGATCAAGCTCCTGCAGCCGAACATAATCATCTATTGGTTTTTATTCATTCAAGATCATCTTAATGCGGACTTTGAGTCACGCATGCAAACAAAAATTGGAAAGTTCCTTATGGAGGGCCAAGTGCTACAGCTCGTTAAATTAGATCTTTGCCGAGATACTAATCTCGAGTGCTGAACTAATATTTTGGTACTTGAGATATTGGTTGGAGATAATACAGCTGGCCACAGCTCCCAAATCCCACAAACTGTTTTTCCCCCTACGCCAGCTATAGCCTTAATACTAGGCTTGCCATAACGCCACTAAATATAATCCACTCTTCTAAGTGAAGGGAAGAGATCTTAGTAAAGACGCAAACTTAGTTCCATCTCTATCGATGCTCATTAGATATTGTTCTAGGAAAGTGGTGCCCGAAATGCTTGTCGTTAGCATGAGATTGTGGCTCTATCGGCAAACACAATGGTGGTCCTGAAATCAAACATATCTTATGCACCAACAATCAAGAGTATGCCGAAGCCAGCAGCTAGAGCAACAACTACTTCAACCCACTGAACTCAAAAGTTAATTGAGCTGGACACAAGCCACCCCAGTTGGCCCATGCAATTGATATCAGCAACTGTGCATAGATTTGATTCTACTATAACAACGGGTTAAACCTAATTGCATCTTGGTCTACTCATAGGGTTTGTTTAAGAGCGACGTGCATTCTCCAAGTTGTCCATCTCCATGTGACAACACTGATTTCAATATCTGCTTCTTCCAAGCAGGCAAGACAAGGATAATATCCTACTGACCAAATACAAAAAAAGTGTGAGAAAAAAATACATGGATAAGAGTACTAACATGATCGCTGAGGTAAATTCCATCATAATGATCAAATAAAGTTGAAGACGTTAAAAAGAATATCAAGTCTCTGGAAATGGGCAAAAGGTAAGATGCCATTAGCACAATATAACCAAGCTCTAAAGTGTGCAAATACAAGTGCAAACCACCCTGCACGGCAGAAGGTGCTAAAAAATCAGCTCCAACTCTCTTGCGTAACTCAAAGTCTGATTGATTAGCTGCAGTGATGGAATTTCCTTCAAAGGTGCAGATTCCTTTGCCTTCTGGAAATATGCAAACCCACTCTTAATCTCCCACTCGGGATGTTCCTGCATTCCAACGGAGATAGAAATGTTCAGGCTCCACATTGCAGCTTTTTACATGGATATGAATCTATGGTTTACTATCTACATCAGCAGTTTTACAAGCACGAGGTTTTAGTACTGAACCCACCAGCCAAGTTTGACCCCAGCAGAGCGACAGCAAGGGCCAAATGACAAGTAGATGTGACAAGTGTAAGTTTTATATCTGTCTATGATCCCAGAATAGGATAGATTATCATAACCATTGAAAAGGATATAAACTAGCAACTCCATAGAAGAGGTTTTATGAGACCCTCCCAAAGTCTGAACTGATGTGGGAGAGTATATTATCCTACTGACTTAATTAGTCAATTAGAATAGAATTCCAGGTAGAGAATTCCAGCTAAAGTCCTCTCATTAATTTTACCTCCTTGATATATTCCGCAAGTTCTTGGTCAGAGGAGCATAGCAACATTTGCCATGCATCACTAATTGACAAATAGTCATATGCTTTCTTTTTACATCTAGCAATTTCATGTCTGTTGTACAAAGGGAAAGAATGGAGTAAGTACACATAAAAGAATCTTTAAGCATGACAATTTCACCATTTGACTAAAACCTTGAAATCTAGATGGGTCACACTACATGCTTCTATTTGTATATTGCGATGGTTGATAGCAATCAGTACAGGCCATGTACTCTTGTATTTTAATTTAAAAGCAACAAAAAGCCACACAAGTGTATGACTCAATCATCCCATCATAAATGCTATACATTTCCAAAAATACCATCTGTTGCAAATATAGGAAGAGACACATCTAATTTTATTGATTACTGATCCAGTCGTATCCAGTTGAAGCTAACTTCAAATCTTTTGACCGATCAAACATCTTAACAACAAAGGCACAGTAATTACCTGACTGTCTTGGCCAGAAGCTCCATAAAATAAACATAAATCTCATGAGGCACTGTCTGCCTAGCACTCAAAACATGATTATAGGCCCCTTCCATGAAAGATGGCTTCAACTCAACAGCATGCTTGATGCAAGGATTCTCCAGGGCAGCATATGAAAGCAATTCAAGTTCAGTATGGAACTCAGCTATTCTAGACTGCACAAGGAGTCTCAACAGGTTGAGACCTAAAATAGGGTACTCTTGAGGAGATGGTGAAATACGGCCACTGCTCAACCATAAGAATTTCAAGTAAGTTTACATAAAAATGATGAGTGCAAAATGGTCAATAAAGCAATAAGGATGGGAAATCTTTCTCATAATCTAGCATATCAGGTCTAATGCCTTATAGTGTCTGCAAATGCACATGACATGAGTATGGACAAACAGTTTTAAGCAACGCCAGTATAAAAGTTACCCTGCATCTGTATAATAAGACTCCAGTTGAAAAAAATCTCACTCAAAGGCATCTTGATCTTCCATCTTCACACTTATAATAACAGCATGCTCATTAAGTACTAAGGAGTCCTTTAGAAAGTCCGGTGATGTGAGGCTCCCACATTCAATTCAGCAACCGAATGACATTTAATCTTTCTCACCATAAACCAACTCTACCTTATGTCGTGCATCTTATAAAAAGTCTCAAGCATTTGCCATGGTCCACTGTGCATGCAAATCCAATGAAAGTGGAGTTTTGCAAAAGATCCTGTGAACCTAATGACTACATTGTAAAGATGGAAACAAACGTGCATTGTGGAGCAGAAGGCCTACTGAAAAGAAATGAGAAAAGCCAACGATAATTTGAAAAAAGAAAAAAAAAAGGAATAAACAAGAAAATAAGTATCAAGAAATTGGAAACCTTTTGGTGGTTGGAAATTCCTCAAATGTTCATTATTACATCATCATAAGATATGATGGGATCCATCAATGATGGTCACATCCTAACAGCAAGGAGCCGATTCATCATAACGCCAAGATTCAGAAGAGGCAGACCATTGTTGCATACCCACCCATTAAATTCTTCCTCTTGCTCTTTCTTGATCCATCAGAAGTGTCAATTAAGCAAACTCATGATGACTTTCATTGTTCTTTTGCAGCAGGAGGAACATCATTTAACAGAGAAGGGCAACAGCATTTAGCAATAATTTTACCATGCAAAGGCTACATCATGGATCACTCAAGACTCCACCAAATTGCAAATCCCAAATTCATTGATTCTGCTCAGCCTTGAGAGTTTTATGCAGCAAATGTAGAAAGCGAAATCACATGTTCACAGAGCTCATTCCGGAGTCTAGGAAAAAATAAGGGGAAAAGAAATTTCTTATATGATTATCCTATGCCATCTCTTCGGAATACCAGAAATCAGGAGCAAGCACAAGCCCACAGCCGGTGGCTATTTCAACCTACTGAACTAAAAATCGAACTGAACAGAAGCAAACAAAGTTGGCCTTCCTATGTCGACGCCTTGAAACTCTTTGACCAACGGAGACAATTGATATCACCAAGTGCGCATATATTCGATTCTACCATAACAGATTAAACATAATTGTATCTAGGCCTATTCATAGGGTTAGATTGAGTAAGAACGACTTATACATTCTCCAAGTTGTCCATCTCCATGTGACTAGGCTGATTTCCGTTTCTGGTTCTTCCAAGCAAGTAAACCAAGGAAAATATACCACTGATCAAATACAAGATTGTATTCAACAACGAAATGGATATGATTACTAAAAATAAGTATCAAATTTCTCAAAAAGAGCAAAAGGGATGAGATTCCATTAGCATAAAATAACCAATCTTCAAAGTGTGCAAATACCAGTGCATACTACCGCACACTGTCGCTGGGTTGCCTTCAAAGATGCAGATTCCTTGGCCTTCTGAAAATATACAAACCCACTCTTAATCTGCCACTGGGGATGCTCCTGGATTCCAACAGGTAACATATGTAATTGTTCAGTCTCCACAATACAGCTTTTGTGTGGATAAATTCTACCACACAAGGTTTCTGGACTGAGCAACCCTTGTGAAGTTTGAACTCAGCAGAGTGATAGCAATGACCAACTGACACATAGATGTTGTAAGCGTAAGTTTAACATCAGTCCTTGATTCCAGAAGAAGATAAACAATCATAATAGTTGAAGAGAGCATGGATTAGCAACTCAATAGAACAGATTTTATGAGACTCTTCGAAGATCTAAACTGATACTGAGGCGGATATTATCATTCTGACTAAATTAGTCAAGCGAGAATAGAATTCCAGGTAGAGAAAGCCAAAATCCTCTCATAATATTTACCTCCATAATATATACTGCGAGTTGTTGGTCGCAGGAGAAGAGAAACATGTGCCGTGCGTCACCAATTGACAAATAATCATATGCTTTCTCGCTACATTCAGCAATTTCATCACCGTCGTTCAAAGGGAAAGAATCTTTCATATTTACATGTAGGAGACAGGGATATTGATAAAAACAAAAACTTATCATTTTGGGAGATGCAAAATGCACGGTTGTATTTCTCGTCATCGTTTGTCTATATACAAAGAAATCAATTGCACAAGCCGAAAGCAACACGCCCATTTCAGATTCCTACTCCACATCCGCATTTCGTCAAACACCTGACCAGCACTATGGAAATGATCGGATCTCCTCTCCTTTCCTGCCCTCTCCAAGGCAGCAGCTTCCAACGATGACTGTCTTCCAACGCCACGACAAGCGACGACTCTTATTTCTTCAGATGCCTCCCCCCATCCATCCAGCGTCTTTTATAGAAGCAACGAATTCGCTCCTCCTCCTCCTCGCGGCGCTCGCGAGGACTTTAAAGTCTTCCATGAGCAAAGTCGCTGGGTTCTCGCGATAGCGAGCGAAACGAATGACGATTTATGATGGAAAGACGACATGGAAATATGCCATAATACAATACTCTCTATTTTCACTCATAAATTCATGATATTTGAGATTAGATTATTTATTCTGGGTGGGGGCCCACCCCCCTAACAACCCACAAGCTCACGCGCCCCTCCCTCCTCTCTCGTCGGACAGCTGGGGCCACCCTTGGCCACCCACTTCAATATCCCACTCTCAAATAACGCCGTTCTTCCTAGTCTCCTTGAGTATTTCGTCGTAACCGTCGTACCTAGAGACATGTGAAGGTACCACGCTCAGTTTGGGACAAAAGTATAAAGACGTGATTCCAGAAGAAGATAATTATAACAGTTGAAGAGGACATAGATTAGCAACTCAATAGAACAGATTTTATGAGACCCTTCGAAGATCTGAACTGATACTGGAGATGCAAAATGCACCGTTGTATATCTCGTCATCATTTATCTATATACAAAGAAATCAATTGCACAAGCCGAAAGCAACATGCCCATTTCAGATAAATGTACCCCAGTTCCTACTCCACATTCGCATTTCGTCAAACACCTGACCAGCACTATGGAAATGATCGGATCTCCTCTCCTTTCCTGCCCTCTCCAAGGCAGCAGCTTCCAACGATGACTGTCTTCCAACGCCACGACAAGCGACGACTCTTATTTCTTCATATGCCTCCCCCATCCAGGGTCTTTTGGAGAAGCGACAAATTCGCTCCTCCCCCTCCTCCTCCTCCTCTTCCTCCTCGCGGCGCTCGCGAGAACTTTGCTGTCTTCCATGAGCAAAGTCGCTGGGTTCTCTCGACCGCGAGTGTGAAACAGCAGATTCCACCCCCCACTGATTCAGAAGTCCTCAGGGATGAGAGGGAAAACGAAAGGAATGGCGATTTATGAATGATGGAAAGACGACGACATGGAAACTAATTAGTCAAGGAATATGCCATAATACAATACTCTCTATTTTCACTCATAATATACGAGATTAGATATTTATTCTGGAGGGCCCACCCCCCCTAACAGCCTACAAGCTCACGCGCCCCTCCCTCCTCTCTCGCCGGACAGCTGGGGCCACCCTTGGCCACCCCACATCATTTTTCCTATATATTAACTTTTTGAGCTCCTTCCATATATCGTCCGTACCGTCATATGTAAAGACATGTGAAGGTACCACCCTCAAGTTGGGACAACCGTAGATCCCTAATCGAGAAAGATGAGGCACGGCTCCTTCAGCGGCCCTCCACTCCTCCAAATTTGATAAATGATAAAAAAGTAAATACTTGAGTTGAGGAAAGCCTCCTGCAGAGCAAACCATTTCCTTTCCCACGAAAGCATCACGTCCCAGCATGAGAAAAACCAAGTTTTTCAATCTCTCCAATATTGGCATCGGATCTTCTTCAAGTTCAGAACATAGTAACACCAGCTTACTCAGTTGCTGAGGTAGACTTTCATATTTTGGCAACTTCTCTATTTTTCCATGTAGAAATAGTTCACAATTGTGACATCAGCTTAACGTCATATTCAATTCGTCTTTAGTGAATGAAGAGCTTTTGGGTAAGAAAGACGAGGGTTGAAGATGTTTCAAATTGAATTTACCAAGTTGTGGAACCTTGACAAAATTGTTAGAACCACACCTTCCGATCATAGTCAGTTTTTGCAGATTGGTCAATTTGCTTAAATTGTTCACATCACACATCTTCAAAGAAAGGTTTTTCAATATCCGTAGGCTATTTAAAGTGTTCAACCGCAACTTCCTTTGATCCCCACAAAATCTCTTCTTGACGGCAAAGTGGGCGGGAAGACGGAGATACCTCAACCTTTTCATCTTCCACAACACATTTGGCACAATAACCATAAAAAATGGTTTCGAACAAATGTCCAAGAATTCCATATATATTAGGTTTCCCAAAGATTGCGGCAAGCCCGTGAACCTACTTCTTGCTAAACTTACGAATCTTAAATGGACTAGGTCTCCCACTGATTTAGGTAAATTTCCTCCAAAGTAAGGAAGGTCCTCGAGTTTGAGAACTCTAAGAAACTTACAAATAGGTAGAAGTTGCTTCCACATCCATTCATCAAATTCGGAGGACGTGAGAGTTCGAAGGTTGAGCATAGTCCTTCCTATTAGTTTTTCTCTTTGAATCATGTTTCCTTTATCACTCATATTGAGAGAAAGCCTTCGTGTTTTGCAAGTTGACTTGACTTTTGTTGCCATAGAAGGAGAACAATCCCTCGCTTCATGGTCTTGATGGATGTTAAGAATGCTAAGAAACCTCTCTTGCCTAGCCCTGGAGAGGCATAAGTCTCGCATCAGATCATGAAGGCGGCAGGTTTTGATCTTTCCACTCGAGTTGAATTGTACTTGAACCATTCCCCTATTAATCAACTCTACTAAATATTGCTCTGCTATATCTTCCATTGGTATTTCTCTCTCTTCGTCATATTCATCTAGCAACACAAAACCTTCAGCAATCCACATGCGAAGAACCTTCATTGCAGGGATTTCTGCATCCTCTGAAAAGCTAACCAAATAGAGGAAGCATGGCTTTAAATGCCATGGTAGATCATCATAGCTTAAGGCCAACACTTTCAATACATCACCCTTATCACCAAAATACAAATTGATCTTTTCATGAACCGTCTTCCATTCATTAATTGCCAGAAGTCCACCAAGCACAATAATAGCCAAGGGTAATCCTCCACACTTCTGAAGGAGTTCTTTTCCTAATCTCTTCATGTCTTGAGTGATTACTGCACAATGTCAGGCAACAAATTGCAACTCAACAATCATACGAAGATTGAAATATCATAAGAGGATAACTTCAAGGACAAATATTTACTTACAGTCATATAAGTAAGAAGCTATAGTTCTTTATATTTCGTGGTTCATTTATGCTTTTGTAAGGGGAAAGATGATAGGGACCACAACAAAGCTCCTATATATGGCTCCATCTACGCTTGAAAGATCAAGAACCTAAATTAACAAATGGAATGTATTGTCTTTGTCATATGTGGCTTGAATTAAGTGACTCAAGCAAATGTATAACATCAATAATCTTACTTGATGAAGAAAAATGAAAGCAACATAGGGATAATTTGAGTGTGCTAGCAATCTCCTATGACTTGAGTATGCTACTAATCTCCCTCGCAAATTCTAGTGAAATTGTTGCCACCATATTTTGTTGCATAAAGATTCACAATTTTCCTAACGATCTCAAATCTTATTGTTAAGCCAACTATTCACAAATGCGAAAAGGTGGACCTAAGATGAAGCCCATAGAAGAAGTATGATAGCTAGGCTACACGTTATTTCATAAATCCTATAAAAATTGCTTATTATGTTGGCCATATAAAAGCCTCTTCAATATCTAACCTCATTAGAGGAAAGGAGGAGCAAAGTTTTGGATGTTGGTTTAGTGGCATAATTGTTAGCTATTAAGAAACAAGAGGGGCAACTGATTCTTGAAATATTGAAATTATGGTGCGTAATACCCAATATTACGATCATTTGAATTCCACTGTAACTATCGATTCATAAAATGCTAAAGCTTTCGAAAGCACAAATTGAGCAATGAAGTACCCGGTATTTGTTCCTCCGTCTCTAACTGTCTTGCAATGCCTCCTTCTACAACTAGGCATAGAGTAGTACCTTGACCAACTCCAGGTCCATCAGAAGAAAAATTTCAACAGCCAATCCTACAATAATAACCGAAGCGCCATAAATCAAAATCAAATAGGCAATATAATCTCTTGAAGCTATTATATGTTAGGATAATAACCTTCGAGAATTCTTACCTTTCGTTCTAGGGAATGCCCTTTTCTTTAGCAAATCCCAGCTTTCCGGGTCCAATAAGCATTGAAGTTCATGGAAAAGACCTCTGGGGTCGATATGCTCCGCTACTTCTCTATTGCGAGTTGTTATTAATAGTTTGCTTTTGCTTCTTGTGTCCTTGATCGGGAATGCGAATTGAAGACTGTCCCATGCCTCTTTGGTCCAAATATCATCAAGAACCACAATACATCTCCTCTTTTTGGGTGTTGTACACAGCTCTTAACAATCCATCTTCGTCCATCTTCGTAAGCTCATCTCTTTGATTAGGTTTCAATTTAACGAAAATTTTCTCCAAGATATCCTTCACGAGATATTCTTGAGATACACAAACCCAAGCAAGATCATCGAAATTGTTCTTCACTTTGTCATGAGCGACAACTTTCTTGGCGAGTGAGGTCTTACCCACACCACCCATTCCGCATATAAAAATAACTCGATGCGTTTCTCCACCGTTTGATAGCTCTTCCACCAACACCTTAACACTATGTTCCCTCCCAATAAAATCCTCCTGGAAATGGTCATATTTCCGTTTCAACATCGAAGCTTTCGTGCGTTTGAGTTCGCCCTTATTCCCAGGTTGTGCGCCAAAAGCCAGCATGCTCATTCTAAGATTGGAAATTCTGGATTTTAAGCCCTCAATCTGTGTCCCCACTGCATGAACCTGTCTCGCCAAGAAGCAAGCACATGCTCTGGTGAGGTATTGTCCCTTCTTCAGCTCGACTCTCAGGGTGTATCTCTCGATGACGTCCTCGGCATCATAGGCAACGTCTCGGAGTTGTGCGACACATTCTCCAACAGCTTGGTTGTGCTCTCCTCTTGTATCCGCATCCCTCGCAAGCACCGGATCAGCCTCAGCTCCCGTACAGGTCCTCGACCTTGTCCTCCACACCCCACAAGAATTTGGCCTCGTCGATGAGCAGATTTCCTATTGTCTCGCCCCACGGACGAAACAACAGCCTCGGCCATTGCTATTGCACTACTTTGACAATGACTAGTGGAGCTTGTGATTGAGAATGACTCACAGAACTCACTTTTTATGCGTTGACAAGCTCTACACATATAGGCCTGTGAGTTGCAAAGAAGAAAGAAGAGGAATAAGTACTTTTAAAGTTGCGTATTGCATTGATAATACACATTCTACATTCACGGATGCAACAAAATCACCCCACGAATGACTTGAGCTTTATTCGGTCTCCGAGCTTGGCAACTTCTCTTCAGAGTGTACTAAGCTGGTAATTATGTTCGTTCTTTTTCTCTTGGAGTTGCAACAAGCATGAGCTTCGATTTTTTTTCTTCTGTGAATCGTGCCTTGAACCTGCACACCACAAAGAAAAGAAGTTCCCAGGATATGGCCCATTAAGAATCCTTCGATGCTTAAATTAGCATGGGACTAGAGCGTGTAAAGTATGGAACCTACAGAGAAAGCATAGTATTGGAATGGCTTACTCCTGTATTTACAGAGAAATAGGCAGGCGGCATGTGGGTCTTAAGGTTTTGGCCTTAGCCCCCTTAGTAAAGGCTAGCTCACGGTGGCTCTATTTATGAACCTATTTGATTATGGACTTCTTCGTTAGAAGTGGTCCTTGTTAAATATGACAGGTTTGGGGAAAAAAAAATCGGATCAAAAGTTTGTCATCATAAGCTTGCCTCAACTAAATTGTAATTGAGCAAAATTCAATTATTGAATTACTCCCATCTAATAAGCATGTAAAAATTTTGATAACAAACAGCTGAAATTTCAATACGTCCTATAATTGAAACGAAATTGAAATTATTTAGCTAACAAACGAACTCATGCAGCTCTTCAAATCCCTAGAAATTCAAATCCCAAATGCGCGACTGGGGAAGCCGTGAAGAAACGGAAAGTCGCCTTCAAGAAGCACCTGAAGCAGGACCACAAGATATATCGTGACGGCTCTCTCCTCTCTCCACGCCTCCACTTGTAAAGTACGTGCGTTGCTCACTAGACACTCTCACTAATTAATTGGTAACGGTGTTTCTTTATGTCATCAAAAAGTCACCTCAATTGCTTCCCTATCAACCCCCTCATTAATCTCACTCAGTCAAAACATACACGTCTCAAGCGAAAATCCTTTTTTTTTTTTTTTTATCTCTCTTATAAGTAACCTATCAGGCCAAAGGCCGATATTCAACAAGGTACAAGAAGCACAAGCTTGACGAAAATATTGAGACACACATCATAAAAGAACACCAAAGGTGAATTGCTTGGGCTTACAGTTGTACTATACCAGAAGCACAGCATGAATTCATGTATCACAACTCTAAACATACAATATACTACAAGTGCATGTCGAAGTCACGAACTGAGGAAAGCTTCCACTTGTTAATAATAATCATTCTAGAGTATAACCGCCAACTTGCTGGAAGCAAGTGAATCGATATCTATGTCAATTAAATGATCCGAGAAAAAAAGAAAACGAAACAAAGCATAATCCATATCGTCTTAAAGAATGTAAAAATAAACATCAAAATTTTAAATTGGCAAAATGCTGATGCAATGATTACAACAACACTTAAAAAACTAAAACGCACAAAAACTAGAGAAAGTAGAATGGGTAGAACGCAAAAATCAAGTATCAACTAGCGACTCACAAGCTTAATTGCAACCTCTTTGTTTGTCTGAATGTTAGTACCTGAAAACAATCCATGAAAAAGTTCAATCAAAATCAAACTGAAAGCAAAATATATAAAGCAAAAATCAAGTATCAATGAACGAGCAGTCCACCGACGTATATCTCTCCGAACGATCTGCTGCCAATTTTACGACCGAGCCCGAAACAACAATACAAAATGATTATTGTTCAATAATAATACTGGGATTGGGTCAGAGTGCTCAGCATCTTCGTCACCATCACTACTCTCCACGGCTAACTATATATAGGCGATGGCTCATGCGGTAATGGTACATGGGATTGGAGCAATACTTCAGCATCACACGTCAAAAAAAGATTAATTTCACCTGGACAATGATTCAGCATCATATTTTTGCTTCATGTCCCATCAAAAGAAGATTGGTTTCGCCTGGGCCATAGCAATAGTTCAACATCAATCATCACATTTTTGCCGTATGTGGCGTGAAAAGATGGGCTTTTAATGGGCTACTAGCTTTTTGTGTCGTCAAAAGTTTGCTTTCTCAGGAGTCACGGGCTTTATGTGCCGTAAATTCCACAGCTCGACCGAGACCAACCTCCTCAAATGCAGGGGCGGATACATGTGTTCCGGTGTCTCCTTGATTTAGCCATATAAAGTATAGTTTACAAGCGTAGGGAATGCAAGACATTTTATGCAAATCGTCTCGGCCGAAACCTTGTCAAAAAGCAAAGAAACAGGAGGAGTCGGACTCGAGGTACTCGTGAGTTTACCAAGTCGTGAAATTATCTCCTGCTGTTTGGGAGGTGCAGATTCCGAATGGACTACTTTTGTAGTTTTGGCAATTCGTTTCGCATTTCTGTGAACGAAACAAATAATACAATCACATCTTCTCTCAACTTACAAAGGAGTAAATTTATTTGGAAGGTAGAAACCTTTCAAGGTTGCGTAAAAGTTTTTAATGGAAAAATTTCTCATCTATCGTGCGATCAATATAAGGAAAATAACAATATTTCTTTATTAGACATAATTAATGAGTGTCCTTAAAGCCCTCTTCAATAAGATTCTAATGAATGTATAAAAAGCCTTCAAAGTAGCAAAGGAGGCAGGTTGGTTCTCGCTACCTTCATTCATATGTTTAGAGAAGGATTCCCGTAAGATTATGATGTGACCTCTCATGTGTCAGATTCAACAATTAGCACCACTAGAGACGGAGAAAAATTTTATTAGATAAATGACAACTTCTACAGGAAACAATTTTATTCGGACAATTGTAAAAAAAAAAGATGTAAAGAAAGATCAACGCACCTTGAGAGAGTAGTCAATTAAAAGAAATTGTCAACAAGAAAAAGGAAAAGAAAAAGAAAAAGAAATGAGCAGTTGGAGCGGAAAATTCATTACACGAATTCTACGAAGAATGGCGAAACACGAGAGAGGTTGTTTCTTGCTTCAGGCTTCTCGTTTCGACCCCCAATGCTTTGTCTCTTTTCGTTTTTGTCTTTTTGGGTCCCCGTTGATGGACAGCTTGCACGAAAATTGTAAAGAAAGACCGATACATGGGAGCTGAAGAAATTATGAGAATTTCAACTGCCGCCGCTTTGTCGTATTTTTCATGTTCCTCGTCCCGTTTGATTATATATGTTTTGAAAAAGCTGATGGGTATTTCCTTAAACATGCTTTTTCGTTTTTCTCAAGTTTATATGTTACATCTCATCGTTCATCTAAATGCGAGAATTGGACTGCGCAAACCCAGAGCAATATGCCGCTTCTATTTCATGTGCTCGGACACTGTTTTAAATCACATGGGCATTTTGTCAAGCACCTGACCAGCATTTTAAAAATGTTCGGATCATCACCATCACCATCACAGCTCTCCATGGCTAACTATACATTGGCGATGGCATGACGGTAAAATGGCACATGGGCTAGTAGCAATAATTCAGCATCATATTTTTGCTTTGTGTCCCGTCAAAAGAAGATTGGTTTCACACGGGCTATGAGCAGCGATTCCGCATCATATTTTAGCTTTATGTGCCGTCTAAAGAAGATTGGTTTCCCCTGGGCGGTGGCAATAATCCAACATCAATCATCATATTATTGCTTTATGTGGCGTCAAAAGATGTGTTTATTAATCATTCTAGAATATAGAGGTTAGCATCGCCAACTTGCTGGAAGCAAGTGAACCGACATCTATGTCTTTTAAATGATCTAAGATTACCAAAAAAAAAAAAAAGATGGGTTTATAATGGGGTACTAGCTTTATTTTTAGTCAAAAGATTGCTTTCTCAGGGCCAGTGGCTTTTGGGGAATGCATTTGCAGAAATGCAAATACCTTTGGGTAAAGGGGTTTTTAAAATCTGAAATGTCGTTTGGTAAAATTTGCGTTGAAAAAACAACTTTTGGCCAAAATACCGTTTGGTAAAATTTACATTTGTAATTAACTTTTATTAAATTAAAAAAGCAAAAATATGTTTACATTTTTTATATAAACATATTTTTATATAAAAAATATAAACATATAAACATAAAATATATTTATTAAACATAAAAAATATAAAAAAATAGATATGTTTATATAAATATATATTTATATAAAAGCAATCGGAGAAAAAAATAGATATGTTTATATTTATAAATATATATTTATTAAACATAAAATATATTTATATAAAAAATGGATATGTTTATATCTATATAAATATATAAAATTTATATAAATATATATTTTATATAAATATATATTATATTTTTTATAACTATATATTTATTAAACATAAAATATAAAAAAATAGATATGTTTATATTTTTTATATAAAAATAAACATAAAATATATGTTTATATATTTATACCGGACCACCAAATTCGGCGGCCGAATCGCCTGAATAAAAAATATGTTTATGTTTTTTATATAAACATATTTTTATATAAAAAATATAAAAATATAAACATAAAATATATTTATTAAACATAAAAATATATAAAAAAATAGATATTTTTATATAAATATATATTTATATAAAAAATAGGATAAAAAAATTGATATGTTTATATTTATAAATTTATTTATTTATTTATTAAACATAAAATATATTTATATAAAAGATGGATATGTTTATATCTATATAAAATATATAAAAACATAAAATATAAAAAAATCGATATGTTTATATATTTATATAAAATATAATATATATATATTTTTATATAAAAATATAAACATATTTATTTTTATATTTATTTTTATTCGGCGATCGATTGGGCTTCTCCACCGGAGAGATGAATAATACCTAAGTTGCATTCCGATGATGCTTGCCAAAAGACCTCAAGAAAATGCGTTACGGGGCTAAAGCGCCCTAGAGTCACTTGGAGATCGACCAATCTCGCCAAAAGTCACGCAAAAAAACGAACCAAAAAAGCAAAGCAGTTGCGTTTGGCCAGGACTTTAGAGCCCAAATGAGCATTCCAAATGCTGAACCAAACAGGGCCATGTGCGTTGCTTTATGGGTTTGTCAAAAGATTGGTTTCGCGTGGGCTAATACTAATGGCAACATTTTTTGTTCCTTGTGAGTGGAAAAACAAACCACCACGGATTATACCTACTATAAGATATATTATGGCTCATGCGATCTCATAAACACACCAAAATCAATCACACTCCTCCTTGTTAATTACATTCAACTCCACAAAATTAAGGATAAATTGTGATGATCTAACTGCTTGTCTAATTTGAAAACTTTATACATGCACTTCTCACTCTTTAAAGACTTCGGAAAGTGTTGTAGTGATTTCTCAATGAGTTAATGATTAAATATCTTGACTGTGGAACATAAGTGTGAGTATCCATGATATGCAAAATGACCACATGTATATAATGTTCATGAAATGCTCCATCATTGAAAAGTTTAACACGTGACTTTAACATGCTTTGTACAACTTTATACTTATGGATGATATTGGTAATTTGTATTTATCTATTCATGCAAAGTCTTACAAAAGATTATTGGGCAATCGTTGTATCTTTTTTCTTTTTATTTTCACAATCTAGGCACAAGCATGGAAGACGGATTCTTTAAAAGCCCATGACATACCCTACAAACTTCCCAAATCTATCAGGTTTAGGCTTTTTATCTATATAATTAGCCTAATCTAGAACAATTGCATGCAATCAATGACAGTAACACGCGATCTCCCAATTTGCAACATGAAACGCCCTCAAAGCTCTAACCAAACATAAAACAAGAGAGTAGTTAAGATGATGCAGAATTTGCATTCCATATGACTAGAGATTCTTAAATTCTAAAGAAAAGGTGATTTTATGGAACTCTATCTTTAGGTGGCCACTCCACTATAAGAGATTTTATTTTAGCGCATGAAAGTAAAAAGACGGCCTGACATTTATTTTCCTGACTATTTTAGACCGTACCTAGGGTTACCTTGTTAACATTTTTTTGATCGCAATGAAATTCACGATGGTGGTGATGATGACGTCAGACTACATGATCGTAGACGGTGGTGATGATCCCTTTTGTCGACAGAGATGAGACAAGCGACTAATAGAGTGAGAACAGAGGATTAGGGTTTCTTTGCGATGTGGCTAAGGATCCCCTGCAACAAAACACAAATTGGTTCCTTAAATTAACCAATCAAAGACTGGTCAGCAGCCAATTTTAGCGCCAACTATAAAATTGTTCATCTTAACCCTTGAAGAAATTGGAGTTGAAGGCTACTTTTAATAATTTTCAAGAAAAATGCAAGGCTAATAAACAGCATGAAAGAGCGAATTAAGATGGGATGGATATATTCCGGTTGGTTTGGTACGGCAAAATCTAGTAAAATCAACAAATTTTGCCTTTTGGTTTGAAATTTGATAATCTGCGAACTGAAGCAATTCACTATCAAAATTATTATATTTTGAGAAATATTGCTGAGCAATTTTTATTAGCTTTTGACAAATACTGCTTTTAATTTGACAACTAGGTAGAGAAAGTCGTCAAGTACTACTCACATAGTGTTTTGATTTCTCCCTTCGATATGGCTTCCCAACGGCCTCCCTAATGTCTTCCTCGGTGTTGTATACATGGATTCCTTTAGACACGGTGGACAGACTTCGATCCTAGCTGAGAAAGACATGGTGTGGCTCTTTTACCAATTCTGCATTCCTCTAAATTCAGCGGCTTGACAAAGACCAACCTCCTCAGATGCAGGGGCAAATACTTGTGTTCTAACATCTTCTTTATTTGGCCATATAAGTATAGTTTAAAAGCATAGGGATTGCTAGACATTTTATGCAAATCGTTTGGGCCGAACCCTTGCCAAGGAGCAAAGAAACAAAAGGAGGCAGATTCGAGGTGTTTGTGAGTTTACCAATTTGTGAAATTATCTCTTGCTTTCCAAGAGGCATGGATTCTAAACAGATTACTTTTGTAGTTTTGGTGGTTTGTCTCGCACTTCTATGCACGAAAACAAATAATATACTCATAGCTTCACTAAGTGGACATTGATGTGAATTTATTTGGAAGATAGAGATATTTCAAGAGTAATATTTGTATTTGAAAGTTTTCGGGGGCAAAAATTTCTCATATATCGCACAAATAGTATAATGAAAATGAAAATTTTATGAAAATTTTTCTTGATTGAGTGTGATTAATTAGTGTCCTTAAAGCACTTTTTAATAACATTCTGATAAATTTAGAAAAAGCCCTCAAAATAGTATAGCATAGGATGAGAAAATAGCATTAGGAGGGCGGCTCGCTCTCACTTCTTATATTGACATGTTTTAGAGAAGGACTCATAAGATTAAGATGTGACCTCTCATCTATCAGATTCAACAATCAGCACCAAAAGAGATGGAGAAAAAGTTTGGTAGATAAATGACAACTTCTACAGGAAACACTTTTGCCTAGACAACCGTAACAAAAGAAAATGTAAAGAAAGACCAATGCACATGGTAGGGTAGTCAATAAGTAGAAAATGTCAAAAAAAGAAAAAAAAAGAGAAAACATGAGCAGTCAGAGCTAAAAATTTGTTACAGGGAAGCAATAAAGAATGGCGAGAAACGACAGAGGTCGCTTCTTGCTTCGTGTTTCACACGTTTCGACAACCAATGCTTTGTCTCTTTTCTTTTTGTCCTTGTTGGCTCCTTTGATGGACAACCGCGCGAAAAATTGTAACGAAAGAAGGAAGCGCAGGAGCTGAAGAAATTATGAGAAGAAACTGAGAAGGTGCCTCACTGATGTTGCTCGTCCCTTCGATTAATATGTATTGAAAAAGCCAATTGGAATTTTCTTAATCATGATTTTCCATTTTTCTCATTGAGTTTATGGTTTACGCCTCATTGTTTGTCTAGATGCAAGAATTGGACTATACAAACCGAAAGCAACATGACGCTCCTATTTCATGCGCTTGAAAAATGATGTGCAACAACTTGTGCTGATTTTACAAAAGTTGCTTCTTGACAACGAACTCCCTCTAATCAAAGATGAGGGATTATTCAAGTTTCCAAAGCATAGATCGAACAATTTCAATTAGTGTTAAACAACGTGGATGCACCGATGCTCCTTGTCTGTCAATATATTATCATGATTATTACCTCTAAATTCTCAAAAGCTTTGTAGAAATTCATAACTACTGTTTCTTGATGTTTTTTTCCCTCATTGAGGGAAAGAAAATAGGTACAAATCTCCCCCACCTATCAAGACTTAGTTGGCCCGCAATGCGATGATAACGTCGATATAGTAATACTTAGCATTGTGCGAGATAGAGCTTTAATGACTTGAGGGCATACGCTTCGAGCATGTTCTGAAAATGCGATAAGGTTACTTCTCGGTCCACAACAGTGATGTACTGTTGTTCGTGATTTATGCTATCAATCTTTCTCCGGTCCCTTTCTGTTCTTTCATATCTCACTTTTTCTTTGATTGAGAAACGATCCGAAAAGATATGTTTCAATTGGAGTTGATTAATCAAGTTGAAAAGACCTTAAAATCTTTCGATTAATTCAGCAGGATCTCGATTCTTTACAATCTAATCAAAGTAGTGAATTATTTGCTCGTCGGAGATTTGATTTGATCAAACTTTTTTGAAGAAAAGGGTAGAGGACTGATGCATTTTTACCTGCCCATATTCTCTTGGGCCAATGGATGGCAAATGAACGAAAGCCCATCATTTGCGTGTTCGAATCTGTCTCCCTACAGCTTTAAATGAAGGGCCTCGTTCTGCCATTGCACGTCGACTTTAGGGCCGCAACCTGCTTTGCTCCCAATTCCATAAGTGCAGACAGTCCCATTTCGCTGTGTAGATTTCAACTCACATGGGCATTTTGTCAACCACCTGGCCAGCATTTGAAAATTATGCTCGGATCTTCCCTCATCTTTGGTTTAGCAACGACTTCGACGATGACATTTGCAACGCCACGAGGAATGAATCCCACTTCGTCTAGTCTCATATCAGCGTCTTTCGAGAATCATTGGATTTGTGCCACCTCCTCACGCGTGCCCTTCGCTTGTCCCGTCTCCAAACCCCCAAGGCTACGTTTGGTCGTCGGGATAATAATCAGGATAGGATAGGATAAAGTAGGATATTAAATCCTCTGGATAATAAAGGTAGACATATCTAATCCTATCAAGTGTTTGGCACACTTCAGGATAAAATTAAAAAATAAATATGATATTCAATTAAATTATAAAATTAAAAAATAGAAAATTCAATTAATTAAAGGCCATGGAAAAGCCCTAGATCTAGGAATTGTGGCCACCTCTGCAATGGCCACCATTGAAAACGGCGAGATGCGAAGATGGGAGAAGAAGTGGAAGAAGAGGGCTGACAATGAATCGGAGAGGCGGAGGCATCCATTTGACATAGATGCTTATGATATCTTCTCTTTTTGTTAAGTTCTTTCTTTCCTTAAAAAAAAATTTCTTATCCAATCCGGACTTATCCCACCCCCTCCCCCGGATTTTTTATTCGGCGTTTTATCCGGATGTATCCGGGTTTGTCCAATCCAGTGGACATTCCCAAACATTGGATAGGATAACAAATTATCCTATCCAGACTCAAATCCGGACTACCAAACGCAGCCCAAGAGTTCCGCATCTTCTCTTCTATGAGCACGATGCCAGATTCTCCACAGCGAGTGGAATAAGAGATTCCGCCATCGAAGCTCACGAGGATGAGAGGGAAAATGGAACGAACAAAATGAGTAAATTCCAGAACGACAGTGTTCTATGATAATGCAGCTTGCACGAGACTTCGATGTCTTGTTAGAGTTGTTAGCGCGAAAGGAAGTTGGACATGGATGCGTTTAGTAGCTTCTAATTATAAAAGTTCACTCGGTCAGTGGGCTCCAGATTTAAATGGGAAGGTGATATCAAATTTGGTCCCTAAATTCTTAATCAATGTGCAATTTGATCTTTGAAATTTAATTTCAACCGAATGGGTCTTTGTTCTCTTTAATTTAAGGTGCAAGAGCTAGATGGGAGCCAATTTTCTTCTTCTTCTTTTTTTTTTTTTTTCCCAAGAAATATTAATTTAATTTGTTAAAATTTTAATATTACAAAAAATTTCAAATTTGTACATTTGCAACAAATTTATTCAAAATTAATTTTTTGACCACGAAAAATCCTAAATTAGTACACTTATGACAAATTTGTTCAAAATTAATTTTTTGATCACCAAAAACCTCAAATTGATATCCTCATAAATTTACCAAAAATTAATTAATTAATTTTTTTTTTTTTTGACCAGAACCCCCAGACGGCCAAAATGGAGGAAAGAACCCGGGGGCTGCGTAAGCGGGAGGACCCACCACCCCCGACAACCCACTTAACCAAAAATTTAATTTTTTTACCACAAAAAAACTCAAACTAATACAGTTATGATATATTTATCCTTCATTAGTTTTCATTAAATTTTATTGTCAAATTATTAAATTGAATGATAAGTGATGGTTGACGGGTATATACCGTCTGTTTGTCATAGTTTGTACAATTTTTATGATTTTTCGTGATATTAATTTAATTTAACATATGGTATATTCGTCACAAATGCACAACTTTTTTATTTTTGATATTTAAGTAAATTTATCACAAATGTACTAATATGAGATTTTTCGTAGTTAAAAATTAGTTTAGGGTAAATTTATTATGAGCATTTTATGTTCAAAAAATTAATTTGAAATAAATTTATATCATATATATATTATCTAATAATAAGTTAGACCGTACGCACGCGCACTAATCGAATTCATATATTTCTTTATTTCACACTCTGTCTTCTCTATTGAGTCAAGCCACCCTTGCATCATATGCAAGAACGCTAGGCTACTTCCCAGCCATCGTGTTCAATTATTTCGAAGTCTTTTTTTTTTTTGGTCGGTATTTTGAAGTTGACATGACGTATTCATTATCAAAAATTCCATCCATTCTGCTATTTGCCCATTCCGTTCGTCTCATTTTCCCTATCATCCTCGTGGACTTCAATTCAGGGGAAATCCGTCGTTTCGCTCCTTGTGGAGAGTAGAAGAACTCGGGACTTGCTCATGGAAGATTGCGCAAGTTCTCCCACACGCCGGGAGAGGACAAGGTGCAGGGCGAAGGGCACGCGAGAGGAGGTGGAGCGAATTCCATGCTTCTCCAAAAAGACGCTGGATGGGAGGCATATCAAGAAACGAGAATCTTCACTCGTGGCGTTATAATCGTCGCCATGAAAGCTGCAATGGAATGGGCAGAAGATCCGAGCGTTTCGTAGCGCTAGTCAGACGTTTGACGAAATGCGCGGGCGATAGTAGAAACTGGGGTGGCTAAAAGCCGAAATCGGCGTGTTGCTTGCGGAATGAGTAATTCATTTCTTTGTATATCTAGACGTTCTTTTTTATGCGTGCCTACTTTATTCTTTCCCTTTGGACAACAGAGATGAAGTTGCTGGATGTAGCGAAAAAGCGAATGATTATGTGTCGATTGGCGACGCACGGCAAATGCTGCTGTTCTCCTGCGATGAGGGAATTTTAGCTTTCTCTACCCGGAATTCTGTTTTTAAATTGACTAATTCGCTCATAAGGATAATATACTCTCCAGCACCAGTTCAGGCCTACGGAGGGTCTCATGAAACCTCTTCTATGGGGTTGCTAATTTATATCCTTTTCAAGGGTTAGGAAAGTTTATCCTATTGTGGTACTGCAGACAGATATAAAACAGACACTTACCACATCTACGTGTTGTTTGGCCTGCAAGGTAGGCTCAGTATGGAAACCTCGTGCTTGAAGAAGTGCCGATGTAGATAGCAAACAGTAGATTCATAGTGTGCTGAAGAATTCATCCGCGTCAAAAGTTGTGCGGAGCCTGAACATTTCTTTATTTGTTGGAATGCAGGAACGTCCCTAGTGGGTTTGTATATTTCCAGAGGGCGAAGGAACATCCTGAGTGGCTCCCGAGTGCGGAGCTTGAACATTTCTATATCTATCATTACTTGTTTCTCACTTTTATTTTGTACACTGATGATAGGAAGAGAAATCATTAAACAAGCCCAATTCTAGTGTTGACATGTATATTGTATTTAATTTTAATAAATGAATGCATTCCATTGAGGTTCCATTTTATCGTCACTTGTTTGAAAAGTATTTTACACCAGCATGATACCTTATTTAATCCTTTATTTTCAGCATATTTGAGAAAAGGCATTTGGCATGAATAAGATCCTCAATGAGTCAGGAGAGTTGGATGTGATAGAAGAGAAACTCTTGTGTAAAGAATTGATGATCGAAGTTCAAGAAAAGAATGCTTGAGAAAAGGAAATCACCATCGCTTTGAAGAATTTGGGGCTGCTATGCTCATCATCAATTGAATTGTTAACAATGGAATTGAGGATCCACTTGGGCCTGCTATGCGCATCATAAATTGAATTGTTAACATTAGAATTGAGGATCCACTTAGTTGAAAGTTGCATCTATAATTGTGGATCCCAAACTTGGGCAACAAGTTAGACTTCTAGCTGAAGCTCAGCTTACACGACAATCATCTCTAAAATTGATTGCATTATATTTGTAGGAGCCTATCATTTTTTTTTCAAGGATGAACTGAAACTTAGATTCTCTCTTTTCAGCCATTGGGTGTAATAGTTTCGAAGCTAGCATATATATTATCATAATTTATCTATTCTGCAATTTGCCCATGTTGTTCATTTCATTTTCCTCTATCACCTGTGTGGATTATTTATTCATATTTCTGGAAAAAAAATTATATATCTTTGACCCCAATTGAAGTGAGAGTTATTTCAACTCTATTCAATTCGAACTTGTAATTGATTGATGAGGTTTGATACGGAGCATATAGTGAAAATTCAAAAGGACGGAGCGTGCATGATTGATAAAGTGATAATTGGTTCTCAAATGCAAGGATTAAATAATTCACTTTTGACTGGATCTTTTAACAAATGGTTAACATCACGAAAAACTCCAAACTGGTATACAAGTGACAACTTTATTCCAAGCTAATTTTTTTACCATGAAAAAACCCCAAACTGATACATCAGTGACAAATAAAGAATCTAAGAACAACTTTCCATAAAATGAGTTAGAGAATACAATTGATATTGTCATCAATATATAATTTAGATTTTTAACAAGTAAAACGAAAATATCTTTTCAGATAAAGGAGTTACAAAATGGATAGATTTTTTCATGAACCTAGTCCTAAAGAAGAATGTCATTAAACTAAGCTTGGGAGCGGTCGTATTGATGTCGATGCATTGCTGTCCCCCTTTATTTTGCATTTCCTCCAAAGTTAACTCCCATGTGTATTGGAGGAACCTATGTTGTATTACTTACTCCAGCTTGCAAATGAGCTCTAGTAATCCAACCGATGCAGCCTATCAACTATCATCCGTCCTCCGAAAACCATTAGATCAAGGTGCTATTGGGGAAGTTAAATGAGAGGAAGGGAAGTTTTGCTTCACTAATAGAAGAGCTTCAGCATTCAGATAATTCTTATGATGCTGCTCAAAGACAGAGCGCCAGCTGCTAAACTAGCTTTGGTGGAGTATGGGACACTGGAAATCTAACTGATAACTTCGGCAATGAAAAGTTTCCTGGTCCCATGAAGTCTAAAAAGGTTGGTTTAGCCATGACGTCTTTCAATTCAGCGGTTTTTTAAATTTTAATGTTGGCTTTCTCATAGTTTATGTTTCCTTAGCTACATTGTATAATTTCATCTGAATCATCCTCTGATTTCAATGAATTTCGCTCTACGGGGGGATTTGAAATTGGCAACTCCCACCTATTCCACAGCTACTTGTACTGTTAGATTTACGGTAATCAATTCTTTCAGCTCCATTTTTTAACCATTGGTGGCAAGGATGTGACTATAAGCATCTTAAAACTCCATTAGAACTTCATGAGTTTTGATGTTTGTTGAAACTCTTTGGTGCAGACTACGATACAAGCAGAAACAAATTAGCTGCAGGTAGCAACTGCTGGTAGGAAACCAAAATCTAGTTCTGTATTCACCTAGTGGACATTCTCAATTGCACTGAATTCTGTATGACTAGCATCTACATCTGGTCCAATTATGGCTTCCAGCCTTCTCACGAGCAAGCTGACCCCAAATGTTGTGGCAACAAGCCTTGCATCTAAAGCATCTCTTTCACGCATTCTCGGGGTGATGCTGATGATGAATTGAAGACCCCAGAAGGAGATAGGGACCAAATGAAAGTGACGGCTGAGTGTCCCAGTTTTGATCTTGGATTTTGAACAATGGTCATTGCTCAATCAACTGTATTGCTACTATCAAGAATCTGAATGGAGTGCTAAAAAATTTCGTGCCTATCGCATTTGAAATTTGTACAATCGAGCTCTTGTTTTTATGGGGAGTGTTTTGGTGCCAAGTTCATTTGCAGGTGTCTGGTCTGAAACACTTCATATTTATACGACATAATGAATGTATTTGCAGCGCTATTCAACATATTGAGGTTCACTATGCTTACATATCGAAATGGAAAGAGGCCACCCACGTTGATCTGAGATATTAGTTAAAATTAAGACAAGTGAATGCATGGTGAAGAAGTTCGGCTGAGGAAGCAGAAATAATACTGTGTATGTTCTTATGTCTTCAAATATCTATATGGCAGGTCAAAGTTGCATCACAGACCATTCATTTGCAGATAATGCTCGTTCAATTCCTGTCGAGAAAGATGCTCGGTTTAGATGCTCTGTTTGATAACATATACCCGGCCATTGAAAGTTGCTCGGTTTAGATCATGTAACAGCAGCTTCTCAGTGATCAAACTGAGGGTAAAGCAACCTGTGATTGTGATAAATAGCTGCTTAAGCCATTTTATTGGTTCCTTCCAAGGGCTGCCCAGTTTTAGCTGTGTCTTCTGAACTGTGAGGCTATCATTATATAATTACCAAGAGGAAATAGTATCCCAACTTCCGAAACATTCTTTATTATTTACCTTTCCTGTTTGTAATAAAGAGTGAACAATAAACTATAGAGCGGCAACGATCTTCCAAAGGAATTCCTTGTGGAAATTGTGTGATTTTATCAGGACTTTCTTTTCGTTCGGTTTCTTATTGCATTAAATTATTCTCCAAATCTTAAGCTAGCTTAAGCTACCATAACAAACACAGCATAGGTCGTACTTGTGGTGCAAAGAAACTGTGACATGGGTTTCTCCGCTTTCTTTTATCCCCTGTTCTACCTAGTTCTCGTCCAAGAACATGTATAGCTTGCAGTCCTTTCTTGGCTTCCGCATGCTAGCGGCCTTGAAGAGACAATTGTTTTTGCATGAATATCGCTTGATATCAGTTCTCCTATTCCTCTCAACATGAGTATAAATTAAAGTGGATCCTCAGGGTTCCAACGGGTCCTGGATGTTCATGTGGGGATATAATGGCAATTCAGGAGAGAATCAGTCATAAAAGATCATGTCCTCAAGATGTCCGAAGGACAAGAAAAGTAGTTCTGTAACTCATGAATTTTCTTTGTCTGATAGACCAATCTTGCTACGTGCAATATGCTATGGTAGTTAAACCAGAAAATGGGTCATACAATTTTAGCCTATGGAAATTTTGCCATTTAAGCCACTTGTCATGTAGTATGGCAGATTCTTAGCTTCTGAAACTGAGAGAAAGTTATTAAGCATGAGCCAATACCAAATTTTGTGTCCTAATAAACCAACGGATAAATCTTGTGAAGGGAAGTGTGCCTGGTAAGGTACATCGCAGGTGGTTCTTCGGTGTTTTTATTGCTAGTGAGTGCTGAGAAAGGACTCCATCCTCTATGGACATTTCACACATCCGAGAGCTACAAAAGTAAGAAATTTCGCATTGGATGTCCTGAGCTAAAAAAACAATTGATAATTCCTACCGGGCACAGAATTCAATGGCATGGTTGAAATTTTTGCATACATACATGATTCTAACGATTTGGACACCCCTCGGATCTTTTCCCCCAAACAGAATGTGATTAAATTTGTGAAAAGCGTTATCACAGCAATCTAAGAAGGTATAAGACTTTCTTGATCAGGGGACGAATCATGAGTTTGCTTGATGCCATCGTGCTAAATTTACGATGCTTTCTTGTTAATAGGGTTTAAGCTCACGGCGATTTAAAATCGAATCGAAAATTTGTTTTTCTTAACATCTGGGAATGAAAAGAGAGGGTCGAGCGAGTGTGGTTGTGTAATTAGTGACTTAAAGCCTTTAAACTCGTACCAATAGTTCGACTCCCGCCCTGACTGATTAAGCTCTCAAAAGGCGCTGACTATTCCCTCCCTCTCCCTGCAATTTTTCTTACTTTTGCAGCTCTTGGAAATCCCTAGAAAATCTTCTTCGTCATTCATCCCCCAAATGCAGAAACCACCGCCATGCCATTACAACGGATGTGCAATCACGCTATCGCTCATGATAAGAAAAAAAAAAAAAATCTTAGGACTAGCATCGATTACGTAATCTGGTGCATCATCCCACACGAAATGCACCGAATACACATGTGAGAGTCGTGTGAGGGGAAGATATTCCGCATTGGATGTCTAGAGGTACAGAAAAGATTAATAATTTCTACTCGGCACACAATTCAGTGGCTTGACTGAAAAGTTTTTGTATAAATGTTGGTCCAACAAGATTACCGATGAACACTTCTTGGATCTTTTTCCCCCAATAAATCGAATGAAAGGAGAAAGTCACGCGAGCGTGGTTGCGCAGTTAATGACTCATGGCCCTTTAAACTCGTATTAATGATTCATCTCCCGCCATGACTATTTAAGCTCTTCAAAAGGCGCTGACTATCCCTCCCTCTCCCAGCAATTTTTCTTAGTTTTGCAGCTCTCGGAAATCCCCAGAAGATCTTCTCGATCCTCCCCGAATGCAGAAACCACCACCATGGATGAGGCCACCACCATGGATGAGGCTCCGACGAAACGGAACGTCACCTTCACGAAGTAACTCAAGCAGAATCGCAAGCTCTATCACGGCTTCCTCTCTCCACTCCTCCACCGCCAAGGTGTTTTCCCTCTCTCTCTCTCTCTCTCTCTCTCTCTCTCTACTGATCTCCTCTGCCATTCATGTCCTACTCAATTCGATCGGCAATTTCAGTTACCTTCGATTGGCGTCGGACGTGATTCGGTTTGATTGGCTAGTCCATGTCGAAACTGCAGTGGCAATCGATTCCCCGAACTTGGCAGGCTCGATCAGACTAGATAGCGACAGCTTGACGCCGCTTAGGATTTCGATTGTTTTTGTTTCTGTGGTTTCGGTTGTTGTGCTCCCCGTGACTGAGCGTGTTCTGAGTGGACTAGGCCATGCCGTGATTGATGGTTGGATGATTCGACAGGTCATGCTGTATGGCGACAGCGAGCAGATGTTGGAATGCAGGATCTTGAAGAATGATGAAGTTGTTTGTTCCGGTGAGACACTGACGTTCAGTGCTTATTTGGTTGACGTTGGAGAGCCTGAAGGAGGGCAAAAGCCTCTTAATGATACTTATATTCACAGCCGAGGAAAGAAAGTTCCTAAGCGAACAACTTCCCTTCACAGAAACAAGTTCGTGAATGTATCTGATTGTGCCGGTATTGTCTGTTCTTCATGCTGGTGTCTCTATTGGTTTGAAATTTGACAACTCATTCTTGTACATTCGCAATGTTGTGATTGTCTACTGGTGTTATTGTATAATCCACTTTGCATATGTTTTAAGAAATGAGAAGACCAAAGTGGAGAAGGATAAACAGCAGACAATCAGCCTCAGCCCATCGCAGAAAATTATTAGAGGTTGGCGATGAAATCCAGCATAATCTAACTCTCTCTTAATTGCATGTAAATGCTGGTTACAACAACTTAGCATGCGTTTTCTTTTGCTTTTCGATTTCCAGAATTCAAAAAGAACGAAATGAACAGGTATGGCATATTGCAGGCAAGTCTGAACTCAAGGACATCAAGCATGACAGGTGAGTTTGGACTTTTGCTGACTCATCTATGCCCATGCCAGGCCGTGTCTTTCTCTTGATGTATCTCCTGGATTGTGAATCCGTTCTTGATTTTCTTTGGGATACAGTTTCTGCACATCTTTATATTACATACAGAGTCTTTTCAAGGTCAATAAAGATTCTCTCAACTCTGATGCTTTGTATATCAAGTCTTCTCAATCAAGGTGGTTTCATATATTTTCGTGGCATTGGAACTTTTTAGCATATATCCAAACTTCCCTTAGAAAAATGGTCTCAATGTTCTCTATGCGGTTATATTCGAGTGTTATTGTTGTCTCGGCACTGGAGTTGACATGATATTCCTTTTGATGTAGATTGATACGCCTTGTATACGACTCAATTAACTCAAAAGTCAAAGAAATATCATGATGGCTTCTCACGTTGCACAAGCAGTGGATTTGTGACTAGGCAGGTAAAGCTCTACAGTCTACATCTCCTTCTGATTTTTACCCTTAGATAATACCAGCTATCTTGTTGCTGGATTAAATTTCAGCTCTTCCTTCCTTTATTAGTTGGTTTTCCTCTTCATGACGTATACCTTTCTCAGCAGACTAGTGAAAAAATTTTGTCAGGATAAATATGGCTCAATGATTGAAACCTTATTTGGGTCTTTTTCCAGGTTTTCTTGTATGATATGAGCTGGAAACATTTAGATGGCAGGTTCCTGAGCAAAGCTGAAGAAGTAAGCCCTGGGGAGATGATGGAATTTCCTCGTCATTTGGTAGAAGTTGGCCAAAGTGAAGCAACCCATGAATCTTTAAGGGATCTAAATGCATGTGGAAACAGTTTCAATTCTCTTCACAAATTAAATATGCAAAAGCAGCAGCATAATGTTACTAATGTTAAATCTGCTTTTAAAGGTACCCGGAATACAGTTTAATTTGATCCATTTCCTGGTGTTCTATAAAGTGGTTATTTTCCCTGTTTAGTCTTTATATGAAGGTAATTTGCCTTACCTCCTAGCCTAAAGTCTTGAACTTCCAATAGATTGTTAACATTTTCTCCTCATTGGTTATATCCCATCAACCCTATCATTCAGCTGCTCTGCAATTGATGTAATTGGGTGATACTCCATGCTCACCAAAATGATATTGCAAACACATTGTGATTCGGAGCTTTAAGGAGACAAGTCCAAGGGATGTTCATGAGACGTGGGATGATTTCCACAAGTCCTTGAACTTGCAGATGCCATGAATCAATTTGTTGGTTTTATTTGAAGTTAATACTTTCTTCATTGACCAGAGAGAGTTGACAATTGAAAATCATCATTGTTATCCATGCTATCTCTTTCTTTTCTGTTGAGGAGCATGATTCCCTTCTCTTCATGTTTTGCATGATCTACAATAATTACCTGATTGTGTTTGTGATGCACTGAAACATGTATTCATTAATACTCCTTCAGAAGAAAAAAAATGGCCAAGATGCATCAGAATAGGGCAAAGGTGAGTATATTAGATGCTGGAAAATCAGGGGTAACAGGTCAGACTCTGTTTAGATGCATATTCAGTTTGCCACTAGTGTTTACTAGTTGCCTTATCTCTACGTTTGTTGCATGTTCTAATGCAATCGTGATCTCAAAAAAATTTTGGTTGATGAAATCAAAGTTGCCTGTTAGGAGACTTTGTTGCACTTTTCATAGGCAAGACATTATACTGCTTAACCAGATGGATTCTTAAAATTCCTTACATATGACAGAAATCACACTTTAGTTCAAAAAGAAAAATTCATAATAGATAAAAGCTTCACCAATAATATAAAACTATCTATTGAGTTTTTGGCTTTGTGCTTCAGAGAAGGTCTAAGTGTGTCCGTTCATTTGAAAAATCCATAATTCACCTTGACTGGTTACGTTCTTGAGATTTTCCTAGCTCTAGCACCGTGCTCTAGGTACTTAAGAATGAATCATAAGTACGAGAACCTCATGCAAAAGAGGAGGGCAATGAACTGAGTTACATGGATTCCTCAGGATATTCTTTTATGCTTACAATTTCTTGCGAAGTTTTCATTACTTAGCCAGTTGTTCGTTCTACTTGCCAATAGATTTTCTAATGAAGTTTCCATTAACTAGCCAACTATGTTCTTGATATTGCTGTGCATTTACTGCCTCCTCTTAGCTTGAGGTTATGGAAATAACAAAATCAATAACAAGTTCATTATTATTCTTCAGTCATTTCCGACACAAGTTCAATCAATCACGCATGAGCATATGAATGTTCTTTTGCGGGTGGTGTCCTTCCGTTATTTTTGTGTTAGTTTAACTGAGCATATCCTACATGGATATTGACACTTCCCTGTTATGTAGAATGGCAAGTCTTGTACACCACACAAATAACTCAAAAGGCCAAGAAATACCATGATGGTTTTTTGCAGCATGAAGTTCGCGGATCCCTAGGGAGGCAGGTCATTCCGAAGCACTTTCAAGGATGTTTCCATCCTTTTGCCACTGTTCTTTAATTAAACTAGGCTGGCTACTTTGTTTGCTGATCCAACATGTATCACTTCTGTTTTTTGGATAGTGGTTCATCATGTGACCCAACCATCACATTAATTCAAGTGCATTTCACTACCCAAAAAAGTTATAAGGCCCTAAGCACCCCTTCTTTATAGGTCCTGGAATAACTTCTGCTCATTATTGTATCCCCTTGGATCATTCAGGTCCCACTATATGATGCTAGCAGTAAAGTCTTGGCAAATAAATTTCTTAGTGAAGACGAAGTGCTGGGAATCGGAAAATCACTAGTATTGGATATAGTTGATATTGGGGAATATGGAGTAGAAGAAAAGGTGCCGCTGGGTTAGAATGATTGGGAACCACGTCACGCTGCTGGAGAAATGAGGAAATGCCACGGGGAGGTGAATGGCGTTAAAATTGATCAATCATCCTGATGTTATAGTCCTACATAATGAGCTCTGGTCGAAAAACCTCAAACTCGAGAAGCAAGGTTTCAATGTAAGTTGGAGGACGACGAGAATACGCTCTTTCTCCAATGCCATAGCATGAATATGCACTTGATGTCGTGATGAGTTGTGGGATTTTTCATTCCATTCAAGTGACGTCGAATAAGATGGGATTCATACCGATGAGATATGTCGCATCATTTTTGTCACGTGATGTAACGAGTGAAAAAATTCATAGACGATTAGTTCATTGGAAAATACTTTTCCAGAGGAAAAGTTGTGCTTGGTGACGGAGTCTGTGCAAACCTTTTTCCTTCTGAGAGACCTGGCAGACCTCTGTGAAAAAATTATGATGTGATTTCACAAAACCCATCTGCAGCAATTATTGAGGAGGAAAGGGAGGTGTAGATTGTGGAGGCTGCAAACTCCGTCTCATTCTCTACCTCACCAGTCCCTAGTTGTAAGTACGTCAACATCCCTGCCTTCTCTCTCTCTCTCTCTCTCTCTCTCTCTCTCTCTCTCTCTCTCTGTAGCAGGAGTTACAGCTTCACAAGCTCAAAGGAAGTGGAGAGAAATGCTTAATGTTCCATTTTCTTCATTTGGAGGTGGTCCGTGGAGTTAGCTGGATGTGTTTTGAGCGGTAAGAAGGGATTTGATTGCATCACCTTTGAGGTGTCGATGCCGTCCAATTATTTTTGCATCCATTTGTAGAGCCATTTTTCAACTACCTAATGCACTGAAGTGATATCCCATTTCTGCCTATGATCATTGTAAAATAGTAGAATTGTATACTTTGAGGAACTGTAGTAGGTGATGATATTTTCTTGGCTGAAATAAAAACCAATCTGCTCTTGTTGGGGTCCTACTTAAACTTGCTGGAACGATCCCATTGTCGCCAGCACATGCCTTTGGATAAATAACAGACTAGGAATAAAAAGGCATGTTCAAGTTTGCACATTTGGTTTGGTCTTATGTTTAAATGTAAATATATCCTCGTTAATTAGTGTGCTTCAGTTTATGACAGTGTAAGGGCTTATTGTTTCATATGTTTCCAAATTCATTCATCTGTTTTCCATTTTCTTAGGTCGATGAGGTGGCCCTTGATGACATGCCTCATGTTATAGGAAACTACCAAGTTTGTGTTGTGAAGAGCGAGCGCCTCAACTCAGATACTATAGCTCGAGTGAAACAATTGAAGCTGATAATGCAATTTGGTGTCAGTCTAGACAGTGTCCGCCCCTGCTTGCTTACGTATGTCGGGCTGGGGGAGTTTAGTTTATTTTGTCGGTATTATGACTATGTTTTGTTAGATCTTAATTGAATTTAGTACTCAACATTTACATCTTCATGAAGGTGTTGATGTAGACGCTGCCACCGAAAATGGAATAAAAGTTGCCAGAATTCCAGATGACATCACGGAAAATGCAGCATCATGTGCAGAGATGATGGTTTATTGGATGCTGGGTTTACTTTGAAAGCAAGAATGTTTGATTGCTAGAAAAATCTTAAGCAGCTGGGGTACTTCATTTGATTCATTCTTACATGCTAAGTCTATAGGTTTGTCGTGCTTCTTTCTGTTCAGTCATAGGGAATGACAGGTTGAATATTCTAGCTTTAACATTTTCTGAAATGTGAATGCATCCCTACCATTTTGCATTCTCATCCTTTTCTCATCGAAGTTCCAATTGTATGTTTGATCATCAGTGAAGCCTATGTAGTTTCTTTTGAATGAAAGTGCGAGGGCGTTTATATCTTCATTGATATATTGGGAAATGGGAAAATCGTCCAAATTATACCCCAACTTTCAAAACATAACAAAACATCCTGCATAGGGCATACATCTGAATAAAAATGTTTATTTACAATTCTAGTTGACATAAGGCTTCACATAAGGCTTCCCATGTTTGCATGACTCCAGTTGACATAGGGCTTACCGTGTTTGCATTCGTTGGTTGCATGCTGCTCTTGCCAGCCATATTACTCATAGGTGTATCCACTGAAGATATCGCCATCATGGTCGAACTCCCATTATGCGACAATTCAGGAGTTGGAATCATCATTGTCATTGAATTAGGATTGACTGGATTTTGAGTATTAAGAGATGGAGGCTTGATCAAACTACGCAACCAGGACTCCAATGTGCGCAGATTCATATACTCATCCTACATAATTGTAACTTTAAAGTAGCAAAAAGAATGGCAAGTCCTATTCACCAAAAAAAAAAAAAAGAAGAAGGAAATATTGAATATCCCGAGAAAAAATAGGTGAAACCAAGCAAGAGAACTGAATTTTGTTTTTCGCAGATGTTAAATGTAACACACTTAAAAAAAAAAAAAACCCAATAAAAGGCAATCATAAGCCGCTTTTTGTACTTCTACAAAAGAGAGAAGAGAAAAGATGAGGATGGGAAGGCCTTTAAGTGAGCAGATTTGAAGAGACCCTCTTCCAAGTGTTTAACAATATATTCAGCTTCTGCATTTGAGAGTCATCAATTGGCTGCAGATGCCGCTGTGCTAAGAGAACAAAATTGACAAGGGACAATAAAAAGTTCAATCAGTGAACAAGGACCAATGGAATTGTGGAGGTTAAAGCACAAGAACAAGTACTCTAGATTAGATTACATCTTCTCTTGCATATAGTTCCGAGCTCTGAGAAGATCCATGTCCATGCTTAACGCAGCATGAGGGACACCATTGCCTGCAGCTACTAAATTCAAGACAACATTGCCACTTTGCTGGGACACCCTAGGCAACTGCGTGCCCGGTTGACAAGATATGTCCCGACATATCTGCCTGCACATTCCTCATATCAATCTACAAAAGCTCTCATTCTTCCTATAATCATTCAAACTTGCAAAGGGTCAACGCATGCCTAGGCCGGTGCAACATACATTTGAAAAAAAAAAAAATCTATTTCACGGTGAGCAAACCACACCAAATACTGCCAGGCACCAGCGCAGACAACCATAACAAGAAATTATAGAGAGCACATGCCTTTGGATAAATTTTGTTTGGCATAAGGCTTGATATAAGGCTTCCTGTGTTTACATTTGTTGGCTGCATGCTGCTACTCCCAGCCATATAACTCATAGGTGCATCCACTGAAGATGTCGCCATCATGGTCGAACTCCCATTGTGCGACAATCCAGGAGATGGAATCATCATTATGATTGAATTAGGATTGACTACATTTCGATTAATAGGAGATGGATGCTTGATCAATCTATGCAACCAGGACTCCAATGTGCCGGGATTCATATACTCATCCTACATAATTGTAATTTCAAAGTAGCAAAAGAATGTCAAGTACTATTTACCAAAAAGAAAGGAAATACTGATAATAACGAGAAAAAATAGTTGAAACCAAGCAAGAGAAATGAACAGATTATTGGCTTTGCAAATGTAAAATGTAAAACACTAAAAAAACAAATAAAGGGCAATCATAAGCCGCTTTTTGTACTTTTACAAAGAAGAAGAGGAGAAATGATGAGGATGGGAAGACCTTTGTGTGAGAAGATTTGAAGAGACCGTCTTCCAGGCGTTTAACAATATCCTTCAGCTTCTGCATTTGAGAATCATCAATTGGCTGCCGATGCCGCTGTGCTAAGAGAAGAAAGCTGAAAAGGGACAGTAAAAAGTTCAATCAGCAAACAAGGACCAGTGGAACTGTGGAGGTTAAAGCACAAGAACAAGTGCTCTAGACTAAAATACATCTTCTCTTACATACAGTTCCGAGCTCCACGGGTATCAGCGTCTATGCCAAACGCAGCATGAGGGGCGCCACTGCCTGGAGTTACCATGGTCAGGACAACATTGCCATTTTGCCGGGACACCTCAGACAACTAAGCGCCCGACTGACTAGATACGTGCCCTGACATGTCAGCCTAAACATTCATCACATCAACTTACAAAAAGCTTTTGATAAACTTGGGGTCCACGACCCGAGATTAAGGACCAGAGAACGTCGAGTGCGAAGCAAAAGAGGACGAACTGGACCGACGAACCTGAAGCGATGTGCGATTGGGGACGAGAAGAGCGACGGTGCAGTAGCAGTGATCTCAATTCGAGCTCAATCGGATCGATCGCGACGATCTACGATCATCTCAATTCAGCAAGAATTTCCACTGGAGAAATCCATTTGTTGATCAGATACGAGGAAAGAAATTTCATATTATTATTTTATTTTGACCGAATTTCCTTTCTCGAAAGCCTTATTACTGCAGATAAAGGTTTGACCGGTTTGACTGCTTGGGACTCTTTCCTTTTGTATTGCGAACAGAGTGCCAAACCCTTATAAGTAAATTGCGGGGTGAGTGCACCAATTCGCTTAGTACGGTGCAGCCACAAAAAGAATTAAATGAATTCGTTTAGTGCATGTACAGCTTTTGATATTAGTGGTTCAGTCGGTCCTTACCGATTCAGAAATCAGTTACAAATTGGGCTAAATTTTTCCTTCAGGAGAAAAAAGAAATTGTAGAGTCAACTGCATTAATTATTGGAGTTGTCTAAGCCAAGCAGATTGCACATACTTTCAGCTCATGATGTAGTTGCACACTTTAACTTATTTTCCGAGTTCTTTGAGTTCTCTTCAAACTGATCAAGCTCCTGCAGCCAAACATAATCATCTATTGGTTTTTATTCATTCAAGATCATCTTAATGCGGGCTTTGAGTCACGCATGCAAACAAAAATTGGAAAGTTCCTTATGGAGGGCCAAGTGCTGCAGCTCGTTAAATTAGATCTTTGCTGGGACACTAATCTCGAGTGCTGAACTAATAGTTTGGTACTTGAGATATTGGTTGGAGATAATATAGTTGGCCAGGGCTCCCAAATCCCGCAAACTGTTTTTCCCCTTAAGCCAGCTCTAGCCGACATACTAGGCTTGTCATAACACCACTAAATATAATCTACTCTTTTAAGTGTAGTGAAGAAATCTTAGTAAAGACACAAACTTAGTTCAATCTCTATCGATGCTCATTTAGATATTGTTCTGGGAAAGTGGTGCCTAAATGCTTGTCGTTAGCATGAGATTGTGGCTCTATCAGCAAACACACTGGTGGTCCTGAAACCAAACATATCCTATGCACCAACAATCAAGAGTATGCAGAAGCCCGCAGCTGGAGCAACAATTACTTCAACCCACTGAACTCAAAAGTTAATTGAGCTGGACACAAGCAACCCTAGTTGGCCTATGCAATTGATATCAGCAACTGTGCATAGATTCATTCTACTATAACAACGGGTTAAACCTAATTGTATCTTGGTCTACTCATAGGGTTTGATTAAGAGCGACGTGCACTCTCCAAGTTGTCCATCTCCATGTGACAACACTGATTTCAATATCTGCTTCTTCCAAGCAGGCAAGACAAGGATAATATCCTATGACCAAATACAAAATGGTGTTCAAAAAAATGACATGAATATGAGTACTAACATGATCACTGAGATAAATTCCATCATAATGATCAATTAAAGTTACAGACATTAAAAAGAATATCAAGTCTCTCAAAATGGGCAAAAGGTAAGATGCCATTAGCACAAAATAACCAACCTTTGAAGTGTGCAAATACTAGTGCATACCACCGTGCACAGTAGAAGGTCCCAAACAATTTGCTCTAACTCTCTTGCGTAACTCAAAGTCTGATTGATAAGCTGCAGGGATGGAATTTCCTTCAAAGGTGCAGATTCCTTTGCCTTCTGGAAATATGCAAACCCACTCTTAATCTCCCACTCGGGATGTTCCTGCATTCCAACGGAGATAGAAATGTTCAGGCTCCACATTGCAGCTTTTTACATGGATATGAATCTACTGTTTACTATCTACATCAGCACTTTTACAAGCACAGGTTTTAGTACTGAACCCACCAGCCAAGTTTGACCCCAGCAGAGTGACAACAAGGGCCAAATGACAAGTAGATGTGACAAGTGTAAGTTTTATATCTGTCTATGATCCCAGAATAGGATAAATTATCATAATCATTGAAAAGGATATAAACTAGCAACTCCATAGAAGAGGTTTTATGAGACCCTCCGAAGGTCTGAACTGATGCAGGAGAGTATATTATCCTACTGACTTAATTAGTCAATTAGAATAGAATTCCAGGTAGAGAATTCCAGCTAAAGTCCTCTCATTAATTTTACCTCCTTGACATATTCCGCAAGTTCTTGGTCAGAGGAGCATAGCAACATTTGCCGTGCATCACTAATTGACAAATAGTCATATGCTTTCTCGCTACATCTAGCAATTTCATATGTTGTACAAAGGGAAAGAATAGAGTAGGCACACATAAAAGGATCTTTAAGTATGACAATCTCACTATTTGACTAAAACCTTGAAATCTAGATGGGTCGCACTTCATGCTTCTATTTGTATATTGCGATGGTTGATAGCAATTAGTACAGGCCATGTACTCTTGTATTTTAATTCAAAAGCAACAAAAAGCCTCACAAGTGTATGACTCAATCATCCCATAAAAAATGCTATACACTTCCAAAAATACCTTCTGTTGCAAATATAGGAAGAGACACATATCTAATTTTATTGATTACTGATCCAATCATATCCAGTTGAAGCTAACTTCAAATCTTTTGACCGATTTAACATCTTAACAACAAAGGCACAGTAATTACCTGACTGTCTTGGCCAGAAGGTCCATAAAATAAACATAAGTCTCATGAGGCACCGTCTGCCTAGCACTCAAAACACGATTATAGGCCCCTTCCATGAAAGATTGCTCCAACTCAACAGCATGCTTGATGCAAGGATTCTCTAGGGTGGCATATGAAAGCAATTCAAGTTCGGTATGGAACTCAGCTATTCCATTCTGCACAAGGAGTCTCAACAGGTTGAGACCTCAAATAGGGTACTCTTGAGGAGATGGTGGAATACGGCCACTGCTCAACCAGAAGAATTCTCAAGAAAGTTTACATAAAAATGATGAGTGCAAAATGGTCAATAAAACAATAAGGAGGGGAATCTTTCTCATAATCTAGCAACTCACGTCTAATGCCTTATAGCGTCTGCAATTGCACGTGCCCATGAGTATGAACAAACAATTTTAAGCAACGCCAGGACAAAAGTTACCGTGCATTTGTATAATAAGGCTTCAGTTGAAAAAAATCTTGCTCAAAGGCATCTTGATCTTCCATCTTCACACTTATAATAACAGCATGCTCATTAAGTACTGAAGAGTTCTTTAGGAAGTCAGGTGATGTGAGGCTTCCACATTCAATTCAGCAACTGAATGACATTTAATCTTTCTCACCATAAACCAACTCTAACTTATGTTGTGCATCTTCTATATAAGTCTCAAGCATTTGCCATGGTCCACTGTGCATGCAAATCCAATGAAAGTGCGGTTTTGCAAAAGATCCTATAAACCCAATGAAAAGTGAGGTGGCAAAGTCTTTACACTTGTCAGCTTTTTATTAATATCGTCATCTTGAAGATCGAGTAAGACTACATTGTAAAGATGGAAACAAAACATGCATTGTGGAGCAGAAGGGCCTACTGAAAAGAAACAAGAAAAGCCAACGATCATTTGGAAAAAAAAAAGAAATAAACAAGAAAATAAGTATTAAGAAATTGGAAACATTTGGGTGGTTGGGAATTTCTCAAATGTTCAGTATTACATCATCATAAGATATGATGAGATCCATCAATGATGATCACATCCTAACAGCAAGGAGTTAATTCATCGTAACGCCATGATTCAGAAGAGGCGGACCATTGTTGCATACCCACCAATTAAATCCTTCCTCTTGCTCTTTCCCAATCCCTCAAAAGTATCAATTAAGCAAACTATTGATGACTTTCATTGTTCTTTTGCAACAGAAGGAACATCATTTATCAGAGAAGGGCAACAACATTTAGCAACAATTTTGCCATGCAAAGGCTACATCATGGATCACTCAAGACTCTACCAAATTGCAAACCCCAGATTCATTAATTCTGCTCAGTCTTGAGAGTGTTATGCAGCAAATGTAGAAAGCAAAATCACATGTTCACAGATATCAATCCGGAGTTCAGGAAAAAATAAGGGGAAAAGAAATTTCTTATATGATTGTCCTATGCCATCTCTTTGAAATACCATCAATCAGGAGCAAACACAAGCTCACAGCCGGTGGCTAATTCAACCTACTGAACTAAAAGTTGAACTGGACATGAGCAACCCTAGCTGGCCTTCCTATGTCAATGCTTTGCAATTCTTTGACCAACGGAAACAATTGATGTCACCAAGTGTGCATATGTTCGATTCTACTAAAGCAGATTAAACCTAATTGTATCTAGGCCTAATCATAGGGTTAGATTGATTAAGAACGACGTATACATTCTCCAAGTTGTCCATCTCCATGTGACTAGACTGATTTCGGTTTCTGGTTCTTCCAAGCAGGTAAGCCAAGGAAAATACACTATTGATCAAATACAAAATTTTATTCAACAACGAAATGGATATGATTACTAAAACTAAGTATCAAATTTCTCGAAATGAGCAAAAGGGATGATATCCCATCAGCATAAGATAACCAATCTTCAAAGTGTGCAAATACCAGTGCAAACCACCACGCCCTGTAGCAGGTCCTAAACAATCTGCTCCAGCTCTCTTGCGTAACCCAATGTCTGATTGATAAGCTGCAAGGAAGGAATTTCCTTCGAAGATGCAGATTCCTTGGCCTTCTGAAAATATACAAACCCGCTCTTAATCTGCCACTGGGGATGCTCCTGCATTCCAACAGGTAACATATGTAATTGTTTAGTCTCCACACACACTCCGAAGCACTTTTTCAAGCACAAGGTTTCCATACCAAGCACACCTTGCCAAGTTCAAACTCAGCAGAGTGATAGCAACGGCCAAATGACACATAGATGTTGTAAGCGTAAGTTTAACATCAGTCCTTGATTCCAGAAGAAGACAAACAATCATAATAATTGAAGAGGACATAGATTAGAAACTCAATAGAACAGATTTTATGAGACCCTTCGAAGATCTGAACTAATACGGGAGCGGATATTATCTTTTTGACTAAATTAATCAATTAAGAACAGAATTCCAGGTAGAGAAAACCAAAATCGTTTCATAATATTTACCTCCTTATACATGCCGCAAGTTCTTGGTCGCAGGAGAAGAACAACATTTGCCGTGCGTCACCAATTGACAAATAATCATATGCTTTCTCGCTACATCCAGCAATTTCATCACCGTCGTTCAAAGGGAAAGACTAATGTGAGCACACATGAAAGAATCTTTAAATTATATCTTGCAGCCTCTACATGTAGGAGACAGGGATATTGATAAAAACAAAAACAAAAATGTAGGAGACTGGGAGATGCAAAACGCACCGTTGTATTTCTCGTCATTGTTTATCTATATACAAAGATATCAATTGCAGAAGCCAAAAGCAACACGCCCATTTCAGATTAATGAACCCCAGTTCCTACTCCACATCCGCATTTCGTCAAACATCTGACCAGCACTATGGAAATGATCGGATCTCCTCTCCTCTCCAATGCAGCAGCTTCCAACGATGACTGTCTTCCAACGCCACGACAAGCGACGACTCTTATTTCTTCAGATGCCTCCCCCCATCCACCGTCTTTTATAGAAGCAACGAATTTGCTCCTCCTCCTCCTCCTCCTCACGGCGCTCGCGAGAACTTTGCTGTCTTCCATGACCAAAGTCGGTGGGTTCTCTCGACCGCGAGTGTGAAATAGCAGATTCCACCCCCCCACTGATTTATGATGGAAAGACGACATGGAAAATAATTTGTCAAGGAATGCCATAATACTCTCTATTTTCACTCATGATATATGAGATTAGATATTTATTCTGGGGGGCCCACCCCCCTAACAACCCACAAGCTCACGCGCCCCTCCCTCCTCTCTCGCCGGACAGCTGGGGCCACCCTTGGCCACCCACATCAATATCCCTCTCTCAAACGCCCCGCTTCATCAACACCTTGATAAATTCGTTCATACCGTCATATCTAGAGACATGTGAAGGGACCACCGTCAATTTGGGACAATAAGAGATCCCTAATCGAGAAAGATGAGGCACAGCTCCTTCAACGGCCCTCCACTCCTCCAAATCATATAATTAAAAAAAAAGTAAATGCTTGAGTTGAGGAAACCCTCCTACAAAGAATATTTCATCCCTTCCCAAAATGAGAACAACGTGAGGCATATATTAGAGACATGAGAAGGTACCACCCTCAATTTGGGACAAAGTGGGAGATCCCTAATTGAGAAAGATGAGGCACGGCTCCTTCAGCGGCCCTCCACTCCTTCAAATCATATAATTCACTAAAAAGTAAATGCTTGAGTTGAGGAAAGCCTCCTGCAGAGCAAACCATTTCCTTTCCCACGAAAGCGTGATATCCCAGCATGAGAAAAACCAAGTTTTTCAATTCCTCCAATATTGGCATCGGATCTTCTTTGAGTTGAGAATTTAGTAAGACCAGCTTCCTCAATTGTTGGGGTAGACTCTTATGTTTTGGTAACTTCTCTATTTTCCATTAATGGATAACTTATAAGAATGGGGATAGTTTGACATTTTACTCAATTCACCTTCAGTCCATAAACACAAAATTTCTCCAAAATAAAAAGACAAGGATCGAAGATGTTTCAAATTGAATTCAGCAAGTTGCCGAAATATCTCAAGCTCGATAGGATCATTCAACTCATAGACAGACAATTTTTGTAGATTGGTAAGCTTGCCTACATCATTCACATCACATTTCTTCATACTAAAGTTTCTCAATGTCCGTAGATTCTTTAAAGTGCCCAACCGCAACTTCTTCCAGGCCCCATGGAATTTCTCCTTGATGTCAAATTCGTAAGGAAGACGGAGATACCTCAACCTTCTCATCTTCCACAACACATTTGGCATGGAAACCATATTATATTCACCAAGTCCAAGAATTCCATACATACAAGGTTCCCCATAGATTGCGGCAAGCCGTTAAACCTACTACCTGCTAAACTTAAGAATCTTAAATGGACTAGGTCTCCCACTGATTTAGGTAAATTTTCTCATCACATCAAGGTTCTCTAGTTTCAGAACTCTAAGAAACTTATAGTCTTTGAAAATAGATTGAAAGTGCTTCGACTCCCATTCAACACCTTTGAAGGACATGAGAGTTCGAAGGTGGCCTAGAGTCCTTGATGCTTTTAAGCTCAGAATCACATTTTTATTAAAAGCAAGCCTTCTTATTTTGCAACTTGACTCGACTTTTATTGCCATTGAAGCAGAACAATTCTCTGTCTCATTGTCCTGTTGAATGTTAAGAATGCTTAGAAAACTCTCTTGTAGACCCTTGGAGATGCATAAGTCTCGAATTAGGTCGTGGAGGTGGTAGCTTTTGATCTTTCCATTTAATTTGAATCGCACTTGAACCATTCCCCTATTAACCAACTCCGTTAATTATTGCTCCGCTACCTCTTCCACTGAAATTTCTCTCTCTTTGTCGTATGCATTCAGCAACACAAAGCCTTCAGCAATCCACATGTAAAGAACTTCCTTCGCAAGGATTTCTACATCCTCAGGAAAGCTACCCAAATAGAGAAAGCATGGCTTTAGATGCCATGGTAAATCGTCATAGCTTAAGGCTAACACTTTTGATACATCACTCTTATCACTAAAATGCAAATTGATCTTTTCGTGAATCATTTTCCAATCATTGATGGCCAACAGTCCACCAAGCACGATGATAGCTAAGGGCAATCCTGCACACTTCTTAAGGAGTTCATGTGCTAAATTCTTCATCTCTTCAGTGATTACTACACAATATCAAGCAACAAATTGCAATTCAGCAATCATAGGAACATGCAAGTGTAATGAGAAGATTACTTCAAGGATGAATATGTGCTTTGAGAAGTATAACGTGCTATAGTTCTTTATAATTTGTGGTTCATTTATGCTTTTGTAAGGGGAAAATAGGGACCACAACAAAGCTCCTATATATGCCTCCATCTACGCCTGGAATATCAAGAAGTCTAAATTAACAAATGGAATGTATCATCTATGTTATTCATGGCTTGAATTAAGTGACTCAAGCAAATATAAAGCAACAATCAACCTACTTGACGAAGAAATGTGAAAGCAGCACAAGGACATTTTGAGTGTGATCTCCCATAACTTGAATGTGCTACTAAACTCTTGCACAAATTCTAATGAAATTTTCATTTGCCTCATAGTGATTTACGATTTTCCTTATTAATCCCTACTTTTATTGTTAAGCCAACTATTCACAAATGTAGAAATGGTGGACTTGAGATGAAGCCTACGGAAGAAGTAACATAGCTAGGCTTCACATTATTTCATAAATCCTATCAAAATCGCTTATTATGTTGGCCTCATAAAAGCCTCTTCAATATTTAACCTCATTAGGGGAAAGGAGAAGCAAAGTTTTGGATGTTGGTTTGGTTTTATAACTGTTAGCTATTAAGAAACAAAAGGGGCATCTGTTCCCCAAATATTGAAATTATGATGCTTAATACTTGATATTTTGATAATCTGAATTCCACTATAAATATTGATTCATAAATTGCTAAAGCTTTCAAAAGGAAAAATTGAGTAATGAAATACCTGGTGGTGTTTGTCCCTCTGTCTCTGATTGTCTTGCAATACCTTTTATAGGTTGGCCCCCAACAATACTTTGACTAACTCCAGGTCCAACCGAAGAAAATTCAACCACTAATCCTGCAATAATAACAGAAGCGCGATAAATTAAAATCAAATAGGCAACATAATCTCTTTGAAGCCACTATATATTAGATTAATAACTTTAGGGAAGTCTTACCTTTCATCTCAGGGAAAGCCCTCTTCTTTAGCAAATGCCAGCTCTCCTCGTGCGATAAGCATTGAGGTTCATGGAGAAAACAATGAGGATCAATATGCTCCACTACTTCTTTGTTGCGGGTTGTTATCAATAGCTTGCTTCCCGTGTCCTTGATCGGGAATGCGGCTCGAAGACCATCCCATGCTTGTTTGGTCCAAATATCATCAAGAACCACGGTACATCTCTTCTCTTTTTGGATCTTGTATAGAGTTTCTGAACAATTCATCATCCATCATCTTCATAACCTCTTCTTTTTTCTTTGATCATTGGATCAACTTGAACAAGAATTCCCACCAAGATATCCCTTCACGTGATATTCTTGAGATATGCAAGCCCAAGCAAAACCATCGAAAATGGTTCTTCACTTTGTCATGAGCAAAGACTTTCTTAGCGAGTGTGGTCTTACCCAAACCACCCATTCCCCATATAAAAATAACTCTGTGCATGTTCTCCATCCTTCAACAGCTCTTTCACCAACACCTTATACTATCTTCCCTCCCAACAAAATCCTCCTCCTCGAAATGGGCATAAGTCCGTTTCAACATCGAAGCTCTCATGCGTTTGCGTCGCCCTCATTCAAAGGTTGTATGCCATAAGCCTGCATCTCGTTCCAAGATTGGAAATTCTGGATCTTAAGCCATCAATCTTTATCATCACCACATGAGCTCGCACGCACGTGCACTTCGCCATGAAGCAAGCATACGCTTTGATGATGTTTTGTTCCTTCTTCAGCGCGACTCTGAGGACGTATTGCTCGATGTTGTCCTCAGCATCATAGGCAATGTCTCGGAGTTGTGCAACGCATTCTCGAACACCTTGGTTGTGCTCTTGTTTCGCGTCCGCATCCCTCAGCAAGCACTGGATCAGCTTCAGCTCCTTTTGCAGGTCCTTGACCTTGCCCTCCACGCCCCACAAGAATTTGGCCTCGTCGACGAGCAGCTTTCCTATTGTCTTCCCCACGGACGAAACAACAGACTCGGCCATTGGTATTGCACTGCTCAGACTATGATCACTGGAGATTATGATAGAGAATGACTTGAGAATTCACTTCCGATGCATTAACAAGCTGTGAACATATAGGCCTACGAGTTGCAAAGAAGAGAGGAAAAGAATCAGTACTTGGAAAGTTCCGTGTGGCATTGATAATGCATATTCTACATCCACCGACGCAAGAAAAGCACCCCCAAGAAGAAAAGAATGGATTAATGGGGAAGTCTACAGGTAGATATTCTCTCCACAGGTAGAAGAAATGCTTTGTAGCTACAGTTACGGATGTTCCAAGACATTACCACCGATGTGCAAGTAAGTTATCACTCACGATAAGCAAAAGAAAAAAAAAATCTCAAGACCAGCATTGATTACATAATCAGTCATATTATCCCGCAGGAAATGTACCGACTACACATGTGAGAGTCAAGTGACGGAAGAAATTCAGCATTGGATGTCCAAAGCTTAAAAAAAAATGATTGATAACATTGGATGTCCAAAGCTATTAAAAAAAAAAAAAGATTGTTAATTCTTACTTGACACACAATTCAGTGGCATGGCTGAAACTTTTTGCGTACATGTGGGTCCAACGATATTATGGATGGACACTCCTCGGATCTTTTCCGCCAGCAGAATGCGATTAAACTTCTGCAAAGGGTTACGACATCACTCTAAGAAGATACAAAGCTTTCTCAACTAAGGGACGAATCATGAGTTTGCTTGATGTGTGCTAAATTTATGATGCTTTCTTGTTAAGAGGGTTTCTTGTTTTAGCTCGCCGTGAGTTAAAATCGAATCAAAAGTTTTTTTTCTTCCACATCTGGGAACGAAAAGAAAGTCACGCGAGTGTGTTTCAATAGTTAGACTTATATATTAATGATTCATCTCCCGTCATGATTATTTGATTCCTAACTCCTTATCTCTCGATATTAAGTACTCTGGCGCTAACCATCCCTCTCCCAGCAATTTACTTACTTCAGGGAAGCTTCAAATCCCTAGAAGAGATTCTTCTTTCCTCCCCCATTGCATAAACCGCCATGGATGAGGCTCTAACTAAATGGAACGTCACCTTCACAAAGCACCTCAAGCAGAAGTGCAAGGTCTATCGACCACGGCTTCCTATGCTGGTCCACTCCTCCACTGCCAAGGAGTTCCCTTTCTCTCACTACTGATCTTTGATTGATGTCTTCTGCCTTTTGATGTTGCTATCTTTCGCATGTGTACTTAGATTTAGGCAAAATGAAAATAAATTTATCTTATTCAGGTGCGTCATGTAATTTACAATAAGCTTTGTAAAGCCCGCAAAATGGATAGATTGTTTCATGGACCTGCTCTAGAAAGAGAATGTCATGCAATTAAGCTTTGGGAATGGTTTTACTGTTTTTGATGCACACACTTCATTTTTTGCATTTCCTTCAAAGTTTACTCTCATGTTTATTGTAGGAACCAATGTTGTGGTACTTAGTCCAGCTCGCAAATGATCTCTTGTAATCCAATTGATGCAGCCTATCAAATATTATCTGTCCTCTGAAAACCATTAGATCAAGTTGCCGTTGCTGAATATTCATATGAAAGGAAGACAACTTTTGCTTCACTAACAAAGGAGCTTCAGGATGCAGATAAGTTATGTGATGGTGCTCAAAGACAGAGCGCCCGCTGCTGAACTAGCTTCAGTGGCGGATGTGGACACTGGAAATCTAACTGATACTACTGACAATGAAAAGTGACCTGGCCTCATGAAGTCTAAAGGTTGGTTTTAGTGCAATTTCACTCACTTCAACATTCTTTTAATGTCAGCGTGAACTTTCTTGCAATATATGTTTTCTCAGCTAACATTGTAAAACATCATCAGACTCAGCCTCTCATTTCAATGAATCTCACAATACGGGGGTCTTTGTAATTGGCAACTCACGGGTATTTCACAGTTACTTGTCCTACTCTGTTTACAGTAATCGATTCTTTCATCTCTATTTTGACCCATCTATCTTGAAATTCCATTAGAACTTAATGAGTTTTGATGTTTGTTGAAACTCTTTGGTCCAAACTACCAGACAAGCTGAATTAAAATTAGCAGCGGATTGCAACTGCTTGTAGGGAATTATCAGACTAGATGCATGAGGACTTGCTGAATTCTCTAATACATCCCAGTCCAAAGTCTAGTTCTTTATTTACCTTGAGGACATTCTCAATTTCACTGAGCTTTGCATGACTAGCTTGTACATCTGCTGCAATTAACGTTTGCAGCCTTCTCATGTACAAGCTGACCCCAAATGCTGCAGCAGCAATCTTGTTTCTGAAGCATCTCTTTCACGTGGTTCTCACGGTGATGCTAATAATGAAAGGATAACCCCTGAAGGACATAGGGATCCACTGAAAGTGGAGGCTGGGTGTCCTAGTTTTGATCTTGGATTTTGAACCATGTCCATTGCTTAATCAACTATAATGCTACTGTCAAGAGTCTGGATGGAGCGCACAAGAGTCTCGTGTCTATCACACACGAAATCTGTAGGTGTGAGCTGTTGTTTTTATGTTGAGTGTTCTAGTGCCAAGTTCATTTGCAGCTCTCTGATCCGAAATGTTTTTAGTTAGACGACAAAATCAATGTATTTCCAGTGATCTTCAACATATCGAGGTACACTTATGATGCAAAGAAACTATGATATGGGTCTATCCAGTTTCCTTTATCCCCTGTTCTTAATTCTCATCCAAGAACTTATACGACTTGCTGTCCTTTCTTGACTTCCGCATGCTAAGCAAGGCCTTGAAGAAATTTTTGTTTTTGCTGGAACGTAGCTCAATACCAGATCTTCTGTTCCTCTCAACATGAGTAGCCATTGAAGTGGATCTTCGGGGTGTGGATGGGTACTGGATGTTCATGTGGGCATACAAGAGAATCAGTCATTAGAGATCATGTCCGCAAGACAAGTCCAAAAAAAGTAAAGCTTAAAAGCTAAGCCACACTGAAGTTCATTGATGCTTACTTGTCTTACGGGATTAGAAGGGTTTGGAGATGCAGTTCTATCGACAAGAGAACCCGAAACATGTGAATTGAAATTGAAATGGGGAGGCGCGTTTTTCTGGTTAGGAAAAGTACAGCTTGCATTAGGAGCTTGTCCGACTACACAACATGTGATTCAATCATAGGGTATGAAAACTTGATGTAAATGCTAGGTATGGCAATCTGAAGCATTCGAGTCAAGTGTGCTGACCTGCTTTTTTGTTGGATGAAGTACTTGTGAATTTAAAGGTGCCGGCTAGGGAGGATTGTGGAAATTGTGTTGCCGAATGCAGTCTCCTGAATCAGGTTCCACTGTCAGCATCGGGTGTTTACGAAGCTAGGATGATTAGCACATATTCTATCAAAAGTTACCTGGCAAATGATACAGGAGTCTCTATATTTCTTGAATATATGTCTTCAGAAAGAAAAAAAGCTATTAGTACGTCAATAGTAGCATTTGATATCATTCTGTGACTCGTGAACTTTTAATATCTAGTAGTCCAATCTTGTTCCGTGCAATGTGCGTAGTGGTAGCTAGACTAGAAAAAGAGTCATACATTACCTGCAGGTATTTCGCCATTTACTCCATTTATCATGAAGTATTGCAGATTCTTGCTATCTCCACCATCTTTAGCTTTTGAAACTGAAAGAAAGTTGCTAAGCATAAGCCAACTCCAAACTTTTGGTCTTAATTAACCAGAGAAATCTTGTCAATGGAAGCGTGCCTGGTAAGATATATTGCATGTGGTGCTTTGGAGTTCTTATTGCTAGTGACTGTTGAGAAAGGCCTCCATGGTCTATAAACATCTCACACATTCGTAGTCTCTAGAACACATAAGCAGGTTTGAAAATTATATTATTTTTGAGAAAAAAAGTCAATGGTACTTATCATTGAAGCAGGATACGTTATGCTGTTTAAATATCTTTTGCTCTTCTAGTACAATGTGAATGTAATATAATCCAGCCGGCAACGACATGGAGTTTATCTGGAGTAATTTCAGATTTTCAAAAACTTAGTTCTTCCTGCCGAGTTGCAATTTGTTAGACCCTGCACATGGCGAGTCAAAGGGTATGGAAGCCCTTCCCATCCTTAATGCTATAAGAAAAAGGACAGCCTAATTATATAGCACACCTGTCGAACACGACAATCTGAGCTCAATTGCAAATTCCTCCTCAATCTTGTCATCCAAGAGATAGTTGACCTTATAAGTCATGGTTCCCAAGTGATCCACGGTGTTTATGAAAGCTTTCGTCGCATAATCTTTCAATGTGTTCACCACTCTACAATTTTGTCTAGGTCATTTAATTAATGCGCAACAGGAAAAAAAATGCTCATCCAGTACACGACAATGAAGTGAAAACCTATATGTCTCACATTTGTTTCTGATCGTGATAATTAGCTGCTGAGTAGAACTGCTTTCTAAGATCCTTCAAGTCCTGATCAGTGAAAAAGGCTACAATTAGCACGCAAGACAAATCCAAACCTTTTCACCTTGAAATTCGAACGTAGACTAGATCACGAGGAATTTTATCTAATAGGCCAAAAAAGTAGAGAAAAGTAACTTGTTCATAAGCAAAGACAAATATGAAAATGAGTACAATCGAATTTTAAGGTAAACCCATCTATGTAAAGTACCCTCAAGCTATCTGAAAAGTTGAAACTCTGTTTCATGTGGAACTGATCATAATGTGAAGCTGCCTGAGTAGCAGAAACTGAAGAAGGCAACTGGAAAGCATCCATCATACCAAAGTTTAGAGTATTTTCACCTATTACAGTGAAGAAGAGGTAATCAAATTCAAATTCACATCCTCGGGCACTGCCTATCATTGTCAATTTCCAAGACATTGTCTTGTCCTAGTTCTAATTTTCCTTCTAACCAAGAGAACATTTTCCTTCACTGATCTCTTTCATCGTCCAGCCAAATTATGCAAACGTATTTTCTTCAAATTGATGTTCTTCACATATTCTTATCTCAACCATTTCCTTCCAACAAATCCGAGGGTAAAATCCTGAGATATTGCAATGCTCACAGAGTTCTTCACGTGCCGATGACAACAATTCTTGCCAACGCAAGCGAACTTTTCTTTTTGTTTCGACAATTCACGGATCATATAGAGCATTGCCAAACCGCAAGTCCAAAAAGAACAAGAGAAAAATTATCAACAGGAGAGTAAAAAGCGTAGGCAGCGAATATGAAGCTGACATTACCTGCTCTTTTCCCTTTTTATCACAACACAATCCCAAGCCTTGTTTCAGCTCACTAACATTCCTCGTTAAGGAAAAAAAAGAAAAGAAAGATATCCAGATGGCCATAACCAGAATTAGTGATCTTCACCTTAAATCTCAATAATTCTTAGTCACTGTTTTTGCCCATAAGCCTCATGTATATGAGCATTTACTTCCGTCAATTAATTTAAGCTTTTACATATTGGGCATAAAAGGTAGATTCTCGCCAATCCAATCACCGTGTCCGTTCATTTGGCTTACAAGTTATATCATCCATCGATTTCTACACAAGGGTGTAACACACACGATGTTACAATTACAAGTTATTCTTATGCAAAGATCAAGTGTAATGTCTCTTCTTGATTGGGGTAATACAATCCTCTTTAATCACTATCACCCACCGAAAACATTAAAGTTTTTCATTTGTGAAAGATGTTGTGTCGGTGTTGCATTTGGTACTACACAATAAGTCAATTATCTACAAAGCCACCATATATCAGTTGTCGCTTGATGTTGGCTCAAGTCTTTTCATCAATGGAGCCTCACTACATTAAGAAGAAAAAAAAAAATAGAAAAAAAGGACATAGTTCATTTAAAATAAAAGATACTATTTACCCACATAAAAATCATGTATGGGTTGGTGATTTATAATGACATCGCCATTAAAGTCACTGGGAGTTCCATCTAATATGCTCGCTGATGAATTCAGTTTTATTCTTCCACAAAATTTGTCAGACCATGCATGCAAATCCAACCATGGTGTCCAATTCAAGGATGGGCTGATCACATTCATCGGCGTACACACGGTCGATTATGCAAAATGATAGTCATCAATGGACTCTTTTAAGAAGTTAGAAGATGAATGATCGACATTTAATCTAATATAGACCAGCTCTAACTTATTTACTACATTTTCTATAGAAGTCTTAAATATTCACTAGTGGTCGACTGTGCATGCAAATACAACCATAGTGATATTTCACAATAGATCATGTAAATCCCATTAAAAAGTGAGGTGGCAAAATCTTTGCATTCGTGAACTTTTTGGTAGTGCTGCCGTCAAGATAGGAGATCGAGCAAAGGCTACACGGTAAATGGAAACAAAACGTGTTGGACAGCGTACTTGTAAAGAAACAACAAAAGGCAACAATAATTTAGAAAATAATGGAATAAACACGACAAAAATATCTAAGAAATTGGAAACAGTTGAGGTGGGCAGGAATTCCTTGTCAGACCTTTCGTTGTTACATAAATCATACGATATAACGAGATTCGTCCATGATTGTCACATTCCAACAGCAATGACTCCGTACATCAAGCAAGATCATTTGGAAGAGGCGGAACCGCTGTTGCATACCCACCCACTAAGCTCCTTCCTCTTTCCTCGATCCGTCGGAAATATAAATTGAGCATATTAATGATGACTTTTGTCGTTCTCTTCCAGTCGGAGGAACATCAGTTATCAGAGGGGGGTAACAGCATCTAGCGACGATTTTGCCAGCTAAATCGTGGATCATGCAAGACTCTATGAAGTTGCAAACCCCCGAAACATTGATCCCTGCTCAGTACTGACAGCTTTATGCAGCAAATGTAGAACGCGAAACTGCATGTTCGCAGAGCTCCATCTGGAGTTTAGGGTAAAAAACGGAAAGGGAAAAACATAACCTGATTTTTCTATGCCGTGTCCTCTGAATACCAACAATCAAGAGATGCAGAAGCGTTTAGCTGGTGCGACAACTACTTCAACCCTACTGAACTAAAAGTTAATTGAACTGAACACAAGCAACCCAAGTTGGCCTATTCAATTGACGTCACCAACTGTGCATAGATTCAATTATACCATAGCAACAGGTTGAACCTAATTGTATCTTGGTCTACTCATATGGTTTGACTAAGAGCGACGTGTGCATTTCCCAAGTTGTCCATTTCCATGTGACAACACTGATCTCAATATCTGCTTCTTCCAAGCAGGAAGACAAAGGATAATATCCTACTGACCAGATACGTGTTTGACAAAATGACATGGATATGAGTACTAACATGATCGCTGAGATAAATCCATCATAATGATCAAATAAAGTTACATGCATTAAAAAGAATATCAAGTCTCTCGAGATGCCATTAGCACAAGATAACCAATCTTTTAAGTGTGCGAATACAAGTGCAAACCACCACACATGGCAGAAGGTCCTCAACAGTCCACTCCAACTCTCTTGCGTTACTCAAAGTCTGATTGATAAGCTGCAGGGAAGAAACTTCTGTCGAAGGTGCAGATTACTTTGCCTTCTGGAAATATACAACCCACTCTTAATCTCTCACTCAGGATGTTCTTGCATTCCAACAGATATTGAAATGTTCAGGATCCACATTGTAGCTTTTTACATGGATAAATTCTTCAACACACTATGAATCTACTGTTTTACTATCTGACCAGCATTTTCACGAGCACGAGGTTTTAGTATTGAGCCTCCCTTGCCAAGTTTGACCCCAGCAGAGCGACAGCAAGGGCCAAATGACACGTAGATATGGCAAATGTAAGTTTCGTATTTGTCTGTGATCCCAAGATAGGATAAACTATCATAATCATTGAAAAGGACATAAACTTGCAACTCCATAGAAGAGGTTTTATGAGAACCTCCAAAGGTCTGAACTGATGCAGGAGGCTCGGTTATCCTACTGAATTAATTAGTCAATTAGAATAGAATTCCAGGAAGAGAAAGCTAAAGTCCTCTCATTAATTTTACCTCCTTGATATATTCCACAAGTTCTTGGTAAGAGGAGCATAGCAACATTTGCCGTGCATCACTAATTGACAAATAGTCATGTGCTTTCTTGCCACATCTAGCAATTTCATCTCTGTTGTACAAAGGGAAAGAATAGAGTAAGCACACATAAAAGAATCTTCAAGCATGACAATCTCACTATTTGACTAAAACCTTGAAATCTAGATGGGTCACACTTCATGCTTCTATTTGTAAATTGTGATGGTTGATAGCAATTAGTACAGGCCATGTACTCTTGTATTTTAATACAAAAGCAACAAAAAGCCACACAAGTGTATGACTCAATCATCCCATCAAAAATGCTATACATTTCCAAAAACACCTTCAGTTGCAAATATAGGAAGAGACCCATCTAATTTTATTGATTACTGATCTAGTCGTATCCAGTTGAAGCTAACTTCAAATCTTTTGACCGATTTAACATCTTAACAACAAAGGCACAGTAATTACCTGACTGCCTTGGCCAGAAGGTCCATAAAATAAACATAAGTCTCATGAGGCACCATCTGCCTAGCACTCAAAACACGATTATAGGCCCTTTCCATGAAAGATTGCTCCAACTCAACAGCATGCTTGATGCAAGGATTCTCCAAGACAGCATATGAAAGCAACTCAAGTTCGGTATGGAACTCAGCTATTCTATTCTGCATGAGGAGTCTCAACAGGTTGAGACCTGAAATAGGGTACTCTTGAGGAGATGGTGGAATATGGCCACTGCTCAATCATAAGAATTTTCAAGTAAGTTTACATAAAAATGATGAGTGCAAAATGGTCAATAAAGCAATAAGGAGGGGAAATCTTTCTCATAATCTAGCAATTCAGGTCTAACGCCTTATAGTGTCTGCAAATGCACATGACATGAGTATGAACAAACAATTTTAAGCAACACCAGGACAAAAGTTACCCTGCATCTGTATACTAAGGCTTCGGTTGAAAAAAAATCTCACTCAAAGGCATCTTCATCTTCCATCTTCACACTTATAATAACAGCACGCTCATTAAGTACTAAAGAGTTCTTTAGGAAAGCAGGTGATGTGAGGCTTCCACATTCAATTCAGCAACTGAATGACATTTAATCTTTCTCACCATAAACCAACTCTAAGTTATGTCCTGCATCTTATATATATGTCTCAAGCATTCACCATGGTCCACTGTGCATGCAGATCCAATGAAAGTGCGGTTTTGCAAAAGATCCTGTGAACCCAGTGAAAAGTGAGGTGGCAAAGTCTTTGCACTTGTCAGCTTTTTATTAGTATCGTCATCTTGAAGATCGAGTAAGACTACACTGTAAAGATGGAAACAAAACATGCATTGTGGAGCAGAAGGGCCTACTGAAAAGAAACAAGAAAAGCCAACGATAATTTGAACAAAAAAAGGAATAAACAAGAAAATAAGTCCTAAGAAATTGGAAACTTTTGGGTGGTTGGAAATTCCTCGAATGTTCATTATTACATCATCATAAGATATGATGAGATCCATCAATGATGGTCACATCCTAACAGCAAGGAGCCAATTCATCATAACACCAAGATTCAGAAGAGGCAGACCATTGTTGCATACCCACCCATTAAATTCTTCCTCTTGCTCTTTCCCGATCCGTTAGAAGTATCGATTAAGCAAACTAATGATGACTTTCATTGTTCTTATGCAGCAGGAGGAACATCATTTATCAGAGAGGAGCAACAGCATTTAGCAATGATTTTACCATGCAAAGGCTACATCATGGATCACTCAAGACTCCACCAAATTGCAAATCCCAGATTCATTGATTCTGCTTAGTCTTGAGAGTTTTATGCAGCAAATGTAGAAAGCAAAATCACATGTTCACAGAGCTCAATCCGGAGTATGGGAAAAAATAAGAGGAAAAAAATCTCTTATATGATTGTCCTCTGCCATCTCTTTGGAATACCATCAATCAGGAGCAAGCACAAGCCCACAACCGGTGGCTATTTCAACCTGCTGAACTAAAAATTGAACTGGACACAAGCAACCCTAGTTGGCCTTCCGATGTCAATGCTTTGCCACTCTTTGAACAACGAAGACAACTGATGTCACCAAGTGTGCATATATTCAATTCTACTATAACAGATTAAACCCAATTGAATATAGGCCTATTCATAGGGTTAGATTGATTAAGAGCGACATATACATTCTCCAAGTTGTCCATCTCCATGTGACTGGACTGATTTTGGTTTCTGGTTCTTCAAAGCAGGTAAGACAAGGAAAATATTATACTGATCAAATACAAAATTGTACTCAACAATGAAATGGATATGATTACTCAAAAAAAAAAAAATATCAAATTTCTCAAAATGAGCAAAAGGGATGAGATGCCATCAGCACAAAGTAACCAATCTTCAAAGTGTGCAAATACCAGGGCAAACCACCATACACTACAGCAGGTCCTACACGATGAGCTCCAGCACTCTTGCGTAACCCAATGATTGATAACCTGCTGGGAAGAAATTTCCTTCGAAGATGTAGATTCCTGGGCCTTCTGAAAATATGCGGAGCCGCTGTTAATCTGCCACTCGGGATGCTCCTGAATTTGAACATATAACTTATGTAATTGTTCAGTCTCCACAATACAGCTTTTACATGTATAAATTCTTCCGCACACTACAAAGCACTTTTTCAAGCACAAGGTTTCCGGACTGAGCACACCTTGCCAAGTTTGAACTCAGCAGAGGGATAGCAACAGCCAAATGACACATAGATGTTGTGAGCGTAAGTCTAACATCAGTCCTTGATTCCAGAAGAAGATAAAAAATCATAATAATTGAAGAGGACATAGATTAGCAACTCAATAGAACATATTTTATGAGACCCTTTGAAGATCTGAACTAGTACAGGACCGGATATTATCTTTTTCACTAAATTAGTCAATTGAGAACAGAATTCCAAGTAGAGAAAGCCAAAATCCTCTCATAATATTTACCTCTTTATATATGCCGCAAGTTCTTGGTCGCAGGAGAAGAGCAACATTTGTCGTGCGTCACCAATTTGACAAATAATCATATGCTTTCTCGCTACATCCAGCAATTTCATCACCGTCGTTCAAAGGGAAAGACTAATGTGAGCACACATGAAAGAATCTTTGAATTATATCTTGCAACCTTTACATGTAAGAGACAGGGACACTGATAAAAAAAAAAAAAAAAAGATGTAGGAGACTGGGAGATGCAAAATGCACCATTGTATTTCTCGTCATCGTTTATCTATATACAAAGAAATCAATTGCACAAGCCGAAAGCAACACGCCCATTTCAAATAAATGTACCCCAATTCCTACTCCACATCCGCATTTCGTCAAACATCTGACCAGCACTATGGAAATGATTGGATCTCCTCTCCTCTCCTCTCCTCTCCAATGCAGCAGCTTTCAAGATGGCGTCTTCCAACGCCACGACAAGCGACGACTCTTATTTCTTCAGATGCCTCCCCCATCCACCGTCTTTTATAGAAGCAACGAATTCGCTCCTCCTCCTCCTCGCGGCGCTTGCGAGAAATTTGCAGTCTTCCATGAGCAAAGTCGGTGGGTTCTCTCAACAGCGAGTGTGAAACAGCAGATTCCACCCCCCTCCACTGATTGCAAGTCCTCAGGGATGAGAGGGAAAACGAAAGGAATGACGATTTATGATGGAAAGACTTGACATGGAAACTAATTTGTCAAGGAATATGCCATAATATAATACTCTCTATTTTCACTCATATAATATATGAGATTAGATATTTATTCTGGGGGCCCACCCCCTAACAACCCACAAACTCACGCGCCCCTCCCTCCTCTCTGGCCAAACAGCTGAGGCCACCCTTGGCCACCCACATCAATATTCCCCTCTTAAAGGCCGCACTTATGGATCTCCTTCCATATATCGTCCCAACCGTCGTATGTAGAGACATGTGAAGGTACCGCCCTCAATTTGGGACAATAATTGATCCCTAATCGAGAAAGATGAGGCACGGCCCCTTCAGCGGCCCTCCACTCCTCCAAATTATATAATTTATCAACAAGTAAATGCTTGAGTTGAGGAAAGCCTCCTGCAGAGCAAACCATTTCCTTACCCTCAAAAGCCCCAAATCCCAGCATGAGAACAACCAAGTGAGGCAATTTCTCCAGTATGACCAGCTTACTTAGTTGTTGAGGTAGACTTTCATATTTTGGTAACTTCTCTATTTTTCCATGTAGAAATAGTTCACAATTGTGACACCAGCTTAACGTCATACTCAATTTGTCTTTAGTGAATGAAGAGCTTTTGGGTAAGAAAGACGAGGGTTGAAGATGTTTCAAATTGAATTTACCAAGTTGTGGAACCCTGACGGAATTGTTAGAACCACACCCGTCGATCATAGTCAGTTTTTGTAGATTGATCAATTTGCTTAAACTGTCCACATCGCACATCTTCAAAGAAAGGTTTTTCAATATCCGTAGGCTATTTAAAGTGTTCAACCGCAACTTCCTTTGATCCCCACAAAATCTCTTCTTGACGGCAAAGTAGGCAGAAAGACGGAGATACCTCAACCTTCTCATCTTCCACAACACATTTGGCACAATAACCCTAATAAATGGATTTGAACGAATGCCCGAGAATTCCATATATATTAGGTTTCCCAAAGATTGTGGCAAGCCCTTGAACCTACTTCTTGCTAAACTTACGAATCTTAAATGGACTAGGTCTCCCACTGATTTAGGTAAATTTCCTCTAAAGTAAGGAAGGTCCTCGAGTTTTAGAACTCTAAACTTACAAATAGGTAGAAGTTGCTTCCACATCCATTCATCAAATTTGGAGGACATGAGAGTTCGAAGGTTGAGTATAGTCCTTCCTATTTGCTTTTTTCTTGGAATCATGTTTCCTTTATCACTCATATTGAGAGAAAGCCTTCGTGTTTTGCAAGTTGACTTGACTTTTGTTGCCATAGAAGGAGAACAATCCCTCGCTTCATGGTCTTGATGGATGTTAAGAATGCTAAGAAACCTCTCCTGCCTAGCCCTAGAGAGGCATAAGTCTTGCATCAGATCATGAAGGCGGCAGGTTTTGATCTTTCCACTCTAGTTGAATTGTACTTGAACCATTCCCCTATTAATCAACTCTACTAAATATTGCTCTGCTATATCTTCCACTAGTATTTCTCTCTCTTCGTCTATTCATCTAGCAACATAAAAGCTTCAGCAATCCACATGCGAAGAACCTTCATTGCAGGGATTTCTGCATCCTCTGAAAAGCTACCCAGATAGAGGAAGCATGGCTTTAAATGCCATGGTAGATCGTCATAGCTTAAGGCCAACACTTTCAATACATCACCCTTATCACCAAAATGCAAATTGATCTTTTCATGAACCATCTTCCATTCATTAATTGCCAGAAGTCCACCAAGCACAATAATAGCCAAGGGTAATCCTCCACACTTCTTAAGGAGTTCATCTCCTAATCTCTTCATGTCTTGAGTGATTACTGCACAATATCAGGCAACAAATTGCAACTCAACAATCATATAAAGATTGAAATATCATAAGAGGATAACTTCAAGGACGAATATTTGCTTACTGTCATATAAGTAAGAAGCTATAGTTCTTTATATTTCGTGTTTCATTTATGCTTTTGTAAGGGGAAAGACGATAGAGACCACAACAAAGCTCCTAGATATGGCTCCATCTACACTTGAAAGATCAAGAACCTAAATTAACAAATGGAATGTATTGTCTTTGTTATATGTGGCTTGAATCAAGTGACTCAAGCAAATGTATAACATCAATAATCTTGCTTGATGAAGAAAAATGAAAGCAACATAGGGATAATTTGAGTGTGCTAGCAATCTCCTATGACTTGAGTATGCTACTAATCTCCCGCTCAAATTCTAGTGAAATCGTTGCCACCATATTTTGTTGCATAAAGATTCACAATTTTCCTAACGATCTCAAATCTTATTTTCCTAAGATGAAGCCCATAGAAAAAGTATGATAGCTAGGCTACACGTTATTTCATAAATCCTATAAAAATTGCTTATTATGTTGGTCATATAAAAGCCTCTTCAATATCTAACCTCATTAGAGGAAAGGAGGAGCAAAGTTTTGGATGTTGGTTTAGTGGCATAATTGTTAGCTATTAAGAAACAAGAGGGGCAACTGATTCTCGAAATATTGAAATTATGTTGCATAATATCCAATATTACGATCATTTGAATTCCACTGTAACTATCAATTCATAAAATGCTAAAGCTTCCGAAAGCACAAATTGAGCAAGGAAGTACCCGGTATTTGTTCCTCCATCTCTAACTGTCTTGCGATACCTCCTTCTACAACTGGGCCCGTAGTAGTACCTTGACCAACTCCAGGTCCATCAGAAGAAATTTCAACAGCCAATCCTACAATAATAACCAAAGCGCCATAAATCAGAATCAAATAGGCAATATAATCTCTTGAAGCTATTATATGTTAGGATAATAACCTTCGAGAATTCTTACCTTTCGTTCTAGGGAACACCCTTTTCTTTAGCAAATCCCAGCTTTCCGAGTCCGATAAGCATTGAAGTTCATGGAAAAGACCTCTAGGGTCGATATGCTCTACTACTTTTCGAGTTGTTATCAATAGCTTGCTTCTTGTGTCCTTGATCGGGAATGCGGGTTGAAGACTGTCCCATGCCTCTTTGGTCCAAATATCGTCAAGAACCACGATACATCTCTTCTCTTTTTGGGTGTTGTACACAGCTTTTAACTATTCATCTTCGTCCATCTTCATAAGCTCATCTCTTTGATTAGGTTTCAACTTAACGAAAATTTTCTCCAAGATATCCTTCACGCGATATTGTTGAGATACAGAAACCCAAGCGAGATCATTGAAATTGTTCTTCACTTCATCATGAGCAGCAACTTTCTTGGCGAGTGAGGTCTTACCCACACCACCCATTCCGCATATAAAAATAACTCGATGCATTTCTCCACCATTTGATAGCTCTTCCACCAACACCTTAACAACATCTTCCTCCCAATAAAATCCTCCTGGAAATGGTCATATTTCCGTTTCAACATCGAAGCTTTCGGGCGTTTGAGTTCGCCCTTACTCCCAGGTTGTGCGCCAAAAGCCAGCATGCTCGTTCTAAGATTGGAAATTCTGGATTTTAAGCCCTCAATCTCTGTCCCCGCTGCATGAACCTGTAAGCACGTGCTGTTCGCCAAGAAGCAAGCACATGCTCTGGTGATGTATTGTCCCTTCTTCAGCTCGACTCTCAGGGTGTATCTCTCGATGACGTCCTCGGCATCATAGGCAACGTCTCGGAGTTGTGCGACACATTCTCCAACAGCTTGGTTGTGCTCTCCTCTTGTATCCGCATCCCTCAGCAAGCACCGGATCAGCCTCAGCTCCCTGTACAAGTCCTCGACCTTGCCCTTCACGTCCCGCAAGAATTTGGCCTCGTTGATGAGCAGATTTCCTATTGTCTGCCCCACGGACGAAACAACAGCCTCGGCCATTGCTATTGCACTACTTGACAATGATCGCTGGAGCTTGTGATTGAGAATGACTCACAGAGTTCACTTTCTATGCGTTGACAACCTCTGCACATATAGGCCTGCGAGTTGCAAAGAAGAGGAATAAGTACTTATAAAGTTGCGTATTGCATTGATAATACATATTCTACATCCACGGATGCAACAAAATCATCCCACGAATGACTTGAGCTTTATTAGGTCTCCGAGTTTGGCAACTTCTCTTCAAAGTGTACTAAGCTGGTAATTATGTTCATTCTTTCCCTCTTGGAGTTGCAACAAGCATGAGCTTCGATTATTTTCTTCTGTGAATCGTGCCTTGAACCTGCACACCACAAAGAAAAGAAGTTCCCAGGTTAAGGTCCATTAAGAATCCTTCGATGCTTAAATTAGCATGGGACTAGAGCGTGTAGAGTATGGAACTTATAGAGACAGCATAGTATTGGAATGGCTTACTCCTGTATTTACAGAGAAATAGGCAGGCGGCATGTGGGTCTTAAGCTTTTGGCCTTAGCCCCCTTAGTAAAGGCTTGCTCATGGTGGGTCTATTTGTGAACCTATTTGATCATATGGACTTCTTCGTTAGTAGTGGCCCTTGTTTAATATGTCGAAATTAAAGCAAAATTTGTCAAAAGCTTACTCATAGTGGGATTGTCTTACAAGTCTGGGGAAAAAATCGAACAAAAGTTTGTCATCGTGAGTTTGCTCCAACTATGTTGTAATTGAGCAAAATTCAATTATTAATTTACACCCATCTAATAGGCATTTAAAAATTTTGATTACAAATAGCTAAGTTTCAATACGTCCTATAATTGAAAAAGAAATCGAAATTATTTAGCTATCAAACACACTCTTGCAGCCTTCAAATTCCTAGAAACTCATAACCCAACCAAATGCACGATCGTGGAAGGTGTGAAGAAATGGGTGCCTGAAGCAGGACCGCAAGGTCTACCCCCTCACACTTAGTCTGGTCTTTTGCCTAGTACTAGGCATGGAAATTTAATTGGTAAGGCAAATAGGGGCCTGGAAGATTCGAACTCAGGAACTTCTAGCTCTAATAGGATGTAAGATTTTATGGAACCACTGCCAACTGTTCTAAAAACTTAAGCTGTTAGATGAAGGCGTAATTATTATTTAAATATCCTAACAATATTTATATCATTAGAACAATCAAAGAAAAAAAATGCAAGAAAGCACAATTCATTTCGCCTTAAAAACATCAAAATAAACATCAAAATTTTAAATCAACAAAATATGATGCAATGACTATGACAATACTGAAATAAATAAGATGTCCAAAAACAAGAAAAAGCAGAGCATTTGAAGAAAAAATCAAGTATCGTTTAGCGACTCACTTTCTCGTTCTTCTGAATGTTAATACCTGAAATAATTCACGGGAAACTTCAATCAAAATCAAACTAAAAGCAGAACGGATAAAGCAAAAACTGAGTATCAATTAGCAAGCAATCCACCAAAATGAATCTCTCGAAACAATTCGCTACCAATCTCATGACCTAGCCGCAAACAATAACTCAGAACGATTGTTGCTCAATAATAATACTGGGATTGGGTCGACGAGCTCATCATCTTCATCCTCATCATTACTATCATCATCGTCACTCTCCACAGCCAACTATATATAGGCGGTGGCATATAGGTAATGGCACATGGGCTGGTAGCAATAATTCAGCATCACATATTCGCTTTATGTCCTGCCGAAAGATCAACACTCTCTGGGAGGTTTCGTATTGCATTGATAATGCATATTCTACATCCACCGAGGCAAGAAAAGCACCCCCAAGAAGAAGAGAATGGAGTAATGGGGAAGTTTACAGGCATATATTCTCGCCGCAGGTAGAAGAAATGCTTTGTCGCTATAGTTACAGACGCAAGAGAATCACCCCCAACTGATTGTAACTAAATTTCTCGAAAAGGGTTATGATGATGCTTTCTTGTTTGGAGGACGAATCGTGAATTTGCTTGACCAGCAATCACGAATACGATGCTTTCTTGTTAGAGCGGCATCACTCTCGCGGCAATCACCCGCAGCTCTCGAAATCCCGAGGAGATCTTCATCTTCATCCTCCCTCAAGTGCAGAAATCTTCTTTATGCTCCGACGAAATGGAACGTCACCTTCACAAAGCAACTCAAGCAGAAGCGCAAGGTCTATCGCAACGGCTTCCCCTCTCTCCACTCCTCCACCGAAAAAGGTGCGTTCCCTCTCTCTCTCACTACTGATCTCCTCTGCCGTTCATGTCCTGCTCAACTCGATCGGCGAATTTAGTTACCTTCGATTGGGCTTGGACGTGAGTCGGTTTGGTTGGCTTGTCTATGTCAAAACTGCGGTGGAAATCGATTCCCCTGATTTAGCTCGCTCAATCAGACTAGATAGCAACGGCTCGATGCTGCTTAGAATTTCGATTTTGACTGTCCTTGCGGATTGTTCTGTTCTGCGGTTTCAGTCGTTGTGTTCTCCGTGATTGAGCTTGTTCTGAGTAGATTAGGCCAATGGTGATTGATGGTCGGATGATTCGACAGGTCATGCTGTATGACGACAGCGAGCAGCTGTTGGAATGCAGGATCTTGAAGAATGATGAAGTTGTTTGTTCCGGCGAGACACTGACGTTCAGTGCTTATTTGGTTGACGTTGGAGAGCCTGAAGGAGGGCAAAAGCCTCTTAATGATACTTATATTCGCAGCCAAGCAGAGAAAGTTCCTAAGCGAACAAGCAGAGAAAGTTCCTAAGCGAACAACTTCGCTTCACAGAAACAAGTTCATGAACGTATCTGATTGCGCCGGTATTGTCTGTTCTTCATGCTGGTGTCTCTATTGGTTTGAAATTTGACAACTCATTCTCGTACATTCATAATGTTGTGATCGTCTACTGGTGTTATTGTATAATCCACTTCGCATATGTTTTAAGAAATGAGAAGACCAAAGTGGAGAAGGATAAACAGCAGACAATCAGCCTCAGTCCATCGCAGAAAATTATTAGAGGTTGGTGATGAAATCCGACATAATCTAACTCTCTCTTAATTGCATGTAAATGCTGGTTACAACAACTTAGCATGCGTTTTCTTTTGTTTTTCGATTTCCAGAATTCAAAAAGAATGAAATGAACAGGTATGGCATATTGCAGGCAAGTCCGAACTCAAGGACATCAAGCATGACAGGTGAGTTTGGACTTTTGCTGACTCATCTATGCCCATGCAAGGCCATGTCTTTCTCTTGATGTATTTCCTGGATTGTGAATCTGTTCTTGATTTTCTTTGGGATACAGTTTCTGCACATCTTTATATTACATACAGAATCTTTTCAAGGTCAATAAGATTCTCTCAACTCTGATGCTTTGTACATCAAGTCTTCTCAATCAAGGTGGTTTCATATATTTTCATAGCTTCTCTTGAAAATCATTGGAGCTTCTTAGGATATATCCAAACTTCCCTCAGAAAACTGGTCTTGATGTTCTTTATGCAGTTATATTCGAGATTGTTATTGTTGTCTCAGCACTGCAGTTGACATGATATTCCTTTTAACCTGGATTGGTACGCCTTGTATCCAACTCAATTAACTCAAAAGTCGAAGAAATATCATGATGGCTTCTTACGTTGTACGAGCAGTGGATCTATGACTAGGCAGGTCAAGCTCTACAGTCTTCATCTCTTTCTGTTTTTCACCCTTAGATAATACCAGCTATGTTGTCGCTGGATTAAATTTCAGCTCTTGCTTCCTTTATTAGTTGGTTTTCCTTTTTCATGATGTATACCTTTCTCCAGTTTAGTGAAAAAATTTTGTCAGGATAAATATGGCTCAGATGATCGAAACCTTATTTGGGTCTTTTACCAGGTTTTCTTGTATGATATGAGCTGGAAATATTTAGAAGGCAGGTTCCTGAACAAAGCTGAAGAAGTAAGCCCTGGGGAGATGATGGAATTTCCTGGTCATTTGGTTGAAGTTGGCAACAGTGAAGCAAACCATGAATCTTTGAGGGATCTAAATGCATGTGGAAACAGTTTCCATTCTCTTCGCAAATTAATATGCAAAAAGCAGCAGCATAATGTTACTAATGTTAGATCTGCTTTAAGAGGTACCTAGAATACAGTCCGATTCGATCCATTTCCTGGTGTTCTATAAAGTGTTTATTTTTCCTGTTTAGTCTTTATATGAAGGTAATTTGCCTTACCTCCTAGCCTAAAGTCTTAAACTTCCAATAGATTATTAACATTGTCTCCCTCATTGTTTATATCCCATGGACCCTATCATTCAGCTGCTCTGCAATTGATGTAATTGGGTGATACTCCATACTCACCAAAATGATATTGCAAACACATTGTGATTTGGAACTTTAAGGATGCAAGTCCAAGGGATGTTCATGAGATGTGGGATGATTTCCGCAAGGCCTTGAACTTGCAGATGCCATGAATCAATTCGTTGTTTTCATTTGAAGTTAATACTTTCTTCGTTGACCAGATAAAGGGAGTCGACAATTGAAAATCATCATTGTTATCCATGTTATCTCTTTCTTTTCTGTTGAGGAGCATGATTCCCTTCTCTTCATGTTTGCATGATCTACTCGATTCTGTTTGTGATGCACTGAAATATGTATTCATTAGTACTCTTTCAGAAGGAAAAAAAAAATGGCCTCAGAATGGGGCAAAGGTGAGTATATTAGATGCCAGAATATCAGGGGTAACAGGTCGGATTTTGTTTCATAATAGATAAAAGCTTCACCAAAAATACAAAACTATCTATTGAGTTTTTAGCTTTGTGCTTCACAGAAGTTTTGAGTGTGTCCATTCATTTGGAAAATCCATAATTCACCTTGACCGGTTACGTTCTTGAGATTTTCCTAGCTCTAGCACTGTGCTCTAGGAACTTAAGAATGACTCATAAGTACAAGAACTTCATGCAAAAGAGGAGGGCAATTAACCAAGTTACATGGATTCCTCACGATATTCCTTTATGCTTACATTTTCTTATGAAGTTTTCATTACTTAGCCAGTTGTTCGTTTTACTTGCCGATAAATTTTCTAATGAAGTTTTCATTAACCAGCTGACTATGTTCTTGATATTGCCGTGTATTTACTGCCTCCTTTTAGTTTGAGGTTATGGAAATAACGAATACAATAACAGATTCATTATTTTTCTTCAGTCGTTTCTGACACACATGAGAATGTGAATGTTCTTTTGCGGGCGGTGTCCTTCCTTTATTTTTGTGTTAGTTTAACTAAGCATGTCCTACTTGGAGATTGACACTTCCCTGTCATGTAGAATGGCAGGTTTTGTACACCACACAAGTAACTCAAAAGGCCAAGAAATACCATGATGGTTTTTTGCAGCTTGAAGTTCGCGGATCCCTTGGGAGGCAGGTCATTCCGAAGCACTTTTAAGGATGTTTTCATCCTTAAGCCACTGTTCTTTAAATTAAACTGGGCTGGTTACTTTGTTTGCTGATCCAACATGAATCACTTCGTTTGTTTTTCGGATAATGGTTCATTATGTGACCCAAGCATCACACTAAGTGCATATCACTACGCAAAAAAGTTATAAGGCCCTAAGCACCCCTTCTTTATAGGTCCTGGAATAACTTTTCTGCTCATTGTTATATCCCCCTTGGATCATTCAAGTCCCACTGTATGATGCTAGCAGGAAAGTCTTGACAAATAAATATCTTAGGAAAGATGAAGTGCTGGGAACTGGAAAACCACTGGTATTCAATTCTCACTGCGTTGATATTGGGGAACATGCAGTAGAAGAAAAAGTGATGCTGGGTTTGAATGATCGTGAACCACATCGCGCTGCTGGAGAATTGAGGACATTGGGGGGAGGGGGGTGTGGATCAATCGTCCTGATGTTATAATCCTACCTATTGAGCTCCAGTCGAAAAAACTTCAAACTCGTGAAGAAAGGTTTCGATGTGAGTTGGAGGACGATGAGAATACGTTTTTTCTCCAATGCCACGGCATGAATATGCACCTGATGTCGTGATGAGTTGTGGGATTTTTCATTACATTCAAGTGACAGTCGAATAAGATAGGATTCATACCAATGAAATATGTCACATCATTTTTGTGGTGTAACGAGTGAAATGATTCATAGATGATTAATTCATCAGATAGAATACTTTTCCAGAGGAAGACTTGTGCTTAGTGACAGAGTCTGTGCAAACCTTTTGCCTTTTGAGAGACCTGGCAGACCACTGTGGAAAAACTATGATGTTCCCATCTGCAGCAACTATTGAGGAGGAAAGGAAGGTGTAGATTGGAGGCTGCAAACTCCGTCTCATTCTCTACCTCACCTGTCCCCAATTGCAAGAACGTCAACGTCCCTGCCTTCTCTCTCTCTCTCTCATCTCTGTAGCAGGAGTTATAGCTTCACAAGCTCAAAGGAAGTGGAGGGAAATCCTTAATGTTGCTCTTTCTTCATTTGGAAGTGGTTGATGGAGTTAGCTGGATCTGTTTTGAGTGCTATGAAGGGATTTTGATTGCATCGCCTTTGAGCTCTCGATGCCGTCTAATTATTTTCGCATCCATTGGTAGAGCCAGATTTCAACTACCTACTACACTGGAAGTAATATCCCATTTCTGCCTTTGATCATTGTAACATAGTAGAATTGCATACTTTGAGACACTGATGTAGGTGATGAACTTTTTTACTAGGCTGAATTAAAAACCAATCTGCTCTTTGTCGGGGGTCCTATTTAAACTTGCTGAAACAATCCGATTGTCGCCATCACATGCCTTTGGATAAATAACAGACTAGCAATAAAAGAGCATCTTCAACTTTGCACATTCGGTTTGGTCTTATGTTTAAATGTAAATATATGCTTGTTAATTAGTGTGCTTCAATTGATGGGCAGGGTAAGGACTTACTGTTTCATATGTTTCCAAATTTGTCTCTACCTGCACCTTGAAGATCATCCATTCATCCATTTTCCATTTTTGTAGGTCAATTAGGTAGCCCCTGATGATGTGCATCATGTTATAGGAGATGGTGAAGAACAAGCGCCTCGAGTCAGACACTATAGCTTGAGTGAAACAATTGAAGCTTATACTACAATTTGGTGTCGGTCTAAATGGTGTCTACCCCTGCTTGCTTGTGTATGTCGGGCAGGGGGATTTAGGTTTATTTGTCAATATTATCACTATGTTCTTTTAGCTTTTAACTGAATTTAGTACCCAACATTTACATCTTCATGAAGGTGTTGATATCGATGCTGCCACCAAAAATGGAATAAAATTAGCCAGAATTCCAGTTGACGTCATGGGAAATGCAGCATCATGTGTAGAGATGGCGATTTATCTAATGCTGGATTTACTCCGAAAGCAAGTATGTTTGATACTAGAAAAATCTTTAGTAGCTGGGGTACTTCATGCGATTCATTCTTACATGCTAAGTCCACAGGTTAGGTATGTCGTATGTTGTGCTTCTTTTTGTTTAGTCATAGGGAATGACAAGTTGAATATTCTAGCTGTAACATTTTCTGAAATGTGAATGAATCCCGTACCATTTTGCATTCTCATCTTTTTATTGTCGAAGTTCCAAGTGAATGTTTAATCATCAGCGCCAGTAAAATCTGTTTGAAGCCTATCTAGTTTCTTCTAAATGAAAGTGCGTGGGTGTTTATATCTTCATCGATATACTAGGAAACAGGAAAGAAAAATCGTTAAAATTATACCCCAACTTTCAAAACATAACAACACATCCCGCATAAGGCCTACATCTGAATGAAAATGTTCATTTACAATTCAAGTTGACATAAGGCTTCCGATAAGGCTTCGTGTGTTGGCATGACACCACTTGACGTAGGGCTTCCTACATTTGCATTCATTGGTTGCATGCCGCTACTGCCAGCCATATTACTCATAGGTGCATCCATTGAAGGTGTCGCCATCATGGTCGAATTCCCATTATGCGACAATCCAGGAGGTGGAATCATTGTTATGGTTGAATTAGGATTGACTAGATTTCGATTATTAGGAGAACGACGCTTGATCAAACTATGCAAAAGGGACTCCAATGTGCCTAAATTCACGTACTCATCCTACATAATTGTAATTTTATGTTCGGAAAAGAATGTCAAGTGCTATTCACCAAAAATAAATAAATAGATAAATAAAGAAGAAAAAGGAATACTGATAATGATGAGCAAAAAACAGGTGAAACCAGGCAAGAGAACTGAACAAATAATTGGCTTTCGCAAATGTAAAATGTGTAACAATAAAAAATAAAAATAAAAAACCAATAAAGGGCAATCATAAGCCGCTTCTTGTACTTTTACAAGGAAGAGGAGAGAATTGATGAGGAATGGGAAGACCTTTGAGTGAGAAGATTTAAAGAGACCGTCTTCCAGGCGTTAAACAATCTCCTTCAGCTTCTGCATTTGAGAGTCATTCATTGGCTGCAGATGCCGCTGTGCTAAGAGAACAAAGCTGAAAAGGGACAGTAAAAAGTTCAATCAGCAAACAAGGACTATATGGAACTGTGGAGGTTAAAACAAGAAGAAGTGCTCTAGATTAGATTACATCTTCTCTTGCATATAGTTTCGGGCTCTAAGAAGATCCGTGTCCATGCTCAACGCAGAATGAGGGACACCACTGCCTGCAGCCACTAAATTCAGGACAACATTGCCACTTTGCTGGGACACCCCAGGCAACTGAGTGCCCGATTGACTAGATACATGCCCCGACGTATCTGCCTGTACATTCATCACATCAATCTACAAAAGCTCTCACTCTTCCTGTAATCATTCAAACTCACTACACATGCCTGAGCTTGTGCCACATACATTAAAACTCTATTCACAGTGAACAGACCACACCCAATACCACCAGGCATCGGCGCAGACAACCATAACAAGAAATTATAGAGAGCACATGCCTTTGGATAAATTCTGTTTGGCATAAGGCTTGACATAAGGCTTCCTGTGTTTGCATTTGTTGGCTGCATGCTGCTACTCCCAGCCATATAACTCATTGGTGCATCCACTGAAGATGTCGCCATCATGGTCAAACTCCCATTATGCAACAATCCAGGGGTTGGAATCATCATCGTCATTGCATTAGGATTGACTAGATTTTGATTATTAGGAGGTGGATGATTGATCAAACTATATGCAACCGGGACTCCAATGTGCCTAAATTCATATACTCATCCTACATGATTGTAATTTTCAAGTAGCAAAAGAATGTCAGGTACTATTTACCGAAAAGAAAGGAAATGCTGATAATAACGAGAAAAAATAGGTGAAACCAGGCAAGAGAAATGAACAGATGATTGGCTTTCACAAATGTAAAATGTAAAACACTAAAAAAACTCAATAAAGGGCAATCATAAGCTGCTTCTTGTACTTCTAGAAAGAAGAACAGGAGAGAAATGATGAGGAATGGGAAGACCTTTGAGTGAGAAGATTTAAAGAGACCGTCTTCCAGGCATTTAGCAACATCCTTCAGCTTCTGCATTTGAGAATCATCAATTGGCTGCTGATGCTGCTGTGCTAAGAGAAAAAAGCTTAAAAGGGACAGTAAAAAGTTCAATCAGCAAACAAGGACCAGTGGAACCCTGGAGTTTAAAGCACAAGAACAAGTGCTCTAGACTAAACTACATCTTCTCTTGCATATAGTGCCGAGCTCCGAGAGTATCCATGTCCACGCCAAACGCAGCATGAGAAGCGCCACTGCCTGCAGCTACCATATTTGGGATGACGTTGCCATTTTGCTGGGACACCCCATGCAACTGAGCACCCGACTGACCAGATACATGCCCCGACATATCCGCCTGAACATTCATCACATCATTCTACAAAAAGGGTCGACGCATGCCCGAGCCGGAACGACATACGTATAAAAAAAAAAAGTGCAGACAGCCATAACGAGAGATTATAGAGAGAGCATCAACAAAACAAGCAAAAGCAGACGACGTTCCACATCACTCGCTCGAGAATCTTTCGAGCACGGGAAGAGGGAGAAAATTGGGAGAAATTCACACCCAGATGCAGCAAAAAAAATCAAATCTTTGATAACGGGAGACAGGTTGAAGGACTGGAGAACCGTCGAGTGCGAAACAAAAGTAGGACGAAAGCGGGACCGACGAACCTGAAGCGATGTGCGATTGGGGACAAGAAGAGCGACGGTGCAGTCGGAGTGATCTCGATTGGGAGCTCAATCGGATCGATCGCGACGATCTACGATCATCTCAATTCGGAGCGAGAATTCCCTTTATTGGAGAAATCATTCGTTGATCGGATACGAAGAAAGAAATTCCACAATTTTTTCTTATTTTATTTTGATTGAATTTCCTTTCTCGAAGGCCTTATTACTGCACATAAAGGTTTGACCGGTTTGACCGCTTGGGACTTTTCCTTTTGTATTGCGTACGGTGTGCCTTCAAAGGAGGGGCTTTTATGTAAATTGCGGGGTGAGTGCCCCTTAATTCGCTTAGTACGGTGCGGAGCCAACTTCTTTCTTTTTCCTTAAAAAAAGAATTAAATGAATTTTCCCTCCAGGAGAAAAAAGAAAGAAATTGTAGAGCCGACTGCATTTGTGGCTCAATCGGTCCTTGACCAATTCAGAAATTAGTTATCAATTGGGCTAAATTTTCCCTTCAGGAGAAAAAAGAAATTATAGAGTTGACAGCATTAATTATTGGAGTTGTCTAAGCCGAGCATGTTACACATACTTTTCTTTAAATGTAGCAACACACTTTTGACTTATTTTTCGAGTTCTTTGAGTTCTCTTCAAACTGACTAACTGAGACCTAAAATAGAGTACTCTTGAGGAGACGGTGGAATACGGCCACTGCTCAACCATAAGAATTTTCAAGTCTACATAAAAATGATGAGTGCAAAATGGTCAATAAAGCAATAGGGATGGGAAATCTTTCTCATAATCTAGCAATTCAGGTGTAGTGCCTATTAGTAAAAAAATTGAACCGAACTGAACCGTTAAAAAAAAACTCCTGAACCGAATCGAATGAGATGCGAACAGAACCGAACTAAACCGAAATTTTCGGTTCAGTTTGGTTCGGTTCGGTTCGATTTTTTGGTTTTTAGTTTAGCTTTTGGTTTTTTCTGTTTTTCTTTTTGGTTCTTTTCTTTCATTTTTTGGCTGGATTTTTGGCTGGATGAAGTGGATAAAAAGTTGGGACGCTTGGAAACGACGAGGACGACAGCCATGGATGGCGTGCAGGTGCAGGACATGGCGATTACCCGTGCGGGCATTACGAGTCAAACCACTTAAACATGTAAAAGCCCAACAAAAAGCTCAGCATCTCTCTCTCTCATTATTCAAGTTTTATCATCGTTTTTCAAGGACTCCTCCGCGACTTTGGGTTCTGTCTTTGCCTTCGCTAGAGACCCATTTTCTTGGTTTTTTCTTATCTTTCTTCTGCCACACAAAGTCCAAGGTCCATCTGCTCGCCTTTTCAATCTCGCTGAGACTCCACTGCTTCTCGACGAGAGACCACTTTTCTCCTGTCCTCCACGACCACCCTCCATTGCCCATCAGCTTTTGGTTTTATCTGTTTTTCTTTTCGGTTTGTTTTCAGCCTAAACCGAATGAGGCCAATGCGGATCTGGTTCGGGCATTATGTCGAACATCTAGTGGTTGTCGACCGTGTGGGGGCGTCTGAAGACATCCGAGACAAAAACTCAAGCCAAAATCAACATACAGCAAACAAAAAATGCTCAAGGTCAACTCAGAAACGATTCCTTCACATTAAACACGAGCATAAACAAGGAACAAGGAGTCCCCCCTCGGTTGAAGCAAGACAGGGCAAAACAGAGCATCAAACAGGAAAGTGGTCCAGAGGAGATGAGAGTCGGAAGAGAAAATCAAACCATAAAAATTCGGTTTTATTATCGGTTTGTGGTTCGGTTCGGTTCGGTTAACCGATAAAAACCGAACCAATAAAAAAATATCGATTTTTAATGAGAACCGAACCGAAAACCGAACCGAACCGAAAAAAATCGAATTTTTCGGTTCGGTTTTCGGTTCGGTTCCTGACACCCCTACCTATTAGTGTCTGCAAAATACACGTGACATGAGTATGAACAAACAATTTTAAGCAACGCCATGACAAAAGCTACCTTGCATCTGTATAATAAGGCTTCAGTTGAAAAAAATCTCGCTCAGGAGCATCTTGATCTTCCATCTTCACACTTATAATAACAGCACGCTCATTAAGTACTAAAGAATTCTTTAGGAAGGCAGGTGATGTGAGGCTTCCACAATCAATTTAGCAACTGAATGACATTTAATCTTTCTCACCATAAACCAACTCTAACTTATGTCATGCATTTTCTATATAAGTCTCAAGCATTCGCCGTGGCCACTGTGCATGCAAATCCAATGAAAGTGCAGTTTTGCAAAAGATCTTATAAACCCAATGAAAAGCGAGGTGGCAAAGTCTTTGCACTTGTCAGCTTTTTATGAGTATCGACATCTTGAAGATCGAGTAAGACTACACTGTAAAGATGGAAACAAAACGTGCATTGTGGAGCAGAAGGGCCTACTGAAAAGAAACAAGAAAAGCCAACGGTAATTTAAAAAAAAAAAAAGAAGAAGGAATAAACAAGAAAATAAGTATTAAGAAATTGGAAACATTTGGGTGGTTAGGAATTCCTCAAATGTTTAGTATTACATCATCATAAGATATGACAAGATCCATCAATGATGGTCACATCCTATGTAGCACGGACACTCTCCGGAAGCTTTCGTGTCGTGTCCGACACTCCGACATGTGTCCGACACGCTCCGACACGCAGTCAACGAGTGTCGAAAAATCCGACACATGGTCAACTTTCTCCGACACGCTCCAACACGCGAGTCTAGAATTCCGACACGTGATTCCGACACGCACGGAGTCAATTTTAAAAATTTCTAATACTTGAGGGGTCAAAATATAAATAAACACAAAATAAGTAATAAAAGAAGTAATAAAATTGTTATAAATATACACACACAGGGTCAATTTTTTTTTTTCAGTTTTGTTTTTTTATAATTGTTTTAGTTTTTTTAAAAGTCTTTTACTATGAAAGAAGTAATAAAAAAATGCTATATATGATAAATAAATAAATTTAAAAAATATCATTTCAACATTTTTCTTTAAACAATGTTTTTTTTCCTCTAAGTTTGATGTATTATTGTAACAAATTAAAATAATGAATGATATTATTTAATATTTTTCGTGTAAATTAATTCTAGGCTATTTTTATTATTATTTATTTATGTATTTATATATAAAAATATATTTAATATATAACGTGTCGGAACGTGTCGAAATTCTCTATTTTTAAGAAATGACGTGTCGGCGTGTCGTGTCACGTGTCGCGTGTCCGTGTCGATACTATATAGGTCACATCCTAATAGCAAGGAGTTAATTCATCATAATGCCTTGATTCAGAAGAGGCGGACCATTGTTGCATACCCACCCATTAAATTCTTCCTCTTGCTCTTCCCCGATCTGTCAGAAGCATCAATTAAGCAAACTAATGATGACTTTCATTGTTCTTTCCCAGCAAGAGGAACATCACTTATCAGAGAGGGGCAACGGCCCTTAGCAATGATTTTGCCATGCAAAGGCTACATCATGGATCACTCAAGACTATCAAATTGCAAACCCCAGATTCATTGACTCTGCTCAGTCTTGAGAGTGTTATGCAGCAAATATAGAAAGCAAAATCACATGTTCACAAAGCTCAATCCGAAGTCTAGGAAAAAATAAGGGTAAAAGAAATTTCTTATATGATTGTCCTATGCTGTCTCTTCGGAATACCATCAATCAGGAGCAAGCACAAGCCCATAGCCGGTGGCTATTTCAACCTACTACACTAAAAATTGAACTGGACACAAGCAACCCTAGTTGGCCTTCCTATGTTGATGCTTTGCAAACTCTTTGACCAATGGAGACAATTGATGTCACCAAGTGTGCATATATTCGATTCTACCATAACAAACTAAACCTAATTGTATCTAGGCCTATTCATAAGGTTAGACTGATTAAGAACGAGGTATACATTCACCAAGTTGTCCATCTCCATGTGACTAGACTGATTTCAGTTTCTAGTTCTTCCAAGTAGGTAAACCAAGGAAAATATACTACATACCAAATACAAAATTGTATTCAACAACGAAATGGATATGATTACTAAGAATCAGTATCAAATTTCTCAAAAAGAGCAAAAGGGATGAGATGCCATCAGCACAAAATAACCAATCTTCAAAGTGTCATGCCCCAATCCTCGGGCATGCGCACATCCCTACATCAGAGAACGCATCGCCGACCCTTTCATTTTAATACGCATGCGGAAGTAGATAAGAAATCCCCAGACAATAAAACAATGGAATAAAAAAGTAAGGTCATATTTTTCAAACCTGAAAAACCATAACCACACTTTTATACAAGTAAACCTCATAATATATATTACAATACTATTCACAAGTCAGACCTATCATACATTAGATCACAACTTAGAGTTTGCAAAACAGGATGGGGTCTTAGTTTTCATCCGGGTCATACTCTGGATCCTCCTTGAGATCATCCTCCTCTTCTTCATCTTCAGGGTCTTCTTCAAGGTCCTTCTCTTCAGGTTCATTCTCAGGCTCCTCATTAGGTTCGTTCTCAAGCTCCTCATCGGGTTCCTCCTCTTCGATGTCCACTCCTTTTTTGACACCCCAACTGGAGTCCATGTTAGAGTATACCGGAGATTCAGGATCGTCGAGCTGGGAATCCTTTGCATCCACTACTAAGCCATCCTTAGGATCTACCGTCCCCTCTCCGAACGCCTATTCTAGTACGTGCAAAGACACATCACTTTTTGGTATGGGACCCTCTCTTCGCCCATCATGATAGTAACAGTACCATGACCGATACTCGTGGGGCATCTTATCGGGTTTATTCACGTCAACTCAGACGGTGGACTTGATCAATACGTATTCCAGTCCTTCGGGGTGGCTATGTATATGGAAGTGGTATCTTATCTCTGTGATCTCCTCGGGAATACCAAAATGCATGGGAGGACGAGGAGGTAGAGGTATTGCCATTTAGGAGCCTGAAATGTTATCCCACAACGGGGTGAGACAATGTCTCAGCAAAATCTACCCCTAAAACTCAATTAGGAAACCAATACGCCATAAGGGCTGCCTATGCACAACACGAGTCAGATGACTTACCTTGGCCTCAATTCGATCTTGCAAATCAATATTATTTACAGATACCTCAAATCACATCAACCACTCAATTCAAAACATCATATCAAAACATTGATCAATCGACCTAGTCAATTACATGTCACCATGACCTTTCCCTGACCGATACATTCAATACTATTTATAAGATCCTATCAAATTAGGACCACTCACCAAAAACTGAAAATATAGATAGTATAACTCGCCCAAAGTTGATAATATAGTATACTATGTATATGCTCACCCAAAGCTGATAGATTATGGTCCATAAACCAATTTAGTATACTATATATGCTCGTCCAAAGCTAATAATAAGTTGCTCGCTCAAAGCTGATATTATGGTATATTATTTATATGCTCACCCAAAGCTAATAAAATAGGGTTCCCGGGCTATTATAATATACCACTACCACCATACAATCAATTTATCATTTTTATCATACCCGATAAAAATAGCCATGTAATATTAACGGCCTACTTAGTCAAAATACAATAATTTCACTTTTGATTCACCCACTCCTTTTAGCAGTCCAAAAATATATTTTTAGCGCTATAGACCAACGCTTGGTAATTTTCCAATTAATTACCAAAATTAATTAATTTAGGAATAAATCATAAAATCACAATTAAATCAATTCAGCACAAATTAAAGCTCGAATAAATAAACATACTGCACCACGATAATCAACATAAAATTTCAGTCACCGATATCACGGTCTAATTTTCGGAAAATAAATAAATAATTAATTAATTACGAAAAATATTAAATAAATGCCAATAAATCCAATTTAGGCCCGTAATGCCTTATTGGATGCCAAAACGGACTTGGAAAAATTTTGAGGTTCATTCAATAAATACTAAAACATATTTCCTTGTTAATTACACTAATCATTTGCTTAACATGCATGGATAAGGTACTAAATTAATCAACCTAATCTAATCTATCCACCTAATTGCACTTAATTAAATCTAATCAACCTCTAAACATCATTAACCCACTAAGCGAGGTTTAGTGAGTTAAACTCACTTGTTTCGAGATTCGATCGGATCAAATCGTTGGGAACGTTGCGGGGGACGAAAAACTCCAAAGCAGGCCTAGCCTTCAAGGCCCGGAACCACCTCACAACGGGCCAAACAACATCTCTAAAACCCACTATTTTTCTGTTCTATTCTTACTAAAACAGAAGACCATAAGTTCGGGTTAGGGCGGGGATTGATCGAGGAAGAATGTAAGAGCCAAACCGGGCCTTGGCGGGCACTCACAAGGGTCGGAGGTAGACCGGTGGAATAGAGCAGGAACACGCACGACTGGGCAGTGGCTCGCATGGCACGCGGACAGGGGCAGAATCGGCGATGACGACATGTGGCTTGCGGTTCGGTGGTGGTGCGGCTGCTCCAGCTTCTCTCCTACACCTCTGGTCTTCGCACAACAGCTTCGATGGAGGAGGAAGAGGACTTGGACAGTGTATAAGGGAGAGAGGGAGAGATGGCGGACAAGAGGGCCACCAAGGGCCATTTCTTCCATTCTCTTGTCTCCTTGACCATCCACCACCACCCATTTCTTCCTTGGCTGCAATTCAGCCAACCATGCACCCCTCACAACCTTTGAAATGGTCAAAAATGCGCTAGGCAATAGGGCATACGAATTTGACATGAGTTGGCTTCAATTGGATTTCATTTCTTTCTCAATTCAATCTCAATTGGCTCTCACAAATTCAATTGACACCTCAAAGATCAAATTGGTATTTTCTCTCACTAATTTATCCCACTTGCTTCCCAAATTCGCGATAAAAAATGATCCTCGGCTTTTTTTGAACAAAAATGGCCATAGATCGACTTTTTCCAAAAAAAAGTCTCAGATTGCAAAAATATCTTATGAGACTGAGTCAACATTCCTAGAATTTATTGTGACATGACATAATCTTTAATTTCTGAAATCAGACTCAAATTCACATTTAATTTCCATTCGGCGTGTTTTTAGTGTGACCTAAGCTACCAAATAACTTTCAGAAATTTTTCAGTGCAAATAACCCCGATCGATTTTCTTTGAGCCACGGTGAATCCACTCGACTCATTGGGGACTCTTGATTATCATGAAAATCTCGATGATTGAAATACGGACACAAGGTACTAAAATAATAAGAAAATCAGTCTAGTGTCGGCCAACGAGAATTTCCCAATTTAGTGGTGTCATCCATGGTTAGCCACACATCTCAATCCAACCAACTTATCTCTGATTTCAAATTGATTTTTAATTGTGCCATAATGGCTTCTAAAGACACGGTTGAGAAGTCGATTCCTAGTCGAATTCTCCAGTCTATTGCCTTAAAATTCCTTAATGACTTATCCAAATAGTTTAGTTATCTCAAGAGTGATCAACTATGAGAATAGCCTTATAAGCGCGTCAATGAAATGCCCGATTTATTCAATAGAAGACGAGACTGAAATCTGGAATGTCACACAAAGTGTGCAAATACCAATGCAAACCACAGTGCACTGTCGCAGGTCCTAAACAATCCACTTCAGCTCTCTTGTATAACCCAATGTCTGATTGATAAGCTGTAGGGAAGGAATTTCCTTCAAAGATGCAGATTCCTTGGCCTTCTGAAAATATACAAACCCGCTCTTAATCTGCCATTGGGGATGGTCCTGCATTCCAACAGGTAACGTATGTCATTGTTCAGTCTCCACAATACAGCTTTTATGTGGATAAATTCTTCTACACACACTCCGAAACGCTTTTTCAAGCACAAGGTTTCCATACCGAGCACAAATTGCCAAGTTCGAACTTAGCAGAGTGATAGCAACGGCCAAATGACACATGGATGTTGTAAGCGTAAGTTTAATATCAGTCCTTGATTCCAGAAGAAAAAAAACAATCATAATAATTGAAGAGGACATAGATTAGCAACTCAATAGAACATATTTTATGACACCCTTTGAAGATCTGAACTAATATAGGAGTGGATATTATCTTTTTGACTAAATTAGTCAATTGAGAACAGAATTCCAAGTAGAGAAAGCCAAAATCTTCTCATAATATTTACCTCCTTATATATACTGCAAGTTCTTGGTCGCAGGAGGAGCAACATTTGCCGTGGGTCACCAATTGACAAATGATCATATGCTTTCTCGTTAGATTCAACAATTTCATCACCGTCGTTCAAAGGGAAAGATTAATGTGAGCACACATGAAAGAATCTTTAAATTATATCTTGTAGCTTTTACATGTAGGAGACATGGATACTAATAAAAACAAAAGAAAAATGTAGGAGACTGGGAGATGCAAAATGTACGGTTGTATTTCTTGTCATCGTTTATCTATAGACAAAGAAATCAATTGCACAAGCCAAAAGCAACACGCCCATTAATGTACCCCAGTTCCTATTCCACATCCGCATTTCGTCAAACATCTTACTAGCACTAGGGAAATGATTGGATCTCCTCTCCTCTGCAATGCATCAGCTTCCACGACGATGTCTTCCAACTGTTGAATTTAATCAAAGAGAAGAAGACACACAGGAGAATTGCTAATGCTCATTACTATTCATCATAACATAAGCCTATTAAATAGGCAGAACATCCAAACCACTTAGCAAGAAAATAGCTTAATAGCAACAACAAAACCCACTAACATACCCAACTAACTAGAACATGTGCAGAAACAAACTCCTAAAAACAAGCCACTTCCTATTGACTAAGACTCCATTATTACATTGTTGAAGAAACATAAAAACTGAAAACACATAAAAAAATATATAAAAAAAAAACTTGAAGATAACCATTTCAACACCAACACCACAAGCGACGGCTCTTATTTCTTCAGATGCCTCCCGTTAGCCGTCTTTTGGAGGCGCATCGAATTCACTCCTCCTCCTCCTCCTCACGGTGCTTGCGAGAACCTTGCAGTCTTCCATGAGCAAAGTCGCTAAGTTCTCCCAATAACGAGCGAAACAATAGATTCCAGTTCCACCCCCCACTGGCTTGCAAGTCCTCAGGGATGAGAGAGAAACCGAAACGAATGATGATTTATGATGGAAACAAGACATGGAAAATAATTTGTCAAGGAATGCCATAATACTCTATTTTCACTCATGATATATGAGATTAGATATTTATTCTCGAGGGCCCACTCCCCTAACAACCCATAAGCTCATGCCCCTCTCCCTCCTCTCCCGCTGGACAGCTGAGGCCACCTTTTCAGCTCGTTGTATATTTCGTCCCCACCGTAATATGTAGAGATATGTGAAGGTACCGCCCTCAATTTAGGACAATGCTCGATCCCTAATCGAGAAAGATGAGGTGCGGCTCCTTCAGCGACCCTCCACTCCTCCAAATTAGGTAATGCATAAAAAATTAAATGCTTGAGTTGAGGAAAGCCTCCTGCGGAGCAAACCATTTTGTTTCCCCATAAAGCATAATATCCCACAATGAGAAAAACCAAGCTTTTCAATTTTTCCAATATTGGCATTGGATCTTCTCTGAGTTGGGAACATATTAAGACCAGCTTCCTCAATTGTTGGGGTAGACTCTTATGTTCTGGCAACTTCTCTATTTTTCCATTAATGAATAGCTTACATGAATGGGGATAATTTGATATTTTACTCAGTTCAGCTTCAGTCCATGAATTATAAGAATGCGCGAAATAAATAGTCAAGGATTGAAGATGTTTCAAATTGAATTTAGCAAGTTGTGGATCATACGAATCAACGACAGTCAGTTTTTGCAGATTGGTAAGCTTGCCCACATCATTCACATCACATTCCTTCAGATTAAAGTTTCTCAATGTCCGTAGATTCTTTAAAGTGCCCAACCGCAACTTCTTCTGGGCCCCATGGAATTTCTCCTTGACATCAAACTTGTAGGGAAGACGGAGATACCTCAACCATCTCATCTTCCACAACACATTTGGGATGGAAACCCTAATATATTGTAGCATAACCAGGTCCAAGAATTCCATACATACAAGGTTTCCCATAGATTGTGGCAAGCTCGTAAACCCACTACGTGCTAAACTTAAGAATCTTAGATGGACTAGGTCTCCCACTGATTCAGGAAGACTTCCTACTTTCCCATCAAGATCGTCCAACTTTAGAACTCTGAGAAACTTATAATTGATGAAATTGGGTTGAAATTGCTCCCAATTACATCCCCTAGATTGGAAGAACAAAAGAGTTCGAAGGTGGGGCATAGTCCTTCCTATTTGTTCCACCCTCAGAGTTATGTTTCCTTCACTAATCCTGTTCATAGTGAGAGAGCCTTCGTGTTCTGCAAGCCATTGAAGAACTACCCTCCCTTTCATTGTCATGTTGAATTTTACGAAAGCTTAGAAACCTCTCATGGCTAGTCTTGGAGACACATACCTCTCGCGTCGAGTCATGGAGGCGGCAGGTTCCAATATTTCCATTCCAGTTGAGTCGTACTTGGACCAACCCCCTCTTAACCAACTCCATGAAATATTGCTCTGCTACATCTTCCATTGTAATTTCTCTCTTTGCGTCATCAGGCAGCACAAAGCCTTCAGCAATCCACATGCGAAGGACTGTCTTCACAGGGATTTCTGCATCCTCCGAAAAGCTACCCAAATAGAGGAAACATGGCTTTAAATGCCACGGTAGATCATCATAGCTTAAGGCTAAAACTTCAAATAAAATACTCTTATCACTCAAATGCAAATTGATGTTTCTATAAACCGTCTCCCACTCGTTGTCCACCAAAAGTCCACCAAGCACAATAACAGCCAAAGGTAATCCCCCACACTTCTCAAGGAGTTCATCTCCTAACTTCTTCATGCCTTCAGTGATTTCTACATAATATCAAGTAATAAATTGAAACTCGATATTAGTAGAAAGATGCAACTGTCATAAGAAGATAACTTCAAGGACAAATATTTGCTTTTTGATATATGAGTTGGATGTTGTAGTTCCTTATGTCCTATGGTTCATATATGCTTTTGTAAGGGGAAAAACTATAGAGACCCCAACAAAGCTCCTATAAATGCCTCCATCTACGCCTGAAAGATCAAGAACACTCATTTGACTAATGGAATGTATTGTCTTTGTTATCTGTTGTTTGAATTAATTGACTTGAGCATATGTATAACAACAATAATCCTACTCAATGAAGAAAAATGAAAGCAACGAGGGGATAAATCACCCATGACTTGAATGTGCTACCGATTTCCCTCAAAATTCTAGTGAAATCTTCATGTTGTCACTCTATTTTGTCACATAAAGATTCACAATTTTCATAACAATCCCAAGTCTTATTGTTAAGCCAATTATTCACAAATGCAAGAAAAGGTGGACCTAAAATGAAGCCTATGGAAAGTAACATAGCTAGGCTTCATATTATTTCATAAATCCTATCAAAATTACTTATTATGATGGTCAAATGAAAGCTTTTTCGATATTTATCCTTATTGGAGGACAGGAGGAGCAAAGTTTTGGATGTTGGCTTAGAGGTACAATTGTCAGCTATTGAGAAACAAAAGGTGCATCTGATTCCTCAAATATTGAAATTACGGTGTCTAATACTTGATATATTGATCATTTGAACTCCACCATAACTATTGATTCATTAATTGTGAAAGCCTTCGAAAGGCCAAATTGAGCAATGAAGTACCTGGTATTTGTCCCTCCATCTCTGATTGTCTTGCAATACCTTCTACAGCTTGATCCACGGCAATACCTCGACCAACTCCAAGCCCAATGGAAGAAAGTTCAACAGCTAATCCGACAATAATTATAGAAGCGTCATAAAGTAGAATCAAGCAGGCAACATAATCCTTTGAAGCCACAATATGTTGGGTTAATAACTTTAGTGAAGTCTTACCTTTCACTTCAGGAAATGCCCTCTTCTTTAGCAGAATCCAGCTCTCCTCGTGCGATAAGCACTGAGGTTCATGGAGAAAACAATGAGTATTGATATGCTCCGCTACTTCTTTATTGCGGGTTGTTATCAATAGCTTGCTTCTCGTGTCCTTGATCGGGAATGCGGCTTGAAGACTGTCCCATGCTTGTTTGGTCCAAATATCATCAAGAACCACGATACATCTCTTCTGTTTTTGGGTCATGTATAGAGTTTCTACCAATTCGTCATTTCTCATATCCGTAACCTCTTCTCTTTTATTAGGGATCAACTTAACAAGAATTCCCTCCAAGATATCCCTCACGTGATATTCTTGAGATATGCAAGCCCAAGCAGAACCATCGAAATGGTTCTTCAATTTGTCGTGATTGAAGACTTTCGAGCGTGTGTGGTCTTTCCCAAACCACCCATTCCCCATAGAGCAACAACTCTGTGTTTTCCATCCTTCAGCTCTTTTACCAACGCCTCGATACCATCTTCCCTCCCGACAAAATCCTCCTCCTGGAAATGGGCATAAGTCCATTTCGGCAGCAACTCTCGCGCGCGTTTGCGTTCGCCCTCATGCAGAGGTTGTATGCCATATTTCTGCATCTTATTACCAATATCGGAAATTCTGGATTTTAAGCCCTCGATCTCTGTCCCCACCTCATGAACCTGCACGCACGAGCACTTCGCCATGAAGCAAGCATACGCTCTGATGATGTTTTGTCCCTCCGTCAGCGCCGCTTTGAGGTAGTATCTCTCGATCACGTCCTCAGCATCATATGCAAAGTCTCGGAGTTGTGCGACACATTCTTCTACAACTTCCTTGCGCTCTCGTCTTGCATCCACATCCATAGCAAGGCCTGGACCTGCCTCAGCTCGCTGTGCAGGTCCTTGACCTTGCCCTCCACTCCCCTCAAGAATTTGGCCTCGTCGATGAGCAGGTTTCCTATTTTCTCCACCGCGAACGAAACAACAGACTCGGCCATTGGTATTCCACTGCTCAGACTTTGATCAGTGGAGATTATGATAGAGAATGACTTGAGAATTCACTTCTGATGCGTTAACAAGCTGTGAACATATAGGCCTGCGAGTTGCAAAGAAGAAAGGAAAGGAATTAAGTACTTAGAAAGTTGCATATTGCATTGCTAATGCATATTCTACATCCCCCGACGCAAGAAAAGCACCCCAAGAAGAAAAGAATGGACTAATGGAGAAGTCTACAGGTATATATTCTCTCCGCGGTAGAAGAAATGCTTGATAGCAACAGCTCGATGCTGCATAGGTTTTCAATTTTGACTGTCCTCACGGATTGTTCTGTTCTGTGGTTTTGGTCCTTGTGCTCTCCGTGATTGAGCTTGTTCTGAGTGGATTAGGCCATGCCGTGATTGATGGTTGGATTTTTGACAAGTAATGCTGTATGATGACAGCAAGCAGCTGTTGGAATGCAGGACTTTCAAGAATGAAGTTGTTTGTTCCAGTGAGACGTTCAATGCTTATTTGGTTGACGTTGGAGAGCCTGAAGCAGGGCAAAAGCCTCTCAATGATACTTATATTCACAGCCGAGCAAAGAAAGTTCCTAAGCGAACAACTTCGCTTCACAGAAACAATTTCGTCAAAGTATCTGGTTGCGCCAGTATTGTGTGTTCTTACATATTTGTTTTTCCTCATGTTGTTGTCTCTAATGGTTTGAAATTTGACAACTCATACTCGTACATTCGCAATGTTGTGATTATCTGCCTATGTTGTTGTATAATCCATTTCACTTACGTTTTAAGAAGATGAGAAGACCAAAGTGGAGAAGAATAAACAGCAGACGATCAGCCTAAGCCCATCACAGAAAATTATTAGAGGTTGGTGATGAAATCCTTCATAATCTAACTCTCTTGATAGCTAGTAAATGCTGGGTACAAAACTTAGCATTCCTTTTCCAGAATTCAAGAAGAATGAAATGAACAAGTATGGCATATTACCAGGAGGTCCCAACTCAAGACATCGAGTATGGCAGGTGAGTTTGGACTTTTGCAGATTCATATATGCCATGCCTGGCCATATATCATTTCCTTTGATGTCGTATCCTGGTTTGTGAATCATTTCTTAATTTCCTCTGGGTTTACAGTTTCTACTTATCTTCATACTACACATAGAATCTGTTCAAGGACAATAGATGTTCTCTCAACTCTGATGCTTTGTGTATCAATTCTTCTCAATCACGGCGGTTTTATGTTCACATTTTTCTCATGGCTTCTCTTGAAAATCATTGGGAGCTTCTTAGCATATTTCCAAACTTTCCCGCAGAAACTGGTCTGAATATTCTGCTAGTTATATTCTGAAGTTTGTTATTATGGTCTCAGCACTACAGTTTGACGTAATCTTCCTTTTGATATAGATTGGCAAGTACAGTCTACGTTTCCTACTGATCTTTAACCTTAGGCAGGTCAAGCTCTACAGTCTACGCTTCCTACTGATCTTTTTGACAATTTTCTCATGCGTGTGAAAGTCACAGACCAAAGAAAGCTTCCACTTGTTAATAATAATCATTCTAATGATTGAAAGTTAGCATCAACGACTTATTGGAAGCAAGTTAACCGTTATCTACGTCAATCAAACGACCCAAAAAAAAACAAAACAAAACAAAACAAGCCACAGTCCACATGGCTTTATAGAACGCAAAAATAAAACATCAAAATATTAAATCAACAAAATATCAATGCAATGACTATAACAATACTAAAGTAACTAAAACGAGCAAAAACTAGAAAAAGTAGAATGCACAGAACAAAAACCAAATATCGGTTAGCGACTCACAAACTTAGTTGCGCCCTCCTCGTTCCTCTGAGTGTTAGTACCTAAAAACAATCCACAAAAAACTTCAATCAAAATCAAACTAAAAGCAAAACGAATAAAGCAAGAATTGAGTATCAATTAGCGAGTAGTCCACCGACGTAGATCTCTCCGAATGATCTGCTGCCAATTTTACGGCCGAGCTCGAAACAATAAGTCAAAATGATTATTGCTCATTAATACACTAGGATTGGGACAAAGTGCTCATCATCACTCTCCACAGCTAAACTATATATAGGCGACATCAGCTATAGCAATAGGTCTAAAAGGAGTAGTTGGAAAATCAAACATGCCCATAACCGGACTTTCAAAAGATTGGTTTCACCACGGGCTATGAGCAATATTCAGCATCGTATCTTTTGCTCATATCTTTTGCTCTATGTGCCGTCAAAAGAAGATTGGTTTCGCCTGGGCCGACGGCAATAATTTAACATCAATCATCATATTTTCGCTTGACGTCAAAAGATTGCTTTCTCAGGGCCAATAACTTTATGTGCCGTGAATTGATCCATCATGTTTTTGCTTCACGTGTTGTCAACAAATTGTTTTCACACAAGCTAATGCCGATAGCAACTTTTTCTTTTTCACGTGGTGGGAAAAACGCACAACCGTAGATTATATCTATGGTAAGATATATCAAGGCTCGTACCACCTAATAAACACGTATACACACATCAATCAGGCTCATCCATATTAATCAAATTCAACTCCTCAAAAGCAAAGGTAAATTGCAATGATCGAACTGTATGACTAATTTAGAAATTTTATATATGCACTTCTCGCATTCTAAAGATTTAGTGAAGTGCTATATTGATTTCACGGCGAGTTAATAATCAAACGTTTTGGCTCTAAGTCTTCGTTCGTTTTATGAAAAACACCGCATTTTCGGAGAATATTTTTCAGGAAGTCATTTTTCAAAAAATTATCATTATTTTCCGCTATTTGTTTAAAATCTAAAATTGAAGTGAAAAATATTTTTCATTATTCGATAAGGAAAATATTTTTTTATATGCACTTTTGTTAGATAATTTTATTTTTTTATTTTTAAAATCAATTTTAAAATTATTTTGTTTGAAATCCATTTTTAATTATTTTTCTTTTTCTTTCTTTTTATCTTCTTTTTCTTTTGCCCGTTGCCAGCCACAACAATGCTAGTGACCGACCGAGAGGCCAACTTTCGTTGGCGGCGGTGAGGGGCAAGCTCGAGCTCACTGGCTTCTGGCCTCTCTAGATTAGCGAGCCGGAGGCAAGCTAGCTCTCTAATGTGGCTATATTGATTTAGTGAAGTGCTATATTGATTTCACGACGAGTTAATAATCAAACGTTTTGGCTCTAAGTCTTCGTTCGTTTTTGAAAAACACCGCATTTTTGGAGAATATTTTTCAGGAAGTCATTTTTCAAAAAATTATCATTATTTTCTGCTATTCGTTTAAAATCTAAAAATGAAGTGAAAAATATTTTCATTATTCGATAAGGAAAATATTTTTTTATATGCACTTTTGTTAGATAATTTTATTTTTTATTTTTAAAATCAATTTTAAAATTATTTTGTATGAAATCCATTTTTAATTAATTTTCTTTTTCTTTCTTTTTATCTTCTTTTTCTTTTGCCTGTCTTGACCACAACAACAGCCAGTGACCGACTAGAGGCTAACTTTCGCTGGTGAGTGGTGAGGGGCAAGCTCGAGCTCGCCGGCTTCTGGCCTCTCTAGATTAGCAAGCCAGAGGCAAGCTAGCTCTCTAATGTGGCTTGCGATGAGCGACGTGCCTTAAGCTTGCCACTCACTAGAGATTGGCGAGCACAAGGGTGAGCCTCAAGCTTGTCAACCTTTGGCCTCGCCATATCAGCGAGCTAGAGGCTCATGCTTGCCGCTGGTTCACCGAGCTGGCGACTAGTGAGCTTGAGCTCGCCAAAGGTCGACAAGCCTTGAGCTCATCGCTCGCCAGAAATCTTCAAGCCAGGCGAGGCCCGGGGCCCAAGGCCAATGAGCTCGAGGCTCGCTTGTGGCTGGTCACCGGCTGTAGCTGTGCCAAGGACTAGCCAAAGAAGAAGGTGGAAAAAAAGAAAAAGAAAAATAATTTAAAACTTGAATTATTAGAAAAGAAAGCAAGAAAGAAGGAGGTGAGTAAGGTATGAGATAACACAGAGAGAGAGAGAGAGAGCGAGTAAGAAAAATATTTTTCCCAATTTTAAAAATGGAAAACATTTTACCCTCTTTTACAATATTTTTTTTCCTTGGTGGAAAATATTTTCCACAACTAATTTATTTTCCATGAGACAATTACCAAAATATCCAAAACATGTTTTATTGGAAGTTATTTTTTATGAAACGAACACAGCTTAAAATATAAGTGCAGTGGATATGACATTAGAGATTATAATCCAAAAGTTTAAAAGCAATTAGTTAGACACAAAAAGACCGCATGTATATAATGCCTATGAAAAACTCGACCATTGAATACTTTTACATGTGGCGGCAATATACTATACACAACTTTATACTTATAGAGAGGATACAATTCTTATTTTCTTAACTACTTTTAGACCTTACTGACCAAAAAAAAAAACTATTTTTAGACCTTGAACCGAAAGAAAATATTAAATACTTAATAGCCACCACATTATCAACCTACATGGCGTGCATGAGAACAAATTGGTTACTTAAAATAGCCAATTTCAAAATTGGTCAGCAGCCAAATTTAGCCCCAACTACATGATTGTTCATCTTAAACCTTGAAGAAATTGGAGTTCGAGGCTAATTTTGCTAATTTTCAAGAAAAATGCATTGCCAATATACATCATAATAGAGTGAATTAAGATGGGATAAATATGTTTTGGTTGGTTTGGTTTGACAAAATCTAGTGAAATCAGCAAATTTTGCTTTATGGTTCCGAATTTGATTTGACATGGCGATGCCAAACCAATTAATCTTCTTACGTTATTATTGTTTATTGTCACTGCTACTTAATTTGCAAAATGAGCAATTCACTAGCAAAATTATTAGCTTTCAAGAAATGTCGCTTTAAATTTGACAACAACACAGAGCAAGTCGCCAAGTATTACTCACATAGCATTTCCATTTCTCCCTTTGACGTGGCTTCCGAACGGCCTCCATAATGTCTTCCTCAATGTTGCATACCTGGATTCCTTTAGATACATCCTCAATTTGGATAGACAACGATCCCGACTAGAAAAAAGACGTGGCATGTCTCCTTTTGTGACTCTCCATTTCATTCCACAGCCCAACCAAGACCAACCTCCTCAGATGTAGGGGCATATACTTGTGTTCTGACATCTTCTTGGTTTGGCCATGTAAGTATAGTTTATAAGGATAGGGTTGCTAGACATTCTACTCAAATCATCTGGACATCTTCTTGGTTTGGCCATGAAGATAACAATCTTTTTTTATTTGACATGATTAATGAGTGCCATGAAAGACTCTTTAATAAGATTCTGATAAATTTATAAAAAGCCTTTAAAATAGTATTGGGGGGCGACTCGTTCTTACTACTTTCATTCACATGTTTAGAGAAGGATTACCATAAGATTATAATGTGACATCTCATCTACCAAAATAAACAATTAGTATCACAAGAGATGGAGAAAAAAGTTTGTTAGATAGATGACAATTTTTGTAGAAAAAACTTTTGCCCAAACAGCTGTAAGAAAAAGACGAACTCTCGCAATGTAGAGTTTCTCCCTACCAAAATGGTAGTCGTCATCTTCCATCTAAACCCTAATTTTTAGAAATTCTCTTTTCTTTCAGACCTTCTGTCTAAACTCTGGTTTATCCATCAATTTCACCCATGATTTGCTTGGATGGGCTCCATCTCCTCACCTTTGGACGTATTGACATCACATACTTCCTCATTTTGTGTCATCATCTTATCTCTAAACCCTCAACTTCCACTGTGTAGATTTCCAACCACCGTCTTCGCTGGTTCCGCATAGATTTCGCATGCATCCAACAAGCTTTCCATTACGCCACTTCCAGATTCTACATGCAACCAATTTAGTAACCATCTTGCCTGGTTTTCCATTTGAAGCTGTTCCCATAATGGAGGATACGGATTCGGCTGAGGAGGCTCGATTAGCTGTGTTATGTAGTCGGTTAGGCCGACTTTGGTCAACCCAGGCAATTGAAGTGTGGGACGAAGCACCTCCTGCAGAGAAAGTCGAAGAATGTAAGTTGATCCTTGTGGGCAAACTTCTTGCAAACACATCTGTTAACTTTCCAGCTTTTCAACACACGATGAAAAAAGCTTGGCGTTCAGACCATGTTGATATTACTCAACAAGAAGAAGGACTTTATGTGTTCAAATTTAATTCGGAGGGGAAAAACAGCATGTTCTAGATAATGGACCCTGGTTATTCTCTAGCAATTTGGTTATACTCAAACCCTAGGTTCCTAACACACCCCTGCACTTCTATAGCTTTACTTCTTGTGCTTTTTGGGTGCAAGTATTCGGTCTACCATTAGAACAATGTACAGAGCAGCTATTAAGTAAGGCAGTTTGGGATGTTGGCAAGGTTGTGGAAGTCAGAATTGAGGCGAAAGAAGGATCAACTTTAAGAGCAGGGAGAGTTAGAGTTGAAATTAATCTCAATGAACCTCTTAAACTGGGTAAACTCATTCGCGTGGAGGGGAAAAATATTTGGCTTGATTTCCATTATGAACGGTTGCCACATTATTGCTATTCATGTGGTGTTTTAGGCCACTATGCATCCTACTGTAAAGACATTCTATATGATGAGGCCAAATTTAAAGGGCGGGACAAGATGTACCATGGACAATGGTTACGGGCTGAAGTTAGGGAACACAGCCCTTTATGGCAAGCATTCTATGAACTTAACACTACTCAAGAAGAATTTGAAGAAACGGTTTCTGAAACACCTCAACTTGGGTTGTTGTTACTCCTTGCTACACCTCACGATGTACACACACAACCAGCCTCTATGGATAATCAAACCGTTCAGCATATCCATACCTCAACCGTAAACTTAATGCCCACTTCCCCTCTTGTTGACACTTCACAAGGCGTTATTCCGAATAAGATGAAATCTGTTGCTTCCCCTATACAAGCAAACAAGACAGAGGTCAAAGCATTTACATCTGAAGCGTCATCATCCAAAAAATCCAAAAATCCTCACTTGGAGGCTAAGATTACTCCTTTAAAGAAAGCAAAGAGAATTTCTACTTATGGGTTACGTCCTATTCTGCTAGATATACTTGATGAAAGCACTCTAATGGAGACTCCAGTACTCCAGGCCGAAAGGGCCAATGAGGGGGCTGTGGTGGCTTGGCCGAATAAGCCACCAATTGACCAATGAAGATCCTAAGCTGGAATTATCAAAGACTAGGCGATTCCCTGACAGTTCGAGCATTAAGGGCCGTAGTGGCTCAAGATAGGCCCGATATAATCTTTTTGATGGAAACTTGGAATTAGGAACCCGTTATTAACCAAATCCAACGGAGACTGAATTATAGCAAGAGTTTTGTGGTGAATTCTCAAGGTTTGGCTGGAGAGATGGTTCTTTTTTGAACTAACCAGATTTTACTTACTGTCAAGGCTCATACCTCCCATTTGATTGATGATAGTGGCGTCACTTCTATGTGCCTTACTGTTTTGCATGCTCCAACTGTTTATCAACAGAGACAACTATTCTGGGCAGAATTGAGGCAACTTAGCCACTTAAACACTCAACCTTGGGTGTGTTTAGGGGATTTTAGTGAAGTTTTATATCACTGGGAGAAAGTAAGTAAGCGATCAGCTGAGCCTCATAAACCGCACTCCTTTCGGGAATTACTACATGATTGTGCTTTGATGGATCTAGAGATTAAGGGTTGTGCCTATACTTGGGTCAACAATAGAAGTGGGCAGGAAATGGTAAAAGAGAGACTGGACCGAGCTTTGTGCACTATTGAATGGCGTTTAACTTATCCAGAAGCTGAAGTTGTGGCTTTACCTGCTATAGGGTCGGATCATAGTTCGATCCTGTTAACTACCAATATCAAAACAAGTAGGAGGAACAAAGTTTTTACCTTTGAATCCTTTTGGCTTGAACATGAAGAATGCCGACAGGTGGTAGTGGATTCTTGGTCAGTTTTTTCACTCAATAGCTCCTCAACTTTCTAGAAGCTTCGGGCAACGACTAGAGCGCTGGCCAAGTGGAGTAAATCCACTTTCATAGAAGGTCATCGTCAAAGAAATCTTCTGTAGGAGCAACTTTAACAATGCACTAATCACCCTACTTGCAATTATGACAAACATCGGGTTATATCTTTGAAGGAACAAATTCAGAAAATATGGTTATAGGATGAATAATATTGGGGGATGTGTTATAGGATTAAATGGATGCGATGAAGGGACAGAAATACGAAATTCTTTCATGCCACCACAGTACAAAGAAGAAAAAGAAATAGAATCAATATCTTGAAGGATGACAATGAAGAGTGGATCAGAAAACCAGATCAGCTGAAACATAAGATTCTTTCTTTCTTTAAGAAGCTTTACACTTCGTGTGGTCAGAGAGCCTTTGAACCTATTCTAATGCAATGTCCTCAGGTTGTAACAGAAGCTATGAACACACACCTAACAGCTGAAATTACTCAAGGGAAGTCAAGAAGGCAACATTTCAATTAGGAGCCACAAAAGCCCGAGGACTTGATGGTTTAAATGGATTGTTCTATCATAGTTATTGGGATATTATTCAGGAAGATGTTTTTCAAATAGTCCAAAAAATTTTCATCACAGGAAAAATGCCAGCTGATATTAAAAGAACAACCATCTCCCTAATCCCTAAGATTCCAAACCCCGAGAGGTTAGATCAATTTCGCCCTATCAGTTTATGTAATTTCATCTATAAGATTATTTCAAAAGTTTTGGCAAATCACCTGAAGCCTTAGTTGCCAGATTTGATCTCTAAAGAACAAAGTCCCTTTGTATCAAGCAGACAAATACAAGACAATGTCCTGATAGTTCAGGAGGTACTTCATCAGTTAAAGGTTCGAAAAAGAAAGAAACGATTTTAGGGGATCCTTAAATTGGATCAGAAAGCATATGATAGGGTGGAGTGGGACTTTTTACAAGCTTATCTTTGTCGAATGGCATTTAATGATTGTTGGGTAAATTGGATGATGCAGTGTGTTACTACGACCTCTCTAAGTGTAAAGTTCAATGGCGAATTTCTTACATATTTTCAACCATCGCAGGGACTCAGGCAAGGTGACCCTCTCTCTCCTTACTTGTTTATACCATTGGCTAATTTGCTCTTGAACCTCATCCAGCAAGTTGTTGACATGGGTAATCTACGGGGTATCAAACTTAATAGATGGTGTCTAACTTTATCCCATTTATTCTTTGCCGATAATGCTATCTTCTTCATTGATGGTAGAATCTAGGAATGTCAAAACTTAACAAGCCTTCTAACTCAGTATTGCCTATCTACTGGTCAAAAAATCAATAGGAACAAATCAAGTTTGTTTCTTAGTAAATATTGCCCTCGGCTTCTTAAGACAAACTTGGCTAGAGAATTAAGGGTACCACTTTGTTGGATAAAACTGGAAAATATCTAGGCATACCTTATGATTGGGGATCATCAAAAAAGGATATGTTTGCTTGGATTCTAGGACGAGTCAATGCTAAATTGGAGGGATGGAAAGAAAACCTAATTTATAAAGGCGGGAAAGAAATTATGTTGAAATCAGTGGTTCAGGCTTTACCTCAGTATGCTATAATGATATTTAAAGTTCCAATTTCTATATGCAAATCTGTTGAGCAAAAAATAGCTCAGTTTTGGTGGCAAAACAATAGTAACAGAGCTAGTATTCATTGGAAAAGTTGGGACTTTCTGAAAGAGAGTAAGGAGAAAGGAGGGATGGGATTTAGAGACCTAATATCCTTCAATAAAGCCCTTTTGGGGAAGCAAGCTTGATGTCTTTTTCAAAACCATTCATCTCTATGAGGCAGTGTTTTTAAAGCTTTATATTTTCACTCTACATCCTTCTAGCAAGCGGATAAGGGGACTAGACCTTCTTGGGGATGGCAAAGTCTTCTACTTGGCAGATATTCTATTTTAGATAGACTTAAATGGTCAGTCGGTAACGGTAAATCAATTAGTGCTAGAGAGGATAAATGGTTGAATATGGGCATTCTCGGTGGGCCAGCGAATAGGGAGGAATCGAAATCAGTAGTAGATTTTGTTCTTCCTGAGCAGAATGAATGGAATGTTGAGCTTCTTAATCACACATTTTAGCCACAAATTGTCGAGGAAATTCTAACTATCAAGCTATGGACAACCTCATCTAAAGATAAACTCCTATGGACAGCCACACAAGATGGAAATTATACTGTTAAGAGCGGCTATCATTACATCAAACAATCAGCATCTGGCAAGGTAAATTCTCATGCATCCTCTTCTTATATTCCACCTACAAAGCTATGGAAGCAGATCTGGAAAACGCAAACAACCCCAAAAATTCATACCTTCCTTTAGTCTTTATGCCAAAATGCAGTACCTACTAAAGATAATTAGTTTCGACGAAGGATTACCCCCAACCCATTTTGTAAACTTTGTTCATCTAACACCCCTAAAACCCCCGAACATCCGTTTCTCTTTTGTCCCTCCACACGTTATCTTTGGAGCCACCCCAAAGTGCAGATCAACATTTCAGGTTATACAACAAACCGCATAGATGCATGGCTTGCAAATATTATTGAGCAGAAGGGGAACTTACCAGATTTTGAGATCATTGCAACCCATTTATGGCAGGTTTGGAAGGCTCGGAACCAATTTATCTTTTGCCATCAACGTACCCATCTTGATATTCTTGTGGACACAGCCCTAACTCTGGCCAGTTTTGTCTCAGATCTTAAAAGCAGGAATCACTCACATGGACAACTAGGCTGAATCCTAATCGAATCTGGTAACCACCGAAGTGAGGGGTTATTAAGGTAAATATGGACGGCGCCTTTCTTAACACTAATCACATGGGTGCGATCGCAAGTTTAGCTCGAGATCACACCGGTAGATTGATCAATGGATTTACACGCAACATTCACGCATCTACAGCACTTGAGACGGAGACCTAGGCACTCTTGTATACGCTTAAGGACCTATTGCAGAAAGGAAAAATCAATTCTCACCTGCTGCTTGAATGTGATAATCTCATACTTGTCGAGACCATTAAGTAGAGCCACCTGCCACCATGGGATTGCCGTGCTCTGTTCGCCGAATGTGCAGCCCTAATGCTCTATTTTTCCAACCTCTCAGTGAAGCACTGCCGACATGAGGCAAATGCCCTAGCCAATTGGGCTACGAAAGCCCACGGGCGAGGCCTCCTTCCACCAAATTGGGTTCATTCTCCTCCTCAAGTTTTGTTGGATATAATATGTACTGATGCCCTGGTTAAGGGTTGTTCTTTATTTCCTACTTGAATATAAATCTAGCCTTTTTCGAAAAAAAAAAAAAAAAACAGCTGTAAGAAAAGAAAATCTAAAGAAAGACCAACGCACCATGAGAGAGTAGTCAATTAAGAGAAATTGTTAAAAGAAACAAAAAGAAAAAGAAATGAGCAGTTGGAGCCAAAAATTCGTTCCAGGAATTCTACAAAGGATGGCGAAAGACGAAAGAGGTTGCTTCTTGCTTCGTGCTTCACGTTTTGACCCCCCAATGCTTTGTCTCTTTTCTCTTTGTCTTTTGGGGTCCCCTTTGATGGACAACTGCACGAAAAATTGTAAAGAAGGACCGATGCATGGGAGTTACTTTGTCGTATTTTTCATGTTGCTCGTCCTTTGGTTGGTATTACGCTTTTTCGCTTTTCTCCTTAAGTTTATATGTTACATCTCATCATTAATCTAAATGCAAGAATTGAACTATACAAACTCCAAGCAACATGCCGTTTCTATTTCGTGCACTCAAAATCATATAGGCAACATTTGAAAAATGCTCGGATCATTGCAATCACCATCACCACTCATCGCTAGAAAGTGTTGGAAGATTATTTGATTCTTAGCTCCGATTCTGATCACAGATGTTAACACCTAAATTTTGGCTTCACATTTAGTCATTTCTTGCATAAGAAAATTAGGGATCCAAACCAATCTCTAAAAAAATATAAATATAATTTTTTTTACTTTGCATGTTTAGTTCTTGTAAAGCATGTCTGCATCCAATAAATTCATATGAGCTAGCATTATTATGCTTGAACTCAAGAAGCCATGAACATGCTCCGAGCTGGCACACAGATTAATAAATCCTTAGAACATGCTCGATTATCAATTACAGGTCACAATTTCCGCAAAGATGAGGATACCGGAATGCACAAGAGGAAACAAATATGTGGGCTGCGAAATCACGAGCAATTTTGTCAAACCGTAAGTTGAGGGAAATGAATTAGAAAAAGGAAAAGAAAGATAAAATTTTCATGGAATATTCTCCACGACTTTGGCCGAGATATCCCAAGTCCAAAAGCTCAACCCCACCAAGTCTCACGGATCATCTTTCGCATAATAAGAGGAGTTGATCTTGGCAAATCATCAGAAAAGCAATGTCACGTTTTCAGCTACTAGTCATGGAAAGATCGGGAACTCGGAGTGACGAGGGCGGACCGAATTCCCATCCCTTCGTGGACACCTCCGGCTTGCTTGGGAATCTTTCGAAAAAGTTGAAATTATGAGGGGAATTAATGGGATTTGTCCAGCAATATGGAAAAAATGGACACTCACTCGAATATTGGGTGTTCATTTGCAAGTGAGTGAATCTGGACACGTTCGCGGCAATATAAATGAATCAAAAAAAGGAAAAGATTGCGAAAGAAGGTGAGGGACGCATACTTGAGAGATTTATGGTGACAAATCAGGGCTAAGATTTGGCAATCCCCACGATCAAAGGAGCACGAGTTCTGACTTTCCAATGTTAAATGGAAGTCTTATGCTATAAAAAGGGACATGTCGAGTCATTAAAATGGAGAAGAAGGTACACACCCCCGGAGATCTCATGTCCACTATCTCAAGAATTCTCCGATTGGTCGATCGTGTTGGCAGTCCTCTCGACATTCCGTGTTCATCTTGCTTCGTGGATATTGACAACAAGCATAAAGTTAAGTCAAGCATTTTTAGTTTGATTGTGTGAAATTCCATTTCGCTATTTAAATTATTCCTTTATTTATTTTCGTGTTTTCACTTGCTGTCCAGGTTCAGTCTCCCGGTCATCGTGAACTTTCATGCCTATTCTACACCAACACCCACAACTTCCGCATGATCAAGATCGATCCCACGAAGCTTTGGTGTTTGTTATGTCTTGCAGGTTTCCGGGCGAGTTTCAGCAATAATTCTGCAGTTTTATTTGTCTCCGCTACAGCGACACATCAGCCTTCGACGACCTTTGCAGCCTTCAAGCGAGACCCAACAGCAATTCCAACTATCTTTCAGTCCAACGGTCATCTAGTGACGCCAGCCAGCCCAATCATGCGAAGCTCTTCGTCCACGCTTCAAACGAGTCCTGCACCACCCGCCATAGCATTGCTGGATGTAGAGAATAATGGATTCCCTAAAACCAGTTCCGATACTTAATCGAACCCCAAACTAGGCAGGGAATAATGGATGTAGGGAATAATGGATTCTCAAATGTAGGGATTAAATAATTACTTTTAATTGGATCTTTTAACAAATGGTTAATATCTCGAAAAACCCCAAACTAATATACATATCATAAATTTATTTCAAACTAATTTTTTTACCATGAAAAAACCTCAAATTGATCTATTAGTAACAAATAAATAATCTAAGAACAACTTTTGGTGAATGAATTAGCGAATACAATTGATATTGTCATCAATATATAATTTAGATAGTTAACAAGTAAAACGAAAATATCTTCACATAAAGGAGTTACAAAATGGATAGATTGTTTCATGAACCTGGTCCTAAAGAAGAATGTCACTAAACTAACCTTGGGAGCGGTCGTATTGATGTCGATGCATTGATGTTCCCCTTTATTTTGCATTTCCTCCAAAGTTAACTCCCATGTTTATTGGAGGAACCTACGTTGTATTACTTACTCCAGCTTGCAAATGAGCTCTTGTGATCCAATCGATGCAGCCTATCAAATATTATCCGTCCTCCAAAAACGATTAGATCAAGTTGCTATTGCGGAAGTCATATGAGAGGAAGGCAAGTTTTGCTTCATTAATAGAGGAGCTTCAGCGTTCAGATAATTCTTATGATGCTGCTCAAAGACAAAGCGCCAGCTGCCAAACTAGCTTTGGTGGAGTATGGGACACTGGAAATCTAACTGATGACTTCGGCAATGAAAAGTTTCCTGGTCCCATGAAGTCTAAAAAGGTTGGTTTAGCCATGATTTCTTTCAATTCAGCGTTTTTTTTTATTTTTTTTTATTTTAATGTTAGCTTTCTCATAGTTTATGTTTCCTTAGCTACATTGTAAAATTTCATCAGAATCATCCTCTGATTTCAATGAATTTCACTCTCACGGGGGGCTTTGAAATTGGCAACTCCCACCAATTCCACAGCTACTTGTACTGTTAAATTTACAGTAGTCAATTCTTTCAGCTCTATTTTTTAACCATTGGTGGCAAGGTTGTCACTATAAGTATCTTGAAAGAACTTCATGAGTTTTGATGTTTGTTGAAACTCTTTGGTGCAGACTACGATAGAAGCAGAAACAAATTAGCTGCAGGTAGCAACTGCTGGCAGGAAACCAAAATCTAGTTCTGTATTCACCTAGAGGACTTTCTCAATTCCACTGAATTCTGTATGACTAGCATATACATCTGGTCCAGCTATCGCTTCCAGCCTTCTCACGAGCAAGCTGACCCCAAATGTTGTGGCAACAAGCCTTGCATCTAAAGTGACGGCCTTGGGGTGATGTTGATGATGAATTGAAGACCCCTCAAGGAGATAGGGATCAATTGAAAGTGACGGCTGAGTGTCCCAGTTTTGATCTTGGATTTTGAGCAATGGTCATTGCTCAATTGACTGTATTGCTACTATCAAGAATCTGAATGGAGTGCTCAAACTCGTGCCTATCGCATTTGAAATTTGTACAATCGAGCTCTTGTTTTTATGGGGAGTGTTTAGTGCCAAGTTCATTTGCAAGTGTCTGGTCTGAAACACTTCATATTTATACGACATAATCAATATATTTGCAGCGCTATTCAACATATAGAGGTTCACTATGCTTACATATCGAAATGGAAAGAGGCCACCCACGTTGATCTGAGAGTTCGGCTGAGGAAGCAGAAATAATACTGTGTATGTTCTCATGTCTTCAAATATCCATATGGCAGGTCAAAGTTGCATCATAGACCGTTCATTTGTAGATAATGCTCGTTCAATTCCTATCGAGAAAGATGCTCGGTTTAGATGCTCCGTTAGATAACCTATACCCGGCCATTGAAAGTTGCCCAGTTTTAGCTGTGTCTTAGCATGCAGATCATGTAACGGCAGCTTCTCAGTGATCAAACTGAGGGCAAAGCAGCTTGTGATTGTGATAAATAGCTGCTTAAACCATTTTATTGGTTCCTTCCAAGGGCTGCCTAGTTTTAGTTGTGTCTTCTGAACTGTGAGCCTATCATTATATAATTACCAAGAGGAAACAGTATCTCAGCTTCCGAAACATTCTTTATTATTTACCTTTCCTGTTTGTAATAACAGGCAAGAGTGAACATTAAACTATAGAGCGGCAATGATCTTCCAAAGGAATTCCTCGTAGAAATTGTATGTTTTTATCATGACTTTCTTTTCGTTCAGTTTCTTATCGCATTAAATTATTCTCAAAATCTTAAGCTAGCTTAAGCTACTATAACAAATACAGCATAGGTCATACTTGTGGTGCAAAGAAACTGTGATATGGGTTTCTCCGCTTTCTTTTATCCCCTGTTCTACTTAAATTCTCGTCCAAGAACATGTATAGCTTGCAGTCCTTTCTTGCCCTTCGCATGCTAAGCAAGGCCTTGAAGAGACAAATGTTTTCGCATGAATATCGCTCGATATCAGTTCTCCTATTCCTCTCAACATGAGTATAAATTAAAGTGTATCCTTGGGGTTCCAACGGGTACTGGATGTTCATGTGGGGATATAATGGCAATTCAGAAGAGAATCAGTCATAAAAGATCATGTCCTCAAGATGTCCGAAGAACAAGAAAAGTAGTTCTGTAACTCATGAAGTTTCTTCGTCTGATAGACCAATCTTGCTACGTGCAATATGCTATGGTAGTTAAACCAGAAAATGGGTCATACAATTTTAGCCTATGGACATTTTGCCATTTAAGCCACTTGTCATGTGGTATCGCAGATTCTTAGCTTCTGAAACTGAGAGAAAGTTATCAAGCATGAGCCAACACCAAATTTTGTGTCCTAATAAACCGACGGATAAATCGCTAGTGAGTGCTGAGAAAGGACTCCATCCTCTACGAACATTTCACACATCCATAGTCTGTAAAACACAGGGACAAGGTTGAAAGTTCTAATCATATGCTTTCTCACTCCATCCAGCAATTTCATCACTGTTGTTCAAAACGAAAGAGTAACGTAAGCGCACATAAAAGAATCTAGAGTGTATCTTGCAGCCTTACATGTAGGAGACTAGGAGATGCAAAATGCACTGTTGTATTTGTCGTCATTATTTATCTATGTTCAAAGAAATCAATTGCACAAACCGAAAGTAACATGCGATTTCAGATTTATGTACCCCAGTTTCTACTCCACAACTGCATTTCGTCAAACATCAGACAAGCACTATGGAAATGATCGGATCTTCTCTCCTCTCCAATGCAGCAGCTTCCACGATGACGTCTTCCAACACCACAAGCGACGACTCTCATTTCTTCAGATGCCTCTCCCATCAAGCGTCGTTTGGAGAAGCGATGAACGGCGCTCGCAAGAACTTTGCAGTCTTCCATGAGCAAAGTCGGGAGTTATTGCGAGAGCGTGCGAAACAATAGATTCCCCCTAACTGATTGAAGTCTTCAAGGATGAGAGGGAAAACGAAACGAACAATGTTTTTATGATAAAAAGAAGACATGGAAAATCTATCAAGGAATGCCGTACTTATAATATATTAGATTAGATATTTGCTCTCTTCAATTTTATAAAGCATTGCGGTTATTCATCAATTTTCCCTTTCCCATATCTGCTATTATTTTGGGGGGCCCACCCCCGGACAACGCACAAGCTCCTGCCCCTCTCTCTGTCTCTCCCTCTTTCTCGCCGGACAGCTGAGGCCACCCCCGGCCGCCACGTCAATTTCTCTCTCATGAGCCGGCCTAAACTCGTGGTGTATTTTGTCCGAACCATCATATGTGTAGACATGTGGTACTTCTTCAGGTACCGTCTTCAAGTTGGGACATTCGCTGATTCATAATCGAGAAAGATGAGGCATGGCTCCTTCGACAACTCTCCACTCCTCCAAATGGAGCAGAGCATAAAGAGTTAAATGCTTGAGTTGAGGAGAGCCTCCTGCTGAGCAAACTATTTCCTTTCCTATGAAAGCAAAAATCCCTAGCGTGAGAACAATCAGGTGATCCAATTTCTCCCATATTGGCATTGAATCTTCTTCGAGTTCAGACCACAATAAGACTAGCTTACTCAGTTGCAAGGATAGAGTCTTATGCTTCAATAACTTCTCTGTTCGTCCACCTATGGACAGCTTATGAGAATTGCAACGGTTTGACATTTTATTCAATTCACCTTTAGTCCATGATCGATCAAAGATTGTGAAATAAAAAGACGAGGATCAAATATGCTTCAAATTGAATTTAGCAAGTCACGCAAATATCTCCCACTCGATAAGATCATACCAATCGAAGATAGTTAGTTTTTGCAGATTGGTCAACCTGCCTACATCGTTCACGTCACATTTCTTTGGATTAAAGTTTCTCAATGTCCAAAGATTCTTTGAAGTGCTTAACCACAGCTTCTTCCGATCCCCATGGAATTTCTCCTTGACGGAAAAGTTGTAAGGAAGATGGAGATACTTCAACCTTCTCATCTTCCACGACACATTTGGCATGGAAACCTTAGCATATGTACCTACAAGCAGGTCCAAGAATTCCATACATAGAAAGTTCCCCATAGATAAGGGCAAGCCCTAAAACTTACCATATGCTAAACTTAAGATCTTAAATGGACTAGATCTCCCACCAATATAGGTAAATTTCCTCCCACCTCAAAAAGACCATCCAGCTTCAGAACTTTGAGAAACTTACTGTTGATGAAAATAGGTTGAAATTGCTCTCACGTCCCTTTGGCAAATCCCCTAGAATGGAACAACATAATAACTCGAACATAGCGCATAGTCCTCCTTACTTGTTCGACTCTCAAAGTCACGTTTCCTTCACCAATCATGTACATATAAAAAGAAAGCCTTCGTGTCTTGCAGATTGACTCCACTTTTATTGCCATTGAAGAAGAACAACCCTTCCTTTCATTGTATTGTTGAATGTCACAAAAGCTTAGAAACCTCTCTTGCCTAGCCTTGAAGACATGAAAGTCTCACATCAAGTCGTGGAGGTGGCAAGTTTTGATATTTCCAATCAAACTGAGTCGCACTTGCACCAACCCCCTCTTAACCAACTTCATTAAGTATAGCTCTGCTACATCTTCCATTACACTTTCTCTCTCTTCAACATACACATCGAGCAGCACAAAGCCTTCAGCAATCTACATGTGAAAGACTCTTGTCGCTGGGATTTTTGCATCCTTTGAAAAGCTGCCCAAATAGAGGAAGCTTGGCTTTAGATGCCATGAAAGATATTCCTCATTGGACGTCTAAAGCTAAAAAAACAAATGATAATTCCTACTCGGCACACTATTCCATGGCATGACTGAAAACTTTTTGCGTAAATGTTGGTCCAACAAGATCACTGATAAACACTCCTTGAATCTTTTTCCCCAATAGAATGTGATTAAACATCTTAAAATGGCTACGACAACAATCTAAAAAAGTACAAGGTTTCTTGATTAAGGGACGAATCATAAGTTTGGTTGATGCTGTCGTGCTAAACTACATTTCGATGCTTTCTTATGAAGAGGGTTTCTCGTTTTAGCTCGGGTGAGTTAAAATCGAATGAAAAGAGAAAGTCACGCGAGCGTGGTTGCGTAGTTAGTGACTTTATAGCCCTTTGAACTCGCATTAATGATTCATCTCCCGCCATGACTATTTAAGCTCTTCAAAAGGCACTGACTATCCTTCCCTCTCCCAGAAGATCTTCTTGATCCGCCCCGAATGCAGAAACCAACACCATGGATGAGGCTCCGACGAAACGGAACGTCACCTTCACGAAGTAACTCAAGCAGAATCGCAAGCTCTATCACGGCTTCCTCTCTTTCCACTCCTCCACCGCCAAGGTGTTTTCCCTCTCTTTCTCTCTCTCTACTGATCTCCTCTGCCATTCATGTCCTGCTCAATTCGATCGGCAATTTTAGTTACCTTCGATCGGCCTCGGACATGATTCGGTTTGATTGGCTAGTCCATGTCGAAACTGCAGTGGCAATTGATTCCCCGAATTTAGCAGGCTCGATCAGACTAGATAGTGACGGCTTGACGCCGCTTCGGATTTCGATTGTTTCTGTTTCTGTGGTTTCGGTCGTTGTGCTCCCCGTGATCGAGCGTGTTCTGAGTGGACTAGGCCATGCCATAATTGATGGTTGGATGATTCGACGGGTCATGCTGTATGACGACAGCGAGCAGACGTTGGAATGCAGGATCTTGAAGAATGATGAAGTTGTTTGTTCCGGCGAGACACTGACGTTCAGTGCTTATTTGGTTGACGTTGGAGAGCCTGAAGGAGGGCAAAAGCCTCTTAATGATACTTATATTCACAGCTGAGCAAAGAAAGTTCCTAATCGAACAACTTCGCAACACAGAAACAAGTTCGTGAATGTATCTGATTGCATCGGTATTGTCTGTTCTTCATGCTGGTGTCTCTATTGGTTTGAAGTTTGATAACTCATTCTTGTACATTCGCGATGTTGTGATCATCCACCGGTGTTATTGTATAATCCACTTCACATGCGTTTTAAGAAATGAGAAGACCAAAGTGGAGAAGGATAAACAGCAGACAATCAACCTTAGCCCATCGCAGAAAATTATTAGAGGTTGGCGATGAAACCTACATAATCTAGCTCTCTCTTAATTGCATGTAAATGCTGGTTACAACAACTTAGCATGTGTTCTCTTTTGCTTTTCGATTTCCAGAATTCAAAAAGAACGAAATGAACAGGTATGGCATATTGCAAGCGAGTCCGAACTCGAGGACATCAAGCATGACAGGTGAGTTTGGACTTTTGCTGACTCATCTATGCCCATGCCAGGCCGTGTCTTCCTCTTGGTGTATCTCCTGGATTGTGAATCCGTTCTTGATTTTCTTTGGGATACAGTTTCTGCACATCTTTATATTACATACAGAGTCTTTTCAAGATCAATAAAGATTCTCTGAACTCTGATGCTTTGCATATCAAGTCTTCTCAATCAAGGCGGTTTCATATATTTTCGTGGATTCTCTTGAGAATCACTGGAGCTTTTTAAGCATATATACAAGCTTCCCTTAGAAAAATGGTCTCAATGTTCTCCATGCGGTTATATTCAAGAGTGTTATTGTTGTCTTAGCACTGCAGTTGACATGATATTCCTTTTGATGTAGATTGATACGCCTTGTATACAACTCAATTAACTCAAAAGTCGAAGAAATATCATGATGGCTTCTTACGTTGTACGAGCAGTGGATCTATGACTAGGTAGGTAAAGCTCTACAGTCTGCATCTCCTTCTGATGTTTACCCTTGAATAGTACCAGCTATCTTGTTGCTGGATTAAATTTCAGCTCTTCCTTCCTTTATTAGTTGGTTTTCCTCTTCATGACGTATACCTTTCTCAGCAGATTAGTGAAAAATTTTTGTCAGGATAAATATGGCTCAGATGATTGAAAACTTATTTGGGTCTTTTATGAGGTTTGCTTGTATGATATGGGCTGGAAACATTTAGATGGCAGGTTCCTGAACAAAGCTGAAGAAGTAAGCCCTCGGGAGATGATGGAATTTCCTGGTCATTTGGTTAAACGTGGCAACAATGAAGCAAACGATGAATCTTTGAGGGATCTAAATGCAGGTGGAAACAGCTTCAATTCTCTACAAAAAATCATATGCAAAAGAAGCAGCATAATGTTACTAATGTTAAATCTGCTTTAAAAGGTACCTGAAATACAGTTCAGTGTGATCCATTTCGTGGTGTTCTATAAAGTGTTTATTTTTCCTGTTTAATCTTTCTATGAAGGTAATTTGCCTTACCTTCTAGCCTAAAGTCTTAAACTTTCAATAGAGTGTTAACATTGTCTCCCTCATTGTTTATATCACATGGACCCTATCATTCAGCGGCTCTGCAATTGATGTAATTGGGCGATACTCCATACTCACCAAAATGATATTGCAAGCACATCGTGATTCGGAGCTTTAAGGATGCAAGTCCAAGGGATGTTCATGAGATGTGGGATGATTTCCACAAGGCCTTGAACTTGCAGATGCCATGAATCAATTCATTGTTTTTATTTTAAGTTAATACTTTCTTCATTGACCAGATAAAGAGAGTCGACAATTGAAAATCATCATTGTTATCCATGTTATCTCTTTCTTTTCTGTTGAGGAGCATGATTCCCTTCTCTTCATGTTTCGCATGATCTACAATGATTACCCGATTCTGTTTGTGATGCACTGAAACATTTATTTATTAGTACTCTTTTAGAAGGAAAAAAATGGCCAGATGCATCAGAATGGGGCAAAGGTGAGTATATTAGATGCCAGAATATCAGGGGTAACAGGTCAGGTTTTGTTTCATAATAGATAAAAGCTTCACTGAAAATACAAAACTATCTATTGAGTTTTCAGCTTTGTGCTTCACAGAAGGTCTGAGCGTGTCCATTCATTTGGAAAATCCATAATTCACCTTGACCGGTTACGTTCTTGAGATATTCCTAGCTCTAGCACTGTGCTCTAGGTACTTAAAGAATGACTCATAAGTACGAGAACTTCATGCAACAGAGGAGGGCAATGAACCGAGTTACATGGATTCCTCAGGATATTCCTTTATGCTTACATTTTCTTATGAAGTTTTCATTACTTAGCCAGTTGTTCGTTCTACTTGCCGATAGATTTTCTAATGAAGTTTTCATTAACCAGCCGACTACGTTCTTGATATTACTGTGCATTTACTGCCTCTTTTTAGCTTGTGGTTATGGAATTAACGAATTCTGTCACGCCCCGATCCTCAGGCACGCACACATCCGTCTCACTTGGTCGATTTTATAATGCGATATCCCAGGACAATGTATCGCCGACCTTTCATTTTTAAGCACATGCGGAAGCGATTAAAATCCCCATACAATAAAACGATGGGATAAAAAGCGGGCCATATTTTTCATATTGAAATTTATAACCAAACTTTTATACAAACCACAAACCCGAACACTTCACAACTTTTTATTGTAAACTCTATTCACATCAAAATGGAGATATCAAAGAAGATAAAATTTCAGTCCATCTAGGCGTACTCACGGCCCCTCTCGAGATTGTCTTCTTCTCCCAAAATCCTTCTCCAGCTCTTCCTCCTCAGCTCCTTAGCGGGGTCTGAAATGGTTTTCCCCAACCGGATGAGGCTACGTCTCAATGAGTTCTACCCCACTAGCTCGATTAGTGAACCATTATACTAAAGGCTGCCTAAACACGCATAGGTTAGAAGACGTCTTTAGCGTCGATTCCACCGCAAGTCAATCAATTCACAATAGGCACTCAAGCAATCATATCATCGATCAAAGCATCGATTAAATCGACCTGATCGACATACAAGCCAACAAGACCACTCACGGTCATTCCCATTCATCAATCAATTCACAACATCAAATCAAAACAATGATCAATCGACGCGCCGATTACATATCAACCTGACCATTTCCCGGTCATTCAAGCTATTCTATTCGTCTCCACTTCGACAACATTCAATATTTAATGGGCTTTTTAAAACCACACGACCACTTCGATATTCAATGCTTTTTCTACGGTCCCACTTCGACCACTTTCGATATTCATGGCTTTACGGTCCACTCGACCACTTTCAAAATTCAATGGCTTTACGGTCCCACTGACCACTTTCGATCTTTCGATAGCTTTACGGTCCCACTCGACCACTTTCGATATTCAATTCGCTTTACGGTCCCACTCGACCACTTTCGATACTTTCGATGGGCTTTACTGGCCCCACTTACCACTTTCGATCTTCGATGAGCTTTCTGATCCCACTCGACCACTTTCAAAATTCAATGATTTAAATGAAATAATTAACCACAATGATTTAGGAATATATCCTAAATTCCACATTCAATTCAATTTGCGCGAATTCAAAGTCAAATAAATAAACGGATCAAGCATCACGATAATCGATCACGAGATTTCGGTCGTCGGCCATCTCAATCTTAATTTCCGAAAAAATAAATAATTAATTAATTAATTTCGAAAATTAATTAATAAATATAAAAAATTTCGTTTAGCTCAAAATAAGGCCCAATTAAATAAACGGACTTCACCACGATCATCAGCATAATTTTCCGGTCACGAGCATCCCAGTTGAATTTTCAAAAATAAATAATTATTTAATTAATTTCGAAAATTTATTAATATTAAAAATTCAATTTAGCTTAAAATAAAGTCCGATTAAATAAACGGACTTCGCCACGATCATCAGCATAATTTTCCGGTTCCGGACCATCTCCCTTGAATTTTCAGAAAATAAATAATTATTTAATTTAATTCCGAAAATTAATATTTAAATGCCCAAAAATCTCACTTAGGCCCGAATCGCCAAATTGAAGCCCAATTAGGGGTCGAAAAATTCCCGAGATACTTCCAATAAATAGCAGACCACGTCTACTTGTTAATTACGCAATCAATTTATTTAAATCGCATCACAATTGACTAATAATTGCTAATCTATTCTAATCTAACAACCTAAACATAATTAATTAAAACTAAACCAACCTTAAAGCATAATTAGCCAACTAATCCTGAATTAGTGAGATTATTCACCAAATCACGCGCAAATCGGATCAATCCGACGGTGGCGACGCGAGGAACGATTGTTCCCAAAGCAACTCGCGGATCCGGGGCCCGGAAACGGCCCAAAAGCGGGCCCGAAGTCGCTGAAACCCACTCCGTGGGTCTTGCTGGTCGGGGCTGAACGGAGCCACTCCGGCGGCTAGGGCGGCGAGGGGAAGCCGGCGGAGGGCGAGGGGGTCGCGGGGGTGGTCCGGCGGGGCTAGGCGGTGGCCAGAGGTGGCCGGACGGTGGCTGGTCGGTGCGGAACAGCAGCTGGGTTGGCTGGATCGCGCGGAGGGAGGAGCGGCAGCGAGCGACGGACGGCGAGACGGCGACGGGCGCACGGGCGCGGGCGGCGGTGCGGCGGTGGGACGAGTGGCGAGCGGTTCTCGGCGAGCTGCGATCTCCGAGCTCCTGGTTCGCACGCGAAGAAAAGAAGGAGAAGAAAAGCTGGTTCTGTCGTGAGGCGGAAGAAAAAAGAAAGAGGAGAGAGAAGGAGAGATAAGAGAGAAAAGAGAGAGAGAGGATGAGTATTGACTTAGTCAAAGTGAGGAGAGAGGAGAGAGAAGTCGGTGGGGGGAGGGGGAGGTGGTCCGCACGAATGGGGAAGGGAAAAGGGGAGAGGAGAGAGAGAGAAAAGAGAAAAAGAAAGAAAAGAAAAGAGAGGGAGAGAGAAGAAAAAGGAGAGAGAGGAAGAGAAAGGGAAAATAAAATACACATTTATTTATTTCATTTTTTCTTTTTCTTTTTTCTTTTCCTTTATATTTTCCTTTTGCCTTTCAAATTTTTCTTCCGATAATTTCTTTATTGAAATTTCGATCGTCAATAAATTGACGATGAAACGAGATCCTAAAAATAAGAATTATGACGCTCTTAAAATTCGATTAAATCGAGTTGATTTCGTGGTTAAAAATCGATCGAGACGTGATTTTAAATTTCAATCCAACCAATTAGGTAGCTTTTAGGGATTTTACGGCGATACATCCCTTAACTTCTTCACCTAAATAGATTAGTTAACTCGTGAGTGATCGGTTCGAGAAAAAAAGTATAGGCACGCCGACGAAATGCCCATTTCACTTTATCGAAACGGGGTCGAATTTCAGGATGTCACAAATTCAATAACAGATTCATTATTTTTCTTCAGTCGTTTCTGACACACATGAGAATGTGAATGTTCTTTTGTGAGCGGTGTCCTTCCTTTATTTTTGTGTTAGTTTAACTGAGCATCTCCTACTTGGAGATTGACACTACCCTGTCATGTAGAATGGCAGGTTTTGTACACCACACAAGTAACTCGAAAGGCCAAGAAATGCAATGATGGTTCTTTGCAGCTTGAAGTTCGCGGATGCCTAGGGAGGCAGGTCATTCCGAAGCACTTTTAAGGATGGTTTCATCCTTAAGACACTGTTCTTTAAATTAAACTGGGCTGGCTACTTTCTTTGTTGATCCAACATGAATCACTTCATTTGTTTTTCCAATAATGGTTCATTATTTGATCCAAGCATCACACTAATTCAAGTGCATTTCACTACCTAGAAAAGTTATAAGGCCCTAAGCACCCCTTCTTTATAGGTCCTGGAATAACTTTTTGCTCATTATTATATCCCCCTTGGATCATTCAGGTCCCACTGTATGATGCTAGCAAGAAAGTCTTGGCAAATAAATTTCTTTGGAAAGACGAAGTGCTTGGAAAATCACTGGTATTTGATTCTCACTAAGTTGATATTGGGGAACATGCACTAGAAGAAAAAGTGCTGCTGGGCTTGAACGATTATGTGTAAATTGTGGGGTGAGTGCCCCTTAAATCGCTTGGTACGGTTGGGAGCCAACTTCTCTCTATTTCCCTCAAAAAAGACTCGAATGAATTCGTTTAGTCCATGTACAGCTTTTGATATCAGTGGTTCAGTCGATCCTTGACCGATTCAAAAATCAGTCACAAATTGAGCTAAATTTTTCCTTCAGGAGAAAAAAGAAATTATAGAGCCGACCGCATTAATTATTGGAGTTGTCTAAGCCAAGCAGATCGTACATACTTTCAGCTCATGATGTAACTACACACTTTAACTTATTTTCCGAGTTCTTTGAGTTCTCCTCTAATTGACAAAAGATCCGGCAGCTGAACACAATCATATATTGGTTTTTATTCATTCAAGATCATCTTAATGCGGGTTTGAGTCACGCATGCAAACAAAAATTGGAAAGTTCCTAATGGAGGGCCAAGTGCTGCAGCTCGTTAAATTAGATCTTTACTGAGATACTAATCTCGAGTGCTGAACTAATAATTTGGTACTTCAGATATTGGTTGGGGATAATACAGTTGGCCACGGCTCCCAAATTGCGCAAACTATCTTTTTCCCATTAAGCCACCTCTGGCCGACATACTAGGCTTGTCATGACACCACTATACATAATCTACTCTTTTAAGTGTAGGGAAGAGATCTTAGTAAAGACAAACTTAGTTCAATCTCTATCTATGCTCATTTAAATATTGTTCTGGGAAAGTGGTGCCCGAAATGCTTGTCATTAGCATGAGATTGTGGCTCTATCGGCAAACACACCGGTGGTCCTGAAACCAAACATATCCTAAGCGCCAACAATCAAGAGTGTGCAGAAGCCCGCAGCCGAAGAACCAACTACTTCAACCCACTGAACTCAAAAGTTAATTGAGCTGGACACAAGCAACCCTAGTTGGCCTATGCAATTGATATCAGCAACTGTGCAAAGATTCAATTCTACTATAACGACGGGTTAAACCTAGTTGTATCTTGGTCTATTCATAGGTTTTGATTAAGAGCAATGTGCACACTCCAAGTTGTCCATCTCCATGGGACAACACTGATTTCAATATCTGCTTCTTCCAAGCACGCAAGGCAAGGATAATATCCTACTGACCAAATACAAAAATGTGTTCGAAAAAAATGACATGGATATGAGTACTAACATGATCGCTGAGATAAATTCCATCATAATAATCAAATAAAGTTACAGACATTAAAAAGAATATCAAGTCTCTCGAAATGGGCAAAAGGTAGGAAGCCATTAGCACAATATAACCAATCTCTGAAGTCTGCAAATACCAGTGCAAACCACCGTGCACGGCAGAAGGTCCTAAACAATCCGCTCCAACTCTCTTGCCTAGCTCAAAGTCTGATTGGTAAGCCGCACGGATGGAATTTCCTTCAAAGGTGCAAATTCCTTTGCCTTCTGGAAATACGCAAACCCACTCTTAATCTCCCACTTGGGATGTTCCTGCATTCCAACGGAGATAGAAATGTTCAAGCTCCACATTGCAGCTTTTTACATGGATATGAATCTACTATTTACTATCTACATCAGCACTTTTACAAGCACGAGGTTTTAGTACTGAACCCACCAGCCAAGTTTGACCCTACCAGAGTGACAGCAAGGGCCAAATGACAAGTAGATGTGACAAGTGTAAGTTTTATATCTGTCTATGATCCCAGAATAGGATAAATTATCATAATCATTAAAAAGGATATAAACTAGCAACTCCATAGAAGAGGTTTTATGAGATCCTCCGAAGGTCTGAACTAATGCAGGAGAGTATATTATCCTACTGACTTAATTAGTCAATTAGAATAGAATTCTAGGCAGAGAATTCCAGCTAAAGTCCTCTCATTAATTTTACCTTCTCGACATACTCCGCAAGTTCTTGGTCAGAGAAGCATAGCAACATTTGGCATGCATCACTAATTGACAAATAGTCATATGCTTTTTTGCTACATCTAGCAATTTCATCTCTGTTGTACAAAGGAAAAGAACAGACCAAGCACGCAAAAAAGAATCTTTAAGCATGACAATTTCACCATTTGACTAAAACCTTGAAATCTGGATGGGTCACACTTCATGCTTCTATTTGTATATTGCGATGGTTGATAGCAATCAGTACAGGCCATGTACTCTTGTATTCTAATTCAAAAGCAACAAAAAGCCACAGAAGTATATGACTCAATCATCCCATCAAAAATGCTATACATTTCCAAAAATACCTTCTATAGGAAGAGACACATATCTAATTTTATTGATTACCGATCCAATCGTATCCAGTTGAAGCTAACTTCAAATCTTTTGACTGATTTATCATCTTAACAACAAAGGCACAGTAATGACCTTACTGTCTTGGCCAGAAGGTCCATAAAATAAACATAAGTCTCATGAGACACCGTCTGCCTAGCTCAAAACACGATTATAGGCCCCTTCCATGAAAGATTGCTCCAACTCAACAGCATTTGATGCAAGGATTCTCTAGGGTGGCATATGAAAGCAATTCAAGTTCGGTATGGAACTCAGCTATTCCATTCTGCAAAAGGAGTCTCAACAGGTTGAGACCTAAAATAGGGTACTCTTGAGAAGATGGTGGAATACGGCCACTGCTCAACCAGAAGAATTCTCAAGTAAGTTTACTTAAAAATGATAAGTGCAAAATGGTCAATAAAGCAATAAGGATGGGAACTCTTTCTCATAATCTAGCAATTCAAGTCTAATGCCTTATAGCATCTGCAATTGCACGTGCCCATGAGTATGAACAAACAATTTTAAGCAACGCAGGTCAAAGGTTACCCTGCATTTGTATAATAAGGCTTCAGTTGAAAAAAATCTTGCTCAAAGGCATCTTGATCTTCCATCTTCACACTTATAATTACAGCACGCTCATTAAGTACTGAAGAGTTCTTTAGAAGTCAGGTGATGTGAGGCTTCCACATTCAATTCAGCAACTGAATGACATTTAATCTTTCTCACCAAAACCAACTCTAACTTATGTCGTGCATCTTCTATATAAGTCTCAAGCATTCGCCGTGGTCCACTGTGCATGCAAATCCAATGAAAGTGCGGTTTTGCCAAAGATCGTGTGAACCCAATGAAAAGTGAGGTGGCAAAGTCTCTGCACTTGTTAGCTTTTTATTAGTATTGTCATCTTGAAGATCAAGTAAGACTACATTGTAAAGATGGAAACAAAATGCGCATTGTGGAGCAGAAGGGCGTACTGAAAAGAAACAAGAAAAGCCAACGATAATTTGAAAATAAACAGAAAAGGAAAAAAAGAAGAAGGAATAAACAAGGAAATAAGTATTAAGATATTGGAAACATTTGGGTGGTTGAGATCCATCAATGATGGTCACATCCTAACAGCAAGGAGTTAATTCATCATAATGCCATGATTCAGAAGAGGCGGACCATTGTTTCATACCCACCCATTAAATTCCTCTTGCTCTTTCCCAATCCGTCAGAAGTATCCATTAAGCAAACTACTGATGACTTTCATTGTTCTTTCGCAGCAGGAGGAACATCATTTATCAGAGAGAGGCAACATCATTTAGCAACGATTTTGCCATGCAAAGGCTACATCATGGATCAGTCAAGACTCCACCAAATTGCAAATCCCAAATTCATTGATTCTGCTCAGTCTTGAGAGTTTTATGCAGCAAATGTAGAAAGCGAAATCACATGTTCACAGAGCTCATTCCGGAGTATAGGAAAAAATAAGGGGAAGAGAAATTTCTTATATGATTTTCCCATGCCGTCTCTTTGGAATACCATGATTCAGGAGCAAGCACAAGCCGACAGCTGGTGGCTATTTCAACCTACTGAACTAAAAATTGAACCGGACACAAGCAACCCTAGTTGGCCTTCCTATGTCAATGCTTTGCAACTCTTTGACCAACGAAGACAATTGATGTCACCAAGTGTGCATATATTTGATTCTACCATAACAGATTAAACCGAATTGTATCTAGGCCTATTCATAGGGTTAAACTGATGAAGAACGATGTATACATTTGCCAAGTTGTCCATCTCATGTGACTAGACTAATTTCGGTTTCTGGTTCTTCCAAGCAGATAAACCAAGGAAAATATACTTCATCAAATACAAAATTGTATTCAACAACAAAATGGATATGATTACTAAAAATAAGTATCAAATTTCTTAAAAAGAGCAAAAGGGATGAGATGCCATCAGCATAAAATAACCAATCTTCAAAGTGTGCAAATACCAGGATAAACCACCACGCATAAAACAAAAACTCTTGTGTAACCCAATGTCGGAATGATAAGCTGCAGGGAAGGAATTTCCTTCAAAGATGCAGATTCCTTGGCCTTCTGAAAATATACAAACCCACTCTTAATCTGCCACTAGGGATGCTCATGCATTCCAACAAGTAACATATGTAATTGTTCAGTCTCCACAATACAGCTAAGCAACACGCCCATTTCAGATCAATGTACCCTAGTTCCTACTCCACATTCGCATTTCGTCAAACACCTGACCAACACTATGGAAATGATCGGATCTCCTCTCCTCTCCTCTCCTCCCCTCTCCATAGCAGCAGCTTCCACGATGACTGTCTCCCAACGCCACGACAAGCGACGACTCTTATTTCTTCACATGCCTCCGCCATCCAGTGTCTTTTACAGAAGCAACGAATTCACTCCTCCTCTTCCTCCTCCTCCTCACGGTGCTCGCGAGAACTTTGCAGTCTTCCATGAGCAAAGTCGGTGGGTTCTCTCGACAGCGAGTGAAACATCAGATTCCACCCCCACACTGATTGGGAAGTCCACAGGGATGAGAGGGAAAACGAAACAAATGACGATTTATGATGGAAAGATGACATGGAAAATAATTTGTCAGGGAATGCCATAATACAATACTCCCTATTTTCACTCATGATATATGAGATTAGATATTTATTCTAGGGGGCCCACCCCCTAACAACCCACAGGCTCGCGCGCCCCTCCTCTCTCGCCGCACAGCTGGGGCCACCCTTGGCCACCCACATCATTATCCCCTCTCCCAAATGTCGTTCTTATTAATCTCCTTCAATATTTCGTCCGTACAGTCATATTTAGAGACATGTGAAGGTACCACCCTCAATCTTGGACAATGGAGGATCCCTAATCGAGAAAGATGAGGCACGGCTCTTTCAGCGGCCCTCCACTCCTCCAACTCTTCCAAATACGAAAAAAGTAAATACCTGAGTTGAGGAAAGCCTCCTGTAGAGCAAACCATTAGACATCCCTTGAAAGCCCAATGTCCCAGCATGAGAACAACCAAGTGAGGCAATTTCTCCAATATTGGCATAGGATCTTCTTTGAGTTTGGAATATATTAAGACTAGCTTCCTCAATTGCTGGGGTAAACTCTTATATTCCGGTAACTTCTCTATTTTTCCATTAATAGACAACTTACTAGAATGGGGATAGTTTGACATTTTATTCAATTCACCTTCAGTCCATGAAAAATGAGGATTTCCGAAATAAAAAGATGAGTATCGAAGATGTTTTAACTTGAATTTAGCAAGTTGCAGAAATATTTCGTGCTCGATAGGATGACATAGGTCAAATATAGTCAGTTTTTGCAGATTGGTAAACTTGCCTATATCGTTCACATCACATTTCTTCAAATCAAAGTTTTTCAATGTCCGTAGATTCTTTAAAGTGCTCAACTGCAGCTTCTTCCCACCCAAGTGGAATTTCTCCTTGACGGCAAATTTGAGAGGAAGACGGAGATACCTCAATCTTCTCATCTTCCATAGCACATTTGGCATGGAAACCCCATATCCATTCGAAAGTAGGTCCAAGAATTCCAAACATACAAGGTTCCCCATAGATTGTGGCAAGCCCCCAAACTCACTATTTTTTAAACTTAAGAATCTTAAATGGACTAGATCTCCCATTGTTTTAGGTAAGTTTCTCCCTAGGATAAGCTTCTCTAGTTTCAAAACTCTGAGAAACTTACAATGGTTGAAATTAGGATGAATTGGCTTCAAGTTCCATTCGAAGGATCCAAAGAACATGAGAGTTCGAAGGTGGACTAGAGTCCTTCCTATTGGTCTTAAGCTCGGAATCATGTTTCCATTGAGAGAAAGTCTTCGTGTTTTGCAACTTGACTCAACTTTTTTTGCCATTGAAGCAGAACAATTCTCCGTCTCATTGTCTTGTTGAATGTTTAGAATGCTTAGAAAACTCTCTTGCAGAGCCTTGGAGACGCATAAGTCTCGCATCAAGTCGTGGAGGTGGCAGCTTTTGATCTTTCCACTTAATTTGAATTGCACTTGAACCATTCCCCTATTAACCAACTCCGTTAAATATTGCTCTGCTACATCTTCCACTGAAATTTCTCTCTCTTTGTCATATGCATTCAGCAACACAAAGCCTTCAGCAATCCACATGTGAAGAACTTCCATTGCTGGGATTTCTGTATCCTTTGGAAAGTTACCCAAAAAGAGGAAGCATGGCTTTAGATGCCATGGTAAATCTTCATAGCTCAAGGCTAACAATTTTGATACATCACTCTTATCGCTAAAATGCAAATTGATCTTCTCGTGAACCGTCTTCCACTCGTTGATAGCTAGAAGTCCACCAAGCACAATGACAGCCAATGGCAATCCTGCACACTTCTTAAGGAGTTCATATGCTAAGTTCTTCATGTCTTCAGTGATTACTACACAATATCAGGCAACAAATTGCAACTCAGCAATAGGAAGATGCAACTGTAATAAAAAGATTACTTCAAGGACAAATATATGCTTTTAGATGTATAAGTAAGACGCTATAGTTCTTTATAATTTGTGGTTCATTTATGCTTTTGTAAGGGGAAAATAGGGACCACAACAAAGCTCTTGTATATGCCTCCATCTATGCCTTGGAAAAATCAAGAAGTCTAAACTGTGGCTTGAATTAAGTGACTCAAGCAAATGCAAAACAACAATAAAAATACTTGATGAAGAAATATGAAAGTAGTGCAAGGATGACTCGAGTGTGATCTCTTGTCACTTGAATGTGCTATTAATCTCCTACACAAATTCGAGTGAAATCTCCATGTTGCCATATGACGATTCATGATTTTCCTTATCAATCTCTACTCTTAATTTTAAGCCAACTATTCACAAGTGCCAAAAAGGTGGACTTGAGATGAAGCTTACGGAAGAAGTAACATAGCTAGGCTTCACATTATTTCATAAATCCTATCAAAGTCGCTTATTATTTGTCCTCATAGAAGCCTCTTCGATATTAAACCCCATTAGAAAGGAGGAGCAAAGTTTTGGATGTTGGTTTAATGGTATATGGGTTAGCTAGTAAGAAACAAAAGGGGCATCTGATTCCCCAAATATTGAAATTATGGTGCCTAATACTTGATATTTTGATCATTTGAATTCCACTATAGATATCGATTCATAAATTGCTAAAGCTACTGAAAGGAGAAACTAAGCAATGAAGTACCTAGTAATTGTCCCTCCATTTCTGACTGTTTTGCGATACCTTCTACAGCTTGGCTCGCAACAATACCTTGACCAACTGCAGGTCCATCAGAAGAAATTTCATCAGCTAATCCTACAATGATTATCGATGCGCCATAAGTCAAAATCAAGCAGGCAATATTATCTCTTGAAGCTACTATATGTTAGGATAATAACCTTGAAGAAGTCTTACCTTTTGTTTCGAGGAATGCCCACTTCTTTAGTAGATCCCAACTCTCTTGGTTTGATAAGCACCGTGGTTCATGGAATAAACCTTGAGGATCGATATACTCCGCTACTTCTTTATTGCGGGTTGTTATCAATAGCTTGCTTCTCATGTTTTTGCTCGGGAATGCGGCTTGAAGATTGTCCCATGCCTCTTTGGTCCAAATATCATCAAGAACAACCATACATCTCTTCTCTTGTTGGATCTCGTATAGAGTTTGAAACAATTCATCATCCATCATCTTCATAACGCTCTCTCTTTGATCAGGGATCAATTTTATGAGAATTCCCACTAAGATATCCTTCGGATGATATTCTTGAGATACACAAGCCCAAGCCATACCATCAAAAGTGTTCTTCACTTTGTCATGAGTGATGACTTTCTTGGCGAGTGAGGTCTTTCCCAGACCACCCATTCCCCATATAAAAATAACTCTCTGCTTTTGTCCATCATTCGACAGCTCTTTCACCAATTCCTCAATACTATCTTCCCTCCCAACAAAATCCTCCTTGAAATGGTCATAAGTCCGTTTCGGCATCAAAGCTCTCGCTCGTTCGCGTTCGCCTTCCCTCACAGATAGTATGCCATAACTCTGCATCCTCCTTCCAATATCGGAAATTCTGGATAATAAGCCCTCAATCTCTGTCCCCACCTCATAATTCTGCACGCACGACTGCACGCACGCTTTGATTTTGTTTTGTCCCTCCTTCAGCGAGGCTTTGAGGATGTATCTCTCGATGACATCCTCGGCATCATAGGCAAAGTCTCGGAGTTGTGTGATACATTCTCCAACAGCTTTGTTGTGCTCTCGTCTCGCATCCGCATCCCTCAGCAAGGACTGGATCAGCTTCAGCTCCCTGTGCAGGTCCTCGACCTTGCCCTTCACGCCCCACAAGAATTTGGTCTCGTTGATGAGCAGGTTTCCTATTGTCTCCACCGCGAACGAAACAACAGACTCGGCCATTGTTATTCCCTACTTGATAACGATCAGTGGAGCTTATGGCAGAGATTTTGCAGGTGCTCAATTGCTAGCTGCCCTTGGTCTTGAGTCGAGTTAAAATAGGCCGTTCAAAACGAAACTGCCGTTTCATCCGCCCTGCGACATCGGGAGCGAAATTTTTTTTTGGTTTCACATGGGCTAATAGCAATAGTTCAGCATCATAACTTTTTTTAAAATTGATTTCACATGGTTTCACATGGGCCGAGAGCAATAGTTCAGCATCATATTTATTTATTTTTTAAATTGATTTCACATTGTTTCACATGGACCGATAGCAATAGTTCAGCATCATAATTTTTTTTTTTTAAATTGATTTCCCACGGTTTCACGTGGACCGATAGCAATAGTTCAGCTTCATAATTTTTTTAATTGATTTCACATGGTTTCACATGGGCCAAGAGCAAGAGTTCAGCATCATATATAATGTATATTCTGGATTGGTTTCCCATGGGCTAACAGCAAGAGTTCAGCATCATAATTTTTTTTAAAATTGATTTCACATGGGCTGACAGCAAGAGTTTAGCTTCCAGATTAGTTTCCCATGGGCTGATCGCGGTAGTTCACCATCATATTTTTTGTTTTATGTGCCATCAAAAGGAATCAAATTTTCACATGGTTTCACATGGGCTGATACCAAGAGTTCAGCATCATATATAATGTATATTCCGGATTGGTTTCCCATGGGCTAACAGCAAGAGTTCAACGTCATAATTTTTTTAAAATTGATTTCACATGGGCTGACAGCAAGAGTTTAGCTTCCAGATTAGTTTCCCATGGGCTGATCGCGGTAGTTCACCATATAATTTTTTGTTTTATGTGCCATCAAAAGGAATCAAATTTTCGTTTAATGTGCTGTCAAAAGGAACATGTTTTCGTTCAGTGTGCCCTCAAAAGATGGGTTTCACATGGACTTATGCTTCTTTTTTCTTTTTTCGGTCAGACATGGACTTATGCTAATAGCAACTTTTTTGTTTCTTGTGGTGGGAAAACAAACCATCACAGATGTGTCATCGGGTCCGTACCATCCCATGGACGCACCCACAAACCGGCGAGACTCGTAATGTTAATTAAATCAACTCCTCAAAATAAGGGTAAGTTGTGATGATCGTATAATTTGAAAACTCTATGTACTCACTTCTCTCATAACGACTAATCATGAAAATAATGAAAGTTTTGAGAAAAAGAAAAACCTCCTTGCTTGAAGATTTAGCAAAATGCTTAACACATTTTGTAGTTAGTTGATAGTTAGATGTTTTGATTCGAGATTGTAAGTGTGGTTTCTACAATATCGTTTTAAAATTTATAATCCAAAAGCTTAAAAGTAATAAGTTATATGGAGGAGGACCACACGTTTATAATCACGGCTTTATAAGAGAAACAATTTTGAATATTTTAAAATTAGATTTGTTTATAAATAGTTACTTTGGGAGGAACTTCGAAGGATCAGCAAAGCTAATACTTTACCTTGGATTTGTGCCGGGGACTTCATTGAGATCCTCTATCCTTGGGAAAAGGTCGGTAAGCGTCCGTTCGACCGGTATTGTCTAAACTCATTTCGAACTGTCATCAATGACTGCGCCTTGATGGAATTAGACAGCAAGGGATGTGCCTTCACCTGGATGAATAATCGAGCCAGCGATGAATTAGTAAAGGAACGCTTGGATCGTGTTATGTGTACGATAGACTGGCGAATTCAATATCCTGAGGTGGAGGTGTTCGCTTTGCCGGCCCTGGGATCAGACCATAGCCCGCTTCTTTTATCCACATCAGCAAATTATAGAAAATGCCGAAGGCCTTTCATCTTTGAAGCTTATTGGAACCAAAACCAAGAGTGTCGCGAGGTCATCTATAATGCATGGAACTCAGTTAAGATAAGCAATTCTAGCTTTTACATAAACTAAGAATGGTTTCTCTTGCTTTACAGGATTGGAGCCGTTCAAAATTTCATAACGGCCACCTAAGAGTGCAAGCCTTACAACAACAACTTCAACTTATTATAATCAACCATATAATACCGGCACTAAAATAGAGGAAGCTTCTCATCTTCAGGATGAGATAAGATATATATGGCAGCAAGAAGAACAGTATTGGGCTATGCAATCTAGGATTAATTGGTTGCGATGGGGAGACAAGAATACCAATTTTTTTCACGCAACTACTATTCAACGAAGGCAGAGAAACATGATAGGTATGTTAAAGGATGATAATCATAACTGGGTGAGGGACAATCAGGCCCTGAAGGAGCTCACATTGGCTTATTTATCACAATTACATACTACTGTGGGTCAACATAACTACGGTCCAATCATTTAACGACCCCAATCATTGTAGAGGAGGTGAGACAGGCAGTTTTCCAGCTGGAGACCACGAAAGCTCTAGGTCCAGACGGATTGAATGGGTTGTTTTACCAAACCCATTGGGATATAATTCAGGATGACTTGGTCAAATTAGTAAGAGACTTCTTTAGTTCGGGGGTGTTGCCTAGCGACCTCAAAAAGACGATAACAGCTCTAATTCCCAAAATCAATCACCATGAAAGTCTAGATTAATTTAGACTGATCAACTTCTGTAATTATGCATATAAGGTTATTTCCAAGGTCATGGAAAATCGCCTAAAACCCTAGCTTTGTAAGCTCATCTCAAAAGAGTAGGCTGCCTTTGTGAGCGAAAGACAAATTCAAGATAACGTATTAATCGTCCAGGAAGTTCTTCATCAATTTCTAATAAGGGAAAGGAAGCGACATTTCAACGTACTCCTCAAGATGGACATGCAAAAGGCATATGACAAAGTTGAATGGGATTTCCTAAAGGATTATCTACTGAGATTGGGATTTCATCCAAGCTGGGTTCAGTTGGTGATGCAATGCATCACTACGTCATCATTAAGTGTTAGGTTTAATGGAGAATAGCTATCTTACTTTCGGCCATCAAGAGGTCTCTGTCAGGGTGACCCTCTTTCCCCTTATATCTTCATCTTACTAGCAAATCTTCTTTCAACCCTTATCAACCAAGCAGTTCACATGGGCCACCTCAAAGGAATAAAGCTAAACAGGTCATGTCCGACCCTTTCACATCTTTTTTTCGCTGATGATTAAGTTTTCTTCCTAAAAGGCACTATGACGGAATGTCAGAATCTTGCTAATATCCTGAACCAATATTGCATGGCAACGGGACAGGTTATCAATCGAAACAAATCAGGACTATTTTTTAGTAAACACTGTCTATTGGGTCTTTAGGAAAATTTAGCAGGAGTATTTAAAATGCCGATGTTGCAGCAGTATGGAAAATATTTAGGTATTCCTTCAGAGTGGGGCCGATCTAAAAAACAGATGTTTTGTGACATCCAGATTTTCGGGTTCTAATTTTGACTGGATAAATAGGGCCGTTTTTGTTCAGTTGAAGTCGGGGATTGTGAAATTGAGGAGTACGAGGGATTCTTGGATAAAGAAAATAATCAATTTGATAAGTGAGACATCAATTGATTTAATGAGAATCATTTGAGAGAAATTCAAGAGGGATATTGGATGCAAAAATGCAAGAGGGGAATCAAGAATTCTAGTATGAAATTCTTTTGGGAATATATGAACTTATTCAAAAGAAATTGAAATAAGAATTTTCTACTTGAGGAAATTCTTTTCTTTTGAATTTATCCTCATTTCCCCTTTCCTTATTTGGCTAAACAACTTTCCCCCTTTCTCTCTTTCTCTCTTTCTTTTTCCTTTTTCTCCTTCTCTCCCTCTCTTTTTCTTTTCCCCCTCGTGCGAATTGCCCCCCTTGCTGCCGATTCCAACTTTGCTTCCTCCACTTTTCCTTTTACTTTTGACTTTTCAACCCTCACTCTCTCTTATCTCTAACTCTCTCTCTCTCTGGATTCCCTCACTCTCTCGACATCTCTCTTCTTCTCCCTCTCCGTGTGCCGAACGAGCAGAAACAGGAACGAAGACAGCAGCTCGCCGTCGCGCCGGAGCACCGCCGCCGGGCCGCCGTCCGCACCACCCGCGCACGCCGCGCGCTCCGCCACCACCCCTTCGCGTTTTCCGTCCCCGCCGTGCGTCGTCCAGCTCCCGTGCCGCCTCTGTTCAGCTCCGTCTTGGCCAGCACCGGCCACGATCCGGCCACCTCTGGCCACCGTGGGCCACCGCTCGGCCTCGCCAAGCCACCACCCGCTCTCCCGACCTCTTGCCGCCCCCAACCCTCTCTCTTTCTTGCTGTTTTGCGGCCGAACCAGCAAACCCACGTAGTGGGTATCCAGCTGTTCGTGGGCCGTTTTGGGCCGTTTCCCAGCCCCGAACCCGAGCCGTGCTTTGGGGACAATCGTTCCTCGCGTCACCGCCGTCGGATTGATCCGATTTGCGCGCGATTTGGTGAGTAATCTCACTAATCCCGGATTAGTTGACTAATTATGCTTTAAGGTTGGTTTAGTTCTAATTAATTATGTTTAGGTTGTTAGATTAGAATGAATTAGTAATTATTAGTCAATTGCGATGCGATTTAAATAAATTGATTGTGCAATTAACAAGTAGACATGGTCTACTATTTATTGGAAGGGAATTTTCCGACCCCTAATTGGGCTTCAATTTGGTGATTCGGGCCTAAGTGAGATTTTTGGGCATTTAAATATTAATTTTCGGAATTAAATTAAATAATTATTTATTTTCCGAAAATTCAAGGGAGATGGCCCGTGACCGGAAAATTATGCTGATGACTGTGGTGAAGTCCTTTATTTAATCGGGCTTTATTTTGAGCTAAATCGAATTTTTAATATTAATTATTTAATTTTCAAAATTAATTAATTATTTATTTATTTCTTGAAAATTTAACTGGGATGGCCCGTGACCAGAAAATTATGCTGATGACCGTGGTGAAGTCCGTTTATTCAATTGGGCCTTATTTTGAGCTAAACGGAATTTTTAATATTTAATAATTAATTTTCGAAATTAATTAATTAACTATTATTTTTCAGAAATTATGTTTGAGATGGCTGGCGACCGAAATCTCGTGCCGATTGTCGTGGCGCAGTTTGTTTATTTATTTGAGCTTTGAATTGTGCCAAATTGAATTGAATGTGGAATTTAGGATATATTCTTAAATGGTTGTGGTTAATTATTTCATTGAGAAATCGTTGAGTATTGAATTTCGAAAGTGGTCGAGTGGGACCGTAAAGCCATTGATTATTGAAATTGGTCGAGTAGGACCATAAAGCCATTGAATATCGAAAGTGGTCGAGTGGGACTGTAAAGCCATTGAATATCGAAAGTGGTCGAGTGAAGCCATTGAATATCGAAAGTGGTCGAGTGGGACTGTAAAGCCATTAAATATTGAATGTTGTCGAGTGGGACTCTGAATAACAATAGCTTGATTGACCGGGAAATGGTCAGGCTGTCATGAAATCGACTAGATCGATTAATCATTGCTTTGATTTGATGTCGTTGATTGATTGACTGATTAGAAGTGACCGTGAGTGGTCTTGTTGGCATTTAATCAACTAGGTCGATTTGATCGATGCTTCGATCAGTGATATGATTGCTTGGGTGTGCCTATTATGAATTGTACTGACTTGCAGGTGGGATATGAGGCCAAGGTACGTCTGCTGCCCTATGCGTGTATAGGCAGCCTATAGTATAATGGTTTACTAATTGGGCTTAGTGGGGTAGAACTCGCTGAGACGTAGTCTCATCCCAGTTTGGGGAAAATCATTTCAGGACCCCGTTGAGGAGCTGAGGAGGAATCTGAGAGGGAGAACTCGAAGGTGAAACCTGAGTAGAAGGATTTTTGGAAGAAAAAGATAATACTGAGAGAGATTTTGAGTATGACCTGAAGGGATTGAGATCCCATCTTCTTTTGTGAACTCCAATTGATGTGAATAGTTATGAAGTTCTCTAGTTGATGTCATGTACAAAAGTTTGGTTATAAATTTCAATAAGAAAAATGTGGCCCTGCTTTTCTATCCCATCGTTTTATTGTCTGGGGATTTTAACTGCTTCTGCATGTGCTTAAAAATGAAAGGGTCGGCGATATATTGTCCTGGGATATCGCATTATAAAATCGACCAAGTGAGACGGATGTGTACGTGCCTGAGAATCGGGGCGTGACATGTTTGCTTGGATATTAGGGAGAATAAATAAAAAACTTGAGGGTTGGAAAGAAAGATTACTGTCCAAGGGAGGCAAGGAGATCCTAATCAAGTCTGTTGTATAGGTAATTCCTCAATATGCAATGCCCATCTTCAAGCTTCCAATATCTCTTTGCAAACTTATTGAAAAGAAAATTTCCAATTTTTGGTGGACGACTAATAACAGCAGGGTTGGGGTGCATTGGCAGAAATGGGAATTGCTTAAAACTGGCAAGGACGATAGAAGACTAGGCTTTCGAGACTTAATGGCGTTCAACAAGGCGATGCTTGGGAAGCAAGCTTGGCATTTAATTCAACAACCTCACTCTTTGTGGAGTCAAATTTTCAAGGGGCTGTATTTTCAATCAAAGAACTTCCAATCAGCAAATAAAGGCACGCGCCCTTCTTGGGGTTGGCAGAGTCTTCTTCTCGGTAGAGAGGCCATCCTACCTAATGTGGATGGTCGGTTGGGGATGGTAAGAAGATAAAGATTTAGGAGGATAGATGGTTACCTATATGGACTATAGGCGCACCAGCCGCAAGAGAGGAGCCAGAGAGGGTGGCTGATCTTATTGATCCTGTCGACCAAACCTAGAAACTTCCTTTAATTAAACAAATGTTTAATGATCAGGTTATTGCAGAAATCATAAAATCCCTCTCAGACCTTTCTATGCTACTGATCAATTAGTTTGGACATCTACTAAGGATGGGATTCACACAGTGAAAAGCAATTACAAAACCATTGTCAGCACAGCACGCACAGAGAATGATCAACAAGCCTCCACATCGTACCAACACCCCAGAATACTTTGGCGCAAGATATGGACAATGCAAACGGCACCAAAGATCCGCACTTTTTTATGGACAGCTTGCCATAATGCCCTTGCTACTAAAGTGAATTTATTTCATCGTCATATTACCCCCAATCCTGTATGCAATCTATGTAATCAGAGGTCTCTAGAAACCCTAGAACACCTTTTCTTTTTTCTGTTCATGGACAAAAGGAGTAGGGAGTCATCCTCAGCTCAACATTTCCGTATCACCTTATATAGTGCATCGTTTGGATGATTGGATCACAGAAAGGGCAACCAATAAGAGACTCTTACTTGGACTGGAAACAATTACATAGGTCTTGTGGCAGATTTGGTGTATGCGCAACAACTGGATTTTTCGCCGGCAGCGTCCAGACCCAAATCGGGCAGTTGAAGATGCCTTTGCTCAAAACCAAATCCAGAACTCTTCTGCTCAGCGCCGACATAGAACAAGGGATGCTACTGTCAAAATAGGAAATTTGTGGCAACCCCCAGATCGCGGATCCCTGAAATGTAATATCGACAATTCTTATCATCTTGGTAGTCAAGAAGGCACGATGGCATGTATTAGTCGAAATCATTAGGGGATTCTCACAGACGTCTACACTGAAAGCTTCCCCGCAGCTTCTGCGTTTCAAACGGAAGTGCAAGCGCTTACCTTTACTCTGCATCAGTTGCTGCACCAAGGTCTCAATATGGAAAATCTTGTGATTGAGTCTGACTGCCAACTTTTGATCGACACGGTTCAAGCGAGAAAGCAGCCGCCGTGGGAAGAACGTATGCCATTCGCCGAAATTGACGCTCTGCTTGCCGTTTACCCTAACTTGCAGCTACAGTTCTGTAGACGGGAGGCAAATGGAGCAGCAAATTGGGCCGCTAAAGCCCACGGCAGATCCGACCTGGTCCGCAACTGGAATATCTTCACTCCTTTTATTTTGCAAGATATTGTATCGGCCAACGCAATAGCTTAGGGATGTAATGTTGTGACTACTTAAATAAAAACTACCTTTTCGACCCAAAAAAAAAAAAAAAAACATGCGATTGCAAAATGCTATGTACTCCTTTATACTAATGGATGAAATGTGTAATTTGTATTATCTATTCTCGTAAAATCCAAAAAAGAAAAAAAAATTAGTGATAGGTTGTTGCATTTGTTTTTCTTTTTTTTTTTTTGATGATCCAGGGCATAGGCATATAAGTTGATTTATCTGGAAGGCCATGGAACACTATAAATCCCCCAATCTTGTTAAGTTCAGGCCTTTGACAATTATAGGTGAGCCAATTCAAAACAATTTATATGCAATTGGTGACATTTAATGGGTAACCTCCCAATTGTGATGTGGAAATTTCTTAACGCCCGAACTGCACAAGCAAGCTGTCAAAATTACCAAGATTTTGTAGTTCAAAAAGCTTGACATATTAAAGTTTGATCCTAATTGGCAATTGAAACTTTTTGTTTGGGATTAGGTTCATAATTTTTTTTTATGGAACCCTCTTTTTAGGAGGTCAGTCCTTTCGTGCGGCTTTCCAATGGCGTTAACAATGTTTCCTCGGTGTTGCTGTCGCAACCTAATTTTTTCGGGTGCACCACCTAAAGTTTAGGCTAATGGACTACTAATGCACCACCTAGAGTTTAGGCTAATGGACTACTAAGTCTTTAAACTTAGTTCGGGTTCTCCCAAACCCAAACCAATTCGCGACTTAAGGTTAAAGTTCTTAACATGCAAAAGATTATTAACTAGGAGTTGCCATTAATCGGTTTACGATAAGTCGACTAGACACCTAAGTAAAATAATGTGAGGATTATTTTACTTCTACGAACCGTAGAGATTAAGGGTATGGGGACTTTGTTACATTAGATTTCTCTAATGCTCTTTCGGTACCATTTATTTTTAATTTTTAAAAGTGTTTTTACAAGCAGCATGGATTTATTTTAACTTAAATTACTACCATGCAAAAATGACCACACGGATGCTCAAACATTCAATAAATAAATTGTATCACACGAAGCAAACAATTTTTTTGGGTTTTCTTGAAAATTAGAATTCTTTTATGAAAATGCATTTCTTAACTAAATGACTTAATCCTATTAATATGCAAATTCTAATTAAATGGACTTATTATGCAAACTAATTAACCTGCACCTCATGACCTAATTTCACGAATGAACAAAGGGGGTGTTTGGTTCAGCTTTCCCAAGGGGCTTTCAGCCCCGAAAGCCCCTTGGGAAAAAAAGTTAGTGTTTGGTTCAGCATTTGGAGCCCCCATTCCCCAAATGCTGACCTTTAGAATGCTGAAAGCCCAATGCAGGTGGGGACCTGCTTTGGGCATTTCAGCATTCTCGGCATGCCGGCCCATGGTTTAATGAATTTTCGCCGAATGCCTATTTTACCCTCAATATTTCATTAAAATTCCGATTTTACCCTATATTGAACAAAACCCTAACTTTTTTCACGTTTCCTCTCTTTTGCAGCGTTCTCCGTCGACTCTCTTCTCCTCGTCTCTCTCTCCCTGCAACTTTGACTACTCCATCACGATTTGATTCCGAGCACCACTCCATCAAGGCCAAAGTTCGTCGCGACGAGGAGCGAGATCTGATCTTCTACCCTCTTGACGAGCGATTGAAACCAAGATCCGAGCAATCCGAGCAAAGACTCTTCCTCTGCCTCCCTCTCTCTCTCTCTCTCTCTCTCTCTCTCTCTCTAGAACCGCATCCCTCGCTTTCTCTCTCTTCCTGCCTTGGTGGGTTCCTCGCTCTTCTTCTTCTTTGGGCCGAGCCGCCGGTTGTCCGGGTATGGATCTTTCTTTTTGTGCTTGCTTGTTTGGTTCATGTGTCGAAATCAAGATCGCTTGTGGTTTCGGTTTATCGCGTGAAGATCTGATTTTGAACGCTCCGGCGTTGGTTTTGGTACTTTTTGAGGTTGCCCATGATCGATCGCCTCCTTGTTTTTTGGTGGAATCGGTTGTTGCAAGCTGCGCGTATGTCGAGGCGGTGGTTGTTTAATCTTTTCGCTTGATGAATTCACTTCGTTCGGCGGGGAACGTTCGGGTTCTGCTTTCGAAAGGGTGATATGTATAGGGTCACTTTGGCGGTCCGTGGGTGCGACCGCTTGAGTATTCCCGATCTCGGTGGTGGCGAGTGAGAGGATTTGCTGGGTAGGTCGGCTCTTCGTGTTTCGCGGAGCTGCTTTCGGTGTTGTGAGCTAGTGGATGGAGTGTTGTAGAGATTACTACTGATGCACCGTTTTGTATGCTTTGAGATGTGACAAGTACGAGATTTTGTAAGGGTCGTCGTGGAGGAGTGTAGGGAATTGAAGAAACTAATGCACGTTCTGTTTCTTCGCTCTGAATTTTAACTATGGTGGATTGAAGTTGAACCAGAAAATTTATTGTGAAGTTTGGTTTAAAAACAAGTTATGTAGTTGATGGCATTTGACAACTTGATTATGCTAGTATGATGAACGCCATTCTTTTCCATGGGAACTGATACTCCCTGTATTTTCTGCGATAGCATAGAGAGAAGAAGCTTATTTACAATTGCGTAGGAAATGCGACTTTTAGCCAGCACAACTTTATGCCCATTTCCTTTGAAGATTCCTTTATCTATTGTGCATATGAAGTTACGATCTTTTTTCGTTTGTTGTTTTATTCTTAAAATGGTGAATTTAATTTTGGGTGTGATTAATTGTGTGATTTACTGGCGGTATGTGGACGTGACCGCTTCGAGTAGTCCCTCATCTTTGGATTGTCTCTCACCCATTACTGTGATCGTAGGTCCTCCTCTCGCGAATCGACGGCGGCGACGGCTTTGCTTCCTGTTCTTGCGACGGCACGTTTACGTGATGAAATAGCCATAAGTTTACAAAGCCGTTGATGTTTGTAATACTTATTATGACGTATTTCTTTTTTCTTTTTTTGGACATATATGACAATGTTTAATATCATGAAATGACTATTTCTAGTCAAATTTGTATGAGAGGAACTTGATTTTATTTTTCTTAATAAAGACCTCCCTTTTTATATGCGGTGTTTACTAAAAAAAAAAAATAGCATCCACAATCCGTCGCTTTATCATCCGCCGAATAAGTTCACCTTTTTTTTTTTTGCTATATCATTTTTATCTTTTGACAATCAATAGCCCAAATTTTTATTAATATACCAGGATGATAATTAATTAACGAATATGATTAATATTATAATAATTAGAAAAAAAAACTATTCAAAGTTGAAAACAAACCTAAAAGAAACATTGGCCAAAAGTTGAGTTTTGCATCTAATCTATAATCAAATTCTTTTATTATAATTTTTAAATAAATTTACTAATATGTATCTTTTATGTTATTCTCAATATGAAAATATAAAATGTTATATAATCATTGTTTCTTTTTTGTAATTTCAAAAATACTAAAATTTAAAAATTTAATTTAATCACACCAAATGGCTTTTCAAATATATGTTTACCAAACAGTCTTACATTTCCTTAAAGACTTTTCGAGTTATAGTTTACCAAACATTTTTAAGATTTTGGAAAGCCCTTTTATCTCAAAGGTATTTGCATTACGCCATGGCATTTCTGAAAATTTGAACCAAAATTACCCAAATTCTAATTAAACGATCCTATTATGCAAACTAGTTAACATGCACCTAGTATTTTTGCATTTTTTTTTATTGAAGTTTAGAATTTATGAAAATTACTTAATCTATCTAAAAATGGATAATTTTCTGAATTATTCTATGGATTAATTTAACTTAAACCCTATCCTATCTTAGAAAATTATTTTTTTTTGAAAAATGAGGTAATTAAAATGTGCGAACATTATTTAAAACCCTAAAAAAAAATCAAATATGTTCAACTCTAACTTATTTAAAAAAAAAAAAAAAACAATCCTAAAAATGTAATCCTAAAAATTTCTAATTTACTAAACCTACATGTGTAATTTATTAAACCTATATGCTCATGCAGAATTTTGATTTTGATTTTTTTATTTTATTTAGTCTTTTTTTAAAAGTTAAGTAATTATTAAATAAATATTAAATCTAAACTATCAACAAAATAAATGATTAAAATAATCGAAAAAATAACATATTGTCTCACAATTACCCTAACCCTAATTATCACGATAAAGGGATCAAAATAATTAAAAATCTGATCCGAAGTCTTACGGATCAAATTAATAATTATAATGATTTAAAATTCCACCAAAAAGCCCAAAATTAATATAATTAAAAAAAATAATCCGATCCTCTCGGATTAAATTAATAATTACAATAATTCCGGACAACATCCTAGCGGATAATGCCTACAAAATGCACAAATATTACCACCCACCTGGGTGGCGCTGCTGGCGTCGAGCTTCTCCCCCTAACGCAAGGGGAGGAGTTCGATTCCCGTGCGACGACTTACCCGGTCGTACGTGTGTGGTGGCTAGCACGTGTTGCCCCGAGGGTTTACCCCCCGTTACCTCAGGCCTTTCGGGCTGTCCGTGTTGGTACCGTGCACGGGTTTCCTGGATCACAAAAAAAAAAATGCACAAATATTAACATTGACAAACCAAATTCTAACTTAAACAATAATAACAAAATTTAAAATGAATAAATAAATGACAATAAAATAAAAAAAATGAAAAATAAACTACCTAATGGAGGAGAGCAGCAGCGTCGACACGGGCGCGGGACAACCAACAGAGCCCGGCGTGGGATTCGGGCAGCAGGTTGGTCGGCGCCGGGCGGAGGGTGGCGCTGCGTCGGCAACCGGCGAGCAGCAACTGTATCGCGGGTCGTTGCGGTGGTAGTGAGCAGTGGTGTCGGGGCGAGCTCGCTGGTGGAAGTGCAGCGGGCAAGATCGTCGGGGAACAGAGACGCGGACGTGCTGCTGTGGGTTCACCGGAAGAAGATGAGGCAGGCACAGCGACGATTGGAGCAAGGGGAGCGGCAGAGGTGACGCGGGCTGAGGCGCGAGTTGCTGCAGACGTTGGTTGGGCAGCGCTCGGGCGGAGGGCAGCGCAACCGGGGGCTGTTGAGCGTCGGAGGGCAGCACGGCGACCTGCAAAGGGAACACAGAACAGAAGCAGCGGCGGAGGAGTCGGGCGCGGGCTGCTGGGAGGCGCTCGCGCTGCGACCAGCGGCAACGAACGGCGAAGGAGGCGTCGACGGCTGACGACCAGAGAAGAGCGGCGCTCGGGCAGCAGGCGAAGAGGGCGTCGGGCGCTGGTGCAGTGGCGGGTGGCGCTCGGCAAGGTCAGGAGCGGCGGGCTTCGTCGAAGCTCCGCCGTCGGGCTGGGCAGCAGCAAGTCGCGAGTGCAGAAGCGCGGCGGTGGGCGTCAGAGGCGTGCGACGGCGGCGTCGAGGGGTTGCTGCGTCGGCAGCAAGGCGCGGCGACGGTGCTCGCGGTGGCGCAGCGGCGAGTGGGCTTCGGGGGGGTTCGATCAGCGGTGGCCGGCGCAGGCACTGGCGCGGAGGGGCTGGACCAGCAGCAACGGCGAAGGCGAGCTCGTGAAGAAGAAGACTGATTTTCTTCTTTTTTTATTTTTTTTCTCTCTCCTCTCACGTCCCCTCACGTCTCCTCTTCCTCTCACGTCCCCTCACGTCTCCTGACTTTTCTTTTTTGTCAGAGAGAGGAAAGAGAAGTGCTTTTCTCTTTACCAAGATGGACGAAGACCTTTTTTCACACCAATTTTCTCTCGAATTTTTTTTGCTTTTTGATCCCCACTTTTTCTCACGAACTGTAGCCCTTTTATAGTGAAAATCTCTATTGATCTTTATAAAGTTGTGCTTCCTTGACCGCGGGAATTACAAAATTTCAGTCCGATTTATCTTCGCAAATCAACATTTCGATTTTTCACTCACGTTATCAGAAACACATCCAAGTTCGTTTGATTTTTGCGAATAGCTCACCTGATGAGTATAATTTTTAATACTTTCCCTTTGATTTATCAATTTGATCATTATCCTCACTGATTTTGGGTTTGACTTCCATTTCTTTCATTTTTTTTCTTTTTATTTGTTCAAAGTGTAATTTTTATTTTTCTTATCTCCCTAGGTTTGCTAAAAATTAGGTGTTAACAGTTACATACGCAGATCCTTTGGAAACAGTCCTAAAGTTGGGACAGACATCTTTTCCTGTAAATTCCACTACCTGACCACGACCAACTTTCTCAAATGTAGGGGTATATACTTCGACAACGTCGTTAGATTCTCCAAAGAATATAATCGCAGCTTTTATGAATAGGCAATGCGGAATTTATTGGAAAAATGGAGATACCCCAAGAGTATACAATACATCTCTTTATAAACCAATCTTTATAAGTGGAAGTTGTTTGTGAGAAAGAATTGGATGAACGTGATTAGCCTTCTCGATGAACATGCAAAGTACTCAGCTTTCATTGCAAGTCATCAGCAAGAGTATATAATACATCCCTTTGTAAATCAATTATATCTCTAGCATTATTCTTTAAATATAATAAAAACTCCAGGACCTTGCAAAGTAACTTCCGGGGACCATAGGAAGAGTCAGCCTAGATAAAATAAGCCTACCCATCAAATTTTATAACTTTGTCGACGAAAAGTCTTAATGGGAACTTCATCAAAATTCTCGACATAAACACGAAGACAGGACATATTTTTAACTGTACTAGAAATGAAATGCAAGAGATTTCTCCTTACAAATTGAATTTTATGAATGAGTCTTCAAAAATACTTGTTATGTATCCACTCAAAAATTATTTCATTTTCAAACCATTGTTTTCTTGTGTCATGTATCGTTAGTACATTGAAAATGAAATTTTTTTTCTGTTAGGTATGATTAATAAGTATTGGGGAATGATTCCTTAATAAGATCCTAATAAATTGATAAAAAGCTGTCGAAAGTGGGCGGAGGAAGGATTCTCCCTCTTCCCTCGCTCCCTCTCATTGCTTCCATTCACATGTTTAGAGAAGGTTTTCCATGACATTATGATGCGACCTCTCCTTTCCCAGATTCAATGATTAGCATCCAGAGGGACGAAGAAACAACTTTTACAGGAAATACTTTCGCCCGGACAACTGTGAGAAAAGAAATTGTAAAGAAAGACCAACGCACATGAGAGGGTAGCCAATAAACAGAATCTGTCAAGGAAAGACAAAGAAATGAGCAGTTGGAGCGGGGAATTTATTATAGGAATCCTATAAAGAATTGCGAAACAAGAGAGAGGTTGCTTCTTGCTTCATGCTTCACGTTTCGACCACCAATTGCTTTGTCTCTTGTTTTTCTCTTTAACTTTTTTGTCTTTTTGGGTCCCTTTGGTGGACAACCGCACGAAAAATTGAAAAGGAAGACGAAAGCTCAGGAGCTGAAGAAATTATAAGAACTAAGAAGAGACCTCAGAAGGTGCCTCAATGCTTCAACCACCGTTGCTTTGTCGTTTTTCTCCATGTTGCTCGTCCCTTCGTTTAAGATATATTGGAAATGCTAATCGGTCTTTTCTTAATCACGGTTTTCCTTTTTCCTGTTGAGTTTATTTTTTACGTCATTGTTCATCCAAACGCAAGAATTGAACTATCCAAACCCAGAACAACATGCCGCTTCTATTACGTGAGCTCGAACACTGTTTCAACTTACATGGGCGTTTAGTCAAGAACCTGGTAAGGAGTCGAAAATACTTGGATCTTCCCTTTTTTAGCATCGACTTTGACGCGACGCCATGAGCAATGACTCTCATTTCAACTTGTCTTGCATCAGCGTCCTCCGAGAAGCACTGGATTCACCTTCGCCTCCTCTCGCATGCCCTTCACTTGTCCCCTCGCAACCCGCAAGAATTTTGCGTCTTCTATGAGCAAGTGACGAGCTCTCTCTACTGCCCGTGGAATAGAAGAGAGATTACGTATTTGAAGCCCACAAGGATGAGAGGGAAAATAAAAGTTGGCCCCTAAATTTTTAATTACTGTTCAATTAGTATTTGAAATTGAATTTTGACCAAATTGGTATTTGTACTCTCTGGTTTAACCTAATTCATCCTTTTAGCCGATACATAATTTAACTTACTCCAAGAAACCAATCTGAAGCCACAAAATATCAATTCGCTAGAAAGGTCCATGAGCAACATTGGAGCCATCCATGAGCTACATTGGAGCCATACTTCTTTTCCAGAGATTACTAGTCCACTTTGTTGAAAGATTCAGTTAAAAGTGAAAAATTTAATCCCTGCATTCGTTTATAGAATCATCTGTCACTTTATCACTCATGCGCACTCCTTCCTTTTGAATTTTTTTTTTTGTACGTTCTTCAATTTTAAACCTCGTCAATCAATTACAAGTTTGCTAACTACAAAGTCAAAATAACCCTCAGTTAAATAGGAGTCAAAGATTTTTTTTCGCAGAATTGCAAAATAATCCACAAGGATGATAGGGAAAATGGAACGAACAAAGAGGGCAAATTACATAATGAATAAATTATGATAATTTATGCATGAGTTTCGAAACTATAATACTCAATGATTGAAATAACACGGTCAAATTTCTAGTTCATTATTGAGAAAGAAAAGGCATGCTTTAGATATAAATATGATACAATCAATTTTAGAGATGATACTTATTAAGCCGAGCTTGAGGTAGTGGTCCAATTTGTTGCCCGAGTTTGAGACCCACGATTAAAGATGGTACTTTCATTTAAGTCGATCATCAATTCCATTGTTTACTATTCAATTAACAACAAGCAAACCTTTGAAGACTTGAATGCTCATGGTAATTCGTTTTCCAAAATCATTATTTTCTCGAAATTCAATCATCAATTCTTCAACCAATGGCTTCTCTTCATTCACATCCAATTCTCTTGACCCATCGAGCATCTCACTCAAGCTAAATGCCTCTTCTCATATAATTCCGCTCATGTTGCCACATACAAATGCTGAAAGTAATGGAGTAAATAAGGTACGATGCTGGTGTAATGACTTTTCAAACAAGCGATGATAAAATGGAACATCAATGGAACGCATTCATTTTATTAAAATTATATATAGTATACATGTTAGTGCTTGCACTTCTTGTGTAATGATTTTTTTTCATGCTATCAGTGTACAAAATTAAAGTCAGAAATAATGAATTATGGTGTTTAGGACTTTATATATACCGCTTTTTCCAGGCAAACAGAAACTGGAAGTATCGAGTAAATGTTTCATCTCATTAGCCATTGTACTAGTTATGCTATCGAGCTTCATTAATGCGATTTTCTTTTGTTACAAGTTAATAATAGCCAGCTTCACATTGAGAAGCCTAAGTGAAGGGAGAGAGACTATAATCTTGGTTTTGTATTTACTACCTTTTCACTCAGTATGATGCAAGACCTTCTTAACTCGCTGTGGAATTTTGCATTACAAAGTTATCGAGCAAAATCCAATTGTCGATCTAATGGTGAGGATTAGCTTGTTGTCTCCCGATCAATGATGCATCTCTTGCACATCCAACGGTAGAGAAGCGGCAAATTTTTTTTGGCCATTTGAAGCGTCATGGCAATTTCCCTTCTATACTTTGGCTATGAAGGCGTGAGATCTTGTGTATAGAGATAGATTAAGTTTTTCGTCATCACCACAACTTCTTTGATGCACACAAACTTTGGAACATGAAACTTTCCCTAGCTTTTTTCCCCTCTTTTCTGACTATAATTTCACAAATCCAGCTCTCCTCTTTTGACACGCTTTAAGCATATCACACATCCAATCATATAACCTCTGTACTGTGATTCCTCAACATTTATAAAAACATTATATCTTCATGTGAAGACATGACAAGGTATAAAATTTCATTCTCTATACGTCTAGTATAGGGTGCAAGGTAATAATTTTCATTAAAGAAAAATCTTTTATGATTTTCCTATGCTGTCTAGCCAAAGTGGATCTTGCAAGATGGCTTCCGAATACCAACAATCAAGAGTAAACACAAGCCCACAGGCGGTGCCACGGCTATTTGAATCCTACTAAAGTAGAACTTAATTGATCTGGACATGAAAAACCTAGTTGGCCTCTTCCTACATCAATGCCTTACAACTCTTTGACCAATGAAGACGTGTCATCAAGTGTGCATAGAGTCAATTCTACTATAATAACAGGTTAAACTCAATTTTGTCTAGGGCTGCTCATGGGGTTAGATTGATTAAGAGTGACACATGCATTCTCCGAGTTGTCCATCTCCATGTGAGAACACTAATTTTGATATCTACTTCTTCCGAACAGGTAAGACAAGGAAAATAGGCTATTGATCAAATGCAACATTTTGTTCAACAAAATGACTAGGATATGAGTACTAACATGAATTACCAAGATAAATTCCATCATAATGATCAAATGAAGTTCCGGGCTCTAGAAAGAATATCACGTTTCTTGAAATGAGCAAAAGAGATGAGATCACATTAGCACAAAAATAACCAATCTTTGAATGGTGCAAATACTAGTGCAGACCACCACGAGCGGCAGGTACTAAACAATCCGTCCTGACACTCTTGCTCAACCCAACGTCTGATTGATAAGCAATTTCCTTTGACGGTGCAGATTCCTTTGCCTTCTGGAAATATACAAACCTAATCTTAATCTTCCACTTGGGATGTTCCTGAATTCCAACAGATATAGAAACGTTCAGCCTCCGCGATACAGCTTTTTACGTGGATTAATTCTCCAATGCACTATGAATCTTTTGTTTACTATCTACATCAGCACTTCCTCAAGCACGACGATTCCCTACGTAGCCAACCCTGTAGGCCAGACAACACGTAGATGTTGTAAGTGTAAGTTTTGAATCAGTCTGTGATCCCGGAATTGGAGAAAATCATAACCATTGAAAAGGATATAAATTAGCAATCCCATAGAAAAGGTTGTACGAGACCTTTCGAAGGTCTGGACTGACGTTTGAGAGTATACTATCCTACTGACTTTATTAGTCAATTTACAACAAAATTCCAGGCAGAGAAAGCTAAAATTATTTCATCGCAGGATTCTAGCAACATTTGCCGTGAGTCACCAATCGACCAATATTGTGGAGGAAAGGCAGGTGTAGATTGTGGAGGCTGCAAACTCCGTCTCTTTCTCTACTTCACCAGTCCCCAGTTGCAAGTACGTCAAGGTCCCCGCCTTCTCTCTCTCTCTCTCTCCCGCTCTCTCGCTCTCTCTCTCTGTAGCAGGAGTTACAGCTTCACATTAAAGGAAGTGGAGGGAAATGGGGACGGAGTCTGGTGAAGAAGGCGTCACCCATGTCCTCTTTTGAGGGCCTTACTTCCTGGCCTCTCACAATTACGCCGAAGACCCAAGCCAATACCTATTTATCCAGTTTCAGACCATTTGTACCCAGCGGTATACGATAGAAAATGCTTGACGTTCCACTTTCTTCCGGCGGAAGTGGTTGATCGAGTTACCTGGATGTGTTTAGAGCGGTACAGAGGGATTTGATTGCATCACCTTTGAGCTCTTGACGCTGTCCAATTATTTTCGCATCCATTGGTGGAGCCAGATTTCAACTACCTATTGCACTGAAGTGATATCCCATTTCTGCCTCTGACCATTGTAACATAGTAGAATTGTACACTTTGAGGCACTGTCGTAGGTTATGAAAGTTTTACCTGGCTGAAATAAAAACCAATATGCTCTTGTCGGGGTCCTACTTAAACTTGCTGGAACGATCCCATTGTCGCCAGCACATGCCTTTGGATAAATAACAGACTAGGAATAAAAAGGCATGTTCAACTTTGTACGTTCGTTTTGGTCTTATGTACAGATGTGAATGTATCCTCGTTAATTAGTGTGCTTCGGTTTATGGCAGCGTAAGGACTTATTGTTTCATATGTTTCCAAATTTTGTCTCTAATTGCACCTTGAAGATCATTCATTCATCTGTTTTCCATTTCTGCAGGTCAATAAGGCAGTCCTTGATGATGTGCCACATGTTATAGGAAACTACCATATTTGTGTGGTTAAGAACAAGTGCCTCGACTCAAACCATAGCTCGAGCGAAACAATTGAAGCTTGTAATGCAATTTGGTGTCGGTCTGGAAGGTGCCTGCCCTTGCTTGCTTGCGTCTGTGGGGCCGGGGGAGTTTGGTTTATCTTGTCGGTATAATCACTATGTTCCGTTAGATCTTAATTGAATTTAGTACTCGACATTTACATCTTCATGAAGTTGTTGATATGGACACTGCCCCCAAAAATGGAATAGAAGTTGCCAGAATTCCAGGTGACATCACGGGAAATGCAGCATCATGTGCAGAGCTGGCTATTTATTTGATGCTGGGTTTACTTCGAAAGCAGATATGTTTGATCGCTAGAAAAATCTTAAGTAGCTGGTACTTCATGTGATTCATTCTTACATTTTAAGTCCACAAGGTTTAGTTTGTCACATGTCGTGCTTCTTTTAGTTCCATCATAGGGAATGACATGAAGAATATTCTAGCTGTAACATTTTCTGAATTGGAATGAATTCCCCACTGTTTTACACTCTCATCCTTTTCTGGTCAAAGTTCCCAGTGAATGTTTGATCATTGGCACCAGTAAATTATGTTTGAAGCCTCCGTAGGTTTTTCAAAATGAAAGTGCACAGGTGCTTATCTTCATTGATATACTAGGAAACAATCGTTCAAATTATACCCCAATTTCGAACCATAGCAAGACATCTTGCATGAGGCCTACATCTGAATGAAAATGTTCATTTACAATTCAAGGAAACATAAGGCTTCACATAAGGCTTCCTGTGTTTGCATGACACCACTTGACATAGGGCTTCTTGTGTTTGCATTCCTTGGCTACATACTGCTATCGCCAGCCATATTACTCATAGGTGCATCCACTGAAGATGTCACCATCATGGTCGAACTCACATTATGCAACAATCCAGGAGTATCATCGTTGTCATTGAATTAGGATTGACTGGATTTCCATTATTAAGAGAAGAATGCTCGATCAAATTACACAACCGGTACTCCAATTTGCCCAGATTCATACACTCATCCTACATAATTGTAATTTCAAAGTAGCAAAAGAATGTCAAGTCCTATTCACCAAAAAGAGAGAGAGAGAGAGAGAGAGGAAATACTGATAAGCCCAAGAAAGAACAGGTGAAACCAGGCAAGAGAAATGAACAAATTATTGGCTTTCAAAAATGTAAAATGCAGCGCACTAAAAAAAAGAACCCAATAAAGGTCAATCATAAGCCGCCTTTTGTACTTTTAGAAAGAAGAAGAGGAGAGAAATGATGAGGAATGGGAAGCTATGTAGCACGGGCACTCTTCGAAAGCCTTCGTGTCGTGTCCGACGCTCCAACACGCAGTTAACGAGTGTGGAAAAATCCGACACGTGGTCAACTCTTTCCGACACGCGAGTCCAGAATTTCGACACGCGATTCCGACACGCACGGGGTCAATTTTAAAAATTTCTAATACTTGAGGGGTCAAAGTATAAATATACACAAAACAAGTAATAAAAGAAGTAATAAAATTGCTATAAATATACACGCACGGGGTCATTTTTTTCAGTTTTTTTTTAGAATTTTTTTATTTTTTTAAAAAGTCTTTTACTATGAAAGAAGTAATAAAAAATGCTATATATGATAAATAAATAAATTTAAAAATATCATTTCAGCATTTTTCTTTAAACAATGTTTTTTCCTCTAAGTTTTGTGTATTATTGTAACAAATTAAAATAATGAATGATATTATTTAATATTTTTCGTGTAAATTAATTCTAAACTATTTTTATTATTATTTATTTATGTATTTATATATAAAAATATATTTAATATATAATGTGTCGAACGTGTCAAAATTCTCTATTTCTAAGAAATGACGTGTTGGCGTGTCGTGTCGTGTCGTGTCACGTGTCACGTGTCCGTGTCGGTGCTACATAGATGGGAAGACCTTTGAGTGAGCAAATTTGAAGAGACCCTGTTCTAGGTGTCTAACGATATCCTTCAGCTTCTGCATTTGAGAATCATTAATTGGCTGTAGATGCCGCTGTGCTAAGAGAACAAAGCTGAAAAGGGACAGTGAAAAGTTCAATCAGCAAACAAGGACCAATGGAACTGTGGAGGTTAAAGCACAAGAACAAGTCCTCGAGATTAGATTACATCTTGTCTTGCATATAGTTCTGAGCTCTTAAGAGGATCCGTGTCCACGCTCAACACAGCATGAGGGGCACCACTGCCTGCAGCTACTAAATTCAGGACAACATTACCACTTGGCTGGGACACCCCAGGCAACTGAGTGCCTGATTGACTAGATACGTGCCCCGACGTATCCACCTGCACATTCATCGCATCAATCTACAAAAGCTCTCACTCTTATCAGTCAAACTCACAGGAGATCTACACATGACTGAGCTTGTGCTACATATATAAAAACTCTATTCACAGTGAACAAACCACACCCAATACCACCAAGCACCAGTGCAGATGACCATAACAAGAAATTATAGAGAGCACATGCCTTTGGATACATTCTGTTAGGCATAAGGCTCGACATAAGGCTTCTTGTGTTTTCATTCATTGGCTGCATGTTGCTGCCCCCAGCCATATAACTAATAGGGGCATCCACTAAAGATGTCACCATCATGGTCGAACTCCCATCATGCGACAATACAGGGGTTGGAATCATTGTTATCATTGCATCAGGATTGGCAGGATTTGGATTATTAGGCGATGGACGCTTGATCAAACTATGCGACTGGGACTCCAATGTGCCTAAATTCATATACTCATCCTACATAATTGTAATTTTCAAGTAGCAAAAGAATCTCAAGTACTATTTACCAAAAAGAAAGGAAATTACTGATAATAACGAGAAAAAGCAGGTGAAACCAGGCAAGAGAAATGAACAGAGTATTGGCTTTTGCAAATATAAAATGTAGAACACTAAACCCATCAGGGGCAATCATCAACCGCTTTTTGTAATTTTACAAAAGAGAGGAGAGAAATGATGAAGATGGGAAGACCTTTGTGTGAGAAGATTTAAAGAGACCTTCTTCCAGGTGTCTAACAGTATCCTTCAGCTTCTGCATTTGAGAATCATTAATTGGCTACGGATGCTGCTGTGCTAAGAGAACAAAGCTGAAAGGGACAGTGAAAAGTTCAATCAGCGAACAAGGACCGAATGAAACTGTGGAGGTTAAAGCACAACAAGTGCCGTAGACTAAATTACATCTTCTCTTGCATATAGTGCCAAGCTCCGACAGTATCCATGTCCACGCCGTAATAAAAGCATGAGGGGCACCACTGCCTATAGTTACCATATTCGGGATGACATTGCATTTTGCTGGGACACCCCAGACAACTAGGCACCTGATTGTCTAGATTCATGCCCTGACATATTCACCTGTACATTCATTTCGTCAGTCTACGAAAAGCTCTCGCTTGCTCTTCCTATAATCATTCAAACTCGCAAAGGGTCAACACATACCTGAGCTGATGCGACATACATTAAAGCAACTCTTTTCACAGCGAACAAACTACACCCCAATATCGCCAGACACCAATGTAGACAGCCATCACAAGAGATTATAGAGAGCATCAACAAAACAATCAAAAGCAGACGACGTTCCACATCACTCTCTCGAGAATCTCTCAAGCACGGGAAGAGGGAGAAAATTGGAGGAAATTCACATCCAGATGCTGCAAAAATTCAAAGCTTTGATAACGGGAGACAAATTGAAGGATTGGAGAACCGTTGAGTACGAAACAAAGCAGGATGAAATTGGGACCGACGATGCTTCCTTATCTTTAAATGTCATGATGAGAAATCTTTTTCATCATTTAATTAGTTTGGTTCCAAGGGGACAAAAAAAGAAGAAAAATCGAAAAATCAAACCGAACTGAATTAGGTTTGGTCGGATAAAATCAAATAATTATAGAATAGAATAGGATCAGAGTATTAAAATAGAAAAAGCGGAACAAAAATCCCGTCATCATCAGTCTTCCAGGAGAGACTTTTAAGCTCGTTTCGCGCTCATATTAATGATTCATCTCCCGCCACGACCGTTTTAAGTTCTCAGAAGCGGTATCACCCTCGCAGCAAATCACTCGCAGCTCTCGGAAATCCCTAGAAGATCTTTCTTCTTCATCCCCCAAATGCAGAAACCGCCATGGATGAGGCTCCGACGAAGTGGAACGTCACCTTCAAGAAGCACCTCAAGCAGAACCGCAATCTCTACCGCAGCGGCTTCCTCTCTCTCCGCTCCTCTGCAATCGATATGTGAATGTTCTTTCCCTGAATTTAGCTTGCTCGCTCGAACTAGATGGCATCGTCTGGAGGCTGCTTGGGATTTCGATCTTGTCTGTCATCGCCAATTGCTCTGCCCTGGTCGTTATGCTCTCCAGGATTGGGCTTGTTCGGAGTAGATTCGGTCGTTGCGTGATTGATGGTCGGATGTTTGACAGGTAATGCTGTATGATGACAGCGAGCAGCTGTTGGAATGCAGGATCTCGAAGAATGATGAAGTTGTTTGTCCTGGTGAGACGCTGACGTTCAATGCTTATTTGGTTGATGTTGGAGAGCCTGAAGGAGGGCAGAAGCCCCTGGATGATACTTATATTCATAACCGAGAAAAGAAAGTTCCTAAGTGAACGGCTTTGCTTCACAGGAACAAGTTCATCGACGTGTCTAATTGCACCGGTATTGTCTGTTCTTGCATATTTGTCTTTCTTAATGCTGGTGTCTCCATTGGTTTAAAATTTGACAACTCGTGCTTGTACCTTCGCAACTGTGGTCATCATCTACCTGTGTAATCGTATAATATACTTGGCTTTCTTTTTAAGGAGATGAGAAGACCAAAGTGGAGAAGGATAAACAGCAGAGAATCCGCCTGAGCCCATCGCAGAAAATTATTAGAGGTTGATGATAAAATCTTACATAATCTAACTCTCTCTTAATTGCAAGTAAATGCTGGATAAAAAACTTAGCACGCGTGTTTTTTTTTTTTTTGATTCCCAGAATTCAAGAAGAATGAAATGAACAAGTACGGCATATTGCAGGCGAGTCCGAACTCAAGGACATCAAGTACCGCAGGTGAGTTTGGACTCCTGCTGACTCATCTATGCCCATGCCAGGCCGTGTCTTTCTCTTGATGTATCTCCTGGATTGTAAATCCGTTCTTGATTTTCTCTGAGGTACAGTTTCTGCACATCTTTACGCAACATATAGAGTATTTTCAAGGTCAATATGGATTCTCTCAACTCTGATGCTTTGTATATCAAATCTTTGCAATCACAACAGTTTCATATATTTTCATGGCTTATCTCTACGCAAACATCTCTCATAAAACTGGTCTGCATATTCTCTATGCAGTTATATTCGAGAGTGTTATTGTTGTCTCAGCACGGCAGTTGACATGATATTCCTTTTGATGTAGATTGGTATGCCTTGTATACAACATACTTTAACTCAAAAGTCGAAGAAATATCATGATGGCTTCTTGTGTTGTACGAGCAGTGGGTCTATGACTAGGCAGGTCAAGCTCTACAGTCTACATCTCCTTCGGATTTTCACCCTTAGATAATTCCAGCTATCTTGTTCCTGAATTAAATGTCATCTCTTCCTTCCTTTAATAGTTTGTTTTCTTCTTCATGACGCATACCTTTCTCAGCGGACTAGCAAAAATATTTTGTCAGGACAGATATGGCTTAGATTACCAGGTGTTCTTGTATGATATGAGCTGGAAACTTCTAGATAGCAGGTTCCTGAACAAAGCTGAAAAGTATGCCCAGGGGAGATGATGGAATTTCCTGGTCATTTGGTTGAAGTTTGCAATCGTGAAGCAAACCATGAATCTTTTGAGGGATCTCAATGCATGTGGAAACGGCTTCGATTCTCTTCACGTATTAAATATGCAGAAGCAGCAGCATAACTTTACTACCATGGAATCTGGTGTAGAAGGTACCTGGAATACAGTTCAATTTGATCCATTCCCTGGTGTTCTAATTTTTTTCTTCTTTTTTCTTTTTTTTTTTCCTGTTTAGTCTTTCTGTAGAGGTAATTTGCCTTACCTCCTGGCCTAGAGTCTTGAACTGCCAATATAATGTCAATATTTTCTCCCAGATTGTTTAAATTTCCCTCGGTCTTATCATTCAGGTGCTTACTCGCCAAAATGATATTTCGACAGTGTGATTCGAAGCTCAAAGGGCACATGTTCATGGGATATTTATACGATTTCCACAAATTCTTGAACTTGCAGATGCCAAGAGCCAATTCTTTGTTTTTATTTCTAGATAAAAAATTTCTAGTGCTTTGAAGAAGAAAGAAAAGCATGATTTTTAAAGAAACCCAACCTCAAGTGCTTTGCAGATTATCGACCGCTGGTGCGTAGTTAATCTTCTGTGAAGTCATAATGAGTTCAAGAACACCCACACAAGATTGGCCCGATGGTTCAAAGACGGGCAAAGCCAAGGTTCCCTGAACATTATAATGAAGAGCATGATCGAGCCTTGAATATTCTTTGCTGGTGTAGTATTGTACATTAAAAGTCCATTCAGGCAGCTTTCGCCAGAAAACAGGACCAGGAAGTCCCAGTTCTCCATCATTCCCCCCGTCCGCAGAAAACAAATACATCATAGACACCGTTCTGTGCTGGTGAAGCCCATTAGTATCTGCACCAAGAACAAAGGGTTGCCCTGAAGTCGTGAGGATGTACCGATCACCATTCTTTACTGGAGCCCAAACCTGAGCCAGAACAAGCTGCTCAGTGGATTCTTTTAAGTAACGAAGAGCCTGGGTCATCCTTTCTTTGATGATACAGTATCCATCAAGATTTTCAAATGCCGTCAGCCCCAAATATGGCGATGGCAGCTTTTTACGATCACTATCCTCAGCGGGGGCTTTGGTTTCTGAATTGTGACGATCTACATATTCGGAAACAACTTCTCAGTCAAAACTCAGTAGCCGCGGCTTCACAGGCCATTGCGGACAGTTGGAACAAATCAAACTTCAAGCAAGAGGCAACTTTATAGTTCAGGACTCTCAGAATTCATAATTCTCACACAATATATATAGGAAATCAGGTGAAATGAGAGGTGGAAGAAGGAGCAGTCCCAACAATTAATTCAAACTCCTTGCTTTGATTCCCAAGCTTTTTGAAGCGATAGAAAACAGTACCGTATCATCAGACCAAATTTCTCGATTAGTCAAAGAGGAAAAAACAGTCAAAATAACATGCAACAAATTCAGATTAGTTCCAAACGAGGAAAAATTTCGACTTTCCAAAAATCGTAAAACCAGAGAAGACGAAAGCCAAGCAAGTAAACGCGGGTGGAGAAATAGTCAACCCTCAATTCTCAAGTCTCAGATGGCCGAAAAAACAGAGCTTTTCTACGACCCAAATCCAGCTCAATCAATGCGATCCGCACAAACCCGACTCGAAAGCAAAAGCGAACGAATTCAGACGAACTCAAGACTGACATGCGACGAACCGAGAGCAATCGGAGAGGCGGACCCCGCCGGCGGCGGCGGGGTGCGGCGGCTAGCTTGTCCTCGAACCCGCAGGTAAGGCCCAGAGAGGGGAGCTGGGCTGGTCGGAGGCGGACAGGAAAGGGCCGAAGGGGAGCTGCTGATCCATCGTTGGCCAGGGACTGTAGACGTCGAGGTCGAGGTCCATGATGGACTCCCCCGGGGCCGCCGCCGCCGCCGCGTCGGGCGGCGGCGCCGACGGGCTGTCGCGGCGGGTGCGGCCGGGGCCGTCGTCCTCCAGCTCGGGCATTTTCTCGGGAAAGGACGGGACCGGGAGAGTTCGCGAGGGTAGGAGAAGGAGAGGAGGATGGTTGAGAGAGAGGGAGAGGGCGATTCTTATTCATTTATTTTTCCGGTTCTCTTCTTTAGTGGAAGCCAAGCAGTTGGACCGGCTGCGCCACGAGGATTGTCGACAAAGGTATACTTACAATATCATCACATAGTTAAATTAATTTTTCTTAAATGATCATCGTCGTCGTCGTCATTCTTTCAGCTAAGAATGTCAAACGAGTTTACCTGAGAATAAGTACCTGTGGACAATCCATGGTGGTTGGCTGCTGTAGAGAATCACTTCCCCTGTTATTTCTCAGGTAAACTCGTTTGACATTCTTAGCTGAAAAAATGAAGACGACGACGAGGATCATTTAAGGAAAATTAATTTAACTATGTGATGATATTGTAAGTATACCTTTGTCGAGACATACGAGTAAGTTTTATTAGAATAGTCTTATGTCAGAGAATAGATGTGTTAGGACCTACAAGCTAAGGGACAGTTTAGGTAGACAGTTTCTATGGGTGTAAGCCTCCTAAAAGGTAATGAAGGCGTGCAAAGGTTTCTTTGGGTCGAATGGAGATTGTCCCTTGGCTTGATTGCAAGACCCACTGCTGAGTAGGGACGAAAGTTGGTCTTAGTGATCCAATGATGTCAAGTGGAAGGCCATTTCTCAACGGATAAAAATTACTCTAGGCATAAGAGGCTAAGGGCGTGCATGGAAACGTTTCTGGAACACTTCTGTACAGATTTTGTTAAACAAAAAAAAAACGCGCTGCGTTTGGTTGCTTTGTTCTTTTTTTGTTTTTATGTTCCGGAACAAAATTGGAGCAAAAAAAAAAACAAAAAAAGTTGTTTACGGAGAAAACACTTCTTCAAAGCCAAAAAAGAACAAAAATTTCTTCTCTCTCTTCTCTTTTCTTCTTCTTTTTTTTTTTTTCTTTTTTCTTTGGCCGGTCGCCGGCCTCGGCCATGGTCGGTGACCGGCCATCGAGGGCCGGCGACGCCATCGAGGGTCGACGACCTCGCCGGAGCGTCGCCGGCCCTCGGCGAGGCCGACCCTCGCCCAAATCCGGCGAGGCCGAGCGTCACCGAGGGCCGGCGAGGCTCGGCCTCACCAGATCTGGGCAAGCCCGAGCTCGCCTAGCCAAGGCGAGGCTCGGCCTCGCCCACGCTAGCGACGTCGAGCCTCGCCTTGGCTGGGCGAGCTCGGGCTCGCCCAGATCTGGCGAGGCCGAGCCTCGCCCAACCACGGCGAGGCTCGGCCTCGCCGGGGCCGGCGAGCCTTGCCGTGGCCGGGCGAGGCTCGCGGCCCGGCCGGCTGGTCGCCGGAGGCCGGTGACTGGCCGAAAAAATAAAAAATAAAAAGAAAGGAAAAAAATTAAAAATAAAATAAAAATATTTAAAAAATTAAAAGAAACAAAAAAAGAATAAAATTTACGTTTGTTTCTATTCATTTTTTATTCCCGAACAAATGTTACTAAACGCGTTCTTTTGTTCAAAAATTGTTCCCGAACAAACACTTTTTTTTTTATTTACGTTCCTGGAACAAAAAAAGAACATAAACGTTACCATTCGCACCCTAATCTTCCCCAAAAGTACATGTCAATTGTGTGGTTGTTGATATCTTATAATTAACTCTCAACTTATTGATTTGAGTTTTTTTGGGCCAATATTTTAAAAAGGTTCGAAATTGGGATCCCTTTTGCCGATATCAACAAATGGCATTGTAGTTAGGAGAGATGTGGTGTCGGTTTTGTACTGCAACCTCCCATAGGAGATCTGTCATTAATGGAAACAACATGAGATCTACTTTAATGTAGTATGTTATGAGTTGAGATATAACAAATAGACACAATTGATATGTTAGATCCATTCAAATATGGAAAACATAGGTTTAGAAGTTCTTGTTCTTGCTTACAATTTCGATTGATGACCAAAAAGAAAAAAAACAATACCTATCTTCATTCTTTTCATCTTTGTTAAAGGTGAAGGAGCTTTAACATAATGTGAAGTAGTCATCGGGATGGCAAAATTTAATGTCTTTACATTCGTTTTTTCTTTTCTTTCGAATATATGAGGTCGATTTCCTTCTAGCCTTCTTGGGTCGGGTTTATAAGTTAGAATTGGAATGAGAGACTGTTAACTCATTCAGTAGGTTGCTGATTTGGCAAAGAACATAGTTTGTGTATGATTTTTTTTTTCTTTTTATGATCGAAAAGTCTGTCTATGATTAGATGCATGATATAAGTTTAATCTTCACTCCGCCAAGTACAAATGGTTCCTATGGTTGGAAACTCATCCAAACTTTCACTAATGTTGCATTTTTATTTACCCAAGATAAGATTCCTTGTTGTAAAATGAAGATTAAAGATTGAACCAAATGCATCACTCACTGGTCCGACGAACGGTTATGGCTGCCGGCGAGCTAGATTTAGCGCCACAGGCCCATAGTCATTGGTTGAGGTTGCTCGAGGTTGCCCTCACTAGTCAAGTGACCTCCGGTGAGGGCTGCCATTGATGGCCATCGGCACTAGATCTCGCTTGTCGGTAGCTGTAGCCTTTTGCCGAATTGATTATGGTCTTTTTTTTTTAATTAGATATATTTGATTTTTTTAGCATTATAATCAAAAATTATATTTAAAAAGTTGCATATATTATTTTTTAATTTTAAACAAATAAAATTTTAAAAAATTTATATTACACACTTAAAGAGCTTTACAAATATGTTTTTTACCGAATGATATTTATCTCAAAATTATTTCTGAAAATCTATTTTACCAATGGCCTTTTCATTTATTTGATTTTTTAAGTTAAACTATTTTATATTTTCTCAATCGACTTTTAAAATAATGAATTGGAAGCACCCACCTCGTTTCCCGCCATAATGTTTCAGCCCTTGAAAGCGGTATCACTTCACTCGCAGCTCTCCGAAATCCCTAGAAATTCTTCTTCTTCTTCTTCTTCTTTTTCATCCTGCAAATGCAGAAGCCGCCATGGATGAGGCTCCGACGAAATGGAACGTCACCTTCACGAAGCACCTCAAGCAGAAGCGCAAGGTCTACCGCGATGGCTTCCTCTCTCTCCACTCCTCCTCCGCCAAGGTGCGTTCCCTCTCTCTCACTCACTACTCATCTCCGCCATTGATGTCCAGCTCAACTCTATGGGGCGAATTTGGTTACCTTCGATTGGGCTGGGACATGATTCGGTTTTGATCGGCTAGTAGTCCATGTGGACACTGCAGTGGCGATCGATTCCCTGAATTCAGCTCGCTCGATCAGGCTAGATAGCAACGGCTCGATGCTGCTAAGGATTTCGGTTTTAACTGTCCTCGCGGATTGTTCTGTTCTGTGGTTTTGGTCGTTGTGCTCCCTGCGATTGAGCTTGTTCTGAGTGGATTAGGCCATGCTGTGATTGATGATCGGATTTTTCGACAGGTAATGCTGTATGACGACAGCGACCAGCTGTTGGAATGCAGGATCTTGAAGAATGACGAAGTTGTTTGCTCCGGTGAGACGCTGACGTTCAATGCTTATCTGGTTGATGTTGGAGAGCCTGAAGGAGGGCAAAAGCCTCTCGATGATACTTATGCTTGCAGCCAAGAAAATAAAGTCCCTAAGCGAACGAATCTGCTTCACAGAAACAAGTTCATCAACGTATCTGATTGTGCCGGTATAGTCTGTTCTTACGTGTTTGTCTTTCTTAATGCTAGTGTCTCCGTTGGTTTGAAAATTGATGACTCGTGCTTGTACGTTTGCAAATTTGTGCCCATCATCTACCTGTATTATCGTATAATCGACTTGGCTTTCTCTTCAAGGAGATGAAAAGACCATAGTGGAGAAGCATAAACAGCAGACGATCAGCCTAAGCCCATCGCAGAAGATTATTAGAGGTTGGCGATGAATTCCTACATAATCCAATTCTCTCTTAATTGCAAGTAAATGCTGGCTACAAAACTTAGCACGAGTGTTCTTTTGTTTTTTTTTTTGTTTTTTGTTTTTGGTTTTCAGAATTCAAGAAGAATGAAATGAACAAGTATGGCGTATTGCAGGCGAGTCCGAACTTAAGGACATCAAGTACAACAGGTGAGTTTGGACTTTTACCGACTCATCTATGCCCATGCCAGGCTGTGTCTTTCCCTTGATGTATCTCCTAGATTGTGAATCTGTATTGATTTTCTCTGGGCGTATAATTTCTGCATGTTGTTACACTACATGCGGCATCCATTCAAAGTATATTTACTCAAATTTGATGCTTTGTATATCAAATCTTCTCAGTCACAGTGGTATTATGTTCACATATTTAAATCGTTTCTCTTGAAGAACATTGGAGCTTCCTAGCATATTTCCAGACTTTCCCTCAGAAAACTGGTCTCTATATTCTCTATGTAGTTACATTCATAAGTTTGTTATTGTTGTCTTAGCACTGCAGTTGACGTGATATTCCTTTTGATATAGATTGGCATGTCTTGTACACAACACAATTAACTCAAAAGTCGAAGAAATATCATGATGGCTTCTTGCGTTGTACAAGCAGTGGATCTATCACTAGGCAGGTCAAGCTCTACAGTCTACATCTCTACTGATCATTAACCTTAGATAATACCAGCTATCTTGTTGCTGAATCATATTTCAGGTTTTCCTTCCTTAATTAGTTAGTTTTCTTCTTCATGGTGTATACCTTTCTCTACAGAATAGTGAAATTTTTTTATCAGGATAAACAAGGCTCAGATCATTGAAACCTTTTTGGGGCCTTTACCAGGTTTTCTTGTATGATACGAGCTGGAAACTTTTAGATAGTAGGTTCCTGAACAAAAGCTGAAGAAGTAAGCCCTGGGGAGATGATGGAATTTCCTGGTCATTTGGTCGAAGTTGGCAATCGTGAAGCAAACCATGAATCTTTGAGGGAACTAAATCTAACTGCAAGTGGAAACAGTTTCAGTTCTCTTCACAAATTAAATATGCAAAAGCAGCAGCGTAATGCGACTACCATTAAATCTGCTGTAAAAGGTACCCTGTAATAGAGTTCAATTTGATTTGCTAGCTGGTGTTCTATAAATAGCTGTTTTTTTTCCTGTTGATTCTTTTTTTTTTTGCCTTACCTCCTCTCCTAAAGTCTTGAACTGTCAATTGATTGTCAACATTTTCTCCCTGATTGTTTATATTCCCATCAATCCTATCATTCAGCTGCTCTGCAAATTTATGTAACTAGGGGATGCTTCGTACTCACCAAACTGATATTTTAACACAATGTGATTCGGAGCTTTAAGGACACAAATTCATGGGATGTTTATGATCATGGAACGATTTCCACAAATTCTGGAACTTGCAGATGCAAGAGTCAGTTCGTTGTTTTTATATGTAGCTAACACTTTCTTCATTGACCAAATATAGACAGATCACAATTGAAAATCATCTCTGTTATTTATATCATCTTCTCCTTTTCTGTTAAGGAGTGAGATTCCCTTCTCTTCATGTTTTGCATGATCTACGATAATTACCTGATTCTGCAATTGTGATGCACTGAAACATGTATTCATTAGTACTCTTTCAGAAGAAAAAAATGGCCAGATGCATCAGATTCAGGCAAAGGGGAGTATATTAGATGCTGCAAAATCAGGCGAAACAGGTCAGATTTTGCTTGTACGCATGTTCAGTTTGCTAAGAGTGTTTGCTAGTTGCCTTGTTTCTACATTTGTTGCACGTTCTTATGTGATTATGAACTCACATTTTTTTTTCTTGGTGAAATCAAAGTTGCCCGTTAGGAAACTTTCGCACTTGTCATAGGCAAAATCCTATACTGCTTAATGAGATGGATTTTGAAATTCCTTACATATGACAGATATCACACTTGAGTTAAAATGGAAAAAATGTTCAGTAGATAGAAGATTCACCAAATTAAAAACTATGTATAAAGGTGCTGGCTTTGTGCTTCAGAGGTGGTCTAAGGTTGTCCTTTCACTTGGAAAATCCGCAATTTACCTTGTCAGGTTATGTTCTTGATATTTTCCTAGCTCTAGCACCATGCTTTAGGTATTGAAAAATGAGTCCCATTTAAGAGAACCCCATGCAAAAGAGGAGGGCATATGGGCTAAGTTACATGGATTCCTTAGTGTATTCCTTTATGATTTTTACATTTTCTATTGAAGTTTTCATTAACGAGCTGGTTGCTCGTTCTACTTCCCGATAGATTTTCTAATAAAGTTTTCATTATGTAGCCAGTTATTGTCTTGATATGACTTTGTATTTACTGCCTCCTTTTAGCTTGAGGTTACGACAATAATGAAATCAATAACAGGTCCACTATTGTCCTTCAGCCATTTTTGACACCCATGAGCATGTGAATGTTCTTTTGTGGGCTATGTGCTCCCGCTGTTTTGTATTATTCTGAGCATGTCCTTGGAAATTGACATTTTCCTGTCATGTAGAATGGCAGGTTTTGTACACAGCACAAGTAAATCAAAAGGCCAAGAAATACCATGATGGTTTTCTGCAGCTTGAAGTTCACGGATCCCTAGGGAGGCAGGTCATTTTGAGGCACTTTCATGGATGTTTTCATTAAGCCACTTTTTTTTTCATGAGCTGGGCTGGCCACTTTGTTTGCTGATCCAACATGAATTGCTTCTGTTTTTTGGATAGTAGTTCATTCTGTGCCCCGAGTGTCACACTAATTCAAGTGCATTTCATTACCCAAAAAAGTTCAAAGTTCTTTTATAGGTCCTGGAATCACTTTTCTGCTAATTGTTTTCTTCCCCTTGGATTGTTCAGGTCACAGTGTATGATGCTAGTAGGAAAATCTTGGTGAATAAATTTCTTAGGAGAGATGAAGTGTTGGGAACTGGAAAATCTCTGGTGTTCGATTCTCACTTGGTTGATATTGGGGAGCATGTGGTAAAAGAAAAGGGGCCAATGGGTTTGAATGACCTTGAACCATGTCGCGCTGCTGGAGAAATGAGGACAGGCCATGGGGAAGTGGATGGTGCTAAAGTTGATCAATCAATCCTGGGAGGTTTGCAGCATTATTGATTCATCCAATGCTATTTAGATGTTTCAATAACTTCATTGTAGATGTAGTTTTCCTTGATGCATCCTGTTTGACTAGCTATGTCTTAGTGAAGTACTGAGGAGGTTATTTAGGTGGAGCTGTGGGTGTTAAGATACAATTGGAAATGAATATGTTGAAAGAAAATGCTAAGAGAAAGTTGCTACCTCCCTAAACTACTAGGGGCACTTATATGAGGAGGATTGTACACCTGATATTGTCGCCTCAAGATGATTTGGAATTGGAACATCTAATTCTTTCTTTCATAGATATTAATTCTATGTGCCTCAGTTATTTGATGCCTAATGCTTGACCTTTGGATATTACAGTACCCTGGCATAAACATGGAGACAACACTTCGGGAAGGTTCATCCAAGGAGAGATTCAGATTCAAACAGTGGAATATCTGTTATGAAAAGCACAGATTGCATCAGGAGAGTTTCCGAGACCAAGCCTCTACGTGATGGTGATTACTCTATGGAGAAATTTCTCTATATTAGAATTATCTTCTGCCTTTTGATGTTACTATCTTTCGCATGTGTAGTTAGATTTAGGCACAATGAAAATAATTTTATCTTATTCAGGTGCATCAAATAATTTACAGTAAGCCTTGTAAAGCCTGTAAAATCGATAGATTGTTTCATGGACCTGCTCTAGAAAGAGAATGTCATCAATTAAACTTGGGATTGGTTTTATTGATTTTGATGCATCATTCACTTCATTTTGAATTTCTTTGAAAGTTAATTCTCATGTTTATTGGAGGAACCTATGTGTGTTACTACAGCTTGCAAATGATCCCTTGTAATCAAATTGTTGCAGCCTGTCAAATACTATCTGTACTCCGAAAACCATTAGATCAAGTTGCCATTGCTGAAAATTCATATGAAAGGAAGGCAAGTTTTGCTTCCCTAACGAAGGAGCTTCAGGATCCAGAGAAGTTTTGTGATGGAGCTCAAAGACAAAGAGCGCCAGCTGCTGAGCTGGCTTCAGTGGAGAATGTGGACACTGGAAATCTGACTGATACTACCAACAATGAAAAGTTACCTGGTCTAATGAAGTCTAAAGGTTGGTTTAGTGCAATCTCACTCACTTCAGCATTCTTTTATTTCTAGTGTTAGCTTTGTTGCAATATATGTTTCGTCATCTGACATTGTAAAATATCATCAGAATTAGCCTCTGAATTCAATGAATCTTACTTGATGGGGACTTTGCAATTGCCAACTCGCAGGTATTTCACAGCTACTTGTCCTGCTCTATTTTCAGTAATCGATTCTTTCAGCTCTATTTTGACCCGTCTGTGGCAAGATTGTGACTCTCAGCATCAGGAAATTCCATCAGAACTTAATGAGTTTTGTTGTTTGATGTAACTCTTTTGTCCAAACTACTGGCCAAACTGAATTAAATTAGCAGCAGGTAGCAACTGCTTGCAGGGAATGTTCAAACTAGATGCATGAGGACTTGCTTGAATTCTCTAATGCATCCCAGTCCAAAATCTAGTTCTTTATTTACCTTGAGGACATTCTCAATTTCACTGAGTTTTGTATGACTAGCATGTACATCTGCTGCAATTAACGTTTGCAGCCTTCTCATGGGCAAGCTGATCCCAAGTGCTGCAGTGACAATCTTGTTTCTGAAGCATCGCTTTCACACGGTTCTCACAGCGATGCTAGTGATAAAAGAATGGACCTTGAAGGAGATAGAGATCCATTGATAGTGAAGGCTGAGTGTCCCAGTTTTGATCTAGGATTTTGAACCATATCCATTGCTCAATCAACAATATTGCTACTGTCAAGCATCTGGATGGAGTGCGCAAGAATTTTTGTGCCTGTCACACATGAAATCTGTACAGTCGAGCTCCCGTTTTTATGTGAAGCGTTCTGGTGCCAAATTCATTTGCAGCTGTCTGATCGGAAACGTTTTTAGTTATACGACATAATCAATGTATTTCCAGTGATCTTCAATATATTCAGGTACACTTTCGATGCACAGAAACTCATATATGGGTCTATCCGGTTTCCTTTATCCCCTGTTCTTCTTAGTTCTTGTCCAAGAACTTGTACAACTTGCTGTCCTTTCTTGACTTCCGCATGCTAAGCAAGGCCTTGAAGAGACTTTTGTTTTTGCTGGAATATAGCTCGATATCAGTTCTGTTCCTCTCAACATGAGTAGACATTGAAGTGGATCTTCGGGGCTCTGATGTGTACTGGATGTTCATATGGGCATATTAAGAGACTCGGCCATGAGAGGTCATGTCCGCCACACATGTCCAACAAAAAATAAAGCTTAGTAGCTAAGCTGCACTTAATTTCATTGATGCTTACTCGTTTTTTGGTGTTAGAAGGGTTTGGAGATGTGGATTTATTGGCCAGAGAACTTGAACGTGTGCGAAATAGAAATGGGGAGGTGCGTTTTTCTGGTTAGAAAAAGTGCGGCTTGCATTAGTAGCTTGTCTGACTACGTGATACATGATACAATCACAGGGCATGAAAACATGATCTAAATGCTATGTATGGCAATCTGGAGGGGGTAAGCACACTAGAAGTGCGAAAAAACTTTTTTCGCTCACTCGAGTCACATCAAAGTAAAATTAATTACTTGAACGTCAATTATAGCAAATCATTCTACGTGTAATTTATTGTTTTTTAAAAAAAATTTAAAATTATGTTTTTATTTTTATTTGATTTTTTTTTTTTTTTTTTTTTTTTTTTTTTGCCATGAGGGTCACCAGTGACCCTCATTGGCTGCGAAACCCTTGCCCTCGGCTGTGAAGTCCTGGGCAAGGCCGCAAGAGCCCCTGCCAACCCCGGGCAACGTCGCTAGCAGCTAGTGAGGACGTGATGCCCTCGCTCCTTTAGTGGAGTATGAGGCATCGGAAATCTAGCTGACAACATTGGTTACGAAAAGTTACCTAGTCTCATGAAGTCGAAAAAGGTAGGTTTAGCCATGATTTCTTTCAATTCAGCGTTCTTTCAAATTTTAATGTTAGTTTTCTCATAGTTTATGTTTCCTTGTCTACATTGTAAAATTTCATCATAATCATCCTCTGATTTCAATGAATTTCACTCTACGGGAGGGCTTTCAAATTGGCAACTCCCACCTATTCCACGGCTACTTGTCCTGTTAAATTTAGGGTAATCAATACTTTCAGCTCCATTTTTGAGCCATTGGTGGCAAGGTTGTGACAAATGACAATAAGCATCTTGAAACGCCATTAGAACTTCATGAGTTTCGATGTTTGTTGAAACTTTTTGGTGCAAACTACTATACAAGCAGAAACAAATTAGCTGCAGGTAGCAACTGCTTGTGGGAAACCTAAGTCTAGTTCTGCATTTACTTAGTGGACATTCTCAATTGCACTGAGCTCTGTATGACTAGCATACACATCTGGTCCAATTATCGCTTCCCGCCTTCTCCCGAGCAAGCTGACCCCAATTGTTGTGGCAAGAAGCCTTGCTTCCAAAGCATCTCTTTCATGCAGTTCTTGTGGCGATGCTAATGATGAATTGAAGACCCCTGAAGGAGATAGGGATCAATTGAAAGTGAAGGCCGAGTGACCCAGTTTTGATCTTGGATTTTGAACAATGCTCATTGCTCAAATGACCGTATTGACTACTATAAGAATCTGAATGGTGTGCACAAAAATCTCATGCCTATCGCATATGAAATTCGTACAGTCGAGCTCTTGTATTTATGGGGAGTGTTTTAGTGCCCAGTCCATTTGCAGGTGTCTGATCTGAAACCATTTTAGTTATACAACATAATCAATGTATTTGCAGCGACATTCAACATATTGAGGTACCCTATATTTACATATCGAAATGGAAAGAGGCCACCCGTGTCAATCTGAGATATTAGTTAAATTAAAGACAAGTGAAAGCATGGTGAAGAAGTTCAGCTGAGGAAGCAGAAATAATTCTGTCTTCTCATGTCTTCAAATATTTATATGGCAGGACAAAGTTGCATCATAGACTGTTCGTTTGTACACAACACTCGTTTGATTCCTATCGAGAGAGATGCTCACTTTAGATATTCGTTAGATAACACATATCTGGCCATTGAAGGTTGCCCAGTTTTAGCTGTGTCTTAGCATGCAGATCATGTAACAGCAGTTCCTTAGTCAAACTGAGGGAAAAGCAGCCTGTGATTTTGATAAATGGCTGCTTAAGCAATTTTATTGGTCCCTTCCAGGTTGCCTGGTCTTAGCTGTGTCTTGTGAATTGTGGCTTGTGAGCCTATCATTACTTAATTACCGGGAGGAAACAGTATCTCAGCTTTCTAAACATTCTTCAATCTTTACCTTCTCTGTTTGGAATAACAGGCAAGAGTGAACTGTAGACTATAGAGCGGCAACCATCTTCCGAAGGAATTCCTTGTAGAAATTATGTAATTTTATCGGGACTTTCTTTTCATTCCGTTTCTTATTGCATTAAATTATTCTCGAAATCTTAAAGCTAGCTTAAGCTACCATAACAAATACAGCATAGGTCATACTTACGGTGCAAAGAAACCGTGATATGGGCCTATCCGTTTTCTTTCATCCCCTGTTCTTCTTAGCTCTCGTCCAGGAACTTCGATAACTTGCTGTCCTTTCTTGACTTTCGCATGCTAAGCAAGGCCTTGAAGAGACGTTTGTTTTTGCATGAATAAAGCTCGATATCAGTTCTCCTATTCCTCTCAGCATGAGTATATATTGAAGTGGATCTTCCGGCTCTGATGGGTACCGGATGTTCATGTGGGGGACACAATGGCGATTCACAAGAGAATCAATCATAAAAGATCATGTCCTCAAGACATCTGAAGAACAAGAAAAGTAGTTCTATAACTTATGAACTTTCTTCATCTAATAGACCAATCTTGTTACGTGCAATATGCATATGGTAGTTAAACGAGAAAATGGGTCATACAACGTTAGCATTTGGACATTTTGCCATTTAAGCCAATTGTCATGTATTATCGCAGATTCTTGCCGACTTCCTAGCCTCTAGCTTTTGAAACTGAGAGAAAGTTATGAAGCATGAGCCAACACCAACTTTTTGGTCTTAATAAAACAACAGATGAATCTTGTGAAGGGAAGTGTGCCTGGTAAGATATATCACATGAGGTCCTCCAGAGTTCTTATCGCTAGTGAGTGCTGAGAAACCTCCATGGTCTATGAACGTCTCAGACGTCAATAGTCTCTGAACACAATAACATTGTTGAAAGTTCTATTTGTTACTTTGTGATAAATAAGTTGATAGCACGAGAGATGGTTGTTCTCCTTGCCATTTTCCATACTTTTTTCGAAGCAAGATTTCTTCTGCTCTTTAGAATCTCTCTTGCTCTAGTAATTAGTTTGTCACACTATGATATAATCTGGCACATTATGGAGTTTATCTGGAGTAATTTCACATTTTGAAAAACTTGATTCTTCTTGATCAGTTGCAATCTATTAGACCCTGCACATGCTAAATCAGAGGGTAGGCAAAGCCCTTCCCATCCTAAACACTATGAAACAAGGAAAACCTAATTATATTGCACAACTGTCAAACGCAAGAAAATATGAGCTCAACCGCAGATGCTTCCTCAATCTTGTCAGCCAGGAGACAGTTGACCTTATAGGTCATGGAGCCCAAGTGATCCACATTGATTATAAAAGCTTTCATCGCAAAATCTTTTAATGTGTTCACCACTCTACAATATTGTCAAGGCAATTTACCAGATGTGCAACAGGAAGAAATGCTCAACCCGGTACAAGACAATGGAGTGAAAACCTATTTATCTCACATTTGTAGCTATGTACTGAAGAAAACTATAGGTGTATTATGAAGTACCTTCAGCTATTTGGAATGTTCAAGCTCTCTGTTTCATGGAGAGCTCATCATAATTCGAAGCTTCCTGAGGAGTGGAAACTGAAGAAGGCAACTGGAAAATCCACCATACTAATGTTTAGAGTATCTTCACCTGTTACAATGAAGATGCAGCAAACAGATTCAAATTCACACCCTCGTGCATTGACTGTCATTATCCATTTCAATTGAAAATATACAGACCCACTCTTCATTTGCCACTTGAGATGCTCCTGCATTCCAAATGATAACATATGTAATTGTTCAGGCTCCACAATACAGCTTTTACGTGGATGTATCCTTCCGTACACTATGAAGCCCTTTTTAAAGCACGAGGTTTCTGTACTGGGCACACCTTTCCAAGTTCAAACTCAGCAGAGCCACAGCAAGGGCCAAATGACACATGGACGTGGTAAGTGCAAGTTTAACATCAGTCTGTGATTCCAGAAGAAGATAATTATAACAGTTGAAGAGGACATAGATTAGCAACTTGATAGAACAGATTTTATGAGACCCTTCGAAGATCTGAACTGATACTGGAGCGGATAGTATCATTTTGACTTAATTAGTCAAGCGAGAACAATATTCCAGGTAGAAAAAGCCAAAATCCTCTCATAATATTTACCTCCTCAATATATACCGTGAGTTCTTGGTCACAGGAGAAGAGCAACATTTGCTGACCGTCACCGATTGACAAATAATCATATGCCTTCTTGCTACATCCAGCAATTTCATCGCCGTTGTTCAAAGGGCAAGAGTAATGTAAGCACACATGAAAGAATCATTAAAGTATATCTCGCAGCCTCATATATAGGAGGACCGGGGTACTGGTAGAAACAAAAACGTAGGAGACTGGGAGATGCAAAATGCACCGTTGTATTTCTCGTCATCGTTCATCTATATACAAAGAAATCAATTGCACAAGCCGAAAGCAACATGCCCATTTCAGATCAATGTACCCCAGTTCCTACTCCACATTCGCATTTCGTCGAACACCTGACCAGCACTATGGAAATGATCGGATCTCCTCTCCTTTCTTCAGATGCCTCCCCCATCCGGCGTCTTTTAGAGAAGCAACGAATTTGCTCCTCCTCCTCCTCCTCCTCCTCGCGGTGCTCGCCCCCCCGCTGATTTGGAAGTCCTCAGGTACGAGAGGGAAAACGAAAGGAATGACGATTTATGATGGAAAGACCAGGGAATGCCATAATACTCTCTATTTTCACTCATGACATATGAGATTAGATATTTATTCTGGGGGGCCCACCCCCCTAACAACCCACAAGCTCACGCGCCCCTCCCTCCTCTCTCGCCAGACAGCTGGGGCCACCCTTGGCCACCCCACATCAATATCCCTCTCTCAAATCTCTCAAATAATATCGCACTTCCTTGACTCCTTTGTATATTTCTTCCAAACAGTCATACGTAGAGACATGTGAAGGTAGCACCCTCAATTTGGCACAATGGGAGATCCCTAATCGAGAAAGATGAGGCACGGCTCCTTCAGCGGCCCTCCACTCCTCCAAATCTTCTAATCCCCAAAAAAGTAGACGCTTGAGCTGAGGAAAGCCTCCTGTAGAGCAAACCATTTCCTTTCCTTTGAAAGCCCAAGATCCCAGCATGAGAAAAACCAAGCAAGGCAATTTCTCCAATATTGGCATCGGATCTTCTTCGAGTTGAGAACCTAATAAGACCAGCTTCCTCAATTGCTGAGGTAGACTCTTATGTTCCGGTAACTTCTCTATTTTTTTCATAATGGACAGCTTACAAGAATAGGGATAGTTTGACATTTTACTCAATTCACATTCAGTCCATAAACAATAAATTTTTCTGAAATAAAAGGATGATGACCGAAGATGTGTCATCTTGAATTTAGCAAGTTGCGGAAATATCTTCATCTCGATAAAATCATACAGGTCCAAGACACTCAGTTTTTGCAGATTAATAAGCTTGCCTACATCGTTCACATCACATTTCTTCGGACTGAAATTTCTCAATGTCCGTAGATTCTTTAAAGTGCCCAACCGTAACTTCTCTTGGGCCCCATGGAATTTCTCCTCGACATCAAAGTTGTAAGGAAGACGGAGATACCTCAACCTTCTCATCTTCCACAACACATTTGGTATGGAAACCGTAGTATTTATAGATGTAAGCAGGTCCAAGAATTCCATACATACAAGGTTCCCCATAGATTGCGGCAAGTCTGAAAAGTGGGTACCTTTTAAACTTAAGAATCTTAAATGGATTAGGTTTCCCACTGATTTAGGTAAATTGTCTTTCAAGCAAGAAACATTCTCCAGCTTCAATACTCTGAGAAACTTACAATTGATGATAATGGTTTGAAATTGCTTCCAAAAATGTTGATCAAATTTCCTACATGGGAAGAACATAAGAGTTCGAACGTGGGGCATAGTCCTTCCTATTTGTTCCACCCTTGGAGTTTTGTTTCCTTCACCAATCATGTTCATAATGAGAGAAAGCCTTCGTGTCCTACAAGTTGACTTGTCTTCTATTGCCATTGAAGAAGAACTACCCTCCCTTTCATTGTCATGTCGAATGTTATGAAAGCTTAGAAACCTCTCCTGCCTAGCCTTCGAGACACATAAGTCTCGCATCAAGTCGTGGAGGTGGCAGGTTTCAATATTTCCATTCAAGTTGAATTGTACTTGGACTAGCCCCCTCTTAAACAACTCGATTAAATATTGCTCTGCTACATCTTCCATTGTAATCCCTCTCTCTTCATCATCTACATTGGGCGGCACAAAGCCTTCAGCAATCCACATGCGAAGGACACTCTTTGCAGGGATTTTTGCATCCTCCGGAAAGCTACCCAAATAGAGGAAGCATGGCTTTAGATGCCATGGTAAATCGTCATAACTTAAGGCTAACACTTTTGATAGATTACTCTTATCACTAAAATGCAAATTGATCTTTTCGTGAACTGTCTTCCACTCGTTGACAGCCAAAAGTCCACCAAGCACAATGACAGCCAAGGGCAATCCTCCACATTTTTTCAAGAGTTCATCTCCTAACCTCTTCATGTTTTCGTCGATTACTACACCATATCAGGCAGCAAAATGCAACTCAGCAATCATAGGAAGATGCAATTGTAATAAGAAGATTACTTTAAGAATGAATATATGCTTCTAGATGTATAAGTGAGATGCTATAGTTCTTTATAATTTGTGGTTCATTTATGCTTTTGTGAGGGGAAAAGAGGGACCACAACAAAACTCCTATATATGCCTCCATCTATGCCTAGAAGATGAAGAGGTCTAAATTAACAAATGGGATGTATCGTTTTTGCTAATTGTGGCCTGAATTAAGTGACTCAAGCAAATGTAAGACAACGATAAACCTACTTGATGAAGAAATATGAAAGTAGCACAAGGATAACTTGAGTGTGATCTCCCGTATGTTGAATGTGCTACTAATCGCCCATACAAATTCTAGTGAAATCCTCATGTTGCCGCATACGGATTCACAATTTTCCTTATCAATATCTACTCTTATTGTTAAGCCAAGTATTCACAAATGCAAAAAAGGTGGACTTGAGATGAAGCCTATGGAAGTAACATAGCTAGGCTTCACATTATTTCACAAATCCCATCAAAATTGCTTATTATGTTGGCCTTATAAAAGCATCTTTGATATTTAACCTCATTAAAGGAAAGAAGAAACAAAGTTTTGGATGTTGGTTTAGTGGTATGATTGTTAGCTATTAAGAAACAAAAGGGCCATCTGATTCGCCAAATATTGAAATTATGGTCCCTAATACTCGATATTTTGATTATTTGGATTCCATTATAGCTATCGATTCATAAATTGCTAAAGCGTCCGAAAGGGGAAACTAAGTAATGAAGTACCTGGTATTTGTCCCTCCATCTCTGACTGTCTTGCGATACCTTCTATAGATTCGCCTGTAGCAGTACCTTGACCAACTACAACTCCAAGTCCATTAGAAGAAATTTCAAAAGCTAATCCGGCAATAATAACCGAAGTGCCATAAATCAGAATCAAACAAGCAATATAATCTCTTGAAACTACTATATGCTAGGATAACAACATTAGAGAAGTCTTACTTTTTGTTTTGGGGAACGCCCTCTTCCTTAGTAGATCCCAACTCTGCTGATACGATAAGCACTTAAGTTCATGGAAAAAACCTTGAGGATCGATATACTCCGCTACTTCATTATTGCGGGTTGTTATCAATAGCTTGCTTCTTGTGTCCTTGATCGGGAATGCGGCTTGAAGACCATCCCATGCCTCGATGGTCCAAATATCATCAAGAACAACAATACATCTCTTCTCTTGTTGGATCTTGTATAGAGTTTCAAACTTTTGGTGAACTATCATCTCCTTAATCTCCTTTCTTCGATCAGGGATCAATTGACTAAGAATTTCTACCAAGATATTTTCCATGTTATATTCTTGAGATATGCAAGCCCAAGCAAAACTATTGAAATGGTTCTTCACTTTGTCATGAGTAAAGACTTTTTTAGCAAGCGTGGTCTTACCCAAACCACCCATTCCAAAAATGGAAATAACTTTGTGATGTTCTCCATCCTTCAACAGCTCTTTCACCAACACCTTGAAACTATCTTCCCTCCCGACAAAATCATCCTCCTCGAAATGGGCATAAGTCCGTTTCGGCGGCGAAGCTCTCGCGCATTTGCGTTCGCCCTCATTCAGAGGTTGTATGCCATATGTCTGCATCTTATTACCAATATCGGAAATTTTAGATTGTAAGCCCTCGATCTCTGTCCCCACCTCATGAACCTGCACGCACGAGCACTTCGCCATGAAGCAAGCATATGCTTTGATGATGTTTTGTCCCTCCGTCAGCGCAGCTTTGAGGAAGTATCTCTCGATGACGTCCTCAGCATCATAGGCAAAGTCTCGGAGTTGCGCGACCAACTCGCCAATAGCTTCGTTGTGCTCTCGTCTCGCATCCGCATCCCTCAACAAGCCCTGGATCAGCTTCAACTCCCTTTGCAGGGCCTTGACCTTGCCCTCCACTCCCCTCAAGAATTTGGCCTCGTCGATGAGCAGGTTTCCTATTGTCTCCACAGCGAACGAAACAACAGACTCGGCCATTGGTATTCACCACTTGATGATGATCAGTGGAGCTTATGGCAGAGACTTTGCAGATGCTCAATCACTAGCTGCCGTTGGTCTTGAGTTAGAGTTAAAATAGGCCGTTCAAAAAGAAGTTGCTATTTCATCTGCCCTGTGACATGAGGAACGAGAACTTTTTTGGTTTCACATAGGCTGATAGCAATGGTTCAGCATCACAATTTTTTTAAAATTGATTTCACATGTTCTCACATGGGCTGATAGAAAGAGTTCAGCATGATAATTTTTTAAAAATTGATTTCACATGGGTTGACAATAAGGCCCTGTTTGGCAACGTCTTAAAATGATCGATTCGATTTTTGTTCCCAGAATCAGTTTGGGACGAGAATCGCATTTGGTAAAATTTTTGTTTCTGGGAACAAATTTGTTCCCAGAATCAGTTTGGGAGTAGATTTGAGAATTAAAAAAAAGTTGATTCTGTGTCCGAGAATCAAAAAAAGAATCAACACAATAAAACTTTTCTTCTTTCCTTCCGCTATCCCGCGACCATTGCCTGCCGCCGTCCTCTGCTGCCCGTTGCCTTCCGCCGCCGCCCACCACCGCCCACCGCCGGTCGCCGGTCGCCGGAGGCTCGCCTAGCCAGGGCAAGGTCCGGCGAGCTCGCCGAGGCTGGGCGAGGCTCGCCTGGCCACCAGTCAGGCTAGGCGAGCCCGACCGGTGGCCAGGCGGGCCTCGCCCAGCCCCGGCAAGGCCCGCCTGTCCACCGGCGAGGCGAGGCCCACCTAGCCACCAGCCGGGCTCGTGTAGCCTGACCGATGGCCAGGCAGGCCTCGCCTAGCCCCGGCCTGTCCACTGGCGAGGCCCAGCCTCGGCGGGGCTGGGCGAGCCTCTCCCAGTTGCCGGCGAGGCTCGATCGACGAGAGCTAGCCTCGCCGAGGGCCGGCGACGCTCTGGTGAGGTCGCCGGCCCTCGTTCGGCCGGTCACCGGTTCAGTGACCGGCCACAAGAAGAAGAAGAAAAATAGGAGAAAAAGGAAAAAAAATGAAAAAAGAAAAGGAAAAAAAGGTAAAAAAAGAAGTAAAAAAGTAGAAAAAATTATTTAAAAATTAAAAAATAATTTGGAACAGAATCAATAAATACGTTATCAAACGATTCTATTCCGAATCAAAAATTTTAGACGGTTATCAAACACGTTCTTTTACTTCAAAATCGGTTCCTCTAACAGAATAAAAAATAATCATTTCTCGTCGAATCAATTTCCGAAACGAATCGTTACTAAACGCGTCACAGAGTTCAGCATCATATATAATATATATATTTTCCGGATTAGTTTCCCATGGGCTAATTGCGGTTATTCACCACAATATTGTTCGTTTTATGTGAAGTCAAAAGGAGTCAAATTTTCGTTTAATGTGCAGTCGAAAGGAATCATATTTTCATTCGGCGTGCCCTCAGAAGATGGGTTTCACATGGGCTGACAGCAAGAGTTCAGCTTCCAGATTAGTTTCCCATAGGCTGATCGCGGTAGTTCACCATCATATTTTTTGTTTTATGTGCCATCAAAAGGAATCAAATTTTCGTTTAATGTGCTGTCAAAAGGAACATATTTTCGTTCAGTGTGCCCTCAAAAGGTGGGTTTCACATGGACTTAAGCTTCTTTTTCCTTTTTTCGGTCAGACATGGACTTATGCTAATAGCAGCTTTTTTTTTTTCTTGTGGTGGGAAAACAAACCATCACAGTTGTGTTATCCTGGTCCGTACCATCCCATGGACGCACCCACAAACCGGCGAGACTCGTAATGCTAATTAAATCAACTCCTCAAAATTAAGGGTAAGTTGTGATGATTGTATAATTTGAAAACTCTATGTATTCACTTCTCTCATAACGACTCATGATGAAAATAATGAAAATTTTAAGAAAAAGGAAAACCTCATTACTTGAAGATTTAGCAAAGTGCTTAAGTCATTTTGCAGTTAGTTGATAGTAAGATGTTTCGATGCAAAATTGTAAGTGCAATTTCTATAGTGTCATTTTAAAATTTATAATATAAAAGTTTGAAAGTAATAAGTTACATGGAGGAAGACCACTCATATATAATCATAGCTTTATAAAAAAAAAAAAACAATTTTGAATACTATAACATGTGATTGCAACATGCTATGTACCCCTTTGTGCTAATGGATGATATGTGTAATTTGTATCATCTATTCTTGTAAAATCCTAAAATAATTGATGAGAGGTACAAGGAGCACTCAGTCAAAACATACATGTTTCAGGCGAAAATTCATTTTTTTCTCTATCTTGTAAGTAACGAAAAAAGCCAATACTCAACAAGGTACAAGGAGCACGGACTTGACAAAAATGTTGAGACATAAATAGTAAAAGAACACCAAAAATGAATTGCTTGGGCCTACAGTGGTACTATACCAGAATCTCAACATGAATTCATGCATCACAACTCTAAACAAAGGATACACGTACACATGCATGTGGTAAGTCACAAACCGAGGAAAGCTTCCACTTGTTAATAATAATCACTTTAAAGTATAGAAGTTAGCACCGCTGACTTTCAAGAAGCATGTGAACCAATATCCACGTGGTTCAAACCATCCAAGAAAAAATTGCAAGAAAGCACAATTTATTTCGCCTTAAAAAATGTAAAAATAAAACATCAACATTTTAAATAAACAAAATATGATACAATGACTACAACAATACTATAATGAATAAAATGTCCGAAAACAAGGAAAAGTAGAGCATATAAAGAAAAAACCAAGTGTCAGTTGGCTACTCACTTCCTCATTCATCTTAATGTTAGTGTACCTGAAAACAATTCAGGAGAAACTTCCATCAAAGTCAAACTAAGAGCAGAACGGATAAAACAAAAACTAAGTATGAATTAACAAGCAACCCACCAAAATAGATCTATTCAAACAATTCGCTTCCAATCTTATGACCTGGCCGCAAACAACTCAGAACGATTATCGCTCAATAATAATGCTGGGATTGGTCGACGAGCTCATCGTCTTCATCCTCATCATTATTATCATCATCGTCTCTCTCCACAGCGAACTCTATATGGGCGATGGCATATAGGTAATGGCAGATGGGCTGGTAGCAATAATTCAGCATCACATGTTCGCTTTATGTCCCACCGAAAGATTCGTTTCACACGGTATAAGAGCAATGATTCAGCATCGTCCTTTCGCTTCATGTCCTGTCACTCCCCATGTACCGTCAGAAGATGAGTTTCTCATGGCGAATTGTTACATGGGTGCGTTTAATTCAACGTCCCAAAAACTTTCGATTGAGGTCGCCCAATGGGTTGCTCGACCAGGCGGCAAAGAGTTTGGTTGATTTTTTAAAAAATGTAAATTAAAATTTATTATGATCTTTTTTTGCTAAATACATATTTAATTTAAATTGTATTTATAAAGAAATTTTAACCAAACACAATTTATATTTTTTCAAATAATTTTGTCTTTTAGTATTTATATTATATTCAAAGCTCATTTGTAAACAGGACGAAAAAGCATTCTATGTGCCATCAATTCATTGTCGTACTCTACTTTTGTCTTTTAAGTCCTCAGAAGATTGGTGTCACATGGGCCGATGGCAATTATTCAGCATCAATTATAGTCGTACTAAAAGTTAGCACGACTGACTTACTGTAAGCATGTGAACCGATATCCACGTCATTCAGACAACCCAAGAGTTAAAAGGACGCCAAAGTAAAGCATCAAACTCTAAATCAACAAGATACCGATGCAATGGTTATGAAAATACAAAAAAAAAAAAAAGCACAGGAAATCGGAAAAAGAAAAGGGGCCAATTCAATTGGGAAAATGCCACTCACAAGCTTAATTTCGACTTCTCCCTTCGTCTGAATATTAGAACCTGAAGAAAATTCGCAGAAAACTTCAATGAAAATCAAACTAAAAGCAGAACAGGTGAAGCAAAAATTGAGCATCAATTAGTGAGTAGTCCCCCAAGGTAGATCTCTCTAGACGACTGCTACCAATCTTAAGATTCAAGTAGCACCAATATCTTGACAAAAAAAAAAGTAGCACTGATATCGATACGCAACACGCAACATAATACGACACGATATACTGACACATTGTTTATCATAAAACAAAAAATTCTAATACGTCGAGATAATCTGTGTATTAAATAAATATTTTTACACATACATAATAAATTATTATTTTTATGTTTATTTCAATCAAATTAATTTAATTTAAATTCACAAATAAATAAATACTAAAAAAAGCTTAGAAAAATATTAATCCACAATTTATTAATATCATTTATTGTTTCAATTTAACAAATTCAACTCCATTCCAATAATCCATAAAAATTTGAGAAAAAAAAAAAAGAAAAAGCAAGCAATTCGCATCTTAGACCCTTGTGTCAAACACGTCGGAAGAGAAAAGAAAAAAAAAATAGGAGAAGAATTATGTATCACGGGAAGTAAGAATTAGCAAAAAAAAAATACTAGATTTTTTTTTTATTTCCTTGTTTATTATTTTTTATTTCATATATATGTATTTTGACCCTTTCGATTATTGAAAATCTTTAGAATTGACATCGCATACCGGAATCAATTGTGTCGAAAACTCACATGTTAGAATTCCAATTAGAGTATTGGGAAAATTGATCAGGTGTCAAATTTTTTAATACGTGTAAATCAAGTGTCTGAGAGTATCCAAGAATATCAGAGAGTTAGTCGATATGAGACGAAAACTCTAGAAAAGTAATGGTGCTTCTTAGCTTAAGACTGAGCCAGAGCTTGTTAACTGAGAAACGATGATAATACTAGGATTGGATCAATGAGCTCATCATCTTCATCGTCGTCGTTATCATCATTTGTCACTCTCTAAAGCTAACTCGATGTAATAGCATATAAGTAAATGGCACATGGGCTAATGGCAACTATTAAGCGGTAGGCCCATCAAAAGATTGGTTTTACACGGGGTAAGATCATTGATTAAGCATCAGATTTTTGCCTTATGTACCGTCAAAAGAAGATTGGTTTGACGTAGGGTGATGGCAATAATTCAACGTCACAGCTTACCTATACTTGTTGTCAGAAGATTGCTTTCTCACGGGCCAACGACTTTGGGCGAGTTTGTTTGTGTTTTGTTGAAAAGTGTTAGGAAAAAATATTAGAAAAAACTATTTTTGTTCTTTAATAATTTTTGTGGAAAAGACGTTTGGTAAACTTGTTTTGAAAATAAAAAATGAATAAAAACACATTTGGTAAATTTTTATTCTTTTTTGTTTCTTTTAATTTTTTAATATTTTTATTTTATTTTTCCTTTTTTTCTATTTTTCTTCTTTTGGCCGGTTGCCGGCGACTGGCTGATGGGGGCCGGTAGTCTCCCCGTGGTTGGGCGAGGCTTGGCCTCGCCTTGGCTGGGCGAGCTTGGCCTCGCCTAGATTCGACGAGGCCGAGCGTCGCCGGCCCTCGACGCCGGCCGTCGCCGGTCCGGCGACCCGCCAAAGAAAAAAAAAAGAAAAGAAGAAGAAAAAAAAAAGAAAAAAAGAAAGGAGAGAGAAAATTTATTCTTCAAAAGTATTTTTGGAGCAAAAAAAAAAGAATTTTTTTTTTTGTTTTTTATTTTCATTCCAATTTTGTTTTTAGAAAAAAAAAAAATAGATTTTTGACAAAAACGCAAACAAACGCGTTTTTATTTTTTTGTTCTTAGGAACAAAAAAACAAAACTTTTGTTCATAAAAAAAAAAAAAAAGAACATAAACATGCACGCCCTTTATGTGCTCTGAATTCATCAGCATACTTTTTGCTCTATGTGTCCTTCGTTCCACATGGGCTTATTGATAGCGACATTTTTGTTCGTTGTGGGAAAAGCAAACCATCGCAGATATATGTACCATAAGATATATTATGGCCCATACCATCTAATAACAACACGTATAAATCAACCAGACTCGTCCATGTCAATTAAATTCAACTTCACGAAATTAAAGATAATAGTGGTGATCGAACTCGCTCATATTATTTGGAAACTCTATATATGCACTTCTCACATTTTTTTTAAAGATTTAGCAAAGTGCTAGAGTAATTTTGCAGCGGGTTGATGGTCAAATGTTTTGACTCTTAAAAATAAGTATGGTGGGTGTCTATGAGATTATAATCCAAAAGTTTATGCAAAAGGACCACATGTATATAATGCCCATGAAAAGCTCCATCATTGAATACTTTAACATGTGATTGCAACATGCTACATGCAACTTTATACTTATTGATATCATTTGTAATTTGTATTTGTCTATTCGTGCAGAGTCTTACAAAAGATTAATGAGAGGTTGTTGCATGATTTTTTCTTTTTTCTTTTACAATCCATGCCACGATTGTAGAGGACATATTACCTAAAAGCCCGCGAAATACTCTACAAACCTTCCAACCCTGTTAATTTCAGGCATTTAGTTTATATAATCAGCTTGATCTAGAGCAATTTGCATGAAATTGGTGCAATCTCCAAGTTTCTAACGCGAAAAGCTCCTAACAAACCAACCAACACAAGAAATAAGAGAGTTGTTCAGATGATGGAGATTTTGCATTTCAAATAGTTTGAGATTATTAAATTAGAAAGGAAAAGTGATATTACGGAACCCTATTTTCAGGTGGTCAATCCACGAAAGAATGAGGATTGAGATTTTGGTTTTGCGCATGAAAGTTAAGGAGAGGATACCACATTTATTTTCCCAACGACCTTTGGACCGGAGAGTGATGGGAACTGTTAATATTTTTTAGACTAACAAAATTCGTGGTGGTTGTGGTGACGTTGACGGCAGACTACGTGATCGTAAATGATGATCCCTCTTGTCGAGGGCGGTGAGACAAGCGACTGAGTAAGAGGGAAGGGAGATCAAAGTTTCTTTGTCATCTAGGTAACGATCACCTGCACCAAAGCACAAATTAGTTCTTTAAACCAACCAATTAAAGAGAAAAAATTATTAATAAAACTTAAATTTATTTCAATTGTACCAATTCAATTTTAAATTTTTTTATCAATTTAGTTATGAAGATTTTGTATTTATGTTAATTCAGTCTATCCAACTAATCTTAACTAGTCGGCCTAATGTGAACGTGGACTAATATTGACTTAGATAATTTTTAATAATATTTTTATTTAACTAATTTTTATTATCTTTTAATTTTCTTTTATTCTTCCTTTTGCTTTTTTTCTTTATTTTCCCACAATGGTTGGCAAGAGTCGTGGACCTTGCTTGGCCTTGCCCGCAACCGTGCCTCGCGATCTTGGCACCCTATAAGTGCATCGACTTGTCCCTGGTGAATGTCCCCACATAAAATAAAAGCTTGTAAGGCACGCCGTGATCCGTCTCCTTGAGCCGATCGATCTTGCATGATGCATCCAAGACAATCTTCCCTACACCGAGCCTCAACCTAAGCCCAAGCCTTCTTGTCCTTCTTCAACAATGCCCCCGTGTTCTCCACATTCTTTGCTTCCCCCTCTTCGCTGCTCTTCCCTTACGACGCTTTGTTGGCAACCAAAATACGGAGCAATGGTTGACACAAAGATGGCGACCAAAATAAGAAGCGGAGATGGCGACATGGCAAACATGCGAATGCCTTGGTGCGGTGGACACAAAGCCGTTGCCATGCGGAAGCGGGTCTCTTCCCGCAACTTGAAAGATTTCGAGGCATGGCCAGGGGTCAAGGCGGCTATGGTCTTGCCCGTGGCCGCTGACTATAGGGAAAAGAAAATAAATGAAATGAACAAAAAAGAAAAAGAGATAGAAAATAAAAAATGAAATAATTATAAAAAATTGTTCGCGTCAAGATCGGATGATCTTTCAACATATGCTAAAATTAATGGATAGATTGAATTAATACAAATGCAAAAAATTTGATAAAGAGTATACGATATATTTGCATGTAAATTAATTTCAATATTTGAAAGTTTTCGGTGGAAAAATTTATCATCTATTACGCAATTAGCACTCTTTGATAAGATCTTTATAATTTTATAAAAGGCTCTCAAAAGTAGAAGAGGAGGGAGGCTCCCTCGCTCCCTCTCACTGCTTCCATTCTCATGCTTAGAGAGGATTCCATAAGATTACGATGTGACCTCACATCTGCCAAATTCAATAAGTCGCATCGACAGTGGGTGGGTGAGAAAAAGTTTAGCAGATAAGGGCGCGTTTGGTAACGTTTCGTTTAAAAATTGTTAGGGAAATGCAAATAGAAAAAAGTGTTTATTCGCAAAACAATTTCTCAACAAAAAAGCGTGTTTAGTAACTGTTCTAACAAAAAAAATAAACAGAAACATGTTTGGTAAATTTGGATAATTTTTTTATTTCTTTTATTTTTTCTATTTTTTTCTTATTTTTCCTTTTTTTCTTTTTTCTTTTTCATTTTTTTTTTCTTCTTTTGGCCGGCGACCGGCCGGCGAGGGCCGAGCTCGCCCAGCGGCGGGCGAGGCGCGGCCTCGCCGGGCCACCGCCAGGCGAGGCCGAGGCTCGCCGGCCGCTGGGCGAGCTCGGCCTCGCCGGATCTGGGCGAGATCGAGCTCGCCCAGGCCGGCGCGAGGTCGGCCTCGCCATGGCTGGGCGAGCTCGAGCTCGCCCAGATCCGGCGAGGCCGACCTCGCCCAGCGGCCGGCGAGCCTCGGCCTCGCCGAGCCACCGCCAGGTCGGCGTCGCCTGGCGGTGGCTCGGCGAGGCCGAGGCTCGCCGGCCGCTGGGCGAGGTCGGCCTCGCCGGATCTGGGCGAGCTCGAGCTCGCCCAGCCATGGCGAGGCCGACCCTCGCCCAGCTACGGCGAGCCTCGGCCTCGCCGGGGGACGGCGAGCGTCGGCCTCGCCGGGGGCCGGCGAGCCTCGCCGTGGCTGGGCGAGGCCGCCGGCCCTCGTCGGCCGGTCGCCGGCCATGGCCGAGGCCGGCGACCGGCCAAAAGAAAGAAGAACAAGAAAATAAGAAAAAAAAGAAAAAAGAAAAAAAGTGTTTCGCATTTGTGTTCCAAAACGAAAGCGAGTTTTTCTTGTTTTCTTTCTGTTTTTTTTTCGTTCTTAATTTGTTAAAAAGAATAAAAAGGCGAAACGCACACAAACGTGTTTCTTTCGCTTTTTGTTCCTGCGAACAAAAGAAAGAAATTTCGTTCCTAACGAAAAAAGTCCAACCATGCAGGCCCTAAATTACAACTTCCACGAGAATCACTTCTGCCTAGACAACTGTAAGAAAAGGTGTGAAGAAAGACCAGTGCACATGGTAGGGTAGTCAATAAACAGAAATTGTCAGAAAGGACATGAGCAATCTCAGGCTCGCAGCTAAGAATTTATGGCAGGGATCCTATGAAGAATGGCGAGAAACGAGATTCCCGTTTCGACCACCAATGCTTTGTCTCTTTTCTTTTTGTCTTTTTTGGTTCCCCTTCGATGGACAAATGCGCGAAAAATTGTAACGAAAGAACGAAGCACGGGAGCTGAAGAAATTATGAGAAGGAATCTGAGGAGGTGCCTAACTGTTGTTGTTCGTCCCCTTGATTAACATGTATTGAAAAAGCCAATTGGTGTTTTCTTAACCACGGTTTTTTCGTTTTTCTCGTTGAGTATATATTTTACGTCTCATTATTCATCTAAATGCAAGAATTGGACTATACAAACCCAAAGCAACATGCCGCTTCTATTTCATGCACTGGAACACTGCTTCAACTCATATGAGCATTTTGTCAAACGTCCGCCAGCATTTGCAAAATGCTCGGACCTTTCCCTCTTCTTTGGTTTAGCTTTGACTTTCGACGATGACATTTGCAACGCCACGAGGAATGACTCTTGCTTCGTCTAGTCTCGCATCAGCGTCTTTGAAGAAGCATGGAATTCGCATCCCCTCCCTTCGCGTGCCCTTCCCTTGTCCCCTCGCGAAACCCGCAAGAGTTTTGCATGCTCTACGAGCAAGTCACGAGATGTCTCTACAGCGAGTGAAATAACAGATTCCGTGATTGAAGCTCATAACGATGAGAGGGAAAATGAAACCATGAAACCAGCAAAATGGGCAAATTCCAGAATGGATAAATTATGATAATGTGTACGTGAGCTTTGAAGCTATTACATCCAATGGCTGAAAAAACATAATCTACTTACCGTTTCATTGTTGAAAAGAGAGAAGATATGCTTCGGGTATAAATCTGATATAATCAATTTTAGAAATGATCATTGCGTAAGTCGAACTTGAGGTAGCAGTCTAACTTGTTGCTCAAGTTTGAGACCCACATTTAAAAGATGTGACTTTCAATTGAGTGGATCATCAATTCCAATGTTCACAATTCAATTAACAACAGGCATTCCTTTGTAGGCCCAAGTTCTTCAAAGCGATGGTGATTTCCTTTGCTGGAGTATTCTTTTCTTGAAGTTCGATCATCAATTCTTCAACCAAGAGCTTCTCTTCATTGCTTTGTACGTCCAACTCTCTTGACTGATTGAGCGCCCCACTCATGCTAAATATCTTTTCTTGTATAATTCCGCTCGTGTTGCCACATACATATGCTGAAAATAATAGATTAAATAAGGTATAGTGCTGAGTGATAGTAAAATGGAAAGTTAATGGAATGAAGTCATTTATTAAAATTAAAAATAGTATACATATCCGTGCTTGATCTTGGCTTGTGTGATTATTTTTTACACTGTCGTGTATAAAGTAAAAGTCAGAAACAATTAATGAATTGTGGTGTTTAGAACTTTAAATATCAAAATCACCCTACTGTGCCGTGGAATTTTGCACGAAAAATTATCGAGCAAAATTTGATTGCCGATAGGAGAAGACTCAGATCTAATGGCAAGGATTAGTTTGTTGCCTCCCAATCCATGATGCATCTCTTGCACATCCAACAGCAAAGATGAGGCGCCACTTTTTAACCATTTGAAGAGTCACGGCAATTCTCTCTAAATGTGGTTATCAAGGTGTGAGATTTTGTGTTTTGAAAAAGATTAAGAATGCGTTTGGTTCAAAATTTGGAAAATACCTTTAGGAAAATGCGACGGACTTTAACACGAAGGATTTTCATAGAAAGCAAAAGTAGTTTTTAATCATCACCACAACTTCCCCGATGCACAAATCCAGCACTCACTTTGGAACATGAGATTTCCCCAGTTTTTTCCCCCTCTTCTTCGACTATTATTTGCGCAAATTAAGCTCTCCTTTTTCAATCTCTTGAAGCATATCACAAATCAAACCAGACAACTCCTGGGTCGTGATTCCTTAACATTTATGAAGGCATTGTATCTCCATGTTGCCACATAACGGGGCATAAAATTTATTTTGTATGCGTCTGGTATGTCTCGCAAGGTAAATGGACAAGGAACACTTTCCTCACAAATTATTCGGAACAAAATTGACCAATGAAGACTGTGGATGTTACCAAGTGTGCATAGAGTCGATTCCACTATAACAACAGGTTAAACTTGATTTTATCCCGGTCTACTCAAGATATTAGACTGATTAACGCATGCAATTTTCATGTTGTCCATCTCCATGTGAGAACACTAATTTCGATATTCGCTTCTTCCGAATAGATAATATTAAGGAAATATCCTACTGATCAAATACAAGATCATGTTCAACTAAATGACATGGATGTGAGTATTAACTTGATTGCTGAGATTAATTCCATCACAATGACAAAATAAAAGGTATAGACATTAAAGAGTAAGGTTAGTACTCTAAAAAATCCCTAACTGATATACGTGTGATAAATTTACTCAAAACTAATTTTTTGACCATGAAAAATCTTAAACTAATACACATGTGACAAATATACCCCTAAATAACCACAAAAAACCTCAAAATGGTATACTTGTAACAAATTTACCTTAAACTAATTTGTTTGACCACTAAAAATCACAAAAATGATACAAATTTACTCTCCGTAAATTGGATTGATACCACAAAAATTGTATAACTAGGACATATAATGAGTAAAATCCCAAATTGATATACTAGTCAACTATCACGTATCGTTAAACTTAGCAATTTGATAGTAAAATTTAACAGAAACTAATATAGATTAAATTTATCACAAGTGTATTGATTTGTGGTAAATTTATTATAAATGTATTAGTGTGGGATTTTTGGTGATAAAAAAATTAATTCAAAGTAAAATTATTAATTCAGGAATTTTTAGGATACTAACCCCTAAAAAGTATATTAAGTTTGTCGAAATGGCCTAAAGAGATGAGATGCCATCAGCCCGAAACAACCAATCGTTGAAGGGTGCAAATACCGGTGCAAACCACTACACACGACAGGTCCTAAACAATCTGTTCAGCACTCTTTGCATAACCCAACGTCTGACTGATAAGCTGCAAGGAAGGAATTTCCTATGAAGTTACAGGTTCCTTTGCCTCCTAGAAATATACAAACCCACTCTTTAAGAGTCTAATCTTGATATTTGAAAGTTTTCAGTGGAAAAATTTCTCATATATTGCCCAAATAGTATAATGAAAATGAAAATTTTTCTTGATTATGTGTGATTAATTAGTGTCCTTAAAGCACTTTAATAAGATTCTGATAAATTTATAAAAAGCCTTCAAAGTAGCATAGCATAAGATGAGAAAATAGCATTATGAGGAAGGCTTGCTCTCACTTCTTTCTTCCACATGTTTAGAGAATGATTACCCATAAGATTAAGATGTGACCTTTCATCTGCCAGATTCAACAATCAGCACCGAAAGAGACGGAGAAAAAGTCTGGTAGATAAATGACAACTTCTACAGGAAACACTTTTGTCCAGACAACTGTAAGAAAAGAACATGTAAGGAAAGACCAATGCACATGGTAGGGTAATCAATAAGAGAAATTGTCAAAAAGTGAAAAGAGAAGGCATGAGCACTAAAAGGACATGTAAGGAAAGACCAATGCACATGGTAGGGTAATCAATAAGGAAATTGTCAAAAAGTGAAAAGAGAAGATATGAACACTAAAAGGACATGTAAGTAAAGACCAATGCACATGGTAGGGTAATCAATAAGAGAAATTGTCCAAAAAGAAAAAAGAGAAGACATGAGCACTGAGCAGTCGGAGCTAAAACAGGGATGCAATAAAGACTGGCGAGAAACGACAGAGGTCGCTTCTTGCTTCAGGCTTCATCGACTACCAATGCTTTGTTTCTCTTCTTTTTGTGCTCCCTTTGGTAAGTCATGATAAATTAATAAAAGGCTCTCAAAAGTAGGAAAGGAGGGGAGGCTCTCTCTCTTCCATTCACAATAAGAATTTCCATAAGATAATAATGTGACCTCTCATATGCAAGCTTCAACAATCAGCACCGAAAGAGGCGGAGAGAAAGTTAGGTTGATAAATGACAACTTCTACGGGAAACACTTTTGCCCAGACAACTGTAAGAAAAAGATGTAAAGAAAGACCAATGCACATGGTAGGGTAGTCAATAAACAGAAATTGTCAAAAAAAAAAAAAAAAAGACAAAAGCAATGGGAACTAAAAGTTCATCGCAGGAATTCTACACAGAATGGCGAAACACGAGAGAGGTTGCTTCTTGCTTCATGCTTCACGTTTCGACCACCAATGCTTTGCCTCTTTTCTTTTTGTCTTCGTTGGGTCCCCTTGATGGACAACCGCATGAAAAATTGTAAAGAAAGAACGAAGCACAGGAGCTAAAGAAATTATGAGAAGAAATCTGAGGAGGTGCCTCACTGTTGTGTTTCGTCCCTTCAATTAATATGTATTGGAAAAGCCAATTGGTATTTTTTTAATCACAGCTTTCCATTTTTCTCGTTGAGTTTTATAGTTTATATCTCGTTGTTCATCTATCCGCAAGAATTGGACTATATAAACCAAAAGCAACACAACGCTTCTATTTCATACGCTTGAAAAATTACGTGCAACAACTTGTGCTGATTTTACAAAAGTTGCTTCCTAATGGCAAACTCCCCCTAATCAAAGATGAGGGATGATTCGAGTTTCAGAAGATAGATTGAACAATTTCAATCGCTCCCTGTCTACTTCTCTTTCTTGACGTTATTTTTTTTTCCCTTGTTGAGGGAAAGAAAATAGGTACGAATTTCTTACTTGTATGAAATCGAATCTTTTGTTGTATTGCATGATTTGGACCCCACCTATCAAGACTTAGTTGGCATGTAACGCGATGATAAACGTTGATGTAGTAACAATTATGGCTATACGAGATAAAGCTTTTAATGACTCGAAGGCATATGCTTCAAGCATATTCTGAAAATGCAGTAAGGTTACTTCTTGGTCCACGATGATGTACTGCTGTCCCTCGTTTGCGCTATCAGTCTCTTTCCGGTCCCTTTATGTTCTGTCGTTTGGCACTACTTCTCTTATTGAGAAACGATCTAGAAGGATATGCTTCAACTGGGGTTGATTAATCATGTTGAAAAGATCTTAAAACCTTTCAATTAATTCAGTTGGATCTCGATTCTTTACAATCTAATCAAAGTTGTGAATTGTTTGCTCGTTGGAGATTTTTTTTTTTTTTTTTTGGTCGAAAGTGAGGCATACTTTCATTTAAAACAAGGATTACAAGTAGACGGTAAATTAGCTTCAGAACATAAAATATTCAGAAGGGGTTGAGGTGGCACATTTAACCAATTGGTGGGTAAAGACTTGAGGCGATGCGCTTTGGCGGTCCAATCAGCTGCGTGGTTTGCTTCCCGGGGGCAGTAGGCGAGTGATACGGATGAAATCTGTTGAAGGAGCTCTTTGATTTCGGTCACTAAATTCATTACGGCCCATGGAGCAGCAGCCCGGCCCAAACTGGCCTCCACGAGTGCGTAATTGTCGCACTGTACTTCCCAGCTTCTGTCTTCAAACTGAACAGCATTCACTTGACTTCCTCTTCGTTGGTTCAGAAAGTTCAACGCGTGCAGGAGTGCTAGGGTTTCGGCGTGCAGAGAAGAGGCGGCCCGAATATCAGCTGCAAATCCGTCAATCAATAAGCCACTCGAGTCCCGGATGAGCCCAGCGACCGAGCTTATTTCTTCTCCCTTCTTCCAAGAGCAATCTACGTTCAGCTTGAAGCTAGTGCTGTTCGGAGCCGTCCAGTGCTCTGTTATGGCTGACTTGCTGGATTTGTGCTGTTCTTTCTTTCGTTGGAGATTTGATTTGATCGAACTTTTTTGAAGAAAAGGGTGGAGGACTGATGCATTTTTACCTGCCCAGATTCTCTTGGGCCGCAGGATGGCAAATGAACAAAAGCCCATTATTTTTGTGTTCGAATCTGTCTCCCTAAAGCTTTATATAAAGGACCTAGTTCTGCTATTGCTCGTGGACTTTAGGGCCGCAACCTGCTTTGCTCCCAATTCCATAAGTGCATACAGTCCCATTTCGCTGTGTAGATTTCAACTCACATGGGCATTTTGTCAACCGCCTGGCCAGCATTTGAAAAATACGCTCGGATCTTCCCTCATCTTTGGTTTAGCAACGACTTTGACGATGACATCTGCAACGCCACGAGGAATGACTCCCACTACGTCTAGTCTCGTATCAGCGTCTTTCGAGAAGCATTGGATTTGTGCCACCTCTTGCGTGCCCTTCGCTTGTCCCCTCGCCAAACCCGCAAGAGTTTCGCATCTTCTACGAGCAAGTGTGAGATTTCTCTACAGCGAGTGGAATAAGAGATTCCGCCATCGAAGCTCACAAGGATGAGAGGGAAAATGAAATGAACAAAATGAGTAAATTCCAGAATGACAGTGTTCTATGATAATGCAGCTTTCACGAGACTTCAATGTCTTGTTAAGAGTTATTGGCGCGAAAGGAACGTGGACATGCATGTGTTTAGTAGCTTCTAACTCTAAAAGTTCACTCGACCAATGGCTTCAGATTTAAACGGGAAGGTGATATCAAGGTTGGTCCCTAAATTCTAAATCATTGTTCGATTTGATCTTTGAAATTTAATTTCGATCGAATTGGTCTTTGTTCTCTTTAATTTAAGGTGCAAGAGCTAGATTGGAGCCACTAGATTGGAGCCAATCTTCTTCTTTTTTTCCCCAAGAAATACTATTCCAATTTGTTAAAAGTTTACTATTATTACGAAAAACCCAAAACTGATACATCTGTGATAAATTTATCTAAAATTAATTTTTTGATAACAAAAAATCTCAAAATGGTACACTTGTGATCTCAATCTAATTTTTTAATCACATAAACCCTAGATTAGTACACTTGTGATAAATTTACCTCAAACATCTCTTCAAGGCCTTGCTTAGCATGCGTTAGTTGATAAAGGACAGCAAGTTATACAAGTTCTTGGACAAGAACTAAGAAGAACAGGGGACAAAGGAAACTGGATAGACCCATATCTCAGTTTCTTTGCATCATAAAGTGTACCTCAATAGGTTGAAGATCACTGGAAATACATCGAATGGCATGGCGTTCGTCCTCATTCACAGATTGTATTCCATGAAACTGCATACTAATTCTCAAATTGGACATGCTGGATTTTAAGCCCTCAATTTCTATCCTTGCCACATGAACCTGCACGCACGTGCACTTTGCCACAAAGCAAGCATATGCTTTGATGATGTTGTGTCCTTCTTCAGCACGACTCTGAGGATGTATCGCTCTATGACATCCTCGGCATCATAGGCAATGTCACGGAGCTGTGCGACCCATTCTCCAACAGCTTGGTCATGCTCTCATCTAGTGTCCACATCTCTCGACAAGCACTGGGTCAGCTTCAGCTCCTTTTGCAGGTCATCGACCTTGCCCGCCACGCCCCGTAAGAATTTGGCCTCATCGACTAGCAGCTTCCCTATTGTCTGCCCCATCAACAAAAACAACAACTCGGTCATTGGCATTGGATTACTTTGACAATGATCAGTGGAGCTTATGATGGAGAATGGCTTGGAAATTGGAAATTCACTTTCCATGAGTTAACAAGCTCCGAACCAATAGGCCTGCAAGTTGCAAAGAAGAGAGGAGGAATAAGCACTTAGAAAGTTGCATATTGCATTGATAATTACATATTCTATATCCATGGATGCGCAAGAAAATCACCCCACAGATGGCTTGGAGCTTATTGGGTCTTGAAGCTTGCGAACTCTTGGAGCAACAAGCATAAGCTCCAATTTTTATTTAAGTCAGCTTCACAAAGCACTTGAAGCATGACCGCAAGGTCTATCGCGTGGTCTCTTTAGAATACTATAGTTGCCTCAGTTGTTTCATAGCAACCCCCTCATTGATCTTGCTCAGTCAAAACATACATGTCTCAAGCAAAATATCGATCTTTCTTTTAGGTAATCTTCCAGGCAAAAAGTCAATGCTCAACAAGGGACAAAGGGACAAAGGAGCATTTACTTGGGCATATAATCGTATTATACCAGAAGCATGACATGAATTCATGCATCACAGCATCAAACATATACTCACATGCATGTAAAAGCCACAAACCCAGGAAAGTTCCACTTGTTAACAATAATAATTCTGAAATATAAAAGTTAGCACCGCCGACTTGCAGTAAGCAAGTGAACCTATCAATATCTATGCCAGTTGCACAACTCAAGAAAGAAACGGAGCAAAGCACAATCCATGTTGCCCGAAAGAACGTAAAAATAAAACATCAGAATTCTAAATCAACAAAACACCGATATATTGACCACAACAATACTAAAAAAAAAGAAATGCACAAAAATTAGAAAAAGAAAATGGTCAATTTAACCGGGAGAAGTCTGACCAAAAAAAAAATAAAATGGGAGAAGAGCCACCACAAGCTTAATTGAGACTTCCTCCTTCGTCCAAACAAAATCAAAGTAAGATCACAACAGACAGGGCAAAAATCAAGTACCAATCAGCGAGCAGTCCACCAAGGTAGACCTCTCCTTATGATCCGCTACCGATCTTACGACTGAGCCAGAACTTTTTTCTAGGATCAACCGGAAACAATAATGCAGGAGGATTATTGTTCAATAATAATACTGGATGGGGTCAATGAGCTTATCATCTTCATCCTCACCATTATCATTATCATCAGTCTCTACAGCTAAATATTTATAGACAATGACATACAGGTAATGATGCAATTTTGTTGTATGTGCCATCAAAACATTCGTTTCCCATGGGCTGGTACTAATAGCAATAATTTAGCATCATGTATTTTTTTAATATTCGTTATTGCAGTTCTCGCATTCTGAAAAATTAATCTCATCATCAAAATGATTAAATTTTTTGAAAAGTGATTAAATTTTTTGAAAAAGGAAAACCTCCTTACTTCAAGATTCAGACAACTTCTGCAGCAAACAACGCCCACGAGAGGGTAGTCAATTGTTAAAGAAGAAATGACCAGTTGGAGCGGAGAGTGTATTACAGGAATACTACAAAGAATGGCGGAAAACGAGAGAGGTTGCTTCATGGCTTCGCGTTTCCGACCACCAATTGCTTTCTCCCTTTTGGTTTCTTGTCTTTTTCTTTTATCTTTCTGGGTCCCTTTGATGGACAACTGCACGAAAAATTGTAAAGAAAGACCAAAGCACAAGAGCTGCAGATATTATGAGAAGAAACCTGAGGAGGTGCCTCGCCGTTTCTTTGTCGTTTTTTCTCCATATTACTTGTCCCTTCAATTAATGTACAGTGGATGCGCCTATTGGTCTTTTTCTTAATCGCGGTTTTCTTCTTTTTCTCTCGTCGCATTTTTATCCTACGCCATCGTTCATCACAATGCAAGAACTACACCACAAAAACGAGGGCAACCCATTGCTTCCATTTCATGCGCCCGAACACCGTTTCAACTCCCCACGTGGGCATTTTGTCAAGCACCCGGCCACCACTTGAGAATGCTCGGATCTTCCCCTCTTCTTCGGTTCCGCACCAACTTTGACGACGGTGCCTCCAACCCAATGAGCAGTGACGCTCATTGCAACTCGTCTCGCATCAGCGTCCACCGAGAAAAGCATCGGGTTCACCGTCGCCTTCTCTCCCATGCCCTTCACTTGTCCCTTCGCAACCCGTGAAAATTTTGCATCTTCTACGAGCAAGTCACGAGCTCTCTTTCCGGCGAGCGGAATAAGAGAGGTTCCGCCTTTGAAGCCCCCAAGGACGAGAGGGAAAATAAAAGTTGGACCCTAAAATTTTAGTTAAATTTGGTACTTGAAATTGAATTTTGACCAAATTGGTATTTGTGCTCTCTGATTTAAGCTAATCGATCCTCTCAGCCGACACATAATCCAATTGACTGCGACAAACCAATTTGAAGCCACAAAACATCAATTCGCTAGAAAGGCTAGAAAGGTGCATGAGCTAGATTGGAGCCATACTTCTTCTTTTCTTCTTTTTCTTTTTAAACAGAAATTACTAATCTTTTTTTTAAAGAAATTACTAGTCCACTTAATTGAAAGATTCAATTAAAAGTAAAAAATTTAATCCTTGCATTCTTTTATAAAACCATTCATCTTTTTATCATTCATGCGCACTCCTTCCTTTTCAATTTTCTCTGTATGTTTGTCAATTTTAAACTTCATCAATCAATTACATGTTTGCTATCTACTGAGTCAAAATAACCCTCACTTGAATAGGAGTCAAAGATTTTTTTTTTCTTTTTCAGAATTATGAATAAATAATCCACAAGATGATAGGGAAAATGAAATAAACAAAATGGTCAAATTGCAAAATGGATGGATTTTGATAACATATCCATGAGCTTCAAAGCCATTACACCCAATGGCTGAGAAAGAAATAGTCTAGTTTCCAGTTCATTGTTGAAAAAAAGAAAAGACATATCTTTGGGTATAAATGTGATGCAATATATTTTAGAGATGATGATTGGGTAAGCCGAGCTTGAAGTAGCGGTCTAACTTGTTGCCCAAGTTTAAGACCCACAATTAAAGCTGTAACTTTCAACTAAGTTGATCATTAGTTCTGTTATTTACAATTCAATTAATAAATGCCTTTTCTCATATAATTCCGCTCATATTGTCACATGACGATAAAGGATTAAATAAGGTAAAATACTTTTTTAAACAAGCGATGGTAAAATGGAATCTCAATGGAATAAATTCATTTATTAAAATTAAAAATAGTGTAATTGTCGGTGCTTGAACTTGGCTTGTGTAATGATTTCTTCTAGACAAATAACGAGATATCAATTAGATGTTTTATCTCATTAGCCATTGTACTAAATATGCCATCGAGCTTCATTAACGGATTTTGTTTTTTTTTTTTTTTTAATTACTAGTCAATGATAGCCAGCTTCACAGTGAGAAGCCTAAGGGAAGGGAGAGGGACTGTGGTCTTGGCTTTGTACTTACTATCTCTTCACTAAGTATAATGCAAGAACTTATTTCCGTGCTGCGAAATTTTGCACGACAAAGTTATTGGGCAAAATCCGATTGTCGATATGAGAAGAATTTGATCTAAAGGCGAGGATTAGTTTGTTGTCTCCTGATCGATGATGCACTTCTTGCACGTCCAAGGTAGAGATAGGGCACAATTTATTTGCCATTCGAACTGTCATAGCAACTTTCTAAAATCATAAAAAAAAAAACTCCAAATTATGTTTACTGTTGCATATTTACTTTAATTTTTTTTGGTGATAAAATCCCATATACACACACATACTCATGTAACACATTTACCCTAAATTTGTATTAGTGTGACACATTTACCTCAACTTTTTATTATAACACAAAAAATCCAAAACTAGTACATTCCATTAGTTTTTGTTAAATTATAATGATATTACGAAAAACCGCAAACTAATATATCTGCGATACACCCAACTTAGTAATTTAATTGTAAAATTTAATATAAACTAATGGTGGGTAAATTTTTCATAGGTGTACTAATTTGAAGTTTTTTTTTTTCTAATAATTAATCTAAAATAAACTAGTCATAAGTGCACAAATTTGGCGTTTTTGGTGATGAACTCTATTTTATACGATTCATAAATATCTGTAATGAATAAAAAAAATATATTTTCACTTAAAGGAGTCACAAGTAAAGTAGGTCCGTTAGACAGGCGGATAGGATTTGGGTAAAGTCGAAAATGATCCAACTCTTTTGATCTGTTTTGACCAATTTTAGTATAGTACAAATTTACTGACTCGACCTATTTATGCCCATCCACATGATTGGGAAGTCAAAGCTCCATGCTACGATAGCAGCACGTCATTCATTTGAATATCCTTGCAACAAACACTTCATTTCATGCAAGCACTTCACATTCAACCTGGATGCCATATCGGCAATCGAAGCTAGATTTTTTAACAGGCATTTCAATCGGGAATAAGTACATTAGCAGCGTCACGACTTTTGTATAGAGCATATTTTGATGCCAAAACTTACCAAATGTGCGAGTGAGAATCGTGGGAAAATCTCGCATTGAATGTCTAGGGATATTAAAAAAAATGAAAATAAAAAACAATTGACGATTCCTACTTGGCACATAATAATGAATTCAATGGCTCAACCAAAAAACCTTAAAATGCTTGGAGGCCGTCTTAGCGCTATGGAGCTCGTTTCCCGCCATAACATTTCAGCTCTCGAAAGCAGTATCGCTTCACTTGCAGCTCTCCGAAATCCCTAGAAAACCTTCTTCTTCTTCTTCTTCATCCCCCAAATGCAGAAACCACCATGAATGAGGCTCTGGCGAAATGGAACGTCACCTTCACGAAGCACCTCAAGCAGAAGCGCAAGGTCTACCGCGACGGCTTCCTCTCTCTCCACTCCTCCTCCGCCAAGGTGCCTTCCCTCTCTATCACTCCCTACTCATCTCCGCCATTGATGTCCAGCTCAACTCGATCGGCGAATTTAGTTACCTCCGATTGGGCTGGGACATCATTCGGTTTTGATCGGCTAGTAGTCCATGTCGAAACTGCAATGGCGATCGATTCCCTGAATTTAGCTCGCTCGATCAGGCTAGATAGCAACGGCTCGATGTTGCTAAGGATTTCGATTTCGACTGTCCTCGCGGATTGTTCTGTTCTGTGGTTTCGGTCGTTGTGCTTCCCGCGATTGAGCTTGTTCTGAGTGGATTAGGCCATGCCGTGATTGATGATCGGATTTTTTGACAGGTAATGCTGTATGACGACAGCGACCAGCTGTTGGAATGCAGGATCTTGAAGAATGACGAAGTTGTTTGCTCCGGTGAGACGATGACGTTCAATGCTTATTTGGTTGATGTTGGAGAGCCTGAAGGAGGGCAAAATGATACTTACGCTCGCAGCCGAGAAAATAAAGTTCCTAAGCGAACGAATCTGCTTCACAGAAACAAGTTTGTCAATGGATCTGATTATGCCGGTATTGTCTGTTCTTACATATTTGTCTTTCTCAATGCTGGTGTCTCCATTGGTTTGAAAATCGATGACTCGTGCTCGTACCTTCGCAATGTTGTGCCCATCATCTACCTGTATTATCATGTAATCGACTTGGCTTCCTTTTCAAGGAGATGAGAAGACCATAGTGTAGATGATCAGCCTAAGCCCATCGCAGAAGATTATTAGAGGTTGGCAATGAATTCCTACATAATCTAATTCTCTCTTAATTGCAAGTAAATGCTGGCTACAAAACTTAGCATGCGTGTTCTTTTGTTTTTTTGGTTTTCAGAATTCAAGAAGAATGAAATGAACAAGTATGGCGTATTGCAGGCGAGTCCAAACTCAAGGACATCAAGTATAACAGGTGAGTTTGGACTTTTACTGACTCAGCTATGCCCATGCCAGGCCGTGTCTTTCCCTTGATGTATCTCCTGGATTGTGAATCTGTTCTTGATTTGCTCTTGGTGTATAATTTCTGCATGTTGTTACACTACATGTGGCATACATTCAAAAAATATTTACTCAAATTTGATGCTTTGTATATCAAATCTTCTCAGTCACAGTGGTATTATGTTCACATATTTAAATCGTTTCTCTTGAAGAACATTGGAGCTTCCTAGCATATTTCCAGACTTTCCCTCAGAAAACTGGTCTCTATATTCTCTATGTAGTTAGATTCATAAGTTTGTTATTGTTGTCTTAGCACTGCAGTTGACGTGATATTCCTTTTGATATAGATTGGCATGTCTTGTACACAACACAATTAACTCAAAAGTCGAAGAAATATCATGATGGCTTCTTGCGTTGTACAAGCAGTGGATCTATCACTAGGCAGGTCAAGCTCTACAGTCTACATCTCTACTGATCATTAACCTTAGATAATACCAGCTATCTTGTTGCTGAATCATATTTCAGGTTTTCCTTCCCTAATTAGTTAGTTTTCTTCTTCATGGTGTATACCTTTCTCTACAGAATAGTGAAATTTTTTTATCAGGATAAACAAGGCTCAGATCATTGAAACCTTTTTGGGGCCTTTACCAGGTTTTCTTGTATGATACGAGCTGGAAACTTTTAGATAGTAGGTTCCTGAACAAAGCTGAAGAAGTAAGCCCTGGGGAGATGATGGAATTTCCTGGTCATTTGGTCGAAGTTGGCAATCGTGAAGCAAACCATGAATCTTTGAGGGAACTAAATCTAAATGCAAGTGGAAACAGTTTCAGTTCTCTTCACAGATTAAATATGCAAAAGCAGCAGCGTAATGTGACTACCATTAAATCTGCTGTAAAAGGTACCCTGTAATAGAGTTCAATTTGATTTGCTAGCTGGTGTTCTATAAATAGCTGTTTTTTTTCCTGTTGATTCTTTTTTTTTTTTGCCTTACCTCCTCTCCTAAAGTCTTGAACGGTCAGTTGATTGTCAACATTTTCTCCCTGATTGTTTATATTCCCATCAATCCCATCATTCAGCTGCTCTGCAAATTTATGTAACTAGGGGATGCTTCGTACTCACCAAACTGATATTTTAACACAATGTGATTCGGAGCTTTAAGGACACAAATTCATGGGATGTTTATGACCATGGAACGATTTCCACAAATTCTGGAACTTGCAGATGCAAGAGTCAGTTCGTTGTTTTTATATGTAGCTAACACTTTCTTCATTGACCAAATATAGACAGATCACAATTGAAAATCATCTCTGTTATTTATATCATCTTCTCCTTTTCTGTTAAGGAGTGAGATTCCCTTCTCTTCATGTTTTGCATGATCTACGATAATTACCTGATTCTGCAATTGTGATGCACTGAAACATGTATTCATTAGTACTCTTTCAGAAGAAAAGAATGGCCAGATGCATCAGATTCGGGCAAAGGGGAGTATATTAGATGCTGCAAAATCAGGCGTAACAGGTCAGATTTTGCTTGTATGCATGTTCAGTTTGCTAAGAGTGTTTGCTAGTTGCCTTGTTTCTACATTTGTTGCACGTTCTTATGTGATTATGAACTCACATTTTTTTTTCTTGGTGAAATCAAAGTTGCCCGTTAGGAAACTTTCGCACTTGTCATAGGCAAAACTCTATACAGCTTAATGAGATGGATTTTTGAAATTCCTTACATATGACAGATATCGCACTTGAGTTAAAATGGAAAAAATGTTCAGTAGATAGAAGATTCACCAAATTAAAAACTATGTATAAAGGTGCTGGCTTTGTGCTTCAGAGGTGGTCTAAGGTTGTCCTTTCACTTGGAAAATCCGCAATTTACCTTGTCAGGTTATGTTCTTGATATTTTCCTAGCTCTAGCACCATGCTTTAGGTATTGAAAAATGAGTCCCATTTAAGAGAACCCCATGCAAAAGAGGAGGGCATATGGGCTAAGTTACATGGATTCCTCAGTGTATTCCTTTATGATTTTTACATTTTCTATTGAAGTTTTCATTAACGAGCTGGTTGCTCGTTCTACTTCCCGATAGATTTTCTAATAAAGTTTTCATTATATAGCCAGTTATTGTCTTGATATGACTTTGTATTTACTGCCTCCTTTTAGCTTGAGGTTACTACAATAATGAAATCAATAACAGGTCCACTATTGTCCTTCAGCCATTTTTGACACCCATGAGCATGGGAATGTTCTTTTGTGGGCTATGTGCTCCCGCTGTTTTGTATTATTCTGAGCATGTCCTTGGAAATTGACATTTTCCTGTCATGTAGAATGGCAGGTTTTGTACACAGCACAAGTAAATCAAAAGGCCAAGAAATACCATGATGGTTTTCTGCAGCTTGAAGTTCACGGATCCCTAGGGAGGCAGGTCATTTTGAGGCACTTTCACGGATGTTTTCATTAAGCCACTTTTTTTTTCATGAGCTGGGCTGGCCACTTTGTTTGCTGATCCAACATGAATTGCTTCTGTTTTTTGGATAGTAGTTCATTCTGTGCCCCAAGTGTCACACTAATTCAAGTGCATTTCATTACCCAAAAAAGTTCAAAGTTCTTTTATAGGTCCTGGAATCACTTTTCTGCTGATTGTTTTCTTCCCCTTGGATTGTTCAGGTCACACTGTATGATGCTAGTAGGAAAATCTTGGTGAATAAATTTCTTAGGAGAGATGAAGTGTTGGGAACTGGAAAATCTCTGGTGTTCGATTCTCAATTGGTTGATATTGGGGAGAATGTGGTAAAAGAAAAGGGGCCAATGGGTTTGAAGGACCTTGAACCATGTCACGCTGCTGGAGAAATGAGGACAGGCCATGGGGAAGTGGATGGTGCTAAAGTTGATTAATCAATCCTGGGAGGTTTGCAGCATTATTGATTCATCCAATGCTATTTAGATGTTTCAATAACTTCATTGTAGATGTAGTTTTCCTTGATGCATCCTGTTTGACTAGCTCTGTCCTAGTGAAGTACTGAGGAGGTTATTTAGGTGGAGCTGTGGGTGTTAAGATACAATTGGAAATGAATATGTTGAAAGAACATGTTAAGAGAAAGTTGCTACCTCCCTAAACTACTAGGGGCACTTATATGAGGAGGATTGTACACCTGATATTGTCACCTCAAGATGATTCGGAATTGGAACATCTAATTCTTTCTTTCATAGATATTAATTCTATGTGCCTCAGTTATTTGATGCCTAATGCTTGACCTTTGGATATTACAGTACCCTGGCATAAACATGGAGACAACACTTCGGGAAGGTTCATCCAAGGAGAGATTCAGATTCAAACAGTGGAATATCTGTTATGAAAAGCACAGATTGCATCAGGAGAGTTTCCGAGACCAAGCCTCTACGTGATGGTGATTACTCTATGGAGAAATTTCTCTATATTAGAATTATCTTCTGCCTTTTGATGTTACTATCTTTCGCATGTGTAGTTAGATTTAGGCACAATGAAAATAATTTTATCTTATTCAGGTGCATCAAATAATTTACAGTAAGCCTTGTAAAGCCCGCAAAATCGATAGATTGTTTCATGGACCTGCTCTAGAAAGAGAATGTCATCAATTAAACTTGGGATTGGTTTTATTGATTTTGATGCATCACTCACTTCATTTTGAATTTCTTTGAAAGTTAATTCTCATGTTTATTGGAGGAACCTATGTGTGTTACTACAGCTTGCAAATGATCCCTTGTAATCAAATCGTTGCAGCCTGTCAAATACTATCTGTACTCCGAAAACCATTAGATCAAGTTGCCATTGCTGAAAATTCATATGAAAGGAAGGCAAGTTTTGCTTCCCTAACGAAGGAGCTTCAGGATCCACAGAAGTTTTGTGATGGAGCTCAAAGACAAAGAGCGCCAGCTGCTGAGCTGGCTTCAGTGGAGAATGTGGACACTGGAAATCTGACTGATACTACCAACAATGAAAAGTTACCTGGTCTAATGAAGTCTAAAGGTTGGTTTAGTGCAATCTCACTCACTTCAGCATTCTTTTATTTCTAGTGTTAGCTTTGTTGCAATATATTTTTCGTCATCTGACATTGTAAAATATCATCAGAATTAGCCTCTGAATTCAATGAATCTTACTTGATGGGGGACTTTGCAATTGCCAACTCGCAGGTATTTCACAGCTACTTGTCCTGCTCTATTTTCAGTAATCGATTCTTTCAGCTCTATTTTGACCCGTCTGTGGCAAGATTGTGACTCTCAGCATCAGGAAATTCCATCAGAACTTAATGAGTTTTGTTGTTTGATGTAACTCTTTCGTCCAAACTACTGGCCAAACTGAATTAAATTAGCAGCAGGTAGCAACTGCTTGCAGGGAATGTTCAAACTAGATGCATGAGGACTTGCTTGAATTCTCTAATGCATCCCAGTCCAAAATCTAGTTCTTTATTTACCTTGAGGACATTCTCAATTTCACTGAGTTTTGTATGACTAGCATGTACATCTGCTGCAAGTAACGTTGGCAGCCTTCTCATGGGCAAGCTGATCCCAAGTGCTGCAGTGACAATCTTGTTTCCGAAGCATCGCTTTCACACGGTTCTCACAGCAATGCTAGTGATAAAAGAATGGACCTTGAAGGAGATAGAGATCCATTGATAGTGAAGGCTGAGTGTCCCAGTTTTGATCTAGGATTTTGAACCATATCCATTGCTCAATCAACAATATTGCTACTGTCAAGCATCTGGATGGAGTGCGCAAGAATTTTTGTGCCTGTCACACATGAAATCTGTACAGTCGAGCTCCTGTTTTTATGTGAAGCGTTCTGGTGCCAAATTCATTTGCAGCTGTCTGATCAGAAACGTTGTTAGTTATACCACATAATCAATGTATTTCCAGTGATCTTCAATATATTCAGGTACACTTTCGATGCACAGAAACTCATATATGGGTCTATCCGGTTTCCTTTATCCCCTGTTCTTCTTAGTTCTCGTCCAGGAACTTGTACAACTTGCTGTCCTTTCTTGACTTCCGCTTGCTAAGCAAGGCCTTGAAGAGACTTTTGTTTTTGCTGGAGTATAGCTCGATATAAGTTCTTCTGTTCCTCTCAACATGAGTAGACATTGAAGTGGATCTTCGGGGCTCTGATGGGTACTGGATGTTCATATGGGCATATTAAGAGACTCGGCCATGAGAGGTCATGTCCGCCAGACATGTCCAACAAAAAATAAAGCTTAGTAGCTAAGCTGCACTTAATTTCATTGATGCTTACTCGTTTTTTGGCGTTAGAAGGGTTTGGAGATGTGGATTTATTGGCCAGAGAACTTGAACGTGTGAGTTGAAATAGAAATGGGGAGGTGCGTTTTTCTGGTTAGAAAAAGTGCGGCTTGCATTAGTAGCTTGTCTGACTATGTGATACATTATACAATCAAAGGGCATGAAAACATGATCTAAATGCTATGTATGGCAATCTGGAGGGGGTAAGCACACTAGAAGTGCAAAAAAACTTTTTTCGCTCACTCGAGTCACATCAAAGTAAAATTAATTACTTGAGCGTCAATTATAGCAAATCATTCTACATGTAATTTATTGTTTTTTTTTTTAATTTTTTAAAATTGTGTTTTTACTTTGATTTGATTTTTTTTTTTTTTTTTTTTTGGCCACGAGGGTCACCAGCGACCCTCATTGGCTGCGAAACCCTTGCCCTCGGCTGTGAAGTCCTGGGCAAGGCCGCAAGAGCCCCTGCCAACTCCGGGCAACGTCGCTAGCAGCTAGTGAGGACGTGATGCCCTGGCTCCTTCAGTGGAGTATGAGGCATCGGAAATCTAGCTAACAACATTGGTTACGAAAAGTTACCTAGTCTCATGAAGTAGAAAAGGGTAGGTTTAGCTGTGATTTCTTTCAATTCAGCGTTCTTTCAAATTTTAATGTTAGTTTTCTCATAGTTTATGTTTCCTTGTCTCCATTGTAAAATTTCATCAGAATCATCCTCCGATTTCAATGAATTTCACTCTACGGGAGGCCTTTCAAATTGGCAACTCCCACCTATTCCACGGCTACTTGTCCTGTTAAATTTAGGGTAATCAATACTTTCAGCTCCATTTTTGAGCCATTGGTGGCAAGGTTGTGACAAATGACAATAAGCATCTTGAAACGCCATTAGAACTTCATGAGTTTCGATGTTTGTTGAAACTTTTTAGTGCAAACTACTATACAAGCAGAAACAAATTAGCTGCAGGTAGCAACTGCTTGTGGGAAACCAAAGTCTAGTTCTGCATTTACTTAGTGGACATTCTCAATTGCACTGAGCTCTGTATAACTAGCATACACATCTGGTCCAATTATCGCTTCCCGCCTTCTCCCGAGCAAGCTTACCCCAATTGTTGTGGCAAGAAGCCTTGCTTCCAAAGCATCTCTTTCATGCAGTTCTTGTGGCGATGCTAATGATGAGTTGAAGACCCCTGATGGAGATAGGATCAATTGAAAGTGAAGGCCGAGTGTCCCAGTTTTGATCTTGGATTTTGAACAATGGTCATTGCTCAATCGACCGTATTAACTACTATAAGAATCTGAATGGTGTGTACAAAAATCTCGTGCCTATCGCATATGAAATTCATACAGTTGAGCTCTTGTATTTATGGGGAGTGTTTTAGTGCCCAGTCCATTTGCAGGTGTCTGATCTGAAACCATTTTAGTTATACAACATAATCAATGTATTTGCAGCGACATTCAACATATTGAGGTACACTATGTTTACATATCGAAATGGAACGAGGCCACCCGTGTCAATCTGAGATATTAGTTAAATTAAAGACAAGTGAAAGCATGGTGAAGAAGTTCAGCTGAGGAAGCAGAAATAATTCTGTCTTCTCATGTCTTCAAATATTTATATGGCAGGACAAAGTTGCATCATAGACCGTTCGTTTGTACACAACACTCGTTTGATTCCTATCGAGAGAGATGCTCACTTTAGATATTCGTTAGATAACACATATCTGGCCATTGAAGGTTGCCCAGTTTTAGCTGTGTCTTAGCATGCAGATCATGTAACAGCAGCTCCTTAATCAAACTGAGGGAAAAGCAGCCTGTGATTTTGATAAATAGCTGCTTAAGCAATTTTATTGGTCCCTTCCAGGTTGCCTGGTCTTAGCTGTGTCTTGTGAATTGTGGCTTGTGAGCCTATCATTACTTAATTACCGGGAGGAAACAGTATCTCAGCTTTCTAAACATTCTTCAATCTTTACCTTCTCTGTTTGGAATAACAGGCAAGAGTGAACTGTAGACTATAGAGCGGCAACCATCTTCCGAAGGAATTCCTTGTAGAAATTATTTAATTTTATCAGGACTTTCTTTTCATTCTGTTTCATATTGCATTAAATAATTCTGAAAATCTTAAAGCTAGCTTAAGCTACCATAGCAAATACAGCATAGGTCATACTTGCGGTGCAAAGAAACCGTGATAATGGGCCTATCCGTTTTCTTTCATCCCCTGTTCTTCTTAGCTCTCGTCCAGGAACTTCGATAACTTGCTGTCCTTTCTTGACTTCCGCATGCTAAGCAAGGCCTTGAAGAGACGTTTGTTTTTGCATGAATAAAGCTCGATATCAGTTCTCATATTCCTCTCAGCATGAGTATATATTGAAGTGGATCATCTGGTTCCGATGGGTACTGGATGTTCATGTGGGGGATATAATGGCTATTCAAAAGAGAATCAATCATAAAAGCTCATGTCCTCATGACATCCGAAGAACAAGAAAAGTAGTTCTATAACTTGTGATCTTTCTTCATCTAATGGACCAATCTTGTTATGTGCAATATGCATATGGTAGTTAAACCAGAAAATGGGTCATACAACGTTAGCATTTGGACATTTTGCCATTTAAGCCACTTGTCAAGTATTATCGCAGATTCTTGCTGACTTCCTCGTCTTTAGCTTTTGAAACTGAGAGAAAGCTATTAAGCATGAGCCAACACTGACGTGTTGGTCTTAATAAAACAACAGATAAATCTTGTGAAGGGAAGTGTGCCTGGTAAGATATATCGCATGAGGTCCCTCAGAGTTCTTACCGCTAGCAAGTGCTAGGAGACACCTCCAGGGTCTATGAACGTCTCAGACGTCAATAGTCTCTGAAAAACAATAACATTGTTGAAAGTTCTATTTGTTACTTTGTGATAAATAAGTTGATAGCACAAGGGATGGTTGTTCTCCTTGCCATTTTCCATACTTTGGTCAAAGCAAGATTTCTTCTGCTGTTTAGAATCTCTCTTGCTCTAGTAATTAGTTTGTCACAATATGATATAATCTGGCACATTATGGAGTTTATCTGGAGTAATTTCACATTTTGAAAAACTTGATTCTTCTTGATCAGTTGCAATCTATTAGACCCAGCACATGGTAAATCAGAGGGTATGCAAGCCCTTCCCATCCTAAACACTACGAAACAAGGAAAACCTAATTATATTGCACAACTGTCGAACGCAAGAAAATATGAGCTCAACCGCAGATGCTTCCTCAATCTTGTCAGCCAGGAGACAGTTGACCTTATAGGTCATGGAGCCCAAATGATCCACATTGATTATGAAAGCTTTCGTTGCAAAATCTTTTAATGTGTTCATCACTCTACAATATTGTCAAGGCAATTTACCAGATGTGCAACAGGAAGAAATGCTCAACCTGGTACAAGACAATGAAGTGAAAACCTATTTATCTCACATTTGTAGCTATGTACTGAAGAAAACTATAGGTGTATTATGAAGTACCTTCAGCTATTCAGAATGTTCAAGCTCTCTGTTTCATGGAGAGCTCATCATAATTCGAAGCTTCCTGAGGAGTGGAAATTGAAGAAGGCTACTGGAAAATCCATTATCTTCACCTGTTACAATGACAATGCAGCAAACAGATTCAAATTCACACCCTCGTGCATTGACTATCATTATCCATTTCCATTGAAAATATATACAGACCCACTCTTCAATTGCCACTTGGGATGCTCCTGCATTCCAAAAGATAACATATGTAATTGTTCAGGCTCCACAATACAGCTTTTTTACGTGGATGTATCCTTCCACACAGTATGAAGCCCTTTTTAAAGCACGAGGTTTCCGTACTGGGCACACCTTTCCAAGTTCAAACTCAGTAGGGCCACAGCAAGGGCCAAATGACACATAGATGTGGTAAGTGCAAGTTTAACATCAGTCTGTGATTCCAGAAGAAGATAAACAATCATAATAGTAGAAGAGGACATAGATCAGCAACTCAACAGAAGAGATTTTATGAGACCCTTCAAAGGTCTGAACGGACTGGAGCGAATATTATCTTTTTGACTTAATTAGTCAAGTGAGAACAGAATTCCAGTTAGAGAAAGCCAAAATCCTCTCATAATATTTACCTCCATGATATATACCGCGAGTTCTTGGTTGCAGGAGAAGAGGAACATTTGCCAGGCGTCCTCGATTGACAAATAATCCAGTAATTTCATCGCCGTTGTTCAAAGCGAAAGAGTAATGAAACCACACGTAAAATAATCTCCAGAGTATATCTTGCAGCCTTACATTTAGGAGACGGGGATACTGATAACAACAAAAAATACAGGAGACTGGGAGGTGCAAAATGCACTGTTGTATTTCTCGTCATCGTTTGTCTATATTTACAAAGAAATCAATTGCACAAGCCGAAAGCAACACGCCGATTTCAGATTAATGTTACCCCAGTTCCTACTCCAAATCCGCATTTCGTCAAACAGCTGACCAGCACTATGGAAATGATCGGATCTACTCTCCTTTCCTCCCCTCTCCAAGGCAGCAGCTTCCAACGATGACTGTCTTCCAACGCCACGACAAGCGACGACTCTTATTTCTTCAGATGCCTCCCCCCATCCAGCCTTCTTTTGGAGAAGCAACGAATTCGCTCCTCCTCCCCCTCCTCCTCCTCCTCCTCCTCCTCCTCACGGTGCTCGCGAGAATTTTGCAGTCTTCCATAAGCAAAGTTGCTGAGTTCTCTCGACAGCGAGCGAAACAACAGATTCCACCGCCCCACTGATTTGGAAGTCCTCAGGGATGAGAGAGAGAACGAAACGAATGATGATTTATGATGGAAAGAAGACATGGAAAATAATTTGTCAAGGAATGCCATAGTACAATACTCTCTATTTTCACTTACAGATATTTACTCTCATCAATTATATGCTGCATTGCGGTTATTCATCAATTTTTCATTTTCTACATCTACTAATTATTCTGGGGGCCCACCGCCCTGACAAGTGACAACCCACAAGCTCACGCTCACGCGCCCCTCTCTCCTCTCTCGCCGGACAGCTGGGGCCACCCTTGGCTACCCACTTCAATATACCCTCTCTCAAAGAGTGCCCCACTTCCTCAACTCCTTGGATATTTCGTCCGCACCGCTATATGTAGAGACATGTGAAGGCACGACCCTTAATTTGGGACACCAACTGATCCCCAATCGAGAAAGATGAGGCACGGCTTCGTCAGCGGCCCTCCACTCCTCCAAATCTTCCAAATTATAAAAAAGTAAATGCTTGAGTTGAGGAAAGCCTCCTGTAGAGCAAACCATTTCCTTTCCCTCGAAAGCCCAATCTCCCAGCATGAGAAAAACCAAGTGAGGCAATTTCTCTAATATTGGCATCGGATCTTCTTTGAGTTGAGATTTTACTAAGACCAGCTTCCTCAATTTCTCGGGTAGACTTTTATGTTCTGGTAACTTCTCTATACTTCCAAAAATGGATAGCTTACAAGAATGGGGATAGTTTGACATTTTATTCAATTTATAGTTTGATATTTTATTCAATTCACCTTCAATCAAAGGATCATTTTTGAAATAAAAAGACGAGGATCGAAGATATTTCAAATTGAATTCAGCAAGTTGCGGAAATATCTCTAGCTCGATAAGCTCATCCTGATCAAAGACATTCAATTTTTGCAAATTGGTAAGCTTGCCTACATCGTTCACATCACATTTCTTCGGACTGAAGTTTCTCAATGTACGTAGATTCTTTAAAGTGCCCAACCACAACTTCTTCCGAGCCCCATGGAATTTCTCCTTGACATCAAAGTAGTAAGGAAGACGGAGATACCTCAACCTTCTCATCTTCCACAACACATTTGGCATGGAAAGTATAGTATCTACTCCCAAGTCCAAGAATTCCATACATAAAAGGTTCCCCATAGATTGCGGCAAGTCCGAAAAGTAGGTACCTTTTAAACTTAAGAATCTTAAATGGACTAGCTCTCCCACTGATTTAGGTAAGCTTTCCATCACATGAAGCTTCTCCAGCTTCAGAACTCTGAGAAACTTATAGTCTTTAAAAATAGATTGAAATTGCTTCGACTCCCATTTGACACCTCCGAAGGTCATGAGAGTTCGAAGGTGGACCAGAGTCCTTGATGCTTTTAAGCTTGGAATCACATTTCTATTAAGAGAAAGCCTTCGTATTCTGCAATTTGACTCGACTTTTATTGCCATTGAAGCAGAACAATTCTCTGTCTCATTGTCCTGTTGAATGTTAAGAATGCTTAGAAAACTCTCTTGTAGAGCCTTGGAGACGCATAAGTCTCGCATTAGGTCGTGGAGGTGGTAGCTTTTGATCTTTCCACTTAAATTGAATCGCACTTGAACCATTCCCCTATTAACCAACTCAGTTAAATATTGCTCCGCTACCTCTTCCACAGAAATTTCTCTCTCTTTGTCGTATGTATTCAGCAACACAAAGCCTTCAGCAATCCACATGTAAAGAACTTTGGTTGCAGGGATTTCTGCATCCTCAGGAAAGCTACTCAAATAGAGGAAGCATGGCTTTAGATGCCATGGCAAATCATCATAACTTAAGGCTAACACTTTTGATACGTCACTCTTATCACTAAAATGTAAATTGATCTTTTCGTGAATCGTCTTCCACTCGTTGACAGCCAGCAATCCACCAAGCACAATAATAGCCAAGGGCAATCCTGCACACTTCTTAAGGAGTTCATATGCTAAGTTCTTCATGTCTTCGGTGATTACTACACATATCAGGCAACAAATTGCAACTCAACAATAGGAAGATTCAACTGTAATAAAAAGATTACTTCAAGGACGAATATATGCTTTTAGATGTATAAGTAAGACACTATAGTTCTTTATAATTTGTGGTTCATTTATGTTTTTGTAAGGGGAAAATAGGGATCACAACAAAGCTCTTGTATATGCCTCCATCTACGCCTTGGAAAAATCAAGAAGTCTAAACTGTGGCTTGAATTAAGTGACTCAAGCAAATGCAAAACAACAATAAAAATACTTGATGAAGAAATATGAAAGTAGCACAAGGATTACTCGAGTGTGATCTCTTGTCACTTGAATGTGCTACTAATCTCCTACACAAATTCAAGTGAAATCTCCATGTTGCCACATAACGATTCATGATTTTCCTTATCAATCTCTACTCTTATTTTTAAGCCAACTATTCACAATTGCAAAAGAGGTGGACTTGAGATGGAGCTTACGGAAGAAGTAACATAGCCAAGCTTCACATTATTTCATAAATCCTATCAAAATCACTTATTATTTATCCTTATAAAAGCCTCTTCGATATTTAACCTCATTAGAAAGGAGGAGCAAAGTTTTGGATTTTAGTTTAATGGTATATTGGTTAGCTAGTAAGAAACAAAAGGGACATCTAATTCCCCAAATATTGAAATTATGGTGCCTAATGCTTGATATTTCGATCATTTGTATTCCATTATAACTATCGATTCATAAATTGCTAAAGCTACCGAAAGCCAAAACTGAGCAATGAAGTACCTAGTAATTGTCCCTCCGTTTCTGACTGTTTTGCGATACCTTCTACAGCTTGGCCCGCAACAATACCTTGACCAATTCCAGGTCCATCAGAAGAAATTTCATCAGCTAATCCTACAATGATAATTGATGCGCCATAAATCAGAATCAAGCAGGCAATATTATCTCTTGAAGCTACTATATAATAGGATAATAACCTTGAAGAAGTCTTACCTTTTGTTTCGAGGAATGCCCACTTCTTTAGTAGATCCCAACTCTCTTGGTTTGATAAGCACCGTGGTTCATGGAATAAACCTTGAGGATCAATATACTCCGCTACTTCTTTATTGCGGGTTGTTATCAATAGCTTGCTTCTCATGTTTTTGATCGGGAATGCGGCTTGAAGACTGTCCCATGCCTCTTTGGTCCAAATATCATCAAGAACAACCATACATCTCTTCTCTTGTTGGATCTCGTATAGAGTTTTGAACAATTCATCATCCATCATCTTCATAACCCTCTCTCTTTGATCAGGGATCAATTTAACGAGAATTCCCACTAAGATATCCTTCAGATGATATTCTTGAGATACACAAGCCCAAGCAATACCATCAAAAGTGTTCTTCACTTTGTCATGAGCGATGACTTTCTTGGCGAGTGAGGTCTTTCCCAGACCACCCATTCCCCATATAAAAATAACTCTCTGCTTTTTTCCATCATTCGACAGCTCTTTCACCAATTCCTCAATACTATCTTCCCTCCCAACAAAATCCTCCTCGAAATGGTCATAAGTCCGTTTCGGCATCAAAGCTCTTGCTCGTTCGCGTTCGCCTTCCCTCACAGATAGTATGCCACAATTCTGCATCCTCCTTCCAATATCGGAAATTCTGGATTTTAAGCCCTCAATCTTTGTCCCCACCCCATGAACCTGCACGCACGAGCACTTCGCCATGAAGCAAGCATACGCTTTGCTGATGTTTTGTCCCTCCTTCAGCGCGGCTTTGATGATGTACCTCTCGATGACATCCTCGGCATCATAGGCAAAGTCTCGGAGTTGTGCGACACATTCTCCAACAGCTTCGTTGTGCTCTCGTCTCGCATCCGCATCCCTCAGCAAGCACTGGATCAGCTTCAACTCCGTTTGCAGGTCCTCGACCTTGCCCTCCAATCCACTCAAGAATTTGGCCTCGTCGATGAGCAGGTTTCCTATTGTCTTCACCGCGAACGAAACAACAGACTCGGCCATTGGTATTCACCACTCGATAATGATCAGTGGAGCTTATGGCAGAGATTTTGCGGGTGCTTAATTGCTAGCTTGCCGTCGGTCTTGGGTTAGAGTTAAAATAGGCCGTTCAAAAAGAAGCTGCTATTTCATCCGCCCTGTGACATCAGGAACGAAAACTTTTTTGGCTTCACATAGGCTGATAGCAACAGTTCAGCATCATAATTTTTTTTTTTTTAAATTGATTTCACGCGGTTTCACATGGGTTGACAGATGGCAATAATAACCAAAATTTCTGTTTAATAAATAATTTATTCCGAATATTTCTAAAATAGAAACTTATTTAATAAACACGGTTTTCTATTTATATTTATTCCGGCTTGATTTGGAGCAAAAATAATTTCAGCAAATCAATTTCGGTGAGTCCTCCCTCATCTCCTCTATGTCTCTACCTCCTCCTCCTCCTCCGCCTCTCCTCATTTTATTAAAAATAAAAATAAATATATTCATTTAAAAATTAAAATAAATTTATTAAAATAAATAAATTATTTTTATTTATCATTTTATTTTTAGTTTATTAAAACTAAATTATTTATGATAAATAAAAATAAATTTATTTTATTTTCCTCGAGTGTTTTACCAAATAAATTTATTTTTATTTTTATTTTTATTCATTTTAAAATAAATTTATTCGTAAAATAAAATAAATTTATTTTTAAGGATGTTTTTATTTTTAAATAAAATGATATTTTTATTTTATTTTTATGATTTATTTTATTTTATTTTATTTTATTCTTTATTTTTTGTTACTAAATCATTTTTATTTTTTATATTAAAGGTTGTTAGTCGTCAGTCCGTCCGGTCTAAGAAGAAATTTTGTGTTGTTATCAAACGAATTTCTATTTTTAGAGTAAAAATTTTGTATCGTTATCAAACGATTATTTTCTTTAAAACTCTTCTAAAAATAAAAATAGAAAAATCTATAATATGTATTTTCTGGATTGGTTACCCATGGGTAAATCGCGGTAATTCACCATCATATTTTTCGTTTTGTGTGAAGTCAAAAGGAGTCAAATTTTCATTTAATGCGCAGTCAAAAGGAACCATATTTTCGTTCGGCGTGCCCTCAGAAGATGGGTTTCACATGGGCTGATGGCAAGAGTTCAGCTTCCGGATTAGTTTCCCATGGGCTAATCGCGGTAGTTCACCATCATATTTTTCGTTTTATGTGCCATCAAAAGGAATCAAATTTTCGTTTAATGTGCTGTCAAAAGGAACATATTTCCGTTCAGTGTGCCATCAAAAGGAATCAAATTTTCGTTTAATGTGGGTTTGACATGGACTTATGCTTCTTTTCCTTCTTTTTTTTGGTCAGACATGTACTTATGCTAATAGCAACTTTTTTGTGTCTTGTGGTGGGAAAACAAATCATCACAAATGTGTCATCCCGATCCGTACCATCCCATGGACGCACCCACAAACCGGCGAGACTCGTAATGTTAATTAAATCAACTCCGCAAAATTAAGGGTAAGTTGTGATGATCGTATAATTTGAGAACTCAATGTATTCACTTCTCTCATAACGACTCATGATGAAAATAATGAAAATTTTAAGAAAAAGGAAAACCTCATTACTTGAAGATTTAGCAAAGTGCTTAAGTCATTTTGCAATTAGTTGATAGTAAGATGTTTCCATGCAAAATTGTAAGTGTGGTTTCTATAGTGTCATTTTAAAATTTATAATATAAAAGTTTGAAAGTAATAAATTACACAAAGGAAGACCACACATATATAATCATAGCTTTATAAAATAAATAAAAAATAAAAACAATTTTGAATACTATAACATGTGATTGCAACATGCTATGTACCCCTTTGTACTAATGGATGATATGTGTAATTTGTATCATCTATTCTTGTAAAATCCTAAAAGAATTGATGAGAGGTACAAGTAGCACTCAGTCAAAACATACATGTTTCAGGCGAAAATCCATTTTTTTCTCTATCTTGTAAGTAACAGAAAAAGCCAATACTCAACAAGGTACAAGGAGCACGGACTTGACGAAAATATTGAGACATAAATAGTAGAAGAACACCAAAAATGAATTGCTTGGTCTTACAGTGGTACTATACCAGAATCTCAACATGAATTCATGCATCACAACTCTAAACAAACGATACGCATACACGTGCATGTGGTTAGTCACAAACCAAGGAAAGCTTCCATTTGTTAATAATAATTGTTTTAAAGTATAGAAGTTAGCACCACTGACTTTCAGGAAGCATGTGAACCAATATCTACGTCGTTCAAACCATCCAAGAAAAAAATGCAAGAAAGCACAATTCATTTCGCCTTAAAAAGTGTAAAAATAAAACATCAAAATTTTAAATAAACAAAATACGATGCAATGACTATAACAATACTAAAATAAATAAAATGTCCGAAAACAAGAAAAACTAGAGCATATAAAGAAAAACCCTAGTGTCAATTGGCGACTCACTTTCTCATTCATCTGAATGTTAGTACCTCAAAACAATTCAGGAGAAACTTCAATCAAAGTCAATCTAAGAGCAGAACGGATAAAACAAAAACTGAGTATGAATTATCCGGACAATTCGCTTCCAATCTTATGACCTGGCCGCGCAACAACTCAGAACGATTATCGCTCAATAATAATAGTGGGATTGGGTTGACGAGCTCATCATCTTCATCCTCATCATTATTATCATCGTCGTCTCTCTCCACAGCGAACTCTATATGGGCGATGGCATATAGGTAATGGCAGATGGGCTGGTAGCCATAATTCAGCATCACACGTTCGCTTTATGTCCCACCAAAAGATTCGTTTCACACGGTATAAGAGCAATGATTCAGCATCGTTCTTTCGCTTCATGCCCTGTCACTCCCCATGTACCATCAGAAGATGAGTTTCTCATGGCGAATTGTTGTATGGGTGCGTTTAATTCAACGTCCCAAAAACTTTTGATTGAGGTCGCCCAAGGGGTTGCTCGACCAGGCGGCAAAGAGTTTGGTTGATTTTTTAAAAAATATACATTAAAATTTATTATGAATTTTATTTTGCTAAATAAATATTTAATTTAAATTTTATTTATAAATAAGTTTTAACCAAACACAATTTATATTTTTTCAAATAATTTTGTCTTTTAGAATTTATATTATATTCAAAGCTCATTAGCAAATGGGACGAAAAAGCATTCTATGTGCCATCAATTCATTGTCGTACTTTTGTCTTTTAAGTCCTCAGAAGATTGGTGTCACATGGGCCGATGGCAATTATTCAGCATCAATTATAGTCGTACTAAAAGTTAGCACGACTAAGCAAGTGAACCGATATCCACGCCATTCAGACAACCCAAGAGTTAAAAGGACGCCAAAGTAAAGCATCGAAACTCTAAATCAACAAGATACCGATGCAATGGTTGTGAAAATACAAAAAAGAAAAAAAAAAAGCACAGAAAATCGGAAAAAGAAAAGGGGCCAGTTCAATTGGGAAAATGCCACTCACAACCTGAAGAAAATTCGCAGAAAACTTCAATGAAAATCAAACTAAAAGCAAAACAGGTGAAGCAAAAATTGAGCATCAGTTAGTGAGTAGTCCCCAAGGTAGATCTCTCTTGACGACCACTACCAATCTTAAGATTCAAGTAGCACCGATATCGATACGCAACATACAACACAATACGACACGATATACAGACACGTCGTTTATTATAAAACAAAAAATTCTAATACATTGAGACACATTGTGTATTAAATAAATATTTTTACACATACATAGTAAATTATTATTTTTATGTTTATTTCAATCAAATTAATTTAATTTAAATTCATAAATAAATAAATAATAATAAAAAAGCTTAGAATGATTTCACACTAAAAATATTAATCCACAACTTATTAATATTATTTATTGTTTCAATTTAACAAATTCAACTCCATTCTAATAATCCTTAAAAATTTGAGAAAAAAAAAAAAAAGCAAGCAATTCGCATCTTAGACCCTCGTGTCAAACGTGTCGGAAGAGAAAAGAAAAAAATAGGGAAGAATTATGTATCACAGGAAGTGAGAATCATAAAAAAAAGAAAACTAGATTTTTTTTTTATTTCCCCGTTTATTATTTTTATTAATTTTTTATTTAATATATATATGTATTTTGACCATTCGATCATTGAATTTTTTAAAATTGACATCGCATATTGGAATCAATCGTGTCAAAAACTCACATGTCAAAATTCCAACTAGAGTATTAGGAAAATTAATCAGGCATCAGATTTTTCGATACATGTAGATTGAGTGTCTTAAAGTATTCAAGAATATCATAGAGTTGAAAAACTCTCGAAAAGTGTTGGTGCTTCATAGCTTAGACTGAGCCAGAGCTTGTTAACTGAGAAACAATGATAATACTAGGATTGGATCAATGAGCTCATCATCTTCATTGTCGTCGTTATCGTCATTTGTCACTCTCTAAAGCTAACTCGATGTAATAATGGCATAAAAGTAAATGGCACATGGGCTAATGGCAACTATTAAGCAGTAGGCCCATCAAAAGATTGGTTTTACACAGGGTAAGATCAGTGATTAAGCATCAGATTTTTGCCTTATGTAACGTCAAAAGAAGATTGGTTTGACGTAGGATGATGGCAATAATTCAACGTCACAGCTTCGCTATACGTGTTGTCAGAAGATTGCTTTCTCACGGGCCAACCACTTTATGTGCTCTGAATTCATCACCATTCTTTTTGCTCTGTGTGTCCTTCGTTCCACATGGGCTTATTGATAGCGACATTTTTGTTCGTTGTGGGAAAAGCAAACCATCGCAGATATATGTACCATAAGATATATTATGGCCCATTTCATCTAATAATAACACGTATAAATCGACCAGACTCGTCCATGTCAACTAAATTCAACTTCACGAAATTAAAGATAATAGTGATGATTGAACTCGCTCATATTATTTGGAAACTCTATATATGCACTTCTCAAAAGATTTAGCAAAGTGCTAAAGTAATTTTGCAGCGGGTTGGTGGTCAAATGTTTTGACTCTAAAAAATAAGTATGGTGGGTGTCTATGAGATTATAATCTAAAAGTTTATGCAAAAGGACCACATGTATATAATGCCCATGAAAAGCTCCATCATTGAATAATACTTTAACATGTGACTGCAACATGCTACATGCAACTTTATACTTATTGATATCATTTGTAATTTGTATTTGTCTATTCATGCAAAGTCTTACAAAAGATTAATGAGAGGTTGTTGCATTATTTTTTTTTTCTTTTTTCTTTTACAATCCATGCCACGATTGTAGAGGAAAAGCCCGCGAAGTACTCTGCAAACCTTCCAACCCTGTTAAGTTCAGACATTTAGTTTATATAATCAGCTCGACTTAGAGCAATTTGCATGAAATTGGTGACATTAATCGGCAATCTCCAAGTTTCTAACGCGAAGAGCTCCTAACAATCCAACCAACACAAGAAATAAGAGAGTTGTTCAGATGATCGAGATTTTGCATTTCAAATAGTTTGAGATTATTAAATTAGAAAGGAAAAGTGATACTATTTTTAGGTGTTCAATCCACGAAAGAATGAGGATTGAGATTTTAGTTTTGTGCCTGAAAGTTAAGGAGAGGATTCAACATTTATTTTCTCATCGACCTTTAGACCGGAGTGTGATGGGCATTGCCAATATTTTTAAGACTGTAACAACATTCGTGGGGGTTGTGGTGACGTCGACTTCAGACTACCTAATCGTAAATGAAGATTCCTCTTGTTGAGGGAGGTGAGATGAGCGACTGATTAAGAGGGAAGGGATATTAGAGTTTCTTTGTCATCTGGGTAACGATTACCTGCACCAAAGCACAAATTGGTTCCTTAGATTAACTAATTAAAGAGGAAAAATTATATATAAAAAAACTTAAATCTATTATAATTGTGTCAATTCAATTTTAAATAATTTATTTTTATTAATTCAGTCATAAATATTTTATATTTATATCGATTTAGTACATTCGATTAATTCCGAGCAGTTGGCGTTGATGTGAACGTCAATCAATACCGATATAGATAGTTTTTAAGAATTTTTTTATTTTCCTTTTTTTATTTTTCCTTTTGCTTTCTCTTCTTCTTTTCTTTATTTTCCCACAATGGTTGGCAAGAGTCGTGTACCTTGCCTGGCCTTGCCCGCAACCGTGCCTCATGATCTTGGCACCTTATAAGTGCATCGACTTGTCCCTAGTGAATGTCCCCACATAAAAGAAAAGCTTGTAAGGCATGCTGTGATCCGTCTCCTTGAGCTGATCGATCTTGCATCAAAGACAATCCTCCCGACACCAAGCCTCAACCTAAGCCCGAGCCCCTTCGCTGCTCTTCCCATACGACGCTTCGTAGGCGCCAAAATACAGAGCAATGGTTGACTCAAAGATGGCGACCTAAATAAGAAGCGGAGATGGCGGCAATCGGCATGGCAAACATGCAAACGCCTTGGTGCGGTGGACCCAAAACCGTTACCATGCGGAAGCGGATCTCTTCCTACAACTTGAAAAGATGTGGAGGCGCGACCACGGGCGAAGGCAGCTATGGCCTTGCCCATGGCCAGTGACTGTGGGGAAAAAAAAATTAAAATTAAAATTAAAAAATAATTAAAAATTATTCGCTTCAGTATTTGGCAGACACTCGTCATTCACATTATTGCTAGCCAATTAAAATTGGTCGAATAGATTGTGTTGACACAAATGCAAAATGTTTAGAATTGATTTGGCAAAAAAAGAAAAAATAGTCTATAACTAAATTTACATAACTGCAATAGGTTTCAGATTTTTTTGATAATTTTTCCCAATCAAAGACTAGTCAGCAGCCAAATTTAACGCCAAGTACAAGATTGTTCATGTTAACCCTTGAAGAAATTGGAGTTCAAGGCTAATTGTGATCATTTTCAAGAAAAATGCAGGGCCAAGAAACGGCATAAAAGAGCGAATTAAGATGGGATGGATATATTCTAAGTAAATTTGTATAGCAAAATCTAGTGAAATCGAGATATGTTGCTTTTTGATTTCATATTTGATTTGACACGATGATTTCAAACCAATTAATCTTCTTATGCATCGGACAAAAAAATAAAAACTTCTTGTATTATTATTGTCTATTACCATTGCCACTTAATTTGCCAAATGAGCAATTTACTAGCAAAATTATTAGCTTTTGAGATATATTGCTTTCAATTTGACAACTAGGTGAATCAAGTAGCTAAGTACAAATCACACGGTGTTTCGATTTCTCCCGTCGATATGGCTTCCCAATCTCCACAGTGTCTTCCTGAGCGTTGCATCCGGGGATTCCTTTAGGTACGGTCATCAATTGGGACAGACATCAATCCCGACTTGAGAAAGACGTGGCATGGCTCCTTTACCAACTCTCCGTTCCTCTTAATTCCACGGACCGACTAAGACCAGCCCCCTGAGATGCAGGGACAAAGACTTTGTGTTACTGCATCTTCTTGATTTGGCCATATAAGTATAGTTTACAAGCAGAGGGGCTGCTAGACATTTTACGCAAACCGTCCAGGCTTAACCCTTGCCAAGAAGCAAAGAAATAAAAGGACACACATTCGAGGCGTTCGTGAGTTTACTAAGTAGTGGAATTATCTCCTGCTTTTTCGGGAAGGGCAGATTCCAAACGGACTACTTTTGTAATCTTGGTAGTTTGTCTCACACTTCTCTAAACGAAGCAAGGAATACACTCACAGCATCTCTAAGTCGACATTTGTGCGAATTTATTTGGAAAATAGAGATATCTCAAGAGTATATGATATATTTCCGTATAAATTTTGGTGGAAAAATTTCTCATCTATTACGCAATTAGTATAATGAAAATGAAAATCTTTTTTTAACACGTATGGTTATTTTATTGTCCTTTGAAACACTCTTCAATAAGATCTTTATAAATTTATAAAAGGCTCTCGAAAGTAGAAAAGGAGGGAGGCTCCCTCGCTCCCCCTCACTACTTCCTTTCACATGTTTAGAGGAGGATTTTCATAAGATTATGATGTGACCTCACATCTGACAGATTCAATAATATTCGCAGTGACCGAGAAAAAGCTTGGCAGATATGACAACTTCTACAGGGAAAAGATGTAAGGAAAGACCGATGCACATGGTAGGGTAGCGATAAACAGAAATTGTCAAAAAGGACATGAGCAATGGCAGGCTCGCAGCTAAGAATTTATTGCGGGGAAACTATGAAGAATGGCGAGAAACATCTACAGGGAAAAGATGTAAGGAAAGACCGATGCACATGGTAGGGTAGCGATAAACAGAAATTGTCAAAAAGGACATGACCAATGGCAGGCTCGCAGCTAAGAATTTATTGCAAGGAAACTATGAAGAATGGCGAGAAACGAGGGAGGTTGCTTCGTGCTTCCCGCTTCACGTTTCGACCTCCAATGCGTTGTCTCTTTTTCTTCTCGGCTTTGTTGGGTCCCCTTTGATGGGCAACTGCACGAAAAATTGTAGGTAACGAAAGAACGAAGCTCGGGAGCTGAAGAAATTATGAGAAGAAACCTGAGGAGGTGCCTAACTGTTGTTACTCGTCCCTTTGATTAATATGTATCGAAAAAGCCAATTGGTATTTTCTTAATCACGATTTTTCGTTTTTCTCGTTGACTATATATTTTACGTTTCATTATTCATCTAAATGCAAGAATTGGACTATACAAACCCAAAGCAATATGCCGCTTTTATTTCACGCGCTCGAACACGGTTTAAACTCATATGAGTATTTTGTCAAACGCCCGCCAGCATTTGCAAAATGCTCGGACCTTTCCCTCTTCTTTGGTTTAGCTTTGACTTCGACGATGACATCTACAACGCCACGAGGAATGACTCTCACTTCGTCTAGTCTCGCATCAGCGTCTTTGGAGAAGCATGGGATTCGCATCCCCTCCTTTCGCGTGCCCTTCCCTTGTCCCCTCGTGAAACTCACAAGAGTTTTGCATGCTCTCCGAGCAAGTCACGAGATGTCTCTACAGCGAGTGAAATAACAGATTCTGCGATTGAAGCTCCCAACGATGAGAGGGAAAATGAAACCAACAAGATGGGCAAATTCCAAAATGGATAAATTATGATAACGTGTGCGTGTGAGCTTCGAAACTTTTACATCCAATGGCTGAAAAGACACAATTTAATTTCCATTTCATTGTTGAAAAGAGAAAAGATAGGCTTTGGGAATAAATATGATATAATCAATTTTAGAGATGATCATTGAGTGAGCTGAGCTTGAGGTAGCGTCTAACTTGTTCCTCGAGTTTGAGACCCACATTTAAAAGATGTGACTTTCGACCAAGTGGATCATCAATTCCAATGTTGACAATTCAAGTAACAACAGGCCTGCTTGTAGGCCCAAATTCTTCAAAGCCATGGTGATTTCCTTTTCTGGAGTTTTCTTTTCTTAAAGTTCGATCATCAATTCTTCAATCAAGAGCTTCTCTTCATTCATAGCCAACTTTCTTGACCGGTTGAGCGCCTCACCCATGCTAAATATCTTTTCTTGCATAATTTCGCTCCTGTTGCCACATACATATGCTAAAAATAATGAATCAAATAAAGTACAACACGGGTGTAAATTATTTTTTAAATAGGCAATAGTAAAATGAAAAGTCAATGAAATGAAGTCATTTATTAATATTAAAAATAGTATACATATCCGTGCTTGATCTTGCCTTGTGTAATAATTTTTCACACCATCATGTATAAGATAAAAGTCAGAAACAATTAACGAATTTTGGTGTTTAGAATTTTAAATATCAAAATCATCTTATTGCGCCGTGGAATTTGGCATGAAAATATTATCGAGCAAAATTCAATTTCTGATAGGAGAAGACTCAGATCTAATGGCAAGGATTAGTTTGTTGCCTTCCGATCTATGATGCGTCTCTTGCACATCCAATGGCAGAGGCGAGGCACAACTTTTTAACCATTTGAAGAGTCATGGCAATTTTCTCTCTATATGTGGCTACCAAGGCATGAGATTTTGTGTTTTGAGAAAAATTAAGGATATGTTTGGTTCGATATTTGGAAAAAAAAAAAAAAACCTTTGGAGAAATGCATACTTTAAAACGAAGGATTTCAATTAATAAAAAAAATAGTTTTTAATCATTACGACGACTTCCTCGATGCACAAATCCATAACTCACTTTGGAACATGAAATTTTGCCCAGTTTTTTTCCCTCTCTTCTTCAACTATTATTTGCGCAAATTAAGCTCTCCTTTGTCGATCTGCTTGAAGGATATCACAAATCAAACCAGATAACTACTGAGCAAGACAATGCAATTTTAGGCCGTAATATTTTTTCTCTCTCCGCCATGGAGGTTCCCCTCTACCGTTTGTGTAGTCCCCCTCTACCAGCTGGGTAGTTCCCGTTTTGCTTTACTCTGCCCTTAATCTCGGAGCTTCTGCTTGCTTCGTGTCTGAGCATCCTTTTCCTTCCACCTCTCTTTGCGAATCGTCGAATAGAGGTAAAACCCCCCTTTCGGAAACCCTAATTTATGCCACTTTCTTCCACAGCAAAGTTCCGATCCACCTCCACTCATCAGAGCTCCCTTCAACCGTTTCATTCATGATTCATCCAAAACCCTAGCCTCCTACACACAGAATATGGCATATCAGAACAACGAAGAAAGAAGACTTGCGGCTCTCTGCAAAAGCATGGGAAAACTCTGGAATGCAGTTGAGGTCGTTGATATCCCAGGTGCTATTTCTACTGAGAAACTGATTGAATGTCGCAAAACCTTATTTGGTAAATTCTACACAAACCCAGCTTTGAACTATACTGCATTCTTAACTCTGATGCGAAAAGCGTGGAAGACAGAAAACTTCACCTGTGCCACATTGTCACGACCTCTTTTTTCCATCCGGGGAAAAGAAAGAAAGGTTTAGGGGTATTTGCCTAAAGAGACGGACCAACGGCCCTAAATTAGGGGTGGGCTCTCCCAAGCCCATACCTCGCGCAACATTGGATTTTGAATTTTAATTCTTAACAACCTATGTACTTCTGGAGCGCCACTACCTATTAGGGTCGGTTAGAAACCAACCGAGACACGGGAGTGTTGCCTTGATTACTACGCAACCGAGATTTCTAGGAACGGGGACTTGTTTACGCTAATGTTTCTATTAGCGCCCTTGCGGTGTACCACTAACTTGGAAGATTGTTTATCTAAATGGTCACACAATCTTGATTACCAATTATAACCTTTATGAAACCACTAAGTGTCCATGCAAATGCTTTTGTAGGTTTTTTTTTTTTTTTTTTTTTTTAGGTCTATACTAATCTAACCTAATTTAGAAGAGAAATTTACACTCAAATTAATGAAAAACGATGCGGTAAGTATACATCCACGAAATTAAAATGACTTGAAAATAAATACGGAAAATGAAAACCCGATACAAGTCGGGCAAATAATATTACATGGCCTTGTTATCACGCCCGGGACGGGACCCCGTGAGCGAAATGGGAACTTAAATACACATGATATTACTCTAAATGCATGAAATTACTCTAGATAATTTTAATCTATGCAAAATGGATTATTTACAAAAATTGTTATAAAATACCAAAATAACATTAAATTAGGAAAATGACATTTTTAAATTAGGAAAATTCCATATATGTCATTTCTATCCTAATTTGATGTTATCCAACATTTTTGATATTTTTGAAATTTTCAGATTTTTTTCTTTTTTATTATTATTATTATTATTTAAAAAAAATATTAATAATGATTCCTTAAACCGATCTATGCTAACATTGAGTAACACATCACATGAATATCACAACGATTAAGCTCAAATCGACCGCTTCGAGATTGAAGCTTGGTTTCAACATTTTATCGAATACTTGGCTTGCATCAAATCACCCCAAAACGGCTTCTTCGAGTCATGTTCGTGGCCTTCAATCTCGACCCATAAGCAATCTCATGTGAATGTAAAGTATCAAGGATATACTACTACATGCAAAGAACGTGTTTGACTAGAAATTACAGCCTAGAACATGCAAAAACCGAACTGAAAATGGCCTCCAAGATGCGGGTTGGAGCTGTTTTGCAAAACTGGTGATGAACCCAAGTCAAACAGCCGTGCCAAATGCTCAGATTGAAGCTCCAACAACCATCACATGCCATATCTATATGAAATATTACTCCATCTAGATGAAAATAGGTAACACTTAATTTCAAATGCAACAAACATCACCGAAAACGATCAACCGAACACATCAAAATGAACTCTCCAAGAAGCATTCATGCATGATCTATGCTGGCCAACCATGTCTCAATGTGGTTTTTGGCTCATGTTATAGATGGTTTCATGGTTCACAAGGAGATTTAAAGACTAAACCGGGTTGTCCTATGCATCATTTGTACTCCCATGTAACATTCATCAAAGTCACAACGAAAAAAAAGCATGCAAAGGGGAGTAACAAGTCGAGCATGTAGGGGCATTGAAGAGATTTTAAACACTTAGAAAAATTTTAGCTTCAGAAATCAGCTCTTCAGACTAGTTTCCTTCTCGATTTTCGTGATCAAAACATGTTCAAACTTGCACAAAAATACATCTAGAATGCTTACCTTGCTTCCTAGTTTCTTTTTTCAAGTGACTCTTGGCCAAGAAAACCACGAAATTGTTTTCTGGAAGCACGTGAAAGTTGGTTCCTTCAAGCTGAAAGTGAGATCTGCAGAAGAAAAAGTGACAACGAAGCTTTTCGTTGACTTCCAAAACTAGACTTCCAAACCTTCCTTGTTGACCAAGTTAAAATCAACCCAAACTATATGTATTATAGTTTGGTGTGTAAGTCATGGATTTCCTCATTTGTCTCTCAAGTTTCTCAAAAGCACTCGCTTTTCCTCACTCGTGACCAATCAAGCTCCACACTTAGAAAAATTTTCGGACTTTCTGGGCCCTCCAGGAGGGCACTGTTTCGGGGGGCTTTAGGAGGCCTTCCTGATCTCCATTTGGGACGTGCGACCTATGGTTGGAAAGATCTTTGAATGAATTTTCACTCTCTAGTTGAAGGTTTTGGCTAATTTTGGCCGTAGGTGTGTGAAAATCTCACTTTTCTCTCTCTAGGTCGGTCTGGAATTTCTGGGTTTCTCTCTTCTGGAGTTGCTTCTGAAGGTGTGTTTGGGGTACGATTCCGAGCTCTCTCCTCTCTCCCTCGTCTCTTTCTTTTCATCCCTTGAAAGACCTTGCTTCAGTGATCTTATCCCATGAATTGAGGGATTTTTGGTCAGCTTTTTGGCCCCCTACCAAGCCTGCCAACTGAGCTAGTCCACCCACTCTCCTAACTTAGCCAAATTTTTTAATTCTGCAACTGTTGAGTGTGCAGGTTTTGCTGCGATTTTCCGGTGCCGTCAGGAGCTTATCCTTGGCCAATTTCCGTCCACTTGCACTGCTATATATGGTCTTCCATCACGTGCAAATATCAAGCTATATGGGCGGCTGAGTGAGATATGGTGGGGCCACCAATATGCTTACTTATCAGCTCCGAATTAAGACCTAACCGTGGGCTGGGTTTTGGTAGCTAGTTTGTATGCTTTAATCCATCAATTTGGCCGCGGTTTCTGATCAATTAGCAACCTCATGTATAGTAGTTTAAGATCTTGACCATTTTTCGTAATTGTCTCCACCCAATTTTGCAAGAGAGTCCCTCAAAGTTGGCCATTTTCTTGCCCGAAAATGTCAAATTCAATGCAATTAGGTCCTTTTTGCCCGATTCGATTAATTAGACCTGACCCAAGTTCAATTTCAACTTAATTGGGGGCTAAGATGATGATTTAAGGGCTCGGGTGAAATTTTGCAAAAATTGCGAATTGGTCCCTCAACTTTTGGAAATTGCATTTTTGCCCCCAATTTGCCATTTTAATTCCAATCTGAACTCCTGGGCTTGGTTAGTCACATTTAGATCATTGGCCACAACTTTTTTTCTTTTTTTAAAATTTTTCTTTTTTTAATCTTTTTTTAAAATTAATTAATCTATATGCAATAATTTGGGCAAAAAATTAGGTGTCAACACACATTGGAACCTGGTTTCTTCTCTTTCTCTTTCCATTCGGAAGCCGACGCACAGAGAATACTCCAGTCGGGGCCTTGGTCTTTCTCCCGACCATCTCCTAATACTTAGGCGGTCGAACCCGATACACCCGAGTTACTCCATTATGATTATAATCATTGTGATTTACGGTAAGATTCATTGGACTACCATATGGGAGAGTTACCTATGATGTGATCGAGGAAATTGCTTCAAATATAGGAGTAGTTGTGGAAGTAAAACTGGAGGAAAAAGGAAATAGCACCTATAAAATGGGTAAAGCCAGAGTGACATTGTCATTAAAACAACCTCTGAAGACTGGCATGATAGTGAATCTCGATAATAAAAAACTCTGGGTTGAATTTAAATACGAAAGACTACCCTTTTACTGCTATTCCTGTGGCAGAATTGGTCATTATACTACATAGTGTGCTGAGCTACCATATAAGGAGTCGTACCGGAACAAAACTTACCGACCGTATGGTGATTGGTCATGGCGATGTGAGGGAACTCGGTCCTATGGCAAAATCTTTTATGGGCAAAAAGAACTCCCCCCGAAGAAGTGGATGTAGTGCTTGGAAACCCCACTATCTCCTATACCCGACACAGAAGCGATTAGTTCATCAACATCCCAGCAAACACATGTTTACAATACCCAGTCAAAAGGTCAGGACACCTACACACCCTCCTCCTCTCGGGACTTAATCGTGCTAGACTCGAAAAGTATCCAGAAAAGGGGAAATAGTTGCATTGATGAGGAATCTATCCTGGCAATCCATGAGGAACAAAAGAAGGAAGCTGCAGGAGACCTGGAGAGGACCCCCCTTGCAAAACAGAAAGGAAAGAGTGTAAAGGTGGCTAATGCAAAAAAAGCAAAAAGGTTCTGCCCATATGGAGCACAACCATCATCTCAGCATGTAGAGAACTGTATTCAGCTTGTGGAAACACCTATTAGGGTGGCAGAAAAGTCAGAACAATGGGCTCTGGTGGCTAGCCCTAATAAGCCACCAAAGTACCCATGAAACTCTTAAGCTGGAATTGTCGAGGGCTCAAGGCAATCCCGACAATCCAGGAGCTTGCGAGTCACCGTGACTCGAGAACGGCCCAACCTTGTTTTCATTATGGAAACAAAGAACTCGAACAGAAAGTGCTTAGAATAAAACGAAGACTTAACTTCCGGAATAGCTACATCGTTAATCCCGAGGGTACAAAGAGGGGGCTTAGCTCTATTCGGGATGATCAACTAGCTTATCAATTGAATCCTCCTCACCACATCAATCTTTACCCGAAAGCCACCTGACAGATTGAGATCAGAAAATGAAAATCATTTTTCTCCATGCGCCCAATGTATTCAGAGAAAGAATTTAGTTATGGGAAAGAATCTACTCGGCCCGTTATGTATTACCGGCTACCATGGCTTTGCTTGGGTGATTTCAATGAAATACTAAATCACTGGGAGAAAGAGGGTAAGTACAGGGCAGAAACTTACAGGCTAACAGCTTTCAGAGATTTTGTTAATCAGTGCTCCCTGATGGACTTGGAATGCAAGGGATGCTCTTTCACCTGGTCAAATAAACGTGAGGGAGAGAACCTGGTTAAAGAGAGACTTGACAGGGCATTATGCTCACACCAATGGAGAATTACTTACCCTGAGGCAGACTGCACTGCACTCCCAGCAATAGGCTCAGATCACAGTCCTATCCTGCTATCTCTGGATCAACCAAAGAGAAGAAAACAAAAGCAGTTCAGATATGAAGCTTACTGGTCTGATGAAGCAGAAAGCAAAAACATTGTTACAGAGACCTGGAATGACCCTGCTGCACAAGACCTTAACCTGGTGGAAAAATTGCAGCAAGTACATCAGAAGTTATTGCAGTGGAGTAAGAGCAAATTCGACCATGCAAAGAAGAGAATCACCCTGCTCAAAGGAGATCTCCAGAACCTGATGAACAGCAAACAAACCCATGAAGAGACAGCTCAGGAGAAAGAAATAACTAAAGAAATCGACCAACTATGGAGACAAGAGGAGATGTATTGGGGCATGCGATCGAGATTAAGTTGGATTAAGTGGGGCGATAAAAACACTCGATTTTTTCACGCAACGACAATTCAGAGAAGATGCAGAAATCAGATAAAAATGTTGAAAAATGAGAGTGGTGAATGGGTAAGAGGGGAACAGAAGTTACAGGGTATGACAGAACAGTTTTTCAAAAACTTATACACATCAGTGGGAGACCGTAATTGGCAACCTATCTTACAACACATCCCTACTTTAGTGGATGACCCGGATGAATCGTACCTTAATGGCTCCATTCATCGAGGAGGAAGTTACCACGGCTATGTAGCAGCTTGGAGCTTTTAAGGCACCTGGTCCTGATGGGTTCCACGGGATATTTTATAGAGAACATTGGCCAGTTGTCTCCAAAGACATTCATCAAGCACTGCAGCTCTTAGTCACCACAGGCCATCTAGATCCTGCACTAAACAGAACACAAATCATACCGATACCCAAAATCCCACAGCCAGAAAAACTGGAGCAATATCGCTCTATCAGTCTCTGCAACTTCCTATATAAAATAATCTCTAAAGTACTTACAAATAGGCTCAAACCTATCCTACCCCACATCATTGCAGAGGAACAAAGCGCGTTTGTGGGAGGCAGGCAGATTCAGGACAACATATTGATAGTATAGGAAGTGCTCCATAGACTTCGAACTAGCAACAGGAGGAAGAAATTTCAAGCAGTCTTAAAACTGGACATGCAAAAGGTTTATGATCGCATCGAGTGGGATTTTCTTAAGGCATGCCTAACAAAAATAGGTTTCTGTGACAAATGGGTAACATGGATAATGCAATGTGTGAGCACAGTATCCTTCAGCATAAACCTCAATGGAGAATCATTACCTTTTTTTAAACCTACCCGTGGCCTGCGCCAAGGAGACCCACTCTCACCTTACCTCTTCATCATCGTAGCCAATGTGTTGTCGATTCTGATGAAGAAAGCTATGCAGGAGGGTACGCTCACAGGAATCAGACTAAACTGTCAATGCCCTACCCTGTCCCATCTGCTATTTGCTGATGATTCAATTTTTTTCCTGCATGGAACAGTTGTGAAATGTCAAAACCTTGCTGATATACTCAATCAATACTGCTTTGCTTCAGGCCAGGCAATTAATCTCAACAAATCAGGCATCTACTTTAGTAAAGGATGTCCTACAGCTCTAAGGAGAAATATGGCATCTGCTCTTAGGGTTCCAGAAATCACAAAGACAGGGAAATATCTGGGCATACCTTCAGATTGGGGGCACTCCAAGAAGGACATGTTCGCATGGATCCTAGCTCGGGTAAATTCCAAGTTGAGCAGCTGGAAGGAAAAATTGTTATCAAAAGCTGGAAAGGAAATTCTCCTAAAAGCAGTAGTACAAGCTATCCCTCAATACGCGATGTCAATATTTAAAATACCTATATCAATCTGTAAAGCAATAGAAGAAGGTTGCATCCTTTTGGTGGAAAAGCAACGAGAAAAAGGCTGCAATCCACCGGAAGAAGTGGGATTTGTTGAAAACAGGGGAAAAGCGAAGGGGATTGGGTTTTAAAGATCTACGATCGTTAATAAAGCACCGTTAGCAAAGCGAGATGTGGCGCATAATTCAAAATCCAGTCTCTTTGTTAACCGATTATGGAAAGGGCCGTATTACTCACGGGGAGACTTCGGGCACTGCGGCGGGGGTCAAGGCCCTCGTGGGGATGGCGAGTATCATCATGGCAAAGGACTCGGTTGCTCCTCGAGTCATGCATAGGATCGGCAATGGCAAAAACACTCCAATTAGAACAGCTAGATGGTTAAAGAGTGGTCTAATAGAAGGCCCAAAGATCACAACATGAACCAAAAAAGTATCGTAACTCATATATCCGCATACGGTACATGGAATGAACCCTTAATACATTCTATGTTTGATGAAAGGAGAGTGCAGGAAATTCTAGCCACACCCATTGGCTTACCCGACGAGAATGACAAGCTGGTATGGATGCACACAAAAATAGGAGAGTACTCAGTAAAGAGTGGCTATTCCACGTTTAGGAAAGCCTTCGTTACCACACAGGACACACAAGCAACTTCATCTTATCAGGCCAGTCCCGAACTATGGAAAAATATATGGCAGTTCGCAATCCCACCCAGAACAAGAATTTTTCTCTGGAATGCATGCAACAATGCCCTAGCTACAATGGAAAACTTGCACCACCGTAAAATCGTACCTTCTCCCTTGTGTCCTCTCTGCAAACAAGAAGCAGAAACGCTTGAACACACCTTTCTTCTCTGCCCATGGACTGTAAAGGTCTGGAGTTCAGCCCCCTTGCATATACAGATTCCCAGAGTCGGCCTCACCCGATTTGAAGAATGGATCTCGCGACATACAACGCCTTCGCAACCTCGGTAAATTCAACCTAATAGCTGAGGTATTATGGAGCATTTGGAAGGAACGAAACTGATTTATATTCAATCAGCAGATTCCGAGACCAAAATCAATCATAGCCAGAGTAGAAGCATTTACAAAAAGCTACAGAGCCTTAAATGGCGAAAAGAACAGCAAGACGAAAACCGAACACTTATCTGACTCTTGGCTTCCACCTCCTCCAGGAACGATTCGCATTAACGTGGATGCAGCTTTCGACCCAGATTTGGAAAGAAACCCAGCAACCACCGACACGACAGAACCTCCCACCGAGATGACAGAAACTCCCCGACATCGCGCGGCCATAGCATGTGTATGTAGAGATCACCGAGGCCTCATTGTCGATGGTTTTGCGAAGCCAGTCGCTGCGGCTTCGGCTCTCCAGGCAGAGACGATCGCGATGGTCGAAACCCTCAATTTCATCGAGACCCGAAACTTTCTCTCTCCTCAAGTACACTCTGACTATTTATCTATTGTGCACGCTTTGAAGACTTCAACCGAGTTAAGTTGGGAACTGAATCCGATCGTGAGCCGGGCCCAGGCAAAATTGCTTCACCTTCCGGGCCTGACGTTGGCCCACTGCAACAGAAACTTAAACCGCCCCGCGGACTGAATAGTGAAGGCATGCTTTGAAATAACTCTTTACCCCGGACACGGATTTATAATCCCCCCTGTCTTATTTGATCTATTATGCACTGATGCTCTGAGTGTTTTGTTTCATCATATGAAATAGTAAATAAAATGATGATGGTTTGCTGATCAAAAAAAAAAAAAAAAAAAAACTACTGGGTCGTGATTCATTAACATTTATGAAGGCATTATATCTCCATGTTGCTATATGATGAGGCATAAAATTTATTTTGTATGCGTCTAGTATGCGGCGCAAGGTAAATGGATAAGGAACACTTTCCTTACAAATTATTCACAACAAAATTGACCAACGAAGACTGTGGATGTCACCAACTGTGCATAGAGTCGATTCCACTATAACAACATGTTAGACTTGATTTTATCTAGGTCTACTCATGGGTCAGAATGATTAAAAGCGACGCATGCATTTTTCGAGTTGTCTATCTCCATGTGAGAACACTAATTTTGACATTCGCTTCTTCCAGGTAGCTAATATAAGGAAAATATCCTACTGATTAAGTACAAAATCATATTTAACTAAATGACATGGATACAAGTATTAACTCCATCGCCGAGATTAATTCCATCACAATGACCAAATAAAGTTATAGACATTAAAAAGTATATCATGTTTCTCGAAATGGCCAAAAGAAATGAGATGCCACCAGCCCAAAACAACTAATCTTTGAAATATGCAAATACCGGTGGAAAGTAATAATTATGGCTGTGTGAGATAGAGCTTTTAACAACTTGAAGGCATATGCTTCGAGCATATTCTGAAAATGCGATAAGGTTACTTCTTGGTCCAGTGATGTATTGCTGTCCCTGGTTTGCGCTATTAGTCTCTCTCCGGTCCCTTTTTGTTCTTTCGTTTGGCACTACTTCTCTGATTGAGAAACGATCCAGAAGGATATGCTTCAATTGGGGTTGATTAATCGAGTTGAAAAGATCTTAAAACCTTTCGATTAATTCAGTTGGATCTCAATTCTTTAAAATCGAATCAAATTTGTGAATTATTTGCTTGTTGGAGATTCGATTTGATCGAACTTTTTTGAAGAAAAAGGGTAGAGGACTGATGCATTTTTACCTGCCCATATTCTCTTGGGCCATGGGATGGCAAATGAACAAAAGCCCATTATTCACGTGTTCGAATCTGTCTCCCTAAAGCTTTAAATGAAGGGCCTAGTTCTGCTATTGCTCGTCGACTTTAGGGCCGCAACCTGCTTTGCTCCCAATTCCATAAGTGCATACAGTCCCATTTCGCTGTGTAGATTTCAACTCACATGGGCATTTTGTCAACCACCTGGCCAGCGTTTGAAAAATATGCTCGGATCTTCCCTCATCTTTGGTTTAGCAACGACTTTGACGATGACATCTGCAACGCCACGAGGAATGACTCCCACTTCGTCCAGTCTCGTATCAGCGTCTTTCGAGAAGCATTGGATTTGTGCCACCTCTTGTGTGCCCTTCGCTTGTCCCCTCACCAAACCCGCAAGAGTTTCGCATCTTCTACGAGCAGGTGTGAGATTTCTCTACAGCGAGTGGAATAAGAGATTCCACCATCGAAGCTCACAAGGATGAGAGGGAAAATGAAACGAACAAAATGAGTAAATTCCAGAATGATAGTGTTCTATGATAATGCAGCTTTCACGAGACTTCGATGTCTTGTTAAGAGTTATTGGCGCGAAAGGAAGGTGGACATGCATGTGTTTAGTAGCTTCTAATTCTAAAAGTACACTCGGCCAATGGGCTCCAGATTTAAACGGGAAGGTGATATCAAAGTTGGTCCCTAAATTCTAAATCATTGTTCAATTTGATCTTTGAAATTTAATTTTGATCGAATTGGTCTTTGTTCTCTTTAATTTAAGGTGCAAGAGGTAGATTGGAGCCAATCTTCTTCTTTTTTTCCCAAGAAATACTAGCCCAATTTATTAAAAGTTTAATATAAAGAAAAACTCCAAACCGGTATATATGTGATATATTTATCTAAAACTAATTTTTGAAAACAAAAAATCCCAAAATGGTATACTTGTGATCTTAATCTAATTTTTTAATCACATAAACTCCAGATTAGTGCACTTGTGATAAATTTACCTCAAACATCTTTTCAAGGTCTTGCTTAGCATGCGTTAGTTGATAAAGGACAGCAAGTTATACAAGTTCTTGGACAAGAACTAAGAAGAACAGGGGACAAAGGAAACTGGATTGACCCATATCTCAGTTTCTTTGCATCATAAAGTGTACCTCAATAGGTTGAAGACCACTGGAAATACATTGAATGGCATGGCGTTCGTCCTCATTCACAGATTGTATTCCATGACACTGCATACTAATTCTCAAATTGGACATGTTGGATTTTAAGCCCTCAATTTCTGTCCTCGCCACATGAACCGGCATGCACGTGCACTTTGCCACGAAGCAAGCATATGCTTTGATTTTTGACCCAAAAAAAAAAAAAGCATATGCTTTGATGATGTTGTGTCCTTCTTCAGCATGACTCTGAGGATGTATCGCTCTATGACGTCCTCGGCATCATAGGCAATGTCACGGAGCTGTGCGACCCATTCTCCAACAGCTTGGTCATGCTCTCATCTAGTGTCCGCATCTCTCAGCAAGCACTAGGTCAGCTTCAGCTCCTTTTGCAGGTCCTCAACCTTGCCCGCCACACCCCATAAGAATTTGGCCTCGTCGACGAGCAGCTTCCCTATTGTCTGCCCCATCAACAAAAACAACAACTCGGTCATTGGCATTGGACTACTTGACAATGATCAGTGGAGCTTATGATGGAGAATGGCTTGGAAATTGGAAATTCACTTTCCATGCGTTAACAAGCTCCGAACCAATAGGCCTGCAAGTTGCAAAGAAGAGAGGAGGAATAAGCACTTAGAAAGTTGCATATTGCATCGATAATTACATATTCTATATCCATGGATGCGCAAGAAAATCACCCCACAAATGGCTTGGAGCTTATTGGGTCTTGAAGCTTGCGAACTCTTGGAGCAACAAGCATAAGCTCCAATTTTTATTTAAGTCAGCTTCACAAAGCACTTGAAGCATGACCGCAAGGTCTATCGCGTGGTCTCTCTAGAATACTATAGTTGCCTCAGTTGTTTCATAGCAACCCCCTCTTTGATCTCGCTCAGTCAAAACATACATGTCTCAAGCAAAATATCGATCTTTCTTTTAGGTAATCTTCCAGGCAAAAAGTCAATGCTCAACAAGGGACAAAGGGACAAAGGAGCATTTACTTGGGCATACAATCGTATTATACCGGTGTTAGATATTTATATAATTCTTAATGCGGAAATTCATAACAAATCAAGGATCTTTGATCTTCATGATTTTTACAAATAGATAAAGACATACCTTTATCCATAGCGCTAAGCTTGATGATGATCGTTGTAGCAAATCCAAAAAAAAAAAAAAACTCGAACCAAATGAAGAAATCCGATTTCTCTCCCTTAACCCACTATCCCTTAATGTATTCAATTGATAGAGGAGAGAATACGTTCTTTCAGTTACCGTTATTCATCGTGGGTGGAGAGAGGACTGGACTCTATTTATACATTCGTTGAAAATGTGCCTTCCATCAAAACAATATACCCTTTCGTTTATTAAAGTCGCAACTTCTTGTAACTAATAATTATTTATAGCATTTCAATAATTATTACACCATATAATAAATCACATAATATGGGTCACAATAATTCTTACAACCGGAAGCATGACATGAGTTCATGCATCACAGCATCAAACATATACTCACATGCATGTAATAACAATAATAATTCTGAAATATAAAAGTTAGCACTGCCGACTTACAGGAAGCATGCGAACCTATCAATATCTATGCTAGTCGCACAACTCAAAAAAGAAACGGAGCAAAACACAATCCATGTTGCCCGAAAGAACATAAAAATAAAACATCAAAATTCTAAATCAACAAAACACCGATGCATTGACCACAACAATACTAAAAAAAGAAAAAAAATGAAATGCACAAAAATTAGAAAAAGAAAATGGTCAATTTAACTGGGAGAAGAGCCACTCACAAGCTTAATTGAGACTTCCTCATTCGTCCAAACAAAATCAAACTAAGATCACAACAGATAGGGCAAAAATCAAGTATCAATCAGCAAGCAGTCCACCAAGGTAGACCTCTCCTTATGATCCGCTTCTGATCTTACGACTGAGCCAGAACTTGTTTCTAGGATCAACCGGAAATAATAATGCAGGAGGATTATCGTTCAATAATAATACTGGGATGGGGTCAATGAGCTCATCATCTTCATCCTCACTATTATCATCATCATCATCAGTCTCTACAGCTAACTATTCATAGACAATGACGTACAGGTAATGATGCAATCTTGTTGTATGTGCCATCAAAACATTCGTTTCCCATGGGCTAGTACTAATAGCAATAATTTAGCATCATATATTTTTTTAATATCCGTTATTGCAGTTCTCGCATTCTGAAAAATTAATAACGACTCATCATCAATATGATTAAATTTTTGGAAAAGTAATTAAATTTTTTGAAAAAGGAAAACCTCCTTACTTCAAGATTCAGACAACTTCTGCAGCAAACAACGCCCACGAGAGGGTAGTCAATTGTTAAAGAAGAAATGAGCAGTTGGAGCGGAGAGTGTATTACAGGAATACTACAAAGAATGGCGGAAAACGAGAGAGGTTGCTTCATGGCTTCGCGTTTCTAACCACAAATTGCTTTGTCCCTTTTGGTTTCTTGTCTTTTTCTTTTATCTTTCTGGGTCCCTCTTTGATGGACAACTGCACGAAAAATTGTAAAGAAAGACCAAAGCACAAGAGCTGAAGATAATATGAGAAGAAACCAGAGGAGGTGCCTCGCCGTTTCTTTGTCGTTTTTTCTCCATATTACTTGTCCCTTCAATTAATGTACAGTGGATGCGCCTATTGGTCTTTTTCTTAATCGCGGTTTTCTTCTTTTTATCTCGTCGCATTTTTATCCTACGCCATCGTTCATCACAATGCAAGAACTACACCACAAAAACGAGAGCAACCCATCGCTTCCATTTCATGCGCCCGAACACCGTTTCAACTCCCCATGTGGGCATTTTGTCAAGCACCCGGCCACCACTTGAAAATGCTCGGATCTTCCCCTCTTCTTCGGTTCCTCACCGACTTTGACGACGGTGTCATCAACCCAATGAGCAGTGACGCTCGTTGCAACTCGTCTCGCATCAGCGTCCACCGAGAAAAGCATCGGATTCACCGTCGCCTTCTCTCGCATGCCCTTCACTTGTCCCTTCGCAACCCGTGAGAATTTTGCATCTTCTACGAGCAAGTCACGAGCTCTCTCTCCGGCGAGCGGAATAAGAGAGGTTCCGCCTTTGAAGCCCCCAAGGACGAGAGGGAAAATAAAAGTTGGACTCTAAAATTTTAGTAAAATTTGGTACTTGAAATTGAATTTTGGCCAAATTGGTATTTGTGCTCTCTGATTTAAGCGAATCGATCCTCTCAGCCGACACATAATCCAAATGACTACGACAAAACCAATTTGAAGCCACAAAACATCAATTTGCTAGAAAGGCTAGAAAGGTGCATGAGCTAGATTGGAGCCATACTTCTTTTTTTTTTTTTTTTAAACAGAAATTACTAATCTTTTTTTTCTAAAGAAATTACTAGTCCACTTAATTGAAAGATTCAATTAAAAGTGAAAAATTTAATCCTTGCATTCTTTTATAAAACCATTCATCTTTTTATCATTCATGCGCACTCCTTCCCTTTTCAATTTTCTCTGTATGTTTGTCAATTTTAAACTTTATCAATCAATTACATGTTTGCTGTCTACTGAGTCAAAATAACCCTCACTTGAATAGGAGTCAAAGATTATTTTTTTTTTTTTTCAGAATTACGAATAAATAATCCACAAGATGATAGGGAAAATGAAATAAACAAAATGGTCAAATTGCAAAATGGATGGATTTTGATAACGTATCCATGATCTTCAAAGCCATTACACCCAATGGCTGAGAAAGAAATAGTCTAGTTTCCAGTTCATTGTTGAAAAAAGAAAAGACATATCTTTGGGTATAAATGTGATACAATATATTTTAGAGATGATGATTGGGTAAGCCAAGCTTGAAGTAGCGGTCTAACTTGTTGCCCAAGTTTAAGACCCGCAATTAAAGTCAGTAACTTTCAAATAAGTTGATCATTAGTTCTGTTATTTACAATTCAATTAATAAATGCCTTTTCTCATATAATTCCGCTCATATTGTCACATGATGATAAAGGATTAAATAAGATAAAATACTTTTTTAAACAAGTGATGGTAAAATGGAACCTCAATGGAATAAATTCATTTATTAAAATTAAAAATAGTGTAATTGTCGGTGCTTGAACTTGGCTTGTGTAATGATTTCTTCTAGACAAATAACGAGATATCAATTAGATGTTTTATCTCATTAGCCATTGTACTAAATATGCCATCGAGCTTCATTAACGGATTTTGTTTTTTTCTTTTTTTTAATTACTAGTCAATGATAGCCAGCTTCACAGTGAGAAGCCTAAGGGAAGGGAAAGGGACTATAGTCTTGGCTTTGTACTTACTATCTCTTCACTAAGTATAATGCAAGAACTTATTTCGGCGCTGCGAAATTTTGCACGACAAAGTTATTGGGCAAAATCCGATTGTCGATATGAGAAGAATTTGATCTAATGGCGAGGATTAGTTTGTTGTCTCCTGATCGATGATGCACTTCTTGCACGTGCAAGGTAGAGATAGGGCACGATTTATTTGCCATTCGAACTGTCACAGCATTTTTCTAAAATCATAAAAAAAAACTCTAAAAATTTGTATCGGTGTAACACATTCACCTCAACTTTTTATTATAACACCAAAAATCCAAAATTGGACATTCCGTTAGTTTTTGTTAAATTATATTGATATTATGAAAAACCGAAAACTAGTATATCTGCGACACACCCAACTTAGCAATTTGACTATAAAATTTAATATAAACTAATGGTGGGTAAATTTTTCATAGGTATACTAGTTTGAAGTTTTTTTTTTTTTTTGTCTAATAATTAATCTAAGATAAACTGGTCACAAGTGCACAAATTTGGCATTTTTGGTGATGAACTCTATTTTATACAATTCATAAATATTTGTAATGAATAACAAAAATATATTCACTTAAAGGAGTCACAAGTAAAGTAGGTCCATTAGATGGGCGGATAGGATTTGGGTAAGTCGAAAATGATCCAACTCTTTTGATTTGTTTTGACCAATTTTAGTATAGTACAAATTTACTGACTCGACCCATTTATGCCCGTCCACATGATTGGGAAGTCAAAGCTCCATCCTGCGATAGCAACACGTCATTCATTTGAATATCCTTGCAACAAACACTTTATTTCGTGCAAGCACTTCACATTCAACCTGGATGCCTTATCGGCAATCGAAGCTAGATTTTTTAACAGGCATTTCAATCGGGAATAAGTACATTAGCAGCGTCATGACTTTTGTATATAGCATATTTTGATGACAAAACTTACCAAATGTGCGAGTGAGAGTCGTGGGAAAATCTCGTATTGAATGTCTAGGGATATAAAAAAAATGAAAATAAAAAACAATTGACGATTCCTACTTGGCACATAATAATGAATTCAATGGCTCAACCAAGAAACCTTAAAATGCTTGGAGGCCGTCTTAGCGCTCTGGAGATCGTTTCCCGCCATAACATTTCAGCTCTCGAAAGCAGTATCGCTTCACTTGCAGCTCTCCGAAATCCCTAGAAAACCTTCTTCTTCTTCTTCTTCTTCATCCCCCAAATGCAGAAACCGCCATGAATGAGGCTCTGGCGAAATGGAACGTCACCTTCACGAAGCACCTCAAGCAGAAGCGCAAGGTCTACCGCGACGGCTTCCTCTCTCTCCACTCCTCCTCTGCCAAGGTGCCTTCCCTCTCTATCACTCCCTACTCATCTCCGCCATTGATGTCCAGCTCAACTCGATCGGCGAATTTAGTTACCTCCGATTGGGCTGGGACATGATTCGGTTTTGATCGGCTAGTAGTCCATGTCGACACTGCAATGGCGATCGATTCCCTGAATTTAGTTCGCTCGATCAGGCTAGATAGTAACGGCTCGATGCTGCTAAGGATTTCGATTTTGACTGTCCTCGCGGATTGTTCTGTTCTGTGGTTTCGGTCTTTGTGCTCCCCGCGATTGAGCTTGTTCTGAGCGGATTAGGCCATGCCGTGATTGATGATCGGTCTTTTCGACAGGTAATGCTGTATGACGACAGCGACCAGCTGTTGGAATGCAGGATCTTGAAGAATGACGAAGTTGTTTGCTCTGGTGAGACGCTGACGTTCAATGCTTATTTGGTTGATGTTGGAGAGCCTGAAGGAGGGCAAAAGCCTCTCGATGATACTTATGCTCACAGCCGAGAAAATAAAGTTCCTAAGCGAACGAATCTGCTTCACAAAAACAAGTTCGTCAGCATATCTGATTGTTCCGGTATTGTCTGTTCTTACATATTTGTCTTTCTAAATGCTGGTGTCTCCGTTGGTTTGAAAATCGATGACTCGTGCTCATACGTTCGCAATGTTGTGCCCATAATCTACCTGTATTATCGTATAATCGACTTGGCTTCCTTTTCAAGGAGATGAGAAGACCATAGTGGAGAGGCATAAACAGCAAACGATCAGCCTAAGCCCATCGCAGAAGATTATTAGAGGTTGGCAATGAATTCCTACATAATCTAATTCTCTCTTAATTGCAAGCAAATGCTGGGTACAAAAATAAGCACGCGTGTTCTTTTGCTCTTTTGATTTTCAGAATTCAAGAAGAATGAAATGAACAAGTATGACATATTGCAGGCGAGTCCGAACTCAAGGACATCAAGTACGACAGGTGAGTTTGGACTTTTACTGACTCCTCTATGCCCATGCCAGGTCGTGTCTTTCTCTTGATGTATCTCCTGGATTGTGAATCTGTTCTCGATTTTCTCTGGGTGTATGATTGCTGCATGTTGTTACACTACATGAGGCATCCATTCAAAAAATATTTACTCAAATTTGATGCTTTGTATATCAAATCTTCTCAGTCACAGCAGTATCATGTTCACATATTTAAATCGCTTCTCTTGAAGAAAATTGGAGCTTCCTAGCATATTTCCAGACTTTCCCTCAGAAAACTGGTCTCTGTATTCTCTATGTAGTTACATTCATAAGTTTGTCATTGTTGTCTTAGCACTGCGGTTGACGTGATATTCTTTTTGATATAGATTGGCATGTCTTGTATACAACACAATTAACTCAAAAGTCGAAGAAGTATCATGATGGCTTCTTGCCTTGTACAAGCAGAGGATCTATCACTAGACAGGTCAAGCTCTACAGTCTACATCTCTACTGATCATTAACCTTAGATAATACCAGCTGTCTTGTTGCTGAATCATATTTCAGGTCTTCCTTCCTTAATTAGTTAGTTTTCTTGTTCATGGTGTATACCTTTCTCTACAGATTAGTGAAAATTTTTTATCAGGATAAACATGGCTCAGATCATTGAAATCTTTTTGGGGCCTTTACCAGGTTTTCTTGTATGATACGAGCTGGAAACTTTTAGATAGTAGGTTCCTGAGCAAAGATGAAGAAGTAAGCCCTGGGGAGATGATGGAATTTCCTGGTCATTTGGTTGAAGTTGGCAATCGTGAAGCAAACCATGAATCTTTGAGGGAACTAAATCTAAATGCAAGTAGAAACAGCTTCAGTTCTCTTCACAAATTATATATGCAAAAGCAGCAGTGTAATGTTACTACCGTTAAATCTGCTGTAGAAGGTACCCTGGAATAGAGTTCAATTTGAGTTGCTAGCTGGTGTTCTATAATTAGCTGTTTTTTTTCCTGTTGATTCTTTCTTTGGAGGTAATTTGCCTTACCTTCTCTCCTAAAGTCTTGAACTGTCAATTGATTGTCAACATTTTCTCCCTGATTGTTTATTCCCACCGATCCTATCATTCAGCTGCTCTGCAAATTTATGTAAATAGGGGATGCTCTGTACTCACCAAACCGATATTTTAACACAATGTGATTCAGAGCTTTACGGACACAAATTCATGGGATTTTTATGAACGTGGGAATTTCCACAAATTCTGGAACTTGCAGATGCCAAGAGTCAATTTATTGGTTTTATATGTAGTTGACGCTTTCTTCATTGACCAAATATAGAGAGATCACAATTGAAAACCATCTCTGTTATTTATATCATCTTCTCCTTTTCTGTTAAGGAGCGAGATTCCCTTCTCTTCATGTTTTGTATGATCTATGATAATTATCTGATTCTGATTGTGATGCACTGAAACATGTATTCATTAGTACTCTTTCAGAAGAAAAAATTGGCCAGATGCATCAGACTGGGGCAAAGGGGAGTATATTAGATGCTGGAAAATCAGGCGTAACAGGTCAGATTTTGCTTGTATGCATGTTCAGTTTGCTAAGAGTGTTTGCTAGTTGCCTTGTCTCTACATTTGTTGCACATTCTTATGTGATTATGAACTCACATTTTTTTCCTTGGTGAAATCAAAGTTGCCCGTTAGGAAACTTTTGCACTTGTCATAGGCAAAACTCTATACTGCTTAGTGAGATGGATTTTTGAAATTCCTTACATATGACAGATATCGCACTTGAGTTAAAATGGAAAAAATGTACAGTAGATAGAAGATTCACCAAATTAAAAACTATGTATAAAGGTTCTGGCTTTGTGCTTCAGAGGTGGTCTAAGGTTGTCCTTTCACTTGGAAAATCCACAATTTACCTTGTCAGGTTATGTTCTTGGTATTTTCCTAGCTCTAGCTCCATGCTTTAGGTATTGAAAAATGAATCCCATTTAAGAGAACCCCATGCAAAAGAGGAGAGCATATCAGCTAAGTTACAGGGATTCTCCTGTGTATTTCTTTATGGTTTTTACATTTTCTATTGAAGTTTTCATTAACGAGCTGGTTGCTCGTTCTACTTCCCAATAGATTTTCTAATAAATTTTTCATTAGGTAGCCAGTTATTGTCTTGATATGACTTTGTATTTACTGCCTCCTTTTAGCTTGAGGTTACTGAAATAATGAAATCAATAACAGGTCCACTATTGTCCTTCGGCCATTTTTGACACCCATGAGCATGTGAATGTTCTTTTGTGGGCTATGTGCTCCCGCTGTTTTGTATTATTCTGAGCATGTCCTTCTTGGAGATTGACATTTTCCTGTCATGTAGAATGGCAGGTTTTGTACACAACACAAGTAACTCAAAAGGCCAAGAAATACCATGATGGTTTTCTGCAGCTTGAAGTTCACGGATCCCTAGGGAGGCAGGTCATTTCGAGGCACTTTCATGGATTTTTTCATTAAGCCACTTTTTTTTTCATTAAACTGGGCTGGCCACTTTGTTTGCTGATCCAACACGAATCACTTCTGTTTTTTAAGTAGTGGTTCATTATGTGCCCCAAGTATCACACTAATTCAAGTGCTTTTCATTACCCAAAAAAGTTCAAAGGTCTTTTTATAGGTCCTGGAATCACTTTTCCACTAATTGTTTTCTTCCCCTTGGATCATTCAGGTCACACTGTATGATGCTAGTAGGAATATCTTGGTGAATAAATTTCTTAGGAGAGATGAAGTGTTGGGAACTGGAAAATCTCTGGTGTTCGATTCTCACTTGGTTGATATTGGGGAGCATGTGGTAAAAGAAAAGGGGCCAATGGGTTTGAATGATCGTGAAACATGTCGCCCTGCCGGAGAAATGAGGACAGGCCGTGAGGAGGTGGATGGGGCTAAAGTTGATCAATCAATCCTGGGAGGTTTGCAGCATTTTTTATTCATCCAATGCTATTTAGATGTTTCGATAACTTCATTGTAGATGTAGTTTTCCTTGATGCATCCTGTTTGACTAGCTATGTCCTAGTGAAGTACTGAGGAGGTTATTTAGGTGGATCTGTGGGTGTTAAGATACAATTGGAAATGAATATGTTGAAAGAACATGTTAAGAGAAAGTTGCTACCTTCCTTACTAAGTAGGGGCACTTATACGAGGAGGATTGTACACCTGATATGGTCACCTAAAGATGATTCAGAATTGGAACATCTAATTCTTTCTTTCATAGATATTAATTCTATGTGCCTCAAATTATTTGATGCCTAATGCTTGACCTTTGGATATTACAGTACCCTGGCATAAACATGGAGACAAAACTTTGGGGGAGGTTCATCCAGTGAGAGATTCGGATTCAAACAGTGGAATATCTGGTATGAAAAGGACAGATTGCATCAGGAGAGTTTCCGAGACCAAGCCTCTACGTGATGGTGATTACTCTATGGAGAAATTTCTCTATATGAGAATTATCTTCTGCCTTTTGATGTTACTATCTTTCGCATGTATAGTTAGATTTAGGCACAATGAAAATAATATTTTATCTTATTCAGGTGCGTCAAGTAATTTACAGTGAGCTTTGTAAAGCCCGCAAAAGCGATAGATTGTTTCATGGACCTGCTCTAGAAAGAGAATGTCATCAATTAAGCTAGGGATTGGTTTTATTGATTTTGATGCATCACTCACTTCATTTTGCATTTCTTTGAAAGTTAATTCTCATGTTTATTGGAGGAACCTATGTGCGTTACCTTGCAAATGATCTCTTGTAATCAAATCGATGCAGCCTGTCAAATACTATCTGTACTCCGAAAACCATTAGATCAAGTTGCCATTGCTGAAAATTCAAATGAAAGGAAGGCGACTCTTGCTTCCCTAACGAATGAGCTTCAGGATCTGGATAAGTTTTGTGATGGAGTCCAAAGACAAAGAGCACCAGCTGCTGAGCTGGCTTCGGTAGAGAATGTGGACACGGGAAATCTGACTGATACTACCAACGATGAAAATTTACCATGTCTAATGAAGTCTAAAGGTTGGTTTAGTGCTATATCACTCCAGCATTCTTTTATTTTTAGTGTTAGCTTTGTCGCAATACATGTTTCGTCATCTGACATTGTAAAATATCATCGAATTAGCCTCTGAATTCAATGAATCTTACTTGATGGGGGACTTTGCAATTGGCAACTCACAGGTATTTCACAGCTACTTGTCCTGCTCTATTTTCAGTAATTGATTCTTTCAGCTCTATTTTGATCCGTCAGTGGCAAGATTGTGACTCTAAGCATCTGGAAATTCCATCAGAACTTAATGAGTTTTGATGTTTGATGTAACTCTTTCGTCCAAACTAGTGGACAAGCTGAATTAAATTAGCAGCAGGTAGCAACTGCTTGCAGGGAATGTTCAAACTAGATGGATGAGGACCTGCTTGAATTCTCTAATGCATCCCAGTCCAAAATCTAGTTCTTTTATTTACCTTGAGGACATTCTCAATTTCACTGAGCTTTGTTTGACTAGCATGTACATCTGCTGCAATTAACGTTTGCAGCCTTCTCATGGGCAAGCTGACCCCAAGTGCCGCCGCGACAATCTTGTTTCTGAAGCATCGCTTTCACATGGTTCTCACAGCAATGCTAGTGATAAAAGAATGGACCCTGAAGGAGATAGAGATCCATTGGAAGTGAAGGCCGAGTGTCCCAGTTTTGATCTTGGATTTTGAACCATATCCATTGCTCAATCAACAATATTGCTACTGTCAAGCATCTGGATAGAGTGTGCAAGAATTTTTGTGCCTGTCACACATGAAATCTGTACAGTCGAGCTCCTGTTTTTATGTGGAGCATTCTGGTGCCAAATTCATTTGCAGCTGTCTGATCTGAAACGTTTTTAGTTATATGACATAATCAATGTAATTCCAGTGATCTTCAATATATTCAGGCACACTTTTGATGCACAGAAACTCATATATGGGTCTATCTGGTTTCCTTTATCCTCTGTTCTTCTTAGTTCTCGTCCAGGAACTTGTACAACTTGCTGTCCTTTCTTGACTTCCGCATGCTAAGCAAGGCCTTGAAGAGACTTTTGTTTTTGCTGGAATACAGCTCGGTATCAGTTCTTCTGTTCCTCTCGACATGAGTAGACATTGAAGTGGATCTTCGGGGTTCCGCTGGGTACTGGATGTTCATATGGGCATATAAGAGACTCGGCCATGAGAGGTCATGTCCGCAAGACATGTCCAACAAAAAATAAAGCTTAATAGCTAAGCCGCACTGAATTTCAGTGATGCTTACTCGTTTTTTGGCGTTAGAAGGGTTTGGAGATGTGGATTTATTGGCCTGAGAACTTGAACGTGTTAGTTGAAATAGAAATGGGGAGGTGCGTTGTTCTGGTTAGAAAAAGTGTGGCTCGCATTAGTAGCTTGTCTGACTACTTGATACAATCACAGGGCATGAAAACATGATCTAAATGCTATGTATGGCAATTTGGAGGGGGTAAGAATACTAGAAGTGCCAAAAAAAAAAAAAATCGCTCACTCGAGTCACATCAGAGTAAAATTAATTACTTCAATGTCAATTATGGCAAATCATTCTACATGTAATTTTTTTTTTTGAATTTTTTAAAATTGTGTTTTTTATTTTGATTTGGAATTTTTTTTTTTTTTTTTGCCATGAGGGTCATCAGAGACCCTTATTGGCTATGAAACCCTTGCCCTCGGCTATGAAGTCCTAGGTAAGGCCTCAGGAGCCCCTACCAACTTCGAGCAACGTTACTAGTGGCTAGTGAGGACGTGATTCCCTCGCCTAGGGCCTTCACAACGAGGGCGAGGCGGCCCTCACCCAAATCCAGCCACAAAGGCCTTGGGCAAGGGCCCTTGTAGCCTCGCCAACACAGTGGCCAGTGAGGCCTCGGTGATCTTGCCTAGGGTCTTCGTGGCCAAGGGCGAGGCGGCCCTTGCCCAAATTGAGCTAGGATTTTGTGGCTGGTGACTAGTTGCTTACCCAAATTTTTTTTAAAAAAAAATCCAAATAATAAATAATAATAGTAATACAATATTTTAAAAATTCTCTATGTCGATGCTAGTGAAGTCACATCAAATTAGATGACCAGCATCCATGTTGGATTTTTTAGCAAGGTAAATCGGAATCAGCACTAAAATGGTTGATTTTTCAAATTTGTGATACTCAAGTGTGGCAAAATAAAAATTTTATCACTATCTGGGCGTTCTTAATGCTCTTACCCCCAATTTGGAGTATTCAAGTCAAGCGTACCGACCTGCTTTTTGGTTGGACAAGGTACTTGCGAAGGAAAAGGGGCCCGTTCGGGAGGATTGTGGAAATTGGTTGCCAAATGCCGTCTCCTGCATCAGGGTTCCATTGTCAGCATCAGGTCTTTCCGGAGCTAGGATGATTAGCACAAATTCAGTCAAAAGTTACCTGACGATTGATGCAGAAGTCTCTATATTTCTCGGATATACTTCTTTGGAAAGCAAAAAAGAAAAGTCATTAGTACGTAAGTAGTAGCATTTGATATTCCGCTTTTTGATGGAATAAGTTGAACACTTGCAAATGATGAGCGAGAGAACAGCTACTTCTATGACTCATGAACCTTTTACATCTAATGGAATGAACACGACATAAAAAGTCATGAATTTGGAACATTTTGGGTGGTTGGGAATTCCTTATCAGACTTTTATGATACATCATCGTACTATATGATGAGACTTGTCGATGATTGTCGCAACCCAACAGCTATGAGTCAATCAATAATGACTTTCATTGTTCATTCCCAGTAAGAGGAACATCAATTATCATAGTCGGGCAACAGCATTTAGCGACGATTTAACCACGCGGAGGCCAAATCATCTATCATGCGAGACTCGATGAAATTGCAAACCCCAGAATAATCGATTCTGCTCTGTCCCGAGGGCGTTATGCAGAAAATATAGAAAGCAGAATCTCATGTTCACAGAGCTCAATCTGGAGTCTAGGAGAAAATATAGGGGAAAAGAAAAATCTAACACGATTCTCCTACACGACTCGTCCGAATCGATCTTAAAAGATGGCTTCCGAATACCGACAATCAAGAGTAAGCATGAGCCCGCGGCTGTGCAACGACTATTTCAATGCTTTGTGACTCTTTGATCAATGAAGACAATTGCCGTCACCGAGGGGCGAGGATCCATTAGTCAATTTTTGAGAGACACTTCCGAAGGCCTGAACTGATGGTGGAGAGTATATTATCCATCTGAGTAAATTAGTGAATTTAAAAACAGAATTCCGAGTAGAGAAAGCTAAAATTCCCTCATCGCAGGAGAACAGCAGCATTTGCCGTGCGTCGCCAAGCGACACATAATCATTTGCTTTCTCGCTACCTCCAGCAACTTCATCTCAGTATATCAAAAGTGAAAGAATAAAGTAGGCACACATAGAAAAGAATCTTTAGATATACAAAGAATTGAATTTACTCATTCCGCAAGCAACATGCCGATTTTGGCTATTAGCCACCCCAGTTTCTACTCTCGCCCCCGCATTTCGTCAGACATCTGACCAGCGCTACGAAGCGCTCGGATCTTCTGCCCTTTCCATTGCAGCTTTCGTGGCGACGATTTCAACACCGCGAGCGACGACTCTCCTTTCTTCATATGCCTCCCATATAGCGTCTTTTTGGAGAAGCGTGGAATTCGCTCGACCTCCCCTCGCGTGCCCTTCGCCCTTCACCTTTTCCCCTCCCGGCGCTCGGGAGAACTTCACAATCTTCCATGAGCAAGTCGCGAGTTCCTATCCTCTCCACAGCGAGCGAAACGACGGATTCCGCCCGAATTGAAGCCCACGAGGATGATAGGGAAAATGAAACGAACAGAATGTTGCAAAATTGCAGAATGGATGGAATTTTTGATAATGAATACGTCGTGTCAGCTTCGAAACGATTACACAGACGGCTGGAAAGATGTAGTCTAGCGTTCTTGCATATAATCCAAGGGTGCGTTGACTCAGTGGAGAAGACTAAAGCGTGAAATAAAGAAATATATGAATTCGATTAGTGCGCGTGCGGGTACGGTTTAACTTAATATTGGACAATATATATGAAATTATTATAAGAATCTAGGAACAACTTTGGACAAATGAATTAGCGAATATGATTGATATTATTGGCATCAATATATTATATAATTTATATCCTTAATAGAATAAAATGAAAATCTCTTTTCACATGAAGGAGCTACAAAATGGATAGATCGTGTCATGAACCTGGTCTTGAAAGAAGAATGTCGTGCAATTAAGTTTGGGAGCGGTCGTATCAATGTTGATGCATCGCTGTCCCCTTTATTTTGCATTTCCTTCAAAGTTAACTCCCGTGTTTATTGGAGGAACCTACATTGTGTTACTGTAGCTGCAGAAAACCATTAAATCAAGTTGCCGCTGCAGAAAGTCATATGAGAGGAAGGTAGGTTTTGCGTCACTGACAGAGGAGCTTCAGCATTCAGATAATTCTTCTGATGTTGCTCAAAAACAAAGAGTGCCAGCTGCTAGACTACCTTCAGTGGAGTATGAGGCATCGGAAATCTAGCTGACAACGTTGGCTACGAAAAGTTACCTGGTCTCATGAAGTCGAAAAAGATTGGTTTAGCCGTGATTTCTTTCAATTCAGCGTTCTTTCAAATTTTAATGTTAGTTTTCTCATAGTTTATGTTTCCTTGTCTACTTTGTAAAATTTCATCAGAATCATCCTCTGATTTCAATGAATTTCACTCTACGGGAGGGCTTTCAAATTGGCAACTCCCACCTATTCCACGGCTATTTGGCCTGTTAAATTTAGGGTAATCAATACTTTCAGCTCCATTTTTGAGCCATTGGTGGCAAGGTTGTGACAAATGACAATAAGCATCTTGAAACTCCATTAGAACTTCATGAGTTTCGATGTTTGTCGAAACTTTTTGGTGCAAATTACTATACAAGCAGACACAAATTAGCTGCAGGTAGCAACTGCTTGTAGGAAACCAAAGTCTAGTTCTGCATTTACTTAGTGGACATTCTCAATTGCACTGAGCTCTGTTTGACTAGCATACACATCTGGTCCAATTATCGCTTCCCGCCTTCTCCCAAGCAAGCTGACCCCAAATGTTGTGGCAACAAGCCTTGCTTCCAAAGCATCTCTTTCATGCAGTTCTTGTGGCGATGCTAATGATGAATTGAAGACCCCTGAAGGAGATAGGGATCAATTGAAAGTGAAGGCCGAGTGTCCCAGCATTGATCTTGGATTTTGAACAATGGTCATTGCTCAATCGACCGTAGAATCTGAATGGTGTGCACAAAAATCTCATGCCTATCGCATATGAAATTCTTACAGTCGAGCTCTTGTATTTATGGGGAGTGTTTTAGTGCCCAGTCCATTTGCATGTGTCTGATCTGAAACCATTTTAGTTATACGACATAATCAATGTATTTGCAGCGATATTCAACATATTGAGGTACACTATGTTTACATAACGAAATGGAAAGAGGCCACCCTTGTCAATCTGAGATATTAGTTAAATTTAAGACAAGTGAAAGCATGGTGAAGAAGTTCAGCTGAGGAAGCAGAAATAATTCTGTGTCTTCTCATGTCTTCAAATATTTATATGGCAGGACAAAGTTGCATCATAGACCGTTCGTTTGTACACAATGCTCGTTCGATGCCTATTGAGAAAGATCCTCAGTTTAGATACTTCGTTAGATAACATATATCTGGCCATTGAAGGTTGCCCAGTTTTAGCTGTGTCTTAGCATGCAGATCATGTAACAGCAGCTCCTCAGTCAAACTGAGGAAAAAGCAGCCTATGATTGTGATAAATAGCTGCTTAAGCAATTTTATTGGTCCCTTCCAGGTTCCCCGGTCTTAGATGTGTCTTGTGAATTGTGACTTGTGAGCTTATCATTATTTAATTACCAGGAGAAAACAGTATCTCGCTTTCCAAACATTCTTCAATCTTTACCTTCTCTGTTTGGAATAACAGGCAAGAGTGAACTGTAGACTATAGAGCGGCAACCATCTCCCGAAGGAATTCCTCGTAGAAATTATGAAATTTTATCAGGACTTTCACTTTGTTGCGTTTCTTATTGCATTAAATTATTCTCAAAATCTTAAAGCTAGCTTAAGCTACCATAACAAATACAGCATAGGTCATACTTGCGGTGCAAAGAAACCGTGATATGGGCCTATCGGTTTTCTTTCATCCCCTGTTCTTCTTAGTTCTCGTCCAGGAACTTCGATAACTTGCTGTCCTTTCTTGACTTCCGCATGCTAAGCAAGGCCTTGAAGAGACGTTTGTTTTTGCATGAATAAAGCTCAATATAAGTTCTCCTATTCCTCTCAGCATGAGTATATATTGAAGTGGATCTTCCGGTTCCGATGGGTACTGGATGTTCATGTGGGGATATAATGGCGATTCACAAGAGAATCAATCATAAAAGCTCATGTCCTCAAGACATCCGAAGAACAAGAAAAGTAGTTCTATAACTTGTGATCTTTCTTCATCTAATGGACCAATCTTGTTATGTGCAATATGCATATGGTAGTTAAACCAGAAAATGGGTCATACAACGTTAGCATTTGGACATTTTGCCATTTAAGCCACTTGTCAAGTATTATCGCAGATTCTTGCCGACTTCCTCGTCTTTAGCTTTTGAAACTGAGAGAAAGTTATTAAGCATGAGCCATCACCAACATATTGGTCTTAATAAAACAACAGATAAATCTTGTGAAGGGAAGTGTGCCTGGTAAGATATATCGCATGAGGTCCCTCAGAGTTCTTATCGCTAGCAAGTGCTAAGAAACACCTCCATGGTCTATGAACGTCTCAGACGTCAATAGTCTCTGAAAAACAATAACATTGTTGAAAGTTCTATTTGTTACTTTGTGATAAATAAGTTGATAGCACAAGGGATGGTTGTTCTCCTTGCCATTTTCCATACTTTGGTCGAAGCAAGATTTCTTCTGCTCTTTAGAATCTCTCTTGCTCTAGTAATTAGTTTGTCACAATATGATATAATCTGGCACATTATGAAGTTTATCTGGAGTAATTTCAAATTTTGAAAAACTTGATTCTTCTTGATCAGTTGCAATCTATTAGACCCTGCACATGGTTAATCAGAGGGTATGCAAGCCCTTCCCATCCTAAACACTACGAAACAAGGAAAACCTAATTATATTGCACAACTGTCAAACGCAAGAAAATATGAGCTCAACCGCAGATGCTTCCTCAATCTTGTTAGCCAGGAGACAGTTGGCCTTATAGGTCATGGAGGCCAAGTGATCCATTTTGATTATGAAAGCTTTCATCGTAAAATCTTTTAATGTGTTCACCACTCTACAATATTGTCAAGGCAATTTACCAGATGTGCAACAGGAAGAAATGGAAAATCCATTATCTTCACCTGTTACAATGACAATGCAGCAAACAGATTCAAATTCACACCCTCGTGCATTGACTATCATTATCCATTTCCATTGAAAATATATACAGACCCACTCTTCAATTGCCACTTGGGATGCTCCTGCATTCCAAAAGATAACATATGTAATTGTTCAGGCTCCACAATACAGCTTTTACGTGGATGTATCCTTCCACACAGTATGAAGCCCTTTTTAAAGCACGAGGTTTCCGTACTGGGCACACCTTTCCAAGTTCGAACTCAGCAGAGCCACAGCAAGGGCCAAATGACACATAGATGTGGTAAGTGCAAGTTTAACATCAGTCTGTGATTCCAGAAGGAGATAAACAATCATAATAGTAGAAGAGGACATAGATCAGCAACTCAACAGAAGAGATTTTATGAGACCCTTCAAAGGTCTGAACGGATACTGGAGCGAATATTATCTTTTTGACTTAATTAGTCAAGTGAGAACAGAATTCCAGTTAGAGAAAGCCAAAATCCTCTCATAATATTTACCTCCATGATATATACCGCGAGTTCTTGGTCGCAGGAGAAGAGGAACATTTGCCAGGCGTCCCCGATTGACAAATAATCCAGCAATTTCATTGCCGTTGTTCAAAGCGAAAGAGTAATGTAACCACACGTAAAATAATCTCTAGAGTATATCTTGCAGCCTTACATTTAGGAGTCGGGGATACTGATAACAACAAAAAATACAGGAGACTGGGGGATGCAAAATGCACTGTTGTATTTCTCGTCATCGTTCATCTATATACAAAGAAATCAATGGCACAAGCCGAAAGCGACACGCCGATTTCAGATAAATGTTACCCCAGTTCCTACTCCACATCCGCATTTCGTCAAACAGCTGACCAGCACTATGGAAATGATCGGATCTCCTCCCCTCTCCTCTCCTCTCCAAGGCAGCAGCTTCCAACGATGTCTGGCTTCCAACGCCACGACAAGCGACGACTCTTATTTCTTCAGATGCCTCCCCCCATCCATCCAGCGTCTTTTGGAGAAGCAACGAATTCGCTCCTCCTCCTCCTCCTCCTCCTCCTCGCGGCGCTCGGGAGAACTTTGCAGTCTTCCATGAGCAAAGTCGGTGGGTTCTCTCGACAGCGAGTGTGAAACAGCAGATTCCACCCCCCCACTGATTTACGATGGAAAGACGACATGGAAAAAAATTAGTCAAGGGATGCCATAATACAATACTCTCTATTTTCACTCATATGATATATGAGATTAGATATTTATTCTAGGGGGTCCCACCCCCCTAACAACCCAGAAGCTCCACGCGCCCCTCCCTCCTCTCTCGCCGGACAGCTGGGGCCACCCTTGGCCACCCACATCACTATCCCTCTCTCAATAGCCGTACTTATGCATCTCCTTCCATATTTCGTCCGAACAGTTATATGTAGAGACATGGGAAGGTACCACCCTCAATTTGGGACAAAGGGAGATCCCTAATCGAGAAAGATGAGGCACGGCTCCTTCAGCGGCCCTCCACTCCTCCAAATATTTTAATCTGGAAAAAAGTAAATGCTTGAGTTGAGGAAAGCCTCCTGCAGAGCAAACCATTTCCTTTCCCTGGAAAGCATAAAATCCCAGCATGAGAATAGCCAAGTGAGGCAATTTTTCCAATATTGGCATCGGATCTTCTTCAAGGTGGGCATTAATCAAGACTAGCTTCCTCAATTGCTGGGGTAGACTCTTATGTTCTGGTAACTTCTTTATTTCTCCAATAATGGACAACTTACAAGAATGAGGATAATTTGATATTTTACTCAATTCAGCTTCAGTCCATATACGAAAAAAATTTCCAAAATAAATAGACGTGGATCGAAGATGTTTCAACTTGAATTCAGCAAGTTGCCGAAATATCTCTAGCTCAATAAGATCATGCAAGTCACAGACAATTAGTTTTTGCAGATTAGTAAACTTGCCTACATCGTTCACGTCACATTTCTTCAGACTGAAGTTTCTCAATATCCGTAGATTCTTTAAAGTGCCCAACCGCAACTTCTTCCGGCCCCCATGAAATCTCTCCTTGACATCAAAGTAGTAAGGAAGACAGAGATACCTCAACCTTCTCATCTTCCACAACACATTTGGCATGGAAACCTTAATATCCTTATTCATACGCAAGTATAAGAATTCCATACATACAAGGTTCCCCATAGATTGCGGCAAGCCATTAATGCTACTACATGCTAAACGTAAGAATCTTAAATGGACTAGGTCTCCCACTGATTCAGGTAAATTTCCTCTCACACAATTAAGATCGTCCAACGCTAGAACTCTGAGAAACTTACAGTTGATGTAAATAGGTTGAACTTGCTGCCACATCAGTTCGGTAGTTTTCCCATACTGGAAAAACATAAGAGTTCGAACATGGGGCATAGTCCTTATTTGTTCCAACCTCGGAGTCACCTTTCCTTCACCAATCTCACGCATATAAAGAGAAAGCCTCCGTGTCTTACAAGTTAACTCAACTTCTGTTGCCACTGAAGAAGAACTACCCTCCCTTTCATTGTCCTGTTGAATGTTACGAAAGCTTAGAAACTTCTCCTGCCTAGCCTTGATGACACAGAAGTCTCGCATTAGGTCATGGAGGCGACAGGTTTTGATATTTCCATTCAAATTGAGTCGTGCTTGGACCAGTCCTCTCTTAACCAACTCCATTAAATATTGCTCTACTACATTTTCGATTGTAATTCCTCTCTCTTCGTCATATGCATAGGGCGGCACAAAACCTTCAGCAATCCACATGCGAAGGACTCTCTTCGCAGGGATTTCCACATCCTCCGGAAAGCTACCCAAATAGAGGAAGCATGGCTTTAGATGCCATGGTAAATCATCATAGCTTAAGGCTAATGCATTTGATAGATCATTCTCAACACTAAAATGAAAATTGATGTTTCCATGAACTGTCTCCCACTCATTGTGTGCCAAAAGTCCACCAAGCACAATAATAGCCAAGGGTAATCCTCTACACTTCTCAAGGAGTTCATCTCCTAACTTCTTCATGTGTTCGGTGATTTCTACACAATATCAAGTAACAAATTGCAACTCAGTAGTCACTCAAAGATGCAATTGTTATAAGAAGATAACTTCAAGAACAAATATCTGCTTTTAGATATATAACTTAGATGTTGTGGTTCTTTATATTCCGTAGTTCATTTATGCTTTTGTAAGGGGAAAGACTATAGAGACCACATCAAAGCTCCTATATGCCTCCATCTACACCTAAAATATCAAGAACCCTAAAATAACTAGTGGAATGTATTGTCTTTATTATATGTGGCTTGAATTAAGTGACTGAGCAAATGCATAACAACAATAATCCTACTTGATGAAGAAAAATGAAAGCAACACAGGGATAAATCTTTTGTGATTTGAGTGTGCTACTAATCTCCCACAAAATTCTAGTGAAATCTTCATGTTGCCACTCTATTTTCTTGCATAAAGATTTATGATTTTCGTAACAATCCCAAATCTTATTGTTAAGCCAACTATTCACAAATGCAAAAACAAAAAGGTGGACCTAAAATGAAGCCTATGGAAGAAGTAACATAGCTAGGCTACACATTATTTTAGAAATCCTATCAAATTGCTTATTATGTTGATCATATGAAAGCTTCTTCAATATTTATCCTCATCAAAGGACAGGAGGAGCAAAGTTTTGGATGTTGGTCTAGAGGTTCAATTGTTAGCTGTTAAGAAACAAAAGGCACATTTGATTCCTCAAATATTGAAATTATGGTGCCTAATACTCAATATATTGATCATTTGGATTCCATTGTAATATTAATTCATAAATTGCTAAAGCTTCTAAAAGGCCAAACTGAGCAATGAAGTACCCGGCACATGTCCCTCCATCTCTGATTGTCTTGCAATACCTTCGACAACTTGAGCCGCAATAATACCTTGACCAACTCCAGGTCCAACAGAAGAAAGTTCAACAGCTAGTCCAACAATAATTATAGAAGCGCCATAAATTAGAATGAAAAAAAAGTAATATAATCCTTTGAAGCCACTATATATTAGGTTAATAACTTTAGAGAAGTCTTACCTTTCATTTCAGGGAAAACCCTCTTCTTTAGCAGAACCCAACTCTCCTCGTGCGACAAGCATTGAGGTTCATGGGGAAAATAGTGAGGATCGATATACTCCGCTACATTTTTATTGCGGGTTGTTATCAACAACTTGCTTCTCGTGTCCTTGATCGGGAATGCATTTCGAAGACCATCCCATGCCTGTTTAGTCCAAATATCATCAAGAACCACGATACATCTCTTCTGTTTTTGGGTCTTGTATAGAGTTTCTAACAATTGGTGAACTATCATCTCCTTAATCTCCTTTCTTTGATCCGGGATCAATTGAACAAGAATTTCTACCAAGATATTTTCTATGTTATATTCTTGAGATACGCAAGCCCATGCAAAACTATCGAAATGGTTCTTCACTTTGTCATGAGCAAAGACTTTCTTAGCAAGCGTGGTTTTACCCAAACCACCCATTCCACAAATGGAAATAACTCTGTGTTGTCCTCCATCCTTCAACAGCTCTTTCACCAACACCTGAATACCATCTTCCCCCCCGACAAAATCCTCCTCAAAATGGGCATAAGTATGTTTCGACGTCGAAGCTCTCTTGCGTTCGCGTTCGCCCTCATTCAGAGGTTGTATGCCATAATCCCGCATACTCGTTCTAAGATTGGAGATGCTGGATCTTAAGCCATCAATCTTTATCCCCACCTCATGAGCTCGCACGCACGTGCACTTCGCCATGAAGCAATCATACGCTTTGATGATGTTTTGTCCCTTCTTCGGCGCGACTCTGAGGATGTATTGCTCGATGACATCCTCAGCATCATAGGCAATGTCTCGAAGTTGCGCGACCCATTCTCGAACAGTTTGGTCGTGCTCTTGTTTCTTGTCCGCGTCCCTCAGCAAGCACTGGATCAGCTTCAGCTCCTTTCGCAGGTCCTCGACCTTGCCCTCCACGCTCCACAAGAATTTGGCCTCGTCAATGAGCAACTCTCCTATTGTCTCTACCACAAACGACACAACAGACTCGGCCATTGGTATTGCACCACTCAAACTGATCAGTGGAGATTATGATAGAGAATGACTTGAGAATTCACTTCTGCTGCGTTAACAAGCTGTGAACATATAGGCCTGCGAATTGCGAAGAAGAGAGGAAAGGAATTTAGTACTTAAAAAGTTGTGTATTGCATTGATAATGCATATTCTACATCCGCCGATGCAAGAAAGCACCCCTAAGAAGAAAAGAATGGAGTAATGGGGAAATCTACAGGTATATATTCTCTTTACAGGTAGAAGAAATGCTTGACAGCAACAGCTCGATGCTGCATAGGATTTCGATTTTGACTGTCCTCACGGATTGTTCTGTTCTGTGGTTTTGGTCGCTGTGCTCTCCGTGATTGAGCTTGTTCTGAGTGAATTAGGCCATGCCGTGATTGATGGTTGGATAGTTGACAGGTAATGCTGTATGATGACAGCAAGCAGCTGTTGGAATGCAGGACTTCCAAGAATGAAGTTGTTTGTTCCAGTGAGACACTGAAGATCAATGCTTATTTGGTTGACGTTGGAGAGCCTGAAGGAGGGCAAAATCCCCTCGATGATACTTATATTCACAGTCGAGCAAAGAAAGTTCCTAAGCGAACAACTTCGCTTCACAGAAACAAGTTCGTCAAAGTATCTGATTTTGCCAGTATTCTATGTTCTTACATATTTGTTTTTCCTCATGTTGTTGTCTCTAATAATTTGAAATTTGACAACTCATACTCATACATTCGCAATGTTGTGATTATCTACCTGTGTTGTTGTATAATCTATTTCACTTACGTTTTAAGAAGATGAGAAGACCAAAGTGGAGAAGAATAAAGCAGACGATCAGCCTAAGCCCATCACAGAAAATTATTAGAGGTTGGTGATTAAATCCTTCATAATCTAACTCTCTTGATAGCTAGTAAATGTTGGGTACAAAACTTAGCATCTGTGTTTCTCTTTTTCCAGAATTCAAGAAGAATGAAATGAACAAGTATGGCACATTACCAGGAGGTCCCAACTCAAGACATCGACTATGGCAGGTGAGTTTGGACTTTTGCAGATTCATATATGCCATGCCTGGCCATATATCATTTCCGTTGATGTCGTATCCTGGATTGTGAATCATTTCATAATTTCCTCTGGGTTTACAGTTTCTACTTATCTTTATACTACACATAGAATCTGTTCAAGGACTATAGATGTTCTCTCAACTCTGATGCTTTGTGTATCAAATCTTCTCAATCACGGCGGTTTTATGTTCACATTTTTCTCATGGCTTCTCTTGAAAATCATTGGGAGCTTCTTAGTGTATTTCCAAACTTTCCTGCAGAAACTGGTCTGAATATTCTGCTTGTTATATTCTTAAGTTTGTTTTTGTGGTCTCAGCACTACAGTTGATGTGATCTTCCTTTTGATATAGATTGGCATGTCTTGTATACAACGCAATTAACTCAAAAGTCGAAGAAATATCATGATGGCTTCTTACGTTCTACAAGCAGTGGACCTATTACTAGGCAGGTCAAGCTCTACAGTCTACGTCTCCTACTGATCTTTAACCTCAGATAGTACCAGCTTTCTTGTTGTTGAATTATCGTCTCTTCCTTCCTTTATTAGCTGGTTTTCTTCTTCATGGTTTGTGCACTTCTCATCATGCTAGTGGGAAACTTTTGTCAGGATAAATGTGGCTCAGAGGATTGGAAACCTTTTTCATGGGTGTTTTGCCAGGTTTTCTTGTATGATACGAGCTGGAAATTTTTAGATTGCAGGTTCCTGAGCAAAGCTGAAGAAGTGGGCCCTGGAAAGATGATGGAATTTCCTGGTCATTTGGTTGAAGTTGGCAACCATGAAGTCAACCGTGAATCTTTAAGGGATCTAAAGCATGTGGAAACAGCTTCAGTTCTCTTCACAAATTAAATATGCAAAAGCAGCGGCATAATGTTACTACTGTTAATTCTGCTGCAAAAGGTTACTGGAATAGAGTTCAATTTGATTCTTTCGATGGTGCTATATTAATTGATTTTTTTTCCTATTTGGTCTTCCTATGGAGGTAAATTGCCTTACCACATGGCCTAAAATAATAACTGCCTATAGGTTGCCAAAATTTTCTCCCTGATTTTTTATATTCCCATCAATCCCATCATTCAGCTACTCTGCAATTGATGTTATTGGGGGATATTTCATACTTACCAAAATGATATTTCACCACAACGTGATTCAAAGTTTTAAGGACATAAGTTCATGTTCATTACTAGAAAATCTTGAACTCTAGATGCCAAGAGTCAATTTGTTTGTTTTTATTTGTGGCTAACACATTCTTAATTGACTAGATAAAGAGTAATGACAATTGAAAATCATCACCGTTACCATAGTTATCTCTTCTTTTCTGTTAAGGAGCATGATTCCCTTCTCTCCATTTTTTGCATGATCTACAATGATTATCTGATTTTGATTATGATACTCTGAAAACATGTTTTCATTATTACTCTTACAGAAGAAAAAAAACAACTAGATTCATCAGAATAGGGCAAAGGGGAATATATTAGATGCTGGAAAATTAAGTGTAACAGGTCAGATTTTGCTTAGATGCTGGAAAATCAAGTGTAACAGGCAAGGGCAGTCCTCGCCTCACCTTCAGCTTCCCAGGCGGGGGCATCTGCTCGCCTAGACAAGGGCAACCCTTGCCAGGAGCCAGTGAGGGCAGCCTTCGCCAACCTAGGCGTGGGCATCCCTTGCTCAAGGCTAGCGATTGAGGTCCTCGCATGAGGCTAGCAAGTGGCAACCTATGTTGGCCATCAATGAGGCCTGACAGTGGCTAGTGGAGAGGAAAATGGGAAACAAAAGATGATAAAAAAGAAAATATGAAAAGAAAAATTAAAAAATTTCAAAAAAAAAAAAATTAGCTAGATATACTCATTTGAAAAAATGTGAAAATATTTAGGATTCAATAGGTAAAATTGAAAAATTTATGGCCGAATTGATAAAAGTACAATAAACTTAGAATTTTTTAACATATATGTGCAGGCCAAAAACCGAGGAAAGTTTCCACTTTTTAATAATAATCATTCTAAAATATAAAAGTTAGCACCACCGCCTTGCTGGAAGCAAGTGAACCAATATCTATGTCATTCAAACAGCCCAAATAAATAAACGGAACAAAGCACAATTCATATTGCCTTCAAGAACGTAAAAATCAAAATCAAAATTTCAAATCAACAGATTACAGTTGCAATAACTACAACAATACTAAAAACACTAAAATGCACAAAAACTTGAAGAAGTAGAACATATAAAGCAAAATGTAAATATCAGTACGTGACTCACAAGCTTAAGCGCGACTTCCTCGTTTGTTTATATGTCACTACCTGAAAACAATTCATGAAAAACTTCAATCAAAATCAAACTAAAAGCAGAACGGATAAAGCAAAAACCAAGTATTAGATTACGAGAAGTCCACCGAGATAGATCTCTCCGAATGAGGTGCTACTGGCCGAGCCGAAAACAATAACTCAGAACTAAAATTGCTCAATAATAATACTGGGATTGGGTCGATGAGCTCATCATCTTCATCCCCATCATTATTGTCATCTTACCACTCTCCACAGCGAACTATACGGAGGCGATGGCATATAGGTAATGGCAAAAGGAGATTGGTTTCGCATGGGCCAACGGCTTTGTTTGCCGGCAATCCATCGTCATACTTTTGTCTAATGGGTCCTCAGAAGATTGGTTTCACATGGGCTGATGGCAATAATTCAGTGTCAATTATCTGTACTATGTCCAGTCAAGAGATGGGTCATCATGGTGAATAGCTTTATGTGCCGTCAATTCATCACCATGGTTTTTGTTTTATCGGTCCTCAAGAGATTGGCTTCACATTCGCTAACACTGATGGCAACATTTTTGCATGTTGTCCACACAAATCAGTTGGACACGTCCATGTTAATTATGTTCAACTCCACCAAGTTAAGGGAAATTGCTATGATAGAACTGCCCGTCTAATTTGGGAACTCCATATATATACACTTCTCACATTCTGAAGATTTAACAAAGTTCTACAGCGATTTTGCATCGAGTGAATAGTTAAATGTTCTGACACTACTCTGAAAGTGTAGTTGGTTTCTCCGCTATCATATTAGAACATATTAGAAACTACAATCCAAAAATTCAGAAGTAATTAGCTAGATGGAGGATAATCACATAAGTTCATACCCATTAAAAGCTTCATCAACAAATAATGTTGAATACTTTAACATCTGAGTGCAACATGCCACATGCCGTATACAACTTTATATAATAGATTAATGAGAGGTGATTGCAATTTTTTTTTTTTTTTTTTTTTTTTTTTTTTGTGACAACCCAGGGGACAAGCGTAAATGCCAGATTTCCTAGAAACAGCAGTAGTCGGCCATTGCACTTACGAGCAACCGGAAGGGAGTTTTCTTGGCCAGAGTTTCTTTGTTTCTCGACTACGGCATTCCACAGCAGAGACGCAACACAATGGGCCAACTGCAGTACAATGAGGTAATGCAGCGAGGTGAGTTATTTGAAGTTGTTATTGGGGAAGAATTGGATGGACGTGATTAGCCTTCACGATAGACATGCACAGTACTCCCTCTCATTGCTCGCCATCGACAAGAGATACATCATAAAAGATCACCAATGATGCATTACTTGGGATTACAGTCGTACTAAAAGTTACCATGGCCGACATACTGGAAGCAAGCGAGCCAACCAATATCAATGTCATTCAAACAACTCAAGAAATACACAGAACAAAAGCACAAGTCCGTATCCCATAAAAGAACGTGAAAGTAAAGCATCAAAATTCTGAATGAATAAGATACCGATCCAATGACCACGACAATACTAAAAAAGCGCAAAAACTCGAAAGAAAAAGGGGGCCAATTCAACTGGGAAAATGCCACTCACGAGCTTAATTTCGACTTCCTCCTTCGTCTGAATATGAGAACCTGGAAAAAATTCGCAGATAACTTCAATGGAAATCAAACTAAAAGCTGAACGAGTAAAGAAAAAATTGAGCATCAGTTAGTAAGCAGTCCACCAAGGTAGATCTCTCTGGACGACCGCTACCAATCTTACGACGGAGCCAGAGCTTGTTGACTAAGATGGAATTTGTTTCAGGGATCAACTGGAAACAATAATGACGACTGTTCAATGATAATACTGAGATTAGATCAATAAGCTCATCATCTTCATCCTCCTCGTTATTGTCATTTGTCACTCTCTGAAGCTAACTCCATGTAAGTAACGGCATATAAGTAATTGCATATGGGCTAATGACAATTATTAAGCCGTAGTCCCATCAAAAGAGATTGGTTTCACACGGGTAACATCAGTGATTCAGCATCAGATTTTTGCCTTATGTACCATCAAAAGAAGATTGGTTTGGCATGGGCTAATGGCAATAATTCAACGTCACATCTATTGTCAAAATATGGGTTTTCCATGGCGAATGGCTTTATGTGTTGTCAGAAGATTGCTTTCTCATGGGCCAATTGCTTTATGTGCCGTCAATTCATCATCGCTCTCTTTGCTGTGTCCTCAAAGGATGGTTTCACATGGGCTTATTGATAGCGACATTTTTGTTTCTAGTAGTGGGAAAACAAACCATCGCAGACTATTATATCTACCGCAAGATATATTATGGCCCACAGCATCTAATAAAAACACATATAAGCCGGCCAGACTTGTCCACATCCATTAAATTCAACTCCACGGAAAATCTTCGGAAACTCGATATATGCACTCCTCGCATTTTTGAAGATTTAGCAAAGTGCTACAGTAATTTTGCAGCAAGTTGATGGTCATATGTTTACTCTAAAAACTAAGTATGGTGGGTGTTGAGATTATAATCCAAAAGTTTAAAAGAAATAAGTTATATATAAAAGGACCGCGTGTATATAATGCCCATGAAAAGCTCCATCATTGAATACTTCAACGTTTTAGCGCAACATGCTACGTACAACTTTATACTTATTTTCTATTCATGTAGAGTCCTATCTACAAAAGATTAACGAGAGGTTGTTGCATAGTTTTTTTTTTTTTTTTTTACAATCCACGCCGCGGCTGTAGAGGACAGATTGCCTAAAAGCCCGTGAAACACTCTGACACAGCTCCCAAACTTGTTAAGTTCGAACATTTAGTTTATATAATTGGCTGACCAAGAGTAATTTGTATGAAATTGGTGACATTAATAAGCAATCTATGAGTTTGTAATGCGAAAAGCTTCTAGCACTCCAACCAAACAAGAAATAAGAGAGTTGTTCAGATGATCGAGATTTTGCATTGAGATTATTAAATTCGAAAGGAAAAGTAATATAATGAAACCCTATTTTCAAGTGGTCAATCCACGAAAGACTGAGGATTGAGATTTTAGCTTTGTGCATGGAAGTTAAGGAGGGATACGGCATTTATTTTCTCAACGACCTTTAGACCGGAGAGTGTTGGGAACTGTTAATATTTTTTAGATCGTAACAGCATTCGTGGTGGTTGTGGTGACGTTAGCGTCAGACCATGTGACCGTAAATGATGATCCCTCTTGTTGAGGGAGATGAGACAAGCGACTGATTAAGAGGGAAGGGAGATTAGAGTTTCTTTGTCATCTGGGTAACGGTCACCCGCACCAAAGCACAGATTGGTTCCTTAAATTAACCAATTAAAGAGGAAAAATTACCCAAAAATTACCCAAAATATACTTACACCTATTATAATTATGTCAATTCAATTTCATAATTTTTTTAACCAATTCAATAATAAAGGCTTTTATAATTGTATCAATTGATCAATTCAACTAGTTTTGGTAAAATGCGACACCGATGTAAATACTTGATTAATATTAGCGTAGATAATTTTTAATAATATTTTTATTTTCTTAATTTTTATTAATTCATATTTATTTTTTATTTTTCCTTTTGCTTTTTTTTTTTCTTTCTTTTCTTTTCCACAAAAGTCGGGGAGGGTCGCGGCCCTTGGCTGGTGTCACCCGCAACTGTGCCTTGCGATCTTGGCTCCCTACAAGTGCATTCGACTTGTCCCTAGTGAATGTCCACCACATAAGAGCAAAACTTGTAAGGCATGCCGCGATCCGTCTTCTTGAGATCTTGCATCCAAGACAATCCTCCCGAGCCTCAACCTAAGCCTGAGCCTTCTTGTCCTTCTTCAACAATGCCTCCGTGTTCTCCACCATCCTTGCTTCCCCCACTTCGCTGCTCTTCCCTTACGATGCTTCGTAGGCAACCAAAATACGGAGCAATTTTTGACTCAAAGATTGCGACCAAAGAACGAAGCGGAGATGGCGACATAGCAAAAATGCGAACGCCTTGGTGCGGTGGACCCAAAACCGTTGCCATGTGAAAGCGGGTCTCTTCCTGCAACTTGAAAATATCTCGAGGCGCGGCCGTGGGTCAAAGGCAGCTGTGGCCTTGCCCGTGGCCAATGACTATGGGGAAAAGAAAAGAAAAAAAAAAATGAAAAGAAAAAGGAAAAGAAAAAAAAAAGGAAATCGATAATAAAAAAATAATTATAAAAAATTACTTACATCAACATCGGACATATGCTCGGCATTCATTTTATTGTTCGGATAAATTGAATTAGTATAAATACAAAAGATTTGATAAAGAGTATACGATATATTTGCATGTAAAATCAATTTCAATATTTGAAAGTTTTTGGTGGAAAAATTTCTCATCTATTACCCAATTAGTATAATGAAAATGAAAATCATTTTGTTAATAGGTATGGTTATTTTAGCGTCGTTGAAAGCACTATTTAATAAGATATTTATAAATTTATAAAAGGCTCTCAAAAGTAGAAAAGGATGGAGGCTCCCTCGCTCCCTCTCACTACTTCCATTGCATGTTTAGAGAATGATTCCATAAGATTATGATGTGACCTCACATTTGCCGGATTCAATAATTGGCATCGACAGTGGGTGAGAAAAAGTTTAGCAGATAAATTACAATTTCTACGGGAAACACTTCTGCCTAGACACATGGTAGGGGAATTCTCCATGGTAGGGTAGTCAATAAACAGAAATTGTCAGAAAGGACGAGCAATCGCAGGCTCGCAGCTAAGAATTTATGGCAGGGATACTATGAAGAATGGCGAGAAACGAGATTCACCTTTCGACCACCAACGCTTTGTCTGTTTTCTTTTCTTTTTGTCTTTTTTGGTTCCCCTTTGAAGGACAAATGCACGAAAAATTGTAACGAAAGAACGAAGCACGGGAGCTGAAGAAATTATGAGAAGGAATCTGAGGAGGTGCCTAACAGTTGTTGCTCGTCCCCTTGATTAATATGTATTGAAAAAGTCAATTGGTGTTTTCTTAACCACGGTTTTTTCGTTTTTCTCGTTGAGTACATATTTTACATCTCATTATTCATCTAAATGCGCAAGAATTGGACTATACAAACCCAAAGCAACATGCCACTTCTATTTCATGCACTGAAAGACTGTTTCAACTCATACGAGCATTTTGTCAAACGCCCGCCACAATTTGCAAAATGCTCGGATCTTTCCCTCTTCTTTAGTTTAGCTTTGACTTCGATGATGACATCTGCAACGCCACGAGGAATGACTCGGGCTTCGTCTAGCCTCGCATCAGCATCTTTCGAGAAGCATGGGATTTGCGTCCCCTCCTTTCGCGTGCCCTTCCCCTGTGCCCTCGCGAAACCCGCAAAAGTTTCGCATGTTCTACGAGCAAGTCACGAGATCTCTCTACAACGAGTGAAATAACAGATTCTGCAATTGAAGCCAACAACGATGAGAGGGAAAAAGAAACCAACAAAATGGGTAAATTCCAGAATGGAATTATGATAATGCGTTGCATCCAATGGCTGAACACAATCTAATTTTCAGTTCATTGTTGAAAAGAGAAAAGATAGGCATCGGGTATAAATATGATATAATCAATTTTATAGATTTCAACCAAAAAAAAAATCAATTTTAGAGATGATCATTGAGTGAGCTGAGCCTGAGGTAGCGGTCTAACTTGTTCCTCGAGTTTTTTTTTTTTTTTGACGAGAAACAAAGCTGATTATATTAAAAAGTAGGTAAAGGTAATACAGCAAAAGCATCAGTAGAAAGAAGATCCAGGAGATCAGAAGGGGGACTAGTCGCCCAGTTACTAGGAAGAAAATCAAAACGCCGGGCTTTTGCAACCCAGTCAGCAACCCGATTAGAATTTCTACTGCAGTGAGCGAAAGAAAGGCCTGGATCATCAATTCCAATGTTGACAATTGAAGTAACAACAGGCATACCTTCGTAGGCCAAATTCTTCAAAGCGATGGCGATTTCCTTTTCTGGAGCTTTCTTTTCTTGAAGTTCGATCATCAATTCTTCAATCAAGAACTTCCCTTCATTCATATCCAACTTTCTTGACCGGTCCAGCGCCTCACCCATGCTAAATATCTTTTCTTGTATAATTCCACTCCTATTGCCACATATACATGCTAAAAATAATGGATCAAATAGGGTACAATGCTGGTGTAAATTATTTTTTAAACATGCAAAAGTAAAATGGAAAGTCAATGAAATGAAGTCATTTATTAATATTGAAAATAGTATACATATCCATGCTTGACCTTGGCTTGTGTAATTATTTTTCACACCGTCGTGTATAAGACAAAAGTCAGAAACAATTAATGAATTGTGGTGTTTAGAACTTTAAATATCAAAATCATCTTATTGCGCCATGGAATTTTGCACGAAAAAATTAACGAGCAAAATTCAATTTCCGTTAGGAGAAGACTCAGATCTAATGGCAAGGATTAGCTTGTTGCCTCCCGATCCACGATGCATCTCTCGGACATCCAACGGCAGAGACGAGGCACGACTTTTTAACCATTTGAAGAGTCCTGGCAATTTTCTCTCTAAATGTGGCTATCAAGGCATAAGATATTGTGTTTTGAGAAAAATTAAGGATGCGTCTGGTTCGATATTTGAAAAGAAAAAGAAAATCTTTGGAGAAATGCGGACTTTAAAACGAAGGATTTCCATAAAAAACAAAAGCAGTTTTTAATCAACACTTCTTCCTCCGTGCACAAATCCAGAACTCATTTTGGAACATGAAACTTTTCCCAGTTTTTTCCCTCTTCTTCGACTATTATTTGCGCAAATTAAGCTCTCCTTTTTCGATTTGCTTGGAGGATATCACAAATCAAACCAGATAACTTCTGGGTCGTGATTCCTTAACATTTATGAAGGCATTATATCTCAATTTTGCTACATGATGAGGCACAAAATTTATTTTGTATGCGTCTGGTGTGTGGCGCAAGGTAAATGGATAAGGAACACTTTCCTTACAAATTATTCACAATAAAATTGACCAACGAAGACTGTGGATGTCACCGAGTGTGCATAGAGTCGATTCCACTATAACAACATGTTAAACTTGATTTTATCTAGGTCTACTCATGGGGTCAGACTGATTATGAGGGACGCATGCATTTTTCGAGTTGTCTATCTCCATGTGAGAACACTAATTTTGATATCCGCTTCTTCCATATAGCTAATATAAGGAAATTATCCTACTGATCAAATACAAAATCATATTCGACATGGATATGAGTATCAACTTCATCGTCGAGATTAATTCCATCACAATGACAAAATAAAGTTATAGACATTAAAAAGTATATCAAGTTTCTTGAAATGGCCAAAAGGGGTGAGATGCCATCAGCCCAAAACAACTATTCTTTGAAAGGTGCAAACACAGGTGCAAACCAACGCAAAGGCAGGTCCTAAACAATATATGACCGAAGGTCTGATTGATAAGCCACAGGGAAGGAATTTCTTCGTACAGATTCCTTGGCCTTCTTAAAAAATACAAACCCACTATTACATTCCATTCATTTCATGAAAAATAACTTATTGAAGAATGTTTTTCGGATTTTCTGACATTCATTTCATATAAAATAAACTAATTAAGAAAAATATTTGTCACTATTAGAAAAAACACTTTCAAAAGTGAGAAAATATTTTCCAGTTTTCAAAAATGAAAAATATTTTTCATATTTTCTTCCATTTCACTTTTTTCACCAAACTAATTTTCATTATAATTTTATATTCTTTTTTTCTTTCTTTAATAACCAAAATTTTAATTTTTTTTTTCTTTTATTCTTCTTACTTGATTTTGGCCAATCACTAGCCATGATGGTGGCCGGAACGTCATATTTTCTACAAAATAAATAGAGCCCAAGAGTCTACTCTTGATATTTAAAAGTTTTGGGTGGAAGAATTTCTCATATATTGCACAAATAGTATAATAAAAATGAAATTTTTTCTTGATTAGGTATGGTTAATTAGTGTCCTTAAAGCACTTTTTAATAAGATTATGATAAATTTATAAAAAGCCTTCAAAGTAGCATAGCATAGGATCAGAAGATAGCATTGGGAGGGAGGCTCGCTGTCACTTCTTTCAATCACTTCTTTCATTCACATGCGTAAGGAAGGATTACCCATAAAATTAAGATGTGACATTTCATCTGCCAAATTCAACCATCGGCACCGAAAAAGACGGAGAAAAAATTTAGTAGATAAACAACTCCTACAGGAAACACTTTTGTCCACACAACTGTAACAAAAGAAATTTAGTAGATAAACAACTCCTACAGGAATGCAATCATCTTCAGGGGGTGAATCGTGCGCGGTGGCCGCTCTAAAAAACCATTTGCTGATGGTGGTTAGGGACAAAGCGCTTACCTTCAAAGATGTTGCCCCTTCTTCGAGGAACAAAAGGATTCAAAGAGGGTGGGGCTTTGACCCCGTGATCTTCTCGAGCTCTCCGGATCCTCCTTAGCTTGTGTCTGGAGCTGGTTACATTTCCACTCTTTGCCTTTCCCTGTTAGAGGGTGTGAGGGTCGGTGGTCCTGCCTGAGGGTGGGTCGTTCGGTTTGTTGTGTGGGTTCTTCCTGGTGGGCTTGTTTGCCTTGAGGTTTTACATCGGATCCCCTCCACTTTTGCTTCTTCGCAAGAGTGTAGGTTTGGACCCGATCTTTTGTACGTTTCCCTTAATACTATTATTACCTTCACCAAAAAAAAAAAAAAAAAAATTGTAAAGAGAGACCAATGCACGTAGTAGGGTAGGGAAGGATTACCCATAAAATTAAGATGTGACCTTTCATCTGCCAAATTCAACCATCGGCACCGAAAGAGACGGAGAAAAAATTTAGTAGATAAACAATTCCTTCAAGAAACACCTTTGTCCACACAACTGTAACAAAAAAGAAACTGTAAAGAAAGACCAATGCATGTGGTAGGGTAGTCAATAAATTGTCAAAAAAAAAAAAGAGAAGAAATGAGCAGTCGGAGCTAAAAGTTTGTTACAGGGTCGCAGTAAAGAATGGCGAGAAACGACAAAGAGGTTGCTTCATGCTTCATGCTTCATGCTTCCCGTTTCTATCACCAATGCTTTGTCTCTTCTCATTTTGTGCTTGTTGGGTCCCTTTGATAAAGATAATGATAGAGGCTCTCAAAACTAGGAAAGGAGAGGAGGCTCTCTCTCTTCCACTCACGCCAAGGTTTTCCATAAGATAATGATGTGACTTCTCACATGCAAGATTCAACAATCGGCACCGAAAGAGGCGGCGAAAAAGTTAGGTTGATAAGTGACAACTTCTACAGGAAACACTCTTGCCCAGACAACCGTAAGAAGGGGAGATGTAAAGAAAGACCAATGCACATGGTAGGGTAGTCAATAAACAGAAATTGTCATTAAAAAAAAAAAAGACGTGAGCAGTCGGAACTAAAAATTCATCACAGGAATTCTACACAGAATGGCAAAACACGAGAGAGGTTGTTCTTTCTTCATGCTTCACGTTTCGACCACCAATGCTTTGTCTCTTATCTTTTTGTCTTCGTTGGGTCCCTTTGATGGACAACCGCACGAAAAATTGTAAAGAAAGAACGAAGCACAGGAGCTGCAGAAATTATGAGAAAGAAATCTGAGGAGTTGCTCGTCCCTTCGTTTAATATGTATTGAAAAAGCCAATTCGTATTTATTTAATCACAGTTTTCTGTTTTTCTCGTTGAGTTTGATAGTTTATGTTTCGTTGTTCATCTACATGCAAGATTTTACTATATAAACCAAAAGCAACACGCGGCTTCTATTTCATGGGCTTGAAAAATGATGTGCAACAACTTGTGCTGATTTTACAAGAGTTGCTTCCTAATGGCGAACTACCTCTAATCAAAGATGAGGGATGATTCAACTTTCCGAAGATAGATCGAACAATTTCAATGGCTCCCTGTGTGCTGATATATTTTCATTATCAATTACCTCTAAATTCTCAAAAGCTTTGTAAAAATTCATAGCTATAGCTACTCTTTCTTGATGGTTTTTTTCCCTCATTGAGGGAAAGAAAATAGGTAGGAATTTCTTAATTATATGAAATCGAATCTTTTGTTGTGTTGCATGATTAGGACCCCACCTATCAAGACTTAGTTGGCCTGTAATGCGATGATAATGCCGATATGGTAATAATTAGCGCTGTGCGAGATAGAGCTTTCGGTTACTCGGAGGCATATGCTTCGAGCATATTCTCAAAATGCGATAAGGTTACTTCTTGGTCCGCCACAGTGACGTACTGCTGTCCCTGGTTTGCGCTATCAGTCTCTCTCTCTGGTCCCTTTCTGTTCTTTCATTTGGTCCTTTTTCTCTGATCGAGAAACGATCCGGACGAATAATGCTTCGATTGGAGTTGATGGATCGAGTTGAAAAGATCTTAAAATCTTTCAATTAATTCAGGCGGATCTCGATTCTTTACAATCTAATCAAACTTTTGAATTATTTGCTCAACGGAGATTTGATTTGATCGAACTTTTTTGGACGGTTGAGGACTCATGCATTTTTACCTGCCCATATTCTCTTGGGCCGTGGGATGGCAAATGAACCAAAGCCCATTATTTACGTGTTCGAATCGATCTCCCTAAAGCCTTAAATGAAGGGCCTAGTTCTGCTATTGCTTATCGACTTTAGGGCCGCAACCTGCTTTGCTTCCTTAAGTGCACACAGTCCCATTTCGTTGTGTAGATATTCAACTCGCGTGGGCATTTTGTCAAACACCTGCCAGCATTTGAAAATATGCTCGGCTCTTCCCTCTCCGTTGGTTTAGCATTGACTTCGACGATGGCATTGACATCTGCAATGCCACGAGGAATGTCTCGCATCAGCGTTCCAGAAACAAAAAAATATTTCTGACGAAAAATAAAATAGTTATCTTGCGCCCTCAATGACTTGAAGGCATATGCTTCAAGCACGTGCTGTAATGGGACAAGGCACTCTTGGTCCACAACAGTGATGTACTGCTGTCCCTGGCTTGCATTGTCTGTCTCTCTCTGGTCCGTTTCTATTCTTTCGTTTGGCACTTTTTCTCTGATTAAGAAATGATCCAGAAGGATATGCTTCGATTGGAGTTGATGGATCGAGTTGAAAAGATCTTAAAATATTTCACTTAATAATCTAATTAAAGTTGTGAATTATTTGCTCAGCGGAGATTTGATTTGATTGAACTTTTTTGAAGAAAAGGGTTGAGGACTAATGCATTTTTACGTGCTCATTCTCTCGGGCCGTGGGATGGCGAATGAACAAAAAGCCCATTATTTACATGTTCGAATCTGCTTCCCTAAAGCTTTAAATGAAGGGCCCAGTTCTGCTATTGCTTGTCGACTTTAGGGTCGCAACCTGCTTTGCTTCCATAAGTGCATACAGTCCCATCCCATTTCGTTGTGTAGAATTCAACTCACATGGGCATTATGTCGAACACTTGGCTAGCATTTGAAAAATATGCTCGGATCTTCCCTCTTCTTTGGTTTAGCATTGACTTTGACGATGACATCTGTAACGCCATGAGGAATGACTCACTTCATCTAGTCTCGCATCAGCGTCTTTCGAGAAGCACTGGATTTGCGCCACCCCCTCTGGCGTGCCCTTCACTACTCCCCTCGCCAAATTGGCAAGAGTTTCGCATCTCCTAAGAGCAAGTTGCGAGATTCCTCCACAGCGAGTGGAATAACAGATTCCGCCATCGAAGCTCACAAGGATGAGAGAAAAAAATGAAACAAACAAAATGAGTAAATTGACAGTGTTCTATGATAATGCAACTTTCACAAGACTTTGATGTCTTGTTCGAGTTATTGGCGCAAAAGGAAGGTGGAGATGCATGTGTTTAGTAGCATCTAATTTTAAAAGTTCACTCGGCCAATGGGCTCCATATTTATATGGGAAGGTGATATCAAAGTGTTTCATCGGTTTGGATTCCTATGAAAAAAATTTCACCAACCATTGTGTTTTGATTTTATATAGAAGATTGTGTTGAGCTTGGACAGAGAATGTCAAATGTGAAGGGAATTTATTCTCGACTTGTATGTAGAATCCTTGACAATCAACGCTAACCACTACTGAGCACAAATTACATCAAAATCCAATTAATGATGTAATCTGAACATTAGTAACTTGATAGTCTAAACTTCGAATTCAAACTATGCCGAAATTCAATTGACGACACAGTTTGCTTAAGTGAAAAGTTGGAATCTAATCAACAGCAATACTCTTAGATAGATAACACAACGCCGGAATTTAATCAATGACATTGGGCTTGTGGAACAATACCCAAATTTAATCGAGATACTAGACTGGATAGAAATACACGTCGAAATTTAATCAACGGTGGAAATCTTAAAAAGCTACAGCTAAAGTGCAATAAAGTAAAGTAAAGATAATTGTTGTGTTATTCGGAGGGCCTTTTTCACTAGAAGGGCTGCGGTTTTTTTTTAAAGTGGATTGATATTCCTTAGTCGGTTGCTCTTCCTTAGACACTACCTTCGCATTCTCCACATTTTTTATTTCTTTTTGATAGCCTTATCCTTTAATAACCATTTCCAGACCCGTTGATGATGCTCATGCAGCTTGTTCATCAAGCAAATAACTGCTCCTTATTTCTATGGGCATTTCTCGCAGTAGTTATTCTTGTTCGAGTTCCAGAGGATGTAACGTGTTGAGTAGAATCCCTTAAAGTAAAGTATGTGTTTATGAAAATTCCTAATGTCTCTCTAAACACCCCTTCTTCTCCAGCCTGGTATGATCCTCTGAAAAATGCAGCTCAGCTAGTTAGAAAGGTTACTATCTTGGCATGTCTTTATGTTTTGAACTAAATCTTTGGGCAGTTTGCCACTAAAAGGCTATCCCTAAAAGGCTTGAACAAGGTTCACCCACTGTGGGAAGGCATACCTACGGTAACTAACTCATTTTTTCCTGATTTTAAGCATATATCCCCTTAAATGATCTGATGCACTATCCTTATAACTTGACATTTGGCATCGACTTTAGGATTGGCTTTCAAAATTCCATCGAGGCTTAGCTTAAATAGCTTCCACAAAAGCTATTTTCCTTTAATTTCGTGAACCAAAACGGGGCATTTCACCTAATATTTCTTTGTAACCAGCATGTGATTCCGAGAGTAAATTTAAGTATCAACACAAAGTTGGTCCCTAAATTCTTAATCGATGTTCAATTTGATCTCTAAAATTTAATTTTGATTGAATTGGTCTTTGTTCTCTTGAATTTAAGGTGCAAGAGCTAGATAGAGCCAATCTTTTTTTTCCCCTCCATGAAATACTAGTCTAATTTGTTAAAAGTTTAATACTACAAAAAACTCTAAACTAGTATACCTGTGACGGATTTATCCAAAATTATTTTTTGATTACGAAAAACTCTAAACTGGTATATCTGTGACAAATTTACTCAAAACTAATTTTTTTTATTACTCTAAACTGGTAGAATTGTCTGACCAGACCCAAAAATCTATACTATTTTATTCTTTCAAAGACCATGGGCTTATAAAAAATAATGGCATCATCACCAATGCCCCCACAAAGTATAGGAACCAAAAATCACAAATTAAGTACACTTGTGATAAATTTACCATCTATTAGTTTTCATTAAATTTTATTTTTAAATTATTAAGTTAGATGATCTGTGGCCGGTTGAAAAGTGTACAAATTTAGATTACTCTCAATTTGCCATAGATGTACGAGTTTTGTGATTTTTTGTGATATTAATTCAATTTAACGGAGGGTATATTTGTCGCCAGTGTATTAATTTGGGGGCTTTTGGTATTTTGATAAATTTATCACAAATGCACGGGTTTAAGATTTTTAGTTAAAAAATTAGTTTATAGTAAAGTTGTTACTAATATATCAATTTGAGGATTTTCATGATCAAACAATTAATTCAGAATATATATATATATATATATATTATCTAATATTAAGTTAAACCGGACGTACGCGCACTAATCGAATTCGTGTATTTCTTTATTTCACGCTGTAGTCTTCTCTATTGAGTCAACGCGCCCTTGCATTACACGCGAGAACGCTAGGCTACTTCTTTCCAGCCATCTGTGTGCAATTGTTTCGAAGCTGACATGACGTATTCATTATAAAAAATTCCATCCATTCTGCAATTTTGCCCATTCTGTTCGTTTCGTTTTCCCTATCATCCTCTTGGACTTTAATTCGGGAGGAATCCGTCGTTTGGCTCGCTGTGGAGAGGAGGGGAACTCGCGACTTGCTCTTGGAAGATTGCGAAGTTCTCCCAAGCGCCGGGAGGGGATAAGGTGAAGGGCGAAGGGCACGCGAGAGGAGGTGGAGCGAATTCCATGCTTCTCCAAAAAGACGCTGGATGGGAGGCATATGAAGAAACGAGAGTTATCTCTCGTGGCGTTGAAATCGTCGCCATGAAAGCTGCAATGGAAAGGGCAGAAGATCCGAGCGTTTCGTAGCGCTGGTCAGATGTTTGACGAAATGCGCGGGCGAGAGTAGAAACTGGGGTGGGTAAAAGCCGAAACCGGCGTGTTGCTTGCCGAATGAGTAATTCGTTTCTTTGTATATCTAAATATTCTCCTTTGTGTGCCTACCTAATTCTTTCCCTTTGGATATACAGAGATGAAGTTGCTGGATGTAGCGAGAAAAGCAAATTATTATTTGTCAATAGGTGACGCATGGCAAATGTTGCTGTTCTCCTGCGACGAGAAAAAATTTAGCTTTCTCTACCTGGAATCCTGTTGTAAATTAACTAGTTAACTCCGAAGGATAATATATTCTCCAGCACCAGTTCAGACCTACGGAGAGTCTCGTAAAACCTCTTCTATGGTGTTGCTAATTTATGTCCGTTTCTATGGTTAGGATAGTTTATCCCGTCCTGGTACTCCGGACAGACATAAAACTGACACTTACCACATCTACGTGTCGTCTGGCCTGCAAGGTAGGTTCAGTACGGAAACCTCGTGCTTGAAGAAGTGCCGATGTAGATAGCACACAGTAGATTCATGGTGTGCTGAAGAATTCATCCAGGTCAAAAGTTGTGCGGAGCCTGAACATTATTTTATTTGTTGGAATGCAGGGACGTCCCTAGTGGGTTTGTATATTTCCAGAAGGCGAAGGAACATCCTGAGTGGCTCCTGAGTGCGGAGCTTGAACATTTCTATATCTATCATTACTTGTTTCTCACTTTTATTTTGTACACTGATGATAGGAATATAAATCATTAAACAAGCCTAGTTCTAGTGCCGACATGTATATTGTATCTAATTTTAATAAATGAATGCATTCCATTGAGGTCCATTTTATGGTCGCTTGTTTGAAAAGTATTTTATATCAGTATGGTCCTTTGTTTAATCCTTTATTTTCAGCATATTTGAGAAAATTGGGAAAAGTGTCAAAAAAGTCATAAATATTTTGTCTTTGTGCCGATTTAGTCCTAAACCTTTTTTTGGTACTGATTTAATCATAAACATTTTTATGTTGTGCCAATTCAGTCTTTTTTGGCTAATTTTGGCCGGAATTTACTGATTGGACACCGGCCGGCTGATGTGGCATGATTGGCACTGATGTAGACCACTTTTAATAATATTTTAATATTTTAGAATTTTTTTTTTATTTTTATTTTTTCTTCTCATCTTCTTCCTTCAGCCAGTCCCCGGACCTCGGTGGGCCGTAAAGTCGACCTCGACCTCACCGGCCACCTCGCCAATGGCTATAAGGCCGCCCTCAAGGCCTAGGTGGCGAGGCTCGCCCTCGCCGGATCTGGCGAGGTCAAGCCTCGCCCATGGCCAGCGAGGGCGAGCCTCGCCAGCTCGGCATGAGGAGCATGGGGAGGAGAGAGAAGCCGATGGCGGTGAAGCTCGGCAAAGGAGACGACGCAGAGCATGAGCCGAAGTCCGCGATGCCACTCGGTGGTAGCAGCGATGACGGCGATGACGAGGAAGCGAACGAAGACTTGAGCTTGAAAATTGTCGAGAAGGCGCTCTCAGCGCACGCCGCAAAGCTCGCCTCCACGCCGCCAAGCATCGATGTGTCGGAGGAGGACGATGATAGGCCTCGGTTCCATACGACCTCGAGGACCAAATCCGGCCACCTCCTCGTGCCAAGCTAGCGGGGCTCGCCCTCGCCGGGCATGGGTGAGGCTCAACCCTCGCCAGATTTGGCGAGGACGAGGCTCGCCGCCCAGGCCTCGAGGGTGGCCTCACACTGGGCGGGCGAGGCTTGCCCTCGCCACCCAACGCGAGGCCGCCCTTGCCACCCAATGCGAGGCCGCCCTGACGGCCACTGGCGAGGTGGCCAGCGAGGTCAACCTCAACCTTGCTAGCCGTCGCCTCTGGCCAATCGCCAAGGTCCAGCGACCGGTTGGAGGAAGAAGATGAGAAGAAAAAATAAAAAAAAAAATTCAAAATTCAAAATAAAAAAATTCAAAAAATTCAAAAATATTAAAATATTATTAAAAGTAATTCACGTCATCGCCGATCATGCCACGTCGGCCGGCCGGCGTCCGATAAGCAAATTTCGGCCAAAATTAGATGGAAAGGACTAAATTGGCACAATGTAAAAATATTTAGGACTAAATTGGCACAAAAAAAGGTTTAGGACTAAATTGGCACAAAGACAAAATGTTTAGAACTTTTTTGGCACATTTCCCTGAGAAAAGACATTTGGCATGAGTAAGATGCTCAATGGATCAAGAGAGTTGGATGTGATAGAAGAGAAACTCTTTTATAAAGAATTAATGATTAAAGTTCAAGAAAAGAATGCTTGAGAAAAGGAAATCACCATCGCTTTGAAGAATTTGGGTATGCTATGCTCATTATCGGCAAAAGAACGCAAGTCTTATAACTTTGGAAATGAATGACTTAAGTGCCATAACTTACGAAGGTACACTTAAGTGCCACATTCGAAGAAAAAAGCGGATCACTTGAGTCTTGCTCCGGCCAAAGTCCCGGCCAAAACGCCAACGTGGCGTTTTTCCGCAAGACGCGCCCAAAACGACGTCATTTTGCACGATGTGGCCAAAAACGGCATCGTTTTGGGCTGACGTGGTAAAAAAAATTAAAAAAATTATTTTAAAATTAAATTTAGTTAAAATATTTAAAATAATAATTTAAAAATTAAATTTAGTTGAAATATAAAATAATTAATAATTAATAATTAAAAAATTAAAAAAAGGAAAGGAGGGGGGGCGGGCGAGGGATTAGCCCTCGGCTCACGAGCCCTCGCCGCCGGTCGGCCGAGGTCGCCGACCCACAGGCGGGGCCGCGACCCCGGTCGACCCTCCCCCTGTCGTCGCGGCCCTTCCGACGGCGGCCGGCGGCCGAGGGGCTAATCCCTCGCCCGCCTCCCCCTTTCCTTTTTTTTTTTTTTAAATTATTATTTTTTAATATTTCAACTAAATTTAATTTTAAAATTATTATTTTAAAATAATAATTTAATTAATTATTTTATTTTATTTTTTTGCCACGTCAGCCCAAAACAACGCCATTTTGGCCGTCGGCGTCTAAAAACGTCGTTTTGAGCTGATTCGCCGGAAAATACACGTCGATATTTTAGCCAGATTTTGGCGGATTAGCACTTCGAGTGATCCATTTTACTCCGATTTTGGCACTTAAGTGTACCTTTCGTAAGTTATGGCGTTTAAGTGTCGCTTTGGGCTAAAGTTAAAGGCACTCCTGCGTCCGCGTCGCTCATTATCAATTGAATTGTTAACACTGGAATTTAGAATCCACTTGGGCCTGCTATGCTCATCATCAATTGAATTGTTAACATTGGAATTGAGGATCCACTTAGTTGAAAGTTGCATCTATAATTGTGGGTCCCAAACTCGGGCAACAAGTTGGACTTCTAGCTGACGCTCAGCTTACACATCAATCATCTCTAAAATTGACTGCGTCATATTTTGTAGGAGCCTATCAATTTTTATTTTCAAGGATGAACTGAAACTTAGATTCTCTCTTTTAGGCCATTGGGTGTAATAGTTTGAAGCTCGCGTATAAATTATCATAATTTATCTATTTTGCAATTTGTCCATTTTGTTCATTCATTTTCCCCTATCATTTGTGTTTATTGGTATTTCTAGAAAAAAAAAAACTATCTTTGACCCCAATTGAAGTGAGAGTTATTTCAACTCTATACAATTTAAACCAATAATTGATTGATGAGATTCGATATGGAGCATATGTTGAAAATTCAAAAGGAAGGAGTGCGCATGATTGATAAAGTGATAGTTGGTTCTCAAATGCAGGGATTAAATAATTTATTTTTAATTGGATCTTTTAACAAATGATTAACATCACGAGAAATCCGAAACTGGTATACATGTGACAAATTTACTCCAAGTTAATTTTTTTAACCATGAAAAAATCCCAAATTGATACATCAATTGACAAATAAAGAACCTAATAACAACTTTCGATAAATGAATTAGCGAATACAAGTGACATTGTCATCAATATATAATTCAGATGTTTAACAAGTAAAACGAAAATATCTTTTCACACAAAGGAGTTACAAAATGGATAGATTCTTGTTGACACCTGAAATTTTCGTCGATATTTTAAATAAATATTTTGCAAAAAAAAAAGAAGAAAGAAAAAAATTGATTGAAATGAAAAGAAAAGAAAAAAATAAATAAGGAAAACGAAAAAACGAAAAAAAGGAGAGAAAAGAAAAAAATAATAAAAAAGAAAAAGGGGGGTTTTTAAGAACGCCGGGAATTCTTTCGATGGAGGGGGATTCACAATCATTTTTTCGAGCTGACGCTCTCTTTCTCTCGGGGGAGAAAAACGGACTGTCTTCATCTCTTGCTCGGCTGAGAGCTCACGAGGAGAAAAGGGGAATCGAGGAGAGGAAAATCGATCGATCGCCATCGCTCCCTTCCCCTGCCTCGCGTGCGATTCGAATCGATCGGAACCATCGTCGGCGGCGACGACGACGACGACAATGACAGCGGTGCTGATAGAGGGCTCGGAGAGATCTGGCTCTCGATCGGGTTGGGCTCTCCGATCGGTGGCTCGACGTCTAGGGTTTTCGAGGGATTTCAATCGATCGGAAGTGGCGGTGACGACGACCAGTGGTGACAGCTGATCCCGATCTGTACCTTTCTCTATTCTAGTTCGGCGGATTGTTCTCGCTCGCTCGATCAAAGACGGAATGGCCGGACAAGGAGCTCGACAGGGATTTGGTTTCCGAGAATCAACAGTAACGGCTTCCGATCTTTTCTTCGTTATGTTTCTCAGGTAACTCTCCCGCAGCTGCAAGGCTCATATTCGTGTAGTCAGTAGCGGCGGCGACAGAGTTGACGGAGGAGTACAGGTGCGGTGATGTTTACTGATGCTGTATTTTGGCTTACTCTCTATCCCTTTCTAACCTTAGCGGATTAGAGTAGATTCCTTCATAATAGTTGCAAGTTTCATGTCTTGAAATGACTACTCTCTTCTGATGTTTGCTTGACCGACTCGCCTAAGGGTTTGTTTTGAAATGCATTTGCTTGCTGGTTTTGCAATCTGTCCTATAGAGTACTTCAAGGTTATCGGTGACATGCATTTTGTAAATGTTTGTTCAGAAGGGAAAGATGTACAGGATCACGAGACTTTTGGTTCAAATATTATATTGATTTCTTGATTTGAGATACTGCTGTTGTGATTGTTGGACATGCTATATATATATTTTCAGAATTTTTTGAGTTGATTCGATTAGGGAAATGCTGTCTTTTCTGTGGATAGTTGCTGCTAGTCTTGAAATGAGATAATAGATGTGTCCAATTGCATTCACTATGTTGTAAAACACCTATGTTACATGTTGCCTTGTTCTATTATAGACTGACTAGTTCACATTCTAGTATTTTTTAGAAATTCATGCGTTAGGAATCTTGAGATGCTTTCTTCATGAAATAACGTCATTTGTTAATTGTCTACAAAACGGTTTTAGGTATCATGCGGGTTACATATTGCCTGCTTCGTTCCCCTTGAATACATGTGTTGAGCGAATTCAATGGTGCACGTGTTTGAATAAGTGATCCTTAGTTGGTTCACTCATTGGTTTGGAATGATTAATAATCAAGACCATATGGTCTAAATGCATGTCAATTATGCTTCGCATGTGATTGTTAGATAAATGACTTAGGTGCGATGCAGGATAATGTAAGTGCCTTTGGGATGCCACATAGAACTTGACTTAGGGATGTCGTGACTTTAGTCACAATTTGTGAACATAAAAAATGTATTGCTTTTGATTGTTTTGATACGTGATGATTGTTTTTTTCATTTGTATGCATCTAATCATCCAAATTTCCTAGATTAGGTTTAGAATAGGATCCTAAAAGTGGAGAAGAAATGAAGATGGTGGAGGTCGATGTCCACTCCGACCGTTATTCTGTAATATTCGTTTCTCTCCCGACATATGTCTCGGGTTCCTTGTGTTGTATAAAACCCGACGAGTTGCGGGTTTTCCTTTTTTCCCTCATTTTTCTTAATTGCGTTTTCTCTTTTATATTTTTAGAATTGCATGATTAGGTTTAACTGCTTTTCTTGATTGTTTACTTCATGTCTTGCAATTTCATTTTCATTGTTTGTTTTCCTTTCATTTCTTAAGAATAGAATAGAATGAAAGTAATCCACTATGCATGATCATTTAGTATAAAATTGACGATTATGAAAATATAAAAAGAAATGCATGAACATGTTAGGAAAAACACAACATACCGTTTAGGTACCGAAAGGGCGCTAATAGCAATATTAGCGTAACCCAAGTCCCCGAACCTAGACATCTAGTTGCGTAGGAATCGAGGGAACACTCCCGACCCTCGATTGGGTTTCGAGCCGACCCCCAAAAATGAGGCTAGTGGCGACTCCTGTATATTTTTAGGTCGTTATAAACAATTAGATCGCATAATAAACCTACTGTCACGTGGAGTACGAGCTTGAGAAAGCTCGCGATCTTGAGATTAGGTACCCCTAAACCCGACCTTTCCCCACTTTGGATACTTTTCGAGGGGCGGCGAGATCGGGTTGCGACAGGTTTGGCGACTCCGCTCGGGATCGAACCCAGAATCTCTTATTACTAGATTAGGAGGACTTGAAGCCGTTTAAAAATGGTTGTTGTGTTTTAACTAACATGTCTTATGTAGGATCGTTTGCATGTCAAAGTCGTGTGGAAAATCAGGTTAGTCGCTAACCTCGTGTTAAATGGTTTTGTAGGTGGGAGTTATAAGGGGAGGCGTGCTTGTAAACCCTTTGTTTTGCAGGTGGTGTAAGGATGTATGAATGTATGTGGATTTCTATTGAAGTGCTGGATGTTTAAATTTAAATGCATGTTTATAAGCTTTAGCACGACACCGCACACACAACCGCAGTCTAAAACCCCGATCGCCCAATTTAGGACCTTGAGGGTTTTTGGGTGGAACCCGCGAGTGAATGCTTGTGACATCCTGAAATTCGACCCCGTTTCGATAAAGTGAAATGTGCATATCGTCGGCGCGCCTATGGTCCTTTTTCTCTGAGCTGATCACTCACGAGTTAGCTAACCTATTGGGTGAAGCCGTTAAGGGATATAACTACGGTAAAATCCCTAAAAGCTACCTAATTGGTTGGATTGTACTAAAATCGCGTCCGATCGATTTTAATCATGAAATTTAATTCGGTTTTGGGAATCGAATATTCGGGCGTGTCACAATTCATTTTTAGGACCGTCTCATCGTCTACTAATTTATTGTCGAGTCCGAAATTTCAAGAAAGAAATTATCGGAGGAAAAATTGAAGACCGAAAGAAAATAGAAAGGGAAATGGAAATAGAAAAGAAAAATGAGAATAGTATTATTCTTTTCTTTTCTTTTTTCTCTCTCTCCCTTCTCTTTTTCTTTTTCTCTCTCTCTCTCTCTCCTCTCCCCTTCCCATCTTCGTGCGAGCACCCACCGAACACCCCCTTACCAATTGAAATTTGCTTCTCTCTCTCTCTTTTTCCTTTGACTAGTCAATCTCTCTTATCCCTTCTTTTCTCTCCTCTCTCTTCTCCCCCTCGTGACTGAACTCCTTTCTTCCCTTCTTCTTTGTGCAAACCGGCGAACCAGAAGTTGAAGAAGATCGGAAGCAGCAGCTCGCCGGAGACCGCTCGCCACCCGCGCCCGCGCCCGCGCATCACCCCTCCGCCGTTCCGTCGTTCGTCTCCGCCTCTCCCTCACCCTCCTTAGCCGCCGCCGACGCCCTCTCTCTCTCCTCTGGTTCGAACGAACCAGCAAGACAGAAACGGAGCAGCTCGCCTGAAGATCGGAGTTGCCGTCACCGTTGCAGTTGCGCTGGGCCGCCGTCTGCTTTGCCCGTGCGACGCCGCACGTTGAATCGCCGCCGCTCGTGCCCAGGCATCCTCCCCTGTGCGAATCCGCCTTTGCCCAGCCCTATTCTGCCCCTGTCCGGCCACCTCAGGCAGCCGTTCGACCCCGCCGGACCTCCACCGGCCCTCCCCGAAGCTTCGCCCGCTCTCCCGAACCCTTCTCCGCCCCTAACCATCTCTGTTTTCCCCTGTTTCGCAGCCAACCAGCAACCCACGAAATGGGTTTCCAGCTGGTTCAAGGCCGTTTTAGGCCATTTCCGAGCCCCGAACCCGAGCCGTGCTTTGGGAAGAATCGTTCATCGCGTCGCCCCCGTCGGATTGATCCGATTTGCGCGCGACTTGGTGAGTAATCTCACTAATCCAGGATTAGTTGGCTAATTATGCTTAATGTTGGTTTAATTTTAATTAATTATGTTTAGGTTGTTATATTAGAATAAATTAGCAATTATTAGTCAATTGTGATGCGATTTAGATGAATTGATTGCGCAATTAGCAAGTAGACATGGTCTACTAATTATTGGAAGTGCCTCGGGATTTTTCCCGACCCTTAGTGGGCTCCAATTTGGCAATTCGGGCCTAAGTGGAATTTTTAGTATTTAAATATTATTTTTCGGAATTAAATTAATTAATTATTTATTTTCCGAAAATTCAAGTGGGGTTGCCAGTGACCGGAATATTATGCTGATGACCGTGGTGAGTTCCTTTATTTAATCGGGCTTTATTTTGAGCTAAATTGAATTTTTAATGTTAATTGTTTAATTTTCGAAATTAATTATTTAATTATTTATTTTTCGGAAATTAAGGTTGAGATGGTCAGTGACCGGAATATTATGGTGATGATCGTGGTGCAGCCCATTTATCTAAATTGGCTTTATTTTGAGCTAAATGGAATTTTTAATAATTATTAATTAATTTTCGAAATTAATTAATTAATTAATTATTTTTCGGAAATTAAGAATTTGATGGCCGACGACCGAAATTTCAAATGCGATCATCATGGTGTGCGATCATTTATTTAATTGAAATTTATTTTGTCTTTGAAGTGAATTAATTATGATTACAAGATTATTTTCCTAGGTTAATTAATTTGGATAATTAATTGGAAAATAACCAGGTGTCGGTTGACAGCACCAAAAGCGTTTTAGGTGGACGCTAATAATGGTGGGAATTGTGGAATCGAAATCATTATATTTTGGTAAACGCCAATCGTGTCTTAATACGATATTTTATCAATGATGATAAAAGATGAAAAGAAATGCTGTGTGATGTGGCTCGGCGATTATTACATCGCTTTGGCATGTAGGATGCCTTAGAGAATGCACATAAATTGTTGAACATTGATCATGTCTGTGTGGCGATAATTGATCATGCATGTGTGGCGATAGTTGATCATGCTTGTGTAGCGATAATTGATCATGCCTGTGTGGCGATAGTTGATCATGCCTGTGTGGTGATAGTTGATCGTGCTTGTGTGGCGTAGATCGTGCCCGCGTGGCCGTATTTCTGTGTGCCGAGTACTATGCCCATGTGACTGAAGGAAAGTGGAATGCCTAAGAGTATGCACATAAAGTGTTTATTGTACATCACCTTGGCGAATTAACGCCCGAGAGTATTACTATAGCTCTGTGATAGATTGTACTATTGGAGATTATATGGTGTGGAGTGAGATGACCTAGAAATGGTCCAACTGACATGTAATCGACTAGGTCGATTAATCATTGCTTTGATCTGACGTTGTGAAATGATTGATTGAATGGAAATGACCGTGAGTGGTCTTGTTGGCGTGTGATCGACTAGGTCGATTGATCGAAATGTTGATCTATGATGTGATTGCTTGGGTGTCTATTGAACTGTGCTAATATGCAGGTGGAATCTGAGGCCAAGGTAAGTCTTCTGCTCCGTGCGTGTTTAGGCAGCTTATAGTATAATAGTTTACTAATCGGGTTTAGTGGGGTAGAACTCGCTGAGACATAGTTTCATCCCAGTTTGGGGAAAACATTTCAGGATCCCGACGAGGAGCTGAGGAGGAAGAAATTGTGAATGAGAACTCTGAGGTGAAATTGAGGAAGAGAATGATCTGAGTGAAGAGGAATCAGAGGAGGATCAGGATGATCTCGAGTACGACTTAGACGAGGATTGAAATCCCATCTCTTTGTGAACCCTTTTGTATATGTGTAGATAGAGTGAGACTTTGAAGTTGCGAATAGTTTGTGAAGTGCTCTGTCTAATGCCATGTATAAATGTTTGGTTGTAAATTTCAATATGAAAAATATAGCCTTTTTTATCATATTGTTTTATTATGCGGGGATTTATAATTCTTCCGTATATCTTAATGAATGAAAGGGTCGGCGATATATAGTCTTGGGATATCGCATATTAAAATCGACCAAGAGAAGGATGTGTGCGTGCCCAAGGATCGAGGCGTGACAATGCTCGTGGTAATCCATTACTTACATAAACCTGCTCATCTCAATTGATAAAGATAGCACTGACCGACGATAGTAGCGTTGGGTAAACTATTTTTATCTTTTGGGATGAGGACCTTGAGCCTTTAGCACCCTCACCTTAGGCGTCGAAACCTCACAGTTTCATGCGACATGTGATTTGTGCTTGCCATGTGTCTGGTGGGTAAGATATCGTTCCTTCTTCATCGTGCTTAGCTTTTACTTTCCATATTTCAATTATGCGTTTTATATTTCAACGACGATATGTTTTAATCATGAGTGCCCCTTTAGGTTTAGGATTAGATGGGTAGACCCGAAGTGGACGTGATCCCTGTGCCTAGAATCTCAAGACTTTATGGGAGAATCTCGACCCAAGACATCAAGACTACGTGAAAAAATTCCTAAACCTCAAGGTTTTCGGCGAGCTCACATTAAGGAACAAGAAGACGGTGCTTTGATCAATGAGGAACGCTTGGCCCATGATAACAAGCGTCTCCGCGCGATCCCACCTAGTCCTTAGGTTTCTTTTCTTGTAAAGGGATTTCCTTTGTATTTCCCTCATTTCTATCAAGGTTTCCCTGTATTCATTTTTCATATCCTTTGTAAAATCGAACTACTTTGTAAGCTTCAAGTAAACAAGGTTATGTTTTCCCTTGTAATTGTTCGATTGAAATGAATGAAATTCATGAACATTTTCATGTAATTTTTAGAAAAAGGGTATTCTGATTAAATATTTGTCGTCGTTCATTTTCAATTGTATAATTTCTTTTGAGGAAATTTTGATAAGAGGATGTTATATTATACTGGGATCGTATACACTTCTTATCATTATTTCATCTCAAGAAAATATAAAATTGACTAGGATTTGTATTTCAATGTTCTCTTTTAACTTGTACTAATTCGAGTCATTTTCTTTGATAGGAAGTTTTGAAAAACGGCTGAAGAAAAATTTGTTATACGAACTCGCCGCCAAACAAAGATGGAAAATGAAGATACCCGAGCCCGTGTCATTAATATGGAGAATCAAATGGCACAAATGATGACATTATTGGCCGATCTCTCCAACCAGGTCAAAAACTTGACGTCTGTAAATTCTGCTTCTTCTACCATGAATATTCCTACCGAGCCCCCTAAAGTGCCGGTAGTAGAGCTCGTGGCAAAAGGGCTTGCGAAAGAGATTCCCACTGCAATTCCGATAGTTATTGGTCCAGAACCTCCATCTAAGGAGATTCCAACTTCGCACTTCGATGAAGAGAATTCAAGGCGCCTAGCAAAGATCGAAGAACGCCTTTGCATGCTGCAAGGCTATCGGTTGCAGGGGTTTGATAAACTGTCACCCTTTGCCAAAGTTACGGTCCCTGAATTCTATAAGGAACCGGAGTTCACAAGGAAATACGACGGCATCGGATATCCGAAGACTCATTTGAAGTACTATTTGGGCAAGATGGCTCGTTATTCAGATAATCCCCCACTTCTGATCAATTCTTTTCAAGATAGTTTGGTTGGTCCTGCGCTGACATGGTTCATAGAGTTGGACATGGAGAGAATATGTACTTGGGAAGATCTTGTTGATGAATTCCTTCAGCAATACAAATTTAATATTGAAATCGCTCAGACTTGAGAGGAATTGGTTCAAGTTGAGAAAAGAAGAATTGAATCATTTAGGGCCTACGCTCAAAGATGGAGGGTCACTGCGTCTCAAGTAAAACCGCCATTATCTGAGAAAGAGACCATGAAATTGCTACTTCAAGCTATGCCCGTGATTATTTCAACCATACATGTATGAATTTTGCCACATTTGTAGAGTTGGGTGAACGCATTGAAGGGATCATGCGGGAAGGAAGGTTGACGGAGAACACAAACCGTCGATATACCCCGAAGAGAGAAAAGGAATCGGCTGTGGAGATTGCCTACATACAAAATTCCTCTTCTCAGAAGCCGTACAATCTTCAAGCTCATAAACCTGCCATGGAAGTAGGGGGTTCTTCCAAAAACTTTGAGCACAAAGGAAAAGCCCCTCAAAGGCAATTTACTCAATTGCCTAGGCCCATGTCCCAACTACTTCCAATGCTGATCGAAAATCATCTTGTCGCAAAAGAGATCCCGAGGAATAATCCGCCAAAGTTTGCCGGATTTGATCTTAATAAGACATGTGAATATCATATGGGTGAAAAAGGTCATCATGTAGATAATTGTTTTGTGCTCCGTTATAAGATCCAGAATTTGCTAGATAAAAAGCTGCTCACCTTTAAGGATTCAGCACCGAATGTCCAACAAAATCCTCTTCCAAAGCATTCTGAAGATGTCAACATGGTTGGCACTATCGATGGAAATAAAGAACCTACAGTTCCCACTGTGTAAGGGATGTTTCTAGTTCTTGCATTTAATTTTTAGTTGTATTCCATTCATTTCTCCCCTGCGAGGGAATTTCATTCATTTCTCCCATGCGAGAGAATTCCATTCATTCGTTTGTGCTTGTAATAATCTAGATCATAAACTTTCTAGATCAAAGATGATATACGTTGTAATGCAATTTTCGCATATCAATTCATGTTTTGTTAATAGACATGTGAGGCCCGAATTAATCTTATGATGATGCTTTGAGGCCAGAGCCTCCACACGATCTATAGTTTCAAAATGTTTAGTGGAACGAAGACGTCCAATGACATGAGGACTAATTCCCAATAAATTTTTCAAAAAGAACTTGAATTTGAAAACAAATTTTTCATGACATTTACATTCATTGCATTCATTCATATGTATATATACTAACCGTTTTTCGATTGCATCTCAAGCATGGCATTTCACATCATGATAGTCATTTGCATGGCTTGGATTCGCATTCAAAAGACTTTGGTTATTCCGACTCAGAGAATGAGGATGATCCTCGAGGTATTGAAAAAGAATGGCTCAGACATGAAGAGTCTAAACCTCCTATCACTGAACAGCCGGTCACTATAAATTTGGGAGATTCAGACAATCCTAAAGAAACCAAGATTGGGGCAGGTCTCTCTCAAGCGGATGCCAATGGATTAATTGGGCTCTTGAAAGAAATATATAAAGGAAAGTGTGGTCCTCATATGAACGGTCATCTCTTGGCTAGAAAAATTATGAGGCTCGGTTACTATTGGTTGACTGTGGAAGCCGATTGTATTCAGCATGTGAGGTGTTGTCATCAATGCCAAGTCTATGGGGACAAAATCAATGCTCCTCCTAATGAGCTACATCAAATGTCTGAGTCCTGGCCTTTTTCAATGTGGGGCATCGACATCATCGGACCAATTAATCCTCAAGCGTCGAATGGACATCATTTTATCTTGGTAGCCATTGATTACTTCACCAAATTGATTGAAGCCAGTTATTATGCCCATGTGGCAAAATTCATCCGTCGTGATATCATCGCTCGATATGGGGGTTCCTGAAGTGATCATCACAGACAATGGATCAAACTTGAGCAATAGAGTGGTAGATGAATTACTTGGAGAATTCCACATTCGCCATTTGAATTCTTCTCTTTACCGCTCACAAATGAATGGAGCTGTGGAAGCAGCAAATAAGAACATCAAGAAGATTTTAGCCAAAACGGCGGAAAATTATCGTTATTGGCATGATCGGTTGCCATATGCTTTGTTTGCCTATTGAACTTCAATTCGCACTTCGACTGGGGCAACACCTTTCTCATTAGTTTATGCGATGGAAGCTGTATTACCCGTGGAAGTGGAAATTCCTTCACTGAGGGTACTTTCTCAAATCAAGCTCTCTGGAGCTGAATAGGTTCAACAAAGATTTGAACAACTTAATATGATCGATGAAAAGCGAGTAAAAGCATTATGTCATGGACAAAGCTATCAGAAAAGAGTAGCTAGGTCATTTAACCGCAAGGTTAGGCCAAGACATTTTGAGATCAATGATCTTGTTTTGAAGAAAGTTTTACATATCATTCCAGATCCTCGTGGGAAGTTTACCCCAAACTATGAAGGTCCATATATTATAAGAAAAGTGCTACCGGGTGGGGCATTAATCCTTGTACAAATGGATGATCAAGAATTGCCAAGACCTATAAATGTTGATGCTGTCAAGAAGTATTATCCATGAATAAAGTGAAAGGCCTTTGAGCCATTTTTTGATTGAATCCGAGCCACTTTAGGATGTTTGCATCATGCATTGCATGCATACATATTGCATCTGCATGTTTGTTCATTTTGCAGGATCTCTGATGAAGATTTTACTTGTCCACAAGAGGTTCATCTCAAGAGTGCAAAACTTTCAAAAGTGTCCATTCTTCTTTAGAATTTAGAAGTGACTATGTTCCTTAGAATGCCAAAAGAGTCAGTTTAAACTTTAGAGTCGGTTAGAACTCTAGAAATACACCTAGAACTCTAGAAATGAACCCATGTGCTAAGCAAAGCCTATTCTGTCTACAAATTTTGTCCAATCTTACTTCCAAAAATCTCCCCAGTAGGGTCAAGGAAACATGTCATTTCAGACAAAATTTCATTATATTTTCATTTCCCCAAGGAGCTGAATTTAACCAAAGTGTGCTTTGGAAAACCTGAAAATGATTGTTAAATATGCTAGGTGGTAGTGCCTAAAATGATGAGAGGCAACCCCTTTACCAAACACGTCCTCATACACTCTTTGAGAGAATTGAGTGGAAAGAACCATGTCTTAGGGCATAGGATTCATTCATGCTGAATACATGATTTGAAATGATAAAGGCATTTCATTTCTCAATCCCCAAATACTATTGATATCCCTTGTAAGCCACTTCGAGCCAAATAGGGAGCATTTCCAAAATAACCCTGTCAAGAACAACCCTACACTAGGGCAAAATAAGGGGTCTTGGTTGAAAATCATGGAGCAAAAGATTAAGAAATATTTTATTGCTTTCACTTGCATCAATCTTCTTGTGTTAGCTTCAGGTGATTTCTTATCGAAACTCGAAGCATCCCAAAATGATGAAGAGCGTTCCGTTCACTACCATAAACACAATTATCCATTGCTTAGCCACTTTGAGCCTTATACAATTCTTTCATAACCCTAGGTGATGATTATCTCCCCACATTGGGGCAAGGCACATGATTTACCAACAAAATTGAGAATATTGGTAATGTTGGTAAATGCCACTCGAGAGTCCTAGATACTCAAAAGAGAATGAAAACTAGGGGGCATGAAAAAGCAGTGTGCCTGGTAAAAGTAATACCAATGCCCATGAAAAAAAAAATGCAAAGAAAAGCAAGAATGCAAAAAAGAGCGAAATCCATGATCATGCAACAGATCATTCATTGAAAAACAAGAGAAATACATTACAAAAGAAAACCTGTATTGCAAGCGATGTCCTTAGAACAAAGAGCGAAGCTCTCGTGTCTCAAGACAAATTCCCAAAAGGACTCTCGAGATAGGATAAATTTCAAGAGTCAAAACTTCAAAAAGTCATGTGGTGATAATGATGCCAAGATAATCACTCACACTTTTAACCCTTTGATATCTAAAATTTTTTCAAGCCTTTTTAAGCCTCACCTAAACCAATATTACAGCCCTTATTCGAAGTCTCTTCCGATTGGGATGGTTCAAGTTGAAATGAGAATATCACATAGGAGCTACCGCTTGAAAGAGTGGAAACAATCCTATCTTATCTTGTCTTTGAGGTTCTTGACTTGTAAACCTGATGAAGATTTTGATTGAATATTCATTTCTTGGCCTCAAAGTGCATACCCTTTGTGTAAACCCATGACCAAGCCATCATTACGGTCCATTTAAAAGACCTTTTGATCAATGGATTGTATTCACTATGAACGTTTCCGAAAGCTATAGACATAAGTTGAGTGAGACTTCTCTAGTGAGGATTAAATATTTTTTCCATATCAATGGTTGGGAACAAAAGCCCTTTTTGAGAGTCAGTGTGAAAGACCTTTTTTGATTAGGATATTTCCACTTGGCATACTTGACTTAACCCTTAGATGGTTAATCGAATCTCATTTTGTTAAAATCCTTTCTGAAAGGATTTGACAATTGGCATTATTTCGCAACATTGGCTCTCAAGTAATCTTGAAACTCTTTTTCAAAATATTTGTTCCTTAGTGAACCGGTTTTTGGTCATCCTAAACCATATCATTGTTTCTTAAGTTCTAGGTTATCTTAAAACCTTGTCTCCAAGTTCTAGGTTATCTTAAAACCTTGTCTCCAAGTTCTAGGTCAACTTAAAACCTTATCCCCAAAGTTCTAGGTCAACTTAAAACATTGTCCCTAAGTTCTAGGTCATCTTAAAACCTTGTCCCTAAGTTCTAGGTCAACTTAAAACCTTGTCCCCAAGTTCTAGGTCATCTTAAAACCTTGTCCCCAAGTTCTAGGTGATCTTAAAACCTTGTCTTTTAGGTTCGTGGGACTATCCTTAAACCACTAGGTTCGTGGGTTCATCCTTAAATCACTAGATTCGTGGGTCCATCCTTAAACCACACTAGGTTCGTGGGTTTATCCTTAAACCACTAGGTTTGTGGGTCCATCCTTAAACCACACTAGGTTCGTGGGTCCATCCTTAAACCGCTAGGTTCGTGGGTCCATCCTTAAACCGCAGTAGGTTCGTGGGTCTATCCTTAAACCCCTAGGTTCGTGGGTCGATCCTTAAACCACAGTAGGTTCATGGGTCGATCCTTAAACCACACGGTGAGACATTTCTCACAGTCGAAACCCGTTTTTACACGGTGAGACATTTCACCAAATCGAAACCCGTTTTTACACGGTGAGACATTTCTCCCAGTCGAAATCCGTTTTTACACGGTGAGACATTTCTCCCAGTCTAAACCATACGGTTCGTAGGTTATCCTTAAACCATTCCTTTTCCATTTAGTGATTTCATTGCCTTCATTCCATTCCATGAGAGAGAGAAACAGAGATAGAGTGAATAAACCCCAACAAGAGTTCAGATACCCTGATGAGCAAAGGTACATCCCTAGTCTTTTTTCTACTTTTCAAAGCCGAGTTAACTAAAAATTTTAGGTATCAATTTTGTCTTTGAGTGGAACATCTTCGAGCTCCCACCCAAAGATGGGCAAATGCCGACACCTGAATTTTCGTCGATATTTTAAATAAATATTTTGCAAAAATAAAAAAAAAAAAAAAAAAGAAAAAAAATTGATTAAAATGAAAAGAAAAGAAAAAAAAAAAGAAATAAGCAAAACGAAAAAACGAAAAAAAGGAGAGAAAAGAAAAAAATAAAAGAAAAAATAATAAAAAAGAAAAAGGGGGGTTTTAAGAACGCGGGGAATTCTCTCGATGGAGGGGGATTCATAATCGTTTCGAGCTGACGCTCTCTCTCTCTCTCTCTCTCTCTCTCTCTCTCTCTCTCTCTCTCTCGGGGGGAGAAAAACGAATTGTCTTCATCTCTTGCTCGGCTGAGAGCTCACAAGGAGAAAAGGGGAATCGAGGAGAGGAAAATCGATCGATCGCCATCGCTCCCTTCCCTTGCCTCGCGTGCGATTCGAATCGATCGGAACCATCGTCGGCGGTGACGACGACAACGACGACGACAACGACAGCGGTGCTGATAGAGGGCTCGGAGAGATCCGGCTCTCGATCAGGTTGGGCTCTCCGATCGGTGGCTCGACGTCTAGGGTTTTTGGGGGATTTCAATCGATCGGAAGTGGCGGCGACGACGACCAGTGGTGACAGCCGCTCCCGATCTGTACCTCTCTCTGTTCTAGTTCGGTGGATTGTTCTCGCTCGCTCGATCAAAGATGGAATGGCCGGACAAGGAGCTCGACAGGGATTCGGTTTCCGAGAATCAACAGCAACGTCTTCCGATCTTTTCTTCGTTCTGTTTCTCAGGTAACTCTCCCGCAGCTGCAAGGCTCATATCCGTGTAGTCAGTAGCGGCGACGACAGAGTTGACGGAGGAGTACAAGTGCGGTGATGTTTACTGATGTTGTATTTTGGCTTACTCTCTATCCCTTTCTGACCTTAGCAGATTATAGGCTAAATCTCCTGATTGTTTGTTTGCAATCGATCAATGCTTTCTTCCTCCTTGGTGACCATTTTGAATTGTTTGTTGTTCCTTATGTTTCGTTTCGCATATTTCGTTCTATGGACGGGCCTATATGTCATTTTCCAATAGATCTTCCACGCTTGTGTTTTCAATTTGGTAGCCATATCTGTTTCTAGACTTGTCATCATCATATGCTCCTCTTTGGTACCTCGGAGTGGCGGTCATGCATATTCCATGCTACAGTATCTTTGCTTTGATAATTAGGCTCAAACACATATTGTCATTGAGATGATTCACAGAATCTCATCAGAGTCCAAAACGAGGAATATCTAGATGAAGATTTTAGCATAGTAGTTCTACTCTATTAGACGAGTTCTCACCACTGTTTCTGGTGGTTGCTGCAGTTCCCATGGTCCGCAAAAGATAAGAGTAATCATTCATTTGTTGTTTGCAGAAGAGTAGTGGCTGGAGTTGTGTATTGCATTTCCATTAATGAAATGTACAAATTGTTGATGGACTAGCGTTGAATTAACTCTTGCTGAGTTCATTTTTTTTGTACTAAATTCTTTGTGAGTTTATGAAAACCTTCCTTTCTGGCTTTTTGTATCGTAATGTGGCTGTCAGTTTTCCTTGGCATGTATTGGCATTTAGCACTAGTTTCTGGAAATTTGTTCTGACTTGTGCTCTGTTTCGGATGACCTTTTGTGCAAATGACCTGATACGAGCTGGTTGCTGTGGTTTTCTGTATTTGATGCCTTCACGAGAGTTGAAGATGGTTCGACTAGCTTTCCAACGAGCTATAATACACCCTGATCCGACATCATTAGCCACATGAAATCTACTTTAAAAGTTAGGAAGTAATTCTAGAAAACTGTTGTGTTCTGCTCTGATGTAGAAATTTGTATGCCTGTCTGACTAATATGCTTCGGTCCTCAAAGATGCATATTCTGTTTTTGCGTGGGCTTGATTGTCTGTCACATTCCTACAGTCTATAGAGTTCATATTGCTGATTTGAGTGTCTCGATTCTTTGGTATTAATCAAATCATGCAATCTGGGTTTAAGAGTAGATTCCTTCATAATAGTTGCAAGTTTCATGTCTTGAAATGACTACTCTCTTCTGATGTTTGCTTGACTGACTCGCCTAAGGGTTTGTTTTGAAATGCATTTGCTTGCTGGTTTTGCAATCTGTCCTATAGAGTACTTCAAGGTTATCGGTGACATGCATTTTGTAAATATTTGTTCAGAAGGGAAAGATGGATATGATCACGAGACTTTTGGTTCAAATGTTATATTGATTTCTTGATTTGAGATACTGCTGTTGTGATTGTTGGACATGTTATATATATATATATATATATTTTCAAAATTTTTGGAGTTGATTTGATTAGGGAAATGCTGTCTTTTTTGTGGATAGTTGCTGCTAGTCTTGAAATGAGATAATAGATGTGTCCAATTGCATTCACTATGTTGTAAAACACCTATGTTACATGTTGCCTTGTTCTATTATAGACTGACTAGTTCACATTCTAGTATTTTTTAGAAATTCATGCGTTAGGAATCTTGATATGCTTTCTTCATGAAATAACGTCCTTTGTCAATTGTCTACAAAACGGTTTTAGGTATCATGTGGGTTACATATTGCCTGCTTCGTTCCCCTTGAATACATGTGTTGAGCGAATTCAATGGTGCACGTGTTTGAATAAATAATTCTTAGTTGGTTCACTCATTGGTTTGGATTGATTAAGAATCAAGACCATATGGTCTAAATGCATGTCAATTATGCTTCCCATGTAATTGTTAGATAAATGACTTAGGTGCGATGCAGGATAATGTAAGTGCCTTTGGGATGCCGCATAGAACTTGACTTAGGGATGTCGTGACTTTAGTCACAATTTGTGAACATAAAAAATGTATTGCTTTTGATTGTTTTGATACGTGATGATTGTTTCTTTCATTTATATGCATCTAATCATCCAGATTTCCTAGATTAGGTTTAGAATAGGATCCTAAAAGTGGAGAAGAAGTGAAGATGGTGGAGGTTGATGTCCACTCCGACCGTTATTCTGTAATATTCGTTTCTCTCCCGACATATGTCTCGGGTTCCTTGTGTTGTATAAAACCTGACGAGTTGCGGGTTTTCCTTTTTTCCTTCATTTTTCTTAATTGCGTTTTCTCTTTTATATTTTTAGAATTGCATGATTAGGTTTAACTGCTTTTCTTGATTGTTTACTTCATGTCTTGCAATTTCATTTTCATTGTTTGTTTTCCTTTCATTTCTTAAGAATAGAATAGAATGAAAGTAATCCACCATGCATGATCATTTAGTATAGAATTGACGATTATGAAAATATAAAAAGAAATGCATGAACATGTTAAGAAAAACACAACATACCGTTTAGGTACCGAAAAGACGCTACTAGCAATATTAGCGTAACCCAAGTCCTCGAACCTAGACATCTGGTTGCGTAGGAATCGAGGGAACACTCCCGACTCTCGATTGGGTTTCTAGCCGACCCCCAAAAATGAGGCTAGTGGCGACTCCTGTATATTTTTAGGTCGTTATAAACAACTAGATCGCATAATAAACCTACTGTCACGCGGAGTACGAGCTTGGGAGAGCTCGCGATCTTGGGATCAAGTACCCCTAAACCCGACCTTTCCCCACTTTGGATACTTTTCGAGGGGCGGCGAGATCGGGTCGCGACAATTCTTTCATGAACCTAGTCCCAAAGAAGAATGTCATTAAACTAAGCTTGAGAGCGGTCGTATTGATGTCGATGCATTGCTGTCCCCCTTTATTTTGCACTTCCTCCAAAGTTAACTCCTATGTTTATTGGAGGAACCTATGTTGTATTACTTACTCTAGCTTGCAAATGAGCTCTTGTAATCCAATCGATGCAGCCTATCAAATATTATCCGTCCTAAAACCATTAGATCAAGTTGCTATTGGGGAAGTTATATGAGAGGAAGGCAAGTTTTGCTTCACTAATAGAAGAGCTTCAGCATTCAGATAATTCTTATGATGCTGCTCAAAGACAGAGCGCCAGCTGCTAAACTAGCTTTGGTGGAGTATGGGACACTGGAAATCTAACTGATAACTTCGGCAATGAAAAGTTTCCTGGTCCCATGAAGTCTAAAAAGGTTGGTTTAGCCATGATTTCTTTCAATTCAGCGTTTTATCTTTTTTTTTTTTTAAATTTTAATGTTAGATTTCTCATAGTTTATGTTTCCTTAGCTACATTGTAAAATTTCATCTGAATCATCCTCTGATTTCAATGAATTTCACTCTACGGGGGGATTTGAAATTGGCAACTCCCACCTATTCCACAGCTACTTGTACTGTTAAATTTACGGTAATCAATTCTTTCAGCTCCATTTTTTAACCGTTGGTGGCAAGGATGTGACTATAAGCATCTTAAAACTCCATTAGAACTTCACGAGTTTTGATGTTTGTTGAAACTCTTTGGTGCAGACCACGATACAAGCGGAAACAAATTAGCTGCAGGTAGCAACTGCTGGTAGGAAACCGAAATCTAGTTCTGTATTCACCTAGCGGACATTCTCAATTGCATTGAATTCTGTATGACTAGCATATACATCTGGTCCAATTATCGCTTCCAGCCTTCTCACGAGCAAGCTGACCCCAAATGTTGTGGCAACAAGCCTTGCATCAAAAGCATCTCTTTCACGCATTCTTGGGGTGATGCTGATGATGAATTGAAGACCCCTGAAGGAGATAGGGATCAATTGATGGTGACGGCCGAGTGTCCCAGTTTTGATCTTGGATTTTGAAGAATGGTCATTGCTCAATTGACTGTATTGCTACTATCAAGAATCTGAATGGAGTGCTCAAAAATCTCGTGCCTATCGCATTTGAAATTTGTACGATCGAGCTCTTGTTTTTATGGGGAGTGTTTTAGTGCCAAGTTCATTTATAGGTGTTTGGTCTGAAACACTTCACATTTATATGACATAATCAATGTATTTGCAGCGCTATTCAACATATTGAGGTTCACTATGCTTACATATCAAAATGGAAAGAGGCCACCCACGTTGATCTGAGATATTAGTTAAAATTAAGACAAGTGAACGCATGGTGAAGAAATTCGGCTGAGGAAGCAGAAATAATACTGTGTATGTTCTCATGTCTTCAAATATCTATATGGCAGGTCAAAGTTGCATTATAGACCGTTCATTTGTCGACAATGCTCGTTCAATTACTATCGAGAAAGATGCTCAGTTTAGATGCTCCGTTAGATAACATACACCCAGCCCTTGAAAGTTGCCCAGTTTTAGCTGTGTCTTAGCATGCAGATCATGTAACAGCAGCTTCTTAGTGATCAAACTGAGGGTCAAGCAGCCTGTGACTGTGATAAATAGCTGCTTAAGCCATTTTATTGGTTCCTTCCAAGGGCTGCCCAGTTTTAGCTGTGTTTTCTGAACTGTGAGCCTATCTTTATATAATTACCAAGAGGAAACAGTATCTCAGCTTCCACAACATTCTTTATTATTTACCTTCCTGTTTGTAATAACAGGCAAGAGTGAACAATAAACTATAGAGCGGCAATGATCTTCCAAAGGAATTCCTTGTAGAAATTGTGATTTTATCAGGACTTTCTTTTCATTCGGTTTCTTATTGCATTAAATTATTCTCAAAATCTTAAGCTAGCTTAAGCTACCATAACAAATACAGCATAGGTCATACTTGTGGTGCAAAGAAACTGTGATATGGGTTTCTCCACTTTCTTTTATCCCCTGTTCTACTTAGTTCTCGTCCAAGAACATGTATAGCTTGCAGTCCTTTCTTGCCTTCCGCATGCTAAGCAAAGCCTTGAAGAGACAGTTGTTCATGAATATCGCTCGATATCAGTTCTCCTATTCCTCTCAACAAGAGTATAAATTAAAGTGGATCCTTGGGTTTCCAACGGGTACGGGATGTTCATGTGGGGGATATAATGTCAATTCAGAAGAGAATCAGTCATAAAAGATCGTGTCCTCAAGATGTCCGAAGAACAAGAAAAGTTGTTCTGTAACTCATGAATTTTCTGTCTGATAGACCAATCTTGCTACGTGCAATATGCTATGGTAGTTAAACCAGAAAATGGGTCATACAACTTTAGCCTATAGACATTTTGCCATTTAAGCCACTTGTCATGTAGTATCGCAGATTCTTAGCTTCTGAAACTGAGAGAAAGTTACTAAGCACGAGCCAACACCAAATTTTGTGTCCTAATAAACCAACGGATAAATCTTGTGAAGGAAGCGTGCCTGGTAAGGTATATCGTAGGTGGTGCTTCGGAGTGCTGAGAAAGGACTCCATCCTCTACGAACATTTCACGCATCCGCATTCTGTAAAACACAAGGACGAGGTTGAAAGTTCTAATCATATGCTTTCTCACTCCATCCAGCAATTTCATCGCTGTTGTTCAAAGGGAAAGAGTAACGTAAGCACACATAAAAGAATCTTAAGAGTAATGTAAATGCCGGTGACAACAACTTAGCACGCGTTCTGTTATGTTTTTTGAAATGAACAGGTATGGCATATTGCAGGTGAGTCCGAACTCAAGGACATCAAGCATGACAGGTGAGTTTGGACTTTTGCTGACTCATCTATGCCCATGCCAGGCCGTGTCTTTCTCTTGATGTATCTCCTGGATTGTGAATCCGTTCTTGATTTTCCTTGAGATACAGTTTCTGCACATCTTTATATTACATACAGAGTCTTTTCAAGATCAATAAAGATTCTCTCAGAGCTCTGATGCTTCTTATATCAATTCTTCTCAATCAAGGTGGTTTCATATATTTTCGTGGCTTCTCTTGAAAATCATTGGAGCTTTTTAGCATATATCCAAACTTCCCTTAGAAAAATGGTCTCAATGTTCTCTATGCAGTTATATTCGAGAGTGTTATTGTTGTCTCGGCACTGCAGTTGACATGATATTCCTTTTGATGTAGATTGATACGCCTTGTATACAACTCAATTAACTCAAAAGTCGAAGAAATGTCATGATGGCTTCTTAAGTTGTACGAGCAGTGGATCTATGACTAGGCAGGTCAAGCTCTACAGTCTTCATCTCCTCCTGATTTTTACCCTTAGATAATACCAGCTATGTTGTTGCTGGATTAAATTTCAGCTCTTCCTTCCTTTATCAGTTGGTTTTCCTCTTCATGACGTATACCTTTCTCAGCAGATTAGTGAAAAAATTTTGTCGGGATAAATATGGCTCAGATGATTGAAAACTTATTTGGGTCTTTTACGAGGTTTTCTTGTTGATATGACCTGGAAACATTTAGATGGCAGGTTCCTGAACAAAGCTGAAGAAGTAAGCCCTGGGGAGATGATGGAATTTCCTGGTCATTTGGTTGAACGTGGCAACAGTGAAGCAAACGATGAATTTTTGAGGGATCTAAATGCGTGTGGAAACAGTTTCAATTCTCTTCAAAAATTAATATGCAAAAGCAGCAGCATAATGTATTAATGTTAAATCTGCTTTAAAAGGTACCCGGAATACAATTCAATTCGATTCATTTCCTAGTGTTCTATAAAGTGTTTATTTTACATGTTTAGTCTTTGTATGAAGGTAATATACCTTGCCTCCTAACCTAAAGTCTTAAAATTCCAATAGATTATTAACATTTCTCCCTCATTGTTTATATCCCATGGACCCTATCATTCAGCTGCTCTGCAATTGATGTAATTGGGTGATACTCCATACTCACCAGAATGATATTGCAAACACATTGTGATTCAGAGCTTTAAGGATGCAAGTCCAAGGGATGTTCATGAGATGTGGGATGATTTCTGCAAGGCCTTGAACTTGCAGATGCCATGAATCAATTCGTTGTTTTTATTTGAAGTTAATACTTTCTTCATTGACCAGATAAAGAGAGTCGACAATTGAAAAGTCATCATTTTTATCCATGTTATCTCTTTCTTTTCTGTTGAGGAGCATGATTCCCTTCTCTTCATGTTTTGCATGATCTACAATAATGACCCGATTTTGTTTGTGATGCACTGAACATGTATTCAATAGTACTCTTTCAGAAGGAAAAAAATGGCCAGATGCCTCGAATGGGGCAAAGGTGAATATATTAGATGCCAGAATATCAGGAGTAACAGGTTGGATTTTGTTTCATAATAGATAAAAGCTTCACCGAAAATACAAAACTATCTATTGAGTTTTCAGCTTTGTGCTTCACAGAAGGTCTGAGTGTGTCCATTCATTTGAAAAATCCATAATTCACCTTGACCGGTTACGTTCTTGAGATTTCCTAGCTCTAGCACTGTGCTCTAGGTACTTAAGAATGACTCATAAGTACGAGAACTTCATGCAAAAGAGGAGGGCAATGAACCGAGTTACATGGATTCCTCAGGATATTCCTTTATGCTTACATTTTCTTATGAAGTTTTCATTACTTAGCAAGTTGTTCGTTCTACTTGCCAATAAATTTTCTAATGAAGTTTTCATTAACCAGCTGACTATGTTCTTGATATTGCCGTGGATTTACTGCCTCCTTTTAGCTTGAGGTTATGGAAATAACGAATATAATAACATATTCATTATTTTTCTTCAGTCGTTTCTGACACACATGAGAATGTGAATGTTCTTTTGTGGGCGGTGTCCTTCCTTTATTTTTGTGTTAGTTTAACTGAGCATGTCCTACTTGGAGATTGACACTTCCCTGTCATGTAGAATGGCAGGTTTTGTACACCACACAAGTAACTCAAAAGGCCAAGAAATACCATGATGGTTTTTTGCATCTTGAAGTTCGCGGATCCCTAGGGAGGCAGGTCATTCCGAAGCACTTTTAAGGATGTTTCATCCTTAAGCCACTGTTCTTTAGATTAAACTGGGCTGGCTACTTTGTTTGCTGATCCAACATGAACCACTTATTTGTTTTTCAGATAATGGTTCATTATGTGACCCAAGCATCACACTAAGTGCATATCACTACGCAAAAAAGTTATAAGGCCCTAAGCACCCCTTCTTTATAGGTCCTGGAATAACTTTTCTGCTCATTATTATATCCCCCTTGGATCATTCAGGTCCCACTGTATGATGCTAGTAGGAAAGTCTTGGCAAATAAATATCTTAGGAAAGCCGAAGTGCTGGGAACTGGAAAATCATTGGTATTCAATTCTTACTAAGTTGATATTGGGGAACACGCAGTAGAAGAAAAAGTGCTGCTGGGTTTGAATGATCGTGAACCACATCGCGCTGCTGGAGAATTGAGGACAGGCCCGGGGGGGGGGGGGGGGGGGGTCGGGGTGGATGGTGTTAAAGTTGATCAATCGTCCTGATGTTATAATCCTACTTATTGAGCTCCGGTCGAAAAAACTTCAAACTCGTGAAGAAAGGTTTCAATGTGTGTTGGAGGACGATGAGAATACGTTTTTCTCCAATGCCATAGCATGAATATGCACCTGATGTCGTGATGAGTTGTGGGATTTTTCATTACATTCAAGTGACAGTCGAATAAGATAGGATTCATACCAATGAAATATGTCACATCATTTTTGTCACGTGGTGTAACGAGTGAAATGATTCATAGATGATTAATTCATCAGATAGAATACTTTTCCAAAGGAAGAGTTGTGCTCAGTGACAGGGTCTGTGCAAACCTGGCAGACCACTGTGGAAAAACTATAATGTGATTCAACAAATCCCATCTGCAGCAATTATTGAGGAGGAAAGGAAGGTGTAGATTGGAGGCCGCAAACTCCGTTTCATTCTCTACCTCACCTATCCCCAGTTGCAAGAACGTCAACGTCCCTGCCTTCTCTCTCTCTCTCTCTCTCTCTCTCTCTCTCTCTCTCTCCCCTCTCTCCCTCCTCATCTCTGTAGCAGGAGTTACAGCTTCACAAGCTCAAAGGAAGTGGAGGGAAATACCTAATGTTGCTCTTTCTTCATTTGGAAGTGGTTGATGGAGTTAGCTGGATGTGTTTTGAGTGGTATGAAGGGATTTTGATTGCATCAACTTTGAGGTCTCGATGCCGTCCAATTATTTTCGCATCCATCGGTAGAGCCAGATTTCAACTACCTACTGCACTGGAAGTAATATCCCATTTCTACCTTTGATCATTGTAACATAGTAGAATTGCATACTTTGAGACACTGATGTAGGTGATGAAATTTTTTACTAGGCTGAATTAAAAATCAATCTGCTCTCGTTGGGGGTCCTATTTAAACTTGCTGAAACGATCCGATTGTCGCCAGCACATGCCTTTGGATAAATAACAAACTAGCAATAAAAGAGCGTCTTCAACTTTGCACATTCGGTTTGGTCTTATGTTTAAATGTAAATATATGCTTGTTAATTAGTGTGCTTCAATTGATGGGCAGGGTAAGGACTTACCTGCACCTTGAAGATCATCCATTCATCCATTTTCCATTTTTGTAGGTCAATTAGGTAGCCCCTGATGATGTGCATCATGTTATAGGAGATGGTGAAGAACAAGCGCCTCGAGTCAGATACTATAGCTTGAGTGAAACAATTGAAGCTTATACTACAATTTGGTGTCGGTCTAAATGGTGTCTACCCCTGCTTGCTTGTGTATGTCGGGCAGGGGGATTTAGGTTTATTTGTCAATATTATCACTATGTTCTTTTAGCTTTTAACTGAATTTAGTACCCAACATTTACATCTTCATGAAGGTGTTGATATCAATGTTGCCACCAAAAATGGAATAAAAGTAGCCAGAATTCCAGGTGACGTCATGGGAAATGCAGCATCATGTGCAGAGATGGCGATTTATCTAATGCTGGATTTACTCTGAAAGCAAGTATGTTTGATCACTAGAAAAATCTTTAGTAGCTGGGGTACTTCATGCGATTCATTCTTTCATGCTAAGTCCACAGGTTAGGTATGTCGTGCTTCTTTCTGTTCAATCATAGGAAATGACAAGTTGAATTTTCTAGCCGTAACATTTTCTGAAATGTGAATGAATCCCCTACCGTTTTGCATTCTCATCTTTTTATTGTCTAAGTTCCAAGTGAATGTTTAATCATCAGGGCCAGTAAATTCTGTTTGAAGCCTATGTAGTTTTTTCTAAATGAAAGTGCGTGGGTGTTTATATCTTCATCGATATACTGGGAAACAGGAAAGAAAAATCGTTCAAATTATACCCCAACTTTCAAAACATAACAACACATCCTGCATAAGGCCTACATCTGAATGAAAATGTTCATTTACAATTCAAGTTGACATAAGGCTTCCGATAAGGCTTCCGATAAGGCTTCCTGTGTTGGCATGACACCACTTGACGTAGGGCTTCCCACATTTGCATTCATTGGTTGCATGCCGCTACTGCCAGCCATATTACTCATAGGTGCATCCATTGAAGGTGTCGCCATCATGGTCGAATTCCCATTATGCGACAATCCAGGAGGTGGATTCATTGTTATGGTTGAATTAGGATTGACTGGATTTCGATTATTAGGAGAACGACGCTTGATCAAACTATGCAAACGGGACTCCAATGTGCCTAAATTCACGTACTCATCCTACATAATTGTAATTTTAAATTAGCAAAAGAATGTCAAGTGCTATTCACCAAAAAAAAAAAAAAAATAAAGAAAAGAAAGGAAATACTGATAATGACGAGAAAAAATAGATGAAATCAGGCAAGTGAACTGAACAAATAATTGGCTTTCGCAAATGTAAAATGTGTAACAATAAAAAATAAAAATAAAAATAAAAAACCAATAAGTGGCAATCATAAGCTGCTTCTTGTACTTTTACAAAGAAGAAGAGGAGAGAAATGATGAGGAATGGGAAGACCTTTGAGCGAGAAGATTTAAAGAGACCTTCTTCCAGGCGTTTAACAATCTCCTTCAGCTTCTGCATTTGAGAGTCATTCATTTGCTGCAGATGCCGGTGTGCTAAGAGAACAAAGCTGAAAAGGGACAGTAAAAAGTTCAATCAGCAAACAAGGACTCAATGGAACTGTGGAGGTTAAAGTACAAGAAGAAGTGCTCTAGATTATATTACATCTTCTCTTGCATATAGTTCCGAGCTCTAAGAAGATCCATGTCCACACTTAACCCAGAATGAGGGACACCACTGCCTGCAGCCACTAAATTCAGGACAACATTGCCACTTTGCTGGGACACCCCAGGCAACTGAGTGCCCGATTGACTACATACATGCCCTGACGTATCTGCCTGTACATTCATCACATCAATCTACAAAAGCTCTCACTCTTCCTGTAATCATTCAAACTCGCTACACATGCCTGAGCTTGTGCCACATACATTAAAACTCTATTCACAGTGAACAAACCACACCCAATACCACCAGGCACTGGCGCAGACAACCATAACAAGAAATTATAGAGAGCACATGCCTTTGGATAAATTCTGTTTGGCATAAGGCTTGACATAAGGCTTCCTGTGTTTGCATTTGTTGGCTGCATGCTGCTACTCCCAGCCATATAACTCATAGGGGCATCCACTGAAGATGTCGCCATCATGGTCGAACTCCCATTATGCGACAATCCAAGGGTTGGAATCATCACCGTCATTGCATTAGGATTGACTGGATTTTGATTATTAGGAGGTGGACGCTTGATCAAACTATGCAACCGGGACTCCAATGTGCCTAAATTCATATACTCATCCTACATGATTGTAATTTTCAAGTAGCAAAAGAATGTCAAGTACTATTTACCAAAAAGAAAGGAAATACTGATAATAACGAGAAAAAATAGGTGAAACCAGGCAAGAGAAATGAACAGATTATTGGCTTTCGCAAATGTAAAATGTAAAACACTAAAAAAAAAAAACTCAATAAAGGGCAATCATAAGCCGCTTCTTGTACTTCTACAAAGAAGAAGAGGAGAGAAATGATGAGAAATGGGACCTTTGAGTGAGAAGATTTAAAGAGACCGTCTTCCAGGCGTTGAGCAATATCCTTCAGCTTATGTATTTGAGAATCATCAATTGGCTGCTGATGCTGCTGTGCTAAGAGAAAAAGCTTAAAAGGGACAGTAAAAAGTTCAATCAGCAAACAAGGACCAGTGGAACCCAGGAGGTTAAAGCACAAGAACAAGTGCTCTAAACTAAATTACATCTTCTCTTGCATATAGTGCCGAGCTCCGAGAGTATCCATGTCCACGCCAAACGCAGCATGAGAAGCGCCGCTGCCTGCAGCTACCATATTTGGGATGACGTTGCCATTTTGCTGGGACACCCCATGCAACTGAGCACCCGACTGACCAGATACATGCCCCGACATATCCGCCTGAACATTCATCACATCATTCTACAAAAAGGGTCGACGCATGCCCGAGCTGGAACGACATACATATAAAAAAAAAAAAAGTGCAGACAGCCATAACGAGAGATTATAGAGAGAGCATCAACAAAACAAGCAAAAGCAGACGACGTTCCACATCACTCGCTCGAGAATCTTTCAAGCACGGGAAGAGGGAGAAAATTGGGAGAAATTCACACCCAGATGCAGCGAAAAAAATCAAATCTTTGATAACGGGAGACAGGTTGAAGGACTGGAGAACCGTCGAGTGCGAAACAAAAGTAGGACGAAATCGGGACCGACGAACCTGAAGCGATGTGCGATTGGGGACAAGAAGAGCGACGGTGCAGTAGGAGTGATCTCGATTGGGAGCTCGATCGGATCGATCGCGACGATCTACGATCATCTCAATTCGGAGCGAGAATTCCCTTTATTGGAGAAATCATTCGTTGATCGGATACGAAGAAAGAAATTCCACAATTTTTTCTTATTTTATTTTGATTGAATTTCCTTTCTCGAAGGCCTTATTACTGCACATAAAGGTTTGACCGGTTTGACCGCTTGGGACTTTTCCTTTTGTATTGCGTACGGTGTGCCTTCAAAGGAGGGGCTTTTATGTAAATTGCGGGGTGAGTGCCCCTTAATTCGCTTAGTACGGTGCGAAGCCAACTTCTTTCTTTTTCCCTAAAAAAAGAATTAAACGAATTTTCCCTTCAGGAGAAAAAAGAAATTGTAGAGCTGACTGCATTTGTGGTTCAATCGGTCCTTGACCAATTCAGAAATCAGTTATCAATTGAGCTAAATTTTCCCTTCAGGAGAAAAAAAGAAATTATAGAGTCGACTGCATTAATTATTGGAGTTGTCTAAGCCGAGCATGTTACACATACTTTTCTTTGAATGTAGCAACACACTTTGACTTATTTTTTGAGTTCTTTGAGTTCTCTTCAAACTGACTAACTGAGACCTAAAATAGGGTACTCTTGAGGAGATGGTGGAATACGGCCACTGCTCAACCATAAGAACTTTCAAGTAAGTCTACATAAAAATGACGAGTGCAAAATGGTCAATAAAGCAATAGGGATAGGAAATCTTTCTCATAATCTAGCAATTCATGTCTAATGCCTATTAGTGTCTGCAAATGCACGCGACATGAATATGAACAAACAATTTTAAGCAATGCCATGACAAAAGTTACCCTGCATCTGTATAATAAGGCTTTAGTTGAAAAAAATCTCGCTCAGGGCATCTTGATCTTCCATCTTCACACTTATAATAACAACACGCTCATTAAGTACTAAAGAGTTCTTTAGGAAGGCAGGTGATGTGAGGCTTCCACATTCAATTCAACAACTGAATGACATTTAATCTTTCTCACCATAAACCAACTCTAACTTATGTCGTGCATTCTATATAAGTCTCAAGCAATCGCCGCGGTCCACTGTGCATGCAAATCCAGTGAAAGTGAAATTTTGCAAAAGATCCTGTAAACCCAATGAAAAGCGAGGTGGCAAAGTCTTTGCACTTGTTAGCTTTTTATTAGTATCGTCATCTTGAAGATCGAGTAAGACTATACTGTAAAGATGGAAACAAAACGTGCATTGTGGAGCAGACGGGCCTACTGAAAAGAAACAAGAAAAGCCAACGGTAATTTGAAAAAAAAAACGGAAGGAATAAACAAGAAAATAAGTATTAAGAAATTGGAAATATTTGGGTGGTTGGAAATTCCTCAAATGTTCAGTATTACATCATCATAAGATATGACGAGATCCATCAATGGTGGTCTCATCCTAACAGCAAGGAGTTATGATTTAGAAGAGGCGGACCATTGTTGCATACCCACCCATTAAATTCTTCCTCTTGCTCTTCCCCGATCCGTCGGAAGTATCAATTAAGCAAACTATTGATGACTTTCATTGTTCTTTCGTAGCAGGAGGAACATCACTTATCAGAGAGGGGCAACGGCACTTAGCAACGATTTTGCCATGCAAAAGGCTACATCATGGATCACTCAAGACTCTATCAAATTGCAAACCCCAGATTCATTGACTCTGCTCAGTCTTGATAGTGTTATGCAGCAAATGTAGAAAGCAAAATCACATGTTCACAGAGCTCATCCGGAGTCTAGGAAAAAATAAGGGGAAAAGAAATTTGTTATATGATTGTCCTATGCCGTCTCTTCAGAATACCATCAATCAGGAGCAAGCACAAGCCCACAGCTAGGGGCTATTTCAACCTACTGAACTAAAAATTGAACTGGACACAAGCAACCCTAGTTGGCCTTCCTATGTCGATGCTTTGCAACTCTTTGACCAACGGAGACAATTGATGTCACCAAGTGTGCATATATTCGATTCTACCATAACAGATTAAACCTAATTGTATCTAGTCCTATTCATAGGGTTAGACCGATTAAGAACGACGTATACATTCGCCAAGTTGTCCATCTCCATGTGACTAGACTGATTTCGGTTTCTGGTTCTTCCAAGCAGGTAAACCAAGGAAAAGATACTACAGATCAAATACAAAATTGTATTCAACAACGAAATGGATATGATTACTAAAAATAAGTATCAAATTTCTCAAAAAGAGCAAAAGGGATGAGATGTCATCAGCATAAAATAACCAATCTTCAAAGTGTGTAACTACCTTAGATTAAAAAAAAAAAGGTGTGCAAATACCAGTGCAAACCACCACGCACTGCCGCAGGTCCCAAACAATCTGCTTCAGCTCTCTTGTGTAACCCAATGTCTGATTGATAAGCTGCAGGGAAGGAATTTCCTTCAAAGATGCAGATTCCTTGGCCTTCTGAAAATATACAAACTCGCTCTTAATCTGCCACTGGGGATGCTCCCGCATTCCAACAGGTAACATATGTAATTGTTCAGTCTCCACAATACAGCTTTTATGTGGATAAATTCTTCCACACACACTCCGAAGCACTTTTTCAAGCACAAGGTTTCCAACCTGACCACGCCTTGCCAAGTTTGAACACAGCAGGGTGACAACAAGGGCCAAATAACACATAGATGCGGTACGTGTAAGTTTAACATCAGTCCTTGATTCCAGAAGAAGATAAATAATCATAATAGTCAAAGAGAGCATAGATTAGCAACTCAATAGAAGATATTTTAAGAAACCCTTTCGAAGATCTGAACTAATACAGAAGTGGATATTATCTTTTTGACTAAATTAGTCAATTGAGAACAGAATTCTAGGTAGAGAAAGCTAAAATCCTCTCATAATATTTACCTCCTTATATATGCTGCGAGTTCTTGGTCGCAGGAGAAGAGCAACATTTGCCGTGCATCACCAATTTGACAAATAATCATATGCTTTCTCGCTACATCCAACAATTTCATCACCGTCGTTCAAAGGGAAAGACTAATGTGAGCACACATGAAAGAATCTTTAAATTATATCTTGCGGCCTTTACATGTAGGAGACAGGATACTGGAAAAAAAATGTAGGAGACTGGGAGATGCAAAATGTACCATTGTATTACTCGTCATCGTTTATCTATATACAAAGAAATCAATTGCACAAACTGAAAGCAACACGCCTATTTCATATTGATGTACCCCAGTTCCTACTCCACATCCGCATGTCGTCAACATCTAACCAGCACTATGGAAATGATCGGATCTCCTCTCCTCCCCTCTCCTCTCCAATGCAGCAGCTTCCACGATGACGTCTTTCAACGCCACGACAAGCGACGACTCTTATTTCTTCAGATGCCTCCCCCATCAGCCGTCTTTTAGAGAAGCAACGAATTCCCTCCTCCTCCTCCTCCTCCTCCTCCTCCTCCTCACGACGCTCGCGAGAACTTTGTAGTCTCCCATGAGCAAAGTCGCTGGTTCTCTCAACAGCGAGCGAAATAACAGATTCCACCCCCCACTGATTTGGAAGTCCTCCGGGATGAGAGGGAAAACGAAACGAATAGACGATTTATGATGGAAAGAAGACATGAAAAAATTATCACAGGAATGCCATAATACTCTATTTCCACTGATATATATATGAGATCAGATATTTGCTCTTTATCAACTATGTAAAATTTTGCGGTTATTCATCAATTTTTCATTTTCCACATCTGCTAATTATTCTAGGGGGCCCACCCCCGACAACCCACAAGCTCACGCCTTCTCCCTCCCTCCTCTCTCGCCGGACAGCTGAGGCCACCCTTGGCCGCCCACATCATTATCCTCTCTCACTAGTGCCACTTCTGAAATTCCTTGTGTACTTCCTCCTCATCACGATATATAGAGACATGTGAAGGTACCACCGACCTCAATTTCAACCTCATTTTCGACGCCAATTTGGACCCCAATTTGGACCCCAATTTGGGACAATAGGTGATCCCTAATCGAGAAAGATGAGGCATGGCTCCTTCAGCCACCCTCCACTCCTCCAACTCAAAGAATTCAGAAAGATTTAAATACCTGAGTTGAGGAAAGCCTCCTGCAGAGCAAACCATTTCCTTGCAATAACCAATCGTTAGCATGAGAAAAATCAAGTTTTCCAATTTTTCCAATATTGGCATCGGATCTTCTTTGAGTTCGAAATTTAGTAAGACCAGCTTCCTCAATTGCTTGGGTAAACTCTTATGTTGCGGTAACTTCTTTATAGTTCCCAAAAGAGACAGCTTACAGGGATGGCCATAGTTTGACATTTTACTCAATTCACCTTCAGTCCATAGACACTTAGATCTTCTGACATAAAAAGACGAGGATCGAAGATGTTTCCAATTGAATTCAGCAAGTTGCGAAAATATCTCCAGCTCGATAGGATCATCCGGGTCGTCAAAGACAGACAGTTTTCGCAAATTGGTAAGCTTGCCTAGATCGTTCACATCACATTTCTTTGGATTAAAGTTTCTCAAGGTCCATAGATTCTTTAAAGTGCCCAACAGTAACTTCTTCTGGCCCCCATGGAATTTCTCCTGGACATCAAAGTTACGAGGAAGACGGAGATACCTCAACCTTCTCATCTTCCACAACACATTTGGCATGAAAACTATAGTATCTTTATTCATAACCAAATCCAAGAATTCCATATATACAAGGTTCCCCATAGATTGCGGCAAGCCCTTGCATTCACTTTTTGCTAAACTTAAGAATCTTAGATGGACTAGGTCTCCCACTGATTCAGGTAAATTTCCTCTCTCCATAGAAATATGTTCCAGTTTCAGAACTCTAAGAAACTTATAGTTGACGAAAATAGGTTGAAATTGCTCCCACATCCATTGGGTAGATTTTCCAAACTGGAAGAACATAAGAGTTCGAATGTGGGGCATAGTCCTTATTTGTTCCACCCCCGGAGTCACCTTTCCTTCACCAATCTCGCGCACATAAAGAGAAAGCCTCCGTGTCTTGCAAGTTGACTCAACTTCTATTGCCATTGAAGAAGAACTACCCTCCCTTTCATTGTCCTGTTGAATGTTATGAAAGCTTAGAAACTTCTCCTGCCTAGCCTTGAAGACACATAAGTCTCGCATCAGGTCGTGGAGGCGACAGGTTTTGATATTTCCAATCAAGTTGAGTCGTACTTGGACCAGTCCCCTCTTAACCAACTCTATTAAATATTGCTCCGCTACATCTTCCATTGTAGTTTCTCCCTCTTCATCAGATGAATCGAACGGCACAAAGCCTTCAGCAATCCACATGCGAAGGACTCTCTTTACAGGGATTTCCACATCCTCCGGAAAGCTAACCAAATAGAGGAAGCATGGCTTTAAATTCCATGGTAGATCATTATAGCTGAAGGCCAACACTTTGAATACATCACTCTTATCACGAAAATACAAATTGATGTTTCTGTGAACCGTCTCCCACTCGTTGACCGCCAAAAGTCCACCAAGCACAATAACGGCCAAAGGTAATCCCTCACACTTCTTAAGGAGTTCATCTCCTAACTTCTTCATGTCTTCAGTGATTTCTACATAATATCAAGTAATAAATTGAAACTCAATAGTAACAGGAAGATGCAACTGGCATAAGAAGAAAAGTTCAAGGACAAATATTTGCTTTTTGATATATGAGTTAGATGTTGTAGTTCCTTATGTTATGTGGTTCATTTATGTTTTTGTAAGGGGAAAAACTATAGAGACCCCAACAAAGCTCCTATATATGCCCCCATCTATGCTTAAAAGATCAAGAACACTAAATTAACTAATGGAATTGAATTAATTGACTTGAGCAAATGTATAACAACAATAATCCTACTCAATGAAGAAAAATGAAAGCAACGCGGGGATAAATCTCTCATGACAGTAGTGTGCTACTGATCTCCCTTGAAATTCTAGTGAAATCTTCATGTTGTTGCTCTATTTTGTCGCATAAAGATTTACAATTTTCGTAACAATCCCAAGTCTTAGTTGTAAGCCAATTATTCACAAATGCAAGAAAAGTTGAACCTGAGATGAAGCCTATGGAAAAAGTAAGATAGCTAGGCTCACATTATTTCATAAATCCTATCAAAATTGCTTATTATGATGGCCAAATGAAAGCTTTTTCAATATTTATCCTCATCGAAGGACAGGAGGAGCAATGTTTTGGACGTTGGCTTAGAGGTACAATTGTTAGCTATTGAGAAACAAAAGGTGCATCTGATTCCTCAAATATTGAAATTATGGTGCCTATTAATTGCTAAAGCTTCTGAAAGGCCAAATTGAGCAATGAAGTACCTGGTATTTGTCCCTCCATCTCTGATTGTCCTGCAATACCTTCTATAGCTTGATCCGCAACAATACCTCGACCAACTACAAGCCCAACAAAAGAAAGTTCAACAGCTAATCCGACAATAATTATAGAAGTGTCATAAATTGGAATCAAGCAGGCAACATAATCCTTTGAAGCCACAATATGTTAGGTTAATAACTTTAGTGAAGTCTTACCTTTCATTTCAGGAAATGCCCTCTTCTTTAGCAGAACCCAACTCTCCTTGGGCGATAAGCACTGAGGTTCATAGAGAAAACAATGAGGATCGATATGCTCCGCTACTTCTTTATTGCGGGTTGTTATCAATAGCTTGCTTCTAGTGTCCTTGACTGGGAATGCGGCTCGAAGACTATTCCATGCCTCTTTGGTCCAAATATCGTCAAGAACCACGATACATTTCTTCTCTTTTTGGGTCTTGTATAAAGTTTCTAACAATTCATCATTTCTCATCTTTGCAACCCTTTCTCCTCTATCAAGGATCAACTTAACAAGAATTCTCTCCAAGATATCCCTCACGTGATATTCTTGAGATATGCAAACCCAAGCAAAACGATCGAAATGATTCTTCAATTTGTCGTGATTGAAGACTTTCTTAGCGTGTGTGGTCTTACCCAAACCACCCATTCCCCATAGAGCAACAACTCTGTGTTTTCCATCCTTCAGCTCTTTTACCAACACCTCGATACCATCTTTCCTCCCGACAAAATCCTCCTCCTCGAAATGGGCATAAGTCTGTCGCGGCGTCAAAACTCTCGCGCATTTGCGTTCGCCCTCATCCAAAGGTCGTACGCCATATTTCTGCATCTTATCACCAATATCGGAAATTCTGGATTTTAAGCCCTCGATCTCTGTACCCACCACATGAGCCCGCACGCACGTGCACTTCGCCATGAAGAACGCTTTGATGATGTTTTGTCCCTTCTTCGGCGCGACTCTGAAGATGTATTGCTCGATGACGTCCTCAGCATCATAGGCAATGTCTCGGAGTTGCAAGATGCATTCTCGAACAGTTTGGTTCTCCTCTTGTTTCGCGTCCGCATCCCTCAGCAAGCACTGGATCAGGTTCAGCTCCTTTTGCAGGTCCTCGACCTTGCCCTTCACGCCCCACAAGAATTTGGCTTCGTCGACGAGCAGCTTTCCTATTGTCTGCACCACAGACGAAACAACAGACTCGGCCATTGGTATTGCACTGCTCAGACTATGATCAGTGGAGATTATGATAGAGAATGACTTGAGAATTCACTTCTGATGCGTTAACAAGCTGTGAACATATAGGCCTGCGAGTTGCAAAGAAGAGAGGAAAGGAATCAGTACTTGGAAAGTTGCGTGTGGCATTGATAATGCATATTCTACATCCACCGACGCAAGAAAAGCACCCCCAAGAAGAAAAGAATGGAGTAATGGGGAAGTCTACAGGTAGATATTCTCTCCGCAGGTGGAAGAAATGCTTTGTAGCTACAGTCACGGATGTTCCAAGACATTACCACCGATGTGCAATTAAGTAATCACTCATGATAAGCAAAAAAAAAAAAATCTCAAGACCAGTATTGATTACATAATCAGTCACATTATCCCGCAGGAAATGTATCGAATACACACGTGTGTCATGTGAGGAAAGAAATTCAGCATTGGATGTCAAAGCTGGGAAAAAGAAGAAACGATTGATAATATTGGATATCCAAAGCTAAAACAAAAGAAAAAGATTGATAATTCTTACTTGGCACACAATTCAGTGGCATGGCTGAAATTTTTTGCGTACATGTGGGTCCAACGATATCATCGATGGACACTCCTCGGATCTTTTCCCCCCAGCAGAATGCGATTAAACTTCTGCAAAGGTTGCGACATCACTCTAAGAAGATACAAAGCTTTCTCGATTAAGGGACGAATCATGAGTTTGCTTGATGCTATCGTGCTAAATTTATGATGCTTTCTTGTTAAAGAGGGTTTCTTGTTTTAGCTCACGGCGAGTTAAAATCGTATCAAAAGTTTGTTTTCTTCCACATCTGGGAACGAAAAGAGAGAGTGACGGGAGTTTGGTTGCATAGTTAGACTTATATAGTAATGATTCATCTCCCGTCATGACTATTTAAGCTCTCAAAAGGCGCTAACTATCCCTCCCTCTCCCAGCAATTTAGGGCGCATTTGTTTTTATTTTATTTTTTTCTGTTTCTAAACAACTTTTTTGTTTTTTTGTTCCTGGGAACAAAAAAAGAAATACGTTTGTTTGCGTTTTTGTTCAAAACTATTTTTTTCCCGAAAACACATCCTAAAGAAATAAGCAAAAAAAAAAAAAAGTTGTTTATTGTTTTTAACAAAATTTAGAAACATTTATCTCTTTTTTCTTTTCTTTTCTTCTTCTTTTTCTTTCTTTTTCCTTTGGCCGATCGCCAGCTCGGACATGGCCGGCGACCGGCCATCGAGGGTCGTCGATGCCGTCGAGGCCGAGCGTCGCCGGCCCCTGGCGAGGCTCGGCCTCGCCTTGGCTGGGCGAGCTCAAGCTCGCTCAGATCCGGCGAAGCCAAACTCGCCCAGCGGCCGGCGAGCCTCGCCGTGGCTGGGCGAGGCCGCCAACCATGGCCAAGGTCGGTGACCGGCCAAAAGAAAAAAAAGAAAAAGGAAAAATAAATAAGAAAAATAAGAAAGAAAATAGAAAAAATAAAATAAAAATATTAAAAAATTAAAAGAAATAAAAAAAAATTATACAAATTTACCAAACGTGTTTCTATTCGTTTTTTATTCCCGAACAAATTTACCAAACGTGTTTTTTTGTTCAAAAATTATTCCCCGGAACAAAAACATTTTTTTTTTATTTGTATTTCCTATAACAATTTTTAAACGAAATATTACCAAACGCACCCTTACTTACTTCGCAGCTCTCGGAAATCCCTAGAAGATCTTCTTCTTCTTCCTCCCCCCATTGCAAAAACCGCCATGGATGAGGCTCTGACTAAATGGAACGTCACCTTCACGAAGCACCTCAAGCAGAAGTGCAAGGTCTATTGCGACGGCTTCCTCTCTCTCCACTCCACTGCCAAGGTACGTTCCCTTTCTCTCACTACTGATCTTTGCCATTGATGTCTTCTGCCTTTTGATGTTGCTACCTTTCGCATGTGTACTTAGATTTAGGCAAAATGAAAATAAATTTATCTTATTCAGGTGCGCCATGTAATTTACAATAAGCTTTGTAAAGCCCGCAAAATGGATAGATTGTTTCATGGACCTGCTCTAGAAAGAGAATGTCGTGCAATTAAGCTGGGGAATGGTTTTACTGTTTTTGATGCACACACTACATTTTTTATTTCCTTCAAAGTTTACTCTCATGTTTATTGTAGGAACCTATGTTGTGGTACTTACTCCAGCTCGCAAATGATCTCTTGTAATCCAATTGATGCAGCCTATTAAATATTATCTTTCCTCTGAAAACCATTAGATCAAGTTGCCGTTGCTGTTGCTGAAAATTCATATGAAAGGAAGACAACTTTTGCTTCACTAACAAAGGAGCTTCAGGATGCAGATAAGTTTTGTGATAGTGCTCGAAGACAGAGCGCCCGCTGCTGAACTAGCTTCAGTGGAGGATGTGGACACTGGAAATCTGACTCATACTGCTGACAACGAAAAGTGACCTGGCCTCATGAAGTCTAAAGGTTGGTTTTAGTGCGATTTCACTCACTTCAGCATTCTTTTAATGTCAGTGTGAACTTTCTTGCAATATATGTTTTCTCAGCTAACATTGTAAAACATCATCAGACTCAGCCTCTGATTTCAATGAATCTCACAATACGAGGGTCTTTGCAATTGGCAACTCACGAGTTTTTCACGGTTACTTGTCCTACTCTGTTTACAGTAATCGATTCTTTCATCTCTATTTTGACCCATCTGTGGCAAGGTTGTGACTCTAAGCATCTTGAAATTCCTTTAGAACTTAATGAGTTTTGACGTTTGTTGAAACTCTTTGGTCCAAACTACCAGACAAGCTGAATTAAAATTAGCAGCGGATAGCAACTGCTTGTAGGGAATTATCAGACTAGATGCATGAGGACCTGCTGAATTCTCTAATACATCCCGGTCCAAAGTCTAGTTCTTTATTTACCTTGAGGACATTCTCAATTTCACTGAGCTTTGCATGACTAGCTTGTACGTCTGCTGCAATTAACGTTTGCAGCCTTCTCATGTATAAGCTGACCCCAAATGCTGCAGCAGCAATCTTGTTTCTGAAGCATCTCTTTCACGTGGTTCTCACGGTGATGCTAATAATGAAAGGATAACCCCTGAAGGACATAGGGATCCACTGAAAGTGGAGGCTGGGTGTCCTAGTTTTGATCTTGGATTTTGAACCATGTCCATTGCTTAATCAACTATAATGCTACTGTCAAGATTCTGGATGGAGCGCACAAGAGTCTCGTGTCTATCACACACGAAATCTGTAGGTGTGAGCTGTTGTTTTTATGTTGAGTGTTCTAGTGCCAAGTTCATTTGCAGCTCTCTGATCCGAAATGTTTTTAGTTAGACAACAAAATCAATATATTTCCAGTGATCTTCAACATATTGAGGTACACTTATGATGCAAAGAAACTAAGATATGGGTCTATCCAGTTTCCTTTATCCCCTTTTCTTAGTTCTCATCAAGAACTTATACGACTTGCCGTCCTTTCTCAACTTCCGCATGCTAAGCAAGGCCTTGAAGAGATGTTTGTTTTTGCTGGAACGTAGCTCAATACCAGATCTTCTGTTCCTCTCAACATGAGTAGACATTGAAGTGGATCTTCGGGGTTTGGATGGGTACTGGATGTGTTATATTGTATCTCAAGTTTGAGCCCATTAGATTAATACGCATAAGTCTGGCCAAATAACAAAGTTCAGGGGAGACTCTGTAATGTCTTCGAATTTTCTTCCGGCATTAATCCCATCTCTTCATGCGTATGCGTGGAATGAAGAAGCCAAAGAAAGCTGCATGGGGTTTTAAATTCTTCAAGCATGTAAGCAAAGTCAGAGAAGAGAGATTGTCTTCTGCCGAAAGAGGAAGACATCCACGATCTTTAGCATTAGATACAGGACCCACCACCTGCTGCAAGTGCATGAAGAAGACGCATGAAGAAGACTTCTTTTACGCATGCCTCTCTCCGAGAACAAGAAATTTGAAGACTGCAGCCCACCTCATTTCACGGATCAATGGCACACGTTTGTTGACTCTCCTCTGCCTCATTAAATGCTTGCCCATGCACATGCACGATCTGCATGCATGCCTACAAATAAGGTGGGCGTTCGGTGCCGATTGTGGGCTTGTCTTGTGGGCGCCTGCGCCGCATTTAATGAGGCCATTTATTTTCATTTTGTCCTGTCTTTCTGCCCTCCTCGCTAAAAGGAGAAAGAGGTCTGGAGCTCGTAAGTGAGCGAAAGGAAAAGAGCTCGAGAGACCGAGAGCGAGAGACGTGAGCTCCGAGAGGTTTGTGCAGAAGTCGAGTCCAGTGAGTGAGTTGAGTTGTTAAATATCATGGGTATCGGGTATAAAGTAGGGCTGAGAAACACTTGAATACATGTGTGATTGTAATCCTGTAATTCTCCGATTTATAGTGGATTGATTTGCTGGCTCTCCCCGTGGACGTATGTTTCGACATTCGGACCGAACTACATAAATTTCTGGTGTCCTTGTCCTTTTATTGTTTCTCGTCTTATTTCGATCGATTTCTATAGTTCCTGACATAATTGCAAAAATTCCGATCCGCTTCCGCTGCGTCGCTGATTATCAACAGGATGTTCATGTGGGCATACAAGAGAATCAGTCATAAGAGATCATGTCTGCAAGACAAGTCCAAAAAAAGTAGAGCTTAAAAGCTAAGCCGCACTGAAGTTCATTGATGCTTACTTGTCTTATGGGATTAGAAGGGTTTGGAGATGCAGTTCTATCGACAAGAGAACTTGAAGGTGTGAGTTGAAATTGAAATGGGGAGGCGCGTTTTTCTGGTAAGGAAAAGTACAGCTTGCATTAGGAGCTTGTCCGACTACACGACATATGATACAATCATAGGGTATGAAAACTTGATGTAAATGCTAGGTATGGCAATCTGAAGCATTCGAGTCAAGTGTGCTGACCTGCTTTTTTGTTGGATGAAGTGCTTGTGAATTTAAAGGAGCCGGCTGGGGAGGATTGAGGAAATTGTGTTGCCGAATGCAGTCTCCTGAATCAGGTTCCACTGTCAGCATCAGGTGTTTATGAAGCTAGGATGATTAGCACATATTCTATCAAAAGTTGCCTGGCAAATAATACAGGAGTCTCTATATTTCTTGAATATATGTCTTCGGAAAGAAAAAAGCTATTAGTACGTCCATAGTAGCATTTGATATCATTCTGTGAATCATGAACTTTTAATATCTAGTAGTCCAATCTTGTTCCGTGCAAAGTGCATAGTGGCAGCTAGACTAGAAAAAGAGTCATACATTACCTGCAGACATTTCGCCATTTACTCCATTAATCATGCAGTATCGCAGATTCTTGCTATCTCCACCATCTTTAGATTTTGAAACTGAAAGAAAGTTCTTAAGCATAAGCCAACTGCAAACTTTTGGTCTTAATTAACCAATGACAAATCTTGTCGATGGAAGCGTGCCTGGTAAGATATATTGCATGCGGTGCTTCGGAGTTCTTATTGCTAGTGACTGCTAAGAAAGGCCTCCATGGTCTATGAACATCTCACACATTCGTAGTCTCTAAAACAAATAGACCGGTGAAAATTATATCCATTATTTGTGAGAAAAAGTCAATGGTACCAAAGATAGTTGTTCTCTATGCATTATTCCATATTATCATTGAAGCAGGATAGGTTCTGCTATTTAAAATATCTTTTGCTCTTCTATTACAATGTGATATACTCCAGCACAACATGGAGTTATCTGGAGTAATTTCAGATTTTCATAAACTTAATGCTTCCTGGTGAGTTGCAATTTGTTAGACCCTACACATGGCAATTCAGAGGGTATGCAAGCCCTTATATAGCACACCTGTCGAACACGAGAATCTAAGCTCAATTGCAGATGCCTCCTCAATCTTGTCATCCAAGAGACAATTGACCTTATAAGTCATGAAGCCCAAGTGATCCACAGTGTTAATGAAAGCTCTCGTGACATAGTCCTTCAATGTGTTCACCACTTTGCAATTTTCTCAAGGTAATTAACAAATGTGCAACGGGAAAAAAATGCTCAACCCAGTACACGACAATGAAGTGAAACCCCATCTATCTCACATTTGTTTCTGATCGGGTCCGTTGTAAGACAATTCAAAATAATCAGCTGCCGAGTATAACTGCTTTCTAAGATGCTTCAAGTCCTGATTAGTGAAAAAGGCTACAATTAGCTGGCAAGACAGATCCAAACCTTTTCACCTTGAAATTTGAATGTAAACTAGATCTTGAGGAATTTGATCTAATAGGCGAAAAAAGTAGAGAAAAGTAACTTGTTCATGAACACAGGCAAATATAAAAATGGATAAATGTGGACATAAAGCAACATCGATCGAATTTTAAGGTAAACCCATATATATATATATATATAAAGTACCTTCAGGCTATCTGAAAAGTTGAAACTTTGTTTCATGGAGAGCTCATCATAATGTGAAGCTTCCTGAGGAGTGGAAACTGAAGAAGGCAACTAGGAAGCATCCATCATACTAAAGTTTAGAGTATTTTCACCTGTTACAATAAAAATGAGGCAATCAGATTCAAATTCACATCCTCGAGCACCGACTGTCATTATCCATTTCCAAGACATTGTCTTGTCCTAGTTCTAATTTTCCTTCTAACCAAGAGAACATTTTCCTTCACTATTCTCTTTCACCGTCCTGCCAAATTATGAAAACGTATTTTCTTCTTCTTGATGTTCTTCGCAATTCTTATCTCAACCATTTCTTCCAACAAAGCCAAGGCTAAAATCCTGAGATATTGCAATGCTCACGGAGTTCTTCATGTGCTGACGATGACAGTTATTGCCAACGCAAGCAAACCTTTGTTCTTGTTTTGTCAATTCACCGATTACATAGAGCATTGCCAAATCGCAAGTTCAAAAGGAACTAGAGAAAACTTCTCGGTAGGAAAGCAAAAAGCACCTGCAACGAATATGAAGCTGACATTACCTACTCTTTTCCCTTTTTATCTACAACTACACAGTCCCAAGCCTTGTTTCGGCTGACTAACATTCCTCAGTAAGGAAAAGAAAAAAAAATATATCCAAAAGGCCATGACTAGAATTAGTGAGCTTCACCTTAGACAATGAGAGAGGGATAAAGAGCAGAAAGATCATCTTGCAAAGATGTGTCACCGCCATGTTCCATAGTGAGGCAGTGATGACTCTTGCTGAAGATGGGCTCTAGATAATTGTTTGTGCAATTTGAGCCTTCTGCTCTGTCACAAGGTTGTTTGAGTCTCTGTTGGGAAGAGTAATAATTGGGGTATGACGAAGGCTACACTGTACTAACAAGGACAAGAAGGGCACCGAGTTTTTTGGAAATAAGTACCGAAAGCAATACACATCCAAACAGAAAACTACCAAAGTGAGACATCCAATAATAGTAAAATCTCGATAATTCTTATTCACCGTTTTTGCCCATAAGCCTCATGTGTACGAGCTTTTCACTTCCGTCAAATAATTTGAGCTTTTACATATTGGGCTCGCCTATCCAACCATCGCCCCCGCCTATCCAACCACCACCCCGTTCATTTGGCTTATGAGTTATATCATCCCTCAGTATCTACACAAGGGCGTAACACGTAAGAGAAGGTGTTACAATTACAAGTTATTCTTATGCAAAGATCAAGTGTAATACCTCTTCTTGATTGGGGTAATACAATCCTCTTCAATCACTATCACCCACCGAAAACATTAACGTTATTCATCTGTGAAAGATGCTAGTGTCGGTGTGGTATTTGGTACTACACAATAAGTCAATTATCTACAAAGCCAACAAACATCAGTTGTCGCTTGATGTTGGCTTGAGTCTTTTCATCAATGGAGCCCCACTACATTAAGACAAAAAAATTTATAAAAAAGGGACATAGTTCATTTAAAATAAAAGATACTATTTGCCCACATAAAAATCATGTATGGATTGGTGATTTATAATGGCATCACGTAAAGTTGGGAGTTCCATCTAATTTGCTCGCCGATGAATTCAGTTTAATTCTTCAACAAAATTTGTCGGACTCTGCATGCATATCCAACTATATCGTCCAGCTCATCGATGGGCCGATCGCATTAATCGGCCTACACGGGGTCGATTATGCAAGATGACAGTCATCAATGGAATCTTTCAAGAAGTCAAAAGATGACTCATCGACATTTAATCTAATAAAGACCAGCTCTAACTTATGTACTGTATTTTCTATATACGTCTCAAGGATTCGTCGGTGGACCACTGTGCATGCAAATCCAACCACAGTGAGGTTTCACGATAGATCATGTAAATCCAATTGAAAGTGAGGTGGCCAAATCTTTGCACTCGCGAACTTTTAGGTAGTGCCGTCATCAAGATAGGAGATCAAACAAAGGCTCGATGGTAAGATGGAAACAAAACCAGTAAGAGGGCCTACTTGTAAAGAAATAACAAAAAGGCAACAATAATTTAGAAAATAATGGAATAAACACGACAAAAATGTCTAAGAAATTGAAAACAGATGAGTGGTTGGAAATTCCTTGTCAACGTCTGGTTATTACATCATCATATCATACGACATAATGAGATTCGTCCATGACTGTCACATTCCAACAGCAATGAGTCATTCATCATAGCAAGATCATTTGGAAGAGGCGGAACGTTGTTGGATACCCACCTATTAAATTCCTCCTCCTTGCTCTTTCCCTGATCCGTCAGAAGTAAACATTGAGCAAATTAATGACTTCCATCGTTCTTTCCCAGTCAGAGGAACATCAGTTAACAGAGAGGGGTAACAGCATTTAGGGACGATTTTGCCAGCTAAATCATGGATCATGCAAGACATTATGAAGTTGCAAACCCCAGAAACATTGACCCCTGCTCAGTACTGAAGCTTTTTGCAGCAAATGTAGAACACGAAACCACATGTTCGCAGAGCTTTATCTGGAGTTCAGTTAAAAAAAAACAAGGGAGACGAAAAAACATAACCTGATTTTTCTATGCCGTCTCCTCCGAATACCAACAGTCGAGATGCAGAAGCCCGTAGCTGGTGCGACAACTACTTCAACCCTACTGAACTAAAAACTAATTGAACTGGACAAGAGCAACCCTAGTTGGCCTATTCAATTGATCTCAGCAACTGTGCATAGTTTCGATTCTACTATAACAATGGGTTAAACCTAATTGTATTACCTTGGTCTACTCGTAGGGTTTGATTAAGCGGGACATGTGCATTCTATAAATTGTCTATCTCCATGTGACAACACTGATCTCGATATCTGCTTCTTCCAAGCAGGTGAGAAAAGGATAACATCCTACCGACCAAATACAAAATTGTGTTCAGCAAAATGACATGGATATGAGAACTAACACGATCGCTGAGATAAATTCCATCATAATGATCAAATAAAGTTACAGACATTAAAAAGAATATCAAGTCTCTTGAAATGGGCAAAAGGTATGATGCCATTAGCACAAAGTAACCAATCTTTGAAGTGTGCAAACACCAGTGCAAAGCACCGTGCATGGCAGAAGTCCTAAACAATCCGCTCCAACTCTCTTGCGTAACTCAAAGTCTGATTGATAAGCTGCAGGGAAGGAATTTCCTTCGAAGGTGCAGATTCCTTCGCCTTCTGGAAATATACAAACCCACTTTTAATCTCCCACTCGGGATGTTCCTGCATTCCAACGGAGATAGACATGTTCAGGCTCCACATTGCAGCTTTTTACATGGATAAATTCTTCAAGACACTATTAATATACTGTTTACTATCTACATCAGCACTTTTACAAGCATGAGGTTTTCGTACTGAGCCCACCTGCCAAGTTTGACCCCAGCAGAGTGACAGCAAGGGCCAAATGACAAGTAGATGTGACAAGTGTAAGTTTTACATCTGTCTATGATCCCAGAATATGATAAATTATCATAATCATTGAAAGCGATATAAACTAGCAACTACATAAAAGAGATTTTATGGAGACCCTCCGGTCTGAACTGATCCAGAGAGTATATTATCCTACTGACTTAATTAGTCAACAAGAATTTCCGGGTAGAGAATTCCAGCTAAAGGCCCCTCGTAATATTTACCTCCTTGATATATTCTGCAAGCTCTTGGTCGGAGGAGAATAGTAACATTTGCCGTGCATCACTAATTGACAAATAGTCATATGCTTTCTCGCTACATCCAGCAATTTCATCTCTGTTGTACAAAGGGAAAGAATAGAGTAAGCATACATTACAGAATCTTTAAGTACGACAATCTTGCTACTTAACTAAAACCTTGAAATCTAGATGGGTCGCATTTCATGCTTCTATTTGTACATTGTGATGGTCGATATCAATCAGTACAGGCTACATACTCGTGATTTTAATTTAAAAGCAACAAAAAGACACAAGTGTGGACTCAATCACCCCATCAAACATTTCCAAAAATAATTTCTTTTGCAAATATATGAAGAGCCAAATATCTAAATTTATTGATTACCAACCCAGTTGTATCCAGTTGAAGCTAACTTCAAATCTTATGACCGATTTAACATCTTAACAACAAAGGCACAGTAATTACCTGACTGTCTTGGCCAGAAGGTCCATAAAATAAACATAAGTCTCATGAGGCACCGTCTGCCTAGCACTAAGAACACGATTATAGGCCCCTTCCATGAATGATTGCTCCAACTCAACAGCATGCTTGATGCAAGGATTCTCCAGGGCAGCAGACGAAAGCAATTCAAGTTCGGTATGGAACTCAGCTATTCTATTCTGCACGAGGAGTCTCAACAGGTTGAGACCTAAAATGGGGTACTCTTGAGGAGATGGTGGAATACGGCCACTGCTCAACCACAAGAATTCTCAAGTAAGTTCACATAAAAATGATGAGAGGAAAATGTTCAATAAAGCAATAAGGATGGGAAATCTTTCTAATAATCTAGCAATTCAGGTCCAATGCCTTATAGCATCTGCACATGCACACTGAGTATGCACAAACAATTTTAAGCAACTCCAGCACAAAAGTTTACCCTGCATCTGTATAATAAGGCTTCAGTTGAAAAAAATCCCGCTCAAATGCATCTTGATCTTCCATCTTCACACTTAGAATGACAGCATGCTCGTAAATATCTCCTGCGGAATGACAGAGCAAAAATATAGAAGTATTGTTATAGGCACCCATCTATAAGTTCTCAAAATTATTTCTAGAGAACATTTAATTGATCCTTAAATGGAGACATTTTTAAAGCATATGACTAGGCAAGAGAAATTTCTCATTCACTTTTAACACAAAATATGAATATAGAGAAGGAATTTGCAGTTTCCAGAAGAAACTCAGATTTCTCCACTTCCATTTGCATACCACTAAAGCATCATTATAGGCCCACAACAAGCAGACAGAATCAACTACAATAAAGAGTAAACCTAATCTTACTTGCAAGAGTCAATTCATGGACAGCATTGGTCGTTTCCTCAAACAGCGGAGGAAGACTGTTGAACTCTGTCAGCAAAACCTGTACAGTGAACATTTTTCTTCTTATTGCGTACGTACAATGACAGATACTCGTATAAGAAAGACAGCACAGTTTAAAGCGGGGGCCTCAGTCTAAACAAAAAATTTGGCAAGCAAACTCTCCATACAGTAACATTGTACAGAGCGAAATCCACTATGATTAAAAATCACACAAATGAAGACCTCCAATATGTTCTCCACTCAAACCTCGCCCTAAATGCACAGAATCTGCGGACTTCAAGCATTAACAGAACGCAACTCATGCCAGGGAAGGCCTTCCTAAACTCAACCGGTTCAAAATACACACATTGCATACTGTGAATCGGATTCAATCCTCCACAGAACACCGGCAACACTTCTGGGTTCGATTGGTCATAACAAAAATCAAAACTTTTGATTCAATCTCGGCATACCCGATCATCAATCGAGCCTCATAACATCTACGCTCATTCACTTCCACATCGACTCCCGACCCAGCCACATCCAGGATAAAGCTATCTATCTCGACAGCCGAAACTCAGAAGCGCCAAAGAACAAAAACGAAAACGATTCCCGCAACGATCAGATCACAAGAATCCCATTTCTCTCGGAATCGGCGAGCACCGCAAGTGCGAACCAAATTCTCGAAGTCGGACGCCGGCATCGACCCCGAAACGACGAAATATATCCGCATGAAGGAGACCGCGAGGCGTCCCAGAGAACGGCGATTACCAGGATCGATCGCCGAACGGGAAATCACGAAACGGAAAAGAGAAAACGCCCAAAAAACAAGCGGAAAAAACCGAAAACACATCCGGTCGCGGAGCTGGCTGCGCAAGCCCGGACGGACTAGCATCGAACCGGCACTCGCCATCGCGAAGCAGCTCAAAGAAGGGGGGGCCAAATTAGGGTTTTCCCGAGGGTCGCGGCGGGTGTCTAACCTTGAGCTGCGAGAGGAGGCTGGTGCAGGTGGAGAAGTCGTTCCTGACGAGGGCGGCCTTGAACCGACCGAACTGCTGGGACACCTCCGTGAGCTTCGGATCCATTGCTTCTTCCTCCTCCTCTTCCTCTCTTCTCTCTTCTCTTTTCTCTCTCTCTCTCCGTCGCTCGGTCTTGCTTTGCTGCTTGTATTTGCGCAGAGCTTCCTGTTGCTTGCTTTGCTTTCCTGACAAGAAAAGAGAAGCAGGAGGAGGGTGCCGCCAGCGTGGGCCGCGATTGGGCTGGGCTCGAAGCGTTACGATGGGCCCGAAGGTAGTCCAGACGAGAACGGGCTCGATGATCGAGAATATGATTTCTTTGAAGGAGCCATCTCGATCGTCACGGGCTTATAAAAGGAAGAATTGCTCGATCTTTTTCCCAGAATGCCCTTGACATGTACCGGGTGAGTCATTTTCCTATGGCTTCTCGAACGCTCACCAAAATCTTGCTCTGCGTTAGATTAAAGTTTCCATGAAGTTCGAAAATGTACTAGAACGAAGCTTTGGTGATTTTCGGGGTTTATTGCTTAGTGTAAGCATCGACGAATCGGTTTTAGGTGTTTGATTGTGATTTCCCGCTTGCTAAAATCATAAGATGAGCTACCCTTCTTATCTAAATGATCGAGTCGATTTAATGTCTTTCCTTTTTGTCTCTAGATAACGCGAGAGATAACTTATGACTTTGCCATATGATACAAAAGTCATCGCTTCTTCATCAGATGTGAGGCGCCACGTAGCTGGAGAGCACGGGAACCTCAAGCCCTGTTTCAAATGATTTAAGATGATTGGAGAAGTTGAAGTTGCAACTAGTTGCATGCAGTCTCTTACGCAATGTGTAATAAAATAGTCATGTTCTTGGAAGAGACGTGAGGTGAAAGCCAGATTTCATCCTCCATGAAACAGCCGCAGAAAAGCTCCACGCGCGTTCGAGATTGAAAGGTATATTTTGTTGGGTTGTGATGCTATAAGATAAGGACTTAGCAATTGTCTAGCACAAGCATGAGACGCGGTCTAGTTTAAAGAGACACCAAGAACGAAGCTCAGAAGAGGCACAAAAAATCAGCAAAAAACAAGAAACAGCATGACACATGCAACAAAATTGAAAGCTTCAGCAATCTCGACGGAGACTCTTTGATAGACAACGGGCTTAGATGAGGAAAATTGTCAGAACTCAATCAGCATCAAATGAAAAGAGTTATCGCTAAATTAATAAAATTGAGACGCTTAAAACTAAGTTTTGACAAAATTGCAATAATTTTACAAATCTTTGGACAATTTTCTCAACTTTGGTATGTCTAGGAGAAGTTTCGCACAATCACATATCCACCCATGGGCCCGAAGTCTAATTGAAGGACAAACAAAAAGCAAAGAGGACGATAACGATTTCCCCGCATAGCATCCTTCGAGCGACAGCGATGCATTTGATTCTTTTACGGGCAGCCCAAGCAGGATGACGTTTGCAATAGTGCATCCCGTAAAGAAAAATTAACCACGAAACCGAAGAAACAAAACTAATCTTAACAACTTTTAAGTCACTAACAACGATCATTGTACTGTCACAAGCAATATTTACAAGTACAAAGAGACGAGACCCCACGACAGAAGCTCAACCTGGTAGAGAAATTGAAAGTATTCACAGACTCTAGCGCTCCACTCTTATGGCATTAAACTCCCTCCAGCCCTCGAACTCACTTAATGAGGTTCATTTGGGAAGTTAGCAGCTCCTAAAATCGAGCTACGGATGTCCGGTTACATTACTGTCCAAACTAACAACATCCCTCTAAATAAATGTCAAACCAGCTCCCTTTAGTATGAACGAATCGAACAACAAAACGGAATGACAACTAGAAAAGAAAGTGACAAGGGAAAGAGAGAGAGTGAGCCCCTCGTTGATTCAGTTGTCTGCTGATTCTGAGCTTATTACAGTGCCTTCCTCTTGTACTGAGGATACAGGGAGCTTGTTTTTGGCGCTCATCTTCTTCACATCCTGGCTCGAGCATATGAAAATCCTTCTCACCATGTTACAAAACTCCCTGAAAAAAAACCAAGATCGCACAAGCAATTTAAGTCAGTAGAAGCAATATGGGGAAACTTCAGCACAAAGTTGAAATTGGGTAGCTCAGTAGAATGCTTACGGCCAGGGATCGTCGCCCATGAGCATCATATCGCCTTCATCATCAGTAAAGACAATCTCCCACTTATCTCGAGACTGAAGCTGTCCTTTGAGGTCAAACATCTCTTCTAGCTCGTTCATCAATTGACCGTACCCTTCCAACATGGTCAAGTCCACAGCACGACCTACAGCCATTCCTTGCATTTGAACCTTCATAAAACATGAATCCACCTTTGAGATTGAATTCTAGAAATTGACCAAGGGCGTGAAGATTTTGAGACATACCTTTGTACGACTTCTAGTAGAGCAAATTTGCTTAGTTTGACCCTCTTTCCCTAGATTCTGCATCTGTCTTTGTTTTACTTCCTCAGAAGCCTTCTGAATATCACATTTCTGATCAGAATCAGCTGTTGACAAGGCCATTTGAACATGTCCTTCAGTTGTAGCAGTTGATACGCACATAGATTGAAAAGGTCCCTTGTCCGAAGGAGGTGAACTTAAAGTGTGGTTAATCAGATCAATACCAAACAGTCGGCAACTAGAAGTTGGCTCGACTTTTTTACCGTCCTCAGCTGGGTTGGGCATCAGTTCATTATTCAAGCTTGATGGATGCGCTATCGAGTGCCTGCAGGGCACAGGCAAAGCAGAGACACTCTTGCTGTCATCCACTGCATCAGGTAGAATATTCGGAGAAACACTTAAGCATGGAGAAGGCAGCCACCCCCCTTCTGTTTGCACCCTTGTTATAGAACTGCTGCTGCTGTTAACATCGGCCATCTTGTAATTCCACATAAAATGATCACTACTTTTTCCCTCATCAGTAACTCTCAGTTGTTTCAGATCATGGGTCTGTGTATATCCAGAATTCCAGATAGCAGGCGCAGCAGTAGCATCTAGAACACATAATGACATTGAGGATGTCAGAATGCAACCTTAATATGTAGCACAAAACTAAAAGGTTAAACCAAATAGGACAGCAAAACAATATGTCCAACCTGCAGGGACTTCAGAGGATGGACGGGGCCTCTTGTTCTTCGTTGTTGATTGAGGGATGTTTGCAGGCACAGAAGCCACAAAGGGTTCAATTTCCCAGGGTGATACCCTGTCAGGTCTAGGGATGGACGCATGTTCGTCCCAGTGAACCTGAGCAAGAGGGATACTTGCGATGAGATTCTCTCTCAATAGTAATTTACTCTTATAAAGAAGTACAGCAGAACAAAGTAGTACCTTCAATGATCGCCAACTTGAATTATCCCATTGAGGTGAGAAATCTTCCACCCCAACAATTGTACCAGAAAACCTATTGGAACAAAATACATGACATATAAAACACAAGGAAAAAAAAAGTTGAATCACAAGGATCTTAAAAGAACAGTCATTCTTATATTCCAATACCTTCTCTCTGGAGAATCCTCACCCTCAAATCTCATCTTGAATCTCATTCCAACTGTGAATTTATTGTTAAGAGCCTCCAAATATTTGTTCAAGCTTATGATGAATTGACTAGTCCTGATTGAAAAGGGCAAGTTTTTATCAAATGCATAATTAAGCAGCAACAATCATACAGTGATACAGGACATTGATTTGGCGTACAAACCTTGGCTTGTAATAAACTACAAACAGAGTTTGAGTCGTGACAGCATGGGAGGCAGTTGCAAGAACTCCAAGGTGCATGCTCTGACTCGAAATCACTGAGGAAGGCATACTGCTCTGCTGACGAGCAACTCGTTTCACTCCAACACGCAATTCGCCATTGTCCCCCCTATCACATCACATACTGATCTTTAACTTCCAAAGAGAGGACAAAAAAAGAAAAGAAGAGAAAAAAAAAAAAAAAAAAAGCAAAAAGGTTCCCATATAGGGCAAGGAAACTGATGTCTAAACAGAAAATCATGAGATGAAACACCTTAAGAACACGAACGAGTCACCAGCAACCAATCTCTTCGATGTGACAAACGTACTCCATCCTGTCGTAAGCAAATGCCTTCGTGGTTGACCTGTCAAGTTTCAGGCCAAAATAAAAGCACAAGTGATGCCTTTTAGTATCAATACATTCAATATGAAACATACGAGAAGATATCACCCCATATAGAAAAGGATTGAGCGAGCTACACACCTCTGAATATATGCTTAAATTTCCATTCATATCCATGAAGATCCTTGGCAACTAACTCCTGGGTCGGGGTTGCCTGTTTCATGTCCTGACAAAGACAAGGGGATAAGGCCCAAATCACAAAACCAAACAAAAGTTTGAGGAGAGCCTGGTTGTTTGAGTTTCACAATCAATTACCAAGGGGGGAAGACATTCAGTCGCATGTTTCCTGAGAACAGAAAAGCCACCGTGTGTGCTGGTATCAGAGGCAGTTAGAACCTTGCAGAAAGTATGAACTCTTGTTCTTGGAGTTTCCGCAGAGACTGGATCAGGACTTGTAGGCTCCGTTAGCTAAATAAGAGATAACATCCCCAAATTATTTGAGTTGATCACAATATGCAATCACCACTTAAAAAGGAAAACACCTCAGGACATGGAACCTTACATTTCCCGCTGGAATTAGAGTAATCTGTGCATAAACCTCATCCGTTTCTTGCTCCGCCTAAAAATAAACAAGAAAACAAACCAATTAATATCAAAGCTTCCAAGAGCCCAACCAATGCAACCTTCCAGTCGTCAAGAATTCTAATTACAAGGCAAAAGCCTTGCTGCGAAGCCACTGATATAGTTCCTCTCCTCTGATTAGAAAAATCGAAACCCTTACTGCCACCAAATTCACCAAGCGCCTCTAGCAGTTTATCGTGACTATAAATATAAACGGTGAACATCGAAATTTGACTTAGCTCAGTGAGCTGATCCTTAAAACCAGGCAATTTACCCAACAAAAAGGAGAAATAAGAACATCAATTCTCACGAAAACGATGAAGATTTGAGGAAGCATACCAGGAGCTGGACGTTCACGACCTGGCAAAGGATTTTGGGAGGGAGGTTGAAGAGCGGAATCCTCTGATTCAGTTCCTGATTTGTCGATGCCTCCAGCTACAAAGCAACAAAAAGAACACTCAATTCCCACTACCCAAAAAAGAAACAGCATCCACCGCATGGGAACAAAGCTCGAGCGATTGAGAAAAAGCAGAGACGAACGAAATTCTCGAACCGATCTAACGTTTTCGGAACCGAAACCGCTCACCTGTTCCATGTGCCCTTGCGGGAAATAGTAGACCCTGTCTCCATGGCGAGGAACGTCGACCAGCGGTCCCGCACAGGCCTTCCACAGCTCCGTGTAGAGGTCATCTCCGCCTCCGCCTCCACGACCTATCATCGTCGACGACAGAAGCCGGAAAAGGGTGAATAAGAAACGAAGCTCCTCGCATTTTTTCCTCCCAAAACGAACAGAAACCGCGAGAAGACGACAACAGAGGCGGAGGAGGCGGAGGAGGAGGAGGAGGAACGCGAAGCGAACTCACCTTCAGCTCGATTCATCATCATCTCCGCCCCACGCCCCGAGTCAACGGCTCCGAAGCTCCTACCACCGCCGGCGGCCCGAAATCACCGAAGAAAGGCCACGAGCTAGCCAGCTAGTTCCCGTCCGTACGGGAGAGAGAGGAACCGCCTCCTTATGCAACCGCAACAATCGGTAAGCCAAGCCAAAGCTCAAAGCAGCTCGCGAACTGTGAATGCGATTCGCCTCCTTCGCCGGAGAGAGAACAAACGGGAAACGCAACAACGCCAGAGAAACCCCCGGCACCGCCGTCCTTCCTCCCCGCAACCACGACAGCCGTCACGACCCGCGCCACCGCCACCGCCGCCACCTCCGCCGCAGCCGCCGCCGCCTCCTCCTCCGTGGAGCTCGCCAGCACCAGACCAAGAACCAGCTTCCTCTTCCTCTGGCTTCTCTCTCTAGTTTCTCTCTCTAGAGCGCCCCTCGCTCTCTCTCTCTCTCTCTCTCTCTCTTGATGGGAGAGAAATGAATCACAGAGAAAACGCCGTTCGAGAGAATCAACGAAACCGCTTTGCTCCACTTATTATACGCGAAAAGCTCCCCCCCATCCCTCCCCCCACTTTACCCCTCTCTCTCTCTCTCTCTCTCTCTCTCTCTATACTGTTCTCTCTCTTTCTCTCCCTATCCCTCTCTCTCTCTCTACTGTTCTCTCTCTCTCTCTCTATCTCTATCTCTCTCTGCGCGTGTCGTGTGCATTGCTGTGCGATGCCATTGGTTAACTTCCCTGCTGTCGCCCCTGCGCGGACGCTAACCGCGGCTTAACCGGAGGGCCTGGTTAGCGCTCACGGCGACGGTGACGGTGACGGAAAGGAGGGAGGAGGCCCAGTAACGGCGAGAGGTTTTTTTTAAATATTTTATAATAAAAAAAAATGAGCGGAGCCCGAGTATTTAAAAGGGAGTGTTGGGTGGTGGGAGGCCTGTACGGACCGGGGTGGCATCGGGATGCGATCGCGAGGGTCGCAGGTGGTCCAGGCTAACGGAGGCCCTTCGCCGTCGGGTCGCCGTTAAGGAGGGCCGTCCCTTGTGTTGTCTGCTTCGAAGCAGGCAACAGGGTTGGCTAGAGTTAAACCGGCAGAATTTCGGGGGACTCTCTCTTTCCATTTCTTTCTTTTTTCTTTTTTCTTTTTTTCCTTTTTAATTCGGGGAGGTTTCTTTTTTCCTCTTTTTTTTGACCTTTTTTGGTTTGAGGTCTTGTTCATCGCTCGTAGTTTGACCCCCGCTTTCACCGCATATTACGGGTCGTGCCATCGTCCCCCCCGCGCGGAGGCCGAACGAGGAGGAGTCCTTGTCCCCGTCCGCTCGGAAATAGGGAGGCTGGACTTGGTCGTGCGTTCCTGGGATTCTTATCGTTAATAAATTTCCCAATATTCATACGTGGTTTATAATATAAAAATCATAATATTCTTTATTGACCGGTCCAACAATTTTCAACTAGAATCGCTAAAACCTATCTACCCGTGAGTCATGATTGTGAGAACCCATGTCATCAAACATCCCAAATTAATGGATTCACACCCCATTTATTGGGAAGTAATTTTCAAGTCATGAAAAATCTCAAATAAATTATACATGCCACATTTATTCCAAACAAATTATTGATTAACAAAAATCTTAAAATAGAGGAGCCAGCCGACCTATTAATTTTGCTTCGAGAACTCCGCCAAATTCTGAATTTCCACAACACGGTTATTAATCTGAGGGAGGCAAAAGCGGCACGGCGTATCGGGTTGAAATTATTTCTTCTCGACACGAAAGTTAATACTCGGATGGGGATTGTTAACGGCATGTCCACCCTAATAATTATGATTAATGCTTAATGACTTAGTATCATCAACTTGCAAGAGGAGAAAAAATGATTAGAGATGGCCATGCACGTGTAAATCATTTTTCACGTACGCGGTCGAACCGGACTCCATCCACCCCCCCCGATGAAACACGCCGTGCACCAAGACATTACCGGTCAAAACGATCCGCAGGTGGGTCACGCGGGCAAAGCCACGACCGGCAGGACGCCTCGGCGGGTCTTGTCCTCCCCGAACCGGTCAAACGGTCGGGACTATTTTCGCCCGCCCACGAGAATCCCGACGGTCTCGCCCCAAAAGAAAAGAATAATAATAATAATAATTTTCTTTTCTTTTCTAATTTTCCTTTTAACTGCCCCCTTTGTGCAAAAGGGCCTGTTGTCCCCAGGCGAGTCTCCTCGTTGGGGGAACTATATGTAGTCAGTGTTGGGGCTCTGCTGTCCGAATTCCGACGTCCCCACACGAATCGGTGGTCCAGGGGAGCACACGTCATCAGGGGCGGGGGGGGGGGGGAGTGAGGGAAGAGTTCGCCTGGCGGATCCACGTGGTTAGGTCAGATCGGGTCTCTGGGACCACGCATTTACCCTGCGACGCACCCGCACTGTAGCAAAACCCTCGCTCCCTTTTTTTTTTTTGCTTTTTTTTTTTTTGGGGTCAGAAGATTTTCGGGGGGAGGGGGTTGATGGTGACGCGTCCCGGAACGAGGGACCCTTTTTGGGGGAACGTACAGGAAATGATGACGGAGGACTGAGCAGGTTTTTTTGGCTCGGCGAGTGCCCGCTTCAGATTGCACATGCGGTTGTGCGGGGGGGACAGACGGTGATCGGACGAGGGGTCGGGGGCTCAATGATTTCGTACTCGGGCTGCGTTATCCTCTCGACTTTAGTTTCGAATTCGAACTCGTGAGCAATTATCTGGCATCGGTTTTAATAGTCGAGGGGGTATTCGTTAAGGAATCGATCGACAAATTTTTACGGTTTCTGATGAATCAATTATCTATTTGTCATATATATGTTGATTAGTGTCTTGAGAATTAAATTGTTGAAAGGTCACTCGTTAATAGAACGTTTGAGACATACATTTTTTATATAAAAAAAATTATGCAATTGGACTTTATATATTATTCTAGTGTTCTATGGTAAGCTGAAAACAAATTGTCTGACTCGGTAAGACTATAAAATATTAAAAGGATTAAATATGGACATCATCCCCCAATTGATTTGCTCTCATTTTGATGATATTTACAAGAGATCATAATGGTTTGAAATAGTCATGATAATCATAAAACATATTATGTTTGAATAAAGAACTGGTATATCAGTGAGGCATTACTCAAAACTCATTTTTGTATGACAATAAATCTCAAAATCAACCTTATTAACCCGTTTCTTGATCAATATCCGTAAGGTATTCAGTTCCAAAGTCCAACCTTATTAATATATGATTAAGCCATTTATTCTTGTTAAAAATGGAATCCATTCTCAATTTCAGAAAACTCTCGAACAGTTCACAAATACCTTGTCTTCTTGCTATTCGTTTCAAATTTCATATCTCAAACTTAAATCATTAGCTTTGTACATAGTAAAGAATTTATGTTTGGACAAAAATTTCAATATGACCTGATGTATTGATTTAAAATTTTATGTGATAAGAAAAGTAGTTTGGGATAATTATGACACGAGTATATCGATTTGTAATTTTTTTTTATACCAAAGCCCAGTGGGATAAAACTTAAGAATAAAAAGGATACACGTAAGAGAGAGAAAATAGAATTTAGGTAGAAACGGATTTTGCGGGGAGGCATTAACCTAAAGTAAAGCGTTTTGGTCGGGCGAAGCAGCAAGCCGAGGTGTCCGACCTTATTACACAACACCACGTCGATCATCAATCATCCATCATCCGTCTCATGAACAGTACGGCCTGCGGATTTTGTAATCCGCGCGTTCCGAGGTCAGCATAAAAGGACCAGACCCACCCTGGCAAATTGGACGAGCACTCCCAGATGGAAATTATTGCTATTCTCCTCTACATTATTGTGGCGATGAGTTGTAAAAAAACCGGTGGAAAAACAAAAAGCGAACTTGTCTTGGCGCAGGACGAACCTCCTTTTCCTCCTATCTTCCTTCCTTCCTTCCTTCCTTAATCCTGGAAGCCAGCATAATGGAGGGGCCGCCATTTGTTTAGGACCTAACTTTTACCTAAATTAGTCATTAATCGATAGAATGATTTGATTAAGTCTATGGTTCGCATTCCGGCGGTAGCTTTGCGCCTTTTCTTTTATGGTATTATGGCTAATCCCAGTGTCCCCATTGGGGAATGTCCAAGATGCTCGCTTACCCAGTAGCCACCCTAGATGCCTTTGTTCTTGATGATCAAGCGATGGGGATTACATCGTATTCTGATTCCAATCTGATATAGTAGTTTATGCGACGCATCCCCAAAGGCACTCCCCCGAATTCGCGGCGGGCAAGGGGAATTTCTCCTGCCCCTTTCGCATCCGAACCGGTAATCCGAATCGCAATCTCGTTAGATGGGCGATTCTCCACGATCGAAAGGCACGGTTGTGCCAAGCCCGAAGTCATACCCAACCTAGAATCAATCATATGGTGATGTTGGTTGCGTGTGAAATCCGAGGATCGACTCTGGCCTCCTAATGGGAATTTTTTTTTTTGTCTGGGGGCAACTATCACACTTGCAAAAAAAAAAAAAAAAAAACATGCACCGTCTCATCTTTATTGAGTCCACGTCAGCATTGCTCGTTGCTTGATAATTTACCAAATTATTATTTATTTATTTTTAAGTGGGGGGCGTGGATAAGCATCTCTCTCTATCACGCTTAGAGGTTGCTAAAAAACCCTTTGAAGTTTGCTTTTTAATCAGAGGGAAGGGGGGGAAAGAAGGGAGGGAGGAAGGAGGGGAACAAAAGGACAAACCAATCAGTGCTTGGATTAGTGAGGTTTTGTCTGTCCTCTATGCATAATTAAGGCAAAATTTGATAAATTTTTGTTTGAGCACAGCTTTATGGATCGACACCTGTCCCATTTTTTTTTGGCTATTATAAGTGAAACTGAGCTTTTTCGCAGAATTTTGGCCTTTGCCCCCTCTCAAAAGCTGTATCATACTGCCCCCTGTGCATGATTTTGAAATTGAACGAGAGCTTACGGTAGGAAACGGTTGTTCAATTGATTTATTTATTTGTTCGCTTTCGGAATGCTTTTGGGTATTATTTGGTCATATAGAAAGCGAGGGTTTTGCATTCTCAAAAAATAAAATAAAGAAATAAAAAAATGAGGGCGGCCAGAGAATTTTCTCTTATTCCAAACAAGTTATAAATAAATTTTGAGGTCGGAAAGAAGGCATCAGTAAAGAGAATTATGTTCACTCAATAGAGCAAAAGTTAATTGAGAGGAGGGGGTGGTGGTCAAAGATACATCCATCGTTCTTCACGACACAAAAGAACGATAAGCATGGGTTATCGATCGAGACATCTAGCTTTTACTTTTGTGTATCCTAATTTATGTCGTGTTGGTGGATCTCTACAAGCGACGTCGGTGCATGCACCTGTGAATGCGAAATAAACTAGGATAACTTGACTATTATAATATGTTAGAAACTCCAACAAAAAAATAATAATAATAATAATAATAATAATAATAATAATAATAATAATAAATTATGCTTTATGATAGAAGGAGATTATATATAGAGACAAAGTCAAAAAAAAAACCCCAAATTATGTTTGCTATGACATATTTATTATGAACTTTTTTTGTAACATCAAAAATCATAAACTATACTTACCGTGATACCACCCACTGCGGTGACATAGTTGGCTTGAGCTTTGTGCCTCCCATGAAATGTGCCAAATTCGAATCCTAGTGGCGTTACTTGGTGACTTAACCGTTGGCGTAAGTGTGGTGGCCAGCTTGTGTCGGCCAGGGTTAACCCAGTTTTTCCCGCCATTGCTTTCGGAGTTTCATGAATTATCAAAAAAAAAAAAAAAAACTATACTTACCGTGATATGTGTACCCTCAATCCTTTTTCCGTAACATCAAAAACCCAATTTTATACTTTTACCATCTACCAATATTCCATCAGATGATATTCTAGCCAAAACAACATCATTTTTATTTTATCCAAGTCACATTAGTGCCATGTCAACACCACATGTCTTCATTATTCCATATAGATAGATTTTTAACAGTGCTCATGGCCAGAATTTGGACAAAGGGCAACTTTATCACACTGGTATAAATTTGAAAGTTTTGGCATATGCAAAAAAAAAAATAGTGTAAATGTGTCACAATGGACATAATTTAGGGCTTTTGGTGATTTTTTCTTATGTATATAAAAAGTATATAAATCTCCCAAGCGAACTATGTTGATATCGACGTGTGATAAAAAAAAATTAACTAGTGGACGTAACATCCTTAACTATTGATATATACGTAACTAAATAATGTTACTCTCAATCAATTTTTAAAGTGGCAGAGGAGAGTACTTAACTTTATTTAAATTATATTTTGGTTGCCATTTTGTCGGTTTAATTTAAGGGAGAGCATTGGTGCATGTACCATACACGACAAATAAACTAGACAAAACTTAACTCCCATATCATGATAGGAAGTCTAACAAAAGAAATTTGTACTTTCCAAAATAAGGAGATTACGTATTATGAAAAAGTCACCAAAAAATCCTAAATTTATACTCATTGTGACATATTTATTCAAAACATTTATTTTGTGAAATAAAAAAACCCCAAACCATGCTTACTGTAATATATTTATCCTCAACTTTTTTTTCGTTACATCAAAAATCAAAATTTATACTCATGTGACATATTTATTCTCTGCTGATGTTCCATCATATAATGTTATAACTAGAACGACATCATTTTAATTTCGCTTAAGCCACGTGGGGCACTATATCAACATTACTTGCCTTCATCCTTCATATAGGTAGATTTTTATGAATGCTCATGGATAGAATTTGGACGAGGGAACCATGTCACATAGGTACAAATTTAAAACATTTGGTGCTATGTATAAAAAAAAAAAAAAAGTTTGGATAATTTTGGGCTTTTGGCAATTTTCTTATGTATATAAAAAGTATATAAATCCGCAAACAAACAATGTAAACATTTTTGACATTGACGCGTTTGTGATAAAAAAAAAATCAACTAATGGACCTAACATCCTTAATTATTGATATAACGCGACAAAATAATGTTACTCTCAATCAATTTCAAAAGTGGCGGAGGAGAGCAGTTAATCTTGTCTAAATTATGTTTTGGTTGTCTTTCTATTGGGTTAATTTAAGGGAGAGCATTGATGCATGCACCTGCACATAGGAAATAAACTGAACGGATTCAACCTTTATATTATGTTAGGAAGTCGGACAAAAGAAATTTACGCCTTCCAATAGAAGGAGATTATATATTGGGAAAATCCCACAAAAAGCCTTAAAATTGCGCTCGTCGTGACACATTTATTTTTGACCTTTCTTTATAATATAAAAAACCCCAAAACCATGCTCAATGTAATACAATTACCCTCAACTTTTTTCTCATGACATCAAAAACGCAAATTTGTACCAATATGGCACATTTACTCTTCATTGATGTTCCATGATATGACATTATAACCAAAACGATGTCTTTTTTTATTTCATTCAAGTCACATGATGTGCCATGCCAACGCCACTTGCCTTTATTCATCCATATAAACACTTTTGACATCAACGTATTTGTGATAATAAAAAATTAGCTAGTGAACCTGACATCATTAACTATTGATACAACGTAACAAAATAATGTTACATAATTTAATCTAACTTATGTTTTGGTTGTCTTTCTATTGGGTTAATTTAAGGGAGAGCGTTGGTGCATGTACCTGCACATGGGAAACAAATTGGACAGATTCAAATCATATTAGGGGTGATCGGGTCCAGGATAGGTAGGGTATAGACCTGGACCCTATATCCGACCATGTTATAACCGATTCTCATTTTTTGGACCTTGTATCTAACTCTGTTTGTATTGGACCCTATACCCAACCCATCATGTTTTTCTGGTTCGGTTCCAAGGTCACCCTGTTTCCATTAAAACCTTTTTGCAATTTCCTGATATCTATACAACTTTGAATTTTATATTAATATGTGAGAAAATAACTTAATCCTCATAATTTGTATTGAAACATTAAGCACTTGTAATAAATAAATACATGAACTTTTTGGCTAAATGAAAAATTAAGGATCCATAGGGCTAATTATAATAAATAAATTTATAAGGCAAATAATAGCAACAACTATGGATATAATATTAGTCTTATTCCCACAATTACTACATGAAACTACTCATTTATGCGAGCATAAATCCTCCTACAAAAGAGAAATTAGGCGAGCCAATCCACGTGGTACACAAGAATTTGGCGGTGATGAACATTGTCCATCCGTTGGACGTTGTGCGAGGGAGCCAATGATGGAGGGAAGCAAGTGAGGAAGATGAACAACGAATGAGGAGTGTCGTGTGTGTTTGAGAGAACCAAGAGAAAAAATATCGTATGATTATGGGATTAAAAATAGAAATAAGGGAAAAAAATAGGGTTTTGGAACTATATTTACAAAACCGGTTCCAAAACCCGCCTAGGAATCGTTTCTTGGGTGGGTAATCAACCATACCTAGTTCCCAAACCATTTAAATCGGTTCCGAATTTTGGGAACTAGTTTCAACGGGAACCAATTCCTGACCCTGTTTTCTAGGTAGGCCGGTTTGGTTCTTGGGCATATCCAGTTCAATTGCACACCCTTGATTCTTATATCATGTTAGGAAGTCCAACAAAATAAATTCATGCTTTCCAATAGAAGGAGATTATATACTAGGAAGAAACCAACAAAAAAACGTCAAAATTATGCTCACCGGGATACATTTATCTTGTATTTTTTTTTTTACATAAAAAACCCCCCAAACTGTGCTCAATGTGATATATTTACCCTCAATTTTTTTCTCGTGGCATCAAAAACCCAAATTTCTACTCATGTGGCATATTTACTCACATTATAACCAAAATGGCATCATTTTTATTTCATTTAAGTCACATGAGGCGCCCCCTCAACACCACTTGCCTTTATTCATTCATATGAGTAGATTTTTAACGATGCTCATGGACGGAATTTGGATGGAGGGCAACCGTGTCATATAGGTACAAATTTGAAAGTTCTAATGTCACGATAGACAAAAAAGGTTAAGTTAAATGTGCCACAATTGGCATAATTTGGGGGTTTTGGCGATTTTTTCCTATATACAAAGAACATATAAATTCCACAAATAAATAATACAAACACTTTTGACATTGACGTGTTTGTAATAAAAAAAATTGGCTAGTGGACCTAACATCATCAACTATTGATATAATTTAACAAAATAATGTTACTCTCGATCAATTTCAAAAGTGGTGGAGCTTAATCTTATTTAACTTATGTTTTGCTTGTCTTTTTATTGGGTTAATTTAAGGGAGAGCATTGATGCATGTACCTGCACATAGGAAATAAACTGGACAGATTCAAGTCATGTATCATGTCATGAAGTCCAACAAAAAAGAAACTTATGCTTTCCGATTAAATAAGATCATCTATATAGAGAAAAAGTCACAAAAAAACTCAAATTATGCTCGTTATGAGTTATGATATAAAAAACCAGAAACTATACTTACGATGACACATCTATTTTCAACTTTTTTTTCATGATATAAAAAACCTAAATTTGTATCTATGTGACATATTTACTTTTTACCAATGTTGCATCATATGATATTTCAAGCAAAACAACGACATTTAAATCACAAGAGCGCCATGTCGACATTGCTCGATTTCTTTCATCCATATACGCAACTTTTCAATAGTGCTTATGACCATAATTTTGATAGTGGGTAAATACGTCACATGGATAGAGACTTAAAAGTTCTCGTGTCTTGAACAAATATACGGATAAATGCGTCATCATGAGCATTATTTATTTTTTAACGTTTTTTCATTCATAAAACAAACAATGCGAACACTTTTAATACACGTCCATGACACGGACGCGTTTGCGATTTTAAAAGGAAAAAAGCACGACTAGCTAGTGGACCTAACATCTTTACCCATCGATATGACGTAACAAAATAACGTTACTCTCAAGAGTCAATTTCAAGAGCGGTGGAGGAGAGTGTTTTACCCATTTTAAATTATCCTCTCGGTTGTCGTTTCGAATTGGTCAATTTAAGGAAGGGCATTGTTTCAGAAGGCCGCAGTTTTTTGGCCGGCGATGATTTCTTAAAAAAGACTCTTCTCCTTTTTTTCTTTATTTTTTTGGCTCTTGTTTTTCTTAAATGACTAAGGGGGAAGTAGCGGCTGAGCTGTTTCCGCCGTCCCGGTCCGGCCTGACCTCATCCTCCTCCTCCGAGGGACAGTGCACTCAATAGTCCCCCAACCGACCCCTCATTTTGAACGGCCCCGATTTAATCTCTCTCTCTCTCTCCCCGTAACGTCACCGTTTGGTGTGAAGACGACATCTTTCCTTTCCCCTTGTTTATTTCAGGAAAGGTCGCGGCGGTTTCTGGACGTTTCGCACGTGCGCCGGCCCACGTGCACACGCGCGACGGCAGTTGTGTGACTTAAGATATTCTTGTTTGTTTTTTTGATTTCTTTTTTTGTCGATATGGAAACAAGTGGATATTCGTGTACGATCCCTTTGGAGAGATGATCTTTCTCGAATGAGATTGTGGTTATCATTGTCGCATGAATATTACCTTACATTGTTACAAATATTCAGATCCCCTGTGTCCAAGTGAAAATACTCTTTCTTTTTCTTTCTTTTTTCTCTTGATGGTAAGACAAACGTATGAAAATTCCTATATCTATTATAAGACCATCAATTTGGTTATAAACTTTTTAATATAGCCACTTCTATCCTAAATATTTTGACTATTTTTCCATATAGTCCTTTTAGCCATTTTTGGCCCAAAATTACCAACATGGACATTGAGCGAACATTCTATATGACACAATTAGCACTAATATTGATGATTTTAAAAATTTTGTAGGTCCAACAATGGAAATAGAAAATATAAGAAACAAATTAAAAAATTATAAGAAATTCATAAGTTTTTAAATGAAATTGAAAAAATTGTCAACGTCAGCAAATTTTCTACCAAAATTGTCCACAAGAACTACATTTGAAAATCATTAAAAAATTTAGCATTAAATTGATTAAATTAAAAGTTTAATACTCAATTAACCGCCCCATTACATTTAATACTTTTTAAATAGCTGCAAAATACGTCTATGACTTTTTAGGTTATTAATCTCATCAATGGTTATTGAAGCCAAGAGGAACTCATAACTAATGGCATCGGATAAAAGGACAATCCAATTTGACATAATGATATATGAAAAGCGTATATGACTTATATAAGATATTATCATGCGAAAACAAGGAGAACCTTATACTTTTAAGAGATCTCATTGTTTTTTCCTATTTTAAAATCCTCAATTGCTTATTTTGCAATTTTTGTATTAAGGAATAAATGTGTTAATAATTGCCAATTTTCTTTTAATTCTCATAAGTCTCAATATTAAAATTTGTATTTTTTATCCGACAACAATGTTGTTAGAAGATTTCAAATTTTGAAATATCTTTATCTTCTTACATACATTAATATGATAATTTCTTTTTTCTTGCATATTCTGTCAACAGTCTATTCCATTGACAATTTCTAATAAGGTGGTTCTGCTCAATTGCAAAGTGAACTTTTAAATTAGCTGCCCCCATATTTACAAAAATCTCTTGATTTTTCTATCCTCGATTATTTCGTTGAGATCTATTATTATTATTATTATTATTATTATTATTATTATTATTATTATTATTATTATAAATCAACCTCTTATCACCTTTCAAAAAGATCAAAACGATTAGAGAAATGTGTCACTCATCCACTAATTCAAAAATTGATAACCACATACTAATTGCATTGCAGTTATCCATTAATGATGAAAAAACATGATAAGTACCACATTGTTTTGTTAGGTCCCTTTGGATAGTTGCTGCCACTACATGCTAACTGTTGACTCCCCACAGAATTGCACATAGAGTGTACTCGAGAGCTAGCTTTTCAAAAGTCAAATTCCTGCATACATGCATGCCTTGTGCACGTTTGCTAGTATATATAAGCGATTCCAACACGGAAGTAATCTATAACATTGAATGGATATGTGACGGCACAATTATCAAAGGGCAGGAAGATAGCAAAAGAGAGAAAGGAATAAGAATCAAAGATACAATAGGAGAAAATTTACGTGAAGATTCAATTACATTTTTGATGATTTAATTTATCCAATGACAAGTCAATCAAAAATAGCAAATTAGCTGTCCCAAGCCAACATTTACCATAGAATGAAAAGGCAAAGTTGAATAGGTTGTTGAGTGATTGAATTTCGAAAAGAACAAATACTATTAGCATTATTTAACAAGTTGGGCACCATGCAACAGAAACATCGAATATATCGAAAGAATTTTAAAATATCGATATCGTTAGCTATACGTATCACATCAATGATGAATATTATCGTCCGTCTTACCTAACTATTCCAGTTTGATTAATCGGTCAATATCTTACTAAATCAAGCCATCGGTGTTATGAAAAGACACAAAACACACAAAAAAAAGTATAGAAAAATCAAAGTTTGATTTTAAATATTGACTATGAAAGAAAAGAGATGGGAGGACCACTCAAAAAGGCAAATAGTGAACAATGAAAAATCAAGTGGGGGGGTTAAAGTATAAGGTTGTGTGTGCAACCGTGCACTGTATGATTGGGAGAACTCATGACGCAATGAGGGCACTAGCCCCATGTGGAGACCAAATTTGGTTGGTGTTCCTCGGCTTTTGCCCTAATTATCCTCTTCCCCCAAAAACTACCCAAGCCCCCGCAAGTTGCAGCCGAACCATCCCCCCTTCCCCTCCAATTTCTACGCAAGTCTAGCCATTTCAACATCTCTTCCCATAAACTAATTATTCTGTGGGGTAGCCTAACAGAAGAAAAAAAATACTGGCTAATCGCCATTAGGGTTTTCATTATATGAGGCTCGAAGCTACACCGCATATAAATATTCATCCCACCCTTTTGTGTTGGAATCCATGTGAGGACAATCATGGTGACATTATACTATAATCAAATCCACTTTCTCCCCCGTATTTTTCTGTGGGTGGTGGGCTTTTTGAGTTCGTTTCTTCCTTGTAGGCATGTGCAAGAATGGATCAATGATAAGGAGAGGCTTCAACCGAGGGTTTGGAGGGGCAACTTGGTCCCCCTCCTCGTAAGGTAGGAAGAGAACAAGTTTGACCCTCCTTTTGACCTGAATTTGAGGCTCTCGACCGCCGTTGGATCGTCCACGTCGGACGCTTTTTTATTGGGTGCTTTGTGCGGATGTCGACTTCTTAGTCCACAGTCCAAAAATCTCGAGTACGACTGGACCCTTAATTTCGTGCTCCTCCCTTGTGTTGTTTTTTTCCTTTTTTTTCTTCCTTCTTTATGTAATTAAAGTCAAAAGCATATAAACCATATTGTCCTTCGTGGAAATAGCCAATCGGATACATAAAATGTTTAAATGGAACCGTGTGCCTCCCCTAATGTCTTGTCTTATAGTAGAGGAAAAAACAAAAAAAAAACCAATGTCATAGTTTTTATAGGGCTCATAATTTATTTATACTTTCTCAGTAAGAGTTTATTTACCATCTCAACCAAAGGTTTGTTTAATTACAATAGCATTTACAATAGAGCATGACAGTTAAAAATGATTGGTCAAATAATTCGACGAAATAATCTAGTGAGTTATAATTGGGAATTGCCCGACACTCACTTAATTTTGTATTCGAATGGAATGATGATGGAGTTAAAAGTACCATTAGAAATGAACTCGACTTTGATTTTGGGCCACAATTTTTCAAAAAGTCATGAGTATTAGAGAAAGGGTTGAAGAGGAAGCAACATTGGATGAGCGGTAAGCTGGGCTAAAGTCACGTTAAGGGCAGGTCTCCCAAGCCAAGAGATTTGTGAGGTTGAGATCAATCCTTACTTTTTTGTTAAAACCTAATAAAAATCCCCACAAATCACATCTTACGATGCTAATCAAACCCACAAATTATTCATTAGAATATCTCAGGTTTGGTCAAAACCGAGCAATTATCACAAAGCCTCCATGTTACCATTCTCTAATTGGATGCTCAAAACCCTAAAGTGGATTTATTCAGGGCTAAATTGTCATCTAGCTTGATTCAGAATGAACTAAGGTAGTTTTAGTCAGCCAAAGGAGATGAAAATTATGAAGTTGCGGACCTACAAAGCTATTGGGCTACATCAATATTCAAATTTAATTAGCTTTTTTTCATAGAGGAGAGCTTAATTATTTCGTCATTGCGTGAGTAAGGCTCCTAGTAGCAAGGTCTCTAAACTAATCTTCCGATCCCTCCAACTTGTCGTCCTGCCTTTTGGTCAGACTCCATTTGGTTTTGCCAAAAGAAGCCAACAATTCCTAATTTTGCACTTGCAATTGTCCTGAAAAATAAGTTAATGGAAAATATTCTCCTACCCAATAGAACTTTATAGGCATACGTGGTCATCATTAATAAAAATACATTATTTTTTGACTCATTCTTCTAAACGATAAAATAATCAAAATCAATAATTATTTTAATCAAATTGTTGTTTTGTTTTTTTGTGAAATCATGGAGTACTCTCTGTCATAAGTTAAGGCCATTGTCTATTGTCTGTACGGAATTAAACTGGAATGCTGTGGTTACTGGAGTAAATAATGCGTCGACATACCATCTTGTAACGTTTTTCTTTTGCAAATTTCTTATTTTTCCTGTCTTTAAAAATAAAGAACCAACTTTTTATCCTTTTGGCACCTCGCTTATCTCTGAATCTATGTTGCAAATTCATTTGCTTATCCGCAGAACTGCATTCATTGCATATGTATTTCAAATTTCTACGACTGACAATTTTATTTAATGCTTTATTTTGGTCTTAGACTCTCCGAGTTTTTCCTTCTTATTTTTTGGTTAATTTTGTGATTTTATCTCCGTTTCAAAAAATATAATAAACGCATCTAATGGTTTGCATCCTTTGACATTTAAAGGTACATCTTCCTTGATTTTCTCTGAATCTATGGACGATGGATGTCAAGCTTGAGCTCAGGTATGCTCTTCTATGGGTCGATGATGATCCTCATTCAAGTTGAGAACTAGTTAAAATTGACCGGTTATATCTTATAAGAGAACCGGCTCCTCCCTTGGGCAGTTCTTGATCTGATCTTTGGAAGAGGCGGGAACTACTTTCGCACCACCGAATTGGGCAATGGCCTCGCGATGTTGATTGTGAGAGTTTGCATTTACTTACGAAGCCAGATCTAAGATATTGATAGCAACAAGTATAGACGGAGAGAACAACTAAAGCTTATTTGATTCCACAATCACAATCTAGCCTTGGCAAGGAATATTCTACGGATTGCCGGCCTTTGCTTATGAGAGAGAGAGAGAGGGTGATGTAGAACAATGGACAAATGCTTATATGGAGGCATTGGAGAATTATAAGAGCGAGCGATTTCATAAATAAAAAAAAATTGGGATCTTCGATATTATAAATTGGTTATAATATTTGATTTCAAATTCACGCGTTTTCGTTGATTTCGGTATACGTCAAAGACTTCGAACGTGACTTGTTATTTGATTTTAATTATTTGATTATTTCTTAAATAATGACCTTTCCATAAACATGCGCCTAAAATATTATAATCTGTACTTCATCATTCAAAACAAACACTATCTTTTAAAATCCTTTTCCAAGCGTATGTTTCTGTGCTTGAGTGAGCTAGAGCTTTCTCGGCCTGTTGACTTTTCGTAATTTCTCTTTTTAGCTCTAAGGAACGATGGAGAAAGATCACGTCGACGGCTTCCTTGGGTTGGGCTGAATATGCAAGGCAAGTTGGTCAACGGACGACTTGAATTTTTGCTTGTTTTATTTGCTGACTCCGTCGGATCATTGAATGCATGCACCTCGCTCCCTAAATCCTTTCCATCGAAAGGTTTTCGAGGGGAGTTGACTAAAAACAGGCCGGCGGCTCTACAGCACGCGGTACGGCCCTTTTCAGTCCGTATACATACGCTTATATGGTCGTAATGCTTAACCTTTAAATAAGCCATCCCGCCAATCGGGTGGAGATCTTCCATCTTGTGGGCGTGTTTCAACCCGTGTCATGCGCATCTAATTGCATCACAAGTATATCCTTGATCATACGGTACTAGAATTGGACGGCCTGAATATGCATTTAGACACATTTTCGAAGTAATATAATTCTTTTTGGACACTAATTTGATGATGGGGATGGAGATCTTCCATCTTGTGGGCATGTTTTACTCCGTGTCAATCACGATATCTGCTCGATCATATAGTACTAAAACTGGAGGGCACGAATGCGCACCGAAATACATTTTCGAAGTGACAGAATTTCTTTATGGACACTGTTTTGATGATGGGGTTTTTCTCAATCCGAGCTTTTTCCTTTCTTCCTTTTTGTTCGGTCAAATGGGGTCGTCTGACCATTCGTCGTCGATTTTTGTTTGGGCAAAGTCTACTAGGTCAACGGAAGGTCGACTCCAACCTTTGAACCTAACTCATTGCATTTAGAATCTTAAAAGAAAAAACCACAATTTCAAACTCTTTTCACGCGGATGCTTTCCAGGACTACTGTTTCTGTCTGTCCCTAATTTTCAGGGACAGATGTCTTACAATCCTAACAGGAAAAGGGCTATTATCATAATGAAAAGGGTTGTTATTTTCTTGTCTCGAAAGACACATTAGGAATACCTTATAATAATTGAGTAGAATATAATATTTCGCTGGCATTTCGAAAATTAGACTGCCGATAAATTTAGATAAATCTGTGTTTTTCACCCCTCATGAAAAGTTTAACCTAACGTGATTGAAGATTGAGTATTATGATAACTAGTTATTTTCTCCGCCGCCCCATCTCGCTCGAAGCATCGTGCCCCTCTGTTTTTTGCTTAAACGTGACTGATATATCGCGCAAATTGCAAAAACCAACACAAGCTCGAATGCCGACAACAGTTGTATATGTTCGCAGGTCGTGCCTAAATAGAAGAGGCACGCTAGCTAGCGACGTCTAATTTATACAAAATTTTCCAATTTCACAATTCAAATCCTGCTTTAAAATTATATAGCTTCGAATCTTGCATCTAAGGACACGCATTGATAATGGTACGATGTAAGAAAATGATTGCATAAAATATAGTATGAACGCGTGGGTTGAAAATACAGTCTCAAGAAGTTGCATCATTGTGATTCTTTAACGTGTTGCCCAAGGTTTCGTTAGTCTTGGATCGCATTAACAATAAATTACTCAATTACTAAGAACAACTTGCAATTAAATAATACAATCTCATAATTAACATTTTTAAATTGCAAAACATCTCAAGGACTGGACTTTCTTTTTTCCTTGGGTGGGCAGAATCTCAAGGACTGATTTGCTCAATGTTTTCTTTCAATGGGATTGTGAACACGCACTTGTGCCGGGTCCTACGTGTACTTTTTTTTTTTTTTTTTTTTTTTCTGAGTTCATTTTGTGGGGGAGGAGCATAAAGAATTCTTCAATGCAACCCCTTTAAAAAGAAAAATGATTATCCAAGGTTTAGGTGTTGCATACCTACTGATTTTTTTGGTTCATCGAGGACTAAGATCCACTGATCTTGAGATTGGTTGCTGCATGCACGACTGAGTGGGGGGGCCTAATTGTGCATACTTCCCAAGAGGCACTTAACAATGTTATGATCCCCCACTTCTATGTTAAAGAAAAATTTAAGGTATTCGAGCTGTCTAAGGATTCGACCGATTTTCACTAGATGAGTCGGTGTTCTCATCTCGACACATTGATAATTGCGAAAGTACATAGACATGTTTGTTAGGTAAGATTGGAAGGAAAAAAATGTCCATACTATTACTACTAAGTTTTTTCTTCATGTCCCCATGCAATGCATCGTTTCAAAGTTTTTGAAGGCCATGTAGCTCATTAATTCAATTGACAAGACTTAGATTATCTCTTCTCAAGATGTGATGAAGATCTATCTTAGATTTCGTGACTAGAAACAACGAAATAGACTTTGCCCACGAGTTTGGAAATGACGTGTTACATTTCGGTGGCTCTCCAAACACGTGATCAAGAGAGTGAATTAATGGGGACCTCATGTCATCCCCACCTTCCTCCGGTATATTGCCGGCAATCCCTTGTGAATGCGGGCATGCACCTTGTTTTTTTTTGTTCTGAAGCCATTTTGGTGGGACATACTAAATCCCGGTTTTAAAGAGCATAGGCCCCAGATTCCCATTAAAGGATTCCTCCTAGTCTTCTTCCCTTCTCAAGGCTTGGTCCTGTTGCTACTACTTCTGATTCACCAAATAAGCCCCTATTTCTGTATTGGGTAATTGAGGAATCCTCCTTAATAGTCTCTTGCTTGCCCAAGAATTCCCCAGCCATTCAAAATTCCATGGACATGTAGGAAAGAGATGATAGCTTTTTCTTGTTCAATTAACGGCTAAGGTCAAATATGGCCTGAAATAGTATCTTCAAACAATAATATCGCTCTTTGGCAAGTGATGTGAAATAAACTATGAGGGTCAAATCGATATATGAAGTAAATTCCCCAAAGATAAAATAAGGTTTTCTTTTACAATTTGAAAGGAATATGAGGCCCGTGAAGAAACTTGTGGGTCAAAATTCGATTTTTCTTGATCTTCATTAGTTGGCCTAGACCCTATAGCTAAGCAAAATTATTCGCATCATCCTTCAGGACTTGACTATTTCCATTCTTACACATCTTTTCCTTCCATCTAAAGCGTCAACAAAAATAATGATTTTACTCTCCTCTGCTTTGACTCCCCATTTCCCCTTCTCTCCCCTCAATTAATTCAGTTCTCGAGGACTCGCGATTAAAATAATCTAACTCCACATGAACTTATACATTATGCTTTATACGTAGTTCATCGTGAGCTATCGGCGTAAGCATGATCGATCCATGACGTGTCGCCTAAACTTAATTATATTACTTAATCATTGATTAGCGAACGAGGCAGCGCTAGTAGAGAGGGGAAGTCCGTGTTGGTAGGTCTGCTAAATAGCGTTATCTTGTACCAAGACCACCGAGTTTTTAACCTATGTTATCTCAATGATCGACTCCGGATTCATCATTGCAAACCCCATTATAAGATCTGCGCACGCCTTTTGGTACCCGCTATTGTTTTATAATCGAGTTTGAGATCGAGGTGCAACCAGAACTCTTTTTGTGGGATCTCAAAGACACGAAAGTATTAGGGATTCGATTGCACGTTTGCTCGTGGATAGATTAAATTTGCATTTGAGAACACGAACTGGGTCGTTATCGAGTGGTTATCTTGACCCTTGCGGGATCACCTTCGTATTCTTTTGCATAGTTAGTTAGTGGACGGTTCTTTGCCGAAGCTAATGATGTTTTTGTGTCGATGGTGGCCCTATCAAAGTAGGGTTTGGCTTTTTATGACCAGAGAAGTTAAAGTAGGGATCGGAACCGTCCTTTAGTCAACTGGGGCCAATGGACTACAAATCTCCTTTCAGGTTTGAACATAGGCCCCTGATAGCATCCCATGGGATATAGAAACCGGTTCAATCCAATCGATAAGAATACTGAAAATCAAGTGAATTGCTATAGTATAGGAACCCTTTAAAGATGGGATATCGGGTTGTGATATATTATGTACGGACTTGTTTCACACTCTCAGAACTATATATAGTTTGTTCTCTATGTTTCTTTTCTCAGTTTCTTTGGCTATTTGGGTTTTTGTCCATGTGAAATCGTATTAGAAAGGAAATCAAGAAAAATATATAACATGGTAACACGAGAACTTAAAATTCTCTCTCTCTCTCTCTCTCTCTCGTTTTTGGGCCAAAGAGAACTGAAGATGAGTTCACCTGGGCCAGTAGTGTGTACAAATTCTCAGCGAGAAAGAGGTTTTATGAGATGGACATGGGCTCCCCCGAATCCGGAACCTATTGGACCCAGAGCCCATGATTTGAATTGGGCCCATTTGTCCGAACAACGAGTGATGAGAGCCTAAAAGCCTCTTCCCGTTAAGGAATAGGATTTCACCTTTTCGAACTCTGTTGTAACCAGCTTCGGACACTATTCGATGAATTATAGGTTTATACGTAGAATGATGCTTCTTTTATTGGCAGAATCATGATCTTTTCCAGTTCTCTTAGAAGGCCCGATTAGTCCCATCGTAGCAAGCAATTTTTTTCCCGCGTTAGCTCAATAACTATCGGCGGAGGAGGCCCGGAAGGCAAGTGCTCATCGGAAAGTTATCTTCACGGGGCACTGATGGGCGTCGGCAAGCTTCGCTCTCGAGAACCTATCCAACGACCCTTCATTTATCCGGCTTGATTTCACTAACTAAGCTATAGGCATGGACAATTACAACGTCGATCGTCCACCGCTACATTCCCCGGATTGTCTTCTTCTTCTTCGACTGGACAGGCACGGGGTACTTTCCAACATCTTTTCGTTCGCGACATGTTCATCCAGTCGAGGCGCGTCTAGAGACAAATTCACGCGTGATGGAGCAACAGAAGATACACCGCAATCGGCGCAAAACGATGGTCACACGGGTCTACTGTTCAACCGATGCAGAAGGAGTCACTTGAGATCACAGGCGCACATGCCTCCAAGATCTCTCTCAACGTCAACAAGATTTGCAGGACGAAGAAGGAGAACCCAAATCGAGCTCCAACTTCTCCAACCGTCCACGATCGTTAGGATCTCCCCACTTTACGCCTTGTCGAGAAGCGGATCCGCTCAGTGTAACGAGGAAAAACGGAGGCCACTTCGAACCCCAACTTTTCACGAAAGTCCAAGAACTGCCGGGACACCCAGCCCCACCACTGTCTCCGCGGGCGGAAAAGCCGTTGATTGCGGGGCGCTGTGTCCGAACGAGACGGTCCATTTCAGCACCATCGCCGTGTGCCGACAAGCGCCTTTTTTTTTTAAAGAGGATCTCGAATCGATTCACGTGGAGATCTCGTCCGTGAAACCGAGATGTTTTCTGCTGGGTGCGCTGAATCGTTCACGACACAGCATCTCGCTTCGTAGAACGGTGTTTTTCCTTTCCTCCTTTTCTCGAAATACGTACCGACGGCGTGCGCATCGAGAAAATTTTCGTCACCTTTTCAACAGCGCAGAGAAAGAAAGGGCGATCTTGAACGCACCAAATCCGGCGAGGACTGTGGAGTCCGACCCGAAATCTGCACTAGCCCCGGGCACACGTGTACGGCCAGCGTTCCTTCTCGTCGAGAAGGGTGTGGGGCCCCTGCTTCGGGTTCTTCGGGTCAAACTCCGTGGAAGGGCAGAAGAACCGCGTGACTTGGCTCCTTCTCCACCATGCACAGTGAAGTGCGTCACGCACGACGTCAGCCCGCACGTGTGCCGCGCTGAACACTTCAACGAAACGAAAAGTACTCCGCACCGAATCGACGCGTGTCGCGTTGGTGAGTGGCGCGATCCTGCGCCGTCTGATCTGCCGGGGCTAGGGAAGACACGGACATCGGATCCTGAAGTGTGGTGGGCGGCCAAAATCTTAACTTTAACCCGGAATCCGATCTTAATTGAGACGTATAATCGCTATTAAAAATTTAATTCAAAAATTTAAATTTATATGCAGAACAAGATCATATGAATATAAAGAATATTTAGCATTCGTTATCAAGTAATGTGGGATAATATTTCAATATTCTCTTTCACGTGTAAATTAAATTAAGAATGAAAAGAAAATGGATGGCGCCCTGTGATGGGTTCTGGGCTAAAAGTCTGCTAGATTTATCTCGAGACTAATTTTAGGATCATAAAAAAAAAAAAAAAAAAAAAATGAAAGTTATCTTTGATACTCATTAGAAAGTGAGATCACTGTCAATTGATTTATAAATTTAAACTCATAAGTAAATATGTATTTAATATGAATATTAAATAACCCCCTCTCATATTTAATCTTATTTTTTTCACTTACTTCTAAGTGTGAAGAGATTTAATTGATGAGGTAATATAGATCTGAACTTAAGATCCCATATATTGATTCCATATGAGATTTTATCAACATTCAGGTCTGCTTTCAAGCAAGGTAGGATGCTATTTTCATAATTGCAAGAAGAGAATTGAAAGCAAGTTAGATTGAGGAAAAAGTGGTGGGAAAAGGGGGAAATTATTGAGGGGAAAATGACCATGCAACCGAGCTGACGTGTATATCGTTACAAAATTGTGAAGGGAGGAAGGGGGAGGGGGCTTCGAAATCTTAGTGCCTAAGGAAAAAAGAAAGGGGAGCGACTGAACAATGTGAACTCACGGAAAGCAGTGTGAAAATCCGCTGATGTCTTCTAGAAACCCCACACCGTTGATGCATACATGTGACCGCCGGACAAGACACGCTCCGCTTGGTGGACTTCACCCCCAAGTCATCACTCCACTCACATGAATTTCCGGTGAGTCAGCCTTTGTCTCGACTCAAAATCACCCCGAAACAAATGTAGGCAAAAAGGGATTATTAAGACTATAATGACCTTTCAATTTTTAGATTACTATTACAAAAAATTCTAAATTGGTATCCCAACTAATATTGTTAACGTCAAAAAAATTTAAATTGGTACACTCATAATGAATCACCAAAAACTTTAAATTGATATATTTATAACAATTTTATCTCTTATGATAAAATCTCAAATTAGGCTACATTTCAATTAATTCAATAACTAATGCAAAAGAAAAAAATTAATTCAATAACTTAATGGTAACCGACCAAAAAAAACTTAATGGTAAAATTTAACGAAAATTAATGATAGTTAAATTTGATTTGACATAAGTGTATTGATTTAATATTTAGTTTGGGGTAAATTTAGGTGTACCAATCATGATATTAACTCTTAATTTTTCTATGACAATTTGGATCAATCAATTTGAAAGCTCTTTGTGGCATTAATCCATAATTTTTATAAGACACTCAAATCGAAATGTGATCAATTAGGGTTCGAAAAGCCTGAATACGCAAACCCATCATCGGAGTCGGACGAAGATGCTAGTGGTTAAAAAATGTAAACATGGACGTCGAGATCGAAAACGAAGCACCTGCCGACAGTCATGGACCGCGCCGATCGAGTCTCGCGACCTCCCACCCGCAGAGCCGTAGATTACATGGGCGTCGATGGAGCCCCCGATTACCAATCAGCGTGACGAGTAAGACTCGAATTTAAAGTTTTAAGTGCTTCCCCGGGGACACCACCCCCACCAACCCACCCAACAATGACATATCCATCCCCCCCTCCTTCTCTCTCCTCTCCTGCTGCTGCCACGTCACCGCCCCCGCTCCACCTTCACGCGTTTTCAGCCGTCATCGCCCTCGCTCTCATTCGCTCAACCGCATCATCAATCCTCTTCCTAAGCCAATTCCCTCTCTCTCTCTCTCTCTCTCTCTCTTCCCCCATTTTTTTTAATACATTGAGGATTCAAAATTTGGCTTTTCAATTATAAAAGAAAAAAATCGACCAAAAAATTTATAATCAACATTATCTTTAAAATTCTTTATATCCCTCTTTTGTATGACTTGAGATAGATTCCTTGATTTGGGCCGAAGCCTTAATAATCTTTTTCTAGTTCATACTGCCTTTTATACTTATAACATACGTAAAAACAACGATTGGTCAAAATTATTAATTTGAATCACCAGTGATGCTTCGATTACTCTGCTTGATTAGGATGAATGAACAAAGAAATACCAAGTCGTTTCATATTGAATCTCAACCATTAGTTCTTTCCGGAATTTGTGCTAGTACTTGCTAGCTGTCTTTGCACCCCTAGCCCCCATTTAGGGGCAAAAATGACAATCTGATTCTGCACACGCTTATTTGGGCAAAGAATCCAAACCCTATATTAATTCCTATGTACTTGTCATAATCTCTTGAAATCGAATCATGAAAAAGAAAAAAAAACCTGTTTTCGGGGGAGTCGATCTGTTGAACTCCAGTGATTGGACAATCCATTTTAATTAGTTAAATTAATCCTTACTTTTTATTTTTGGTCTGAAAATTAATCCTTACTTAGCGCCGAAGAAAAAATGGGGTAAATAAATGGAAAGAAAATCTTGCCCCCGTTAAAATCGGACACGGTTTGGTCCCACTCACTTTCCAAAACATCCTTTGACAAATCGACACGCCAAAAAAATAACCTTATCTCCCCTCCCCCTCCTTTTCCTCGCCTTCTTAGGAATTTCCTCCCCCCCTATTTTTTTAATGGCCGCCCCTATATAATGGTCGCCCTGCTTTATTCAACTACCATCATCTCACTTCCACCACTCTCTCTGTTTTTTGCTCTGTTTCTGCTCTGTTTTTCGCTCTGCATTTTCGCATACAGCCTCACTCGAGAAGCGCCGTCGAGCTTAGCCTCGCGACGGGTGGTTCCTCGAAGATGGAGAACAACCAGCAGTCGTTCTGGCAGTTCAGCGACCAGCTCCGCCTCGGCAACCTCTCCCTCAACGACTCCATCTGGGGCAACGACTTCGCCGCCTCCAAGCTCCCCGACGAGCGCCGCAACTTCGACTCCCGGGTCGGAGGCAAGATCGCCCCCGCCCGCGCCAACTACTACAACCACGACAACAACAGCAGCAACAACAACGATGATTCCAACATCGGCATCAGCGCCGGCTACAATCCCCTGAGGAATCCGGTCAACGACGGCTGGAACGCGGCGGGCGCCGTGGCCAAGAACCCGACCCAGCTCGACGACCCGCTCGGCCTGCCCGACGACGTCGTCTCGGGCGACTTCAACGGGTTCAACTTCGCGTGGAAGCTCGGGGGGTCCGGCGCGGGCGCGGGCGCGAACCTGAACGATCTGAACCGGTTCGACGACGGATGGAAGGTCGGCGGGACGCGGGTCAACGGACCCATGAACGGCGGGTACAGCAAGGCTGCGATTTACGGGGAGCAGCAGCCGCTGGGTTACCCGTTCATCGGCAATTTCGCGAACATGAAGGGAGGGAAGCCCAAGATGGAGGGCGGCGAGCACGGGGGCAAGCTGGGGAAGAAGAGCGCGGGCGGATACAGGAAGAACGACAACGGCAACAACGCCCACGGCTCCGAAGGTAGAGAGGGCAAGAGCGACAAGAGGTTCAAGACGCTGCCGCCATCGGAGTCGCTTCCGAGGAACGAAGCCGTGGGTGGGTACATCTTCGTGTGCAACAACGACACCATGCACGAGAATCTCCAGAGGGAGCTCTTCGGTATGTCCTATTATCTTCTTGTTGATGAGATAAAGTTCTAGTCTTTAACATAAGCAAATCTGAATCAGATGATTTAGCAACTTCAGTCATCTTTATTGGTGATTTGTAGATGATTGCGAACTGTAAAGATCTTTTGAGCTGTGAATGTCGATGGTTCTGATGTCTTATATTTCTTGTTCTGTCTGTATGTTTTGGCAGGCTTGCCTCCAAGGTACAGAGATTCTGTGAGGCAGATTACTCCTGGGCTTCCTCTGTTTCTGTACAATTACTCCACCCACCAGCTCCATGGCATCTTCGAGGTGGGTCTATCGTGGATTTTGTTAACCAAGCATGACCTTTCTCTTATCTAATTAGCTAATGAGGACCCGGTTGTGGATTTGATGAAAGTAACTGGAAAAGAAGCATCTTTGGTCTGTGGATTGGATGATTTCCGAGGTTGCTTATGAGGGAATTTGATGTGTTGTAGGCTGCTAGTTTTGGCGGGACTAACATAGACCCGACGGCCTGGGAGGACAAGAAATGCCCCGGTGAATCGCGCTTCCCTGCTCAGGTATTGCCTTTTGATCGTGCTATTTGTGCGAGCCGGTGCTGTTGATTGAGTGTCATATGGTGGCTGGGACATGAATTAGGGGCTTAACGCATGTTGCTTCACATGGGCAGGTTCAAGTGATCACGAGGAAAGTTTGTAACCCGTTGGAAGAGGACTCGTTCCGCCCGGTCCTTCACCACTACGACGGGCCCAAGTTCCGTCTGGAACTGAATGTGCCCGAGGTAAAGGCTCGCATTCTCTTTGATAGTTTTAAGCAGAATTTGTGCAAGAGATGTTCTTGCGCTTGGAATTGACAAATCATAAACATGCCATGCCTAATCATTTGAAATTTGGGGATTTATTGCAGGCACTGTCTCTCTTGGATATATTCTTGGACCAAGAACCTTGAAAACACTGACGAACGAGCAGGCGGGGGCTTGAAGATACAGGAGCTTATGCAAAGAATTTAGGAAACAGATAGTGTCATACCTATGGAGACGAGGGGGGGATGATATATTTAGTGATGTTAGGAAAAATCTTACAGAAGTATAAAAGCTTGTCTTGATCTATGGGATTGTAAATTTTTGTGAGGGCGGGGTTTGTTTTCTGATTCTGCTCGTTGCTCCCTCAGTTTGGATGTTATATTATAGGAAAACATTGATCAGAATTTGCAAAACAGACTTGTGAAGGCTAAAATGAGAAATACTCATTTGGTTTAACTCGTAAATCTCAAGGAACTGAGTAACATGTACCGAATGTATGTCGGCGAGAACTTTGAGATGCAAAATGGTCGTCTCGGGGTTATCCTAACATCTGAGTGAATATTAACTACTTGTTAGTAGATCACTTTGGTGTGCCTAGGGGTTTCTAGCTTTGAATTAGCTGTGAAGTTATAAGGTGAACTATGGGGCGAGAGATTCTTGCAAAGCTCGAGTTCTACCCAGCTCGATCTCACTCGGTGTCCTGTTGCGATCCGCTCGCCCCGCACGTCGGTGTCCTGGGACTCGAGTGATCATGCTGTCTGAACCTCCTTATCTACGTCGAGGGTTTCACAATGTACCTCAGAAGGATCATACCCAAGACCTAACCAGACCCTCGTGCCTGCAACTATCGGTACTCCCCAGACGTAAATAGCACGGCGGAGTTCACAAATCGCAAGGGACCCTGGGCCTAGTTGTCACCCATCGATTAGAAATCTGCATTTTGGCCTCTTTGATTATGGAGGTCGGTCGATGCCTCAAACTCATGGACAACAACTAATTTAACATCAAGCGTGGGGGAATCTCGATCATGAAATACAAGCAAAAGATGCTAGTGTTGTGAAGCCTATCCATTGAATTGATTCTCAAATGATGTGGGACTTGGAATAGATACGTTTGTAAAGCAAGTCCGTCGTTTATCATCAGTGTTCCTCAAGCAGAGCATAAAAGTGGGGGTCCTTGTGGAGCTCTGATTACGACAGTTCTACATGATTGAGGTTGCTAGTAATGGTCAGGGACATCCTGTGCATTCACCGAAAGTGGTTGGGAGTTTGGTGGGCAATGGTTGAGAAAACTGTCGATGCGGCAACAGTCCATTACCTCAATCGAACGGCAGATGAAATTCATCATCATCATCATCATCATCGTTATTTATCATTGTTGTTATTATTACTATTATCTGGAAAGTGGTTAGGCCATCAGTTATTGCGAAGTCCCCAAAGCTTGGAGCCGAAGTGATATTGGGTGGTGCCATGCCCCCATCGATCTTCCACCACATCTCTTCACCTATGCAGCTTTGACTGCTTCAAACGCGAAACCCCATCATCACAACAAAATTTCCACCTAACGTTTTGATGTTTTTCTACCTCCTTTGCACGTCTTCTCCGCCACGCTGGCCTACCGCAAAGAAGCCCCGACACCACATTTTCAAGGGATCGCAAGAAAGTAAGCGGCTTTGAATGCATTCTTACTATATCGACTTGGATCTCTTTCACTTTAAGAGTTGAGCTGATAAGTTAAAAGTCGACTAAATATCATTAACTGACTTTGCACTATATCAATTTATGAATGTAAAATTAGATTTGTCTAGTATCCTCGTAGATATGTCTTAACAAGTAAGAGACAATATCATACCACGGAAGGTTTATAATTTTTCCATTTGCAACGATGGTGATACTTATTTTAGGGAGGTAAACAGCAAACCCGAATCTTGTAATTATTTTTCAACTTTTGCTAGGTAATGCACCTCATTGATATGCGCATTCCTATACCTCAAACCACCTAGAGATAAGAGTCGCATCTCCCGCATCTTTCTTCTCGAAGAGGAGTGGTGATATCCAGTGATGATAATGACCATTTGGAGTTAACGTGATGTATTTCATTTAGCCCACATGCTCCAACGCATGGTTTCTCTATTCCAATTGTGAAAGGGGGTCTTGCTATCTCATCTTATGGAGGAAGAAATGTCAAGGAAGAGAGAGAGCGAGAGAGGTGGAAATGCAGAAAAAAAAGATTGATTTTTGCTCGTTGACATGATTATCTTTCATGGTGTTTTGAGATGATTTATAAGGGTTTCGATACAAAGTGCCCTCTAAACACTCATTAAGCAACCAAATAACTAAAATATAGTAATTTCCAATGCACCGACCATATTCGTAATCTACATTATCGGTCCTCTTTAAAAATCAATTTTTTTGAGAATAAATGTAGCTAACAAGTACTTTAAGGATATTCATTAATTAGTCTGAATTTACAAAATCTACTATTTAGATCATTGGTTCACGGGGTCACTTCTGTTGTCGTAGTGCCGTATTGACTAGGGTTCGAGGCATTGAATCTGGCAAAAGAGAAGAACATATGGAGAGGCGAGCTTTTATTGTATAATTCGTATTATAATCAATGACTTTGTCAAGAGTTGTTGAAAGGACAAAGAACCTATTTACTCCACTTTGTTCTTTTCTTGCACTCTTCACATGTCGATTGTTCATTTCCGGTGGTTGGCCGACGAGAACAGATAGGCCTAGTTTTATACCATCGCTAGTTGCAAAACTCAAGTAATTGGTCATCCAATCAGTGTCCATCCACCGCTCTCTATTTTGGCAGAACAAGTTAACAACAGAAGTAGCAGCTTAAGTTTCGATCATGGTGGATCCATTTTTCCAAAAGGGATGAAGAAATTGACAGGATCTTGTTGTAAAGCATAAACATGCCTTAGTGGTATGAAGAAGCGGATGGTCAAAAAGCAACATGGGGCGTTGAAAACGGATGCGGCAGAGACGGGAATGATTAATCTTATGCGTGACCTGATTGTAATGAAATGATTAAGATATTGATGATGGGTGTGGCATCGGTGAAAGTGCGAGTGAATTTTGGATAATGGTTTTGATATATGGGACGATCATCTCGGGATGTGTTGTTAAGAAGAAGCCATTTAACAGGAAATGGGGAGAGCATTAAAAGGCTGTGAAGATATAAGATAAGAAAGGACTCTTACAGGAACTCGTCATACTTATTAGAATAAGGCTTGATTATCGTACTTTATTTTTCGGTTCATAAAAGATTAATCTTATTTTCTTAAAGTAAAAATGTCAAAAGAGCATCTTCAGTGAGTTGATAAATATTATTATTTGTTCTAGGAAAACAAAAATATCTCTATTCAAACTATGTGACTTCTTCGAGATGTGTTGGTGCTCAATTTTCAAAGTCTTCTTATATGTATCATTTATATTTCAGTGGTTTTAACTAATACTCCTGAGACACTCATTAATAAAACGCCTTTCTAAAAAGCGGACAATAATCTTAAAAGTGGGAATTCAAAATTATATTTTCTTACACTAATGGGGAGAAGAATAGAAATTCATAAAAGGTAGATTGTTTCTTCGTTCAATTTTTTCCTAGAATGAGAGTAAAGCAATAAAAAAGACGATAGAATGGCCAGCCTTCAGAAATTTTATTTGACGCTCAACTTTCAATGGGAGGAACTTAGGAAAGGCAATGGGATTTCTTGGGAAAAATAACCAAAACTAAATATCTAGAAGTTCGAGAGTTGAAAAGCTCTATCACCATCTTTCCCTTTCCTTTTTTAGGTTGTAGCAATTAATCGCATCCTAAATCAATTCTTGCTCATCGGGTTAAATTCACATCTTCAGCCAAGTAAAAGGCAGACCATCCATCTTAAGACTAGGGCTTCATTTGGAAAGTGAGGAAAAGTGGAGTTACTATAATTTTGATGGGAGATTTTGAAAATTTAGCCTTTTTTTTTTTTGAGATGGAAGAGGTATGAAAATTTGAAATTTAACAACATTCCTTACCAATTTTCATCACCTCTTCCTCCCACACAAAGCATAAGGGATCTACAAGAAATTAGTTCATTTTTTGTTGGATTCTGAGTGATTATACATAGTAAAAATTCACATCGGAGACTTCATGCTTCCGGAAATGCAGGATCCTCGACCGTTTCGACACTCGACCTGGACCATCTAGGGTTCATAGAACCGTCCTTCCATGAACTCAGGTCGCCTTGTTGATTAGAGGTAACCGAGCAGGCTACAAGATCCAAAACCTAAACCCTCACATGTAATTTGCTGTGCTTGTTTTTTTGCTTCCATCCACATCCTTGACGAATATGTTGTCCAAACTAGTCGTTGCGAAATTGATGCACTGAACCTGCATCCCATCCGACACTTTTTTTAAATCACTGACACCCTCTTACAAAAATTTTAAAATTTTCACTGAAACCGAAAGGAGATACAATAACTAGGAAGCAGCACCCCGTAAAGGACGCACACCCCAAGCCACGGACTCTTGTACTGGAGTGAAATTTCGTAACTTTTTTAGATTAATCTCTTTTGGGTACACTCCAAGAAGAATAATGTTTCAATTCAGTCCCCCCTAATATTGAATTTAGAATTCCACCTCTTCCTCCCTGTTCTCCCCCGGGATCACCGCAAAGAAAAACTGTGCCTTTATAATAGACACAACGGTCTTCGGTCACATGGCGCCTCTAGCCTTGTTTTCAAAAAAGTTGAGGCACTTAAGGTGGACTTGTTCAGTCACTAAATTCCATTAACTCTTACCTGCTCTCTCTCCTTTTCAAGATTCTTGCAGTTTAAATAAAGGGTGACTGACTTTTGATCTCTTTTGAGTTCTAGTGTTGGAAAAGTTGTAAAGGGTCTGCGGCTTTTCTTGGCTTGGGATGGGGAACTGCTCAATCAAAGGGGATGCTGAGAAGAGCCCCTCCACCAAGAAGAGCGGCAACTTCCGGGTGCTCACTGATGCTGGGGTGGTCGTCGAGTTCCAGGGCCCCAAGATAGTCCAGGACGTGCTCGATCACTACCCTGGATACGGCGTCTACAGGCAGGGCCGCGCGTCGTCTCAGTTGCCTTGTGATGAGCGTCTTGCTGGCGGCCAATTGTATTACCTTCTTCCACTGCAGAAGGAGCAAGGGCAGGAACCAGGAGTGGAAAATGAGTGTGAATTCGAGGTGAAAGAGGATGTCAGTCCAGCTGCTGGGTCAGAGGGGAGATCTTTGGTCGCCGGGTCGGATCTCGTCGAGAACTTTGCTGGGGGGCTGGGGCCAGCGATGGAGGTGCTGCCGCGGGACGGGAACGGGATGTGGAAGGTGAAGCTGGTGATGGATACAAAGCAGCTGGAGGAGATATTGTCTCAGCAGGTCAATGTGGAGGCCCTGATAGAGCAGATGAGGATGGCCGCAAGTTCGGCTACCCTACCGCCGAAGAGAGCAAGGGGTTCATGGGGGGTCGGCTGGAGGCCAGCTCTTTCTAATGTGTTCAAAGTTGGGTTTGATGATGGGAAGTGAAAGCAAGCAGAGAGGGCTTTGGCTTGACAGCCTGCTCTAGTGGGAAGGACTAGGGAAGGTGTAGTGAGTGACTTTCTAGTATCCATGTGAAACGGCATGATATGTCTGATTATCATGCGTGTATATACTGATCTTTAGCTTGACTTACCATTCCAATTTGGGTGGCAACTTTGTAACTTGAGTGATCTGGATTTTGGCTTTCATGTCTCTCTTGTATTTCTTAGAGTTTGGACCTTTTCTTGTTCCAAAAATCATGCACCATATGCACTATTGTGCCCTAAGAAAGATAATGGGCAAACATAATCTCTACATGACTCATCAAAAAGATTGGGGGCTTCTGACCAGGAATACATTCCCAGAATGCTATCTTGAAAGTGAGGCTAAGCTTCAGAAGATCTGAAATAACGAATATTAAATTCAGAGCAGCCAGAAACATTAACCAAAACCGACTGGAGGTGGGGAGAGCATACGAGAACTCTCAAAACGATTAGAAAAACCTAACTCACAGATCACTTAATCAAAAGGGATGCTAGTAGATCCTGAATTCATAAAATCTTGGTGATTGCCAAGCTGATAAATAAGTCTTGTGCTGCATTATTATGATGAAACATTGTCGCATTTGGTGAAAATATGAGAGCACCATGGATAGAAAAACCTAACTCACAGATCACTTAATCAAAAGGGATGCTAGTAGATCCTGAATTCATAAAATCTTGGTGATTGCCAAGCTGATAAATAAGTCTTGTGCTGCATTATTATGATGAAACATTGTCGCATTTGGTGAAAATATGAGAGCACCATGGATATTGAGTTGATGCAAAATTTGACATCAAGATAACAACCAAACCCCGCAATCCAGAGCTGGATCTTGGTTAGATCACAAAACTCAAACAGTTCAAGATGTCCGAGGCTCTAGTATGGTGCCAATGTATTCAAAGGAAATCAACTCTCACATGGCGTTTGACTCCAGCTTCTCGATGGCTTTCTCTACAGCAGGTACATTCTTTCTTAAGACAGACCATTGTTCCTCTGTCAAGCTTATGCCTGAAATGCAACAAAACAATAATTGTGAGTTCAATACCATGCATAGAAAGAAAACTACGAGGAGGACAGGTGTTTTATTGCAAACTTGCAAGCATTAAATAGTGATTGCTAGTGTATGAGGACACAAGCTAGTGAGCTAATGGCAGAAAAAGCAATTCAGAATAATCCAACTGTATAAATTAAGTAGATCAAATCATTTGGACCGAGGTTCCTCTTTTCACATACTGTTACCATCTCTTAGAACCCATAACTCTCATATAAGAGCTATAAAGCCATGAAGTTCAAAAATTCTATTAGACAGGAAATAGAAAAGCAGCTTTCGTTTTTAAACATAATCACTCAACACCTTTGGACAGTGTCTCAAATTCGAGAAACTCAGAAACTTCAGCTGTGGAGTGAAGGTTGCAGTGAGTAGTGTTAGGAGAAATCTCTTTTGCTGCTTGATTCTACAAAGTAAATACCAAACAATAGGTGCATCTGTTTTCATATGCGATACTGATCACCATGGATCAAGCTCCAAACTTTGTAATTGCCTAAGCTTTACTCTCCTGCCTAAATGATATGCAAGGCTCTATCAAAGCAATCTCCATGGTACATCCGATAGAAGCGAGAATGACCAAGGCTCGTTGCTAGAACATGATGCAAGAACAATACTAAAACATTGGAAAATAACTTGATCCTGCAAACAGAGGCAAAGAGCAAATAAAAATGACAACCTATTGACGCTTCAATGTCATCACCTCACATCTCAACTGCACATCATCAGGGTGACTTCTAATTGCAAAAACTCGCATGATAGCAGAGATCTGTTTAACACCTTTAATTATGAAGGCTAAACGGGGCTATTATAGAAGCAGCTTCGTTCCTTGAACAATTTGAAGTGAATTAGTACACTGCAGTAGTTACAAATAAGAATCAGCAATCCAATTCAAAGGGTTTGGGTATCACTGATCCTCATCCTTTATTCTGAGTCGAATGATTCAAAAACACTCTAGAGCAGAGATGAAAGTTTCTGCCTGTACCAGTGAGCTAATCATCCAACAGATTCAGTACCAATTCCTTACACTCCTAGCTCCATACATTATTAAGAATTTGGAGGCAACTGAATATCTTTTCTATGGTTCAATTCCTATTTCTTTTCAGATCGCGTTGTGCTAACAACTTATGAACCCACTTGAATTCCAACCCCACAGGTTATTAAGTTTCATTGATGATCCCTTCTGATGCAGCCATATTGAGAAGCCAAAGATCAACTCTAGTCTTTTCCCCTAAGCAGGCAATATAACTTATCTACCTTGCAATGCTAGTGAAAAAAGGGCAAACCAGATACAAGCATAAAAGATGCACTCTCTGAGATGTGAAGCAGAAGAAGGTGAATAGCTACGAGCAAGAACTTACCTTTTGAAGTAGGGAATTCCTTGCCTCCTTTCTTGAAGTACTCCCTAATTGAGAGAAGGGGTTTGCCTCGAAACTCTTGCATCGTCACCTTTCTCTTTTCTGATAACTGCATCAAAAGAACCCAAAAATATCAGCAATGATCAAAGCAAAACAAGCCACCGACCTTCTCTCAAGCAAAATACATATCGTAACACGGTTTCCCCCATTAAAGTCGGAACAAAATCCATGCTCTAACTCCTAATAACTTTCCAAAGATCCATTTTTCTTTCTCAAGTCAGGGATATCATTTGTTTAGCCACAATTAGTGACCACCGACACCTGACTACATTGTCGTTAAAAACATTAAACCAAGATATACAGACATTAAGGACACAAGCACTTTTGTGAGGACGGCAAATAAGCTTCTTATTGGTGGAAGGAGATCACAAGGATATAAAGAACATATAAATTCCGAATGAACGATATCTAACGCCCCTCTCATGTGCAAGCCTGATAGACGCCCGGATGAATGATATTTAACGACAAACGGTATTTAATGCTCCTCTCATGTGCAAGCCTGATTAGACGCCCGAATGAATGACAGTTAATGCCCCTCTCACATGTGAAACATACTGGGACACAACCTGGCAGTTCTTTCTTTTGATATGATCCAATCCGAAAGTTCAAATTTTTACATGGAGACCACATGCATTCGTAGACAAGCGACATGGATACTTTGATAACTTGCATTAACATTCCACTACACAGCAGATCACATAAAACCCTAGATAACCAAAATCGTTCTCAAATTCTGCAATTCACATCCCTCCACACAGAACACATCTCAAATTCCTCAGCAGATCACCTCTTTCGAAACCCCTTCTCTGCTCTCACGCACTTCCACAGCAACAAAACAGAAAAACTCAACAAACAGCAATTCCAAAGAAATGGGTTAAAGCAGAATCGAAGGAAAGCAAGAACCTTGCAGATGATAAGGTCGCCGTCCTCAGTGTACTCCGCATCCCCGCCAGACTTCTTCCCGGTCTCCTCCTCCTCCTCCTCCTGCTCCTCTTGCTCTTCCCCCTCTTCCTTTCCCATCGCATTCTGCTCCTCCCTCGCCTTCTGCTCCTCGAGGAAGGACTCCACCACCTGCCTCACGATCGCCTTGTACTTGGGCTGGGACAGGTCCATGCCGAGCCGCTCGGACGCCAGCTTCCGCACCTTGTACTCGGTGGTGTTGTTCATGTCCGATTCCTCCAGCACCTCCCGCACCGTCGTCCCTATCCTCCGCCCCACGTCAGAATCCATGGCTGCTGGTTCTGCAACAACACTTCCTCCAACCGACCCTGAAAATCTAAAGCTGCCAACAAAGAAGGAGAAAGGAGCGTGCTTTGTCAATTTAAGGTACGAGGTTGGGTAGAGTCATTACTTACCCATTTGAGGAAAAATTTAGATGCCGATTATATAGAACTATGGAGAAAAAGGGGTAATTTTCTTCTTTTGCTAGTAGAAATTATGATACTTACATGACTACTTGTGGAAAGTTCGTTAATTTTTGCAGTTTTCCAATCGAGAAAGGAATTTCTGAGCCAATAAATTTTTTGTTTTAAAGGGGGGGGGGTGGGGGGGGTGTATTTAAGGGCCCATATGCAGGTCTTTTTTGTCATCTTTGAAAAGGTATGGTAATCTTAAAAAGTCTAAAGGGAAAAGATAAGACCATCTTAAAATATTATGTTGTTCTTAACGAATTTGAGATGGTATACTTGTTGGGGAAACTTGAACATGGCCAACCCTAGGAGAATTTTGCAGCTTAATCCTTAACTGAAACTAGCCTAAATGGTCGGTAGTCGAAATAAGATCCGTTTAAGGCATAAGCCAAATTGAAAGCTAAGGAAAATCAAGAGAGGTAGAGAGAGATTATGTGGAAGCTTAGGTTAAGTGGGATGGTTATACTTCTAGCTATGTTAACATGCTCATTCCATGGCTAATTAGAGAGAGCACTCGGCGTATGTCTTCATTCAGAAGATGGTGGTCTCAAATTGCTGAAGCAAATATCTCGACTTCAGTAACAATCATACTTTAGTCATGTCGGACTGATGTGCACGTACCCTTTGCATTGCTCTTTTGTGCTTAGTGGGATTATCCACCTCCTTCACTTCATGACTCATGTAGAATCGACATTAACTCGAGTCAAAATATTTAAGACCTATATAAGCTTAAGTAAGCTGGGTACAACCGATGCTGTCGGAACTCGGAAGCCCACACATATAAAGATCAAATTAGAGGCGTAATGATAGAGCTACCAGCATTAGAATAATGAAACTAGAGCTGAAGACATTGGATATATAAGACATGTAGGACATACAGTTCCATGCAACTTAAAAGCACCATTAATATCATGATCCGCATATTTTCAACCCATATTTGGCATGTAGCATAGCTCTCATTTGATTCACGCCAAACTTGACCAGTATGTTCATCCCTCAAAAATAATCTCATTGCTATCATGTATGTACTTTCACATGTTGAGCAAGACTATACAGAACAGAACAAGAAGAAACACTGTCACATGGATGGGAAAGCAAGACAGCCTTCATGTACCAGACTCACCCACAGAAAGGTTGGGGGGAAAAATTATGGAGTACCCCTTGACAAAATCATAGATAATCTTTCCTTTTTTCAAATCCTTTCCTCCTACAGACTAGTTACCACTATTTCTCCAGCGACCGAGATTATGATCTTCATTCTCAGCAACTATCCATTCATCCATGAATGTTTTGTTGATCCAAGTCTCCATCAATAAGCATCACCGAGCTATGGTGGTGTACCATGTACCACCGTCCATTATGAAATTCAAAGACATTAGTCATGTTAAAAGGCCCAGTATCCATGTCAACAAAAGTTTTCATGGAGACCCAAGCCATGTCTCTCAGCACTCGGACACGAACGTCGTGGACCTGGAAGTCAACCCCTTGCTCCCAGTTAAATGCAAGTTGCCAACTTTGTATCACAGCATTGTACCTGTAAACAAGTGTCAGCCACTTCCAATTGTGTAAACTATGGTTTTACCAGCCCACTAGAAAGGAGATGCAATGTAGCTTGACTTTGGCCAAACAGCTAGAAACTTATACAGAAAGAAGGATTATCAACCTGTTTAATCTTTATCAAGAAAAGGCACGAGATATGAGAGGACATCATTAAGCTCAAAACACAGAGGCTACCCTGATGTTATGAATTCAGATTGAGGTGCACAGCACAACCGCAAAGTGCGGTAGGTAGATCAGATGGGAGCCTGAGCAGTCATGGGAAGCAGACTAGGAAAGCTAGCAACAGGGTCAAGCTATCAGACCAAGGTAAGTGAATGATTAAATGCCTTCTCCAAATGGAAAGACTGTAACAAAAATCTTACATACACAGGGAAAAGAACAAAAAGGTTAACAATAACAAGCATGCATGTCCACACCTCATGTCTCCTTTAATGGTGAAACCATCCATGAGGACTAATAAGAAGTTATCAACATTAATGAAGAAGAAAACAGAACAAAAGCATGTGTTTGATCACAGACTTCCAATTATTGCTTTCAATATATACATGAAAATGCTTGAAAAATAACTTTGCAGTCTGCCTTGCTTCTTCTCAACTTTCTGGAATCAGACATCAATTTTCTGAAAACTAAGAATGACATAAGTTTTTTCTGATATTATCCAGCAGAACGAAAAGGAAAAGAATTTCTGAAGATGACAAAAACGAACTGCATTTTTAGGTATCATACTCTGCCAGTAAGATAATGTGCAGATATTTCAAACAGTTGTTTCCAACTGAATAATTACTACATAAGATCACAATTATTGCGCTATTTCTAAGTTATCAAATATCCATCATTCTCAAAATGACTTCATGGGGCTATATTGACTGGTAAAGAGAGACACCCAACCTTCATATCAACAGAGTACATGCCGACTCTAAGACTCCACAATCCAAGTATAAAACAAAATCTTAACACACGTTGGAATTCTGAAGATATAGACAGGAATTCATACCCGGAAAAGAGTTCCCCCGAAGCATGAACACACTTGACATAATCTGCATTGAGCCAAAGGCGGCTCATTGATTGAAGGGACCTCTCCCTGATGATGTTAAAGAATTCTAAATTAATATTCACAATAGCCCTTGTAGCTGCATAGTAGGCTTTCCACCCATTGACTGGTGTGACACCATCTTGTTCCTGAGTAAAATCCTGAAGAAATAAAACGAAGGCATAAATATTTGAATAAAGCAGAAAATAATTAATTTTTTTTTGGATTTTCACTTTGATAAATGAAACAAAAAGGTTCTAAGCATAAACTAAGGTACTTTCCATCAGAATTCAAAATCTAGAGATCAAGGTCAAGAACAAAGGAAGAAAATATACACTCTGATAACTTTGCCACTCCCGAAACCTTTGCATGTAATCAAGTATGGAACACATCATATCGCTTCAGTTAAACACTAAACCCTAAAACCAAAATTATAAGCAATTATATAAAGTTTGAATGGGACATAGAGGTATCAGTACAGTGACAGAACAAAAACTTATGCAGGGTCTATTGCAACAAACTGAGCTGATAGGAATGTATGAGACTGTCATCAGTGCCGCTTTTATGGTCTGAACTTGATCACAAACATACCAAGGAACCAAAATCGTGAAGCAAAACTCTATCAACTACTTTCCTTCATTATGTCAAAATTAACAAGAATATGAGCAAATGAATGACATTAAAGGCAGTATAAACCAATTGCACAAGCCACATTGTAACATACAATTGTGAACATCACATCTTAGATTACCAGTAATAAGAACTAAAAGAATTCTAAAATGACCTAACAGCCCACAGTTAGTGCAATATCAATAAAGGACGCATTATCTACTCATGAGAAAACATTGGAATGGTACATGCACAAAAGAGATGCGCATGGATACACTTAAATGTTTTGACACAAGTTAGAATGTACAGGTTTTTTGCTAGTGTATTTTGCACCAGTAACTATGGCATTTCCTCTGATGAGGTAATGTGACAGCTATCTCTCGTGAATGATGATTCTCCTCCTAAACCACTAACTCTCCTAACTTTACATACTTCTCTAGAGTCATAAATTTCCTAAGGAAGTTTCTTAATTTCGTAGTAACGTCTACCAAATCATAGAAAACTACTGATAACAGAAAGAAGCCCTTCCTCCCCAAGACATGGAAGGAGGAAAATGATCATTCATGAGGTATAGCTATCATATAGGGTATTATGATTTATTTTTTCTCCCACTACAACAGTCTTTACTTTCTTCCGTGACTTGGGGAGGAAGGGCTTCATTCTGTTATAAGGAGTTTTCTATGGTTTGATAGGTATTACTACAAAATTAAGAAAATCCCATGCTGAAATTTATGACATTAGAGAAGTACGTAAATTTAGGAGAGTTAGTTATCTAGCAGGAGAATTATCATTCGTGAGGGGTAGCTATCAAATATGGTATAATAGTCTATCATTTAGTAGGAGTTACTATGAAACTAAGACACTCCCTAAGGAAATTTATGACATTAGAGAAGTACAAAGTGATAGTTTTTAGGAGGAAATTTATCATTCACGGGAGGTAGCTATCAAATATGGCATAGTAGTTTAGTTTTGCTCCCACAATGATGGTTTTTGGTTTCTTTTATGACTTGGGGAAGCTTCTTAATATTGTAGTAATGCCTACCAAATGATGAAGAACTCCCGATGATGGAAAGAAGCCCTCCTCCCCAAGTCACAGAAGAAACCAAAGACTGCCGTAGTAGGAGTGAAACTAAACCATTCTACCATATTTGATAGTCACCTCTTATGAATGATAATTTTCCTCCTTTACATACTACTCTAGTGTCATAGGTTTCCTTCAGAAGTTTCATCATTTTGTAATAACTTCTACCAAATTACAGAAAAATCTTGATAACAGAAAGAAGCCCATCCTACCATGTCATAGAAGAAACCAAAGACCACTGTAGTAGAAGTAAAACTAAAGTATTATACCATAATGATAGCCATCTCTTGCGAATGACGATTTTACTTGTATATCACTAATTCTCCTAACTTTTTGTAGTTCTCTAGTGTTTGCGAATGATAATTTTCCTTGTAAATCCCTAATTCTCCTAATATTAGGTACTTCTCTAGTGTCATACTAGTGTCATAAATTTCCTTAGGAAGTTCTTAATTTTGTAATAACACCTACCAAGCCATATAAAACTCCTGACAATAGAAAGAAGCCCTTCCTCCCCAAGTCACAGAGGAAACAAAAGTCTGTTGCGGTGGGAGCAAAACTAAACTATCATACCATATTTGATAGCTATAGGAATGATAATTTTCCTCCTAAATCACCGATTCTCTAATTTTATGTATTTCTGTATTAATTTTGCAGTAACGCCCACCAAACCATAGAAAACGTTTGATAATGGAAAGAAACCCTTTCCTCCCCAAGCACGCAGAAACCAAAGACTGTCGTAGTGGGATCAAAACTAAACTATTTTACCTCATTTTATAGCATATGCTACACAGGATCATTGAGAAAACAAAGAGTACAAATTCATAACTTCTTAGAGAAGCCATGGCAAGTTCCAAGTTCCAACTCCTATGAAAAGTACAAATTCTTGTCAAATTTGATACTTTAGCTCCATTTGACAACTCTTCTCAGCTTACATTTCTAAAGCAACCACATTCAGAAACCCAAGCAAACAGCATGCTATAAAAAATAATCCAACACCTAATACACATGAATCCACTTTCTAACGCTAAATTCTACAAACCATCTGCGAAGACGAATCAAAACCTCACCTTATGATAGAGCGCCTTCCAGGCATTGTCATCGTTAGCCGCCTTCCGCATTAAGGAGTTAGTCATCGAAAGCCGGCACAGGCTCGGGTAATCCAGGTAACTCAGCGCGTGCGTCGTGATCTCTGGCACGAGCTGCTCCATCATCGAGGCGCCGCTCTGCCTCTCCGCAGCCGCAACCGCCGCCGCGGCAGCCGCGGCCGCCTCCACGGCGCCGGCGCCGCCGTTCACGTACGTCGCTCCGACGGCCATCGGGGCGGAATCCGAATCCGGCGCGCTCGGGCCGCAGGTGCACGCGCAGCCGCAGGCCTTCGAGCCGGCCGGCTGCTTGTTGGATGTGGCGGAGGAGGGCTTCTTCTTCGATTTCAAGGGGGCGAGGGCGAGGAGGAGGCCGGCGAGGGCGAGGAGCAGGCAGAGGGCGGTGGCGACGCCGGCTACGAGGTGGGGACCGGAGGCGAGGGAATCGGCGGCGAAGCTAGGCTGTATCTCCATTCACAAGACATGAAAGCCGCAGCAAACATGAAATGAAGGGGGAAAATAAAAAAAAAAACCCTAGACGGAAACGGAGCCCCGCCGGAAGTGACGAAGAGGGCGCGGCGTCGCGAGGGATCTTCGAGGGAGGAGGCGGAGGCGGAGGCGGAGGAGGAGGAGGGTTTTCTCGCTCCGGCGAGGGCTCGGGCCGGGGCTCGGTGGCCCTAGCGAGGTTCGAGCGGCGGACGGCCGGAGCTAGCAGGCGGCGGCGGCGCGGAGGAGGGAGGAGGAGAGGGAGAGGGAGGAGAGAGAAGGAGAGAGATAGGCGACATTGGAGAGAGCTGGTCCGACTCGTAACTGACCTGGGAAGAGGGACCCGAACGCGTTCCTGGTCAGAACCGTAAATACCAGGAACTTGGAGGGTAATTTCTGCCGTTGCCATTTTCCTTTTTCCTTTTTTCTTTTCCTTTTCTCTTCTTTTTGTTTAAGGTTACGTCAATCAATGATCAATACTAGCGTGAAGAATGCGGCCTAATAGAATACTTTAGCAAGGGTAGAGAAAAAAAGAGATTTATCTTTTTTTCGTGCCCAATAGAAATTGGGATTTGATTTGGAGATACTGTCCTGTTAGAGATTTAGAAAGAAACACAAATGCGTCGATGGGATTCTCCTTTCTCAAAGAATCATATCAAAAAAGGATACAATATCGATATTGCAAGGTAAAATATCAAATTGGAAAATTTGATTAATCAAAATACTCCAACGGAGTGTGAATAGACTCAACTTAGAGCAACCCTTCTGGCATGGGTGAATTCTAATATATTTTTATCATTTATTTTTTTTTTAGATAAAGCTCAACAATCTATAGACAAAACATATATGAGAAAATTAATGCTTGATTTAAGGAGCTAAGTAGTAAATTGAGCATAACTTTCTTTAGAAGGCTCCAAATAGCACGAAACTTGCCAAATAAGAAAATTGACATATCCAACTTTAAAGGCTCCAAATAGCACGAAACTTGCCAAACAAGAAAATTGACATATCCAACTTTCTAATCATGTACGGTGAGGCTTAATTTATAAGAAAACAAAAATAAGAACTCCTTTATCTAAAGGTACCACCAGGAAAAAAAGAAAAGAAAAGTGACTTTGAAAATTCTGACAATAGAACTGTACTCATCCCGTGGCTGGCTACCCAGCAAATTGAAATTGGATGTTGAAGCACGTGATAATCAATGTTATCAAGTTGATTTATAATGATTGAATAAGACCAAATCCGCCGACGGGAGTATGTGTCACACTCATTGAATATTTTCTTTTCTTCAATAGTACAAATATCTAAGCTATTACTTGATGCTCTCTCCTCCCAAAAGATAAAAAATTTGATGACGGCAAGTCATGTTGCATGTAGTTTTGTACTAGAAAATTAAATTGATGCACTTTTAGCCGCTGACATGCTGCATCACTGATCAAAAAGTCATGCGCCAGTGGTACCAATGTCCCGCCGACATGCGCTGATTTCGGGTTTATGGTGTCCCGTGGTTTGCACTTTACGCTAATATTGATTCTCCTAATCAATTTACAGCTTTGCTTTTTTCTGATTTTCATCAAGGTTTCTTTTTTATTATGCTACTAAGGTCCACAAATTGTAAATCCTTCATCAAATCAATTGCTATATTTTCCAGTGTATGATGGCATTAACGATTGGTCATGCTATTCTCATGGAAGTCAGAATCTCATCAACGTGGAAGCGAAAGGAATAGCAAAAAGCTTCCCAACAGAACCATTGCTGATAATGAGAGCTTGTAATTACATGGGGAAAGAAATCCTATCCAGAGCTTAAAGAAGTCAGGGACTAGCTATAGAATAAGGGGATACACATTGTCATGCTGCTGCTAAGTAATATCAGGAGCCACCCTTGACTCGTGTGGACTGCTCTGTCGGGGCGAGAGGGTCGAAAAATTAAGGAGGGCCGCGCCGAAACTAGCTTGAGAAGCGCACAGCAGAAGAAGAAAAAACTCACGGCCATCATGGCGAGCTCCTTGTTCTTCAGACTCGCCTGATCTCTAGAGACCTTCTGGATGTCCAACCTGTAATGCCATCAGTGAAAGGATCAATGAAGTGAGGAGAGGATTTTGACGGGTAGCATTCGGGAGACTCTCAAAAAACATGATCACAGTATCAAGGTGACATTGGGTAATGCGGACAGGGAAGTCGGGAGAAAGAAGAGAAAAAAGATAAGAGAGAATGGGAAAAAACAAGAGAGCCCACAAGAAGGGGAAATTGAAGTGGTAGAAACTTCGGCGGAAGTTAGATTCAAGGTGAAGGCGAGGAGGGAGAGTATGGAAAGCGAAACACTATTTCAATTCACAGGGCACATGTACAAACACAACCAAAAGCAGGATCTTAAACAGTCTTCTGAGTCAATGAAAAGAGGGACATGTATTCCGGTTTGGTAACGCAAACAACATAGAACTTCAAAAAAGGTCTGGATGCATACACCTAAAATAGGTTAGACTTAATAAAGTCAAGATGATCTAGCACTATTAAATGAGACAGAGTCTTTGCAACTACTAGGGAGAAGTGAAAAGTCAAGGGGACCAGTCACAGCAGATGGCTCTTACTGCTAAATCAAAGCAAGACAAAGAGGAAAGCAAGCAAAATCACAAGAAATCTAACCTCAGCACGGTGTTTTCTTTACTGAGCACATCCACTTGTGATGAGACAACAGACTTCCATAACACAAGATCCTTATGTCCTTTTTCCTTTAGGAAGCCAAATGTTAGACAAATAAGGTGATTGAGAGAGAGAGAGAGAGAGAGAGAGAGAGAGAGTAGCTAAGGAGCAGATAAGCAATACCATATGTTCCTTCCACTCCAAGAGATCTCGAATCTCTAATTTTCTTTTCTCCACGAGGACCAACATCGCAGATACCTGTTCCTCGAGTTCGGGGAACATGTCCCCTTGCCGTCGGTTCAATTCTTTGACATACTCCTCCAACAACAAGAAGTTCTGCTCAAGAGAGCGAACTTTCTGCATCAGGATTTTAAGAACAGTGTCACCAGGAATTCTGCCATTTAGCATTTGCCTCACTTCCTCAATGGGATCAGGAACATTTCTTGTAATGTCAGGATCAGTTGCCTCATGAGCTTTTGCATTTTGTGCTTGATCAAAAGCTTCGGTTGCCACCGTGGCTGTCTCAACCGTATTTTGACTTCTATCACTGCTATTAAGTTCCACAGGAACTGAATCATGTCTCGGCAGGCTTGTTCCCGTCACATTAGGCTTTGCAAGATCACCTTGACTAGGTTCTTTAGAAGGCACAAAGAGATCTTCGAGCATCCGCTCTATTGCATCGATTCCATTCACCTCCATGACGCTTAGCGTGCAATAGAACTCTGATCCGTAATGACTAAGCAAATTCAATTTCAAGTACCTCAACCATTTCGGCTCAGGCAGCTTGAAGGTTTGAATATGCTTCACGTTTTTGGCGATGAACTTGCCCAGTGGGGCCCATGTTTGCGTAGGGTAACTCAAACTTCCAGACAACTCGAATTCCTTAAAATTGGAAGAGTAGTGCTCAAAGTTTGCGATTTTGACTGCATCGACCAGAGTTTCCTCTGCAAGCTCAATCACAACAAACTTCTCTTTGATAGAACAAGGGTTTCTCAAGTACTTGTCATGGTCTTTTCCGAGTATGTTGATTGCTCCTTTCGCTTCTTTGTTATGAGCAAGAACCTTGGCTCCCTTTGATGCAGATGCATAGTTATACTCGGTTCCATCCGGTTCAAGCCGGTGTGTAATGTTGGCAAGCCAAGTGGGTATTCCCAACTCCTTTTCTCGCCTTCTCGAGTTTCGAAAATCATCAAGATTGAGATAAGAAGGACTCGGCTGGTCTGGTTGACGTGCTTTTCTTCCTTCTTCTGATTGTATTTTACATACCAGAGCAGCATAACCTAATAAGTGCCAGAGGACTTCTTCGTTTACGTTGATCTTGGGAAGCGGATGCTCAAAATCCCTGCGTTCTCGAGGGACATTCAACCTGTCACAAGCTGTACACCTTCTGGATTCTGAATTCAACTGATTTGTGCTACCAGTGCCGATGAAATATGCACTTCCGTAAAGCTTACTGTTCTTGCAAACACCTGAAAAGGGCAAGCTTCAATTTAACTAACTGCAGGACAAATATGATCAAACGACAACAATTTAACACTCGGCCCGAAAAAGAGAACAGCAGAGTACCGTAAAGAAAACAGCAGAGGACCAATTTATTTCCGAAAGGTCATCCTGCCCCAGAAACAATGGGCCTCCAATTCACTAGTAACTATCTTAACTGAGCATCATCAGCAGGAAAGAGCAGACCAAATCTTGAGAACAAACGGGCACCAAGAATGGGAATCTGAATGTATTCTTAAATGGTAAACTTCAAGGAAAAATCAGATAAATGAAGAAAGAAAGCATCTTTTTTGCGCTACTCTATTCAAAATTAGAAAGAACTGATCTTGACTCATCCCCATTAAATGGCACACGCGCAAAACTCATTAAACTCGAAGCAACCACCTCACGCACAGTTCAAGAGAAAGGAGCGAACTTTATGACGGAAACCGGGCAAATTCTTCACCTTTAGTCCCCCGGCTAAGCCCGGGTTCGGCGTGGGAAAAGAAGACGGAGCACCAGACCCAGAAGAAGATCAACGACGTCGAGACGAGCTGACGGGGCCTCCTCCTCCCGCCGCTGCACCCGCATTCGCCGCCCTCGCTTCGCGTCCCGTCGCTACCGCGCTCCATGCGGCCGGACATGATCATGGCTCATCTGGGCGAGCGCCGGAGCGGAGGGAACGACGACGACGACGACTACGACGGGCGAGGAGAGGAGGAATTCGTGCATGTGGGTTTCCTCTGTTTCTCCTGAACATACACGTATGGAAAGCGACAACAGCCATCGTTTTGGACTTTCCTTAGGAAGGAAGGAGGCCGGGCAATTATTTGGGGATTTGGTTAAGTGAATTTAATGCGCATTTTCGATTTGGCTTGAGGTTCCGGCATTTTGTTCGGGTCGTTTTTTTCCACCATGTGACTCGCGTGTCTATTTCGGGACCAGTTCTAAAGCGGAAACAGCTTATTGACTGTTTGGTATGTATGAAGGAATAGGGCATTTTTCATTCTAATGTTTGGTACGTGAATGAGGTGGAATGCCATCTACCACGCAGGTTTGGTAATTGGTTTCTGGGCCATAATACATCTTAAGATGCCAATGAAATAAAGTTTATAGCTTTTGCAATGACTTTTTATTAAATTATATATGATTAGAGCCATGCACAATCAAATATCTTTATATCAAGAATGGAATCCAATTCGACAATTGCACAATTTCCAATATACAAACTCGTGTTGCGCCATATGGAATCAAAGCTTAAAAAGTAGAATTATGTTAAATTTGGTATGCACTTAAATAAGTACCTTAAGAATACTTGTTTAACATAACACTCTCATTAAATATAGTCAATAAGTTTCATGGCGTTGGTTAACATCATCCTTAACTATTTAACATGGTTAAGAGTTCTTTTTTTCTTTTTCCTACCTTGGGATAATGACTAGAATATCTAACCGTGCAAGAATTATAGAACAGCAAACTTGGTCGCCTTCAAGATAATGACTTCCATTGACAGTAGCTATTATCTCGCCAGCAACAACTTTCCGTGTGCAGCTTTGAGGGAACAATCTTAGCACATTTGCTAAGCATTCCCGAAGGCCCCGTGCTTCCAATGCATCTCAACCAGAATCGCAAATTTTAACACCTTACATATCTCAAATTTTATATATTCCCTCGATCGATATTCATGGTCGTGGCGCGTGATAAAAAATCAGTTTCGTGGGCAAAAAATTGGGTCATTTTCATTTTCAGCCCTACCTCCAACGGAGGAAGAGCTGCCTTCACTGATAAGGATTAGACTCTCCTGATAGATCGTCCAGTTGTCTATATGAACAATGCCTGGAAAAGAACCATGCTAAGAAAGAGAATAGCTGTGAAAAAGCTTCCAAGTTGAGCATGGAGCGATATTGAAATTGTGAAAAAAAAAATAAAATAGAAGGGGGAAGATAAACACGGTTACTACGATGGGTCAGTTTTTCCCCTCTGTTGAGATGCCTCGACGTATTGCTCCGCAAGTCTCTTCACCTTCTCGCCTTCTTTAATGAGGAAGTTGGCATTTTTAGCTTTGTGATGGTATTTCATAACCTTCTCTACAGATTTTGCAACCGCCCAACGATACTGTTCAACTGAGATTACACCGCTCTTGCATAGTGGCCTTATGTGTTCCTTGATGTATGCTTCCACCTGCGCAAAATCGAGACAATCGAATTTTGAATGAGAATTTTCCACATAAAAGGAGGAAAATAGGAAGCTCAGGCACTTGACATGCTAAAAGTAACATCAGATTGATTTCTTGCGAACTAAAAATTTTCCGCAATCACAGATTTTTCTCTGTTTTTATATCATGCTACAACAAACGAGAGAAGAAAGGCAAATGTGACATAACGGTGTCTTCGGAAGAAATAGGGATGGCTAACCTAAACCACTGTTGCTTTCTTGAATTGATACAGTGAACCTCATTATAATGGGATGGTTTCCATACATTGATATTTCAAATAGTTTCAGTTGTTCCTGAACCTTTAATTGTCAGATGGAAACCTTGAACCTTATTTCATGCAAAAAGTATGAGAATAAGAGGAACAAGAGTCATGAATCGAGTTAGGTACCAACCTTTCTCTTTATGGATTCGGCATCATCAGACCACTCTTTGTCATGTTTCTCCCTGTCCTCTTTCTCAAATTTACCATCTTGAGAAATACTACTAGATTCGTTTCTACCAGAAGACTTGTGATGCATCATGACTCCAGCTGATTGTTCTACCTCCTGGCTTGGCTCGCAAGTCTTAACATCTCCAGGAACTGCTATTCCATTTCGAGATTCTGTATCAGTCAGATCACACTCCGTGCCTCCTATTCCCACAGAAAGTTTGTTCATTAAGGGTTGTATATCTGGACCACATAATTCTTCACATTTTCGCACTGAAGGCGGCTCCCCAACATGATCACATGACCATTTATGAGAATCACTACATTCATTGCCCACATCCTCCACAGGAGATGTTCTCATCCTTGCACATTCACAACACTCAGACAAGGGAACCCCAGAAGGTTTGACATCAAAAGCATGATCCAAATTTTCAGGATTTGAAGACGAAAAAACCCCTTTCATTTTAGATGAACCTTCTTCTTCTTCTGGTTGCTCAGAGACTTTCATTGAACCATTGCCAACATAATCTGTATCTCCCAGGTTATGCTCAAATTGACCATAAATTTCTATTTTAGAATCACAACCCGCTTCGGTAACTTTATCACACACTACTCCAGCTTCCACAGAGGGATCCTTTTCCTCACCCGGGACTCCAATAGTAAGACTTGGAGTGTTTGGAGGAGAATCTGATAGAAGACCAGCAGTTCTTAATGCTACTTCAACCTCTGGGTCGGAGTATTCTTCCGTGCCTTGCTCTGGTTTTTCAGTAGGAACAGCTAATGGAGACGGGGGAGGGGGTTCAATTGTTCCAGAGGACTTGCTATATTCTGTACAGCGCATTATCTCTTGAGAACATAGATTCAAATAGACAAGCTTACTATTTGACTGATCTGCAGCTTCCCTTTCAATATTGATGGCATCTGCAACAGCCAACTCCGTCTCTGCAGTTCTACATATTGTTTGCAAATTTGCATTTCTCAAGAAGCTGCTCGGTCAAACGATACAGCTGTTTCTGCAGAGCAACCATTTATGAATTCAAAAGCTAGACAACCTCCAGAATCGTGTTTAAAAGCATACAAATAACACAACCTTCAGGACTATATTAAAAAAGCAATATTGAACCACTTTGAAATTTGGTGATGAATGAATGCTCCTCTCAAGCAATTCTTTCTCCGTTGAGGATGCAAGTTTTTTGAAAGTTGAATGTCACTCTTGTCATATATTAAAAAAAATAATTAAAATGACTAACTAGTAATTGTTGAATTCTCATTTTAAGAAGATAGCATATTCTAAAACAGTTAAGTATCGATTTCTTCATCTGGCTCTAGTCCTTCAGTAGTTTACATAATCATGACGGAGAGGTTGAGCTCAAATTCTTACCATTGATCACCCAACTTGATCTCGTAAATATGACAAACATGTGAGAGATTATCTCTATACAGGGGACACTCATAATAGGATGTAACTATCCAACATGGAACTGTTATTATGTCCATCCTTAAATAGAAAGCTTTAATAGTTTGTTTTCTGAATGCTTGAATCACATACGGTGGCAGAGCCTTGAGTAAGGGCAAAAAATCGATGGTGCAGTGGTTTGGTCTAGGGACAAAGGTAAGAAAAAATTTCCAAATACAAATTCTCTCTCTTCTTATTTATATGTTTCACAGAAGAAAATTAACAAAAAACAGAATGATCCAAATGTTTATGTCTAGTCTGTCTATGAAGACAGCATTAGGCAGTGCATACCTGTCTTACTGACTTAGGAACCTTGTTATGGCGAGTAGAAGCCAAGACTGGTCTCATATCTTTTGGCAGTTGAGCCTGCTCAATACAAATAATTGACTCCATAATCAGTTGCATCTATGCAAAGATAGCACAGCTTAAAGTAATCTCTAGAAGGTTGTACGCACCAATAGTGGGAAATTTCCTTTAGGTATGGCATTGTCTTCATGTTCATCAGAAGTAGCACCTTTACCTGCAGAAGCAGTTTTCCTAGCAAGAATCTCCAGGGCCCACTTTCTTTTATCCCTCTTCAAATCATCCGATTCACTAACCATGTCCTTCCATCTACCACAATTTGAACTATTCATATGGGAAACTGAAGATCGTTCTGGGCGTTTACCAGGTACTTTGGATTCAGAAGCATTGTGTTTTGAACTTGGCACTTTACCATGTTTAGCAGAAGAACCTGAATTATATGCATCCTTATTAGATTCTACGGATTTCACAGCATGATTTACACTCTTTCCCCCGGGGATAATTTGCTCCTTTTTCAGCTCAGAATCGCCTTCAAGATAAGAGAGAGGCTTTATGTCATCCTTTCGAGGTAACACAGAAGTATCTGCTAAATACAACCTAGAAAGGATAGAATCTGCAAAGGGCTGATCAGGCTCCTGCATTATCTCCAAATTCGTTGAATTCCCTCTAAGGTGATCAAGGACTGACTTCAGGGTCTCAATCTTTTCAGGCTTTGTTCCTGTCATGCAACGATACTTCCAAAATTCGACCGCACAATCACGGTCCCATGCACGTTTTCTTCTTCCATTAGATGTTCCATATATTTTCTTTGTCAAACTTTCGCGTACTTTCCCCTTCTGCAACAGTGACTTCTTTGTCTTGACAGCCAAAGGTGATAACTTTTTATCAGGTTCAACTCTGGGTCCGGCAATCACAGCTCTAAAGGCAGCAAGAAGTTTAGCATCAAGAGATTTTCCTCAAGATCTTTTGAGGATTTATCTCGAACAGCTTCTCTTATTTCTTTTCTCAGCTTCTGGACCACGTTTGATGATTCCTTGTCCTTACCAGCTGTCCTCATGATCTTCTTAATCCTCAAGCCACCTGCATTTTCTCCTCTTGCTGAAGGCTTATCTGTGATAGAGGACTTTCGTTCTGTTCCCTTAACTATATTCATTATATCTGGAGGCGTTTCTTGATTATTACTCAACTTATCCGCTACCTCCGTCAGGATGGTGCACTTTTTAGTATCATCAGAAACTAATGTGTCAGTCTGGTCCTTGAACCAACCAACTTCAACCTCATCTTCCGCCCTCCTTTTCTTTGGGACAACTTCAGTCTCTATCTCTGCTTTGGGTTCCGCAGCATCCCCGATCACAGGCATGGCAACACTAAGAAGATAGTGCCCAAAGATTACAGAAAGGTAACTTGAGTTAGAATCTTCATTTCTCATGCCACAAAGATTGTCTCTTAGGCATTACGGACTGGTGCACTTCACCGAAAAAAGATTGCCTCTTAGGTAACGATATCAATAACTGACATGCACATAGCAAACAAAGTACCCAATCACGCATTCCTACAACTATCTGATGGTGAGTTACAATTAAACCACTCCTCAAAGTCATAAAGCAGAACCCCAATGAAAAATTTAAAATGACACTTTGACTAAAAATAAGCTGATCGGACTATTTGTCTTCCAAAAGAAAATTTAAGCACATATACATAAGGTTCTCCCTAAACCAAGAAAAGTTCTTTTCCCATCACATATCTGTGATATAATAAATAATCTGTCAGCAAGTAGCGGTGTTAGTGAAAGGAATGACGACACATCACGATTAATGGACAGTTAACTGGAGAATTTAACCATGAGAGAGAGAGAGAGAGAGAGAGAGAGAGAGAGAGAGAGAGATGGACACTGGACAGGATTGAAAAATAAGAAGCAGCATAAGAAAATAAGGCCCAAGTGCCACCTAAAACAATAGACATTTGTGGGAAATTACCAGGAATTCATATGCTGTCTCTTTGCACCAATCTGTATTGCAGGAACTTTTTCAGCGCCAGCTGCAGTATTATATACTGAAAACAAATCAATAATGAGAAACTCTAAAAGCAATCCTCAAAAGCCCTAAAGGAGACAAACTTTCCATACCGTCTAGTGCAGAATCTTCCAGAAGAGTTGTCTGGGAAACATCTCGACCAGTTTGATTATTAGTTGCATCCTCTGTTTCAATCTTTGTCAGATCAGTGTTTTGCCCTACAAGCAGAGGGGGAGCGAGAGAACATTGATCATACTTCTACTTGTGAAATTACCTGGTGAGAAAGAGCCAATAGAAAGAACAAGGTGAAAACCAATATTAGACTTACATTCAGATGTCTTCATTCCAAGGTGGGATTCACTAAACAACTTGCCCATAACATCTTGAGAGCCACTAGTACTCGGTTCTTTAGCTGCATTCTCATCATTGCTAGGCTTCAATTCACTGAAAGCAAAGGAAGTGGGGGGCATAACTGAGAAGGTATCCAGTGATAAGGAAAGGGCCACATTTTGTGTAGCTGATTCTGGATTGGTAGCTCTATTTTCCACTGTTTCAGTTTCCACCCTTCTGATATCAGCATCAGAAACTAACACCACGCTTTCCCTTTTTATGGCCTCATCAACTTCAACATTCAAAGGACTCTCATTTTGCATTTCAGTCTGCAGATCTCTCGGAACCATGGAAACAACTATCGCCGTCTCTCCAGCATCAGCAACAGCAACAGACACCTTCCCACACAAGGCATCCTCAACCATATAGTCACAACCCACATTTCCAGGGCACAGGTTGCCAGACTCTTGTAATGAAGCTAACCTTTGATGAGCCACACATCTGCAGATAAACCCCAATCAAATAGTAAATAAAAATGGTGGAATGAAAATAAGGTTTATATGGTGGTATGGTCAGCTAACTAATGTATACTAGGAATGCACTTTTAACATCTTCAAGGGTTGGAAAGATAGAATACAAAGGCAACTCTAGGTTTTATCTAGAAGACAAGCATACCAGCAGTCTCTACGCTCAAGAATATACATCCAGTGTCCTAAAATTTTGAGAAGATGTTAAAACCATTTGCCAACCCATGCTTCTCAGCCCACAAACTTCCAAGAGCATAAAAACTCTCAATTAAATTTCACAAACAGGGCTTGAAATTTACAGTTCTTACAGAAGTACTGTGCTAGGATAATTCATTATGAAATAGCCTCAACAACTGTCTATTTCTTAGCAAACGAACAAAAAAATGCAAATTTAAGATGAACACTAGGTAACATTCTATTAAATTGCACCTTGGAACCAAAATCACTGTGGATGAAACAAAGGGACATATGGACTATGATTGATGAGGTGAAAACAACTCTTGCACAAACCTGGGGCATAACCATGTATTCTCTAATGTGCCCTCAGGATCAAATCCTACACAGGAAGCATGATACCTATTTCGATGCAAGTCGAAGATATAGTTAGTAACAGACAATGTAATTAATCAAAGGAAATTGTGGTCTAGGAAAACAAATGAGAACAAAAATAACAAGGGGAAGGATCCACAATTGATCAAACATGCATGTCAATTTCAAGAAGACAATCATTTTCTGTAAGATGTTTCATACTTCAGAAATTTTACCATGCCTTACACTACAACAGCTTCTAATCTGATTCTCTCCCTTCAGTTAATTAAGCATGTGCTATGAGCAAAGCATACATCATTGTCAAAATTAAGACACCTTTAGCAAAAGCCACATTGGATCTAATGTATGTTAAATACGTTTAGAGAGAATGGAGACCTCCCTAATAAACTGAGTAAGTTATGCAACTATCAGATAAGCAATCTAGTGTAAGCATATACCAATTTGTATTTACAAATCAAACCGGTCAGGTTTCTTTCCTTTACCATATGTCACATGAATCGCAAGCAATTGATGTATCGAGATAAGAGTCATCCTCAGCACTCGTTGATCCACTGCGAACTTTGCAGCCATCCCCATCCAAGCAGACAACTGCCTAAAAAATGCCATTTTCATAAGGATGGATTATGAGACAATAAAAATGCAAACCAAAGACAAATCTAAGAATTGAAACTCCAGCTTGTGACTATTTAAACAATTTCTATCGTGATCGTGCTAATGCAAAAGGTCAAATTCTTGTATATGATTGGAATCATTCAACTTGCCAAGGGGGAAGGGGAAGGTAGGACACAATTCTAAGACCCCTGGACCAGTACAGATGCATGAAGACCTCTTTTTAACTTCTGCTACTCTATTTTAACATAGATAACTTGACCATAGAGGTGTAATTGTCTTCTTCAACAAGTTAACAAACATTCAGAAGCCTAAAAAGGAAGAAAGGTTGGGCCAAGAACATCATATTATTCCACATAAAGGATAATTACATTTTCATCAATGTAGTATGATTGAAAAGACAGAGTATTATTCTTCCCTTCGACGCTCCAATCATCTTCCCTGCATTATTATAATAGGAAAAGACAAGAAAAATAGCACATTAGTTGTTGCTGCATAATCTTTGATTAAAGAAAGATTCCAAAGTATTTACTTGAATTTCAATCCTTTCAATTTTATCAACACTTTAATCATCAGTAATTCCAAAAAACTAGCTTTCTCTAGTAACAGAATGATAAAAAGAAAAACTGCAATCATATGGAACATTACAGTGACAAGTTAGGTTCTCACTAAAATACTTGTGCAGAGAGATGACATATTAAAGTACCTTGAGACTGGCTCCTCTTCAGACTTGCTGCTTCCAGTAGTATCGTATACCTTCAGTTTCAATTAAAGCCAGTATTTAATGTTATATTATACAAAATCTTTGAAATATAGTCCAAATGGCCAGCCAAATGTTTTAAACAAAATGGTGAGATAGAGAATTAGGAGAAAATGCAAAAAATATAGGGTAGCAAAAATTGGAAAAAAAGAAAAGGCTATAGCCTGACGATTCAGAGTCACTCACTGGAACACAAGTGATCAAGTGAAATTCACTTTGGCAAAGCGGACAAAGGGTGGTGATGGTAGCCCAATTGTCAATACATGTGAAGCAGAACCTGAAAAGCCAACAGATGCATCATGTCAAACTCAAAAAAGTATTGCATTGAATAACATACACAAAAATAATAGATTGAAGCTCATTCCTATGTCCATATATATGAATCAAATAGTAATTGTAACATAATAAGCAAGATGGCCGTAATGGCAATGTCTCAGCAGAATAGCAACAGTTCTAATCGTTCTACCATGTTAGTTCCTTCCTTATACAACAAACAGGTTTATCAAGATGCTAAAGGGCATTGTGAATAAGTGTACCAGTGCTGGCAGCAGTCTAAGACCCCTCTCTCGATGATAAGATCCATGCATAGCCCACATCTCTCACCCTCAAAATTAGCAGTGTCCTGCATGTGCAAAAAATTTTACAACTACTCAGTTAGATAAACATCAAAGCAACAGAAGGCTAACCTCAATTATTTATTTATATGAACATATGTTGAGCACGGAGCAAAGATTCCATAAAGTTCATGTTTTTGACAGGGAATGAATTAAACACAAGTAGAATTAGATATATCAAGCCTCAAATTCGTTGACAAGACCCTTTGTTAAGTTTGAGAAAGCAATCAAATAATCAACTTCACATCTACAAGAAGAAATAGCCATTACTCCTCATAGTCTCCTTGACCTTACAGTCGCTACCGGTCACCAAGAACTACATTTCCAAAACCATGGAAACGGAAATCTCTTGAGAAAGTAAATTCGTCATAGAGAAGCAGCATTCATTCTTCGAAAGATTCGACTCGCGTATCATCGAGATTTGCACATTCCAAAAGAGATATACGTTGCCGCCGCCGCCCCAAGCCGGGAAGCAGCCCAGAAGAGAAGAGACCATTTTCTGGACTCAACCGATTCATCGCGGCAAACATTCACTCGCCATAACCAAAATTAGACCACCTGCCCGGACCAAATCACGGCACGCCAAAGCAACAGAACTTACAGTAACGACGAGGTCAGCTTCGAGGATCTCTTCGTCCGACATAGCCGGCTGGACAAAACCCAGCTCCATATCGTCGAACAACGACATGGGCGCCGGAAAAATCAACACCTTGAAGGCTCGCGGATGATGCCCGGGCGATTATTCGAATCGGAAACGAGATTGGAGCGGAGAAAATTCATGTGATTCAGCTCCGACCAATGCCCTTCGAAACTGATGAGAATTCCGAAGCGAGAAAGCTTGGAACTTGGGGAAGAACGCGAGGTTTAGACTTCGGAGAATTGCATCGGATGATCGCTGCAAGTGGAGATGGCAGCAGAAGAGAGGAAGGTGGAAGGTCTGACGGAGAAGATGGCTTGCGCGGAACGAATTTCCTCGCCTGAAAAGGAGGCCAAAACGAAGGGGAAAAAAAAAATTCCTTTTCATTTTTCCTTTTATTTCCCTTTCTCGATATTTTAGCCGTAATAAAATGCAAAATGCAAGAAAAAATGTTATTTTCACATTTACGACTTATGGTTCTGCTAAAAAATAATATTTTTCATAAATTTTGTTTCAAAATTTTATGAAAATATTAAAAGTTTCAAGTATTTCCAATTAAATTAAGAGTTTATATGTGAATTTCAAAAAATTTAAAAAATAAAAGTAAATGTGATATTTATAATTCATTCTTGCAATATTATGACTTTTATAATATTCCTATTTATTAATAAAAAGCGATTAAGATAAATGATTTTACAATGTATAAAAATCGGCACACGGAATATGACATCTCTTTGGTCAGCTTTTTCAATTTTAATACATTTCGTTTTCAAAATTATGACAGGAAAGTGATGATAAAACTTAAAAGTTGACTTGGAGAATTATCTAATCCTTTTTCTTCTTTTTTCATTTTCGTAAACTATCTCAACATCTCAAAAGTGGCAAATGTTGAATCAGAGAAGAAGAAACAAGAATCCAAATAAGTTGCAAAGTTTTCTAAATTTATACGTTTGCATCGTTAGATGCTTTTGATTAGAGATTTGTGCCATTTTGACAAACCTATTCCTTATGAGAGTTGCTAATTACTTGATTTGCATCTCAAAAAATGCGAAGAAAAGGAACTTTTCATTCGGTGAGAAAAGCACCCACGGTCGTCGCCCAGCCTTTCTTATATTTCCAAACTGGATCCGACTTATAAACTGGTGGGTCTAGCGTGCATCATGACAATTTCACGAAGGGGTCGAAGGCTTTGGGTACTCCCAACCACAACAAAAGGCAGACGACATTGCTTCAATCTCCAAACTGAAAAATGACAAGAGGACCCTGACTCTATACACAAACTGAAAACCCACCTGTCACTTCCAAATGTATGAAATTCAGTTAAAAGAAAATGCGCCACACAACAGGTCCAGGCAACATCGATCAGCACACGAACAATTCAGCATAGGGAGAGCAACACAACTGTCTATCCAATGGTTTGTGCAAGTTCAATCACGCCATCAGATCCAAACGCATAAGCGACGGGAAATAACAGTCCAACGATACCGTCAATACTCGCACTAAACTTCGGACTCCAGCTCCAGGTTCGGCTTCCACCATTCGCTAATACCATGCGCACTCAGGAACCACTTTGGTGGCTTTGAATTGATTGTTAGATTTGCTGATGGGATGAGGTACAAAGGCTCTGCCTGTGCCTCTTTCTTGCTCATGAGCATCAATGATCTCAGATTATACTGACTAGCAAACTTGTAGATATTTTCTAATCTGTGCTTTCTCATCCAATTTCCGTACCTGAAATAGCCAATGTATTCAAAGCAGACGTAATCAGCCTCGTTGACAAACAGCTTAGGAGCCCAAGGGGACATAGCCGCAAAAGAACTCTCGGATTGTTTCCACTGTAAAGGAGACTGCTTAGCTACTGCCACTCCAGCATGGAGCACGCTTTTGGCTAAGTGTAAAGTCAGCTTCAATGTCTTGCTCTTGATCTTCTCAATCGGGACAGATGGATAAGGCGGATTGAAGAGGAGAGACTCGAGATACACTCCCTTTTTGGCCATGTTCTTTCCAGCTTGCATACCAATGGCAGACCCCAGGGAGTGGCCAGTTAACCAGACCTCCCCAGAATAGCCGGCAGTTGCAACCAAGTCTTTTACCTCCTGTATGGCAGTCTGGCAGCGAGATGTGGAGTGGAGGTTATTCAGGATAACCTGAACATCCAGCCAAGTATCTCGAACCAATGATTTTTTTTTTGAACAAGGTGCCTTGGAAGGCGACCACGAAATGCGGTCCACCTGCTGAGTGGTTGCATGAGTATGGCAGAGGCTTATACTTGAAGATGGCACCGAAGATAGAAGAGTCGGAGGTGCTAGAGCCTTGTCACCTTTACGTTTCTTCTGGCGGTCCAGCTCTAAGACATAGACACGTTGAACCAAACAAGCAACAACCGCTATCCATGAGCTGCATTTTTCCTATTTGAGAAGTCCAAAGAAATGTTAGTTTCATTATTATTTTTGCCGATAAGAAACTCTGTAGTTTCGCGCGAAAAGGAAAAAGGAAACTCGAGAGCCAAACATTGCATTTTAGAGAAATTTAATATGCCATATTTTTAAAAGAAAAAGAGCATCTCATGCGGTCTGAACTTGGTGCAGAACGAAAAGTTGGCACTCCAGACATATTACCTTTGTCCAAAAACTACGGACTGGATGCGTCCACGAACCAATAGAGTATTGTATTACATGGCAACCGTGGAGGACGAAGTTACAAAATGTGGTGCATGTGCGGGCAAATTCAACACTTAGCAATAACAGCTTACGACATATAAAGGTCAAATATCTAGCAAAACTCTTTTGGCTTGGTAACTGGCAAAACTCTACGACGAAGTAGTCGGAGATATGCGTCCCCTAGCTTAAATGAAATGCAAGGGGGAGACAAGCGCCCGTGGCGCGTCATGGAAGTTTGCCTGTTGAGAACACAAATTGACTACAGGAGTAGATGGAAATCACACCATAGATGCAAGTTATGAAAAAGTTGAACAGCTAGGACAGTGCTTAGTTCTCTGCATGTTTAAAAAGTCCAGGATCACACTAGAACTAGCTATCACCAAATAACTGAGACAAAGGTGAAGGGAACTTATAAGGCATGACTTAGGCCTTTTGTTCAATGAGGAAAGAGAGAATTTGAGGTCTTACCAGTTAACGTGAGTAAGGCCCCAAGGCCTTGAAAGGTGAAAATTTTGATCTTTGATGGCCATGATCCCACAGGTTCAATTAAGACTTCTCCTTTCTAACCCTGAAAGCAAAAGCTGCTCGGAATCGAACCATTCCATATGACAGTTAGTAAATGACAATTGCTAGTGTTGAGTTCATGACCATGCATCCATATTCGTACTCAGCTCGCTTCATTATAATTAAATCCATGTACTACAATAAGAATCAATCGAGTATCTTTTTCATCAACACATGCAACTACTTTAAGCTGGCTCGTGAAGTTTTAAGTTCCATCCAGTTATTATGCATTGGGGACCTTCTTTTTTCTTCAATAGCCACTAAAAGTGTACCTACAAAAGAGGTTTGGGAGAGAGTTGAGCTGTGCCCAAATGATTCGGGATAATCTTTCCTCTCCAGATTATTATACCTTCACCTACATCCTATCGACTTCCACTTATCCCAAAAAGATCGAGCAGATTATTATGCAACAAAAATCCGAAAAGACACTAAGGAAGAAAAAAGTGGAAGTTGATTATATAGAGATCCTCACCATCCCCAAGCTATGATTCTTCATGAAAAAAATTCAAATTACTCCAAGAAGAGAACCTGCATTGGATTGTTCGTAATGACATTTAATTCATTCCAAACAATCTCACAACCAATATGCACACGGCAATGCGACAGTAAATAGAATTCGATTAAATAGACAGAAATGGGTCGTGAATGGTGGACTGACCGATCAAGCTTGAGTTTTTCTAACTTGGCTTGAATTGATACGAATTTTTTATTAGACATATCAACCCTATTTTCTCATATGGATTGCTGGGCATAGGTTAAACTGGATTTTGTAGAAGAAAAAAACAAAACAACCCCAGAAATGTGGTTTTGAAGATTGGTCTCGTCTTTTGTGCCTTGTAATGTAGGAAAATATTTCTTTTTGCAACTTCTAAGTTGTAACAAAATGGTTGAACAGATTACCAAATAGGAAAAGGAGAAAAGGTGGAAGTTTGATTACATAAAAGATGATTACCATCCCCAAGATATAATTCTTCACGAATAAAATTCAAATTACTCCAAGGAGAGAGCCTGCACTGGATTGTGCGTAATGACAATCAATTCATTCCAAACAATCTCACAATCGATATGCCCATGGCAATGTAACAATAGATAGAATTCAATTAAATGAAAAGAAACGGGTCATGAGAAGTGGAATGGCTAAGCTTTATTTTTTCCAACTTGGCTTAATTTTATACAGATTTTTTATTAGACATATCTGCCCCCTCTTCCCAGATTTCTGGGTCGTAGGTCAAACTGGAGTTTGTTTAGCAATGAACATGTGTCCCAAGATAGTCCCATTTTTAAACATGGGAAATGTGGTTTTGAACATTGGTCTTGTCTTTTGTACCTTGTAATATGGTGATAGCCAAGCAGGTAGAAAAAGATCCCAATGAAAAAAAGGGCAGAATAGGATAAACAAAGTGTGATGACATCCAAATTCAAAACAAATCCAGCATCCATATCTTTTTTCCAACAAAAGTAATGCACATCTCTTCGTTGGCTTATATAAACTTTTTTACTTTGAAATTCAACCCACAGCGTGCTTCTTATTGTTTTCTTATTGTTGCCACATTAAACAAGCACAACGCGCACCAGAAAACACATACACAGACCTGGAAAAGAGTACACGCATAATCAAACAGGGACACGAACACACAAATACTGTGGACGCCATCACGGGGTGCATTGAAAACTGATATGAATTTGAGCAAAATTACTAAACGTTTGACCTCTATTGCAGCTTCCTAATAGAACTGCCTCATCTCAAAAAGGGCATAAACATACGTGAAACCTGACCTATACACAATAATTCAATAAAAACCCCCTCAAAGATTAACGAGTTTTTGCACAACTACTCCACTATTAGTCAGAGAAAGAGAGAAATTCCTCAACCAACAATGACTTATGCAAAGCCCCACAAAAGAAAAAGGACTAAACCGAACCTCGTCCACTGCAATTACTTAACACCCACAACACGAACCATCTGGCATTTCGACAAAGTTCACTCCTTGCACTTTCCGACCTCAAAAATTGATCATAAGGAATAAAAAATTCAACGTCCCCAAGGCAAAATCACAACCCCAATGTGTACAAGAGAGAAAGCATTCATGGATACAAATGCAACCCAAAAACAGAAAAACCCAAGAAAGGATACCTCAAAGAACCACGCATAGAACGGATTTGATGAGGGGTGAGAAAGGGTCAAGAGGGTAGAAGATCCAGAACTTAAATTCGCTTGCTCGTCATGACAAACTTCGGCCTTTATCAGGTCTTCGTCAAACGAAATTCTTCCCTCGCAGGAGTTGCGGGGATGTTCTACCTACACGAGAGCAGAAGGCAAGGATCTAAGAAAAATAGCACATCAGTTGTTGCTGCATAATCCTTGATCAAGAAAAGATTCCAAAGTATTTACTAAAATTTCAATCCTTTCAATTTTATTGAGGCTTTGATCATCAGTAATTCCAAAAATCTATCTTTCTCTAGCAACGGAATGATAAAAAAGGAAAATTGCAATCATATAGAACATTACAGTGAAAAGCCAAGTTCTCACAAAAATGCTTGTGCAGAGAGAAGACATATTAAAGTACCTTGAGACTGGCTCCTCTTCAAACTGCTGCTTCCAATAGTATTATACACCTTCAGTTTCAATTAAAGCCAGTATTCAATGTTATATTATACAAAATCTTTGGAAACAAGTCCAAATAGCCAGTCAAAATGTTTTAAACAAAACAATGAGATAGAGAATGAGCAGATAGTGCAAAAAAATATAGGTAGCAAAAATTGGAAAAAAAGAAAAGGCTACAGCCTGACGATTCAGAGTCACTCACAGGAACACAAGTGATCAACTGAAATTCACTTTGGCAAAGCAGACAAAGGTTGGTGATGGTAGTCCAATTGTCAATACATGTGAAGCAGAACCTGAAAAGCCAACAGATGCATCATGTCAAGTTCAAAAGAGTATTGCATTGAATAACACACACAAACATAAAAGATTGGAGATGCTTAAAAATGAGCTCAATCCTATGTCCACATATATTAATCAAATAGTAAATGTAACATAATAAGCAAGATGGTCGTAACGGCAATGCCTCAGTAGAACAGCAACGGTTCTAATTGTTCTACCATGTTAGTTCCTCCCTTATACAACAAACATGCTTATTAAAATGCTAAAGGGCATTGAATAAGTGTACCAGTGCTGGCAGCAGTCTAAGACCCCTCTGTCAGTGATAAGATCCATGCATAGCCCACATCTCTCACCCTCAAAATTAGCAGTGTCCTGCATGTGCAAAAAATTTTTTACAACTACTCAGTTAGATAAACATCAAAGCAACGGAAGGCTAACCTCAATTCTTTACCTATATGAACATATGTCGAGCACGAAGCAAAGATTCCATAAAGTTCATGTTTTTGACAAGGAATGAATTAAACACAAGTAGAATTAGATATATCAAGCCTCAAATTCGTTGACAAGATCCTTTGTTAAGTTCGAGAATGCAATCAAATAATCAACTTCGCATATGAAGGAAGAAATAGCCATTACTCCTCATATTCTTCTTGACCTTACACTCACTACCGGTCACCAAGAACTAAATTTCCAAAACCATGGTAACGAAAATCTCTTGAGAAAGTAAATTCGTCATAGAAAAGCAGCATTCATACTTCGAGAGATTCGACTCGCGAATCATCGAGATTTGCACATTCCAAAAGAGATATACATCGCCGCCGCCGCCCCAGGCCGGGAAGCAGCCCAGAAGAAACGAGACCATTTTCTCGACTCAACCGATCCTTCGCGGCAAACATTCACTCGCCATAACCAAAATAAGACCACCTATCAGGACCAAATCACGGCACGCCAAAGCAACAGAACTTACAGTAACGACGAGGTCAGCTTCGAGGATCTCTTCGTCCGACATAGCCGGCGGGACAAAACCCAGCTCCATATCGTCGAACAACGACATGGGCGCCGGAAAAATCAACACCTTGTAGGCTCGCGTATGATGCCCGGGCGATTATTCGAATCGGAAACGAGATTGGAGCGGAGAAAATTCATGTGATTCAGCTCCGACCAATGCCCTTCGAAACTGATGAGAATTCCGAAGCGAGAAAGCTTGGAACTTGGGGAAGAACGCGAGGTTTAAACTTCGGAGAATTGCATCGGATGATCGCTGCAAGTGGAGATGGCAGCGGAAGAGAGGAAGGTGGAAGGTCTGACGGAGAAGATGGCTTGCGCAGAACGAATTTCCTCGCCTGAAAAGGGGGCAAAACGAAGCAGAAAGAAAAAAAAATAAAATTCCTTTTCATTTTTCCTTTTATTTCCCTTTCTCGATACTTTAGCTGTAATAAAATTGCAAAATACAAGAAAAAAATGTTATTTTCAGATTTACGACTTGTGGTTCTGCTAAAAAATAATAATTTTCATAAAATTTTGTTTCAAAATTTTATGAAAATATTAAAAGTTCACGTATTTCCAATTAAATTAGAGTTGATATGAGAATTTTGAAAAATCTACAAAAAGCTAAAAAGTAAAAGTAAATGCCTAGTATGATATTTATGATTCATTCTTTGCAATATTATGACTTTTATAATATTCGTATTTATTAATAAAAAGCAATTAAGATAAATGGTTTTTACAATGTTTAAAAATCGGCACACAGAATATGACATCTTTTTGGATAGCTTTTTAAATTTGAACATGTCTCATTTTCAAAATTGTAAAGGAAAAGTGATGATAAAACTTAAAAGTTGACCTGAAGAATTATCCAATCCTTTTTCTTGTTTTTCCATTTCCCTGAACTCTCTCGTTTCAAAAGTGGCAAATGTTGAATTGAAGAAGAAGAAATAAAAACCTAAATAAGTTGCAAAGTTTCCTAAATTTATATGTTTGCATCGTTAGGTACTTTTCGTTGGAGATTTGTGCCGTTTTGACAAGCCTACTCCTTATGAGAGTTGCTAATTACTTGATTTGCATCTCAATAAATGCGAAGAAAATGAACTTTTCATTTGGTGAGAAAAGCACCCACGGTCGTCGCCCAACCTTTCTTATATTTCCAAACTGGATCCGACTTATAAACTGGTGGGTCTAGCATGCATCATGACAATTTCACGAAGGGGTAGAAGGCTTTGTGTACTCCCAACCACAACAAAAGGCAGACGACATTGCTTCAACCTCCAAACTGAAAAATGACGAGAGGAAATGCAGTTAAAAGAAAATGCGCCACACAACAGGTCCAGGCAACATCGATCAGCACACGAACAATTCAGCACAGGGAGAGCAACACAACTGTCTATCCAGTGGTTTGTGCAAGTTCAATCACGCCATCAGATCCAAATGCATAAGCGACGGGAAATAACAGTCCAACGATACCGCGATACTAGTACTTGTAAACTTCGGACTCCAGCTCCTGGTCCTGCCTCCACCATTGGCTAAGACAATGCGCACTCCGGAAACACTTCGTCGGCTTTGAATTGATTGTTAGATTTGCCGATGGGATGAGGTATAATGGCTCTGCCTGTGCCCCATTCTCGCTATTGAACACCATTGATCTCACAGAATACTGACTAGCAAAATTGTGGAAATTTTCAAATCCGTGCTTTAGCATCCACTTTCCGTGCTTGAAATAGCCAATGTATTCCGAGCAGATATCATCTTTTTTGTTGACAAACAGCTTAGGAACCCAAGGGAACAAAGCCGCAAAAGAACTGGCGGAGTGTTCCCGCTGTTCTGGAGACTGCGTAGCTAGCGCCAGTCCAGCACGTAACCCGCTTTTGGCTAAGTGGCAAGCCCGCTTCACTGTCTCGCTCTCGATCTTCTCGGTCGGGACAGATGGATAAGGCGGATTGAAGAGGAGAGACTCGAGATACACTTCCTTTATGGTCATGTTCTTTCCAGTTTGCAGGGCAATGGCAGACCCCAGGGAGTGGCCAGCTAACCAGACCTCCCTAGAATCGCCGGCAGTTGCAACCAAGTCTTTTACCGCCTGTATGGCAGTCTGGCAGCAAGATGAGGAGTGGAGCTTATTCAGGATAACCTGAAAATCCAGCCTAATATCTCGAACCAACGATTCTATTTTGAACAAGGTGCCTCGGAAGGCAACCACGAAACGCGGTCCACCTGCTGAGTGGTTGCATGAGGATGTCGGAGGCTTACACTCGAAGGTGGCGCCGAAGATAGAAGGGCCGAAGATAGAAGAGCTGACGTTATCTTTGAGTGTGCGCTTCAACTTAAAACGGAAAGTTTCACACCAAGGAGGCGCAAGAGCCTTGTCACCTTTACGTTCCTTCTGGCGGTCCAGCTCCAAGACATAGACACATTGAACCAAACAAGCAACAACCGACCTCACATGAGCTGCATTTTTCCTATTTCAGAAGTCCAAAGAAATGTTAATTTCGTCATTATGTTTGCTGATAAGAAACTCTGTAGTTTCGCACGAAAAGGAAAAAGGAAACTCGAGAGCCAAACATTGCATTTGAGAGATTTAACATGCCATATTTTAAAAAGAAAAAGAGCATCTCATGCGGTCTGAACTTGGCGCAGAACGAAAAGTTGGCACTCCAGACATGCTACTTATGTCCAAAAACTACGGACTGGATGCGTCCACGAACCAATAGAGTATTGTATTACATGGCAACCCTGGAGGACGAAATTACAAAATGTGGTGCATGTGCAGGCAAATTCAACACTTGGCAATAACAGCTTACGACATATAAAGGTCATATATCTAGCAAAACTCCTTTTCGGCTTAGTATCTGTCAAAACTCTATGACGAAGTAGTCGGAGATATGTGTCCTCCAGCTTAAATGAATTGCAAGGAGAAGACAAGCGCCTGTGGCACGTTACGGAAGTTTGCCTGTTGAGAACACAAACTGACTACAGGAGTAGATGGAAATCACATCATAGATGCAAGTTACGGAAAAGATGAACAGCTGGGACAGTGGTTAGTTCTCTGCATGTTTAAAAAGTCCAGGATCACACTGGAACTAGCTATCGCCAAATAACTGAGACAAAGGTGAAGGGAACTTAAAGGCATGACTTAGGCCTTTTGTTCAATGAGGAAAGAGAGAATTTGAGGTCTTACCAGTCAACGCGAGTAAGGTCTCGAGGCCCTGAAAGGTGAAAATTTTTTATCTTCAATGGCCATGATCCCACAGGTTCAATTAAGACTTCTCCTTTCTAACCCTGAAAGCAAAAGCTGCTCGGACATATGGCAGTTAGTAAATGACAATTGCTAGTGTTGAGTCCATGACCGTGCATCCATATTCGTACTCAGCTCGCTTTACTATAATTAAATCCATGTACTACAAGAAGAATCAACTGCGTATCTTTTTCATCAACACATGCAACTACTTTGCTGGCTCGTGAAGTTATAAGTTCCATCCAGTTATTATGCATCAGGGACATTTTTTCTTCAATAGCCACTAAAAGTGTACCTACCAAAGAGGTTCGGGAGGGAGTTGAGCTGTGGTCCAAATGATTCGGGATAATCTTTCCTCTCCAGATTATGCCTTCGCCTACATCCTATCGACTTCCACTTATCTCAAAAGATTGAGCAGATTATTATGCAACAAAAATTGAAAAAGACACTTAGAAAGAAAAAAGTAGAAGTTTGATTATATATGTTAAATTAATGTCTCAAGTTTAAATTCGAATAACAATTTGTTAAATCGAATTTATCGATAAAGGTTTGTCAAGTAATTTCAAATTGATGAAAAAGTCAATATTTTCTTGGACTCTTTAAAGCTGCCCAAAGGAAGAAATAATTAAAAAAGGAATTTTCTCCTTAGGAGTGAAGCTGCCGAAGCCCGCTGCACTTGAAGAAAGGAGTCTGCGAAGTCCTGCACGTGAAGCTTGCCGAATAAAGGAGCTGGTGGGCCCAGGTCAACTATTTGACCTTGGGCACACGAATTTCCTTTTGTGTGGCTTGCGTGAGCGGCTTAAAAGAAACCAACGAAAGCACAAAAAAAGAGCCGCACGTCCCGCTTCGAGAAGAGCCGCACGTCCCGCTTCGAGAAGAGCCGCAAGTTGCCTTGAAGTTACGCGAAGCTTTCCAAAGGAATGCAAAGATTTACGTACATCAAGGAATTTTTTCCTTTGGGGTGAAGCTGCCGAAGCCCCCTGCAGGTGAAGAAAGGAGTTTGCGAAGTCCTACACGTGAAGCTTGCCGAATAAAGGAGCTGGTGGGCTGAAGTCAACTATTTGACCTTGGGCACACGAATTCCTTTTGTGTGACTTGCGTGAGCGGCTTAAATGAAACAACGAAAGCTGAGAAAAAGAGCCGCACGTCCTGCTTTGAGAAAAGCCGCAAGTTGCCTTGAAGCCACGCGAAGCTTTCCAAAGGAACGCGAAGATTTACGTACGTGGACCAAAGACGAAAGCTGGAGTTCCTGATTTTGATGTACGTAGAGTGTTTTTATTTTGAGCTTGAATGCGCGATAATTTTGTGTCGTGATTTTATGTCCAAATAAGTTATTTATTTATAAATATTTTGGGTTTGTAGTTAAATCCAGGTGCGGGACTTGAGCGTTTGAACGATTGTAAACTTTGATTATTCAATTACGATGGATTATTTCTTTATTGGATCTCCCGTGGATGTATAGTGATCGATACTTTCGATCGAATAAAGTAAATTTCTGATGTTCTTATTATTTTTCGTTTATTTCTCTCATGATTTCATGTTGACATAAATTACAAGATCATGTCATTTTCGCATAATATATCTTTATAATTGGTATCAAAGCTTGGAGTAGACTTCTTGATTGTGATTTGAGTTTTTACTTGTTTGATTATTATTTATAAATTATGTTATTGCAATTATGTTTGAGAGGAAATATGAAATTGAGAAGTTTAACGGGAGTAACAATTTTGTGTTATGGAATATAAAGATGCAAACTTTATTAACAACTCAAGGTTTGGCCAATGCATTGATGGTGAAGATGAGTTGCCTATTATAATGAAAGCCTCTGAGAGGGTAGAGCTAATGGAAAAAGCAAAGAGTACAATGCTGTTAAATTTTTTGGATGAGGTTTTAATAAAGGTTGCTGAGGAGAATGATGTCATAGCATTATTGGCAAAACTTCAAGCACTCTATGTAAAAAAGATTTGAACAATTGCTTGTACATGTTGGAAGAAGATTTCCAATTTAGATATATTGAAGGTACGTCTATCAGAACTCACCTTAGATGAATTTAATAAACTTATGATGGATATGAAGAATGTTGGTAAGATACTTGATAATGAAGAATAATGAACGTTAGACTCTTTACTAGAGTCATTGGAGCACTTTATTGATGCAGATGCGTACTACAATTACCTCAGAAGAGGTAAATTCTGCCTTATTCTCTAAGGAGTGACAGAGAAAGTTGCGAGATGATGGTCTAACGCAAGGAGTAGTGCAAGCACTAACAATTCGGGGTAGAGAACAACATCGATGGCCTAGTAGCAGTAGAGGTAAAATCAGATCGAAATCACGACATAGAAAGTTCAAGGGACGTGTGAAGTGCTTTGGGTGTCACGAGGAGTGACACATCGGGAGACATTGTCCAAAGCGGAGGAATAAAGCTGATAGACAAAATGCCACAAGTAATGTGGCAAACGTTGCCGAATGGAGCAATAGTGATGTAGAAGTTGTTTTATGTGTGACTACTACTTCGATAGGAGATGAATGTGTGCTAGATTCAAGGTGTTCTTATTATATGACACATCATAAGAACTAGTTTACTATACCAGACTGCAGATGGTGGTAGAGTTCTTTTGAGAAATAATGTAATCTATAAAGCTATGGGGATATGGACAAATCGGATCCGGATGCACAATGGGATGGTTCAAACATTGATAGATGTGAGACATATACCGGAACTCAAGAAGAACATTATTTCTCTGGGGACACTCGATAACATCAGGTGTAGGTATATCGCTGAAAGTGGAGTATTGAAGATCTCTCGATGTGCCATAACAGTAATGAAAGGAAAGAAAATGAATACTCTCTATCATATATTGGGAGAGACCGTGACTAGAACCGTTGTAGTTTCATTAGGTGAGTCAGGTTCTAACTTGACTCAATTATGGCATATGCGTTTAGGGCACATGAGCGAGGCAAGTATGACCATGTTAAGTGAAAATGGGTTGTTAAAGGGTTATAAGATAAGAAATTGGACTTATGTGAACACTGCATCTTTGGAAAATAGCACTGAGTTAAGTTTATTATAGCTATTCATTCGACCAAATGACTAGTTGAATATATTCATTCAGACGTTTGGGACCTGTCTTCGATTGCCGATATATGCTGACATTTATCGACGATTACTAAGGAAGGTATGTGTATACTTTCTGAAGCACAAATATGATATGTTCGATCGATTCAAGAAATTTAAGGCGTTGATTGAGAAGTAGTTAGATAAACAAATCAAGTGCCCGAGAACTGATAATGTCATGAAGTTCTATGGTAGGGGTTTTATTAAGTTTTGTGAGAAAGAAGGTATTGTGAAACACCGCATAGTACCTGGGACACCATAGCATAATGGCGTATGGTAGAATGGAAGAATAAACTTTGCTTGAGTGAGCTCGATGCATGCTTTCGCATGCAAGATTTGGCAAGAAATTTTGGGCCGAAATGGTAAACATGTCATGTTACTTGATTAATTGATCTCTATCATTTACTATCGAGTGGAAGACTCTTGAAAAAGTATGGTCGGGGAAACCTATTGATTATTTCGGATTACGTATTTTTGGATGTTTTGCGTATGCTCATGCGAGTGATGGTAAGCTTGAGCCGATGGCAAAGAAGTGCATATTTTTGGATTATGCACATAGGGTAAAAAGCTACCGGCTGTGGTGCATCGATTCTAGATCACCCAATTTTCTAATAAGTAGAAATGTGATTTTCGACGAGACTGCAATGTTTTAAAAGAGGAGTTCTGAGACATAACCAGCAAAGAAGACAAATCATGTTGTCATTAGTGAGGTGGAGTTTCAGGTGGAGTTTCAGGTGGAGACTCTAGAGATCTCGAAGGTAACATAAGTTGAGACTGTTGATGAAGCCACAGTTCCTAAAGTTGGTGATAGTGAATCAGCAAAACCGCAGCACACTATAGCTGCAGATAGATAGATAAGGCAAATTAATTCACCGGTACGTTATGGTTATACATATATTGCTTATGCATTGACTGTAAGTGATGAGATGGAGACAGATGAGCCTTCGTTTTACTCTGAGGTGATGTCTAGTTCTAAGTCATTGCAGTGGCTAGGGGCTATGAGTGAAGAGATGGAATCACTCCATTGAAATCAGACATGAGAGCTAGTCAAAGTACCCAAGAGCCAAAAAATTGTTGGAAGTAAATGGGTCTTCAAACGGAAAGAGGGCATTCTCGGTGTTGAGGCAGCGAGGTATAAGGTGAGACTTGTGGTGAAGGGGTATATACAACATGAGGGCATTGACTACAATGATGTGTTCTCTCATGTGGTAAGACATACTTCTATTCATGTTTTACTTGCCTTAGTTGCTTCGTAGGATCTCGAGTTAGAATAACTAGATGTGGAAATTGCGTTTCTTCACAGTGAGTTGGAGGAGTAGATTTATATGAGGCAACCGAAGGGATTTACTATTCTAGGTAAGGAAGATCATATTTGCTTGTTAAAGAAACCGTTATATAGGCTAAAACAGTCTCCTAGGCAATGGAATAAAAGTTTTCATCCTTTCATGGCTAGTCAAAACTATTCAAAAAGTCACATGAATAGTTGCGTTTACTATAGGAGATTGGAGAATTGTTATTTGATTTATCTACTCTTATATGTTGATATGCTGATAGTAACAAAAAATATGTCTGATATTGATGTGCTGAAGAGGTAGTTAAATGCTGAATTTGAGATGAAAGATTTAGGTGTTACAAATAAAATTTTGGGCATGGAGATTTTGCGTGATAAGACTATAGGAGTTTTATGTTTATCTCAGAAGAAATATATTGAGAAGATCGTGACACGTTTTAATATGCAGTCAGCAAAATTTGTAAGTACACCTTTAGCGAAGCACTTTAAACTTTTAGATAAATTGTCACCGTAGACTGAGGAGGAGGAGGAACATTTGTCTTGTGTTCCTTATTCTAGTGCCGTGGTAAGTATTATGTATTCTATGGTATGCACTAGGCCTGATATTTTATAAGCTTTGAGCGTTGTTAGTTGCTATATGAAGCGTCCTAGTAAAGCTCATTGAGAAGTTGTGGAAATGAATACTTAGATATTTGAAGGGGATAACAGATGTGGGTAAAGTGTATCGAAATGACAACAATGGCAGTGAGACCACTAGTTTTATGGATTTGGATCACGCCGGTGACTTGGATGATTGCAGATCTTTAGCAAGGTATGTGTTTACGCTAGCGGGTGGTGCAATTAGTTGGAAATCATTCTTATAGGATCACATTGCATTGTCTTTGATTGAGGCATAATACATCGCACTAACCTTTGTAGTGAAGAAGGTGATATGGTTACAAAGTTTGCTTTCGGACTTTGGTTTAGAATAGAAAAGTATGGATATACACTGTGATAATCAAGGTGCGATATATTTAGCGTATAATCCAGTTTATCACGAATTAACGAAACATATCAACATCAGGTATCCACTTCATCCGAGATGTCTTAGCTAAGGGTAATATTATTGTAAAAAAGATTGATACAGTAGATAACCCGGCAGATATGATGACTAAGTCTGTTCTTTTGGCAAAGTTCAAGCTCTGCTTGATCTCTATTAACGTTTGTGGAGAGTAAACATCCATCGGGGCATTGAGAGAGCAGCATGGATGATAAGCACTATAAATTGGCTTCAAACATCGAGTCAAGATGGATAATTGTTAAATTAATGTCTCGAGTTTGAATTCAGATAACAATTTGTTAAACTGAATTTGTCGATAAAGATTTCCCAAGTAAATTTCAAATTGAATGAAAAAACCCTTATTTTCTTGGACTTCTTAAAGCTCCACAAAGGAAGAAATAGTTAAAAAAGGAATTTTTCCCCTTTGGAGTGAAGCTACCGAAGCCCCTTGCACATAAAGAAAGGAGTCTGTGAAGTCTTGCACATGAAGCTTGCTGAATAAAGGAGCTGGTGGGCCTAGGTCAACTATTTGACCTTGGGCACACAAATTCCCTTTTGTGTGGCTTTGCGTGAGTGGCTTAAAAGAAACCAACGAAAGTAGAGAAAAAAAAGCCACACGTCCTGCTTTGAGAAGAGCCGCAAGTTTCCTTAAAGTCATGCGAAGCTTTCCAAAGGAACGCGAAGATTTACATACATGGACCAAAGACGAACGTCAAAATTCCTGATTTTGGCGTACGTAGAGCATTTCTATTTTGAGCTTGAATGCATGGTAATTTTGTGTCATGAGTTTATGTCCAAGTGAGTTATTTATTTATAAATATTTTGGGTTTGAGGTTAAATCTAAGTGTGGGAAATACTTGAGTGTTTGAGTGATTGTAAACTTTGATTCTTCGATTATAGTAGATTATTTACTGATGGCTTTTCTCGTGGATGTAGGTACCGATACTCGGACCAAACTACGTAAATTTCTAGTGTCATTATTATTTCTCGTTTATTTCTCTGGCAATTTCGCGTTGACGTAAATTGTAAGATCCTGTCATTTCCGCGTATTATATCTCCACAATATATGAGGATCACTATGATTCTTCAATTCAATGACGAAACCCCATAGGAGATTTTTACAAGGTATCCGCCGAGAGAGAGAGAGAGAGAGAGAGAGAGAGTCCACGACCTGCACCCACACGCACATGGCATCTTGACGAAGCTCTCTCCTTTCACTTTTGAACTAAAAAAAAATCGATCATCGGGAATTGAAACTTTGCGCATACAAATGTGACCCCCAAGTTAGAGAAAGAGAGAAAGAGAGAAAGCATGCCTTAGAGAATCTATGCAGAGCTCGGGGTGACGAGGTGCAAGAAAGAAGGGTCCTAGCTAGGGGTGAGCATGGTCCAGGTTGGGCCAGTCCACCCCTAACCCTAGGATCAACCCGCACAATGCCGGTCCTCAATTTTTGGGACCAAAGACTGATCCTATTGAGTTTGGGACTAAGGACTGAATCTACCCAATTGGTTTAGTTCGGTTCTAAGGTCAACCCGAGAACCCCAGACCAATCGATAATTTTTTATTTCATTCTTTGTACTCCTTAAAAAAACGATTGAGGACCGAACTAACCCAATGTGTTCGGTTTCAAGGTCAACCTAAAACCAACCAATAATTTTTTTTTATTTCATTTTTTGTACTCCTTGAAAGGGCAACCGAGGATCATACCGACCTAATGGGTTCGATGATGAGTAAGGTCAGTTAAGAAAGACAGCGGTGAGGGTCAAGTGGGGTAAGTGTCGAACAAAATGAGCATCAAATGTCAAGCGGGAAGCAACAAGCCAAGCAAGCATCAAGCGGTGAGCAACACGAGTGACTCAAAGTGAGCAAGGTGAGTGTCGAGTGGCGAGTAGAGAGGTTGTTTATTTTGATTTTGGCAAATTGAAGACTAAGATAACAAATAAGACAAAAGAGAACAAATACTAGAGGAGGATACCATAAGAGCTATTTATGCATTTTTGGACGCCGTGAGGACTCCTAACAAAAATAGTTTTTTGCTTTGTAAATTATGATTATTGATGCCGTAAAAGACATTAAAAATCTAAGTTATTAAAGAATAATGTAAAATTATTTGAATTCCTTACTAAAGAGTTGTTTAATGTTGTTGACGCTATTTATTTTAAGGTTTTCTCTATATAAAAAAATTATAAATAATATATATATATATAGTCATAATTAGTCCGGGTTGAACTAACCCGGAACTCTTAGGATCAATGACCAACCTGCATAGTGTTGATTCAGGAATATTATGACTAATGACCGACTCAGTCTCCCTGAGAATTGGACCAAGACCGATAGGGTTGGGCCGGTCCAGGGTCGGTCCAAGATTGACCCTGGATAGATGGTCACCCTTAGTCCTAGCGAAGATGCATATCCTATGTATGCCTTGGGCTTCATCACGCCTTTGTCAAACGCGAACCTTTTTTGCATGAATATTTACTGCTTTCGTATAGAATAATAGGTTTTGCAATACTTCTTCCTAGATTGGATTAGGTTATAATTGGTTCGTTATTTTAGATGAGTACATACAATTGCAATTACTTTCCTTACCTGTTTACTTATATCTCGAGTTTGAGTTCATGAGCAAGCCAAAAAAAGCTTTGATGGCCGATGGGATTTTTTAAGCATGAAAACAGGAAATAAATCCCTGTTACTCTCGGTTGAAATTCCTTCGAGAAATCGCAGAAGGATTGTTTTCTTCTCACGTTTCATCCACCGACACTTCTATAATTGGGGGTTGACATTATTTTTTGTATAATAAATATTAGTAGAAAGTCAAGACGTGAAATTATAGTCTAAATTTATTTGGATTTTTTTCCTTCCAGTTACCTCTCCCTTTTTCTTTCCAAATTTACTTGAAGGAAATAGATATTCGATTTCCCAAGTAAGAGTATTTTCTCTTATTTTTTATTTATTTATAATAAATTGAGTTTTCGGAATTTGTACGATGGTAGTAGGACCCACCTATTGAAGAAATGAGTAGGTAATCTCAATATTCAAATTCGATTGCTCTTTCTATTCAAAAAGACCACGTGACTTGAGTAAGATGAATCACAACTTAGCAAAATTAGAAGATGGAGAAAAATTGAGAGCTGGAATAAGCCCATTCAAATTGATTTTTTTCACTTCCAATCTTTTGGCTTTTCAAAAAAGGTAGCAGCATGTGTGCTCTTGCTTGTTTTTTATTTCAAGCACCCAAGCACCCATGACTTCTGCAGTATATTAACTCGTGAGTTTAGACAACCAAACTGATATCTAATACATTCCAAAACTCCAATTTAATTTTCTTCATTCAGATCGAAAATTCAAGCTAATTTTCTTTTCTAAAAATAGCCCACTTCCTTAAAATACTTTTTCCTAATATATTTTGATGTTTTCCTTCATGGTTCTTTAGCTAGTGCATCCGAAGTAAGGGTTCCGTATATACATGTTTTTTTTTCTTTATTGATATTTAAGTAATATATAAGGTCATTTGCACCTCAAATCGTATCCACACAAATAAGCAAGAGAAAAAAAGAAGAAGAAAAGGAGTATCCATATACAGGACGCCATGTAAGCTTCTACAGCTGCGACATTTTCAAGAACTTTCTGTTATGTATTTTCCCGATCACTGCGAATTTAACTTTTGAACACCACAAGTTTATCCGACTAGAGTTTGAGAAACCCTAAATTGCAACGAAAAATCGTAAGCTTAAGTCATGAGATTTTATGAGATCACCATTAATTATTCTAAAAATTTAAACTGTTAGATAAAGATGTGATTTAATATTTCATTAAACTAACACTCTTCATGTTCTAAAAACTTAAGTTGTTAAATGAAGACGTGATTTAATGTTTAATTAAATTAACACTTCCCTTCACGTGTAAGCTAGACTTTAGCCTAAACCTAAAGTGTGGAAATATATAATTGGAGAGGCAAATAGATGTTTGAAAATATTTGAATTGAAAACTTTATGCTTTGATACCATGCGATATTTTATGGGATCACTACTAAGTTTTCTAAAAGTTTAAGATGTTATGTGAAGACATAGTTCAATATTTGATTATTTTAACATAAGCATTATAATAATAATAAAAATAAGTTCGGACAATTTATAGTGATCTCTTTCCACCCGTATCTACCATGTCGATGGTTAATTGTGCTTGTGAAATGAATATTTCAGAGTTATTTGTGAATAATAACAAATTGTCATCTAGTTGAGTTGTCGATAATCGATGCACAGACGCAGCGAACCATCTTTCTTTTTCACAAACAAAACTAGTGCTCCCCAGGGTGACGCACTGGGCGTATCAATCCCTTATCCAATAGTTCCTACATTTGCACTTTTAATTCCTTCAGTTTTGTTAAAGCCATCCGATAAGGGGTCTTAGAGATCAGCTCCGTCCCGAGGGCTAACTCAATCACAAACTCTATTTCCCTTTTTGGCGGTAGGCTTGACAACTCTTTCGGAAACATGTCAAAAAATTCTTGCACTATTGCGATATCTTCTATCTTCTACCCATTAATTGTCGTGTCGACGATAGTTGCTAGGTAACCTTGACAACCCCTGTCTAACAACCGGGTTGCTTCTAGTGACAAGATTAGGAAAATCGAGGGTCCTCCTCGACTCCCAATAAACTCGAAACTCTCACTTTTAATGGGTTAAATTAAATCGCCTTGCAATAACAATCTAACTTAGCTCGTTGTTTGGTGAGCCGGTCCATGGCAATTATAAGGTCAAAATCGTACATGGCTGGATTATCAAGTCTATTTTCCCTTGTGATATCCCAATTTTTCAACCATATTTTCTACTGAATTAATTGGGCATTTTATTGACGCACCTATAGGGCTGATCTCAAAGTTGATCACTCTCGAGATAACTAGACTATCTAGGGAAGCTATTAAGGATTTTAAAGCAAATATACTTAGAACTTGACAAGGAATCAACTTCTCGATCGTACTTATCTTTAAAAACCATTACGACATAGTTAAAAATCGATTTGAGATCAGAGATAGGTATGTTCAACTAGGATGTGTGGCCGATCGTGGGTGACTCCACTAAATTGAAAAATTCTCATCAACGGGCATGGATATGATTTTACTGTTGTTTTGGTACCCTATGTTCGTAATTGAATTCTCGAGATTTTCACGACAATCCAAAGTCACCATTGAGTCGAGTGGGTTCATTGTGGCTCGAAAAAAATCGACCACAAGTTATTTGTCTTAAAGAATTCTAAAAAATATTCGGTAGTCTAATTCACACTAAAAACGCTTCAAATGAAAATTAATTGTCAATTCAAGTCCGATTTCAGAAATTGAAGATTCTGTCATATTACAATAAATTCTAGGACCCACTACTTTGTCTTAGAAGATTTTTATGACAATCGAGACTTTTTGAGAAAAAGTCGATTTATGACCATCTGTGTTTGATCAAGGCTTGAGATTATTTTTAGTGGCGAAATTGAGAAGCATGAGGGATTCTTGGATGAGGAAAATTATCAATTTGATAAATGAGACATCAATTGGAATTATGAGAGTCAATTAAGAGAGAATCAAGAGGAATTGAAGTCAATTGAAGCCAAAGGCCCATCAAATTTGTATTTCCCCTTGGCCTAGTCTTTTTGGACCATTTCAAGAGTCATAAAGTAAGTGGTGTTAGCTGATTTTGAACCAACGAAAATATACTTGGCCTAGGATGAATTTAGAAGATATTTTTTATGGAAAAATTTGGCAAGGATGGCCCACTCTCTCTCTTATCTCTCCCTCACTCTCTCTTGGTTGGCACTCTCCCTCTCCCCTTCATTCTTGCTCACCACCAGCACAATAAGGAAGAGAGCAACAGCTGTCCACACCAAGCCGCTTGTTGCCGCGCCGAACCGCCGCGCTCACCCTTTGTGCGTGCGCCCGCCTCACAGCGCACCGCTGTTGCCCTTGGCTGTCTCTCTCTCTCTCGCCCAGTTGCTGTCCAGCTACTATTTTTGGTTTGTGGAAGCTCAACCAAAGCTGGTCTTCTTTGTTTCTTCACCAATAAAGCCTTGGCAGCCCTGCCAAGGCTCGGTTTGGTCTATTCCTTCCTTCCCGAGCAAGTCCCGCATAAACCGAGTGGTTTTTCTTCAATTTCCAACAAAGATTAGCAAGTTTTGGAGTGGGTTTCCAGCCACCTCTTTGGCTCATTTTGAGGTATTCCGGGCCTCGGTTCCTAGGCCCGCTTTGGAGAAAAGCATTCCCCACGTCGTTCCCATCGGTTGGATCTGACTCGTGCGTTATTCATTTGAGTTTTGCTCACTAATTCTTGCTTAGTTTGCTAATTATGCTTAAGGATTGATTAGTGTTAATTAAGTAGGATTATGTGGGTAGATTAGAGTAAATTAGTGATTATTAATTAATTATGATGCATGTTAGGCATTTGACTAGTGTAATTAGCTAGATGATAGCTTATATTAATTATTGAATGTATCTCGGGATTTTTCCCAACCTGTCTCGGGCTTCAATTAGGCATTACGGGCCTAAATTGGATTTTTAGTATTTAATTATTAATTTTCAAAATTAATTTAATTATTTATTTTTTTTCGGAAAAAAAGTTGGGATAGCCAACGACTGAAATTTTATGTTGATTATCATGGTGCAGTCCATTTATTTAATTTTGTTCTACGTTGTGCTAAATTAATTTAATTGTGGATTTTTAGGGATTATTCCTAAATTGAATTGATTTGAGTAATTGGGTATCGGTTGTCAGTGACAAAGGTATTGTGGTAGACTAACGATCATAATGGAAATTGTGGAAATGAAAGTGCGTATGTAAGATGTATGCGGACCCAATGACTAGGCACGTCATCTGGGAAATTGGGCTTGTGTATAGCGGATCCATGGTAGGTTATACATCACCTCGGAGAAGGCACATGGGCTCGGTGAGTTGGTCTATCACTTGGGAGAATGCATCTTGAAAGAGACATGTGGGCTCGGTAATTTGATGCATTACCTCGAAGAATGCATATGATCTCAATGAGTACATTTGGCATCTTGAAGAGACACATGGGCTCGGTGATTTGATGCATCGCCTTGAAGAATGCATGTGGGCTCGCTGATTCAGTATGGCATCTTAAAGGACACGTGGGCTTGGTGACTTGATGCATCACCTTGGCGAACTAGTGCCTTGGAGAATGCATGTGGGCCCAATGTTTAAGTATGTCATTTTGGCGAATAGGTCGCCTTAGGAAATGTACGTGGGCTTGGAGACTGGATATGTCATCCTGGAGAATGCACGTAGGCTCGATGTCTAGATGTTCCATTGTTGAGTGGGGAATATATAGTATTGATTGAAATGACATGCAATTGACTAGGTTGATTGATCGAGATATCGATCTGTGATGTGATTGCTTGGGTGTCTATTAAACTGTGCTAATATGTAGGTGGAATCTGATGCTAGAGTAAGTCCTCTGACTCATGCGTGCCTAGGCAGCCCGGTTAGCGTATTGGTTTACTAATCGAGTCTTAGGGGGTAGAACTTGCTCAGACGTTGTCTCAATAGTTATTGTATAACCATTTCAGGACCCTAGATAACAACACCTCCACCTCCTCGTCCTCCTAGGCATTTTGGTGTTCCAGTGGAAGTCACAAAGACGGGGACTCACTTCCCGATTCATCCTCATCCTGAAAGACTGGAGTATGTCCTGATTCAGTCGACCGTCTGGGTTGACGTGGGAAAAGATGCCCTGAGACCCCATAAGTATCGATTGTGGTATCGAGAGTACCATGATGGGCGAAGAGAGGGTCCCATACCAGAAGAGGATGTGCCCATGTTTGTCCTAGATGAGGCATTTGGGAAGGGGATAGCCGATCACAAGGATGGGTCGATAGTAAATGCAAAGGACCCAAAACTCGAGAGCGATATTAAGTCACCTGTGTACTCAACAGTAGGATCCAACTGGAGCATGCTAGAAGAAGGAGAGATAGTCGAGCAAGAGGAGGGATATGAGGAGAATCAAGAGTGGGAATGGCTAGAGGCAAAGCCTATAGCAGAGGAAGTTGAGGATGAGCCAAAGGTGAATTTTGAAGAAGAAGAGCTCGAGGACGAACATGAAGAAGAAGAGGAGCTAGAAGAAAACGAGCTTAGTGAAGAGGAGTTAGAGGAGGATGACCTTAAGGAGGATCCTGAGTACAACCCGGATGAGGACTGAAATCCCATCATGTTTTGCAAACCTTGAGTTTTGATCGAATTTATATTAGATCGGACTTATGAATAGTATTGTATTATACTATATTTTACGTTATATAAAAGTGTGGTTATGTGTTTTATGTTGTGAAAATTATGGCCTACTTTTATATCCCAATATTTTATTGTTTGGAGATTATTATTTGCTTCCATATGCGTATTAAAAAGAAAGGGTCGGCGATGCGTTATGGGACGTCGCTTTTAATCGACCAGGTGAAGGATGGGCACGTGATCGAGGATCGGGCGTGACATCCCCTCTCGCTCACCAATTGCTAACATGCAACCATGACAACCCATTGTAGCTAACACCTTATTCTTTAACGGAATAGATATACTAACCATTTTTAGCTATAAATGAATGAGTTGTACTAGGGTCAAATAAAGCATACGCAGAATGGTCATTTAGGAAAACATTACTTGTGACCACATTAGGTGCATCCTCTACTTGCCCTCTGGTGATGGCATATGTCATTCCCTATGTTGAAGGTCTGCCTAGTTCACCTTGCGGTGCGTTGGGGGTGCGTACCCCCGGTTTTGACCCATCGGTGGAGGAGGTGGTAACTACTGTCCCATTGGTTGTTGGGGACAATCTCTAATCTAGGGGTCTTGGTGGCCCCATCCATAATAGGCTTTTGTTCTAGTATGACATGGTGCCAACCCATGTCGATTCCGACAAAAGCGACATGCTCCATTATTGCTCGGCGTTGACTTACCCACCCTACCTTTCTTGCTAGGTGGGATAGGGTATCTCCCACCGATCATAGGTTTCTCTCCGAATCTATTACTATTTCTGTTCGAGTTAAACCTCGACCTTGACGCAGCAGCTTGCTCACTTAGGTTTCTTTCTATCAGTTGAGCCCGATTATAAACTTCATTATAATCCCTTAAGTCCAAAGGTACTAATGGGTTCTTCAACTCTGTTCGAAGGCCATTTCTAAACCTTCGCGCCTTCTCTTCAGGATCTTCCACTAACCTTCTTGGGGCATATTGAGACAAATCTGCAAACTTGATTTCATATTTATCCATATTCATCGAACCTTAGCGGAGGCGCTGGAACTCTTCCATCTTCTACTCCTTAGCACTACCATAAAAATATTTCTCATTGAAGGCCCTAAGGAACACGTTCCACACTAAAATTACACCTCCCGAAAATACCATGCCTCAGTTGGCCTTCCACCAAGTATTCGCATTACCTTGCAGCTGATACACCGCAAGAACAACATTCTCTTCCTCAGTGCACCTTAGTAGCTTAAAGGCCTTCTCCAGGTCTAGGATCCAGTGTGAAGCGGTCTCTGAGTCTCCCACACCAGTGAATCTCGATGGGCTCAACTTCAAGAACTGTTCCACTAGTTTGTGTATATGTCTCTCCCCAATCATGTTTCCCGGTGGAATCCTAGTAGGTGCAACAACAGGTGCGGCGACAAGTACGGCGGCAACAACGGCAATAGCGGTAGTTACAGTGGCGGCGGTAATGGTGGCAGCTTGATTTTGAGCCTGTTGTCCCATCAAGTCTCTCATTGCCTCTAGCGCTTGCATAATCCCAATGGTTCCCAGATCACCAGGTGCTACTATCCCAGCACCAACTAGTAGAAAATCGACTGTGGTGCTACTCCACTAGCGATGGCCTGAGTCGGCGCTTTACCTCTATTGCCTCGGGCACCAACTTTGGTTGATGTCCTAGCTCGAGTAATGAGTCCAATCGCCCTTTTTCTAGGCGTTCTTTGCTTCTTGCTCACTCTTGATGTGGGTTCTTTATAGACACCTGCTTCCAATTTCAAATAGAATTAGAACTTGAGTGATACTCACAAATAGGTTACCGGTCAACTATCAATCACATGCATCAATATATTAAAAGCATTTCCTATTAACTATCTTATGACTTATCGTACCTTATAACTCCATACACTAACTTGCTCTGATACCATTTTAGGCGGGGATGTCACGGCCCGAACCTCGAGCACGTGTGCATTCCTCAATGGTCGATAAAAATTTGCAATATTCCAGGAATTGTTGCTGACCCATTTAATTATCACACAAGCTAAAACGTAATAATAACCTTCAGACAACATCAAAATGGGATAGAAAACATAGTATTATATTTCCACAAAACACACATATTTCTATAGTAGGGTTTATATACATAAAAGTTTAAGATAATATGGGTCTATTTAAAAAGAAGAGCTTTTAGGCTATCTACGCTCCGAGCTCCTCATTTATGGGATCAAGTCCCTCCCTATGATCTTGCTAAACTTTTCAATAGTCTTGGTGAGTTGTCACTCATTATTCAGATCAAACGGAAAGACTGTCAACATCTAGAAGAGGCCATAAACAAACCCATACTCCACTTCTTGCAACCCTCTACATCTGGCTTGACAATCTTCCATCTAGGAACCTGAAAAATTTAGCCCACGAAGGGGTGAGACAACGTTTTAGTGAGTTCATCCCTTAAATCTTGATTAGGAGAAAAGTACACTCACATGCATCCTAATCACATTTCCCCAAAATTCCCTTAACACCCGCATCTTTCCTGCATGTTAGTATCAATCAAATCGTATATAACTATATTAAAATCACATATCATAAGAACATTTCAACATGTGTCCATGCATGGACGTACATATCATCACAATCACATGGACCCTCAATTACCAAACTAAATTGTTATGGTACGTCCCATACCACACCACACAATTCCGTCTCCTAATCAGGTCCCTCAATTTCAATCGTTCATAAGTCTCAACTGACTTCGACCCACTGGCCACGGCCAACTCAACAGTTAGCGGTCTTCTAGCATGACTAGGCATCGTCTCACACCATCGAGTATGGCAAAGTTTACATCTAGAAGGCATTCCGATTAGAGCATCGGCCCAGCATCCACTGCGTTCGGCATCTGTTGACTTGGGGCATTCTTGAAGGAGCATTGTCCAACCTCAAAGGCTCGTGATGGATTTTCATATCATTTATGCATTTACCTAATTTTGGCCCAAGTTACCAAGCTTTACACTCAAACATCTCGAATGAAATAGTGCTCCTGGCCTATTTTCTCGCCTTTAAAAGTATACGGTAAAATAATTGGGTGAAAACATACGGACCGTTTGATCCAAAAAATTGGGTAATTTATCTCATAAAGTTCCATGGTTTATATAGTATTTAAAACCAACTTTCGATATAAGAATTTCAATCGTTGGCATTTTCTAATTAAATACCGAAGTTACCATACTTGAGATAAATGCCCAACATTTAATAATCATCACTCAATTTAACTATTCACCAATCAATTATATGAATTGAGCATACCATTGTGATCAACAAGAAATTTCGATCACCAACTATCCCGGTATAATTTCCGGAAAATATATTAAATAATGAATTAAATTATAATTAAATTATTTAAATCCATTATTCACCCAATTGCTATTTACCAAGTTTACTACCACTTATAATTGCTCATAATTTAAAGCCACCATTCAAACACTTAATTAAATTAATTCCTTACATTAATCTCTTAGTCTAAAATGCTATTTTAATATTTAAATTTCTAACTAACTAACTAACCAACTTAACTAACTAAGCTAACTATTTAGTTCTAACTTAACTAATTTAACTAACTAGCCTTTACTCTAACCTAACTAATTACTAATCTTAACTAAACTTAATCTAACACTTAATAAATGTACTTAGCTCCGGTAGCGAGGTCTCGGCCATTGGGGGCACCGGAGTAGCTTCGGTTGGCCTAGCATGGGCCTGCAAGGCCTTGGCCTACTGCTGTGGAGCAGCTTTCTCGATCGGACTAGGCCGAGCAGTGGTGGTGCAAGCTCCTTGGAGGCAAGGCGGTTGCATGGTGAGGTGGTTTGGTCGACTAGTGGGCTACATCGGCACAGCAGAGGTCTCGGTGGTAGGGCAGCAGCAACAATGAAGGGATGGCTATTTCCGGTGAGGGTGGTGAGTTGAAACGGAAGAGGGATGGGTGGTGGAAACACTGCAGCACTTGTATACAGTGGCGCTAAGCTTCCGACGATGAGATGCAAATTTTTTTTTGGTTTCGGTGTATTGCCAAACTACTGGTGAGGATAGTTGAGAATTCTATGTACTGCCAGACTACTGGTGAGGATGGTTGAGAAGTGATTAACGGCCACACAAAAGAGAAATGGAACATGGGGGCTACTTGGTCATGCTTCTATTGATCCAGGAATCTGTAGTGCCAAAATAGAGCTTTCCTTTGTTTTTGGCTGCTGTGTTGTCGGTAAAGAAGAAACAAGGGAGACCGAACAGCTTAAGGGAGAAGAAGACAAGGGACTTTACGGCAGGCGGAAAAGGAAAGGAAAAGGAAAGGAAGAGAAAGAGAGGGAGAGAGAGATGTGGTCGCACGGCATAAGGAGGGGGAAAGGATCACCTGTATGGGGAGAGGAGAAGGAGAAAAAGGACCATGGAGGGTCCCCTCCATATTTCCACAACCTTTGCTATTTTTCTTTTCCATGGAAATTAAGCCATTTCACTTTCATATGGCTCACCACTCCAAAGCAAACTTATCCTCCTCAAACAAATGGTTGTGGAATTCCTTTTGGTGTGCCTACATTCAAATTTGGCATCCTTTCCATTAGCTTTTCTCTTTTTCATTACCAATTCTTAACCTTAGTTAACAAGGATAAAACCTTATTTAAATCTTTATAATTTTCATCTCCAAAAGTTCCACATTAAAGACCAAATCTCCTTACATTACAGCCTTTCCCCATTTCACTCTGCTTGCTGTAATTTGAATTTCCCACCAAAATTTCAAATTTGTCAAAAGGTCTTGAGAGGATGCATCGACGGTCCTAAAATTAATTGTGACATGGTAGAATTCTCAATTTCTGAAATCGGATTAAATTTGCGATTAATTTCAATTTGACGCAATTTTAGTGTGACCTAAATTACCGAGTATTTTTAAGAATTTTCGTGCAATTAACCGTGGTCAATTTTTTTCAAGCCATAATGTACATCTTTGACTCATTGGTGACTTTCGATTGTCATGAAAATCTCGATGTGTCATTTTCGAGTACAGGATACCAAAACGACAGAAAAATCGGTTTAATGTCGATTCGACGAAAATTTTGCAATTAGGTGAAATCATCCATGCCTAATTTCATACCTCAGTCGAATCGACCTATCTCCGGTCTCTGATAGATTTTTGACTGTGTCGCAATGACCCTTGTAGACTAATACGGTCGAACAGTTAATTCTTGATCGAATTCTTAAGTTTGTTGCATTAAAATCCCTTAATAATTTCCCAAAATAGTCTAGTTATTTCATGAGTGATCGGTTCAGAAAATAGCACTATAGGCATGTCGATGAAAAGCCCGACTTATTCAATTGAAAATAGAAATGGAAAATCAGATTGTCACAACTTTTCCCCTCTTATAAAAATTTCGTGCTCGGAATTTAAGTCGTTACATCTCTCAAATAAAAAAGGTAAGGGTATTGTTGTTTCATTGTGTCCTCACTTTCCCAGGTTGCTCCTTCTATGTCGTGGTGTTGCCAAACCACTTTGACCAACGGAATCGCTTTGGTATGTAATACTTGCTCTTTTTGATTCACAATCTAAATTGGTCTCTCCTCATATAACACCCTGGTGTTCACATCTAATTCTTCAAAATTTAACATGTGGGTTGTCGCGACCCGATCTCGCCGCCCTCGAAATGTCCAAGGTGGGAAAGGTCGGGTTTAGGAGTACTTGATCACGAGAGTTCCCTCATGAGATCACGAGCTCTCCCAAGCTTGTACCCCGCGTGACAGCAGGCTTATTTATGCGGTCTAATTGTTTAACAACCTAAGAATATACATGAGTCGCCACTAGCCTCATTCTTTGGGGGTCGGCTAGAAAACCCATTCGAGGGTCGGGAGAGTTCCCTCGGTTCCTACGTAACCAGATATCTAGGTTCGGGGACTTGGATTACGCTAATATTTCTATTAACACATTTTTGGTACCTAAACAGTATGTTGTGTTTTTCCTAACATGTTCATGCATTTCTTTTTATATTTTCAGGATCGTCAATTCTATACTAAATGATCATGCGTGGTGGATTACTTTCATTCTATTCTATTCCTAAGAAATGAAAGGAAAACAAACAATGAAAATGAAATTGCAAGACATGAAGTAAACAATTAAGAAAAGCAGTTAAACCTAATCATGCAATTTTAAAAATATAAAAGAGAAAACAATTGGGAAAGAAAGGAAACCTGCAACTCGTTGGGTTTTATACAATTCATAGAACCCGAGACATATGTCGGGAAAACAAATAGTACATGACAACGGTCGGAATGGACATCGACCTCCATCACCTTCACACATTCTCTATCTTCAGGGTCCTAATCTAAACCTAATCTAAGAAACAAGGATCTCTTGCCTCATCTTATATGACTAAAACAACGCATATAAATCATTATTATAACGAATAGACATAGGCATCAGACATGGACATGAATCTAGCAAATTCAAGTCACAAACATGACAAAATACAATGCATGTTTAAAGGTTCGTAAGACCACCTAAATAATGTACAAAAATGTGAAACTTGCACTGACATAAGGTTGAATGCGAAAAAGGTTTGGGTAAACATTTAACCCTAAATCAGAATGCAAAGAAGTCACACAAGTCATTAACATTGCAAAGTGACTTGGAACTAAGAATGTCATGCTTGACAAATTTCAATTGCAATTAGCCAAATGGATGCATGATATTCTCATCAAACGAGATTCAAATATGATATGCCCTAAATATATTTAGAAAACACCAAGCATCAAGTATGCTCTTAAGGAACTTGATTGAAGACATTTTCGTAGAAACGCAATCAATTAAAATCGCAGAAGGGATTGCACAAAAACATGGATGATATTTATTGAAATGAAGACACAAAGAAAATCTATGAAAGTCCAAGTATATAGAAGGAAATGTCTTGATCATCTATCATGAGACATCGAAGTCTTACTTTGTTCACAAAAATCTATATGAAAACAGAAAAGAAACAGAGCAAAAATCCAACATTATAGATTGCAGTAACTCAAACGTGACTTTATGGAAGCCATTGACCTTGCTAACGATGACCATTTGATTCTATCTATATCTTGTTAGAAAGCTTAGGAAATTTCTAATGACTCTCACGAAAGATTCAACTCCAGCAGAGCATGTTTACTAGCTCAAATTTGAGCACACGCATCAGGTCTCAAACAGGACAGATTTTGGACTGAACTTTGGACATGTGAAAACCATATCAAATGAGATTCAATCAGGGCATTCTATAGCTCATTGAAAAGATATTCGAACCATCTTCGACTTTCATGAAGACTTCGAACACAGAAAACCACAACAACCATCTCATATCAAGTCATTTGCACAGAAGGTCAGATCAGCGAAAGAAACAGAATATCATAGCAGAACAACTTTTCAACCAAAAAAAAAAAAAAAACTACTGCAGAATCAACAGACTTTGTAGGTGTTTTTTGATGACCAAATGACGTCCTCTCAGGGCATGTGAACTATCAAATCGAAGCTTGAGAAGTCTATTTTCTATGTCTAAAAGGGCTCAAGACCAGAAAGCCTCATCTATTACCTCATTTAAGCCAAAACAGAAAGTGACATAACAGGTATACAAAATTGCAGATCAAGACAAATCAAGTTCAATCAACTTCAAGTTCATCATCAATAATCATCAACTCATTGCAAATCATGTGAGATCAGCATTATAGGAAAGATTAAAACAAGCCCACTTCTTAAGAGAAGTTGAGTCCAATTGACGTCAAATTGATAGTCGAAAAATGATCATCATGAGGACATACAAATTAGCCACAAATGAATTAGAACATAATGCATTACTAATGGTTTATAAAACCATCCAGACAATGCACAAAAAGTAGCTCTAAAAATGAATCACAGCAAACCCTACAACCTTAAAAAGGTCGACAAAAGTAACAAACCATGTTTTTATTTCTACAAATTTCTGCTTATATCTGCCAACTCCAACCGTCAATTTTATCCATTAATAGATCTCTACTTGATCGAGAAAAAATTCCCAAATTTGAGTAAAACAAAACCAGAACAGAGATTTATTACTTTCTAAAACTCCTTCTAGTTCGAAGTGGAAACGAATATCACTTAAAGTCGACGAGGCCAATGAGCACATGTTTTAAGCATGCCATAATGCTAAAATTGCTCAGATTGATTAGATCAACAGTAAGCAAGATGAAGTCAATATGAGCATCATGATTTAAGTAAGCCATGAACATCTTGCATATACACTGATGAAGACACTATGCAGATATTCATTTAGGCATTTTCACAAACATATGGCAAGCATCTTAGCTTAGTGACCAAAATACAAGGGCGAATCAGCGACTTAAAATCACGCAACCACAATATCATCCAAGCAGGCTCAAATCAATAGCATATCCTTAATAAGATGCTATTTTCACTCCAGAGTTCTCGGTTTCTATCTCACGTATGAAGCAACAGAAATGAAGCGTAAGCAATACCTTGAAGAAAAACAACGAAGGGCCTTGAATGACGATGGAATCGCAGAGAGAACTCGTTAGAGACAATGACACTCCAGCAACTGCAATGGTACTCGACCTGATGATTTTAGAAAAAGTGTCAGATCTAAGAAGTTAAACTCCGGCGTCGCGGATTTCGAACGATGGATGAATCCTCCGATCACAATCACCAATCGCTATGCTTCGCCTTCTATATCCGAAAACGACGAGAGATGAGGCAGGTCTCCTAGAAAGAGCTATATCTCGAGAGCCAAAGAGGGTGATTCGCAGAGAAAGAGTCGGATCCGACGGAGAGCCGGATCGAGCCACAGATCGGGAGCCGCTGTCATCGTTGCTGTCATCTCACCTCTGTCGCCGCCATCGCCATTTGGCTTCGGATATGAGCCTCGCTCCTCGAGTTCCTTAACTGGCAGTTGCTTTGTCTTCTGGGGCTCGAGAAGATCCGGAGGAGGATTGAAAACAGAAACTAGCCGCTCTCTAATTCCGGGCGACAAGTCCAACGATGGGAACTGGAAAGATGTGACGATGGAAACTGAGGAGAAGGATTAGGGTTTCCAGATCTGCCATGGAAGCTCCATCGAGCAGTTACAGAGAGAGGGAGGATCGAGAGAGAATCCATGAGCGAGAGAATCCCCATAGAGAATGAGAGAGTCCGTTTTTCCATTTTTTTTTAATGTTTTCATTCGTTTTTTTCATTTCAATTTTTTTTTTATCTTTTACATTTTTTGCAAAATGCTTGTTTAAAATGTCGACGAAAATTTCGAGTGTCAACATGGGTTGGGTCAAGTTCGAACTTCCTTAGCATCGACATGTGGAAGACATTATGAACTTAAGCAAATCTCGGTGGTAGCACAAGGCGATATGCCAAAGTCCCTATTCTTTCTAGAATTTCGAAGGGACCTACGTACCTCGAACTTAATTTTCCTTTCTTGCCGAAGCGTTAAGTACCCTTCATTGGTGACACCTTCAGAAAGACATGCTCGCCAACTTAGAATTCTAGTGGTCTTCAACGCTTGTCGGCGTAGCTTTTCTGGCGACTTTGAGTAGTCTTTAATCTATTTCTGATAATTGTAATGGCATCTACTGACTGCTGAACTAACTTTGGGCCTGTGAGCTTCCGTTCTCCGACTTCATCCCAACACACCGGCGTTATACACACCTAGCTATACAACGCTTCAAAAGGAGCCATTTAAATGCTCTGTTGGTAGCTATTGTTGTAGGCAAACTCGACGAGATGAAGTTGTTCCTCCCAATTGTCCTCTCAGATTGGCCATCCGTTTGAGGATGATAAGCCATACTATACCGCAGCTTCGTTCTTAAGGCAGTCCACAAATTTTTCTAAAATGCAGTTGTAAATCTCAAGTCTCGGTTGGACGTAATCATCACAAGCACTCCATGCAGACGAACAATTTGACGGACATACAGCTCTGCATACCTATCTAAATCATGGTCTTTCCGTACTGCGATGAAGTGGGCCGACTTCGTTAGTCTGTCGACCACGACCCAAATGAAATCATTACCCCTCTAACTCCTCGATAAGCCTATCACAAAATCCATTGTGATATGTTCCCATTTCCACTTGAGGATCTTGAGAGGTTGTAAAAGTCCTCCCGGTTTACAATGCCGAGCCTTTACTTGCTGACACGTCAAACACTTGGCAACGTGCTTGGCTATGTCTGTTTTCATACTAGATAAACAATAGTGTTGATGCAGATTTTGATATATTTTTGTACTGTTCCGGGGTGAATACTGTAACTGCTACGATGTGCTTCTAATAGGATTTCCTCTTTAAGCTCTGTATCATCGAGTACACATAATCGTCCTCTGAACCTCAAGGTTTCGTCTTCTGAAATGTGGAAGTCTGGTTTTCTCTTTCTAACCTCCTCCTGTACCATTTTTTGGATCTCTGGGTCGGTCCATTGAAGTGTCTTGATCCTCATTTGTAGTTCTGGTTCAACTTTGAGGGTGGCCATAAGATTTGAAAGGTGGCCTACCTTAAACTTGAAATCCGAATCTCTAACCTTCTTGATCAAAGCCCATTCCTTGAGGACCATCTGGGCCACTGAAGACTCCCAACTCAGTGCATCAATGACTTTATTCGCTTTTCCAGGGTGATACAAAATATCACAATCATAGTCCTTCAGAAGTTCCATCCAGTGACGCTGTCTCATATTTAACTCATTCTGAGAGAATAAATACTTGAGACTTTGATGGTTCGTGAATATCTGGAATCTTTCTCCACACAAATAATGTCTCCAAATCTTCAGAGCGAAAATGATTGCTGCGAGTTCTAAGTCATGCGTTAGGTAATTCTGCTCGTGAGGTCTCAACTGACGGGACGTGTATGCAACAACTCTGCCATGTTGCATCAACATGCAACCCAGTTCTCTGAATGATGCGTCACTATAGATCTCGTACCCTCCAAGATCAGATGGTATTGTCAACACAGGTGTGGTAGTCAACTTTTGCTTAAGCTCCTGAAAACTACAATCGCACTTATCTCTCCATATGAATTTATTTTCCTTCTTTAGAAGTCAAGTCAACGGTGACCCTAACGTTGAAAACCCTTCCACGAATCATCTGTAATATCCTGCTAAACCTAGAAAACTTATGATCTCTATTACAGTAGTCGGTCTTGGCCAATCAATTACTGCTTCGATTTTGCTTAGGTCCATGGATATGTCCATGGATATTCCTTCTACCGAAATCACATGACCGAGAAAATCAGCACGAGTCAACCAAAACTCGCATTTACTAAACTTGGCATACAACTCGTGAGTCCTTAGAGTCTGTAGTACCAATCTCAAGTGTCCTTCATGTTCTTTAGGACTTCTAGAATACACTAAAATATTATCGATGAACACGATTATGAACTGATCTAAACACGATTACGAACTGATCTAAATATTCTTTAAATACCATATTCACCAAATCCATGAAAGCAGTTGGGGCATTCGTTAGTCCGAACGGCATTATAGTAAATTCGTAATGGCCATATCGAATGCGAAAAGCCGACTTCGGCATCTCATCTTTTCTAATTCTCAATTGATGATATCCTGTTTTCAAGTCGATCTTGGAAAATATCGACGCTCCTTGTAACTGGTCAAATAAGTCGTCTATCCGAGGTAACTGGTACTTATTCTTGATTGTCACCTGGTTGAGTTGCCAATAATCAATGCACAGACGCAGTGAACAGTTTTTCTTTTTCACAAACAAAATTGGTGCTCCCCTAGGTGACGCACTGGAGCGTATAAATCCCTTATCCAACAGTTCCTGCATTTGCACATTCAATTCCTTCAGTTCTGTTAAAGCCATCCGGTAAGGGGCCTTAAAGATCGGCTCCATCCTGAAGGCTAACTCAATACAAAGTCGATTTCCCTTTCTGGCCATAGGCTTGGCAAATCGTTTGGAAACATGTCCTAAAATTCTTGCACTACTACGATATCTTCTTTCTTCTGCTCGTCAATTGTCGCGTCTACGATAGTCACTAGGTAACCCTAACAACCCCTGTCTAACAACCGGGTTGCTTCTAGTGATGAGATTAGGGAAATCGAGGGTCCTTCTCGACTCCCAATAAACTCGAAACTCTCACCCTCTAATGGGTTAAACTGAATCGCCTTGCGATAACAATCTAGCTTAACTCGTTGCTTAGTGAGCCGGTCCATGCTGATTATAAGGTCAAAATCGTATATGGCTAGGATTATCAAGTCTATTTTCCTCTCTCGCTCACTAATCGCTAACATGCAACCAGGACAACCCATCGTAGCTAACACCTTATCTTTTAACGGCATAGATATACTAACAATTGATTCCAACAGTTCTGGACTCAATCCTACTAGCTTAACAAATTGTTCAGCTATAAATGAATGAGTCGCACTAAGGTTAAATAAAGCATACGCAGAATGGTCGTTCAGGAAAATAGTACCTATGACCACATGAGGTGTGTCCTCTGCCTACTCTGGTGATGGCATACGTCCTTCCCTATGTTGGAGGTTTGCTCGGTTCACCTTGCGGTATGTTTAGGGGTGCGTACCCTCGGTTCTGACCCATTGGTGGGGGAGGTGGTAACTGCTGTCCCATTGGTCGTCGGGGACAATCTCTGATCTAGTGGCCCTGTTGGCCACATCCATAACAGGCTCCTATTCTAGTATGATATGGTGCCGACCCATGTCCCTTCCCACAGAAGCGACAGGCTCCGTTATTGCTCGGTGCTGACTTACCCGCCCTACCTTTCCTGCTAGGTGGGATAGAGTATCTCCCACCGGTCATAGGTCTCTCTCTTAATCTATTAATGTTTATGTTCGGGTTAAACCTCGACCCTGACGCAGCAGCTTGCTCACTTAGATTTCTTTCTATCAGTTGAGCCCGATTATAAACTTCATTATAATCCCTTAAGTCCAAAGGTACTAATGGGTTCTTCAACTCTGTTTGAAGGCCATTTCTAAACCTTTGCGCCTTCTCTTCAGGATCTTCCACTAACCTTCTTGGGGCATATTGAGACAAACCTGCAAACTTGATTTCATATTTATCCACAATCATCAAACCTTGGCGGAGGCGCTGGAACTCTTCCATCTTCTACTCCTTAGCACAACCGGAAAAATATTTCTCATCGAAGGCCTTGAGGAACACGTTCCACACCGGAATTACGCCTCCCGGAAATACCATGCCTCGGTTGGCCTTCCACCAGGTATTCGCATTACCCTGTAGTTGATACATCGTGAGAACAACCTTCTCTTCCTCAGTGCACCTTAGTAGCTCAAAGGCCTTCTCCAGGTCTAGGATCCAGGGTGAAGCGGTCTCTGGGTCTCCCACACCAGTGAATATCGGTGGGCTCAACTTCAAGAACTGTTCCACTAGTTTGTGTATATGTCTCTCCCAAATCACATTTCCCGGTGGAATCCTAGCAGGTGCAGCAACAGGTGCGATGATAGGTACGGCGGCAACATCGGCATTGGCAGCGGCAGTAGCGGTAGCTGTAACGGCAGCGGTAATGGCGGCAGCTTGATTCTGAGCCTGCTATCCTATCAAGTCTCTCATTGCCTCTAGCACCTGCATGATCCCAATGGTTCTCGGATCACCAGGTGCTGTTACCCCAGCACCAACCGGCAGAATCGGCTGTGGTGTTATTCCACTAGCATTGGCCTGAGCTGGTGCGTTACCTCTATTGCCTCGAGCACCGACTCTGGTCGGCATCCTAGCCCGAGTAACGAGTCCAATCGCCATTTTTCTAGGCATTCTCTGCTCTTGCTTATTCATGGTGCGGGTTCTTTATAGACACCTACTTCCAATTCCACACATAATTAGAACCTGAGTGATACTCATAAATAAGTTACCATTCAACTATCAATCACATGCGTCAATATATTAAAAGGCTTTCCTACTAACTATTCCATGACTCATCACATCTTATCACTCCATACACTAACTTGCTCTAATACCACTTTAATTATCACACAAGCAGAAATTTAATAATAACCTCCAGACAACACCGAAATGGGATAGAAAACATAGGATTATATTTCCACCAAACACACATATTTCTACAGTAGGGTTTATATACATAAAAGTCTAACATAACATGGGTCTATTTAAAAAAGAAGAGCTTCTAAGCTATCTACGCTCTAAGCTCCTCATTCATGGGATCAAGTCCCTCCCTATGACCCTGCTAGACTTTTCGATAGTCCTGGGTGAGCCGTAACCCATTATCCAAATCAAATGGAAGACTTGTCAACATCTAGAAGAGGCCACATGCAAACCCATACTCCACTTCCTGCAACCCTTTGCATTTGGCTTGACAATCTTCCATCTAGGGACTCGAAAAATTTAGCCCATGAATGGGTGAGATGACGTCTCAACGAGTCCGTCCCCTAAATCTCGATTAGGAGAAAAGTACACCCACATGCATTCTAACCACATTTCCTCAAGATTCTCTTAACACCCGCATTCTTTCCTGCATGTCAGTATCAATCAAATCGTATATAATTATATTAAGATCGCATATCATAAGAACATTTCAACATGTGTCTATGCATGGGCGTACATATCATCACAATCACACGGGCCCCAAATTACTAGACTAAATTGTTATAGTACGTCACATACTGCACCACACAATTCTGTCTCCTAATTAGGTCCCTCAATTTCAATTGTTCATAAGTCTCAACTGACTTCGACGCACCGGCCACGGCCAACTCAACAGTTAGCAGTCTTCCGGCATGACCGGACATCATCTCGCACCATCGAGCATGGCAACGTCTACATCTAGACGACATTCCAATTAGGAGCATTGGCTCAGCATCCACTGTGATCGGCATCCATTGACTTGGGGTATTCCCGAAGGAGCATCGTCCGGCCCCAAAGGCTCATGACAGATTTTCATATCATTTATACATTCACCCAATTTCGGCTAAGGTTACCAAGCTTTACACTCAAACATCTCGAATGAAATAGTGCTCCTGGCCTATTTTCTCACCTTTAAAAGTATACGGTAAAATAATTAAGCGAAAACATATGGACCGTTCGATCCAGAAAATTGTGTAATTTATCTCATAAAGTTCCATGGTTTATATAGTATTTAAAACCAACTTTCGATATAGAATTTCAATCCCTGGCATTTTCTAATTAAATAGCGAAGTTACCACACTTGAGATAAATGCCCTACATTTAATAATCATCACTTAATTTAACTATTCACCAATCAATTGTATGAATTGAGCATACCACTGCGATCAACAAGAAATTTCGTCACCGGCTATCCCGGTATAATTTCCGAAAATATATTAAATAATGAATTAAATTATTTAAATCCATTATTCACCCAATTGCTATTTGCCAAGTTTACTACCACTTATAATTGCTCATAATTTAAAGCCACCATTCAAACACTTAATTAAATTAATTCCTTACATTAATCTCTTAGTCTAAAGTGCTATTTTAGTATTTAGATTTCTAACTAACTAACCTAACCAACTTAACTAACTAATCTAACTATTTAGTTCTAACTTAACTAACTTAACTAACTAGCCTTTACCCTAACCAAACTAATTACTAATCTTAACTAAACTTAATCTAACACTTAATAAATGTACTTAGCTCCTAATCAACAATTAGGGAAAACTAACTCACCTAAGCTAAAACCAAAGATTTCCAGCGATGGCGAAGTGGCGGTAGCGAGGTCTCAGCTGTTGGGGGCCGGAGTAGCTCCAGTTGGCCTGGCACGGGCCTACAAGGCCTCGGCCTATTGCTGCGGAGCAGCTTTCTTGGTTGGACCAGGCCGAGCAATGGTGGCACAAGCTCCTTAGAGGTGAGGCAGCTGCACGATGAGGTGGTTCGATTGACTGGTGGGCTGCATCGACGTAGCAGGGGTCCCAGCGGTAGGGCAATAATAACAACGAAGGGATGGCTATTTCCGGTGAGGGTGGTGAGCTAAAATGGAAGAGGGATGGGCGGTGGAAACGTTGCAGCACCTGTATACAACGGCGTTGAGCTTCCAATGGAGAGATGCAGAAATTTCGCCGGTTTTTGTGGACTGCCGGACTGCTGGTGAGGATGGTTGAGAAGTGATTAACGGCCACACAAAAGAGAAATGGAACATGGGGGTTGCTTGGTTGGTACTTCTATTGATCCAAGAATCTGCAGTGCCAAAACAGAGCTCTCCTCTGTTTTTGGCTGCTGTGTTGTTGGGCAAAGAAGAAATAGGGGAGACCGAACGGCTTAAGGGAGAAGAAGACAAGGGACTTTACGGCAGGGGGAAAAGGAAAGGAAAAGGAAAGGAAGAGAAAGAGAGGGAGAGAGAGATGTGGTCACACGGCGCAAGGAGGGGGAAGGGATTGCATGGATGGGGAGAGGAGAAGGAGAAAAAGGACCATGGAGGGTCCCCCCTCCATATTTCCACAACCTTTGCTGTTTTTTTTTTTCATGGAAACTAAGCCATTTCACTTTCATATGGCCCACCACTCCAAAGCAAACTTATCCTCCTCAAACGAAATTCAAATGGTGGTGGAATTCCTTTTGGTGTGCCTACATCTGAATTTGGCATCCTTTCCATTAGCTTTTCCCTTTTTCATTTTACCAATTCTTAACCTTAGCTAACAAGGATAAAGCCTTATTTAAATCATTATAATTCTCATCTCCAAAGGTTCCACATTAAAGACCAAAATCCCTTTACATTACGGCCTTTCCCCATTTCACTTTGCTTGCTATAATTTGAATTTCCCACCAAAATTTCAAATTTGTCAAAAGGTCTTGAGAGGATGCATCGACGGTCCTAAAATTAATTGTGACACGATAGAATTTTCAATTTCTGAAATCGGATTAAATTTCACGATTAATTTCAATCTAGCGTAATTTTAATGTGACCTAAACTACCGAGTAGTTTTTAAGAATTTTTAGTGCAATTGACCCGTGGTCGATTATTGTCGACCCACAATGTACATTTTTGATTTGTTGGCAACTCTCAATTGTCGTGAAAATCTCGATGTCTCATTTACGGACACAGGGTACCAAAACGACAGTAAAAATTGATTTAGTATCGATCGACAAGAATTTTACAATTAGATGGAATCACTCATACCTAATTAGATATCTCATCGAATCGACCCATCTCCGTCTCTAGTAGATTTTAGACTATGCCGCAATGACCCTTGTAGACTAACATAGTTGAGCGGTCGATTTTTGGTCGAATTCTCAAGTTTATTGCATTAAAATCCCTTAATGACTTCCCCAAATAGTCTAGTTATCTCATGAGTGATCGGCTTAGAGAATAGCATTATAGGCACTTCGATGAAAAGCCCGACTTATTCAATTGAAAACAAAAGTGAAAAATCTGACTGTCACAGATCCAGCCTCTCTCGGCCCCAACTAGCACCGAATAGACGCCAAGCCAAGTGGGTCTCTAGCTCACTGTTTAGGCTGTTTCCGGGCCGTTCCTGACCATGCTTGGCGGTCCTGCTTTGGAGTTTGTTGCTCCTCGCCGCGTCCCTGTCGTTTTGATTCGAGCGGATCATTAATCAAGTGAGTTTAACACACTAATCCATGCTTAGTAGGTTAATGATGCTTAAGGATTAATTAGTTTAAGCTAAGCTAAGATTAAGTGGTTAGTTAGAATGGATTAGCGATTTAGTTAATTGATATTACATGTTAGGTGGTTAGAGTAGTATAATCAGCAACTAGACGAGCTCTAGTATTTATTTAGATAGGTTGGGAAATTTTTTGAACCCGAATTGATATTTAATTAGGCCTTAAGGGCCTAAGTCGTATTTATTTGCATTTAATAATTATTTTTCGTAATCAATTAATTAATTATTTTTCGAAAATTAGACCGGGATAGTCGGTGACCGGAATTTCATGCCGATTTCAATGGTATGATTGATTTATTTAATTGATTGCTATTTTGTGTAAATTGAGTGTGAATTGAAATTTTGGGGTATTTATCCCAAAATTTATTATCTTCAGTATTTAATGAGAAAATAACTGGGTGTTGGTTTATAGCGTCAAATATATTTTGGTTGACCATATTAAATGGTGGGATTTATAAAAATAAAAATATTGTATTTTGGCTAAGGCCGACTATATATCTACACACGAGTATTTTTATCGAGTATGATAAAAATGGTGAATTTGTTAGATAGTCAGGATGGTATGCTATATCAGCTTACGAGCTCTGATATGTCAGCTTTAAGTAAACAATATACCGGTATACTATATCAACCTACGGGCATTGATACATCAACTTTTGATAAACATTATACCTTATTAGCTTTAGGTAAGCAATAATTTATCAACTTTGGGTGAGCTATACTATATATTATTAGCTTAGGGTAAGCAGTCCAGTTTTGATAGGACCTTATAGATAGTATTGAATAGGTTGACAGAAAAGTGGTCATGATGACATGTAATCGACTGAGTCGATTGATCGATGATTCGATCTATTGAGATGAATTGATTTGTGATGTGATTCGATGAATTACAAATTGTATTGACTTGCAGGAAGGGACTAAGGCCAAGGTAAGTCATTTGACTCGTGTTTGTGCCTAGGCAGCCCTTGTGGCGTATTTCCTTCCTAGTCGGATCTTAAGGAATTGAACTTGTTGAGACGTCGTCTCACCCCGTTGCGGGATAACATTTTAGGCTCATAAATGCAAGCTCCTCCTGAACATTTTGGTCAGCCTAAGAAGGTGACAAAACATAAGTGATTTATCCCACTTCATGAAGACCCAAGGGAATGGGTATATGAGTTGGTGAAAACCATAGTTTGGGTCGATGCGGGCCTACTGTGGCATCCCAAAAATTCAGAGCCAAGCCATAAAGTGTGTTAAAGTCTCTAATTAGGTGATAAAATTTCCCATGGCTTATGCTTTAGCCATTAGTCTTTTTAATTAGATGATTTGTGCATATGATTGTGAGAATTTAAATTTGATAGATTATGATAATAATCTATGCTTGGCCATGTACTTATTAAATTAAATTTCAATAAACAAGATGCCCCAAGACTTTGGCCAAGATGAAAATTGAAATTTAAAAATATTTATAAAAGAATTTCAAAAAAAAAAAAAAAACAGAGGAAAAAGTCAATTTTTAGGATGGGCCTTAGGTCCATTGGCCTAAGCTTTTAATGGGCCAAGTTGGCCGGCCCAATAGAGGCCCAAGAGGGAGTGGTCGACCGGCCCAATAGAAGCCCAAGCCCAAGCCCAAAAATCCATAGGACAAGTGGCACAAGACTCTCATGCATTGGCTTAGGGAAGAAGGCCATGCATTGGTTGGTTTGTAGGCAAGTAATCATGAGGATTTGGGGGTATAAGAGGGAAGAGAGAGAGAGGGTGGCCAGATTTTCTCATTTGGCCGAGAGAGAGGGTGAGAGAGAGAGAGAGATTTCGAGAGAGAGAGGGAGCGGCCGAGAGAGAGAGGAGGAGGAACCGCCGTCCGTCCGCCGTGTGCCACCGTGTTCGCCGCCCTACGCCGTCGACCGACCGGTCTAAAGGCAAGTGGGAGTCCTCTAGCTTCTCTTGCATGCTTGTATGTTGTTTGCATGTTAGATTTTTGGATGTTTTAAGTGAGAAAAACCGAGGTATGGTTGGCTTGTTCTTAAATCGCATAACTGTTCTTGCTCGGACCGTGTGAGTCAGAAAATTGTTTAAGCTTGTATGTGTGTTTAGAGTCCGATTTTGGCTTCTATTTCTTCATAAAAGTTGTAGCTAACATCTTGAACTACAACATACTAAAATTTCGTGGAAAATGATGGAGATTTGAGGGGTTAAAGTCTCATCCTACGGAGACCTCAGATCTGGAGAGTTTTTACTAACCTCTTGTTGGATTCGTGATTTCATGTTGGTTTGTGATGAGAATCTCACTTCGATTTCTTCATGAAAGTTGTAGGGGATATCTTAAACTACAACATACTCAAATGTGAAGTGAAATGAACAAGTATAACCTAGTAAATCGGCTAGATCTTGAAGACGATGATTCTGGTGATGTATTCCGAGACACCCGAGACTTCAAGGACCTAAATGATGACTATATTCTGGTTATTTTCCCTATATCTCTTCATGAAACTTGTAAAGGATATCTTGATATATAACATATCCAAATTTCAGAGAAAACGAAAGAGAATAGATAGGTGAAATCTTAATATTTCGGAGATGTGTACACTGGACGATGCGGTAATGGATCCAGAAGCTTCGTGAGACTGTATAAAATAATCTAAAAAGAATATGGCTTGGAGTTCTTCATGAAAGTTGTACGAAAATGTCTTGGATATAACTCAGTAAAATATCATAATTTTTGGAGGCCGTATGGATATTTTAATTGAATTTATTCGGAAACTGTGCATTTTGGTTTCATCCGAAAATTATATGATGTTTTGTAAAAAAAATTGGGAAATTGTGTGAAATGCTATTTGGCCATGTATTTTGTATGAAATTATCATCCTATTGGTTTGTTTAATAGTTGCTGTGATTTTTATAATTTTGGGAATTTGTTGATATTAAATTTATGGAAATGACAAAAGTTGGAATTTAAATAAATAAATAAATAAATAAAATAAAAGAAAAATAAAATAAAATAGATTATTTTATTGGCCATAAATTCCATTAAATTTATCTTGTTGCATGTATGGTAAGGTCTTGATGTATGCATAACATTAAATTGAGATGCATGTGTGATAAAGTCTTGATATATGTATGACATTGAATTGAGATGCATGTGTGATAAAGTCTTGGTATATGTATGATGTTGAATTGAGATGCATGTGTGATAAAGTCTTGGTATATGTATGACATTGAATCGAGATGCATGTGTAAATTTTATGCCAAGTATGACTTGTGTGATGTCACGACATATGCCATGTTAAAATGAGATCAAAATATTGGTAAGCATGGATGATGGTAAATGAGGAGATAGTTGTGGTGGAGGATGATGGCCGGAATGTATAGAGATACATTGCCGGAATTCCCTGGGAGATTTAGGATGCCCGGAATGTGGGGGGTTGGAAGCCCTATCGGAGGTTTCTGCCCGAAGGGAATGCCTCGCGATGCCAGGATTTTGGGTGCGGGATGCCCGGCCAGGGAGTGTAAATGCCGGAAGCCCTGTCAGAGGTTTCTGCCCGAAGGGAATGCCTCGTGATGCTAGTTGAGATGCGAGATGCCCGGAATGTGGGGGGCCGGATGCCCGGTGGCCTGGGAGGCTGAATGCCGGAAGCCTCGGAGGTCTTTGCTCGAGGGGATGATGAAATTAATGATTTGAGGAATGGGTGATGTGGTGATCAAATTGAAAGATAAAGATGAAAATTTACCCATGGCATGATATGCATGATGATATGCATGATGATGATGATGATGATGATGATGATGATGATATGTGATGTGATAACGATCACCCATGGCATGATATGCATGATGATGATGATGATGATGATATGTGATATGGCATGATGATATGCATGATGATGATGATATGTGATGTGATAATGATCACCCATGGCATGATATGCATGATGATGATGATGATATGCCATGATGATGATGATGATATGCCATGATGATGATGACATGTGTGAAGTGATGATGTCATGATGACATGTATATGATTATGAGATTGACGCATGATAGTATGCGCATGGCTTCAAGGTAAGTAACGCCTGCAATGCATGTATGATTTGTATGATGCATTGAGTTGTTATTGGATTCCTTATCTGCTGAGTGGTTGTACTCACCCCTTTGGGGACCAACATTTCAGATTAGCAGTATGCTGCTTCCTGCCGTCGCGCAAGGTGCATTTTACGGGTTACCGTCCGACGTCGAGGTAGAGTGTGAGGAGTTCAGCTGTCCTTCTGTACCTGGACTCACCTACATACGTGTGCGCTGTTTTGTTACATACGACATAGGCCTGGCTGGGGGCCCAGTCGTTTAGGAGTTTGTTTCCGTTCACGTTCGCCGCGATGGGGTGATGGGAGGGATGCTACTGCTGCCACCGCCTGACGCACCGGACTGGGTGTGAGGCCCAAGCGTGACGAGTAGGGGCTGTTTTTTTTTTTTTTGGGAGTTAATTAGCCGACACTTATGATGGGGGTTGTACACATGTGATGTAGAGGGTCGAGGGTTCTTTTTGGGATTTTAGGCTGGACATGGCAGAGTCCTAGCTTTTCCTTTTTGATGTACCGACCCAAAAGAAGTCCCATCTTGAAAATATATGTAAATAAAGTGTCGTGGCTTGTCTATAAAAATTATGGTGATTAGTGGTGTGTATTTGTATCATGGTTGGTACGGGGAGAGATGGTGATATTTGCTTCCGCTAATGAGTCGCGCTGGGACTGCATAAAAAAAAAATGCCTGTGAATAGCGATGCTTTTTCTACAAGTAAGTATGAAAGGGTAATTTAAGGAGTAACATTGGTGCTTGTGGCAACCGCCAAAGGGTTCGGGGTGCTACATCCGCTGCTTTTTGGTATCAGAGTGAATGGTTATAGGTGGAGTGATAAGGAGCCTCATTTGGGAATTGAGGAACATGATGACAATGCACACCATAGGATGTAAAATGAAATAATTGAATAACGGGTGATGAGAACTCACTCGTAGATCCCTAGTAGTTTACTTTGGATTGCATTTAGGTACCAGTAACATGTATATGTTACTTATGTAGTAGTAGTAGTAACTGCTTTGAATGGAGGCAATGAGTCTCAGATTATTCTTGAGGCAATACTTGGAAATTGTAGGAAAGTCATGGTGCGAGCTGGAAGTGCTCATCCATCGAGGGCTGAAGCCTCTGCTGCAAGGGCTGAACCCCGAATGGAAGACATCCTGCAGGCATTAGCCAATATTGGAAATCTAATGGAAAGGCAGGCGCAGCAACAGCCCGGAGCAGAACGCCGTACTCAAGGACTAGTGGAGCAGTTTCTGAAGCTGAAGCCACTTAAGTTCAATGGAATGGGAAGTCTTGAGGAGGCGGAGCAATGGATTGATGGGATGGAACGAATTTTCCGGCTGTTGGACTGCACTGATGCTGAGAAAATAGTTTTAGCAGAGTACCAGTTGGAGGGAAATGCGAAGTTTTGGTGGAGAGCTTCGAAGGACATAATCTTTCCACCAGGTACTGATGTTAACTGTGAGGAGTTTGTTAGAGCTTTCAATAGGAAGCATTTTTCTGATTGTGCTAAGGATAAGAAGATTACTGAATTTGTTCAGCTAGAACAAAAGGAGTTGACAGTAGATCAGTATGAGGCTAGATTTTCTGAATTGTCTAGATATGCTCCTAGATTGATTGAGGATCAGGAAGAGAAGGCTAAGAGATTCTTGAAAGGGATGAGGACTGACATTAGGAAGCAACTGGTGCCATTGAATATAAGAGATTATAATGAGATTTATGAAAGGGCGCAGTTAGTGGAGCAGGAGCTGTTGAGAGAACGGTCGGAGTTTAAGAAACCGTTGAATTTTAATGATGTGAGAAAGGGGAAGAGACCTTATTCTGGTCAAGGTCAGACCTGGAATGTGAAGAAGAAGAGTAATTTTGGGAATTTTGGAGGAGCTAGGAATGGTCTGAATATAGGGAAAGCACCCTATTAGCCTGGTGTTTGTCAAAAGTGTAATGGGAGACATGGCTTAGGACCTTGTACGAGACAACATAAATGCTTTGGTTGTGGACAAGTGGGTCATCTTAGGAGAAGTTGCCCACAAGAGAGGTCGCAAGTGAGTGTTGGCTCGGTGCGACAGGGATACCAGAGTGCTGTTAGGTCAAACCCACAAGGAAATCCTCAGAGACCACCTGCACAAGGAAGGGTGTATGCGATCACCCAGGAGGAAGCGGAAGCTTCCAAAAATGTTATCTCAGGTATGATTCTTATTAATGGTGAAAAGGCATATGCATTGTTTGATACGGGTGCAACGCATTCGTTTGTGTCTGAAAGATATAAACGTTTGAATAAGATAGAAGTTATGCCTCTTGAGACACCTCTTTGTGTTTCCACGCCTTTAAAGGATATGGTATTGTCTACGCTGGTGTGTGGAAATTGTAAGATATCAATGGGAGGAAAGGATATGGAAATAGACTTGGTTGTAATGACTATGTATGATTTTGACGTTATTATAGGAATGGACTGGCTTCGTAAGCATCGGGCTAGAATGGATTGTTATAGAAGAATGGTTCAATTCGTTTTACCTTATCAGTCTAGTTGTGAATTTTTAGGAGGTCAGACCCATTTTCCTGTAGCTCATATTTCGGCAGTAGAAGCCTGTAAGTTACTTGACAAAGGATGTCAAGGGTACCTAGCCATAGTTAGAGATTATGCAAGGGAGGAGCCTAAACTTGAGGAAGTTCGTGTAGTTAACGAATTTCAAAATGTATTTCCTGAGGAATTGCCTGGATTGCCGCCAGAGCGGGAGATTGAATTTGAAATTGAATTAATGCCTGGAACAAGACCAATATCAAAAGCCCCATATAGGATGGCCTTAGTCGAATTGAAGGAATTGAAAGTGCAATTACAAGAGTTGCTTGACAAAGGATTCATTAGACCAAGTGCTTCACCTTGGGGTGCACCGGTCTTGTTTGTGAAAAAGAAAGATGGATCGATGCGCTTGTGCATTGACTATAGGCAGTTGAACCAGGTAACCATCAAGAATAAGTATCCTTTGCCTAGAATTGATGACTTGTTTGACCAACTCCAGGGAAGTTCGGTCTTCTCTAAGATTGACTTGAGGTCTGGATACCATCAGTTAAGAATTAAGAAGGAGGACATTCCTAAGACTGCGTTCAGGACTCGTTATGGACACTACGAGTTCCTTGTTATGCCATTTGGATTGACTAACGCACCGGCTGCATTTATGGATTTGATGAATAGAATATTTCAGCTTTATTTAGACCAGTTTGTGATTGTTTTTATTGATGATATTCCGGTATATTCAAAAGGGCCTAAAGAGCATGAGCATCATTTGAGAATAGTTTTGCAGACCCTAAGAGAGCATAAGTTGTATGCCAAGTTTAGTAAGTGTGAGTTCTGGTTGGACCAGATGATATTTTTAGGGCATGTGGTGTCAGGAAAAGGAATTGCAGTAGACCCGGAAAAAGTTGAAATGGTAGTAAATTGGCCGAGACCAACGACACCTACTGAAAGCTCCAGTTGGGATGAGGATGAAGATGAAGAGGAGGACGAGGATCCATAGTTTTGTGAAACCCCACTTGTTTTGTAGACGTTATAAGTAGATCGACTAGTATTGTATTATATATGACATGACTGGTTATGTTATGTATATATAAGTGTGTTGTGTGATTTTTAGTTTGAAAAATTATAGCTCTATTTTTCTATCCCATATTATTGGTGTCTGGGGATTATATAATTGCTTCCGTATGTGTATATAAAAAATGAAGGGGTCGGCAATGCATCTTGAGATGTCACATTTAATCGACCGCTGATGGATGTCACGAGCTCGGAGGATCGGGGCATGACACCAGATCTAGTCTGGGCGAGGCCGACACTTGCTTGGGTGAGGGCGAGCCCCGGCAAGGCCGGCCCTCGCCCAGGCTAGGGCGCAGGTCGGCCTCACCAAGCGACCCTTGCCAAGTCGCTCCTGGGCGAGGGCTCCCCTTGCTGGGGCTCTTTCTCGCCTGGCCGGGCCTCGCTTGTGGCGAGTCAAGCCAGCCAACTGGTTGTGGCCGATGGCCAACCACCGGAAAAGGCAAAGAAAGCCAAAAAGAAAAGAAAAAAAAGGGGAAAAAACTGAAAAAAAATTCAAAATTCAAAAAATACTAAAATATTATTAAAAATTGTCCACGTTAACGCCGATGGTCATACGTGACATTGCCGGCGTCCACATTAGCATTTTTCGGCCAAAATTGATCGGATGGATTGAATCAGCAAGAAGTGAAAATGTTTAGGACTGAATTGGCAAAATTAAAAGATTTAAGACTAAATTGGCAAAAGGTTTAGGATTTTTTGGACAATTTTTCCCAAGAAAAGGAAAGCATCAAAATGGAGGTCTTTTGCTCCAAGAAATGAAGTGCTTTTGGGAAGCAAAACAAGCTTCCGCCGACTCTTGAGGAATCTTAAAAGTAAAAGACTATGTGAGTGTTGAAGAAGGAAGAGATGTAGTCTAAGGCATGGAGAATTGTTTAGATGATCCAAAAGGAAAAATTGTCTAAAAAATCTTAGATTTAATACACTTTTGTCAATTCATTACTAAACTTTTTAAATTTTGTTAATTGACTAATTAGCTTTTTTAAATTTTGCCACTAACCATCACTTGGATAATTTTTAATGATGTTTTAATTTTTTTCTTTCTTTTTTCCCTTCTCTTCTTCCTCCTCTAGCCTATCATCGCCGATGCTCAGCTAGAGGTGAGGGCTGGTGAGGTCAAACTCTGCAACCGTAGGCACGCCGTGCTCGCCCTTGGCAAGGCTCGATCTCATTGTCGCTTGGTTAGGTTGGCCTTGTTAGAACCTCATCTGATCTGGTGAGGCTAACCTCACCTACTTATAGTGAGGCTCAACCTTGTTGTTGTTGGGCAAAGCTGGCGACCTCAGTGGCTCTTGCTTCTAGCGAGTTACCGAGGGTGATTGATTAGTGAATGAAGAATGGAAGGGGAAAAAAAGAGAGAAAGAAAAGAAAAAAATATGAAAAAAATGGTAAATGGAAAAAAAATTAAAATATCATTAAAAATATCAACATTAGCGTTGCTTGAACTACGTAAGACGGTTGGCATCCGCAGTAGTCATATCTAGATGGATAAACTAAATTGGCAATAGTTGCCATTGTTTCAACTTGGGAAGCGAAAGGTGGAGAGTTCGATTCCGTACTTTCTCATAGAGCTAGGGGTGGATACGTGAGTGAGGGAGCGGGGCTTCACAACCTACGCATAGCACATGGCATATACAGTAACTTACAAAATAAATATAGGATATGATCGAACCAAAAAAAAAATTAATTGGCAAATCATTAAAAAATTCTAGTAATTGACAAAATTAAAATGTTTAGAAATGATTTGGCAAAAAATACAATAATAAGTTTAGGACTTTCAGGACAATTTTCCTAATCCAAAATGATCTCTTGAATCAATTGAAACCAAGCAAAAACTATAAGCTTCCCTTCAATTGAGAAACGTACGCTGTCCAAGAGTGGCCAATGTCGGTTGCTGTACGACGTGCCTTCAGTAGCAGCGAAAAGCCCACCACAAAAAGCCATTAAGGCCGGCCAATGATTTACAAGTAAGTTAAATACATCATGCAAATATCAATTTGAAATTTTTGGTGATCCAAAAATTAGTTAGGGATAAATTTATCATAAATATACCAATTTGAAATTTTTCGTAACATCAATCTTATGAATTTCCACATGGATATCTTACATCAATCGCCCGTAAATGCGTTATCCAACTCATAATTTAATAGTAAAATTTAACGAGAGCTAACGAAAGATAAATGTGTCACAAGTACACCAATTTAGAATTTTCAATGATCTAAAAATTGGTTTGGGGAAAATATTTCATATTTATACTAATTTAGAGTTTTTTTGTGATATTAATCAAAAACTTAAAAATTGACTAGAAGAGTTATCCAATCTTGTGTCTTCTTTTTCCACTTTCGTAAACTCTATCAACTTTTCAAAAATGGCAAATATTAAATTAAATGAAAAGAAATAAAAACTCAAATTAGTTGGAAAAGTTCTTGAATTTATAATCTGGTATCGTTAGATGCTGCCATTTGAGATCCGTGCTGTTTTAACAAAACTATTTCCTATAAGGGTAGTTATTTGGTGAAGAAAAGGACTTCCCATTTGGTGAGAAAGCATCCATGGTCACCCAATTCTTTCTTGATGTTCTAAACTAGATCCGAGTTATGCGTTAAATGGTCGGTCTGTCATCATGACAATTCCACCATGGGGTTGAAGACTTTGCGGATTCACTCCCAACCACCAAAAAGATGGCGCATTGCTTCAAACTCCAAACAGAAAAATGACGAGGACTCTCTCTCTCTCTCTCTCTCTAAACTAAAAACCCTCCTGTCACTTTCACACCGGCGTCGCAGTATGACCTTTTTCCATTATTGGTGGACTAAACTGTGTTCTGAGTTCAGGAGCCAATAAAATCCAGGAGTAATTCCAGTTTTGACACCAAAAAGAAAATGTGCCATAGAACCCAATCTGGCATCTCTAAAGGTCCAGATTACATTGATCTACAGACAAACAACTCAGCACAGGGAGAGCAAACCGCTGCCTACCCAATGACTGGTGGAAGTTCAATCACCCCATCAGATTCAAATGCATATACACCATATAATAGTCCAACAGTACCACCAATACTAACTGTACGTGTAAACTTTGGATTGCAGGTTCAGGTCGTGTCTCCACCACTGGTGAATACTATGCGCCCTCTTGAATTCCGCCAATGGATTTAAATTGATAGATAGATTTGTGGATGGGATTAGGTGCAAAGGCTCTGTCTGCTTCCCCATCACACTCATGAACAGCAATCCGATAGTGCTGAGTAGCTAACTTCTCAATAGCTCCTGGTCTGATCTCTTGCATCTTGTTTCAGTGCTCGAAATAGCGAATGAATTCTGAGCAGACATGATCGGCTGCATTGACATACAGTTGAGGCACCCAAGCAGATAAAGCGGCTAAAGAATCAGCAGATTGTTTCCTGAGTTGCGGAGCCTTCATGGCTAACATGAGTCCAGCTGTGATCATGCTGGTGGTGAAGCGATTACCAAGCTTCACTTTAGTATTCTTGATCTTCTCGACCGGGGACGACACATAAGGCGGATTGAAGAGGAAAGACTCAAGAAACAATCCCATTTTGGCCATGTTCTGTCCTGCTAGCAGAGCAATGGCAGACCACAGGGAGTGGCCAGCTAACCAGACCCTAGAATCACCAGCAGTTGCAACCATAATCCGTACCACCTGCATGGCAGTCTCGAAGTGAGACGTGGAGGGGAGCCCATGCTGGAGCAAGAGAAGACCCAGCATAATATCTCGAGAGACTGATTCTTTCTTGGTCATGGAGCCTCGGAAGGCGACCACAACATGCGGTCCATCTGCTGAGTGGTTACCTGAGGATGATGGAGGCTTATACTCAAAGATGGCGCCGAAGATATAAGAGCCAATGTTATCTACGAGTTTGACCAGAAACTGAAAATTGAAAAATTCCCACCAAGGAGGAGCAGGAGCCTGATGATCTTCACATTTCTCCTGGTGGTCCTGATAGAAGATATAGACACCTTGAACCAAACAAGCAGCCACTAACCTCCGATGATGCGCATTATTCCTATGTTACAAGTTCAAGATATGTCATTTTCATCAAGATGTTTGCTGATAAGAAACTGTAGCTAGACTAAGCTAAATGCTCATATCTTCGTTTCACGCGAAAGGAAAAAGAAACTCGAGAACCAAACATTGGATTTGAGAGAAGCTTTAAATGCCATATTTTTGAAATAGCTTCTCATGCAGTCTGAACTTGGTGCAGAATAAAAAGCTGGCACTCCCATGCTGCTTCTGTCCAAAAACTACAAACTGGATGGGTCCATGAACCAATAGAGTATTAAATGTGAACTGTGGAGGATAAGTTGCGATATGTGGTGCATGTGCGGGCAAAACAACACTTAGTAATAACAGCCTATGACATATAAAGGTCACATATCTAGCAAAGTTCCTCCGTTTTGGTTTAATATCTAGCAAAACTCTATTATGAAGTAACTGGAGATATGTGTCCCTAAGCTTAAATAAATTCCAAAGGGGGACAACCACCCGTGGCACATTAGGGAAGTTCGTCTTTTAAGAACACAAACTAAATTCAGAAGTAGATAGAACACACTCTTTTTCGGTTTATTCTTACTATAAACCCGCTAGAACAGTGCTTAGTTTTGCATTGTAAAAAAGTCCAGCATGACAGCAATTAACCATCACCAAATAATTGAGACAAAGGTGTAGGAAACTTTGGGAATTTTGTTAAGAAATGATGGAAACATAAAAGCTATGACTTGAGCCTTTTGTTCAATGCGTAAAGAGAATCTGAAGGTCTTACCAGTCGACGCAAGTAAGGCGCAAGGGCCCTGAAATGTAAAAAAAATTTCCCCTCAGAGACCATAATCTCACAGGTTCATTTAAGATTTCTTCTTTGTATCCCTGAAAGCTGCTCAGAATTGAAAGTTCCATGTGGCAGTTATTAAATGACAATGGCTAGCGACATGACAGCACATCCATATTTGTACTCGATTCCCTTCACTGTAATTAAATCTATGGACTATAAGGATCAACTGTGCATCTTTCTCAGTACATATGACTATTTTAAGCTGCCTCATTAAGTTTTAAGTTCCATACAATTATTATGCATTGGGAACCTTCTTTTTCTTTAATAATCATGTAAAGTTCAGGGAGAAAAGTAATGCGCTGAGACACTAATAATTTGGACCGTCTAAGTATGAGCGTCTATGTCAACGTGTCCAGACCAGTAGATCCAGTCACTAAAAGAGTAACTACAGAGAGGTCTGGGAGCGAGTTGAGCTGGCCCAAATGATTCTGAATAATCTTCCCTCTTCAGATTATGCCTTAGTCTACATCCTATCAACTTCCACTTACCTCAAAAAGATCGAGCATATTATTATGCAACAAAAATCTGAAAAGACATTGAGGAAAATATTTCTTTTTGCAACTTCTAAGTTGAAACAAAATGGTCGAACAGATTACCAAATAGGAAAAGGAGAAAAGGTGGAAGTTTGATTACATAAAAGATGATTACCATCCCCAAGCTACAATTCTTCACGAATAAAATTCAAATTACTCCAAGGAGAGAGCCTGCACTGGATTGTTCGTAATGACAATCAATTAATTCCAAACAATCTCACAATCAATATGCCCACAGCAATGTAACGATAGATAGAATTCATTAAATGAAAAGAAACGGGTCATGAGAAGTGGAAAGGCTAAGCTTTATTTTTTCCAACTTGGCTTAATTTTATAAAGATTTTTTATTAGACATATCTGCCCCCTTTTCCCAGATTTCTGGGTCGTAGGTCAAACTGGAGTTTGTTTAGCAATGAACATGTGTCCCAAGATAGTCCCATTTTTAAACATGGGAAATGTGGTCTTGAACATTGGTCTTGTCTTTTGTACCTTGTAATATGGTGATAGCCAAGCAGGTAGAAAAGATCCCAATGAAAAAAAGGGCAGAATAGGATAAACAAAGTGTGATGACATCCAAATCCAAAACAAATCCAGCATACCATATCTTTTTTCCAACAAAAGTAATGCACATCTCTTCATTGGCTTATACAAACTTTTTTACTTTGAAATTCAACCCACGGCGTGCTTCTTATTGTTTTCTTATTGTTGCCACATTAAACAAGCACAACGCGCACCAGAAAACACACAGACAGACCTGGAAAAAAGTAGATGCACAATCAAACAGGGACGCAAACACACAAATACTGTGGACGCCATCACGGGTGCATTGAAAACTGATATGAATTTAAGCAAAATTACTAAACGTTTGACTTCTATTGCAGCTTCCTAATAGAACTGCCTCATCTCAAAAGGGGCATAAACATATGTGAAACCTGACCTATTCACAATAATTCAATGAAAATCCCCTCAAAGATTAACAAGTTTCTGCACAACTACTTCACTATCAGCTAGAGATAGAGAGAAATTCCTCAACCAGCAGTGACTTATGCAAAGCCCCACAAAAGAAAAAGGACTAAACTAAACCTCGTCCATTGCAATTACTTAACACCCACAACACAAACCATCACACCCACTGTGGCATTTCGACAAAGTTCACTCCTTGCACTTTCTGACCTCAAAAATCGATCATCAGGAACTAAAAATTCAACGTCCCCAAGGCAAAATCACAACCCCAACGCGTACAAGAGAGAAAGCATTCACAGATACAAATGCAACCCAAAAACATAAAAACCCAAGAAAGGATACCTCGAAGAAACATGCAGAGAACGGATCTGATGAGGGGCAAGAAAGGGTCAAGAGGGTAGAAGATCTAGAATTCGGATTCGCTCGCTCGTCGCAACAAACTTCGGCCTTTATCAGGTCTTCCTCAAACGAAATTCTTCCCTCACAGGAGTTGTAGGGATGATCTACCTACGCGAGAGCAGAAGGCAAGGATCTGAGAAAAATAGCACATTAGTTGTTGCTTAGTTGTTGCTGCATAATCCTTGATCAAGAAAAGATTCTGAAGTATTTACTAAAATTTCAATCCTTTCAATTTTATCGAGGCTTTAATCATCAGTAATTCCAAAAATCTATCTTTCTCTAGCAATGGAATGATAAAAAGGAAAACTGCAATCATATAGAACATTACAGTGAAAAGTCGGGTTCTCACTAAAATACTTGTGCAGAGAGAAGACATATTAAAGTACCTTGAGACTGGCTCCTCTTCAAACTGCTGCTTCCAATAGTATTATACACCTTCAGTTTCAATTAAATCCAGTATTCAATGTTATATTATACAAAATCTTTGGAAACAAGTCCAAATAGCCAGTCAAAATGTTTTAAACAAAACAATGAGATAGAGAATGAGCAGAAAGTGCAAAAAAGATATAGGGTAGCATAAATTGGAAAAAAAGAAAAGGCTATAGCCTGACGATTCAGAGTCACTCACAGGAACACAAGTGATCAACTGAAATTCACTTTGGCCAAGCGGACAAAGGTTGGTGATGGTAGCCCAATTGTCAATACATGTGAAGCAGAACCTGAAAAGCCAACAGATGCATCATGTCAAGTTCAAAATAGTATTGCATTCAATAACATACACAAACATAAAAGATTGAAGATGCTTAAAAATGAGCTCAATCCTATGTCCACATATATTAATCAAATGGTAAATGTAACATAATAAGCAAGATGGTCGTAATGGCAATGCCTCAGTAGAACAGCAACAGTTCTAATTGTTTTACCGTGTTAGTTCCTTCCTTGTCCGACCAACAGGTCTATCAAGATACTAAAGATCACTGTGAAGAAGTGTATCAGTGCTGGCAGCAGTCTAAGACCCCTCCGTCGATGATAAGATCCATGCATAGCCCACATCTCTCACCCTCAAAATTAGCAGTGTCCTGCATGTGCAAAAATTTATAAAACTACTCAGTTACATAAACATCAAACCAACACAAGGCTAACCTCAATTTTTTACCTATATGAACATATGTCGAGCACAGAGCAAAGATTCTGTAAAGTTCATGTTTTTGACAAGGATGATTTAAACACAAGTAGAACAAGACATATCAAGCCTTAAATTCGTCGACTAGATCCTTTATTAAGTTCGAGAAAGCAATCAAATAATCAACTTCGCTTATAAAAGAAGAAATGGCCAGTACTCCTCATAGTCACCTTTGACCTTACACTCACTACCGGTCACCAAGAACTAAATTTCCAAAACCATGGTAATGAAAATCTCCTGAGAAAGTAAATTCCTCAAAGAAATGCAGCAGTCATTCTTCAAAAGATTCGACTCGCACAACATCAAGATTTTCACATTCCAAAAGAGTCGGGTACTAAAATAAGACCACCTATCCGGACCAAATCACGGCACGCCAAAGCAACAGAACTTACAGTAACGGCGAGGTCAGCTTCGAGGATCTCTTCGTCCGACATAGCCGGCGGGACAAAACCCAGCTCCATATCGTCGAACAACGACGTGCGCGCCTGCAAAATCAACACCTTGAAGGTTCGCGGATGATGCCCGGGCGACTATTCGAGTCGGAAACGAGATTGGAGCGGAGAAAATTCATGGGATTCAGCCCCCGACAAATGCCCTTCGAAGCTGATGAGAATTCCGAAGCGAGAAAGCTTGGAACTGGGGGAAGAATGCAAGTTTTTTTTTTTTTTTTTAATTGGTTGAGGAATGCGAGGTTAAGGTTCGGAGAATTGCATCAGATGATCGCTGCAAGTGGAGATGGCAGCGGAAGAGGGGAAGGAGGAAGGTCTGACGGAGAAGATCGCTTGCGGCTTGCGCGAACTGAGTTTCCTCGCCTAAAAAGGAGGGGCCAAAATGAAGGAAAAAGAAACTCGTTTTTGTTTGTTTTTTTTTCTTTTATTTCCCTTTTCTCGATATTTTGGCTGTAATAAAATTTCAAAATACAGAAAAAAGTCTCTTCTTTTTTTTTTTTTTTTCACATTTACGGCTTATGGTTCTGCTAAAAAAATTAATAATTTTCGTAAAATTTTGTTTCAAAATTTGAAAAAAAAAAAAATTAAAATTTTCAAGTATTTCCAATTAAATAAGAGTTAATATGAGAATTCCAAAAAATTTACAAAAAGCTAAAAAATAAATGTAAATGACTCGTCATATTTATAACTCACTCTTTACGATATTATGACTTTCATGATATTCCTTTTTATTGATAAAACTAATAAAAATAAATGATTTTACAATGTATTAAAATCGGCATATGAAATATGACATCTTTTTAGACACCTTTTTAAAGTTTGAATCCATCTCGTTTTCAAATTGTAAAGAAAAAATGATAATAAAACTTTAAAGTTGACTTAGAGAATTATCTGATTCTTTTCTTCTTGTTCCATTTTAGTAAACTCTCTCTACATCTCTGAAGTGGTAAATATTAAATTAGAGGAGAGGAAATAAAGACTCAAATTAGTTGCAAAAGTTCCTAAATTTAAATGTTGACATCATTATATGCTTTTCGTTTGAGATTTGTGCCATTTTGACAAACTAATTTCTTATGAGAGTTGTTATATCACTTGATTTGCATTCCAAAAAAGTGCGAAGAAAAGGAACTTTTCATTTGGTGAGAAAAGCACCCACCGTCGTCTCCCAACCTTTCTTATATTTCCAAACTGGATCCGATTGATAAACTGGTGGGTCTAGCATGCACCATGACAATTTCACAAAGGCTTTGTCTACTCCCAGCCACAACAAAAGGCAGATGACATTGCTTCAATCTCCGAACTGAAAAATGACAAGAGGACTCTTTCTCCCACACATACCTACACAAACTGAAAACCCACTTGTCACTTCCAAACATATGAAATACAGTAAAAAGAAAATGCGCTGCGCCACACAACAGGTCCAGGCAACATCAATCCGCACACGAAGGCCCTGCATGGTAACACTTCGAAAAGTGTTTATAAACACTTTTTTGTTTTTTGTTAAAGGGAACAAAAAAAAAAACGCGTTTGGTTGCGTTTACTGTTTTTTTTTGTTTTTTTGTTCGAAACAAAAAAAGAGTAAACGAGAAACAACTTTTTGTTTTTCTCGTTCCGTAAACAATTCTCAAGAAACAATTTTTTGTTTTTTTGTTTCTCCTTCTCTCTCTCCTCTTCTCTTCCTCTTTTCTTCTTCTTTCTCTTTGGCGGACCGGACGAGGCCATGGCCGGCCGTCGAGGGCCGGCGACGCCGTCGAGGGTCGGGCGACCTTGCTGGAGCGTCGCCGGCCCCCGGTGAGGCTCGAGCTGCGCCGCCGGGCGACGCTGAGCGTCGCCGGATCTGGCGAGCTCGAGCTCGCTCCGGCCCATGGCGAGGCGCGGCCTCGCCGGATCCGGCGAGCCCGAGCTCGCCCGGCCAAGGCGAGGCCGCGCCTCGCCCCGCGCCGGCGACGCCGAGCCTCGCTTGGCTGGGCGAGCTCGGGCTCGCCAGATCCGGCGAGGCCGCGCCTCGCCATGGCTGGGCGAGCTCGAGCTCGCCCAGATCCGGCGGCGCTCGGCCTGCGGCGCGGGCGAGCTCGAGCTCGCCTAACGACGGCGAGGCTCGGCCTCGCCGGGCCGGCGAGCCTCGCCGTGGCCGGGCGAGGCCGCCCGGCCCCGTCGGCCGGTCGCGAGGCCGGCGACCGGCCGAAAGAAAAAAAGTAAAAAATAAAGGAAAAAATGAAAAATGAAAATAAAAATATAAAAAAATTAAAAGAAATAAAAAAGAACAAAAATTTACCAAACGTGTTTCTGTTTATTTTTTATTCCTGGAACAAATTTACCAAACGCATATTTTTGTTCAAAAAGTGTTCCCTAACGAAACACTTTTTTTGTTTCGCTCGCCCCCTAACAAAAAAAGAAAAACGTTACCAAACGCACCAACAATTCAGCACACGGAGAGCAACAGAACTGTGTATTCAATGGCCTGGGCAAGTTCAATCACGTCATCAGATCCAAGCGCATAAGCGACGAGAAATAACAGTCCAACGATACTGCCAATACTAGTACTCGTACTTGTAAACTTCGGACTCCAGCTCCAGGTCCGGCTTCCACCATTCGCTAATTTTATGCGCCCTCAGGAAACACTTCGGCGGCTTTGAATTGATCGATAGATTTGCCGATGGGATGAGGTGCAAAGGCTCTGCCCGCGTCCCATTCTCGCTCATGAACAGCAATGTCACAGAATAACGACTAGCAATCTTGTGGATACCTTCCAATCTGAACTTTTGCATCCACTTTCCGTGCTCGAAATAGCCAATGTATCCCGAACAGACGCAATCAGCCTTGTTGACAAACAGCTGAGGAACCCAAGGGGACAAAGCCACAAAAGAATCGGCGGATTGTTTCAGCTGTTCTGTAGATTGTTTAGCTAGCGCCACTGCAGCACATAACTCGCTTTTGGCTAACTGGAAAGCCCGCTTCCATATCTTGCTCTTGATCTTCATGATCGGAACAGATGCATAAGGCGGGTTGAAGAGGAAAGACTCGAGATAATATCCCTTTTTGGCCATGTTCTTTCCAGCTTCCAGAGCGATGGCAGACCCCAGGGAGTGGCCAGCTAACCAGACCACCTCAGAATTGCCGTCGGCTGCAACCAAGTCTTCTACTGCCTGCACGGCAGTCTTGCAGCGAGACGAGGAGTGTAGCTTATTCTGGATAAACTGAACATCCAGCTCAATATCTCGAAAGAACGATTCTGCCTTGATCAAGGTGCCTCGGAAGGCGACCACGAAACACGGTCCATCTGCTGAGTGGTTACATGAGGATGGCAGAGGCTTATACTCGAAGATGGCACCGAAGATAGAAGAGTCAGCCCCATCTACGAGTATGCGCTTCAACTGAAAAGCGAAAGTTTCCCACCAAGGAGGAGCAAGAGCCTTGGGACCTTCACGTTTCTCCTGGCGGTCCAGCGCTAAGACATAGACAGCTTTAACCAAACAAGCAATAACCGACCTCGCATAATCTGCATTTTTCCTATGTCAGAAGTCCAAGAAATGTTAGTTTCTTCACCATGTTTGCTGATAAGAAACTCTGTAGCTAGACTAAGCTAAATCCTCATATCATCGCTTCACGCGAAAAGAAGAAAAGGAAACATCGGATTTGAGAGAAGTTTAAAATGCGATATTTTCGAAAAAGCTTCTTATGCGGTCTGAAGTCGGTGTAGAACGAAAAGCTGGCACTGCACACGTCGCTGCTTCTGTCCAGAGACTACGAACTGGATGTGTCCATGAGAGTATCTTATCACATGGCAACCGTGGAGAACGAAGTTATAATATGTGGTGCATGTTGCGGGCAAATCAACACTTGGCAATAACAGCTTATCACATATTAAAGGTCACATGTCTAGTAAAACTCCTCCTTTTTTGCTTAGTATCGAGCAAAACTCTACGATGAAATAATCGGAGGTATGCGTCCAAGGGGGGAGACAAGGACGACTAGGAGTGCTTGCCACACATTTATATATTTTATATATTTATGGGCGAACGTGGATCTTCTTGAAGGAAAGAAAAGAGGAGCCGCCGCACAAGCCTTGAACACGATCAAGAAGAAGCCACCGCACACAAGAGAAAAGGACGAATGCGCTAAGTTCTATTTTGGACGTACATAGATGGCTTAAATGATTGAAAGACTTTGTGACGTGAGTTTATGTTCAATTGAATTGTTTATTTGTAAGTTCGTTGGGTTTGGGCTTAAATTTAAGTATGGGAAACATTTGAGCGTGTGAGTAATTTGTAAATTCTTATTCTCTGGTTAAAGTAGATTATTTGCTGCTAGCTCTCCCCATAGATATAGGTATCGATACTTGACCTAAACCACGTAAATCTCTAACGCCCTTATTATTTCTCGTTTATTTCTCTGGTAATTTCATATTGACTTAATTTGCAAAATTCTATTATTTCCGCATATTATATTTCAACGATTGGTATCAAGGCTTGGGATCATATTTCTTGATTGTGATGTGGGGTTTTTGCTTGTTTGATTATTATATGGAAATTCTGTTATAGTAATTATGTTTGAGGCGCAAGCTAAAATTGAGAAGTTTAACGGAAGGAATAACTTTGGGTTATGGAGCATCAAGATTCATGCACTATTAACAACCCAAGGTTTGGCCAAGGCACTGGACAGTAAAGAAGAGTTGCCGCTTATAATGAAAGCGTCTGATAAGGCAAAACCAATGAAAAGAACAAAGAGCACAATCCTATTGAACTTGTCGGATAAGGTGTTAATAGAGGTGGCCAAGAAAAAGGATACCTCAACGTTATGGACAAAACTTCAGGCACTCTATGTAAAGAAGGGTTTGAACAATCACTTGTATATGTTGAAGATAATGTTTTAGTTTAGATATACCGAGGTACGTTTATCAGATCCTGCCTAAATGAATTCACTAAACTCACAATGGATTTGAAGAATGTCAGTAAAATATTTGATAATGAAGAACGAGGCATAATATCGTTAGCTTCTTTACTAGAGTTATGGGAGTACTTTATTGATTCACTATTATTGGGGTATACTATAATTACCTCAAAAGAAGTAAAGTCCGCTCTATTCTCTAAGGAGTGGCAAAAAAAGTTGCGAGATGATGGTCTGATGCAAAATGTAGTACAAGCACTAATGATTTGGGGGTAGAGAACAACATTAAGGGCGTAGTGGCAGTAGAGATAAAAGCAAGTCGAAATCATGTCATAGAAAGTCCAAGGGATGCATGAAGTGCTTTGAGTCTCACAAGAAGAGGCACATCAAGAGAGATTGTTTGAAGCATGGAATAAAGGTAATGGGCAGAATGCCATAAACAATGTGGTGAATGTTGCCAAGGGGAGCATGACGCAAACACTGTTTTATGTGTGATTACTAGTTCGTCAGGAGATGAATGGATGCTAGAGTTAGGGTGTTCTTATCATATGACGCCTCATTAGAACTGATTTATTACTTCCCAAACTATATATGGTGGTAGAGTTCTTTTGAGGAATAACATAGTCTGTAAGGCTATGGGGATAGGGATAATTTAGATTATGATGCACAATGGGGTAGTGCGCACATTGACGGACATGAGGCATATACTAGAGCTAAAAAAGAATCTTATTTCTTTGTGGACACTCGATGAAATTGGATATAGGTACACCGCTGAAGATAGAGTATTGAATATTTTTCAAGGTGCCATGATATTGATGAAGGGGAATAAAGTGAATACTCTCTATCATCTATTTTGAGAGATTGTAACCGGAATCGCTGCAGTTTTATTAGATGAGTCGGACTTTGACTTGACTCAATTATGCCATATGCGTTTAAGGCATATGAATGAGGCAGGTATGACAATACTGAGTGAGAGGGTTATTGAAGGGTCAAAAAACAGGGGAGCTAGACTTATATGAGGACTGCATCTTTCGGAAGCAGCCCCGAATTAAGTTAATTACATCTATTCATTCGACCAAGTGACTAGTTGAATACATTCATTTAGACATCTAGGGCCCGTCTTCGATTCCTTCGAAAGAAGGTGCTTGTTATAAGTTGATATTTGTCGATGACTATTCAAGGAATGTATGGGTATATTTTTTAAAACACAAATATGACGTGTTCGATTGGTTCAAGAAATTTAAAGCATTAATTAATAAATCAAGTGTCTAAGAACCGATAATGGCATGAAGTTCTATGATAAAGATTTTATCGAGTTCTACGAGAAAGAAGAAATTGTGAGACACTGCACAGTACTTGGGACATCACAGTAGAATAAAGTAGCAAAATGGAATAATAGAACTTTGCTTGAGTAAACTCGATACATACTTTCACATGCAGGACTTGGCAGGGAAATTTGGGTTGAAGCAATGAACATGGAATGTTACTTGATTAATCGATCTCTATCATTTTCTATCGAGTGGAAGATTCATAAGGAAGTATGGTTGGGGAAACCTATTGATTATTCCAGATTACGTATATTTTGATGTCTTACATACGCTCATGCAAATGATAGTAAACTTGAGCAAAGGGCGAAAAAGTGAATATTTCTAGGTTTTGCACATGGGGTGAAAGGCTATCGACTATGGTGTACTAATCCCAAATTACTTGGTTTTCTAATCAATGGAGATGTAATCTTCTACGAGACCACAATGCTTCAATAGAGGGATTCTAAGACACAACTAGTAGAGCAGATCAATTATGGTGTCATTAGTGAGGTGGGGCTTCAAGTGGATACTCCAATGACCTTAGGGGTAGCAGAAGTTAAGACTACAAATGAGGCCGCAATTCCTAAAGTTGGTGATAGTGAATGATCGGCATAGCTGCAGACAGATAGAGAATGCAAATTAAATCACCGGTATGTTATGCTTATATAGATATTGCTTATGCATTGACTTTAGGTGACAAGGTGGAGACAAATAAACCTTTATCTTACTTTAAGGCGATGGCTAGTTCAGAGTCGTTGCGGTGATTAGGGGCTATGAGTGAAGAGATGAAATCAGTCCATTGAAATCAGATATGGGAGCTGGTCAAAGTACCAAAGAGCCAGAAGATTATTGGAAGTAAATGGACCTTTAAATGGAAGGAAGACAATCCTAGTGTCAAGACAGCGTGATATAAGGCGAGACTTGTCGCGAAGGGGTACATATAACGTGAGGGCATTGACTACAACGACGTGTTCTCTTTTATGGTGAAACATACATCTATCTGTATTTTACTTGCCTTAGTAACTTCGCAGGATCTCGAGTTAAGATAGCTAGATGTGAAAATTGCATTTTTTCACGATGAGTTGGAGGAACGGATTTACATGAGGCAATTAGAGGGATTTGCTATTCCGGTTAAAAAAAAATCATGTTTGCTTGTTAAAAAAATCTTTTTATGGGCTAAAACAATCCCCTAGGCAGTGTTATAAGCATTTTGATGCTTTGATTACTAGTCAAGACAATTTGAAAAGTCATATGGATAGCTATGTTTACTTTAGGAGATTGGATGATGGTTCTTTAATTTATCTATTACTATATGTTGATGATGTACTAATGGCAGCTAAAAATATGTTTGATATTGACGTGCTGAATGGGCAATTAAATGCTGAATTTGAGATAAAAGATTTAGGTGTTGTAAAGAAAATATTATGTATGGAGATTTTATGTGACAAGACTGCTCGAGTTTTACATCCATCTTAGAAGAAATATATTAAGAAGATTGTGGCACGTTTTAACATGCGATTGACGAAATCTGTAAGTACACTTTTAGCGAAACACTTTAAACTTTTAGATAAATTATCATCATAGACTGAGGAAGAAGAGGAGCATATGTCTCATGTTCCTTATTCTAGTGTTGTGAGTGGTATTATGTATATTATTGTATGCACTAAGCTTGATATTTCATAGGCTATAAGCATAATTATTCGTTATATGAAATGTCTTGGTAAAACTCATTGGGAAGCTATGAAGTATATCCTCATATATTCGATAGGGACAACAAATGTGGGCATAGTGTACCGTTGGAACAATAATGGCAGTGAGACCATTGATTTTGTGGATTCGGATCATGTCGGTGACTTGGATTATTGCAAATCTTTTAGTAGGGTACATGTTTACGCTAGCAGGTGGTTCAGTTTGTTGGAAAGCATCTTTATAGGATCGTGTTGCCTTGTCTTCGACTGAGACAAAGTACATGGCACTAATCTCTGTAGTGAAGGAGGCGATACGGTTAGGAAGTTTGCTCTCAAACTTTGGGTATCAGAAAGTGTTGGTATATACTATAATAACCAATGTGTGATATATTTTGGGTATAATCCAGTTTATCATGAGCGAACAAAACATATCAATATCAAGTATCACGTCATTCAAGATGGCTTGACTAAGGGTAATGTTATGATGAAAAAAGTTGCTAGAGCAAATAACCTGACAGACATGATGGCTAAGTCTGTTCATTTGACAAAGTTCAAGTTTTGCTTAAGCTCTATTGGTGTTTGTGGAGAGTGAGTGCATATTGAGGTGTTAAGAGAGCAGCATGGATAATAAACACTAAAACTTGATTTCAAATAACGAGCCAAGATGGAGAATTATTAAATTAATATCTCAAGTTTGAATTTGGAATATGATTTGTTAAATCGAATTTATTGAGAAATATTTTCCAAAATGGATTAGAATGTTCGTTCTTGAAAAAGTTTCCTAAATTCAATAAAGGAAGGAGCACTAAAGGATACAAGTCAGGCACAATATCTCTTATCATATCTATGTAACTTTTAAGGGTAGAGGAGTCTTTTGTTAGAAAAAGGAAGCCTATCTCCTATCTCCTCTTGAAGAAGGGGTAGACTCCTCAAATAGGAGTGCTTGCCACACATATATATCTTAGATACATGTGGCCGAATTTGGGTCTTCTTGAAGGAAAGATAAGAGGAGCCGCCGCACAAGCCTTGAACATGATCAAGAAGAAGCCGTCATATGCAAGAGAAAAGGACAAATGTACTGAGTTCTATTTTGGGCATACATAGAGGGCTTGAATGCTTGAAAGATTTTTTGCTGTGAGTTTACATCAATTGAATTATTTATTTATAAACACTTTGAATTAGGCTTAAATCTAAATGTAGAAAACACTTGAACGTATGAGTGATTATAAACTCTGATTATCTGATTATAGTGGATTATTTACTATTGGCTCTCACCGTAAATATAAGTACCGATATTCATATCAAACCACATAAATATCTGGTGTCCTTATTATTCCTCGTTTATTTCTTTGATGATTTCATATTGACTTAATTTGCAAGATCCTATTGTTTTCATGTATTATATTTCAACAAGTGCTTAGTTATTTGGATGTTTAAAAATCCAGTATCTCATGGTAACTAGCTATCGCCAAATAATTGAGACAAAGGTTAAGGAAACTTAAAAGGCATGACTTGGGCTTTTGTTCAATGAGGAAAGAGAGAATTTGAAGTCTTACCAGTCAACGTGAGTAAGGCCCCGAGGCCCTAAAAGGTGAAAATTTTGATTCTCGAAGGCCATGATCTCACAGGTTCAATTTAGACTTCTCCTTTGTATCCCTGAAAGCGAAAGCCACTCCGAATTGAACCACTTCATAAGGCAGTTAGTAAATATGACAATGGCTAACATCGCATGCATAACTGTGCATCCATATTCGTACTCGACTCCCTTCACCGTAATTAAATCTATGTACTACAAGAAGGATCAACCGCGTATCTTTTTCATCAACACATGCAACTATTTTGAAGCTGCCTCGTGAAGTTTTAAGTTCCATCCAATTATTATGCATCAAGGACCTTCTTTTTCCTTCAATAGTCACTAAAAATGTACCTACGAAAGAGGTTCGGGAGGGAGTTCAGCTGGCCCAAATGATTCGGAAAAATCTTCCCTTTTCAGATTATGCCCTAATCTACATCCTATCAACGTCCACTTATCCTAGAAAGAACGAGAAGATTATTTCGCAACAAGAATCCGAAAAGACACTGAGGAAGAAAAAAAGTGGGAGTTTGGTAATATAAAAGATCCTCCCATACCCCCCAAGCTATGATTCTTCATGAAGAAAATTCAAATTACTCCAAGGAGAGAATTGGTATTGGATTGTTTGGAATGAATTGGATTGTTTGTAATGACATCCAATTCATTCCAAACAATCTCACAATCAACGCGCACACGGCATTGCGGCAATAGATTAGAATCAACTAAATGGATGGAAGCCGGTCGTGAGAGGTGGACCGACCTAATCAAGCTTGAGTTTTTCTAACTTGGCTTAAGTTGATATGGATTTTTTATTAGATGTATCTGCGCTCTTTTACCAAATGGATTGCTAGGTCACAGGTCAAACTGGATTTTGTGTAGCAATGACCATGTGTCCCTAAGACAATCCAATTTTTAAATATTGGAAATGTGTTTCGACCAAGAACAAAACATAAAAAAATTAGAAATGTGGTTTTGAACATTGATCTTGTCTTTTGGGCCTTGTAATATAGTGATGACCAAGCAGGTAGATAGAGATCCCGATGAAAAGGAAAGATGAACAAAGCGTGATGACCTCCAAATTCAAAAGCAAATCCAGCATCTCATACCTTTTCAATCAAAACTAACGCACATCTCTTTGTTGGCTTATATGAACTTTTTTTTTTTTTTTAATTTCAAATTCAACCCACAGTGTGCTTCTTATTGTTGTCAATGTTGAAACAGTTTATTATCATAAAAGAGGCATCTCTTGGTGAAGAGAAGACGTGACTCTTGATCAAAAGAAGACATGACTCTTGGTAATTAAAAAAGACTCTTTGCCCTAAAAGAAAGTTATTGGTAGCTTGTAGTTATAAAAAGAAGTTATTCTTAACATGAAGAGTGGTGATGATTATTGTGACCTAACCCTCTTGCGACCTTCTCGCGAGGGAGAGAGTTGTTATGTTTAGGAGTATTGTCAACTTCATGCCAAATATCTCACGCAACATTAGCCGTTCACAATTTTGATCAATTAAGCTTTTGCAAATTTTAACAAAGGAGTTTTCACTAGCTCTTTTTAGATTAACTAGAAACTAAATAAAATATGGGAGAATATCTTATTATGGGACTTTATTACATTAACCTTGAGAATAATGCCATTTCGGTACCTAACCGATCATATGCTAGTTAACAACATAGCAACCTATTCAAAAAGTCTAAGATTCATCGTAACCATTCTAAGGCAAGAAAATAATACCCAAAATATTGAAGTTCAATTTGTAGGACTTTCTTCTCTCTCTCTCTTTTTTTTTTTTTTTCAATTTTTTCAATTTTTTATAATTTTTATTGTCTGGGTTTTCTTTTTTTTTTCTTTTTAAATGATTTTCTGAATTTTCTAATGTTTTTTTTTAATGATTTTCCGAATTTTCTAATTTTTTTCAAATATTTTTTGAAATTTTGAATTTATTATTATTAATATATTCAAGAAACGGATTCAGAACATGTTTACCCGATCCAAACCGTTGAACCACCCTAAATTCATATCTGACCCGTTCGAATATTCTATTTTTTATTAGCTTTATTTTTCATATAATATTTATGTTAATCACAACTGTTCATAAGTGCTTCTTCTTCATAACTATCTTTTCTTTTCTTTCCATACATATAACTTTAACACATTCAAGGAAAAATTCCAAAAGAGAATTGTGTAATTGCTAAACTCGATTCTCCATTGCTTTAATGTATATCTTTGAGGTATATTTATTCTAAATTCAGCAGAAATAATAATTGGGCCAAATAATACCTTAAAGACAGTGATCTTCATTACGCATCAAAGCATCAATGATCTACTACTACTTCTCTATCTACATTAGCAATCAAATTTCCCTAACAATTACCACATTAGCCAAGCATATCACGCACCAGAAAACATGCATAGACAAGACCTGTAGAAGGTACATGCACACTCAAGCAGGCACGCAAACACATGTACGTCAACATTACTCTTCCTTTTTATTTATCATTATTCTACATATATACAATCTACACGCACATTCAAGCAAGCACGCAAAAATACACATCATGTCAATGCTACCATTCCTTTTTATTTATCATTATTTTGCATGAATACAATCTACATGAATGAATTTGTCAGGTTAATTAATTGAATAGCATAGATAAAAATATTAGTACTGCATCGATTCAAAAGTAAAAGTTCGTACAATTTGTTATTCTTATGTTTTTTAGAATTACCTCCTCGTTGAGGTCGAGGTGCGTCCTAGATCACAAATCTAGGGCTCGCTCAACCTTAGATTCAGAATTTGACGTCCAAGTTTGCTAGCCGAGCTCGATCCTGATGATGGAGGAGTGAAACGGCGGCGAGGTGGTGGATTGAGACGATGGTGAGGTGGTGGTTGTGGGGTGTTGTCCCCCTCAAAGTAAAAGGGAAGAAGAAGTAAAAGTAAAGGAAAAAGAAAAAAAGAAGAGAGGGGCAGAGAAGGAAGGAGAAGAAAAATTAAAGGAAAAAGGAAGAGAGGGGGAGAGAGGGAAGAAGAGGGGCAGAGAAGAAAGAACAAGAAAAATTAAAGGAATAAGGAAGAGAGGGGGAGAGAGAGGCGACGCCATTAGGTGAGGGAGGTTTCTGGCACGGGGGGTCATTGGCGACACGTGTCGCCCGGTAAGTGAGGTGAGATTTTCACACATTGAAATCCCATCTCATATTGAAAAAATATTAGCTGTATTTTAATATGCCAAGTAGGATATGTAACACGTTACTCAAAAATCGACACACAGCAATGTGGCCTACCAAAAACCCAGCAGGGTAACAAAATCAATTAGTACTCACACGTCGTTGGCGAGGACGACAGGTTCTACATCTTGTACGACAAGGCCGACACACTTATCGTAATTCCGGAGTCCCCAAAGGTTACCTCAGGAAGTTGTCGCCTAAGATGGATTAGAGGTGGTGGCGGTGACGTGGTTCGTCGAACTAGAGAGAGCAAAGCTAGTCATGAGTTGGATATGAGTGCGTAAGAGAGAGGGGGGGAGAGAGAATCTTGGTGGCCTCGATTGCCACGTGTCGACTCCCGGGTTATTTTTTTCACATATCCTACTTGCCATATTAAAAACAGCTCATATTTTCTCATATTTACTCGTCGAGACGCACTCGGGTCTTTGTCACGTCTTTGTCAAGTCAAACGCAAGTCTTCCTTTGCATGAATATTTTACAGGGATCTGGGAAAACGCAGTTGTTTCACACGTCTCCTTTGGGCGAGTCGTCGGCCAAAGTCTTAGTTTAAGGCGTATTCGCTAAACTCTGAATGGGACAGGGCACAGCCAATTTTGTCCCCATTTCTCTTCTCGCCTCGTTGGAGGCAGAAGAGAGCAAAACAACTTGAGTATCCCAGGCAAGAATGTCCTTCATTTACTTAGAATAAAAGGTTTTGCAATAATTTTTTCTGGATTGGATTGGCTCATGATTGGTTCATTATTTTCTGATTTGTGAATTTAGGAGGACTACGTCCAATTGCAATTATTTCTTCCTTACTTGTTTAAATTATATCTCAAGTTTGAGCTCATGAATAAATTAGAAAAACTTTGATGGGGAAAATAGGAAATAAATTCCTATTCCCTTCGGTTGAAATTTCCTCAGAAAAATCACAGAGGGAAGTTTTCTTCTTAAGTATCATTGGCCAAAACTTTCATTATTGGGGCTCACATTCTTTTATAGAGAAAATTCTAAATAAGTACTTGAAGTACCCTTATTTTCTCAAATATAGACTTGAAGTAAACTTTATTTTAAATAAAGATTTGAAGTGGACATTATCTTAAATAAGGGCTTGAAGTGCCATGTCAATCTCAAAGAAGGGCCTAACCTCACCAAATGATCAAGGGTATTTTTTTATTTACTTTTTTCTTTCTTTTTTTCCTTTTTCTATTTTTTTCCACAAAAAAATCTCAAAAAAGAAAAATAAATTTTAAAATTAAATAAAAAACACACACACACAAATTATATTTATAAAAAAAATTAGGCAGGTGGGCCGGCTCTCGTGCATGTGGTTGCTACGCCATTGCTGGTGAGGCGGTGGCCAAAGGCAAGAGGGCTAGCCCTCCCACCTGTTTTTTTTTTTTTATCTTTTGTGTGTGTGCGTTTTTTTAGTTTTAACTTTATTTTTCTTTTTTTGAGTTTTTTATGGAAGAAAAAATAGAAAAAAAGGAAAAAAAGGAAAGAAAATTAAAAAAAGAAAAAAGAAAAAGAGACAATAAATGACGGAAATGCCCTCAATCATTTGGTTAGGTTAGACCTTTTTTTGAGACTAATATGACACTTTAAGCTCTTATTTAAAATAAAGTCTATTACAAGCCCTTATTTGAGATAACGATGGCACTCTAGGCTCTTATTTAAAGCAATATTCACTTCAGGTCATTATTTATAAAAAAAAACGATGGTACTTTAGGCCCTGATTTGAAATTGTCTTCGTCCCTAACATGTAAAATCTTTTACCACCTTTGTCGTGGATTTCCATGGTGGAAAGGATGGTGACCAAGAAAGCAATGTGGTTTTTGTTGGGTTTTGTTTCGACAAACAAGAATACATGCATAGGTAGAATAGAATCAAAGTTTTATTCGTAGTAGAAGGAAAAACGTCCATACATGTATTTCCTTAATATTGTTCGTGCATTTTAGTAAAAGCACATAGGAGTAATAAAGAGGTTAATCACATTATCCTTGTACCATGTTCAAAAATTTGGCTGTGATGTTCTTTAGATTCTGATCACAAACATCTAATGTTCTCGTAGCATGGTTCTGACATTCTTCAGATTTTGACTACGAACGTCTAGTCTCCCGGTAATACTGATTCTGACATTCTTCTGATGTGTTTGGATTCAAAATGCAAATGCCTGGCATCTTCGTAATGTTGGTTCTGACATTCTTCATATCCAAGCCACAAACATTTGATCTCCTTGTAACATGGGTTCCGACGTTCTTCAAATCTAGCCCTACAAGTGTTGAGACTCTAGTTCAGACATACCATTAATCTTGCATCAAATAGTAGAGAGAAATTGAGAGAGCTTACCACAATAATCGTGCCAACAATTGCTCTCGTGTCTGACTATTTGATTGATCACCATGATCTCCTCAATCATTGATCATTTTGTGATATGCTCTCTCAATAACCTTTTTATAACCAATCCCAAATCTCATTGAAATTGGGTCATTGACTCTAAAACCATTTCAGATAATTAATTTGATTGTAACATTTGAAGGGCGTAAATTCTAATACCATTTCAAACACTAATTTGGGCATTAACTCTGTAACTAGAACAAAGTATTATTCCAAGCATTAATTTGTAACCGTTACAAGTCTTTATTCAGGACATTAACTTTGTAATTGTTACAAAACTTTAATTTGACCATTACACCTGAAACAAAACATTAATTATTTTGAGATCATTTCATATTATTAAGGCCCTGTTTGGTAACCAATCAAATAGTAAAAATTTATATTCTTTTGCTCCTGGGAGTAATTTTGAAACAGAATCGTGTTTGGTAAAATTTTTATTCCGGAAATAAATTTTTTATTTTTTTGTTTTCAGAAAGTAGATTTAGAATAGAATCAAGAATAAAAAAGAAAAGTTGATTCTTGTTCCTGTGAACAATTCTAGAATCAAACCTATATTTTTTTTTTTTATTTTCTTTTTCTTGTTCTTCTTCCCTTTTCTTCTTCTTTATCTACTGCCACCGCCGCGATTGCCATCTGCCGTTGTCTGCCGTCTGCCATTTGCCGCCTACCACCGCCGGTTGCCGGCAACCGGTCCGGTGAGCTCATCGGAGGCAAGCCTAGCCACCGGCGAGGCCGAGGCTCAGCCGATGAGGGCCAGCGATGTTCTAGTGAGGTCACCAACCACTTGAAGAAGAAGAATAGGAGAGAGAAAGGAAAAAAAGAAAAGAAGAAAAAAGAAAAAAAGGAAAAAAAGTAATAAAATTATTTAAAAATTAAAAGAAAATGATTTGGAGTATAAATTTTGAACACGGTACCAAACGCAATTCTATTCCAGGAATTAAAATTTTGGACAGTTATCAAACAGCTTAAAATGTTTAGAAATTGTTCTCGAATAGAATAAAAAAAATCATTTCGATGAGAAATTATTCTAAACGAGGAAGCGTTATCAAACGCGCCCTTATTGCTCATTCGTCTTCCTTATGGCACAAGTTTTGGACCATGAATAAGGACAACGACACACACATATATATTCTTTGAATGAGTGTCTTCTTCATCGACTTGTATAATCCCCTCAACTTGCGCCCTTATTGCTCCTTCGTCTTCCTTATGGCACAAGTTTTTGGACCATGAATAAGGACAACGACACACACATATATATTCTGTGAACGAGTGTCTTCTTCATCGACTTGTATAATCCTCTCGACTTTCTTGTGGATTTCTATGGAGGTGCCTTTCATGGTGGAAGATGGTGATCGTGAAAGCGATGTGGTCCGGTCAGCGACCAATCCCGTGCCTTTGGATTGTTGCTCAGTTGTCATTTCCGTACTAACTTCCCCTTTTTATCTTTTTATCAGTAGATACTCAGTTGCCTATTAAGTCGAATCAGTGTAATGCAACAAGTGGAGGTTCGGATCCAAGGTCATAGATAAAAGAATAAAGATAGTAAAAAGACTAGCATTTCCCATCTTTAGAAGTGTAAAAGCGTTTTTGTTGTCTACTCGCTATAAGATGCCAGGATGGAACTCTTCACCAAGAATCTTCAAGACTCCACATGAGCAATCTGCCTTCTACCATATTTAAAATCGTGAAACTTACTTTAGTGCGTGAAAGTTGACATGAATTATCATGTTACAAAATATGATAACATTCATTTTGCTGAGAGTATTTTAGAGATACTTTCCTAAGACTACTTAAGTTTTCTTTTTTTTTGGATCAAAAAGAACTTTTTTTTTTCATTTATGAAGCAATACTAGAAGAACATAATTGAAAAGTATTTAAACATAACAAATCCCAAAGACTACATTTAATCGTTTAGAATTCTAATCAAGATAGGATTAAATAAGATAGGATATAAAATTCCTGGATTTTACTATATTACCATTGTTTGATGAATTGCAATAATAAAGTTGGATATTTTCATGTCCTATCTTGTCAATTATAAGGTATTTACGACTTATCAGTGTAAAATAAACATGAAAATTCAAAAATGGAGATTGTAAAAATATCTCGTAATTCACTGTCAAATTTAGTAAGAGAGAAAATACGATTGTTCACTTTTTCAATTACGAAAAATATACTGCTTTGACTTTGTCGTTACTTTCATGAAACTTCAACATGAATAACAAAGTTATGAAAGGAGAAGGAGTTTCCACTCTCTTGCTGCTTTGGCGAACTTCTTGACATGAATTAGAGCGCTATGAAGGAGAAGCTTCAACTTTCTCACCATTCTTGTGGAGCTTTGACGTGAACTAATAAACTATACATGAGTTGTGAAATTTCGATATGAACCAAAGATATAGAAGAGAAGAAGAGGAAGATGGCAGTTTTTTTTTGAGAAATTCCATTGCCTCCCATTCTTCAAGAATTAGAACGATCATTTTCAAATTTTAATTTGTTCATTTAAAATATGGATTCTTCTACTTCATTTTTGTTTAATTATTTTTTATTATTTTTCCATGTATATATATTTTATAATAATTCTCTTCCATCATTTGTTAAAAAAAAAAATATTACTATTATTATGATAATAGATGATAATATAGACACTAAATATATATACAAAATATATATTATAGAGTAGAAAAAGTTTCAAATATATAAATAATAATAGGAATTAATGAAAACCAAATTATCTTATTGGTCATTTTATTTTTTTAACATTAGAATTCAAATAACATTTATATTTTTTTTATTATTTTAGTTTATTACTTAAGAAGTTTGTTATTTGAGAAAGATAGCTTTTATATGATGAATATTAAAAAACATATCCATTTATCTTGGCTCATCCATAAGATAATTTTATCTAGATTATATCACTTTATATTCGACTTTATCCTCTTTTGGAGAGGAACCAAATACAAAGTAAGATAAATATTATCCTATCCCGACCTTAAAAGGAAGGGACGCTTTCGCAATCTAATCGCAACTTAGTTGGCTTGAAAGAGTACTGTAACTCCTTTTAGCTGGGCCAGATAATTGCTGCATTCACCAAACAGATTCTGGAGAGCCCAAGGGCTGTATCCGGGATCGTGCCTGGGATGTCTAATTCACGTAACTGTTTCTCCGTATACTTTCTGGATGCAAGAGGTTGACCACATCCGAGACAGTTATTTTATCATTCATTTGGGTATGACTGTTGCGGCCGTTCTCCTCTCATTAATTTCTTGACTCGATCGTTTACGGTTTTATCACTCGGTAGACACGAATGGCTCTTCTTCTTTTAATTTCCAGCTTAAGTCCGTGCTTTCCATCTAAATTTCTCGACGGCTTGGGGACATCAATGGGGAATGCGTCGTCCATGCTGACCCAATATGATATTGAAGAAGTTCAAGACCACTGTAAAAATCTTTGTGAGTTTCTAGTTCTACTATGGTTCAAATTGCACCTTGGAACCAAAATCGTCACTGCAGATGAAGCAAAGGGACATAAGGATTATGATTGATGAGGTGAAAACAACTCTTGCACAAACCTGGGGCATAACCATGTATTCTCTAATGTGCCCTCGGGTTCAAATCCTACACAGGAAGCATGATACCTATTTCGATGCAAGTCGAAGATCGCTTGCGGCTTGCGCGAACTGAATTTTTCTCGCCTAAAAAGAGGGGCCAAAATGAAGGAAAAAGAAACTCGTTTTTGCTTTTGTTTTTGTTTTTGTTTTTTGCTTTTATTTCCCTTTCTCGATATTTTGGCTGTAATAAAATTTCAAAATACAGAAAAAAGTCTTCTTCTTTTTTTCACATTTACGGCTTATGGTTCTGCTAAAAAAATAATAATTTTCGTAAAATTTTGTTTCAAAATTTCAAAAAATTAAAAGTTTCAAGTATTTCCAATGAAATAAGAGTTAACATGAGAATTCCAAAAAATCTACAAAAAGCTAAAAAGTAAATGTAAATGCCTCGTGATATTTATAACTCACTCTTTGCGATATTATGACTTTCATGATATTCATTTTTATTGATAAAACTGATAAAGATAAATGGTTTTACAATGTATAAAAATTGGCACAAGGAATATGACATCTTTTTGGACAGCTTTTTAAATTTGAATACATCTTCTTTTCAAATTGTAAAGGAAAGGTAATGACTTAGAGAATTATCCGATCTTTTTTCTTCTTGTTCCATTTCCATAAACTCTCTCAACATCTCTAAAGTGGCAATTATTAAATTAGAGGAGAGGAAAAAAAAATTCAAATTAGTTGCAAAACTTCCTAAATCTATATGTTGGCATCATTAGATACTTTCCGTTTGAGATTTGTGCCGTTTTAACAAACTTATTTCTTATGAGAGTTGTTAATCACTTGATTTGCATCTCCAAAAATGTCAAGAAAAGGAACTTTTCATTTGGTGAGAAAAGCACCCACCGTGGTCGCCCAACCTTTCTTATATTTCCAAACTGGATCCGACTAGTCTGGCATGCATCATGCCAATTTCGCAAAGGGGTCGAAGGCTTTGTCTACTCCCAACCACAACAAATGGCAGATAACATTGCTTCAATCTCCAAACTGAAAAACGACAAGAGGACTGACTCTCTCCCACACACACAGACAAACAAACTGAAAGCACACCTGTCACTTCCAAACATATGAAATGCAGTAAAAAGAAAATGCGCCACACAACAGGTCCAGGCAACATCAATCCGCACATAAACAATTCAGCACACGGAGAGCAACACAACTGTGTATTCAATGACTTGGGCAAGTTCAATCACGTCATCAGATCCAAGCGCATAAGCAACGAGAACTAACAGTCCAACGATACCGCCAATACTAATACTCGTACTTGTAAACTTCGGACTCCAGCTCCAGGTCCGGCTTCCACCATTCGCTAATTTTATGCGCCCTCAGGAAACACTTCGGCGGCTTTGAATTGATCGATAGATTTGCCGATGGGATGAGGTGCAAAGGCTCTGCCCGCGTCCCATTCTCGCTCATGAACAGCAATGTCACAGAATAACGACTAGCAATCTTGTGGATACCTTCCAATCTGAACTTTTGCATCCACTTTCCGTGCTCGAAATAGCCAATGTATCCCGAACAGACGCAATCAGCCTTGTTGACAAACAGCTGAGGAACCCAAGGGGACAAAGCCGCAAAAGAATCGGCCGATTGTTTCAGCTGTTCCGGAGACTGTTTAGCTAGCGCCGCTGCAGCACATAACCCGCTTTCGGCTAACCGGAAAGCCCGCTTCCAGATCTTGCTCTTGATCTTCTCGATCGGAACAGATGCATAAGGCGGGTTGAAGAGGAAAGACTCGAGATAATATCCCTTTTTGGCCATGTTCTTTCCAGCTTCCAGAGCAATGGCAGACCCCAGGGAGTGGCCAGCTAACCAGACCACCTTAGAATTGCCGGCGGCTGCAACCAAGTCTTCTACCGCCTGCACGGCAGTCTTGCAGCGAGACGAGGAGTGAAGCTCATTCCTTAAAAACTGAACATCCAGCTCAATATCTCGAAAGAACGATTCTTTCGTGAACAAAGTGCCTCGGAAGGCGACCACAAAACACGGTCCATCTGCTGAGTGGTTACATGAGGATGGCAGAGGCTTATACTCGAAGATGGCACCGAAGATAGAAGAGTCAGCCCCATCTACGAGTATGCGCTTCAACTGAAAACCGAAAGTTTCCCACCAAGGAGGTGCAAGAGCCTGGGAACCTTCACGTTTCCCCCGGCGGTCCCGCTCTAAGACATAGGCACCTTTAACCAAAGAAGCAACAACCGACCTCCCATGATCTGCATTTTTCCTATGTTAGAAGTCCAAAGAAATGTTAGTGTCGTCGGTATGTTTGCTGATAAAGAAACTCTGTAGCTAGACTAAGCTAAATACCCGTATCATCGCTACACGCGAAAAGAAGAAAACGAAACATCGGATTCGAGAGAAGTTTAAAATGCCATATTTTCGAAAAAGCTTCTCATGCGGTCTGAACTCGGTGCCGAACGAAAAGTTGGCACTCCACACGTGGCTGCTTCTGTCCCAAAACTACGAACCGGATGTGTCCATGAACCAAATAGAGTGTTATATCACTAGGAAAATTATCCAAAAAGTTGTAAACCTATTGCACTTTTGTTAATTTAGTCTTAAATCTTTTAACTTTACCAATTCGGTCCTAAACCTTTTTACTTCTTGCAAATTCAATCCATCTAGCCAATTTTGGCCGAAAAATACTAACATGGACAATTTTAATAATATTTTAATTTTTTTTTGTTTTTTCCTTTTCTTTATTTTCTTTATTTTCTTTATTTTCTTTTTAGCTTTCTTTGCCTTTTCCAGTGGTTGGCCACCAGCCACAGCCAGCTAGCTAACCTAGCTCGCCCAGGCGACGACAACGTTGGGCGAGGCCGCCTTGGCTTGGGTGAGGGTCGGCCTCACTAGAAGGGAAGCCCTCGCCGAGGCTTGCCCTCACCCAGGCGAGTGTTGACCGGCCAAGGGAGAGGGCCGGCCTCGCCAAATCTGGTCTAGGCGAGGCCGACACTCGCTTGGGAGAGGCCGAGCCTTGGTGAGGGCTCCCCTTACTAGATCTGGCAAGGCCGGCCCTCACCTAGGCCAGGGTGGCCTTGCCTAGTGTCGCCATCCCTCGATCAATGCCCAGCAAGGCCTCCCTAGCCTAGGTGAGGGTTGGCCTCACCCAAGCGTGGGCGACCCTTGTTGGGTCGTGCCTGGGCGAGGGCTCCCCTTGCTAGGGCTCCTCCTCGTCTGGCCGGGCCTCGCCTATGGCGGGCGAGGCCAACCGTCGCCTATGGCTGGTGGCCAGCCATCAGAAAAGGCAAAGAAAGCCAAAAAGAAAAGGAAGAAAAGAAATAAAAGGGAAAAAACAGAAAAAAAAATAATTCAAAAAAATATTAAAATATTATTAAAAATTGCCCACGTCAACAATGTCAGTCCTACGTGGCATCGCTGCGTCCATGTTAGCATTTTCCAGCCATAGTTAGCCGAATGGACTAAATTGGCAAGAAGTGAAAAAATTTAGGACTAAATTAGCAAAGTTAAAAGGTTTAGAATTAAATTGGCAAAAATGCAATAGGTTTATGACTTTTTGGACAATTTTCCCGTTACATCACATGGCAACCGTTGAGGACAAAGTTATAACATGTGGTGCATGTTGCGGGCAAATCAACACTTGGCAATGACAGCTTATGACATATTAAAGGTCACATGTCTAGTAAAACTCCTCCATTTTGGCTTAGTATCGAGAAAAACTCTATGATGAAGTAATCGGAGATAAGCGTCCAAGGGGGGAGGCAAGTGCTCGTGGCCCATAAGGGAAGTTCGTCCGTTGAGAAACAAACTAACTACCGAAGTAGATGGAAATTACACCATAGATGCACCTTCTTAGTCAGGTTTTTTTCATGTTTTTTTTTTTTTTTTTTTTTTATGAGAGGTTTTTTCCATGTTAAGTTATGGAAAAGTTGGACAGCTAGGACAGTGCTGAGTTCTTTGCATGTTTAAAAAGTCTAGTATCACACGGTAACTAGCTATTGCCAAATAACTGAGACAAAGGTGAAGGGAACTTAAAAGGCATGACTTGGGCCTTTCGTTCAATGAGGAAAGAGAGAATTTGAGGTCTTACTAGTCAATGCGAGTACGGGCCCGAGGCCCCGAACGGTGAAAATCTTGATTCTTGAAGGCCATGATCTCGCGGTGAAAATGTTGATTCTTGAAGGCCATGATCTCACAGGTTCAATCAAGACTTCTCCTTTGTAACCCTGAAAGCAAAAGCTACTAAGAATAAGAAAAGTATCAAAAAGTTCTAAAACTATTACATTGGTACCAATTTAGTCTTAACCTGTTTCATATTGGTACCAATTCAATCCATCTAGCCAGTTTTGGCTGGCTGACGCTGACATGGACATCAGCCGGTGGTTGAATGATAATGTGGCAATTCTTAATAATTATTTTTTCAATTTTTTTATTAATTGTCCTTTTCTTTTTCTTTTTTTTTTTTTCCCTTTTCCTTCTCGTTGGTCATCGAGTATAGTTCAAGGACGAAGAAGAGAGAAAAAAAGGAAAAAAAAAAAGAACAGGAAAAAATTAATAAAAATTCAAATATATATTTAAAATTTGCCACTTCATCATCCGACCCGCATCCACGTCAGCATCGGTCACCCAAAATTGACTGGATGAACTAAATTGATATTAATGTAAAAAATTTTATGACTGAATTAATTTAATTGAAAAGTTTATGACTAACTTGGTACTGATACAATAGGTTTAGAACTTTTTTAGTACTTTTTTTCGCTCATAATCGAACCATTCCACATGGCGGTTAGTAAATGACGTGCATAACTGTGCATCCATATTCGTACTCGGCTCGCTTCACTGTAATTAAATCTATGTACTACAAGAAGAATCAACTGAGTATTTTTACGGGAGAATTACAAAAAAAGACTTAAACCTATTGCAATTGTTCCAATTTAGTCATAATTTTTTTTTTTAGTCAATTTAGTCCTAAACCTTTTACAATTGTGTCAGTTTAGTCCATCCAGTCAAAATTGGCTGGCCGGCACTGACACGAACATTGGCCATCCAACGAAAGCTGACATGGCAATTATTAAATATTTTTTGAATTTTTAAATAATTTTAAATAATTTTTGAATTTTTAAATTCTTTTTTTCTTTTTCATTTTTCACTTTCTCTTTCCTTTGGCCGGCAAGGCCAACCTCACTCGCTAATGGTGAGGCCGCCGTTGCCAAATTTGGTGAGGAGCCTTGCTAGCCATCAGCGAGGTCGAGCCTCGCTTTGGCTGGCAGGGCCTCGCTTTGGCTAGTAGGGCCTCGCCCAGCTAAGGCGAGGGTCCACCTTGCTAGATCTGGGGCCGGCGACCTCCTCGAGGTTGGGTGGGGCTAGACCGCACCCAGTGACAGCGAGGCCAACCTCGTTAGATTTGGCAATGGTAACCTCCCCGAGGCTAGGCGGGGCCGAGCCTTGCCTAGCGACGATGAGGCCAGCCTCACCGGCCCTCGCCTTTGGTTGGCACCGGCCAGCCAAAGGAAAGAGAAAGTAAAAAAAGGAAAAAAAAAAGAATTCAATAATTAAAAAAATATTTAAAATTTCGAAAAAATATTAAAAATTGTCATGTCAGCTTTCGCCGGACAGCCAACGTCCACGTTAGCGCTGGCTAGCCAATTTTGGCCGGATAGATTAAACTGGTACAATTGTAAAATGTTTATGACTAAATTGACTAAAAAAAAGTTTATGATTGAATTGGTACAATTGCAATAGGTTAAAGACTTTTTTTTTATAATACTCCTGTATCTTTTTCATCAACAAATGCAACTATTTAAAGTTGGCTCGTGAAGTTTTGAGTTCCATCGAATTATTATGCATGGGGGACCTTCTTTTTTCTTTAATACCCACTAAAAGTGTACCTACAAAAAAGGTTCGGGAGGGAGTTCAGCTGGCCCAGATGATTCGGAAAAAATCTTCCCTCTTTAGATTATGTCCTAATCTACATCCTATCCACTTCCACTTATCCCAGAAAGATCGAGCAGAGTATCACGCAACAAGGATCCAAAGAGACATCGAGGAAGAAAAAAAAGTGGAAATTTGGTAATATAAAAGATCCTCCCATCCCCCCAAGCTATTATTCTTCTTGAAGAAAATTCAAATTACACTAAGAGAACTAGCATGGGATTGTTTGTAATGACATCCAATTCATTCCAAACAATCTCACAATCAATGCACATAGCAATGCGACAATAGATTAGAATTTAACTAAATGGATAGAAGCGGTTCATGAGAGGTGGACCGACCCAATCAAGCTTGAGTTTTTCTAACTTGGCTAAGTTGATACGGATTTTTTATAAGATGTATCTGCGTTCTTTTACCAGACAGATTGTTAGGTCACAGGTCGAACTGGATTTTGTATAGCAATGACCACGTGTCCTCGAGATAATCCCATTTTTAGACATTGGAAATGAGTTTCGACCAAAAACATAATGTAAAAAAAAAAAAAAAAAAAAAAAACATTAGAATTGTGGTTTTGAACATTGGTCTTGTCTTTTGTGCCTTGTAATATATTGATGACCAAGCAGGTAGACAGAGATCCCGATGAAAAGGGAAGATAAACAAAGCGTGATGACCTCCAAAATCAAAAACAAATCCAGCATACCATGTCTTTTCAATGAAAAGTAACGCCCATTTCCTCGTTGGCTTATACCGACTTTTTTTCTTTTTACTTTCAAATTCAACCATAGCGTGCTTCTTATTGTTGTCACTATTGATTGTCATCATAAAAGAGGTATCTCTTAATTAAGAGAAGATGTGACTCTTGATAAATAAAAAAAAAAATGTGACCCTTGATGATAAAAAGAGATGACTTTTCGCCCTAAAAGAAAGTTATGGGTAGTTTAGTAGTTATGAAAAAAAGTTATTCTTGATATGAAAAGTGATGATGGTTGAGAATAAAATACTTATTTTCAAGAGATATGTTGATTAGTTGTCTATGGATAGAGATCAATTTACATATTATTTATAATAACCTCAACTATTCATGTATACTTCATCTTTAGAACTCTCTTTTATTTTCTTTTCATACACGCAACTTTAACACATTCAAATTAAAATTCCAAAAGAGAATTGGGTAATTGCCGAACTCTACTACTTTTCTATCTACGTCAGCAACCAAATTTCCCCAACAATTGCCACATTCGCCAAGCACATCAGCATTAGAAAACATGCATAGACAAGACCTAAAGAAGGCACATGTGCACTTAAGCAGGCACGCAAACACACGTCCTACAATGCTACTCTTCCTTTTTATTTATCGTTATTCTACATGTATACAATCTATATGGATGAATTCGTTAGGTCAAATAATTGAATAGCATAAGTAAAAATATCAATATTGCATTGTTTCAAAGGTAAAAGTTCGTATCTTTATTATTCATATGTTCTTTAGAATTACGTCATTGGCAAGGTCGAGCTGAGCTCTAAATCACAGATTTAGGGCTCGCTCAACCTTAAATCCAGAATCTAAGGCCCAATTTTGCCAGCCAAGCTCAATCTTGATGACGGGACTGAAATGGCGGTGAGATGGATTGAGATAGCGGTGGAACAGCGGCAGCGGCGGTGGTGGTGGGGCGTCCGTGTTGGAGTAAAAAGGAATAAGAAGAAAAAAATAAAGGAAAAAGAAAAAAGAAGAGGCGAGGGGAGGGGGGATAGAGAGAAGAAGAAGAAATAAATAAAGGGATAAGGAAGAGAGGAGGAGAGAAGGAAGAGAGAGGCGAGACCGTCGCGTGAGCAGGGGTGAGCACGGTTCCCGGGTAGAACCGGGAACCGGAGAACTGCACCGGAGGGTCCGGTTCGGTTCCCGGTTCTTAAGAGACCGGTTCCGGTTCCCGGTTCCCTTTTTCTAGGAACCGGCGTTCCCGGTTCCGGTTCCGGTTCCTAAGGAAATCGGAACCGGAACCGGAACCGGAACCGGTCAGAATTTAAAAAAAAAAAAAAATCTAGCAGTTCACTTTCCCCCCACGTGATTTCCCTCCCTCCCGCCGATTCTTCCCCCTTCCCCTTTCTTTTTCTCTCTCTCTCTCTTTCTTTTCTCCCCTTTTTCCTCTCCTCACGTCACTTCCTGCCCCCTGCTTTTTTCTTTTCTTCTCTCTCTCTCTTTCTCTTCTCTTTCCCCCTCTCTTGGCCGAACCCCACCCTCCTTCTCCTCTTCTTCTTCTTCTTCTTCCTTCTTCTTGCTGGTTGCTCCTTCACCCACCACCACATCGCCGCCCCACGGCCTACTCACCACCGCCTCTTGGCCACCGAACCACCACCACCCACCGCTCGTCCGACGAGCCGTCTCACCGTTGGGCTCAATGAGCTGTCGCGCCATCCGCGCCGCCCCTCGCCGCCGTGAGCCACCGCCGTTGTCCCCAAGCCACCGCGACCACCTCTTGCCGCTGCTTGCTCGGCCGTCCGAGCCGTCGTTGCTCCAAACCGCCAGAACCGAGCTCTTTCCCCTTGGCCGTGGGTTTTGCTGCGACCGCCGCCGTCTTCGCCGCGCCGTCCGTGTCGCTGTTGGTGCCGTGAGACTCGTGTCTTCGTCGCTGTCGCGCCACCGTTGCCGCGTGCTTGCCCTTGACTTATTGACGACGAATTTATTCTCTTATTTTTGATACAGGAACCGTGGAAAACAAGTGTATTTGGTTTTTCCTGTTCGGGTTCCGATTCGGAGATAATGGGGGAGGTGAAAAGGGGGAAGAACAGCTCCATCTCTCTTTGGCTCTTCCGCGGAAGATTCTCGTTCCTCGCTAAACGATAACCACCCAATCGCGTCGAGAACGAGGCCGATCGTCTCCTTGCAGATCTGGGTTGATCTTCTCTTACGTGCCCGAATCGTGTTCTGCAAGTCGGGAAGCGCGTCTCTGAGCCATGGGGAGTAGGGGTGAGCGGTTCCAGGTTCCGGTTCGGTTCCGTTTGGAACCTGGAACCTACCCTCGGGTAGAGGTTCCTCAAAATGAGGAACTTGGAACCTACCCGTCAAAACCGAGAACCTGGAACCTACCCTGTCATAGGTTCCAGGGTCGGTTCCAGGTTCCAACAGGTTCCGTGTTCCTTTTTTTATTTTTATTTATAGATTTGAACTATAACGTATGCGCACATTACCAAAAAAAAAAAATTATAATGTACGCGCACGTTACAAAAAAAAAAATATAACGTACACGCACATTATCAAAAAAAATTATAACGTACGCGCACGTTATCAAAAAAAATATAACGTACGCGCACGTTATAAAAAAAATATATATAACGTGCGCGCACGTTATAAAAAAAAACTATAACGTGCGCACACGTTATCAAAAAGAAACTATAACGTGCGCGCACGTTATAAAAAAAAACTATAACGTGGGCGCACGTTACCAAAAAAAAATATAACGTATGCGCGTGTTACCAAAAAAAACTATAACGTACGCGTATACTATACGGTAACTTCTCACATCTTAACAAACATATCAATGCCAACAGTTTTTTTTTTTTTCTATTATTCATTTTTAGAGTTGAATTATAACATACGCACTCTAAAAATGAATAAAAAAAAAATTATAACATACGCGCATATTATCGGACTCTTCAGCACTGTCGCAATAATCCTCTAACATCAAAATCATGTCATAAATATACTTCCCGAGCTATGAAAACAATAAAACAAAACATAGACTCTTTGACAACAATGTTTTCCATGCATTAAACTTATCAATGGTGAGATCACAACAACCATTTAAAAGCTCATAAACGCTTTGACAATATAGTTAAAGCAGCACAAAGTCAATAAAAAACCTTGCTTGAATTCTCTACCGCTAAATCCATTGCCGTTGCGACACCACCAACTCTATTTATCAACAATAATCTCCGCATTAAGGCCAACCATATCTGAAAAAAGAAAAAGAAGAGGTTAAATAAAATATTCACTTATCAAATATACAAAAAGAATTATAATATATAAAGATATAAACATTACTTACCTAATTCAAATTGTTCTGCGTTCTCAATACACTCTTCATCACCAAGCGGTACACGAGCGGCCCTCAACCAATCTTGAGTGCAAATCAAAGCTTCCACTACTTTGGGAGTTAAAGAACTTCGAAAGCCATCAAGTACACGACCCGATGTACTAAAAGTTGACTCTGAAGCAACGGTTGTTACAGGAATGGACAAAATATCTCGAGCCATCAAAGAAAGGATCTTATATTTTGAACCATTAGCCTTCCACCAAATCAAAATGTCAAGACTGAGATCCTTTTCATTTTTTTCTTGAAGATACTCATCAAGCTCGGACTTGTTATCATCGCGCCCTTGTTCATTCGAGTATAAAAACATTTTCTTCCAATCTTGGGCTTCATGCATCTTTAGTTCTTCACTACCACCCGTATCGGGTTGGGAAGTGGAACTACTACTACTTGCACCCAAATTATGGCCACCAAAATCTTGATCACTTGAAATAAGAGAAGATTGCTCATAAAATTCATACAAATGCTCCAATGTATTCTTCACCTTGCAATGCATCTCTTCAATCTTCAATTCATCATCATAAATTTGTCCATACAAGAATCTCACATAATTTAACTTGGCTCTAGGATCTAACACAACCGCAATCAACACCATAATATTCACTTTATCCAAGCTTCCATAATATTTGTCAAATTTTTCTTTCATTTTCAAACCCATAGTTTGAAGCTTAGGATCCGAAGCATTGATCGCATCTTTCAAATATCTATACAAAATAGCTATCCCTTCAAAATAATCATTTGAAGTAACATATGAAGTCCCAGACATCTTCTTGGTGGCATCATAGAATGCTTTCAGAAAATTCAAAAAAATAATAGCATTTTCCCAATCATCATCCCTAGGAGTTTCATGATCTAGCTCACTTACAAAAGATGGATCGTGATCTTCCATCCTTTCGAAAGCTTTTCTGAACTTTATGGCGGTGTCCAACATGAGGTAAGTGGAGTTCCATCTAGTGGCAACGTCAAGAACTACCGAACCCTTATAAGTAATCTTTTCTCTCTCAATGCAAGATTTAAATCCTTGGGCTCTTGTGGGAGAACTCCTTACATACCTAACCACATTTCGGATACGTGCAATGGAGTCACGTACCGTAGTCAAGCCATCTCTCACAATCAAATTTAATATATGAGCTGTACATCTCATATGCAAAACACTACCATCTAATATCAACGACCTTTGTTTGGAGAGTTTATCCCTCAAATAGCCAATTGCAACATCATTCGAGCTAGCATTATCCACGGTAATTGTAGACACCTTTTTTCTATTCCCCACTCCTCAATGCATGTCTCCACCATTTTCCCAATCTCCCTACCCCTGTGACTATGCATCACCACAAAATTGATGATTCTTTTATGCAACTTCCAATTTTCATCAATAAAATGTGCAGTGAGACACAAATAATTCAGATTTTGATTGGAACTCCATGTATCAGTCGTGAGTGCGATCCTAGAATTAATCTTTCCAAAATAATTCTTCAAAGAAGTTCTTTCACATAAAAACAACTTCATACAATCTTTTGCCACTGTGAAACGTGATATATGTTTGAAGAGATGTTGTATCTCACTAACATATTCACGAAATCCAACACGCTCAACCAATGAAAAAGGTTGCTCATCAATGATGATAAACCGAGCAAGCATGTGCCTAGCTCGTTCTTGATTAAATGACCATGTCGATAAGACGCTACCAGTACTAGAATCTCCTCCTGCCTTACCAGCCGTGTTGACATTACGTGGTACAAAGAATTTCTGCCTCTTATCTAGATTACGAGGAAACCTCTTACATGTGTTTAAGTGCTTCCCCATTGCAGAAGTACCATTAGCAACACGATACTTAAGCATAGACCCACAACGAATGCATTTCACTTGATATATTTTTCCATCCTTATCACTGATTTTCGAATAATGATTCCAGCATTCAGATGTATATTTCTTATCATGAGAATCGGATACCTTATTTGTGGCACTCAAGGTAGGGGGTGCATCTTCTTCAATTTCATTGCCAGAAAACTCAAATTCCATATCCGGAGTCATCTCCTCACGTCCCTCCACCTCCATTGACGTGTTATCTTGATACATTAATTCCGCACTACACAACAATAATATAATATAATTAGAAAATTCAAAACATAATGTGAATTGAGTTATAGAATATGCAAGCAATTGCTAAAAATCAAATCAATACACAACTTTAGGACTATATCATATTATCAATACAAATGCAAAAGATTTATTCAGTGTCCCTCCTTTTCCAGAAAAAAAAAAATGTTTATTTGGTAGATAGCTTACTAAATATTGTGTTAGTAAGTTGTGTATTTCTCTTTTCTTATACTAGGAAACTATTATATGAAAAGTAACATAAGCACAGATAAGAGTGAAAAGACTCAATCTACCAGTTTTAGTATGCATTTCACTTAATTTTAACTTTAATATGTATCTATATTATATTCTATGTATTTTAACTTATCAACTTTCATTTTATTCAATGAATCTAATAGTCTAATTTTATTTATTTTTTATGTAGTCATTGTATTATGTTTTAAAAGGTATTGTAAAAGGAATAAAAAATTATGACAAAGTTAAGTATATAAAAAATTCTAAGCATCTATTACTATAACACAAAGGCAAAAGAAAATGCTCCCTAAACATTATAATATAGGATATTACATTTGCCTTGATTACATGGTACACTTACTTGTTGACAAGAAATTACAGCAATTGTAATGGCATTATAAGACAATCCATTCAAGCCATTTGCAAATATATATTTTTTGTCAATTCTAAATGCATCAAAATTTTAATAGAATCATCAATGAAAAGAAAATTATCCACTCCAATAATAACAAGCTGCATATGCAACTTAAAAGGACCTCTCCCGAAACTTCAATAATGAGGAGAAAACATCTAGAAGCAAAGCACATTTAAGGAATAAATATCTCTCCCTCGCAATTGTGACGGCTCGCGATGGGGAATTCGAACACAGTGTCAATCAAACACACAAAAATTAAATCAGCTATGGTGAATAAACTAGACAAAAATTACTCAGGCCCTCAGCTCCTAAACTTGCGATGGGGAATTCGGCCTTCTGCCAACGTACTTAGGCCCTCAGCTCCTAAACTCGCATTCCATCAAATCCATTTAAATCAGCTATGGTGAATAAACTAGACAAAAACTACAAGGTTCCGAAACAGATTACGCAGGATGAATTCAACAATACTGACGAACGAAAATCCCAAAACGTCGAATACCCTTTTGAGAATACCAGCTAAACTTCGCATAAACAACAGTGGCTTCTGGCGTCTGGTTGCAGCAGCAGGGGTGTCGGGTCAGAGGCGGAGACAGCAGCCAGCAACGGCGTCGTGGCCCGTGGGTCAAAATCGCAGCCGAAACAGTGGCTTCTGGTTCGTTGCAGCAGCAGGGGTGTCGGGGCTTCTGGCGCGAGCGGCGTGGGTCACGAGCAGGGACGTCGGTCAGGGTCTTCGGGGCAACGGTCGGTCACGAGCAGGGACGTCGGTCAAGGTCGGTCAGCTTCTGGCGATTTTCGCGAATGCGGGCGTCGAGCGACGTCGGAGACTGGCGTCCAGCGGCGTTCAGCGACGGTGGCCGGCGCTGAGCAGAGCGACGGGCGTCGAGTGGCGTTCGGCGACGGTGGCCGACGCCGAGCGTGGAGCGGGACGCGGGCCGTCGGTCTTCGTGGCAACGACGACTCGGTGTCGCGAATGCGGGCGTCGAGCGACGTCGGGGGATCGCGTCCCGGTCCGATGGCGTTCGACGGCGATGGCCTTGAGGGCGAGCGGCGTCCGGCGGCGGTGGCCTTGAGGGCGAGCGGCATCCAGCTGAAATCGGAGGACGAGTCACCGAGGAAGATACGGAGGACGGGAGGCTGGAGAGTGGAGGCCGGACTTGGAGGTTTGGAACTTTGAGCGCCGAGCGGGGGTTCCTTTTGGAACCCTAACCGGTTCCGGTTCCGGTTCCGCGGCCGGTTCCGGTTCCGGTTCCGCGTCGGTTCCGGTTCCCGGAAAAATGGAACCGGGAACCGGAACCGGTCCTTTAAGAACCGGGAACCGGACCGAGGTTCCGGTTCCGGTTCTCCGGTTCCCGGTTCTACCCGCTACCCGTGCTCGCCCCTAATGGGGAGGGGAAAGTTCAAGGGCAAGCCCACGGGTCGCCGCCAGTTCTTGACTCCCGACGAGATGAGTAAGCCGAGAGTGCAAAGATTTGATTTTTCTTGCGAATTTCGACGACCCTCTTTCGTTCGGCATCGCTTGTGATTGTTGGGAATAGCCCATTCGTTGAGCATCGGTTGGTTGTTTGTTTGGATGTGGTCGGGCTGAGTTTGGGTGTGGTTCTGTTTCGTTGAATCTGTTTGGTTTTCTGAGATCGCCATGTACAAATATGCAAGTTGTACCAGAGAGATAAGTGATAAGAAGATGGGAAAAAACAATCGACAATTGATTTTGTGCATGCTATTCCCTGTTTTATGTATTGCTTCATGAATGAAGCTTCAATTAGTTCATAACCTTGCGGGTATCAAGAGTTTTATGAACAGTGATTGATCATGTTGTGGCGCCGTTTTAATCCTGTGAAAATGAAAAAAAAAAAAAAAAAAAAAAAAAGAACCCGTTGAACCGAACATGAACCTGTAACAGGGTAGGTTCCAGGTTCTTAGTTCCGATGGGTAGGTTCCAGGTTCCAAAAATTGAGGAACCTGTACCCGAGGGTAGGTTCCAGGTTCCAGACGGAACCGAACCGGAACCGGGAACCGCTCACCCCTACGCGTGAGGGAGACTTCTAGCGTGATGGGCCCCGGGCGACACGGGTGGGATTTTGACACACCACATTGAAAAAAATATTAGCTGTATTTAATATGCCAAGTAGGATATGTAACAAACCATTCGAGAATCGACACGCGGCAATGTCGCCCACCAAAATTTTATCTCTTCCTCCCTCTCTCGCCCGCTCTGCCCTCCATCTCTGTAACCCCACGCCCAATTCCTCCCCCCACTCTTCTTCCGCAGTTGCAATCGGCGACCTTGACGACAGTGAAGAAGCACTCCTGAATCTCGCAATCAATTCGGGAGCTGCTGCGGTTGGTTTATAAGCCGAAAGCCTGCTCGACCCCATCAATCCACCAATATCGATCAGTACTTGCGCGTTGTCGGCAAGGACGACAGGTTCGATGTAGTGTATGACAAGTCCGACACACTGATCACAGTTCCGGAGTCCCCGGAGGTCGAATACCTCGGGAAGTTGCCGTCAGAGATGGATCAGAGGCGGTGCCGGTGACTTGGTTCGTCGGACTAGAGAGAGCAAAGATAGTCATGAGTTGGGCATGAGCGAAAGTTTTAGAGAGAGGGGAAAGATTGGGCGTGGGGCTGCAGACATGGAGAGAGGAACCCGAAATTTGGGTGGCCTCGATTGTCCCCTGTCGATTCCTGGGTGATTTTTTACTTATCCTACCTGCTAGGTTAGATACAGTCCACATTTTCTATTTACTCGTCGCGACGCACTTGGGTCTTTGTCACGTCTTGGTCGAGTACAACGCACGGCCAATTTTGCCCCCATTTCTCTTCTCGCCTCATTGGAGGCTGAAGAGAGCAAAACAACTTGAGTACCCCAGGCAAAAATGTCCTTCATTCAATTAGAATAATAGGTTTTGCAGTACTTTTTCTAGATTGGATTAGGTCATTAATAATTAGTTATATTCTGATTTGTGTATTTAAGATGAGTACGTGCAATTGAAATTATTTTTTTCGTGATGTCTTGAGTTTGAGTTCACGAATAAACTAGGAAAGTTTTGATGGGAAATGGCTCATGAAAATAGGAAATAAATTCTTGTTACTTTTGGTTGAGATTTCCTCGGAGAAATCACAGAAGGAAGTTTTATTCTTGAGTATCATCGGCCAAAACTTCCATTATCAAGGCTCACATTCTTTTTATTTTATACTTTATATATAGGGAAAATTCTAAATAATAGTTTGAAATATTATCATTTTTTCAAATAAAGACTTAGAGTAAATCTTGTTTTAAATAAGAGCCTGAAATGCCATTTTTTTTTAAAATAAGGACTTGAAGTTGACTTTATTTCGAATAAGAACATGAAGTGCCAGATTAACTTCAAAAAATGGCTTGATCTTACCAAGTGATTGCAAAAACTTCTTTCTTTTACTTTTTTTTTTCCTTTTTTTTCTTTCCATAAAAAACTCAAAAAAGAAAAATAAATTTAAATCTTAAAAAAAAAACACAAGTAATAATAAAAAATAGGTGGGTGGACTGGCTCTCCTACCTATGGACGCTACCCTATCATCGATGGGGTGATAGCCATGGTCGACGGGGTCCCCCCCCCCCTTTTTTTTTTAGTTTTAACTTTATTTTTCTTTTTTAGTTTTTTATGGAAAAAATAGAAAAAGCAAAAAAGGAAAGAAAACAAAAGAGTGAGTAAATGACGGAAATGCCCTCGATCATTTGTTGAGATCATACCCTTCTTTGAAACTAAAATTACATTAGATGATCGCTGCAAGTGAAAATGGGGGCGGAAGAGAGGAAGGAGGAAGGTCTTGAGGGAGAAGATGGCTTGCGCAGAACGAATTTCCTCGCCTGAAAGGGGGCCATAACGAAGGGGAATAAAGAAATTCCTTTTCATTTTTCTTTTATTTTCCTTTCTCGATATTTTAGCTGTAATAAAATTGCAAAATACAGAAAAAAATGTTATTTTCACATTTACGACTTATTGGTTCTACTAAAAAATAAACATTTTCATAAAATTTTATGAAAATATTAAAAGTTTCAAATATTTTCAATTATATAAGAGTAATTCCAAAAAATCTAGGAAAAGCTAAAAAGTAAAAGTAAATGCCTGGAGTGATATTCATAGCTCACTTTTTGCGATATTATGACTTTCATAATATTCCTATTTATTACTAGAAAGCGATTAAGATAAATGGTTTTATAATGTATACAAATCGGCATACAGAATATGACATCTTTTTGGATAGCTTTTTAAGTTTGAACACGTCTCATTTTCAAAATTGTAAAAGAAAAGTGATGATAAAACTTGAAAGTTGACCTGGAGAATTGTCCGATCCTTTTTCTTCTTTGTCCATTTCCATAAACTCTCTCAACATCTCAGAAGTGGCAAATATTGAATTAGAGAAGAAGAAACAAAAATCCAAATAAGTTGCAAAGTTTCCTAAATTTATATGTTTGTATCGTTAGATGCTTTTCGTTGGAGATTTGTGTCGTTTTGACAAATCTATTCTTTATGAGAGTTGCTAATTACTTGATTTGCATCTCAAAAAATGCGAAGAAAAGGAACTTTTCATTCGGTGAGAAAAGCACCCACGGTCGTCGCCCAACCTCTCTTATATTTCCAAACTGGATCCGACTTGTAAACCGGTGGGTCTAGCATGCATCATGACAATTTCACGAAGGGGTCGAAGGCTTTGTGTACTCCCAACATAACAAAAGGCAGAAAACATTGCTTCAATCTCCAAACTGAAAAATGACGAGAGGACCCTGACTCTATACCCAAACTGAAAACCCACCTGTCACTTCCAAAGGTATGAAATGCAGTTAAAAGAAAATGCGCCACACAACAGGTCCAGGCAACATCGATCAGCACACGAACAATTCAGCACAGGGAGAGCAACACAACTGTCTTTCCAGTGGTTTGTGCAAGTTCAATCACGCCATCAGATCCAAATGCATAAGCGATGGGAAATAACAGTCCAACGATACCGCCAATACTAGTTTTTGTAAACTTCGGACTCCAGCTCCAGGTTCAGCTTCCACCATTCGCTAAGACCATGCGCACTCAGGAACCACTTCGGCGGCTTTAAATTGATTGTTAGATTTGCCGATGGGATGAGGTGCAAAGGCTCTACCTGTGCCCCATTCTCGCTCCTGAACACATTGAACAGCATTGATCTCACAGAATACTGACTAGCAAATTTGGCGAAATCTTCTAATCCGTACTTCAGCATCCCCTTTTGGTACTTGAAATAGCCAATGTATCCCGCGCAGACGACATCATCCTTGTTGACAAACAGCTGAGGAGCCCAAGGGGAACAAGCCGCAAAAGAACTGGCGGATTGTTCCTGCTTTTCTGGAGACTGCGTAACTAGCGCCAGTCCAGCACGTAGCGCGCTTTTGGCTAAGTGGCGAGGCCACTTCTCGGCCGGGACAGATGGATAAGGCGGATTGAAGAGGAAAGACTTGAGACATATTCCCTTTTTGGCCATGTTCTTTCCAGCTTGCATACCAATGGCAGACCCCAGCGAGTGGCCAGTTAACCAGACCTCCCCAGAATCGCCGGCAGTTGCAACCAAGTCTTCTACCACCTGTATGGCAGTCTGGCAGCGAGATCTGAAGTGGAGCCTATTCAGGCCAATCAGAATATCCAGCCAAATATCTCGAGTCAACGTTATTATTTTTAACAAGGTGCCTCGGAAGGCGACCACGAAACGCGGTCCATCTGCTGAGTGGTTGCATGAGGATGGCGGAGGCTTATACTCGAAGATGGCACCGAAGATAGAAGAGTCAGCCTTATCTACGAGTGTGCGCTTCAACTTAAAACCGAAAGTTTCACACCACGCTAGAGCCTTGTCGCCTTTAGGTTCCATCTGGCGGTCCCGCTCGCAGACATAGACACATTGAACCAAACAAGCAACAACCGCCCTCTCATGTGCTGCATTTTTCCTATTTCAGAAGTCCAAAGAAATGTTAGTTTCGCCATTATGTTTGCCGATAAGAAACTCTGTAGTTTCGCGCGAAAAGGAAAAAGGAAACTCGAGAGCCAAAAATTGCATTTGAGAGAAATTTAACATGCCGTATTTTAAAAAGAAAAAGAGCATCTTATGCGGTCTGAAGTTGGCGCAGAACGAAATGTCGGCACTCCAGACATGCTACTTCTGTCCAAAAACTACGGACTGGATGCGTCCACGAACCAATAAAGTATTGTATTACATGGCAACCGTGGAGGACGAAGTTACAAAATGTGGTGCATGTGCGGGCAAATTCAACACTTAGCAATAACAGCTTACGACATATAAAGGTCAAATATCTAGCAAAACTCCTTTTCGGCTTAGTATCTGGCAAAACTCTACGACGAAGTAGTCGGAGATATGCGTCCCCTAGCTTAAATGAATTGCAAGGAGGAGACAAGTGCCCGTGGCGCGTTACGAAAGTTTGCCTGTTGAGAACACAAATTGACTACAAGAGTAGATGGAAATCACACCATAGATGCGAGTTATGAAAAAGTTGAACGGCTAGGACAGTGCTTAGTTCTCTGCATGTTTAAAAAGTCCAGGATCACACTGGAACTAGCTATCGCCAAATAACTGAGACAAAGGTGAAGGGAACTTAAATGGCACGACTTAGGCCTTTTGTTCAATGAGGAAAGAGAGAATTTGAGGTCTTACCAGTCAATGTAAGCAAGTTTCGGAGGCCCTGAAAGTTGAAAAATTTGATCTTTGATGTCCATGATCCCACAAGATCAATTAAGACTTCTCCTTTCTAACCTGGAATGCAAAAGCTGCTCGGAATCGAACCATTCCATATGGCAGTTAGTAAATGGCAATTGCTAGTGTTGAGTTCATGACCGTGCATCCATATTCGTACTCAACTTGCTTCACTATAATTAAATCCATGTACTATAAGAAGAATCAACCGCGTATCTCTTTCATCAACACATGCAACTACCTTAAGCTAGCTCATGAAGCTTTAAGTTCCATCCAGTTATTATGCACCAGGGACCTTCTTTTTTCTTCAATAACCACTAAAAGTGTACCTACAAAAGAGGTTCGGGAGGGAGTTGAGCTATAGTCCAAATGATTCGGGATAATCTTCCCTCTCCGGATTATGCCTTTGCCTACATCCTATCAACTTCCACTAATCCCGAAAAGATTGAGCAAATTATTATGCAACAAAAATCCGAAAAGACATGGTGGAAGAAAAAAGTTGAAGTTTTATTAAATAGAGATCCTCACCATCCCCAAGCAATGATTCTTCATGAAAAAAATTCAAATTACTCCAAGGAGAGAACTTGCATTGGATTGTTCGTAATGACATATAATTCACTCCAAACAATCTCACAATCAGTATGCACACGGCAATGCAACGGTAGATAGAATTCGATTAAATGGACAAGATCGGATCTTGAGAGATGGACTGACCGATCAAGCTTGAATTTTTATAACTTGGCATAAATTAATACGGATTTTTTATTAGACATATGTACCCTCTTTTCTCATATGGATTGCTGGGTCGCAAGTCAAACTGGATTTTGTATAAGAAGAAAACAAAGCAACGCCGGAAATGTGGTTTTGAACATTGGTCTCGTCTTTTGTGCCTTGTAATATAGTGATAACCAAGCAGGTAGAAAGAGATCTCAATGAAAAAGGAAGATTAACTAAGTCGTGATGACATCCAAATACAACGACAAATCCAGCATATCATATCTTTTTCAATCAAAAGTAACGCACATCCCTTCGTTGGCTTATACAAGCATTTTTTCTTTTTTCTTTTTACTCTCAAAATCAACCCAGAGTGTGCTTCTTTTTGTTGCCACATCAACCAAGCAAGACGCCCAGAAAACACTGCATAAACAAGACCAAGAGAAGGCGCATGCGCCCTCGAGCACCTGTTCACAAATAAGTCAATGACAAAACCCCATAGAAGATTTTTACGAGGTATCCGCCAGAGAGAGAGAGAAAGAGAGATAGACTCCACAACCTGCACCCACACGCCCATGGCATCTTGACGAAGCTCGCTCCTTTCACTATCGGAACTTCGCGCATACAGATGTGACCCCCAAGGCAGAGAAACAGAGAAAGAGAGAAAGCATGCCTCAGAGAATTTGCGCAGAGCTCGGTGGCGACGAGGTAAGAGAAAGAAAGGGTCCTAGCGAAGATGCGGATCTATAATTGGGGGCTGACATTTTCTTTTTATTTTTGTATAATGAACATTAGTCAACGGATTCCCAGTAAGTGTGCCAGTGAAGAAATGATTTATACTAGGGCAAGTTGGTGCTCCTCCGTCTTTCTTTGGCGCACTAGGTTTTTTACCGTGGCATAAGAACAAGGACGCGCATATTCCTCGAACGACTGCCAAAACTTCATTATTGGATTGCTGAACCAAAATGCGCCCGTCGCGGTTCCCATGGGAGTAGCGAACATGAACCGGGAAGAGATGGCTCTTCATTTCTCTCTGTGATTGTGCCCAGAGTGGGGAATAAGCAAATAGGAAAGATGTAAATTTGAAATAAAATCTGCTCCCTTAGAATGTAACATTAGACAAAAACAATGAATAATTTGTATCTTTATTTTTTTCCTCTCTCATGTATGGACATGGATTGATCCATTACCTGTAAGTTATTCCCTACAATTTTTGTTTGTTTATCGGGTGGCACCTCTTTTAATATTGGCGGTGGCATTCTCATTTCCGCATTGTTTATTGGGAGTAGGAAAGCTAGGGCTCTTATGTGGTCTCCAGTCAATTGCCACTCCGGCGCACGCAACTTCTTCAGCGTCAAATTATACGCACAAGTACTTGAAAATGTTCAAGAATATTCATTTGCATAGTACGACGTTTTACGAAAATGAAGCGAAGATGGAAAAATTTATGTTAAATGGTCTTGAAAGTAACTTACAAAATTCCATGGTTAAAGCTAGAAAAGGACAATTGTCATCGGAGATTTGGGGAGTGTATAATAACTTCATGGTATAATTTGATGGAAGTTATTGTAAGGTGCACAGAGAGACTGTATGGTAACTTCCCGGGAAGTAAGGGCGTGAAAGAGGATGGAGGCGCAGAGCGTCGTCAAGGATGGGATGGCAAGGACCATTGCAGAGATCGAGGACGCTCATTTAAGGTTAGGGGGGGCAAAACGAAAAAAATAAAAAATAAGAAAAGAGGGAGGGGGACAAGTGGAAGGACCCTAGAATTTCTTTTTTCCTCTAAAAGGAGAGAGAGAGAGAGAGGGTCAAAAGCGTTTCGGGGTACGAAAGGACAAAAGAGGAGGAGGAGGAGGTGGATATCCGCGTCCTCGTCTCACGGTACCTAACCAGGGGCCCCCGAGATGGAAAGATTCCTTTAATCATGATGCGCACGACATTGCTTAGCGTGGTAAATACTAATCTTCCCTTCATTGCTTTTGTTCACTCCAGGGGACAACGACGGCCGTACTTGTGTGGGAGACGATGCCAGATCGAACGGTAGGGAGAAGAAGCGGGAGGTGGCAATGGCATTGCAAGGCCCTAGTCTCCTATATGAGGAGGAGATTTCAGAAGTGTGTGGTAACTTCCCCGTATAATTTGATAGAAACTACATAAAGCTAAATACATCACGTAAATATCGATTTGAAATTTTTGATGATCTAAAAAATTAATTAGAGATAAATTTATTATAAATATATCAGTTTAGAATTTTTCGTAATATCAACCTCATGAATTTTCACATGGATATGCTACATCAATTGTCATGTGTTATTCAACTTAATAATTTAATAGTAAAATTTAAGGGGAGCTAATAGAAGATAAACGTGTCACCAATACACTAATTTAGAGTTTTCAATAATCCAAAAAATTGGTCTAGGGAAAATATTTCATATTTATAGTCATTTAGAGTTTTTCATGATATTAATTAAAAACTTAAAAATTGACTAGAAGAATTATCCAATCTCGTGTCTTCTTTTTCCATTTTCATGATTTTAATCAACTTTTCAAAAGTGGCAAATATTAAATTAAATGAAAAGAAATAAAAACTCAAATTAGTTGCAAAAGTTCCTGAATGTGAAGAAAAGGACTAATTTTGGTATTGTTAGATGCTGCCATTTGAGATCTGTGCTGTTTTAACAAAACTAGTTCCTATAAGGGTAGTTAATCGTTTGATTTGGTTTCAAAAAATGTGAAGAAAAGGACTTTCCATTTGGTGAGAAAGCATCCATGGTCACCTAGTTCTTTCTCGATGTTCTAAACTAGATCCGAGTTATACGTTAAACGGTCGGTCTGTCATCATGATAATTCCATCAAGGGGTTAAACCCTTCGCGGATTCACTCACAACCACCAAAAAGGTGGCATTGCTTTAAACTCCAAACAAGGGCACGTTTATTTGTGTTTTCGTTCAAAAAGTGTTTCGAGAAACGAAAATAAAAAAATTATTTCGTTTCGGAGAATAATTTTTGACCAAAAACGCGTTTAGTAAACTTGTTCCAAAAATAATAAAAAAAGAATAAAAACATGTTTGGTAAATTTGTATTCTTTTTTATTTCTTTTAATTTTTTAATTTTATTTTTCCTTTTTTCTTTCTTTTTTCTTTTTTTTTTTTTTGGCTGTCGTCGGCCTTGGCCATGGCCGGCGACCGGCTGACGAGGGCCGGCGGCCTCGCCCAGCCATCGTGAGGTTTGTCGACCCCCAGTGAGGCTCGGCCTCGCCTTGGCTGGGCGAGCTCAGGCTCGCCCAGATCCGGCGAGGTCGAGCTCGCCCAGCCACCGGTTGCCTGGCGGTGGCCCGGCGAGGCGCGGCCTCGCCGGTGGCTGGGCAAGCTTGGCCTCGTTGGATTTGGGTGAGCCCGAGCTCGCCCAGCCAAGGCAAGCCCGAGCGTCGCCGGCGCGGGCGAGGCCGAGCCTCGCCAGGGGCTAGCGACACTCGGCCTCACCGAGGGCCGGCGACGCTCCGGCAAGGTCGCCAGCCATGGCTGAAGCCGGCGACCAGCCAAAAAAAGAAGAAGAAGAAAATAAAGAGAAGAAAATAAAGGAAAGAGAAAATTTGTTCTTAAAAATTGTTTTAGAAACAAGAAACAAGTTTTTTTTTTTTTGTTTATTTTTTTGTTCCAATTTTGTTCTAAACAAAAAACAGATTTGGAACAAAAACGCAAATAAATGCGTTTTTGTTCTTTTTTTGTTTCTGGGAAAAAAGAAAAAGAAAATCTGTTTATGAACAAAAAAGAAATAAGCAACCATGCACGCCCAAAAATGACAAGGACTCTCTCTCTCTCTCTCTCTCTCTCTCTCTCTCTCTCTCTAAACTAAAAACCCTCCTGTCACTTTCACACCGGCGGCATATCTTGGACTGTTGACGTACTCTATAGGGATCACCTGAGCAGTTTGACCTTTTTCCATTGTTGGTGGACTAAACTGTGTCCTGAATTCAGGAGCCAAAGATAGAGGAATCCCCACATAAAATCCAGGAGTAATTCCAGTTTTGACACCAAAAAGAAAATGTGCCATAGAACCCAATCTGGCATCTCTAAAGGTCCAGATTACATTGATCTACAGACAAACAACTCAGCACAGGGAGAGCAAACCGCTGCCTATCCAATGGCTAGTGGAAGTTCAATCACACCATCATATTCAAATGCATATGCAACATATAATAGTCCAACAGTACCACCAATACTAACTGTACGTGTAAACTTTGGAGTGCAGGTTCAGGTCGTCTCTCCACCACTGGTGAGTACATGCGCCCTCTTGTATTCCGGCGATGGATTTAAATTGATTGATAGATTTGCGAGCGGGATTAGGTGCAAAGGCTCTGCCTGCTTCCCCATCGCGCTCATGAACAGCAATCCGATAGAGTGCTGAGTAGCTAACTTCTCAATGGCTCCTGGTCCGATCTCTTGCATCTTGTTTCGGTGCTCGAAATAGCCAATGTACTCTGAACAGACATGATCGGCTGCATTGACATACAGTTGAGGGGCCCAAGCAGATAAAGTGGCAAAAAAATCAGCAGATTGATTCCTGAGTTGTGGAGCCTTCATGGCTAACATGAGTCCAGCTGTGATCATGCTGGTGGTGAAGCGAATACCGAGCTTCACTTTAGTATTCTTGATCTTCTCAACCAGGGCCAGCACATAAGGCGGACTGAAGAGGAAAGACTCAAGAAACAATCCCGTTTTGGCCATGTTCTGTCCTGCTAGCAGAGCAATGGCAGACTCCAGGGAGTGGCCAGCTAACCAGACCCTAGAAGCGTCAGCGGTCGCAACCATATTCCGTACCGCCTGCATGGCAGTCTCGAAGCGAGGTGTGGAGTGGAGCCCATGCTGGAGCAAGAGAAGACCCAGCATAATATCTCGAGAGACCAATTCTTTCTTGGTCATGGTGCCTCGGAAGGTGACCACGAAATGCGGTCATGTGGAGTGGAGCCCATGCTGGAGCAAGAGAAGACCCGGCATAATATCTCGACGAGAGACCGATTCTTTCTTGGTCATGGTGCCTCGGAAGGCGACCACGAAATGCATAAAAATCGGCACGTAGAATATGACATTTTTTTGGACAGCTTTTTAAATTTGAATACGTTAGGTTTTCAAAATTGTAAAGGAAAAGTAAATATAAAACTTAAAAGTTGACCTAGAGAATTATCCAATTCATGTTCTTCTTCTTTCATTTCCGTAAACTTTCTCGACATCTCAAAAGTGAAAAATATTAAATTAGAAAAGACGAAATAAAAACTCAAATTAGTTGCAAAAGTTCCTAAATTTATATGTTGGCATCACCAGATACTTTTCATTTGAGATTTGTGCCGTTTTGACAAACTAATTTCTTATGAGAGTTGTTATATCACTTGATTTGCATCTCCAAAAATGCGAAGAAAATGAAGTTTTCATTTGGTGAGAAAAGCACCCACCATCGTCGCCCAACCTTTCTTATATTTCCAAACTGGATCCGACTGGTCTAGCATGCATCATGACAATTTCACAAAGGGGTAAGGCGGATAACATTGCTTCAATCTCCAAACTGAAAAATGACAAGAGGACTGACTCTCTCCCACACACACGGACACAAACTGAAAACCACCTGTCACTTCCAAACATATGAAATGCAGTAAAAAGCAAATGCGCCACACAACAGGTCCAGGCAACATCGATCCGCACATAAACAATTCAGCACACGGAGAGCAACACAACTGTGTATTCAATGGCCTGGGCAAGTTCAATCACGTCATCAGATCCAAGCGCATAAGCGACGAGAAATAACAGTCCAACGATACCGCCAATACTAGTACTCGTACTTGTAAACTTCGGACTCCAGCTTCAGGTCCGGCTTCCACCATTCGCTAATTTTATGCGCCCTCAGGAAACACTTCGGCGGCTTTGAATTGATCGATAGATTTGCCGATGGGATGAGGTGCAAAGGCTCTGCCTGCGTCCCATTCTCGCTCATGAACAGCAATGTCACAGAATAACGACTAGCAATCTTGTGGGTACCTTCCAATCTGAACTTTCGCATCCACTTTCCGTGCTCGAAATAGCCAATGTATCCCGAACAGACGCAATCAGCCTTGTTGACAAACAGCTGAGGAACCCAAGGGGACAAAGCCACAAAAGAATCGGCGGATTGTTTCAGCTGTTCTGTAGATTGTTTAGCTAGCGCCACTGCAGCACATAACTCGCTTTTGGCTAACTGGAAAGCCCGCTTCCATATCTTGCTCTTGATCTTCATGATCGGAACAGATGCATAAGGCGGGTTGAAGAGGAAAGACTCGAGATAATATCCCTTTTTGGCCATGTTCTTTCCAGCTTCCAGAGCAATGGCAGACCCCAGGGAGTGGCCAGCTAACCAGACCACCTTAGAATTGTCGGCGGCTGCAACCAAGTCTTCTACCGCCTGCACGGCAGTCTTGCAGCGAGACGAGGAGTGAAGCTCATTCCGGCAAAACTGAACATCCAGCTCAATATCTCGAAAGAACGATTCTTTCGTGAACAAGGTGCCTCGGAAGGCGACCACAAAACACGGTCCATCTGCCGAGTGGTTACATGGGGATGGCAGAGGCTTATACTCGAAGATGGCACCGAAGATAGAAGAGTCAGCCCCATCTACGAGTATGCGCTTCAACTGAAAACCGAAAGTTTCCCACCAAGGAGGTGCAAGAGCCTGGGAACCTTCACGGTTCCCCCGGCAGTCCCGCTCTAAGACATAGACAGCTTTAACCAAACAAGCAATAACCGACCTCGCATAATCTGCATTTTTCCTATGTTAGAAGTCCAAGAAATGTTAGTTTCTTCACCATGTTTGCTGATAAAAAAACTCTGTAGCTAGACTAAGCTAAATCCTCATATCATCGCTTCACGCGAAAAGAAGAAAAGGAAACATCGGATTTGAGAGAAGTTTAAAATGCCATATTTTCGAAAAAGCTTCTTATGCGGTCTGAACTCGGTGTAGAACGAAAAGCTGGCACTGCACACGTTGCTGCTTCTGTCCAGAGACTACGAACTGGATGTGTCCATGAGAGTATCATATCACATGGCAACCGTGGAGGACGAAGTTATAATATGTGGTGCATGTTGCGGGCAAATCAACACTTGGCAATAACAGCTTATGACATATTAAAGGTCACATGTCTAGTAAAACTCCTCCTTTTTTGCTTAGTATCGAGCAAAACTCTACGATGAAATAATCGGAGATATGCGTCCAAGAGGGGAGACAAGGACGACTAGGAGTGCTTGCCTCACATTTATATATTTTACATATTTGTGGGCGAACGTGGATCTTCTTGAAGGAAAGAAAAGAGGAGCCGCCGCACAAGCCTTGAACACGATCAAGAAGAAGCCACCGTACACAAGAGAAAAGGACGAATGCGCTAAGTTCTATTTTGGACGTACATAGATGGCTTAAATGCTTGAAAGACTTTGTGATGAGTTTATGTTCAATTGAATTGTTTATTTGTAAGTTCGTTGGGTTTGGGCTTAAATCTAAGTGTGGGAAATATTTGAGCATGTGAGTAATTGTAAATTCTTATTCTCCGATTAAAATGGATTATTTGCTGCTGGCTCTTCTCGTGAATATAGGTATCGATACTCGACCTAAACCACGTAAATCTCTAATGTCCTTATTATTTCTCGTTTATTTCTCTGGTAATTTCACATTGACTTAATTTGCAAAATTCTATTATTTCCGCATATTATATTTCAACGATTGGTATCGGGGCTTGGGATCATATTTCTTGATTGTGATGTGGGGCATTTGCTTGTTTGATTATTATCTGGAAATTCTGTTATAGTAATTATGTTTGAGGCGTAAGCTAAAATTGAGAAGTTTAACGGAAGGAATAACTTTGAGTTATGGAGCATCAAGATTTATGCACTATCAACAACCTAAGGTTTGGCCAAGGCACTAGACAGTAAAGAAGAGTTGCCGCTTATAATGAAAGCCTCTGATAAGGCAGAACTAATGAAAAGAACAAAGAGCACAATCCTATTGAACTTGTCGAATAAGGTGTTAATAGAGATGGCCAAGAAAAAGGATACCTCAACGTTATGGATAAAACTTCAGGCACTCTATGTAAAGAAGGGTTTGAACAATCACTTGTATATGTTGAAGAGGATGTTTCAGTTTAGATATACCGAAGGTACGTTTATTAGATACCGCCTGAATGAATTCACTAAACTCACAATGGATTTAAAGAATGTCAATAAGATATTTGATAATGAAGAACGAGGCATAATGTTGTTAGCTTCTTTACTAGAGTTATGGGAGTACTTTATTGATTCACTATTGTTGGGGTATACTACAATTACCTCAAAAGAAGTAAAGTCTGCTCTATTCTCTAAGGAGTGGCAGAAAAAGTTGTGAGATGATGGTCTGACGCAAAATGCAGTACAAGCACTAATGATTTGGGGGTAGAGAACAACATTGAGGGCGTAGTGGTAGTAGAGATAAAAGCAAGTCGAAATCACGTCATAGAAAGTCCAAGGGATGCATGAAGTGCTTTGAGTGTCACGAGAAGAGGCAGATCAAGAGAGATTATTTGAAGCGTTGAATAAATGTAATAGGCTGAATGTCACAAGTAGTGTGGCGAACATTGCCGAGGGGAGGAATAAAGATGATAGGTAGAATATCATAAACAATGTGGCGAATGTTGCCAAGGGGAGCATGATGCAAACACTGTTTTATGTGTGATTACTAGTTCGTCAGGAAATGAATGGATGCTAGAGTTAGAGTGTTCTTATCATGTGACGCCTCATTAGAACCGATTTACTACTTTCCAAACTGTAAATGGTGGTAGAGTTCTTTTGAGGAATAACATAGTCTACAAGGCTATGGGGATAGGGATAATTTAGATTCTGATGCACGATGAGGTAGTGCGCACATTGACGGACGTGAGGCATATACAGGAGCTAAAAAAGAATCTTATTTCTTTGTGGACACTCGATGAAATCGGGTATAGGTACATCGCTGAAGGTAAAGTACTGAATATTTTTCAAGGTGCCATGATATTGATGAAGGGGAAGAAAGTGAATACTCTCTATCATCTATTTTGAGAGATTGTAACTGGAACCGCTGCAGTTTTATTAGATGAGTCAGACTCTAATTTGACTCAATCATGGCATGTGCATTTAAGGCACATGAATGAGGCAAGTATGACAATACTGAGTGAGAGGGTTATTGAAGGGTAAAAAAACATGGGAGCTAGACTTATGTGAGGACTGCATCTTTCGGAAGCAGCATCGAATTAAGTTAATTACATCTATTCATTCGACCAAGTGACTAGTTGAATGCATTCATTTAGACATCTAGGGCCTGTCTTCGATTCCTTCGAAAGAAGGTGCTTGTTATAAGTTGATATATGTCGACAACTATTCGAGGAAGGTATGGGTATATTTTTTGAAACACAAATATGACGTGTTCGATTGGTTCAAGAAATTTAAAGCATTGATTAATAAATCTAGTGTCTAAGAACCGATAATGGCATGAAGTTCTATGATAAAGATTTTATCGAGTTCTACGAGAAAGAAGAGATTGTGAGACACTACACAGTACTTGGGACATTACGGTAGAATGAAGTAGCAAAATGGAAGAATAGAACTTTGCTTGAGCGAACTCGATACATACTTTTGCATGCAGGACTTGGCAGGGAAATTTGGGCCGAAGCAATGAACATAGCATGTTACTTGATTAATCGATCTCTATCATTTTCTATTGAGTAGAAGATTCATGAGGAAGCATGGTCGGGGAAACCTATTGATTATTCCAGATTACGTATATTTGGATGTCTTACATACGCTCATGCAAATTATGGTAAACTTGAGCGAAGGGCAAAAAAGTGCGTATTTCTAGGTTTAGGAAATGGGGTGAAAGGCTATCGACTATGGTGCACTGATCCTAAATCACTTGATTTTCTAATTAACAGAGATGTAATCTTCTACGAGACTACAATGCTTCAACAGAGGGATTCTAAGACACAACCAACAGAGCAGATCGATCATGGTGTCATTAGTGAGGTGGGGCTTCAAGTGGATAGTCCAATGACCTTAGGGGTAACAAAAGTTAAGACTACAAATGAGGCCGCAGTTCCTAAAGTTGGTGATAGTGAACGATCGGCATAGCCGCAGATAGAGAAGGCAAATTAAATCACCGGCATGTTATGTTTATATAGATATTGCTTATGCATTGACTGTAGGTGACAAGGTGGAGACAAATGAACCTTTATCTTACTTTAAGGCGATGGCTAGTTCAGAGTCATTGTGGTGATTAAGGGCTATGAGTGAAGAGATGGAATCATTCCATCGAAATCAAATATGGGAGTTGGTCAAAGTATCAAAGAGCCAGAAGATTATTGGAAGTAAATAGGCCTTTAAACGGAAGGAAGACAATCCTAGTGTCAAGACAGCGTGATATAAGGTGAGACTTGTCGCGAAGGGGTACATATAACATGAGGGCATTGACTACAACGACATGTTCTCTCTTATGGTGAAACATACTTCTATTTTGTGTTTTACTTGTCTTAGTAACTTCGCAAGATCTCGAGTTAAGATAGCTAGATGTGAAAATTGCTTTTTTTCTTGATGAGTTGGAGGAACAGATTTACATGAAGCAGTCATAGGGATTTGCTATTCCGGGTAAAAAAAATCATGTTTGCTTGTTAAAAAAATCTTTTTATGGGCTAAAACAATCCCCTGGGCAATGGTATAAACATTTTGATACTTTCATGATTAGTCAAGACTATTCGAAAAGTCATATGGATAGCCGTGTTTACTTTAGGAGATTGAATGATGGTTCTTTAATTTATCTATTACTATATGTTGATGATGTACTAACGGCAGCTAAAAATATGTATGATATTGACGTGCTAAATGGGCAATTAAGTGTTGAATTTGAGATAAAAGATTTAGGTGTTGTAAAGAAAATATTAGGTATGAAAATTTTATGTGACAAGGCTGCCCGAGTTTTACGTCCATCTCAAAAGAAATATGCTAAGAAGATTGTGGTACGTTTTAACATGCGGTCAACGAAATCTGTAAGTACACTTTTAGCGAAACACTTTAAACTTTTAGATAAATTATCATCGTAGACTGAGGAGGAAGATGAGCATATGTCTCATGTTCCTTATTCTAGTGTTGTGAGTGGTATTATGTATATTATGGTATGCACTAGGCTTGATATTTCATAGGCTATAAGTATAATTAGTCGCTATATGAAATGTCTTGGTAAAACTCATTGCAAAGCTATGAAGTAGATCCTCATATATTCGATGGGGACAACAAATGTGGGCATAATGTACCAAGGGAACAGTAATGGCAGTGAGACCATTGATTTTGTGGATTCGGATCATGACGGTAACTTGGATGATTGCAAATCTTTAGTAAGGTACATGTTTACGCTAGTAGGTGGTTTAGTTTGTTGGAAAGCATCTTTACAGGATCGCATTGTCTTGTCTTTGACTGAGACAAAGTACATGGCACTAATCTCTGTAGCGAATGAGGCGATATGGTTATAAAGTTTGCTCTCAAACTTTGGGTATCAGAAAAGTGTTGGTATATACTATAATAACCAAGGTGTGATATATTTTGTGTATAATCCAATTTATCATGAGCGAACAAAACATATCAATATCAAGTATCACGTCATTCAAGATGGCATGACTAAGGGTAATGTTATGATGAAAAAAATTGCTACAGCAAATAACTTAACGGATATGATGGTTAAATCTGTTCATTTGACAAAGTTCAAGTTTTGCCTAAGCTCTATTGGTGTTTGTGGAGAGTGAGTGCCTGTTGAGGTGTTAAGAAAGCAACATGAATGATAAACACTAAAACTTGACTTCAAACAACAAGCCAAGATGGAGAATTATTAAATTAATATCTCGAGTTTGAATTTGGAATATGATTTGTTAAATTGAATTTACTGAGAAATATTTTCCAAAATGGATTAGAATTTTCGTTCTTGAAAAAGTTTCCTAAATTCAATAAAGGAAGGAGCACTAAAGGATACAAGTCAGGCACACTATCTCTTATTATATCTATGTAACTTTTAAGGGTAGAAGGGTCTTTTGTTAGAAAAAGGAAGCCTATCTCCTATCTCCTCTTGAAGAAGGGGTAGACTCCTCAAATAGGAGTGCTTGCCACACATATATATCTTAGATACATGTGGCCGAACGAGGGTCTTCTTGAAGGAAAGATAAGAGGAGCCGCCGCACAAGCCTTGAACATGATCGAGGAGAAGCCGTCATATGCAAGAGAAAAGGACAAATGTACTAAGTTCTATTTTGGGCATACATAGAGGGCTTGAATGCTTGAAAGATTTTTTTGCTGTGAGTTTACGTCAATTGAATTGTTTATTTATAAACACTTTGAATTAGGCTTAAATCTAAATGTGGGAAACACTTGAGCGTATGAGCGATTATAAACTATGATTATCTGATTATAGTGGATTATTTACTGCTGGCTCTCCCCGTAAATGTAAGTACCGATACTCAGACCAAACCACGTAAATATTTGGTGTCTTTATTATTCCTCGTTTATTTCTTTGATGATTTCATATTGACTTAATTTGCAAGATCCTATTGTTTTCGTGTATTATATTTCAACAAGTGCTTAGTTATTTGGATGTTTAAAAATCTAGTATCTCACGGTAACTAGCTATCGCCAAATAATTGAGACAAAGGTGAAGGAAACTTAAAAGGCATGACTTGGGCTTTTGTTCAATGAGGAAAGAGAGAATTTGAGGTCTTACCAGTCAACGTGAGTAAGGCCCCGAGGTCCTGAAAGGTGAAAAATTTGATTCTCGAAGGCCATGATCTCACAGGTTCAATTTAGACTTCTCCTTTGTATCCCTGAAAGCGAAAGCCACTCGGAATCGAACCACTCCATAAGGTAGTTAGTAAATATGACAATGGCTAACATCGCATGCATGTGCATCCACATTCGCACTCAACTCCCTTCACTGTAATTAAATCTATGTACTACAAGAAGGATCAACCGCGTATCTTTTTCATCAACACATGCAACTATTTTGAAGCTGCCTCATGAAGTTTTAAGTTCCATCCAAATATTATGCATCAAGGACCTTCTTTTTCCTTCAATAGTCACTAAAAATGTACCTACGAAGGAGGTTTGGGAGGGAGTTCAGTTGGCCCAAATGATTCAGAAAAATCTTCCCTTTTCAGATTATGCCCTAATCTACATCCTATCAACGTCCACTTATCCCAGAAAGAACGAGAAGATTATTTCGCAACAAGAATCCGAAAAGACATTGAGGAAGAAAAAAAGTGGGAGTTTGGTAATATAAAAGATCCTCCCATACCCCCCAAGCTATGATTCTCCATGAAGAAAATTCAAATTACTCCAAGGAGAGAATTGGTATTGGATTGTTTGGAATGAATTGGATTGTTTGTAATGACATCCAATTCATTCCAAACAATCTCACAATCAACGCGCACACGGCATTGCGGCAATAGATTAGAATTCAACTAAATGGATGGAAGCTGGTCGTGAGAGGTGGACCAACCTGATCAAGCTTGAGTTTTTCTAACTTGGCTTAAGTTGATATGGATTTTTTATTAGACGTATCTGCGCTATTTTACCGGATGGATTGCTAGGTGACAGGTCAAACTGGATTTTGTATAGCAATGACCATGTGTCCCCGAGACAATCCCATTTTTAAACATTAGAAATGTGTTTCGACCAAGAACAAAACATAAAAAAATTAGAAATGTGGTTTTGAACATTGATCTCGTTAATGTTAAAAATTAACAATTGAAATGAAATATTTTCCATTATGAATTTCTTTTTTTGATTTCATTAAAAATCGAATATTCTTTTTGGGCCTTGTAATATAGTGATGACCAAGCAGATAGATAGAGATCCCGATGAAAAGGAAAGATGAACAAAGCGTGATGACCTCCAAATTCAAAAACAAATCCAGCATCCCATACCTTTTCAATCAAAACTAACGCACATCTCTTTTTTGGCTTATATGAACTTTTTTTTTAATTTCAAATTCAACCCACAGTGTGCTTCTTATTGTTGTCAATATTGAAACAATTTATTATCATAAAAGAGGCGTCTCTTGGTGAAGAGAAGAGGTGACTCTTGATCAAAAGAAGACATGACTCTTGGTAATTAAAAAAGGTGACTCTTTGCCCTAAAAGAAAGTTATTGGTAGCTAGTAGTTATAAAAATAAGTTATTCTTAACATGAACAGTGGTGATGATTGTTGTGACCTAACCTTCTCGCGACCTTCTCACAAGGGAGAGAGTTGTTAGGTTTAGGAGTATTGTCAACTTCATGCCAAATATCTCACGCGATATCAGTCGTTCACAATTCTGATCAATTAAGCTTTTGCAAATTTTAACAAAGGAGTTGTCACTAGCCCTTTTTAGATTAACTAGAAACTAAGTAAGATACGGGAGAATATCTTATTATGGGACTTTATTACATTAACCCTGAGAATAATACCCTTTCGGTACCTAACCTGATCATATGCTAGCTAACGCCATAGCAAGCTATTCAAAAAAGTCTAAGATTCATCGTAACCATTCTAAAGCAGGAAAATAATACCCAAAATGTTGAAGTTCAATTTGTAGGACTTTTTTTTTTTTTTTTTTTTTTTTTTTTCAATTTTTGAATTTTTTTTATAATTTTTATTGTCTGGGTTTTCTTTTTTTTTTTAAATGATTTTCTGAATTTTCTAATTTTTTTAATGATTTTCCGAATTTGCTAAATTTTTATGAATTTTCTGATTTTTTACTCAATGTTTTTCCGAATTTTCTAATTTTTTTCAAATATTTTTTGAATTTTTGAATTTATTATCATTATTACATTCAAGGAACGGATTCGAACGGGTTTTACCCGATCCAAACCGTTGAACCGCCTAAACCCATATCGACCCGTTCAAATATTCTATTTTTTATTAGCTTTATTTTTCACATAATATTTATAATAATCACAATTGTTCATAAGTGCTTCTTCTTCATAACTCTCTTTTCTTTTTCTTTCCATACATATAACTTTAACACATTCAAGGAAAAAATTCCAAAAGAGAATTGTGTAATTGCTAAACTCGATTCTCCATTGCTTTAATGTATATCTTTGAGGTATATTTATTCTAAATCTGGCAGCAATAATAATAGGGCCAAATAATACCTTAAAGACAGTGATCTTCATTACGCATCAAAGCATCAATGATCTACTACTACTTCTCTATCTACATTAGCAATCAAATTTCCCTAACAATTACCACATTAGCCAAGCATATCATGCACCGGAAAACATCCATAGACAAGACTTGTAGAAGGTACATGCACACTCAAGCAGGCACGCAAACACATGTCGCGTCAACATTACTCTTCCTTTTTATTTATCATTATTCTACATGTATATAATCTACATGCACATTCAAGCAAGCACGCAAAAATACACGTCGTGTCAATGCTACTATTCCTTTTTATTTATCATTATTTTGCATGAATACAATCTACATGAATGAATTCGTCAGGTTAATTAATTGAATAGCATAGATAAAAATATTAGTACCGCATCAATTCAAAAGTAAAAGTTCGTGCAATTTGTTATTCATATGTTTTTTAGAATTACCTCCTCGTTGAGGTCGAGGTGAGTCCTAGATCACAAATCTAGGGCTCGCTCAACCTTAGATTCAGAATTTGACATCCAAGTTTTGCCAGTCGAGCTCGATCTTGATGACGGAGGAGTGAAACGGCAGTGAGGTGGTGGATTGAGACGATGGTGAGGTGGTGGTTGTGGGGTGTTGTCCCCCTCAGAGTAAAAGGGAAGAAGAAGTAAAAGTAAAGGAAAAAGAAAAAAAGAAGAGAGTGGCACGGAAGGAAGGAGAAGAAAAATTAAAGGAAAAAGGAAGAGAGGGGGAGAGAGGAAGAAGAGGGGCAGAGAAGAAAGAACAAGAAAAATTAAAGGAATAAGGAAGAGAGGGGGAGAGAGAGGCGACGCCATTAGGTGAGGGAGGTTTCTGGCACGGGGGGTCATTGGCGACACGTGTCGCCCGGTAAGTGAGGTGAGATTTTGACACATTGAAATCCCATCTCATATTGAAAAAGTATTAGCTATATTTAATATGCTAAGTAGGATATGTAACAAATCACTCAAAAATCGACACGCAGCAACGTAGCCCACCAAAATTTTGTCTCTTTCTCCCCTCTCTCACGTGCTCTGCTCTCCATCTTTCCAACCCTACATCCAATCCTCTCCCCTCTCTCCTCTGTCTGAAACCTTTGCTCATGTTCTGACACGCCTTCTTCAATTCATCTCTCCTTCGAGCTCGATTCTGTGATCTCTGCCCGCACCCCATCCATCCCTCACCTCCTTGACCCTCGAGCCTTCCCCACCTTCTCCGCAATCGCAACCGGCGACCTTGACACCGGTGAAAGAAGCACTCCCGAATCTCGCAGTCAATTCAGGAGCTGCTGCGGTTGGTTTATAAACCGAAAGCCAGCTTGACCTGGCAGTGCAACAAAATCGATTAGTACTCGCACGTAGTTGGCGAGGACGACAAGTTCTACATCTCGTACGACAAGTCCAACACACTGATCGTAATTCCGGAGTCCCCGAAGGTTACCTCGGGAAGCTGTCGTCTAAGATGGAATAGAGGTGGTGGCGGTGACGTGGTTCGTCGAACTAGAGAGAGCAAAGCTAGTCATGAGTTGGATATGAGTGCGTAAGAGAGAGACCGGGGGGGGGAGAGAGAATCTTGGTGGCCTCGATTGCCACGTGTCGACTCCTGGGTTATTTTTTTCACATATCCTACTTGCCATATTAAAAACAGCTCATATTTTCTCATATTTACTCGTCGCGACGCCCTCGGGTCTTTGTCACGTCTTTGTCAAGTCAAACGCAAGTCTTCCTTTGCATGAATATTTTACCGGGATCTGGGAAAACGCAGTTGTTTCACACGTCTCCTTTGGGCGAGTCGTCGGCCAAAGTCTTAGTTTAAGGCGTATTCGCTAAACTCTGAATGGGACAGGGCACAGCCAATTTTGTCCCCATTTCTCTTCTCGCCTCGTTGGAGGCAGAAGAGACCAAAACAACTTGAGTATCCCAGGCAAGAATGTCCTTCATTTACTTAGAATAAAAGGTTTTGCAATAATTTTTTCTGGATTGGATTGGCTCATGATTGGTTCATTATTTTCTGATTTGTGTATTTAGGAGGACTACGTCCAATTGCAATTATTTCTTCCTTACTTGTTTAAATTATATCTCGAGTTTAAGCTCATGAATAAATTAGAAAAATTTCGATGGGGAAAATAGGAAATAAATTCCTATTCCCTTCGGTTGAAATTTCCTCAGAAAAATCACAGAGGGAAGTTTTCTTTTTAAGTATCATTGGCCAGAACTTTCATTATTGGGGCTCACATTCTTTTATAGAGAAAATTATAAATAAGTACTTGGAGTACCCTTATTTTCTCAAATATAGACTTGAAATAAACCTTATTTTAAATAAAAATTTGAAGTGGACATTATCTTAAATAAGAGCTTGAAGTACCATGTCAATCTCAAAGAAAGGCCTAGCCTCACCAAATGATAAAGGGTATTTTTGTTATTTACTTTTTTCTTTCTTTTTTTCCTTTTTTCTATTTTTCCATAAAAAATCTCAAAAAAGAAAAATAAAGTTAATAATATATATATATTTTTTAAAAAGGCAGGTGGGCCGGCTCTCTTGCATGTGGTTGCTGCGCCGTTGCTGGTGAGGCGTGGCTAAAGGCAGGAGAGCTAGCCCTCCCACCTTTTTTTTTTTTTTTTTTTAAAGTGTGTGTGTGCGTTTTTTTTTTAGTTTTAACTTTATTTTTCTTTTTTGAGTTTTTTATGGAAGAAAAAAATAGAAAAAAAGGAAAAAGGGAAAGAATTTAAAAAAAAAAAAAAGAGATAGTAAATGATGGAAATGCCCTCAATCATTTGGTTAGGTTAGACTTTTTTGAGACTAATATGACACTTTAAGCTCTTATTTAAAATAAAATCTATTTCAAGTCCTTATTTGAGATAACGATGGCACCCTAGGCTCTTATTTAAAACAATATTTACTTCAGGTCATTATTTAAAGAAAAACGATGGTACTTTAGGCCCTAATTTGAAATTGTTTTCGTCCCTAACATGTAAAATCTTTTACCACCTTTGTCGTGGATTTCCATGGTGGGAAGGATGGTGACCAAGAAAGCAATGTGGTTTTTGTTGGGTTTTGTTTCGACAAACAAGAATACGTGCATAGGTAGAATATAATCAAAGTTTTATTCGTAGAAGAAGGAAAAACGTCCATACATGTATTTCCTTAATATTGTTCGTGCATTTTAGTAAAAGCACATAGGAGTAATAAAGAGGTTAATCATATTATCCTTGTACTGTGTTCAAAAATTTGGTTGTGATGTTCTTTAGATTCTGATCACAAACGTCTAATGTCCTCGTAGCATGGTTCTGACGTTCTTCGGATTCTGACTATGAACGTCTGGTCTCCTAGTAACACTGATTCTGACATTCCTCTGATGTGTTTGGATTTAAAACGCAAATGCCTAGCATCTTCGTAATGTTGGTTCTGACATTCTTCAGATCCAAGCCACAAACATTTGATCTCCCCGTAACGCGGGTTCCGACGTTCTTCAAATCCAGCCCCACAAGTGTTGAGGCTCTAGTTCAAACACACCATTAATCTTGCATCAAATAGTAGAGAGAAATTGAGAGAGCTTACCATGATAATCGTGCTAGCAATTGCTCTCGTGTTTGATTATTTGATTGATCACTATGATCTCCTCAATCATTGATCATTTTGTGATAGCTCTCTCAATAACCTTTTTATAACCAATCCCATATCTCATTGAAATTGGGTCATTGACTCTAAAACCGTTTTAGATAATTAATTTGATCGTAACATTTGAAGGACGTAAATTCTAATACCATTTCAAACACCAATTTGGGCATTAATTCTGTAACTAGAACAAAGTATTATTCCAAGCATTAATTTGTAACCGTTACAAGTCTTTATTCTGGACATTAACTTTGTAATTGTTACAAAACTTTAATTTGACCGTTACACCAAACAAAACATTAATTATTTTGAGATCATTTCAAATCATTAAAACCCTGTTTGGTAACCGGTCAAATAGTAAAAATTTATATTCTTTTGTTCCCGTAAGTAATTTTGGAACATAATCGTGTTTGATAAAAATTTTATTCTTGGGAATAAATTTTTATTTTTTTGTTCCCAAAAGTAGATGTGGAACAGAATCAAGAATAAAAAAAGAAAAATTGATTCTTGTTCCCAAGAACAATTTTAGAATCAAGCCTATATTTTCACTTTTTATTTTTTTCTTGTTCTTCTTCCATTTTCTTCTTCTTTATCTATCACCACCGCCGTCTGCTGCCCACTGCCGTTTGCTGTCTGCCACCCACCACCGCTGGTTGCCGGCAACCGGTCTGACGAGCTCGCTGGAGTCAAGCCTAGCCACCAGCGAGGCCGAGGCTTGGCCGACGAGGGCCGGCGATGCTCCAATGAGGTCACCAGCCACTTGAAGAAGAAGAATAGGAGAGAGAAAGGAAAAAAAAAAAGAAAAGAAAAAGGAAAAAAAGCAATAAAATTATTTAAAAATTAAAAGAAAATGATTTGGAGTATAAATTTTGAACACGATACTAAACGCAATTTTATTCCAAGAATTGAAATTTTGGACTGTTATCAAACGGTTTAAAATGCTTAAAAATTGTTCTCGGGAATAGAATAAAAAAGAATTATTTCTGATAAGAAATTATTCTCGGGAATGGAAACGTTACCAAATGCGCCCTTATTGCTCCTTCATCTTCCTTATGGCACAAGTTTTTGGACCATGAATAAGGACAACGACACACATATATATTCTTTGAACTAGTGTCTTCTTCATCGACTTGTATAATCCTCTCGACTTGCGCCCTTATTGCTCCTTCGTCTTCCTTATGGCACAAGTTTTTGGACCATGAATAAGGACAACGACACACACATATATATTCTTTGAACGAGTGTCTTCTTCATCGACTTGTACAATCCTATCGACTTTCTTGTGGATTTCTACGGAGGTGCCTTTCATGGTGGAAGATGGTGATCGTGAAAGTGATGTGGTGCTGTTAGCGACCAATGCCGTGCCTTTGGATTGTTGCTCAGTTGTCATTTTCGTACTAACTTCTCCTTTTTATCTTTTTATCAGTAGATACTCAGTTGCCTATTAAGTCGAATCAGTGTAATGCAACAAGTGGAGGTTTGGATCCAAGGTCATAGATAAAAGAATAAAGATAGTAAAAAGACTAGCATTTCCCATCTTTAGAAGTGTAAAAGCGTTTTGGTTGTCTACTCGCTATAAGATGCCAGGATGGAACTCTTCACCAAGAATCTTCAAGACTCCACGTGAGCAATCTGCCTTCTACCATATTTAAAATCGTGAAACTTACTTTAGTGCGTGAAAGTTGACATGAATTATCATGTTACAAAATATGATAACATTCATTTTGCTGAGGGTATTTTAGAGAAACTTTCCTAAGACTAATTAATTTTTTTTTTTTGGATCAAAAGAGCTTTTTTTTTTTCATTTATGAAGCAATATTGGAAGAACATAATTGAAAAGTATTTAAACATAACAAATCCCAAAGACTACATTTAGTCGTTTAGGATTCTAATCAAGATAGGATTAAATAACATATGATATAAAATTCATGGATTTTACTATTTACCATTGTTTGATGAATTGCAATAATAAAGCCGGATATTTTCATGTCCTATCTTGTCCATTATAAGGTATTTACGACTTATCAGTGTAAAATAAACATGAAAATTCAAAAATAGAGATTGTAAAAATATCTCGTAATTCACTGTCAAATTTAGTAAGAGAGAAAATGCGATCGTTCACTTTTGCAATTACGAAAAATATACTGCTTTGACTTTGTCGTTACTTTCATGAAACTTCAACATGAATAACAAAGTTATGAAGGGAGAAGGAGTTTCCACTCTCTTGCTGCTTTGGTGAACTTCTTGACATGAATTAGAGAGCTATGAAGGAGAAGCTTCAACTTTCTCACCGTTCTTGTGGAGCTTTGACGTGAACTACTAAACTATACATGAGTTGTGAAATTTCGATATGAGCCAAAGATATAGAAGAGAAGAAGAGGGAGATGGTGGTTTTTTTTTTTGAGAAATTCAATTGCCTCTCATTCTTCGAGAATTAGAGCGATCATTTTCAAATTTTAATTGTTCATTTAAAATATGGATTCTTCTACTTCATTTTTGTTTAATTATTTTTTATTATTTTTCCATATATTTTTTTTAAAAAATAATTCTCTTCCATCATTTTTCTGATAATACATGATAATATATATACTAAATATATATACAAAATATATATATTATAGAGTAGAAAAAGTTTCAAAAATATAAATAATAATAGGAATTAATGAAAACCAAATTATCTTATTGGTCATTTTATTTTTTTTAACATTAGAATTCAAATAAAATTTATTTTTATTATTATTTTAGTTTATTACTTAAGAAGTTTGTTATTTGAGAAAGATAGCTTTTATATGATGAATATTAAAAAACATACCCATTTATCCTGGCTTATCCATAAGATAATTTTATCTAGATTATATCACTTTATATTTGACTTTATCCTCTCTTGGGAGGAACCAAATACAAAGTAAGATAAATATTATCATATCCTGACCTTAAAAGGAAGTGACGCTCTCGCAATCTAATTGCAACTTAGTTGGCTTGAAAGACTACTGTAACTCCTTTTAGCTGGGCCAGATAGATTCTGGAGAGCCCAAGGGCTGTATCCGGGATCGTGACTGGGATGTCTAATTCACGTAACTGTTTCTCCGTATACTTTCTGGATGCAAGAGGTTGACCACATCCGAGACAGTTAATTTATCATTCATTTGGGTAATGACTGTTGCGGCTGTTCTCCTCTCATTAATTTCTTGACTCGATCGTTTACGGTTTTATCACTCGGTAGACACGAATGGCTCTTCTTCTTTTAATTTCCAGCTTAAGTCCGTGCTTTCCATCTAAATTTCTCGACGGCTTGGGGACATCAATGGGGAATGCGTCGTCCATGCTGACCCAATATGATATTGAAGAAGTTCAAGACCACTGTAAAAATCTTTGTGAGTTTCTAGTTCTACTATGGTTCAAATTGCACCTTGGAACCAAAATCATCACTGCAGATGAAGCAAAGGGACATATGGACTATGATTGATGAGGTGAAAACAACTCTTGCACAAACCTGGGGCATAACCATGTATTCTCTAATGTGCCCTCAGGATCAAATCCTACACAGGAAGCATGATACCTATTTCGATGCAAGTCGAAGATCGCTTGCGGCTTGCGCGAACTGAATTTTTCTCGCCTAAAAAGAGGGGCCAAAATGAAGGAAAAAGAAACTCGTTTTTGTTTTGTTTTTGCTTTTATTTCCCTTTCTCGATATTTTGGCTGTAATAAAATTTCAAAATACAGAAAAAAGTCTTCTTTTTTTTTGCACATTTACGGCTTATGGTTCTGCTAAAAAAATAATAATTTTTGTAAAATTTTGTTTCAAAATTTCAAAAAATTAAAAGTTTCAAGTATTTCCAATGAAATAAGAGTTAATATGAGAATTCCAAAAAATCTACAAAAAGCTAAAAAGTAAATGTAAATGCCTCGTGATATTTATAACTCACTCTTTGCGATATTATGACTGTCATGATATTCATTTTTATTGATAAAACTGATAAAGATAAATGGTTTTACAATGTATAAAAATCGGCACATGGAATATGACATCTTTTTGGACAGCTTTTTAAATTTGAATACATCTTGTTTTCAAATTGTAAAGGAAAGGTAATGACTTAGAGAATTATCCGATCCTTTTTCTTCTTGTTCCATTTCCGTAAACTCTCTCAACATCTCTAAAGTGGCAATTATTAAATTAGAGGAGAGGAAAAAAAATTCAAATTAGTTGCAAAACTTCCTAAATTTATATGTTGGCATCATTAGATACTTCCCATTTGAGATTTGTGCCGTTTTAACAAACTTATTTCTTATGAGAGTTGTTAATCACTTGATTTGCATCTCCAAAAATGTCAAGAAAAGGAACTTTTCATTTGGTGAGAAAAGCACCCACCGTGGTCGCCCAACCTTTCTTATATTTCCAAACTGGATCCGACTAGTCTAGCATGCATCATGACAATTTCGCAAAGGGGTCGAAGGCTTTGTCTACTCCCAACCACAACAAATGGCAGATAACATTGCTTCAATCTCCAAACTGAAAAACGACAAGAGGACTGACTCTCTCCCACACACAGACAAACAAACTGAAAGCACACCTGTCACTTCCAAACATATGAAATGCAGTAAAAAGAAAATGCGCCACACAACAGGTCCAGGCAACATCAATCCGCACACGAACAATTCAGCACGCGGAGAGCAACAGAACTGTGTATCCAATGGCTTGGGCAAGTTCAATCACGTCATCAGATCCAAGCGCATAAGCGACGAGAAATAACAGTCCAACGATACCGCCAATACTAGTACTCGTACTTGTAAACTTCGGACTCCAGCTCCAGGTTCAGCTTCCACCATTCGCCGAGACGATGCGCCCTCAGGAAACACTTCGGCGGCTTTGAATTGATTGTTAGATTTGCCGATGGGATGAGGTGCAAAGGCTCTGCCTGCGTCCCATTCTCGCTCATGAACAGCAATGTCACAGAATAACGACTAGCAATCTTGCGGATACCTCCTAATCTGAACTTTTGCATCCACTTTCCGTGCTCGAAATAGCCAATGTATCCCGAGCAGACGCAATCAGCCTTGTTGACAAACAGCTGAGGAACCCAAGGGGACAAAGCCGCAAAAGAATTGGCGGATTGTTTCAGCTGTTCCGGAGACTGTTTAGCTAGCGCCGCTGCAGCACATAACCCACTTTCGGCTAACTGGAAAGCCCGCTTCCAGATCTTGCGCTTGATCTTCTCGATCAGAACAGATGCATAAGGCGGGCGGGTTAAAGAGGAAAGACTCAAGATAATATCCCTTTTTGGCCATGTTCTTTCCAGCTTCCAGAGCAATGGCAGACCCCAGGGAGTGGCCAGCTAACCAGACCACCTTAGAATTGCCGGGGACTGCAACCAAGTCTTCTACCGCCTACACGGCAGTCTTGCAGTGAGACGAGGAGTGAAGCTCATTCCGGAAAAACTGAACATCCAGCTCAATATCTCGAAGGAACGATTCTTTCGTGAACAAGGTGCCTCGGAAGGCGACCACGAAACACGGTCCATCTGCTGAGTGATTACATGAGGATGGCAGAGGCTTATACTCGAAGATGGCACCGAAGATAGAAGAGTCAGCCCCATCTACGAGTATGCGCTTCAACTGAAAAGCGAAAGTTTCCCACCAAGGAGGTGCAAGAGCCTGGGAACCTTCACGTTTCCCCCGGCGGTCCCGCTCTAAGAAATAGGCACCTTGAACCAAAGAAGCAACAACCGACCTCCCATGATCTGCATTTTTCCTATGTTAGAAGTCCAAAGAAATGTTAGTGTCATCGGTATGTTTGCTGATAAAGAAACTCTGTAGCTAGACTAAGCTAAATACCCGTATCATCGCTACACGCGAAAAGAAGAAAACGAAACATCGGATTCAAGAGAAGTTTAAAATGCCATATTTTCGAAAAAGCTTCTCATGCTGTCTGAACTCGGTGCCAAACGAAAAGTTGGCACTCCACACGTGGCTGCTTCTGTCCCAAAACTACAAACCAGATGTGTCCATGAACCAAATAGAGTGTTATATCGCTGAGAAAATTGTCCAAAAAGTTCTAAACCTATTACACTTTTGCTAATTTAGTCCTAAATCTTTTAACTTTGCCAATTCAGTCATAAACCTTTTCACTTGCAGATTTAGTCCATCCAGCCAATTTTGGCTGGAAAATGCTGACGGTGGACAATTTTAATAATATTTTAATTTTTTTTTGAATTTTTATTATTTTATTTGTTTTGTCCTTTTTTTTTTCTTTATTTTTTTTTTTTAGCTTTCTTTGCCTTTTCCAGTGGTTGGCCACTAGCCATAGCCAGTCGGCTAACCTCGCTCGCCCAGGCGACGACGACGTTGGGTGAGGGTCGGCCTCACTAGAAGGGAAGTCTAGGTGAGGCCGACACTCGCTTGGGAGAGGGCGAGCCTTGCCAGATCTGGCGAGGCCGGCCCTCACCTAGGCTAGGGTGGCCTTGCCCAGCGTCGCCATCCCTCGGCTGATGCCCGGTGAGGCCTCCCTGGCCTAGGCGAGGGTTGGCCTCACCCAAGCGTGGGCGACCCTTGCTGGGGCTCCTCCTCGCCCGGCCGGGCCTCGCCTGTGGCGGGTGAGGCCAGCCGTCACCTATGGCTGGTGGCCAGCCACCGTAAAAGGCAAAGAAAGCCAAAAAGAAAAGAAAGAAAAGAAAAAAAAAGAGGGAAAAAACAGAAAAAAATAATTCAAAAAAATATTAAAATATTATTAAAAATTGTCCACGTCAACATTGTCGGTCCTACGTGGCATCGCTGCATCCCTGTTAGCATGTTCCAGCCAAAATTAGCCGAATGGACTAAATCGGCAAGAAGTGAAAAAATTTAGGACTAAATTAGCAAAATTAAAATGTTTAGGATTGAATTGGCAAAAATGCAACAGGTTTATGACTTTTTGGACAATTTTCCCATGATATCACATGGCAACCATTAAGGAGAAAGTTATAACATGTGGTGCATGTTGCGGGCAAATCAACACTTGGCAATGACAGCTTATGACATATTAAAGGTCACGTGTCTAGTAAAACTCCTCCTTTTTGGCTTAGTATCGAGAAAAACTCTATGATGAAGTAATCGGAGATAAGCGTCCAAGGGGGGAGGCAAGTGCTCGTGGCCCATAAGGGAAGTTCGTCCGTTGAGAAACAAACTAACTACCGAAGTAGATGGAAATTACACCATAGATGCACCTTCTCAGTCAGGTTTTTTTTTCATGTTTTATTTATTTATTTATTTATTTTTTTATTTTTACGAGAGGTTTTTTCCATGTTAAGTTATTGAAAAGTTGGACAGCTTGGACAGTGCTAAGTTCTTCGCATGTTTAAAAAGTCCAGTATCACACGGTAACTAGCTATCGCCAAATAACTGAGACAAAGGTGAAGGAAATTTAAAAGGCATGACTTGGGCCTTTCGTTCAATGAGGAAAGAGAGATTTTGAGGTCTTACCAATCAATGCGAGTACGGCCCCGAGGCCCCAAACGGTGAAAATGTTGATTCTTGAAGGCCATGATCTCACAGGTTCAATCAAGACTTCTCCTTTGTAACCCTGAAAGCAAAAGCTACTCAGAATAGGAAAAGTATCAAAAAGTTCTAAACCTATTACAATGGTACCAATTTAGTCATGAATTTTTCAATTAGACCAATTTAGTCTCAAATCGTTTCATATTGGTACTAATTCAATCTATCTAGCCAGTTTTGGCTGGTCGACGCTGACATGGATATCAACTGGTGGTTGAATGATAATGTGGCAATTTTTAATAATTTTGTTTATTTTTTCAATTTTTATTAATGTTGTCCTTTTCTTTTTTTTTTTTTTTTTTTTTTTTCCCTTTTCCTTCTCATTGGTCATCAAGAGTATAGTTCAAGGAGGAAGAAGAGAGAAAAAAAGGAAAAAAAAAAAAAGAAAAGGAAAAAATTAATAAAAAATTCGAATATATATTTAAAATTTGCCACGTCATCATCCGACCCGCGTCTATGTCAGCATCAATCGCCCAAAATTGACCGGATGAACTAAATTGATATTAATGTAAAAAAATTTATGACTGAATTAATTCAATTGAAAAGTTTATGTTGGTTCAGAACTTTTTTAGTACTTTTTTTCGCTCATAATCGAACCATTCCATATGGCAGTTAGTAAATGATGTGCATAATTGTGCATCCATATTAGTACTCGGCTTGCTTCACTATAATTAAATCTATGTACTACAAGAAGAATCAACCGTGTATTTTTATGGGAGAATTACAAAAAAAGTCCTAAACCTATTGCAATTGTTCCAGTTCAGTCATAAACTTTCTTTTTTTAGCCAATTTAGTCCTAAACCTTTTACAATTGTGTCAGTTTAGTCCATCCGGTCAAAATTGGCCGACCCGACGATGCGGACGCTAGCCGTCCAACGAAAGCTGACATGGCAATCATTAAATATTTTTAATATTTTTTGAATTTTTAAATAATTTTAAATAATTTTTGAATTTTTATATTCTTTTTTTCTTTTTCTTTTTCACTTTCTCTTTCCTCTGGCCGGCAAGGCCAACCTCACCGGCCAATGGTGAGGCCGCCGTCGCCAGATCTGGCGAGGAGTCTTGCTGGCCATTGGCGAGGCTGAGCCTTGCTTTGGCTGGCAGGGCCTCGCTTTGGCTGGTAGGGCCTCACCTAGCCAAGGCGAGGGTCCATCTCGCCATATCTAGGGCCGGTGACCTCCTCGAGGTTGGGCGGGGCTGAGCCACGCCCAGCGACAGCGAGGCTAGCCTCGCTAGATCTAGTGACGGTAACCTCCCCGAGGTTGGGCGGGATCGAGCCTTGCCTAGTGACGGTGAGGCCAGCCTCACCGGTCCTCACCTTTGGTTGGTGCCGGCCGGCCAGAGGAAAGAGAAAGTGAAAATAGAAAAAAAAAAGAATTCAAGAATTCAAAAAATATTTAAAATTTCGAAAAAAAATATTAAAAATTGTCATGTCAGCTTTCGCCGGACGGCCAACGTCCACGTCAGTGCTAGCCGGCCAATTTTGGCCAGATAGATTAAACTGGCACAATTGTAAAATGTTTATGACCAAATTGATTAAAAAAAAAGTTTAGAACTGAATTGGCACAATTGCAATAGGTTAATGACTTTTTTTTTTTTTTTTATAATTCTCCCGTATCTTTTTCATCAACAAATGCAACTATTTAATGTTGGCTCGTGAAGTTTTGAGTTCCATCGAATTATTATGCATCGGGGACCTTCTTTTTTCTTTAATACCCACTAAAAGTGTACCTACAAAAAAGGTTTGGGAGGGCGTTCAGCTGGCCCAAATGATTCGGAAAAATCTTCCCTCTTTAGATTATGTCCTAATCTACATCCTATCCACTTCCACTTATCCCAGAAAGATCGAGCAGAGTATCACGCAACAAGGATCCAAAGAGACATCGAGGAAGAAAAAAAAGTGAAAATTTGGTAATATAAAAGATCCTCCTATCCCCCCAAGCTATTATTCTTCTTGAAGAGAATTCAAATTACATTGAGAGAACTAGCATGTGATTGTTTGTAATGACATCCAATTCATTCCAAACAATCTCACAATCAATGCACATGGCCATGCGACAATAGATTAGAATTTAACTAAATGGATGGAAGCGGTTCATGAGAGGTGGACCGACCCAATCAAGCTTGAGTTTTTCTAACTTGACTTAAGTTCATACGGATTTTTTATGAGACGTATCTGCGTTCTTTTACCAGACGGATTGTTAGGTCACAGGTCGAATTGGATTTTGTATAGCAATGACCACGTGTCCTCGAGATAATCCCATTTTTAGACATTGGAGATGAGTTTCGACCAAAAACAAAATGTAAAAAAGAGAAAAAGAACATTAGAAATGTGGTTTTGAACATTGGTCTTGTCTTTTGTGCCTTGTAATATATTGATGACCAAGCAGGTAGACAGAGATCCCGATGAAAAGGGAAGATAAACAAAGCGTGATGACCTCCAAATTCAAAAACAAATCCAGATTCCATGTCTTTTCAATGAAAAGTAACGCCCATTTCTTCGTTGGCTTATACCGACTTTTTTTCTTTTTACTTTCAAATTCAACCATAGTGTACTTCTTATTGTTGTCACTACTGATTGTCATCATAAAAGAGGTATCTCTTAATTAAGAGAAGATGTGACTCTTGATAATAAAAAAATACGTGACTCTTGATGATAAAAAGAGATGACTTTTCGCCCTAAAAGAAAGTTATGGGTAGTTTAGTAATTATGAAAAAAAGTTATTCTTGACTTTTCGCCCACCAAAATTTTATCTCTTTCTCCCTCTCTCTGCCGCTCTGCTCTCCATCTCTGTAACCCCAGACCCAATTCCTCCCTCCACTCTTCTTCCGCAGTTGCAATCGGCGACCTTGACGACAGTGAAGAAGCACTCCTGAATCTCGCAATCAATTCAGGAGCTGCCACAGTTGGTTTATAAGCCGTAAACCAGCTCGACCCCAGCAATGCACAAATATCGATCAGTACTTGCGCGTTGTCGGCAAAGACGACAGGTTTGACGTAGTGTACGACAGGTTTGACGTAGTGTCCGACACACATATCACAATTCCGGAGTCCCCGGAGGTCGAATACCTTGGGAAGTTGCCGTCAGAGATGGATCAGAGGCGGTGGCGGGGACTTGGTTCGTCGGACTAGAGAGAGCAAAGCTAGTCATGAGTTGGGCATGAGCGAAAGTTTTAGAGAGAGGGGGGGAAGGATTGGGCGTGGGGTTGCAGACATGGAGAGAAGAACCCGAAATTTTGGTGGCCTCGATTGTCGCGTGTCGATTCCTGGGTGATTTTTACTTATCCTACTTGCCATGTTAAATACAGTCCACATTTTCTCATATTTACTCGTCGCGACGCACTTGGGTCTTTGTCACGTCTTGGTCGAGTCCAACGCAAGTCTTCCTTTGCATGAATATTCTACTGGGATCCGGGAAAACACCGTCGTTTGACACGTCTCCTTCGGGCAAGTCGTCGGCCGAAGCCTAAGTTTAAGGCATTTTCGCTAGACTCTGAATGGAACAACGCACGGCCAATTTTGCCCCCATTTCTCTTCTCGCCTCATCGGAGGCTGAAGAGAGCAAAACAACTTGAGTACGCCAGGCAAAAATGTCCTTCATTCACTTAGAATAATAGGTTTTGCAATACTTTTTCTAGATTGGATTAGGTCATTAATAATTAGTTATATTCTGATTTGTGTATTTAAGATGAGTACGTGCAATTGCAATTATTTTTTTTTCGTACTTGTTTAAATTATGTCTCGAGTTTAAGTTCACGAATAAACTAGAAAAGTTTCGATGGGATTTGGCACATGAAAATAGGAAATAAATTCTTGTTCCCTTTAGTTGAGATTTCCTTCGAGAAATCACATAAGGAAGTTTTATTCTTAAGTATCATTGACCAAAACTTCCATTATCAAGGCTCACATTCTTTTATTTTATACTTTATATATAGGTAAAATTCTAAATAAGAGTTTGAAGTATCATCATTTTCTCAAGTAAAGGTTTAGAGTAAACCTTATTTTAAATAAGAGCCTGAAATGCTATCTTTTTTTTTTTTTTTTTTTTTTTGAAACAAGGATCTAAAATGACGACGAAAGAGAGGAAGGAAGAAGGTCTTGACGGAGAAGATGGCTTGCGGCTTGCGTGAAACGAATTTCCTAGCCTAAAAAGAAGGGCTAAAATGAAGGAAAAAGGAACTCCTTTTCATTTTTTTTCTTTTTCCTTTCTCAATATTTTAGTGACAATAAAATAGCAAAATACAAAAAGAGAGAGAGAGAGAGGCTATTTTCACATTTACAACTTATGGTTGAGCCAAAAGATATATAGGGAAAATTTCAAAAAAGTGTCTGAAGTGTCCTCATTTAAGAAAATAAGGGCTCAAAGTAGATTTTGATTCAAAGAAGGGCATGAAATGCCATCATTTTCTCAAAATAAGGGCCTAAAGTGGATTTTGTTTCAAATAAAAGCATAAAGTGGGTATGTCTATTTCAAATAAAGGCCTAACTCTTCAAAGATCAGAGACATTTTTGTTATTTACCTTTTTTGAAATTTTTTTTCCTTTTTGTGGTTTTTTCTTCCTTCTTCCCTAGTGGCGATGCACAAAGAGGGCTAGGTGAGGGTGGCCTAGCCCATGGCTGAGATGAAGTTCACCTCACTAATGGCCGATGAGGGATGGCCTCACCTCAGGTGTGGCTGTCCTCATCGGCCCTTGCTAGCTGCCACCAACCCATGCTGAAAAGAAAAAAAAGGAATATTTGGACGAAAACGTCCTTGATTGGTCAGAATATTTAGGTGACTAGTGATTAGTGAGGTCAAGCTCTTATTTGAAATAATCATGACCACTTTAGGTCCTTATTTAAAACAACCATTACCACTTCAAGCCCTTATCTGAAATAAGTCCATTTCAACCTTTACTTAAGAAAATAAGGGTATTTCAAGCTCTTTTTTGGAATTTTCCCTAGAGAGAGAGAGAGAGAGAGAGAGAGAGAGAGAGCGCTAGTTTTACGTATGACTTTCCCTTTGATTTTTTTTTTAAATATGTATTATTTTAAAATTATTAAAAATTTCAAGTGTATTGAATTAAATAAAGATTCCAATGAGAATTCCTAAAATTTTTAAAAAAGCTATAAAGTAAAAATAAATGCCTCATGTGATATTTATAGTTCACCCTTCACGATATTTTGACTTTCATAATATTGCTTTTCCTCAATGGAAAATGATTAAGATAATTGTTTTACAATGTATAAAAACCTGCCCATGGAATGTGACATATTTTTGCACGGCTCTATAAATTCTAATACGTTTCGTTTTTCAAAATCACGGAGGAAAAGTGACGATGAAACTTAAGCATCGATAGGAAGAACTATCGGATCCCTTTTCTTCTTCTTCTTCCATTTCTGTAAACTCTCTCGGCATTTCAAAAGTGGCAGATAACGAGTCAGATGAAAAGAAACAAAAAATCAAATTAGTTGCAAAAGCTCCTGAATTCTTATACCGACACCATTAGATGCTTGTAGTTTGAGATTTGTGCTGTTTTGACAAATCTATTTCCTATAAGAGTTGTTAATCACTTGGAAAAAGGTTGAAGAAAAGGAACATTTTCATTTGGTGAGAAAGGCACCCACGGTTGTTACCCGACCTTTCTGGCAATTTTAAACTGGATCCAACTTATGCTGTTTTAAAACAATGGTGGTTTTAGCGTGCATCATGACAATTCCGTGAAGGGGTCGAAGGCTTTGTGTACTCCCAACCACAACAAAAGGTAGACAACATTGCTTCAATCTCCGAAGTGAAAAATAACAAAGAGGACTGACTCACTCTCGCACACAGACCACAAACTGAAAAACCCATCTGCAACTTTCAAACAACATGAAATGTAGTAAAGAAGAAATCAGCACACAAGCAATACGGCACAGGGAGAGCAACACAACTGTCTATCCAACGGCTTGGGGAAGTTCAATCACACCATCGGATACGAATGCATAAACGACGGGTCATAGTAGTCCAACAACACCACCGATACTAATTGTCGTACTTGTAAACTTTGGACTGCAGCTTCAGGCCCGGGTTCCACCATTCGCAAATAGCATGCGCTTTCACAAATTCATTCGGCGGGTTTAGATTGATTGTTAGATCTGCCGACGGGATGAGGTGCAAAGGCTTTGCCTGCGTTCCGTTCTCGCTCAGGAACAGCGATCCCAAAGTATGCTGACTAACAACCCTCTAGATAGCTCTTGCTCCCATGTTTTGCATCCCGGCTTGGCGCTCAAAATAGCTAATGTATCCCGAACTGATATAATCGACCGCATTGACAAACAGCCGAGGAACCCAACGGGACAAAGCCGCAAAAGGATCGGCGGATTGATTTCCTTTAATTCCAATCAATTCTCTCCCAATTGAATTAAATTGAAGTCCATAAAATTAATTCAATGTCACCACACTTCAATTCACATCTTCACTTGTCCATAGAACCAACTTAAGTCCTAAAAGCAAGACCAAAGGCGGGCCTACTAATTTCTCGGGTCAAATTAACCATTCTCTGATTTAATCGCTAAAAAGTTCTGATTACATGAAAAATCTTATGAAGATGGGTTAATATTCCTAAAATGATTTGTGACACGCCCAGACTTCCAATTTCTGAATTCAATCTCAATTCCACAGTTAATTTCACTTTGGCACGATACTAGCGCGGCCCAACCTACCGGGTAGCCTTTAGAAATTTTCATGCATTTGACCTGTGGTTGATCATCTCAGACTAATGTGAGGTAAGTCTTCTGTGTGATGTGGGTAGGCCACCCGGGGCGTATTTTCTTTCTAATAGGGGTTTAGGGGATTGAACTTGCTGAGACATCGTCTCATCCCGGTTGTGGGATTAAAATTTCAGGTCCCCGGTGGACGGAGCGGCCAGATAGCTTTGGTTGGCCTTGAGGAGTTGCGGGTGAAGTCATAAGGATTGGAGAGCGTGTCCGACTTGTAGGTCGTAGGACGCTTCATTTTTAAGAGCCGGTCTTTTGTAGACTTTTGGCCGTAGGCCTTCGTCTGTAACTCCGTTGGTTTATGTAAGTGATTGGTTGTGAAATTGTTTCCTGCTTTTCTATCCCGTATATTATTGTCAGGGGTTTTATAATACGTTCGGCTTGCGCAATAATAAATAAATTGGGTCGGCGAAACTACTTGGGAATGTCGCATTTGCATGACCATGGTGGGATGTTGGCGCGCTCGAGGTTCGGGGCGTGACATCCCTGTTTAAGTGGTATCAGAGCATGGTCTGTGTATGGAGTGATAAGGTGCGATGAGTCATGGGATAGTTAGTAGGAAATGCTTTTAATATGCTGATGCATGTGGTCGATAGCTGTTGATAGTGTGTTTGTGGAGTCACTCAAATTCTAACCTGATGTTGGAATCGGAAAACAGGCGTCTATAAAGAGCCTGTAGGATGAGTGACTAGGAGTGGAGAACTCCTCGGAGGAGGTCAATAGGACCTGTACCTTAGGGTAGGATGTTGACAAGAGTTGGTACCCGAGGTAAAGCACAGGCGTAGACCAGCGCGAGTGTGAGAGTACCGCTGCAAGTCGGTATTGTGAGTGTAGCAGCATCGAATGATCCTAGGTTCATCAGGATTGTTTCGGCGCCAAAGTCCTTGGGAAGTATTTTGGGTTCGTAAGCTCAGGATTGAGCTGCCGTTGTTGCCGTTGTGTCTACTGCTGCCAGTGTTGTGACCGCTGTTGTTGTTGCGCCTGTTGAGACCTAACCTGGGGTTGTGATCGAGGATCAAGCCGCCGTATCTAAGTCAAGGTTCAGATTTAGTAGAGATGGAAATCAGTTGAGGAAGAAGTTTGATCGTAGAAAAGTATTCCATTCCGTCCATATGGAAAAGTGGGATGGTTAGGTCAGCAAGGAATCAGATTGGAGTGTGTTATGCTGATAGAAGCCGACATGGATCAGCTCAGTGTCCTGGTAAGAAGGGTGCTTATTTTGTGTGTGACCATCAGAGTTACTTGGCCAGAAACAGTCTTGGAAAGCTGATGGGACAGATTGAAAGGAGTGCGCCATAGAACGCATCGTGGGGTTTTTAGAATAGGCCTTCAGTACAAGAAAGAGCGGATGCTGTTACCTGACAGTAGGCAGGGGACTCGATGATTGCGTGTCGAATGGAAATGAGGCTTGAGTCAGTCTGGTGTCAGAGTAAAAAGGAGAACATGCTTTGAATGTGGCCAACACAGTCGTTGGGTTAGGAACTGTCTGTGTAAGTTCAGGAGAGTGTAAGCACTGTCACTATAGAGAGGACGCCGCTAGGATGGCTAGAGGAGCATGAAGGGAACGACCGTGCATCAATCAAAAGAAGAATGTTTTGAGATGTTTTTATCAGAGTAGTGCAGCAGAATTTTCAGTGAAGGTTATAGGATTTTCGGATTGGTAATAAAGTAATAGAAATATGAATCTCTGACTATAGTTGTACTTGCGGGGGTTTGCTTAAGTATGACTAGGAAGCCATTTATAAAAGAGTTTGGCTCAAGGAGCTTTCTGTTGTTTTGAATCGTGGTAGTAATATAATTCAGTCTGTTCAGTTAGCGTGCAAAAGTTTTGAATCACTAAAAGTCGAAGAGGAACTTCGACCCTTGTTATTCGTCACTGAAGATGACTTGATTCTGGTTGTTGGTTACTGAATCTTCATGGCAACTGTAATGGATGCGTCAGTTGAGGGGCCGATTGTGGAGAATATAATCGTGGTACATGAGTTTTCTAAGGTAATCTCTAGAGAATTGTTAGGTTTGCTGTCAGAAAGAGAAATAGAGTTCGCAATTGAATTAGCACCCGGAATAGAGCCAGTCTCTAAGGCTCCTTACTGGATGGTGTTACTCGAGTTAAAAGAACTGAAGGTGTAAACACAGGAATTGTTGAATAGGGGATTCATACATTCCAATGCATCACCTTGGGGAGCACCTGTTCTATTCGTGAGGAAGAAAGTTGGTTCATTGTGTTTGTACATCGATATTTCTTAAGATTGACTGGAGGTCATGGTATCATTAGTTGAGGATCAGGAAAAAGGGACATACTGAAGTTAGCATCTTGCACTCGATATAGCAATTATGAGTTCACTGTAATACCGTATGGTTTGATGGACACCATAGCTATTTGTTTGGGTCTAATGAGCGGAATGTTTAAGGGTACTTGAATCAGTTATGATCGTGTTCATTGAAATTATCCTGGTGTGTTCAAAGAGTGTTGAGGGGCACGAGAGACATTTGGGGATGGTACTTCAGACTTTGAGTACTTTTGGATTTTACGATAAGCTTAGCAAATGTGAGTTTTGGATGACTCATATTGCGTTCCTAGGTCACGTGATTTCAGGCGAAGAAATCTCCGTAGACCCTGTCCAAGATTGAAGCAGCGATTAGTTGGTCGATATTGACTACAGTGACAGAGATTAGAAGTTTCTGGGGATTAGCAGGATATTACAGAAGTTTTATGGAAGGGTTTTCAGCGTCAGCGTTGCAGTTGATTCGACTACTGAGGAAGTAAGAAAAGTTTGTGTGGACATATGAGTGCGAGCGTAGTTTTCAAGAGCTTAAGCAGAAGCTGACTACCGCACCTGTGCTGACCATTCCATCCAGTCTTGGAAGTTATGAGATCTACAGTGATGCGTCGTTTAAAGGATTGGGTTGCTTGTTGATGCAGCATCATAGGGTTATTGCATATGCGTCCTGTCGGTTGAAATCTTGCGAATTGAATTACCCGACGCACGTTGTAGAACTTGCAGTAGTTATGTTCGTTCTGGAAAATTAGAGGCACTATTGGTATAGAGAAATATTCCATATCTTCATTGTCTATTAAAGTCTCAAGTATGTATTCTCTCAAAAGAAGTTGAATATGAAACAGCGTCGCTGGATGGAACTCCTTAAGGATTATGACTATAATATTTTGTATCATTCTGGAAAGGTGAGCAAAGTTATAGATGCACTAAGTCGAGAGTCCTTAGTTGCACAGTTGGTACTCAAGGATTGAATCTCACTTGAGGAAATCCGAAATTCGATTTTCAAATCTAAGGTAGGCCACCTTGTGAATCTTATGACTACTCTCAGAATTGAGCCGAGAGTTCAGATCAGAATCAAATCGCTTCAGTGGACAGATTCAGAAATTCAGAAGACTCTATAAGAGAATGCAGATGAGAGAGAGGTTGAGTTTCAGATCTCTGAAGACAGAATGCTAAGGTTCTGAGGACGATTGTGTGTAATTGACGATGCAGAGATTAAAGAAGAGATCTTATGGGAAGCTCATCATAGCAATTTCAGCGTTGTCTAGACAGTACGAAGATGAGTCATAATCTACATCATCGGGATTGGTAGATCGGTATGAAGATAGATATCACCGAACAAGTTGTAAGTGTGGGATGTATCAGTAAGTGAGAATTTGGTAATATGAGTCAGGAAAGCTTTTTCAAGCACTTGAGAGAGAGTCCTATGTGGGAATGGGAGTATAACGTGATGGAATGTTATGACAGGTTATTAAGGAGTCGGGAAGAGTATCGATTCCTTATGGGGTTGTGGTTATCAGATGAACAGAGTCAACTCACCTTAGTGCAGCATGAAAAGATCTCGATTAGAATAGGTATACCGAAGTGTGTGTATATCATATAAATCATCTGTATGGAGCGCCATGGATGAATTGTATTTCAAATCTAGATCAGATATTCCAAGTTTGCAGAGCTTTCAGATGGTTCTTTCTTAAGCAATGCATAACCGAGAGTGCGGAATTTCAATTGCTGAGATGAAGTCAGGGAAAGAAAGATCAGGCCAGGGTTAGTACAGTAGTCAATGATTGTAGTTGCCGAGATCAGTGTCAGAGTTATATCTGATCTAGCCCAGAGGTTCCCAGTGTAAGTAGATCAGTCAGATCGTTCTTTTTAATCAGTGCAGAGTAGAGTGTACAGGACTTCAGTTGGTTGAGATGAGATCAGAGATCAGAAAATCACAGGTCCAAAGTTGGTTCAGGAATTAGTGATTCAGTTGCAATTATTAGAGACAGTTGAGAGACTGCTCAGAATCGCCAGTTTAGCTTCGCAGATTTTGTGTTGAAGATCTTTGGAATTTTAAGTGGGCAAGTCTTTAGTATTTTGGATCTGAAGTGGTTTGGGCAAGATCGCAGTCTAGGTCCATTCATGGTATCAGAACCAAGGTTTCGTTTTTAACATTATCCATTCCATGCGCTTGATAGGTGAATCCAGTGCTGAGAAGATCTTTTCTCATCATGTCTACAGAACCAGAAATTCTCGAAGCACCCATTTCTCTTGCTCCTTGTTCTTCATCATCCTCAGCTCTCTCAGAATTTCATGTTTCCAATGCTTCTAAGATTGATTATCTTTACAAAGTCTCTCTTAGTGATGAAACCAAGATCTCAGAAACCCAGCTCCCTCTTATGAACCCCTATTCTGCTTTTGCTAAACCCACTTCATCATTCTCACCTATCTGCTCCATTCGTCAACTTATTCACCAGACCCCAAAGCAAGTAAAGGAGTATGTTCAGTCCTCTAAATTCGACCAGCATCCCATTCCTGCCACTGAAAAGGAGTATTTTGTTACTCTCCAGATCCCTCTAGAATTTCCCAGTGAATTTCCTAGACAATGGGTTCAACAGGGATATTCTCATGTCCATTATGGAGCTGTTCGTCTTGCTCTTACTTTTCATGGTCGAAAAGGCTTGCCAGTAGTGGCCAGAATTGCTTTGTTAGACACCATGTTTTTACAATACCAGCATGCTTGCATTGGTACTGTTCAAACCACTCTGAATGCCGGAACAGTCTTTGTGACTTTATATCCAAATTTCAACATCGCTCTTTCAGACCCTCAACTACTCTCTTTTTTGAAAGTACAAGTTCAGCTCACTGGAGCACCTCAAACTACTAACTCTGTAGCTGCAATCCTACATTACCAAATGGTTTATCGAGTGCAGAACCATGCTCTTGACCTCAACTTCAACAATGGTAATGAAGATGCGTTGTTCATCTCCATGCAGAATGACCAGGCGTCCTGCATCCATGTTCCCAGACAAATCCCAAAGGATACGTTGGCCAAGCTCCTTCCAGAGACTTGGATTACCAACTATGAAAAGCTACACCAGCATAATAAGCCTTTCCAGTCCACTGACTTAGAGTTTGCAAGGAAAAAAGATGGAACTGTTTCCATCAAATTCGGCAAGGAAAAAGAAGAAGGTCCTTCTATCTTCCAGACCATCCTTATGATTGAGCCATGTATTCCTGAATCCATTTCCGAACCAGATCCAAAGAAACATGTTCGACACTTCGATGGCGATTGACATCCTGTTCATTACTATAAAGACGATTATGGTCATTGTTTTTGGGATCCTTTTTGCCAATGTTCCCACTGTACAAATTCTCCTGACGAGGTGGACCCTTTTGCAAAAGCTCCACCGCGACGAAAGAAGGCAAATGATAAGATGTACCAAAGGTACTTAGACGGAGACTCCTCCGTTGATACTCTCGGTGAGTGTGATAAATACCAGTTCATGGTTTCTTATGCACCTCCTCCACCACCAGAGTCCAGTACTACATCCCAAGCTTTACCAGATCCACCAAAATCACCTCCACCTTCTCCGCCTCAAAAAAGGCAGGCTCTCTCTCCATTCTACAAGCCAATCCTCAAATGGGCTAAGAAACATTCTTACCCACTTGAAATACCAGCAGAAGTACCACCCACTTCTTCTATTGCCATGTTTCAAGACACCGACTTTCCTCCTCTTGTTAAGGAAAGCTCTAAACTCTCATTCCCTGCTACAGAAGAGTTTATTGATCCACATGGCAGATACCGCCATGTTTCTAAAATTCCTACCCCCACAGATGTAGATGAACATGGACGACAAAAGAAGACTCCTGCCGCTGAAGCTGTTTTAAACTGGCAATCAGAGACTCTGTTGGCACAAAACAATGCTTTCAAGGCTATTGATTCCAAGATTGGAAATGTGCAACAAGATCTCCGAAGATATGATGAGAGTACCAAGAAGATACTTTCTGAGTTCCAGAAAAGGCTTCAGGCCTTAGAATCAGGACAACATCTTGGTTACCACTATCTTGAAAGTCCACAGCCAGAAATAGACAAACTCAAGAAGCAAATTCAACTTCTTGAAGAAGGAAGGTTCAGACCTTTCGATCCATTGGCACCTCCTGTTAGAACTGGGTATCTACCCCCACATCCAAAAACATCTGTTTTTGCCAGTATTCCAGAAGATACCTCCAGAAGAGAACCAGATATGGCAGGAATATGAAATCGTCTCAAAGCCCTGTAGAAGGAAAAAAGGAAAAGAAAAAAGCTCACCTACAGAATCAAGTTCAATTGTTATAAGAGAAAGGCCAGACCAGATGATGTTATCAAATCCATTAGAATCCTTTCTGAAGGATTTGGGTACTCAAGAACCTAATCCTAGTACCCAACCGTCTGAGCCTGATCCTGTTATCCCGGATAAACAGGTTCTGTTTGCTGAACAAACTTCCTCTACTACATTAGATTCTGCATCTCTTTCTTCTTCTTCATCCTTCTCAGAACCTACAGATGATTCTCCCCCTATTGTTCCACCAACTTCACAAATATTCATGGCTGACACTCCTCCAAACTATGAAATGGAATCAAATTATTCTGATCCTGATCCAGAATTTGGACAGACAAGTAATCCCACCAGAAACAATTCCACCAGACATGTGTCTATGGCATCAAAACAATTCTTCTCCATTGACGATATTCCTTATCCAAAATGGCCAGAAAGACTTGAAGAATTTCATACTTGGTTGAGTACACAGTCCATTACCAACCATGATATGAATGATGTCCTTTACAATTTTGTTACAAGGTTCACAGGGACCCTTAAATTCTGGTGGCAATCACTCACAGAACAAGATCAGCTCATGTTTCTTATGTCACCCAATTTCAGCCATGCCCTTACTTATTTATATCATGTTTTTGTGGGAACACCCGGAGATCTCAAAGAGCTAAAAAGAAGAGATTTTTTCGAAAGAAGATGCTGCTCCCTTCAGAGAAAGCATCTTGATAAGCATTATCGACTAATGCTTCAGCTCTTTTACCAAATTGGCGCAGATCCAAATCTAAAGCATGTCTTCCTTACTTCTATCCCTAAGGAGCTATCTCAGATGGTTGAAAGATCTTTCTTTGGAAAGCAAAGAAGGATACAAGACGTTCATTTGGGAGAAATTCAGCAAGAAGTCCATCTATGCCTTGAAGAATTATGCTTAAAGCGCCGAATGGTCCGGACATACATCACAGATGACAAGCGTCTTGAATCAGCTTGTTCCCACCAGAAGTTAAAAATCAAATGCTCCAAACAAGATTGTGATGGTACTTGTGGCCAGTATTCCCGGAAGAAAAAGCATTACAAGAAGTATTCGATAAAGAAATCCAAACATGGCTCCAAGCACTTCCGGAAAAAGAAGAAATGGCGATACCT